>CM072535.1:30172507-31527007 GCA_036898165.1 Silybum marianum
TAATATTGTAGGAATAATTATAAATTTTGTTTTTGTCAAACCTACCAAAATTTGAAAGCATCATCATAGATTGTTTTATATAATTTAATTTATAGGACCAAAAAACAAAAGGTTTTATTTAAAGGCGGACCAAAAATCCTTTGGTCTAACGGTATTGTAGCCCTTGCCCACTTAGGAGGTCAAATGTTCAAACCTCATCAAATGTGAGGAGAGTGTGTGAGTTTATTTGTCATTTTGTTGCATTTAATTACCGTATATAAATATTATATAATTAAAAAAAACAAGAATTTTATGACACTTCTAACATAAAACGTCATATTAGCTATTTTATAGCACACTTTTGAAAAGTGTCATATAAACCATATTTTCATAAGACACTTGTTTTTTATAAGATATTTTTCAAATAGCGTCCTATAAAATAGCTAATAGGATGCTTTGTATTAAAAATGTCCTAAAAATCTTGTTAAGACGTCCAAAAACATTTTAAATATGACACTTTATTAACAGATAGAATTAACAGAGTTAGTGATGGGGTCCACTTTTAGAGAAAAATAAAAACGAGTTTTAGAGTTATCAAAATTTAGGTCCCACTTTTAAAGATTTTTCAGTAAACAACCGGGACCAGAATTAGAATTTATTCATTCTTTTTTTTTAATTTTTTTAATAGAGTTGCATTTTTTAGGAGTCAACTTTATTTGGCTCCAATGGACCTTCTTCTCTCCTTCCTCAACCCTACATCCTTTCACTTATAACCATCAAACCCTCCATACATCTTTCACTCACTAAATCTTCCATTTCTTCTTTAATCACAAACAATAACCACCATGGATGTGGCTACAGCCATGGATTTCGACTTCAATTCTTCATCATCATTTGGCGGTGCTAATTACTACAATAGTGCTCCATCTAGCCCTACTCGTATGACGGAATTCTACTGCCAATTCGACGAGTTATTAATCTCCGCCGGAGCCGCCACCCACACCGCTTCTCTTGCCGCCGTTCCGTTCGCGTGGGAGGAAAAACCCGGTGTACCAAAGGGTTTCACGGATTCATTCGAAGATGATTTTTCATTTGATGTAAGTTGCGAATTGGGTAAAGATTCAGTGGCACCGGCCGATGATTTATTCCACGGTGGCGTGATCAAGACCGTCGATCCTGTTATGAGGGTAGAGAGAGAAAGAGGAAGAGAGAGAGGGTTTTCTAATAATTCGTCTTCTAGAAGTAGAAGAACAAGATCGTTGTCTCCACTTGGCGGCTCGGATTACCGACGAGAACAACAACAATTGCCGGCGATTACGAATACGAAACCGCCGGCAGTTTCGACTTCATCGGAAAATGGGTCGAGAAAATGGAGTTTTAAGGATTTATTTTTGTTTAGAAGTGCTTCAGATGGGAGAGCAATGGACAGAGACCCGTTGAAGAAATACGCACGAAAACACGGACAAGATTTGAGGAACTCGACTGAGTCTGGATCGGTATCAAAGAGAAGAGGACGGGTTTCGGCTCACGAGTTGCATTATAATTTGAATCGAGCGGTTTCGAATGATATGAAGAAGAAAACATACTTGCCATATAAACATGGTATTCTTGGAGGATTGGCTTTTAATCCCTAAGAATTGAAGATGCTACAAAGATGTCAAAAATGTTTTAACCTCAGTCATATATAGCAGTTAATTTTTGTGTTCACTTTATTTTATGTATATATATATATATGTAATATATAGTTGCATGAGTATGTAATATGGATTCTATCAATCAATATTATCCTTAATTACCATCTTAATCACTATGTTTCTCCAAGCAATATTTCTTGTTGCAACTTCCATCAATGGAGTACATCATGCATGATGGTGTCAAAGATCCAACCTCCCAAATCCTAACTTTCATTAAAACCAATTAGCATATGGGCAATTTCAACCTATAGGTATAAAGTTCGTTCCGCTGAGAATAAAAGTTAACGTGAGAAGCGTAAGAAGAGATTTCCACCTTTGGATCCACATTAGGATGAGAGCTTTGAGATAAGATGCACCGCGATGCACCGGATCGATCCCCGAATGAAGCGCAATTCAAGGGTGCATGAGTTTGAGATTAAAAGTGATCAAGGATGTAGGTCCCTTCATACATTTTTTACGTTTCTCATTTTGACCCTTTTTCTTACATGATCTTGCACCAAGGTATAAATTTGAGTCATATTTTACATCTAACGGAACAAAAAGTGTTGGTGGGACGACCAGACCTTTTGACTCGTCCTAAGAAAATGTATCATACACATTCATAAATATGTACCATACACATTCAAAAACCCTATTATGATACCTATTATGATAATCAAAAACCTATAATGATACCTATTATGATAATCAAAAACTCTCTCTCTTCATACGAATATGTATCATATACATTCATAAAAGTTAACACATATCTTCAAATATTTTGTAACTCTGATGGTACCTTTTAAGAGGAATAAAAGGTACCACACACATATCTTCATAAAAGATACCACACATTCAAAATATCGGATCAAAAACTATATCATACGAATATGTACCATACACATTCATAAAAGGTACTGCATATCTTCAAATATTTTAACTCTGAACTATGAAGGAATAGGCTAAATGAATTTGATGATTTGTTTGATATTAGTTAGTTAGATAATTTAGGAAATAGATCTTCCTAATCTTTATCTGATTTAAAAAATAAAAAAATATATTTAAATATTTAATTAATAAATTTGTTAGATTACCAAATTACCCTTTTATATTTATGGTAATTAATAGATCTCATGGTTATTAACTTTTATGGGGTTCTCATTTGATTATGCCCCTACGGGTTAAATCAAATAAAAATAAAAAAAGTTGAAAACCGCGAGGACCGATCTAAACCTTAATTTGGTTTTGATCTTATTATTTTAATTGAAAGCTATTTTTAGTTCAAATGAGCATAATCGTTATTTTGATGACAAGATTCAGTAGATGAAACATACATATTAACTCACCATTTGAGGCACACACATTCACCATATGAAACACATATTAATTCACGCATGAAATCCAAATATATTTGATAATTCTTTATAGAACACATATCAATTCAACAGATGCACCATATGAATCCATAACACATACTAATTCATTAGATTCACTATATGAATCCATGTGTAGTCAATGATGATTTGGAAAAGTCAAATATGATGGCTATAACAAAATCAATATTATGACTTTCTCTTTTTATTAATATTACAAAAATGTCACCATGATTAGTAACATTTGCTAAAACTCTTTAATGATTGAGATTAGTCCACACGGTCTTCAACATTTTTACTGTTTTTATTCGATTATCTCCCTACATACATATATATATATATATACATACATTTTTTACTATTATTTAATGAATCAATGATATTAAACAATTTAAACTTGATTATATCACTACTAAAAGGAAGACTTTTACCTATGAATATTTCCCTGGAAATCCGTCAATAAAGGGGTGATTCGTCACAAAATCGTCATAAGAGTTAGTAGAAAAACTGTTGGTGGAAAACTCAAATCAGTTTCAGATTACCTAGATATTTTATGAGTGAACCAGTGGTATATTCTTAAAAACCATTGGTATTTTTGGACGATCCATCATCGACAAAAATCCTCGAATGATTTTTATGGGTAAAAATCATTTATTCTGTAGTGTATAACTGTATATTACAAACTAAAAATTAAAACATTTAAAAAAAATGAAAAAAACCAATATCATATTATAAAAACCATGCATTAGATAATATTATAACCATAAGGTTAACTTGTCGTAGACACAAACATTACAATACATCGTGCCATCGGGGTACGAAACAACGACTATCTTGACAACCCTTTTGAAACACTTTTTCTTCTTCTTATCTCTTTTGCGAACACCTTGAATTTAAATAAGATTAGGGAAAAGTCCATAAAAACCCAATGGACTTTGCCGTTTGGAATGATTAAATCCTTGGACATTTTTCTGAAATGATTTAGTCATTGAACTTTCTATAAAAACATATTAAATAAATCCTTGGACTTTTTAAAATTTGTCAAATACATCATTATTACCTAAAAATATAACGTGCAACCTTAATAACATGTAAAACTATAAGTAAATAAAAAAAACTAAAAATTCATCATCTGATACAGATCTGCCTTTTGTTCTGATCGAAGTTTGCTCGAAAAAATGGCTATAAAATTTCATTCATTTTTCCATTCTCTTGTTACCTTTATTTTTGTCTTCCATCAGAATTGAAGAATTCTGGCTTCACAGATTCTAGAAATTGTTCATATAATCAACATAGGTGGTTCAAAATTAACACCATTTAACGATACCCTTTGGAGAATTGGGATCCCTTATGAAGAATTTTTAGCTATAAAATCATCTGCAAAAATCAAATTATCAAAAGAGTGGTGATAAAGGAAGTTGCTCCACATAATGTTTTGAATGACCGTCCAGGAGATGAACAGAGGTAGGTGGACTCTGAATTCGTTTTAATTTCAATCTAACATCGGATTTTCCAGTTGATTCACAAAGTGGTGTTTGACATTTTGTTCGATTATATTTTTACGATATTGCTAGTTTTTGTTCAATTACATTCACAAAGGATGTATTTAACAAGTTTTTAAAAGTTCAAGGATTTATTTAACGGGTTTCAGAAACTCTAATAACTTTTTCATTTATAAAAATTGTCCAAGAACTTAATCATTCTAAACACGAAAGTTCATTGGGTTTTTTTTAACTTTTCCCTTAACATTAATATTAAAATTAGATCTTTTTAGTTCTCATATTACTTTTCTTAATTAATCCAATATTAAAATTATAACATAAGACAAAATCATAAAAGTGGAAAAGAAATATTAAATTACAAAACCGTGGCACTTTAATTTGGGTTGAAATGGTCAACGGATCAATGATACAACTACAAGGAATCTTGCATGCTTTTGTTGAAAACAATATAAACCAATTTAATATGACCCACATGACATTTTAACAATAAACATGGTTCACAATTAAACATATATAAAACGACTACAAAAATCTAACATTATTTTGAGGATCTAATAATAACTATTTAAGGGCGGGATAAAATAAGAATTCAAATTTAATTGTGAACATGAGGATAAAGAAGAACGTGATACGTGTCATATTTAGACTGAATAATGAAGAAAAATATTCAAATTGAATGTAGTGTTATTAAGTCTGAATAACACTATATTCAGTTTGGATATTTCTCTTTATTATTCAGTCCGAATATATCAAAAGCAATAAAACATATTTATGTATTATTTAGCAAGATGCCAAGGAACCCAAACATAAATATTTTATATGATTTATAAAATCATTTATGCCAAATAATATGTATCTTATCAAAATACCCACATATTTGGTAAACAACAAGTGATACATGTTAATACTTCAAAATAGACATTTTTGGCATGTACACCGTTTTCACAAAGTAACTTGAACTCACTTTGTTAGATTTACGTTAAATCTAGGTTTTACACCAAAAACTTCATTTGAAGAAAAGTCCAGATCTGCAAGCCTTCTTCACTAGAAACCTTGCCTAGTCATAAACAACCTAAAACATACCAAGAATCACTCCTAACAATCAGATCTATAAAAACCCTAGTCAAAAACCTCAAATTTTCCAAAATGGTCAAAACTCTAAAATCAGGAAGATGCTTCAAGAATAACATTCTAGAGAACCAAAAAGAAAGGTTTTGACAAGAAATAAAGTCTACAAGAGTTGGAACAACTTACAAATGCGATTTGGAGAAAACCTCCAAGGTTTGGTTAACAATGGTGGAAGGAGAGTTGGAGAAGATGAAGTTGAAGGCTTGCTCTGAAAATCGGAGCTATGGAGAAAATTTGGGGAGAAAACGAGTTTATATGAGAAAGATATGAGAGAAAGAGCTGAAATGCGATTTTTAAAGAGTACCAGGGTCAAACAGCCGCTTAGGCGGCTTTCCAAGCGGGTTAACCCGCTACAAAAGTTGCCCGGCCAAGTAAGTCGCCCAAACAGAAACTAAAGCATCTTTTAGTACGGGTACACTCGCTTTACAACCCGCCTGAGTGGAAAAATTCGCCCAGAATCCCCTATTTTTGAACTTAAGTTAATTCTCACCGAAACCTTTCATACTTAAATGATTTCTTCCAGAAATTCTAGCTTAGTAACACATAAATTAACGAAAACTAACCTAAATTCAACTTAATCCGCCTTCCATCCGTAAAAGCAATTTCACCTCAAAATTTATATTTCTAGAAATTTATGGGTGTTACAATTAGTCTAATTGAAAAATAATGGTGTAATAACCCGAAAATTTTGTTGCTAATCTTGGGGTTATTAAAGTTAATTTTTGGGCTTGGAAATTGTTTGGTGCTTTGGGCTAGGGCTTGGTTTGTAGCTGGCCCATTGTATATAAGTGAGAAATAGAAGGGAGACTCCTCATTTTCTCTCATTTCACCAAAATCAGTATAAGGTGTGTGTGTGTGTGTGTGTGTGTGTTCTGAGTGAACGTGGAGAGCAAGGAAGAAAAGGAGTTGAACATTCTTGAAGGGGGAATCATCAATCAGGTATATTGCATCTTCCTTCTTTCAATATTGCATCAATGAAGTTCATTGCTAGAATCAATGGGTCTTAAACCCTAAGCTCTAGATGAGCAAACCATCCATGATTGATCCAATCCTTTCATTTCAATGTTGATTGGGGATTTAGATGTTCTTATACTGAGTTATTAATTAGTTAATCATTTCTTGGAGTTTTCTTATGAATACCTCGATTGTTGCTCATTAGCAAGTTTTGAAAGATGGATTAATTGGGAGAAATCATGATCTTATGGCTCCATATGATTGGATATAAATTTGGGAGCTCATTATATATGTTTTGGGGATGAATGAAATCGGTATTTTGGACATTATGAGATTTTGGGGTTGTTTCTTAGTTGTTGGTTCGAACCAGCTGAAACAATAGGTCCTGCGGGTTACCCCGCGGGTTGAGGCCGTGGCTTAACCCGCGTAACTCACTGAGTTTTGGTGAGTTGGTCCGTTTGATTTTCCGCTTCGAGCTAGAGATTAGTCCTATGGATTAGGGGTTCATCTTAGATCTCTAAGACTTTTGGGATAATTCGTGGGGATTAACACCCATTTCATGTCTTTGAATTTAGGCTTTCGGTTTGAAGGTTTGGACCGTTTAAGCTTCGAACCGGTTGTCTCCAATCCAGGTGAGTTCCCTATCACTTAAAATGCAATGTGGAAATGTTTCAAATGCTTACTTGTTGGTTATGACTTTCTTTAAATGTTTCTTTATATGTAAAATTTTTCATGATCACTTTTATAAGCTTTGAGGTCGGTATGCGCATTACCTGTTTTAGTTGGGTATAACTGGCAAGGTCATTTATAAAATCCTATAGATAGGTGTGCTAAATCCTACTAATAGGTGAGATCCTATTTAAGCCCTACATATAAGTGTGATAAATCCTATATCTAGTTGCTAATTGACTTGTCATGTTTCTCTAATACTTAAATTGTTCTCTTCATGAGAATGAGATTATTTATTCGTAAACCATTGCATTTCTTAGTGATTTGTGAACTACGGAATTTGTAAACTGTTTTTATGGGAATTCACTAGACCTTATGGTTTAACCCACGTTTTCAAAACTAACCTTTTTCAGGAAAAGGAACCTTGGATGGAGGTGAGAGAGCCAAGGGAAGAATGTGAAGGCTAGAGGATGTTCTAGCTTAATATCTTGTTATAGTTATTTAATATTCAGTTGTTGACATTAGACATCTAGTAATCCGCTGCTTTTATCTTTATTTGAATTGAGATTGTAATGAATTAATCGTTGGTTGGTTAATCATTTGATGAGTTTGGATTTTGATTTATATCCATCTTGGGCCTTAGTTTTTGGGTCGTTACAAATGGTTACACTAAATATTAACTAAGATAAATTTGTTTACACTTTAATTTATTTTACCCTAATTTTATTACAATATGTTATGATCGTTACATTTTTATCATATTACAGTATGATAGTATTACAACAAATATTTAAAATACCATATTGTTCTACCTAATGTTTAAGACCCGATAAGTTTATCTATATCCGAGGTATCTATTCGGTTTGTACTATAATAAGATATAGCGTCATCATTCGCTGGAATTGAAATATCTGCGAGATCGGGGTCACAATTTGTATCGCAACAAATAGAGGAGGATTTATTCAATCACATAGTCCCTTGGATAGATAGAGAGGGAGGGCAAATTTTGTTGACTTAATGTGAAAGACTTTCGACCGATAAAAAACAGAATTGAATCAATAAAAAGAATCTGAGTTTTTCTTCTTGTGTTCAAGTTGATGACCCCACAATCAACCATGTGGTAAAATAACTTGTTTCACAATCAACATTTAAAGCGAGACCGAATCACGAAGTTCGATGATTATGTTTATTTAGTCATTACACCTAACGTCGTGATGGTTTTTTGCCATTAGTTACTTTTGGTCAAAAATCAATGCTTGTCCATTGTTCACAATAGTCATTGATAGTAACTTAAAAATCCTAAGTTTTGAATCATATACTTGATGAATTGTCAAATAACTTCTTGGAGATGCAAAAGTTGATAATAACCGTTGGTTTTACCTTATTAAACATTTTTTTGTTAACATGATCAGTGAGCATACACAACCAACATATAAAATATACGGCAAATGATATACAGAAAATAACATACTTTTCATTCAATTATTATTTGGAAAAATATATTTCTAAAATGCACATTTAACTATCTATAGTCTAAAAATGTCATTCCGGTGAACACATTTGCAAAAGAGTACATTACAGTTTTGTTTCTTGTGGTTGCCACTTAGTATTAGCTCTAGTTCATAGTTTATAACAATTACACTTTTAGTCATCTAGGTTGTAATTTTGTTATACTTTTGATCCATTTGATCAACTCCTACTAAAAAAGGTCGTTAAGTTAGGAGCTTTTTATTCATATTCGCATTTTCTTTATCTTTTTTATTATTTTCTCTTCCATAAAAACATGGGGACCATCCTCCGGTTTCCTCCTTAGTCCTTATATAGTGACACATTTTGAGTGGAGAAACGAACCCATAATTTTTTATACGGTGAAACTATATAATATAAACAAAAATAATTAAAACAAGGTTTTTATCGACGTGTCATCATGTTTTGACTAACGTTTAATATCGCTCGACGTGTATTTAGTCTAATTCTACAGTTTCGAGGATTTTAAAAGTTTTTTTTGCTTGAAATCTATGGATCTTTAATTTTTTCTTATAGATTTCAAGAGACTTTTTTGATTTTTTTTTTGTTGATTTCAAAACTTTTTGTTGGTTGATTACGAGGTACGGTTGCACCTTCTTGAACTTTTGTATGGTTACACAAAACTCAAAACAAAACAATCTAGAAAATTGATTTTATAAAACATATAAAATGTAAAAGTGTCCTAAAAAATTATTTTATAGGACTTAAGTTTATATGATCGAATCAAAAAAAAATATTCTATCTAAAATCGTTATAATAAATTTATATGACGATTTTAGATGTTTTAACAAATTTTTAGGATACTTGTAAAATAAAGTGTCGTAATAACTATATTATAGGACATTATTTAAAAAGTCGCCTATAAAATAACTAATAAGACATTTTATTTTAAAAATGTCCTAAAAACTTGTTAAAACGTCTAAAAGCGTCTTATAAACATATTCTAATACTTTTAGATAAAAGTTTTATTTTTTGATGCTATAAACTTAAGTTCTATAAATTACTAAATTAAGACGCTTAGACAATCTAGGCTTTCTATAAAGTTATTTTTGTTGTGGTGAAAACCAAAATTGAAATCCAAATTATCTACCAAATCAAACCTAAACCACTCACCCTCCCCTGTCTTTTTCCACAAACATTACAATCAAAACCAAATCATGACTTATAGAAAACATGTCAATCATGTATTGAGATCCGGCAGGAAGAATATGTCAACTATCTTTATCCTACATGACCCAAGCTCGAAGATGACGACCGATTACTAGGTACTCCAGCCATTCCCCTTTGTGAAAGAAGCGGGTCTATGCACAAGTGAGGGCCAAACTGGCGTTGAATCTGTCAATGAAGATTTAACGATGTGTTCTCGAAACTCATTTAACGAAGGAAAGGAGGGAAAACGGAGGAAATTAAAAAAAAACTCGTGTTCTCGAAACTTTTTTAGGAGAGAAAAGAAAGGAAATGGAAGGAAAATAAAACTTACTTTTGGTTTCTTTTCTCTGTAAATTCGAGAACACAGCGTAAAAGGAAGAGGTTTTTTGTTCATCGGGGGAGACGAAAAGGGACGGGAGGTTTTAGTTCTATGGGAGAAAACATATGTGAAAATGGTTTTTCTGACTAGTTTGTATGTGTATGTGTGTGTATTATTTTCAGATTAAAATACAATAAAAGGGGAAAAATGACCAAAGAAAACCTTAAGTTAACGGACCTTTTTAGCAGGAGTTGGTCAAAGGGACCAACAATGTAACAAAAAAAAACCTAATTATTTCAAAACGGGAATGATATTTGATAGTAAGTAGTAACCACTCTGACCAAAAGTTTTACTTATAATCATTTATGACAACGTTAGGAACTAAAATAAATACTTTTCAAACTATTGGCCTTTAAACAAGTATTCTCAAAGTATATTTTGCAAGCTATGATTTAAAAAAAATACTTTTAATTTTTTATAACTTTTTCTAAATACAGTTGTAAATTTAAATTTTATTTTAAATACAATAGTAAACATTTAATTTCTTCCCCATTTACTCATAATACAAGAGAGTATATAAAATTAAAATTTTAATTAAGAAGACAAAACCCATTTAGCTGGATTTTTTTTTCATATTAGAAAATAAAAATACCTGATTTTGCTAAAGAAAAAAATAGATCTATAAGGTGTAAATATGGACTGATGATATTAAATTCTATTAGAGTTTATTAATATGTCAGCGATAAATCGAAATCATCATTTAGTCTAACAAGTTTTGAAACCGTCAATTAATGTAATGATTTTCCAATATAGATCAAATTAATTGTTGAAGTTACAAAATTATAAATTAATGTGACAACAATTAATATGTACTTGTCTTGAAATAGGAATTTTTGAAAGTTGGTTATATTAACTGAAGAATTTAATTTACTATTATCATATAAATAAATGCAAATTAAGTTTTACTATATTTTGATATATCGGACCTTAGTATGGCAGAATAACATATTGTATAATTTGACTTAGCTTGTTATTATTGAAAGTTGGTTGATTTTTAAAATTCAAAACAAAGAAGTTAAAAGTTGAATTAAACGAGTTACACCAGTAAAAAAATCTCGATAATTAGTGTTTGTCTGTAGTCGGTGCCAGATTTACTAGTTCACACATGAAACTATGTCGAATGTTATACTAATGTATTATATGCGTCAATTGTATCTCAAAAGTTTCAAATTTCTTTTTTTGTAACTAGCTAAAAAAAAATTATATCATTTTTTTCCCTTCCCAACTAAGAATTAACAGGAGGAATGCAGTTAATATATCTAAGATAGTATAAACATATGATTGGTAAATTATGTATTTGAGGTAAAAATTTGAATTTGAATGTTAGTAGTTTGAATTTTTAAAAACAGATAAATTTTTTTACTTATTAATTATTAATTTTTATTTTCAATTTTCATTGACATAAAATATTTAAGTACATCGAGGAAGAAAAAAAAGGGACTTGTTTGATAAGAACCATGATTTCGTTTTTAAAGAAAAAACATATGAAATAAAAAGAAGAAAACATAAAAACGACATAGCTTCAACAGATGTGCAGCGGGAACGAAGTAGGAAATAGATCAGCAACGGTGCCGGAAGGTCTTCAACAGATCAACAGCAAGAGCGTTTATTTACATAAGTGTTTTTAATGGGTTTCTTTTGATTGTTTTTCAGATATTATCTATAATTAAAGTTTTCACAAGAATAAAAATAGAAAGCAATTGACTAAATAGTAAGGATGCCACCTTCTTGATTGACCTAACCCAATAAGTCATTAATTAACCGAATAAACCATAATAAAACAATAGCTTAGCGAATAAGCTATACAACTTATTTGGCTCGATAAGATACAATCTATCAACCCTTAATTCTTGTTTTAAAACATCTTAAAGAAATTATATAGTGTCGGCTGTGAGCCTCCAGAGCCCACTGTCATTGGGCTTGAAAGTATTTATTCAAATAAAAGAAAATTATTCACTTATTCACAAGTTTCTATTGAAGTATTGATTTTATAAACATAAAAGGCATTTAAAATACATTTTAATAATAGTAAAAGGAAAACATACTGGCTTTAATGATAATTGTTAACATGCAATAAAGTAAATTAGGATAAAAAAAGTTGTCTAAAATGTATTTTTAAACAATTCAAAATTAAAAAAGTCATCTTTATTCTTTGAAATGAAAAAGATACAAATATAGTATTAATATTTTTAAATTTATATGAGGTTCTAAACATCAATAACAGTAATAAAATGATCGGTCTACGATACCCGAACCCGAGACAAAAATTGCAAAATATTTAAATGTGAGCTACACATTAATTCTTAATTTATTATAAGTCGTATAACAAAAAACTGTATTACATAATGAACAGAATTGGAAGACAAGTTCTTAGGTGTTTGCTATTAAATTTTCACCAGCACTCCCTCGCTCAAGATGGGTTTCGAGACAACAAACATCTAATCAAAGCATTGGCTCATATGTGAAAACAAATCCTTAAGCAAATCTGGTATTTTCTGCTTTCAATTAAATTGGTTCATTTAGAATTGTTTCGAAAATCAAGAAAGCTCAGTTTAGCTCAACTTGAAAACAATTTAGCTAAATTTAAGGTAAATACAACTCGAACCTCAAAGAATCTCACCTATTCTAATCCAAACCAACAAAACACGAGTCCTTTGATGGTTAACCAAACCCCACATTTCTCATTAATATTAGATTTTTCTAAGAGGTAACATAAAAAATTCAGACTTTATGATGTATAGATATTTCTAATCAAATATCATATAACAGTATTGGATATTGAACACGATATAATCACATTTACCCCAGAAAAAATCAAATGGTGCTTCAAGGGGGTGTTTGGTACACGCACCAGACTGGACAATTGGACAAGATATGTAGGTGAAAGAACTGTCATAGGTTTTAAAGTTTTAAATTTGACATGAGTAGTTTAGTAATTTATCATTACTACCTTCTCTCTCTAATTTTTCTTCAACCTATTTTGATAGGACCCACTTAATCACATCTAATCCCAGTCTAATATCACACCAAACATGAAACAACAATTTTTTTTTTCTGTTGCATACCAAATGCCCTAAAATAGATGAAGGGGGGCCTATACAATCTTTTATGCTTTACAATATGCACTTTAGGACATGTGTATTATATATATAGTATAATATAATATGAAAGTAATGTGCAATGGAGAAATGGCATATGGTGAAATAAAGTGTTACATTGATACAAGTGATAAAAGTGGAAGTAAGACAAACACAAAGTATCATGTTCTTTAATTGTGTAACCTTGTGTCCATTGGAGCATAAATCAAGAACCACTCTTCCTACTTGTTTCCAAAATCACACTTAGAAAAAAAAACAAAAGTATTAAGAGTTATGTATGAATAAGAAAGAACAATAAGAGATGCCCCCACTACTTTTTGTTCTTTGCTTCAATATGGTTAACATGGGTTGTCATTGTAGTAGACCTTTATCATTGTCCTTTGCACCAAGGACCACCACCATTTTTTCCTTTAAATTCTCTTTTCCTTTTTATACATAATAACACTTTCATCATATAATTACCACTAATCCACAAAAAATCATCACACCATACATCCTTTTGTTACTCATCCAATCTTGGTTAGATTGAATCAGCTTGCAAGTATATGGAATCCTTTTGAATCTTTCTCCAAAAGAGCCGTTATAGAAAGATGACAGGTTCAAACATATATACAGGTTTGATGGTCAAATGTCTAGCCGATGTGAAACTCTAACACACCCTCTTAAATGGAGGCTAGACGGTATTTGGTAATCAACACTAATGTTGATGGATCGTTTGATAAAATTTTTTTTGGAAGGGTGTCCCAGACTATGCCTGGACTAATCCCGACAAATTCTGACTGTAATACATCAGCCCTGATAAACTCAGTGGCCACAATTGTTGTATACGCCTGGATTCGAACCCTGGGTAGATGGGATATTCCACCACACCCCCTAGAGCCTCAACCAGTACGCCATAACCCTTGTGGTTTGGATCGTTTGATCTTGGTTGGGTGGAATGAGCATTGAATACCGGGTTTTGGATTGGATATGCTGGGATATCTGGATCCCTTTGGAATATTTATCTAAAAGATCTATTAAACTTGATGGTCCGTGTCTAGCCGATGTGGGACTCCAACAAGCCCTCCTCAAACAAAAGCTAGATAACGCCCTCAAGAATGAAGGCGAAAGAATGCTTGAAGTTCCTATGTAGTGCTAGTCTCGTGCTTTGGTACCATGTTAGAATACGTGGAACCATTTGGAATATCTTTGTAAAAGATCCCTTATAGAGAGAAGGAAGTTCCTACATAGATACATCTACATAGATACATATGCTTAATGGTCTTTATCTAGCTGATTTGCGACTCCAACACACCACCTCCCTCCAACGGAGGGTAGATGGCGGCATGTGTGCCCTCAAGAATGGAAGCGAAAGAGTGTGTGGAGTCCCTATATGGTGCTAGACTCTGGCTCTGATATCATGTTATAAGATGTGAAACCTTTTGAATTCTCTCTAAGAAATCCCTTAATAGAGAAAGGAGAGGTTCCTACATATATACTGATTTTGTTGATAATCTATGTCTAGCTGATGTAGGACTCCAACAGAACAAAACACCCATTCAAGAATATACTTAGAGAGAGAGGGAGAAAGAATTGACACATGGACTTGGCTGATGATTATGAAGAGGGAAGTGAATTCAAGGACAAAAAGGGGGCCTGGGAATAATACTGATTCCCATTGTATGCATTCAATATACCTTCTTGTTATAGAATCTCTAAGCTTCATAACATTCACTCTTTCTCCAATAAATCTCTTCAAAACCAAGCCCATCAATCCACATTAATTAAAAAATTGAATAATATACCAACTTGATGAATAATACTTACAATGGTGGTGAATGGATTATATATATATATATATATTATATCTACTTCCATTATGTGTTATCATGCTGTATACAAATCTATAACTCAATAATCTTTTAAAGACCAATGCAAAAAAGATTTTATTTGTGCAGAAGATACCTGAACCGAAACTCATAAGGAATAACTCGAAGACAATGTGAAAGTGGTACGCTCTTTTCTCTCTCTAGGCACTTCATTGCTTCTTTTCCGACTTCATTTGGTAATTGTAGGCATACCCAATCTAGCAACGAGTCCATATCTTTGGCGAAATCAAGCATATACCAATCCAACAGTTTTGGGATGGCTACCATTTTCTTTGCGGTTGAGATCCCAATTGCAGCCTGTAAGTAATCTTTTTTCGCGACTTCAAGTTCGTTTTCAACTTCAGAGCCAGTGTAGATTCTTACCTTCATTTTCAGACATTTCAATGAGGTCATGGGTGTGAATCGGTTCTGATATTTGCTTTAAATTCAACAAAAAATCGCGATCTTTTATCATAAATGTTTATTGTACCAAGAATGTGATTAATGAACCTTATCTACAACTTACAGATGGGGAGGACCAGCTTCCACAGGACAGAGCAAACGTTACTAGCGGTTCTGATAACTCCAACCCGAACACACTTCTTGCAGTTATCTCATCATTCTTTACACCCTTTGTGAAAGTCTATGCAATTTCAAGAAATTATATAAATATCAAATCTTTGGGCTCGTGAAAGATGTCATTTTTACAAATACACCCTTTATATTTATTTTCTCACTTTTCATTATGAGGGTATTCTTGTAACTTGTAAGGAAATTCACTTACGTATTTTGAATGATAGGGTAGTCGCAATATGAAATGTTCGATGCTGATTGCGTTTAAAAAGTGCCCTCCAACGTTAATTGTTGCCTGATGAGTAATGAACAAATCATATATATATATATAAATATAGAGGAAAGTTCAAATGTGAACTCATTTTTGGTTGTGAACGTGAGGACGAATCTCAGCCACTTATCCGGTCAATAAAGACGGCTTTGACCTGGTTCCCCTCTTTTAATAATCTTCACCCTCCCATGAATCGCGTCAATCCTCCGTGATCGCGTCCACCATAACCGAAGATGTGTGGTTGAGATTCGTCCTCACGTTCACAACCAAAAATGAGTTCACATTTGAACCTAACCCTATAAATATCTATGCAAATGAGTGTAAAAGTCTTTGTGTATGTGGCATTACCTTCTGCATTAGTTGAACAACCATCTCAGGACTTTCTGGTATACCATGTTCAAGAAATGCCTGATAAAATTGCATGATCCAAATAGCTCGAGATTAGTTTTCTCAAAATTTCATCAATTTACTTTCGAAAAGAGAGAAAAGTGATTCGGAAAGATCCAATGCTTACATTCATCATGCATGAATTATAAATATTGATCCAAAACGCAAGCTTTTCTTGGTGAGTGAGACTTGTTAGGTCCACCGATGCAAGTTTCCCAAGTAGGAGCCTGAAAAATCAAGAATTAACATCAGAATTCGGTCCCTAAAATACAAAAAACATGAAAATTTGTCAGCACTTACTTCAGTCTTTGTATCAAAAACACAGAATTTGTAGTTCGGTTTTTGTTGATGGAGGTTGCTTCAATCGCATATAAATGTTTATACTGACCAATATCCCTCTTTTCAAATTTGCAAGAAATGTCATAAGGATCCTTAAACTCTGTTTCTTTGAGAGTTTCAATCGATGTCAGTGAAGGTAGCATTTTCGTCACACTTCTACTCCTTGTTGAGCTCATTCGTACAAAAATGTTCATCAAACATTTAAGAATACTTTCAGAGATCTTATTTGGATCATCATCTCCTGATAACAAGCCTTTTTCTTGAATCAAAGTGGTTCTTCCCTCTAAATATCCACCCTCCATTGCTCTACCTTCAAACTAAACAATAAATTATTGCAATGCACACAAATATGTTCAACATAAACTAACTTATTATTTACTAAATTACCTGTAACTTTTTAGGCTCTAAACTCTTCCCTGCTGATTTATTAGAGTCAATTGGTGATCTCCTTGTATTGGGTGTATGAGATTTTGGATTTGGCGATCGTTGCTTGATCTTAGTGACATTTGTGCATGCTTGATTTTCTTTCCCACCAAGATTATCAAACAAAGATATAAAAAAATCAGATTTTTTTTCACTCACTAGTATCATCTTTCAAGAAATTGAAATGCTGAAGAATTACCTGAGATCATAGGTGAATTTTCAATAATGGGTGTTGATAAATTGGTCTCAATTTGAGGTGATAGCTTGGAGGCTTTATGTTCTTGGCCATCAAGTGCATTTTCAAGATTCCTTTTAGAGGATGAAATGTAGACAGCTTCTTGATATAGGCCTTGCCTAAAATGAACCACTTGTTCTTCAAGTCTTACAACTTCTTCTTCCAAAACAGCAACTTCTGCTAGAAGCTCCAATGTCTGATCATACCCATGATAAAAAAAAAACCATATAAATTCATCAAAAATGTCGATATTAATTTATCGAAAAATGAATAGTGTATCGATTGAAGTACTAACAGAAGGAGGAAGATAAGGAGGTAATCGCGGAAGAGCTCCTAAAGGTCTTGTAAATGCTCTTTCTAAAGCTCTATGAACATTCTCTTCATGTCTAAGCCTTTTCCTTAGCTTCTCCACCTGAAATAAATTGGAAAAAAAAATAAAAAAGAATAAATATTGAATTGAATTCAATAATTGAGAAAATGAATTGAATACCCTACTAAGAAAAATATTATCAAAAAATTTAAACAAAAAGTCAATGGTGACAGTAAGGTTACATCTTGTTGCAATGCCATCTTTCTCTCTCTCACTGAACCTCTTCTGGTTGTGGTTGTGCTTGTTTTCTCAGCCTCCATTTGCATTTGCATATCAACCTTTTTTTTTTGATATTTTATAAAGAAAAAGAAGTAAATTAATAAAGATTAAAGAACATCACAATCAGCTTCAACAAGAAAAGAATCATAATTCAATAAAGAAAAGACACACAAGCATTTCATCAAACACCTAATGTGGATAAGATTTAAAGTGAAAGCAACTTTTTTTCAATTATGTAAGAAACACTACACGGAACTCCATAATTTACTTTTAATTCATTCCTCATAAATCAATTAACAGATTTGATGCAAACCCGAAAATCCATCTTGAAATTTTCATCAAAATATGAAGATTTTTCGATCAAAAAATTGAAGATAATAGTGTTGAAATGAAAAGGACTAATCACCCATTTGGAAACAACAAAATAATTGAATTACCTTTGGATCTTTGAATGGAGTTTTCATGGGTCTCAAATTTGTCTTTACTCTGGTATTCATCTTTGTAGATAATTGCAAAAATTTAACATTAATGAAACTCTGCAAAAGTCGCAGAAAATCAAAACATGATCAAAGAAAAACAGAGTATTAAATGAGGAAATTCACTACAGAAAAAAAACAGAAGAATCAGACCTTTAAAGGAATGGGTCGTCGTTCTTCTTCTTCTTCTTCCCCAAAACCAATTTCATTCTTTTTACGAGTATTAATTACTACAACTCCATTAACCGAAAGAGAAATTAAACGCGGGAAAAAAAGTGTACTGAGGCCTAACAATTCCAATCTTCAAGAAGAAAGTGCCTGCCTGCCTCGATTTGTGCGAATCTTATATACACATAAGAAAGTCCGAAAAAAAGAACACCCAATTAAGCATTAGCTCTGAAGATATGAAAACACAGAGAAAAAGAGGAAGAAGAAGAAAAAGAAGTTGTTGTTATACAACAACTATGGAATAATATATATATAAAGATGAAAGGGGTGTAAAACAACTGTAAGCTTCCTCCATTAATCAAACCAGAGAGAGAGAGAGAGAGAAATAGAGATGATGACGATGATGGTTTATGTAAAAGGGTAGATGCGATTTGGTTTGTGTGTGTGTATATATATATACATATATGTATATGTATATATAATTATATATATACAGTATCACAACAAGGATATTACGAAGAGGCATGATGAACTAACGTGCGCACTTCTCTTTTCAGTGGAAGCATAAGCATGATGGATGGATGGATGGACCTTTTCTTCTTTAGATCCAATTTTTGCTACTACAATCATGGGATTATAATAAAATCTTGGTTGCAAATCTATCTTTCTTTCTTTTTTAATTAAAACTTAAATAATATTTTAATTAAATATAGTAATTTTCATTCATTATATGTGTTTAGTAGTTAATTTACTTATAAGATTGGTGATACAACATGATTAAAATTTTATTGTAAACTGAGAATGAAAATATCAATATAAGTTTTCTTTAAAAAAGAAATGGAGCAAACGGTGGTGACGTTATTTTTGAAGCATTTATTGTTTGATCTGTTACTTAACTTGATTGATATATCATGGTTTCCGTTTTTGATTTTGTTTTTTACACGAAGGAAGTATATTTTATTTCATCATGTTCTGTCTTTCATTGAGTCTTAAAAATTAATTATGGTTTCTTTTTATTGATAAAAATCTGTTTATATCTAATTTTATACAAAAATGATCACCGTTTATAAATGTTTTCTAAAGGCTATTTACCCAAACACTTATTTAGGTAAGTGTTTATCGGGTCATTTAATTTATTGGATAAGCGGTAAGTACTGAGAATCTTGTTCAATAAAAGGCATGACAATAACTGAGGTTCTTATCTAGTAGGTAAGAGGAGAAAGACTCTTACCCACAGTAGCGGATGCAGCCTTCAAAAGGGGGGTTTTCAGGACCTCAGTGAACTGTTAAAAAAAATAAAATTACATGCTAAAATAATATAAAAAATACTATATTTAACCTTAGTTCCCATCCAGTAAAAATTTCTAAAGGACCCATATTGCTAACGATTAACAAAAACACTAAAAAATCTGTTGAAATCAATAAAAACCGAAAAAATCTTTCTAAATCGACAAATACACTAAGAAAATCCTTAAAAATCGACAAAAATAATAAGCAAATATCTTGAAATCAACTAAAAAACTTAATAAATTTCCTGAAACACGTCGAGTGACTTTGCGCGCCTTTAGTCTACTTTAATGGGACCCCAGTGGACAAAAATCCTGGATTCGCCACTCCCAGATAGCGCTCACCGATTGAAAGACACTTACAAACGGTCCAATTTAATAATCAAGAATGCTATCCAACATGATAACTGAGTATACTAAATTTTAATGTTTACCGAGTAAACATTTGATGATTTCTGTCGCTTACACTTGAGTTGGTGTTTTTGCTTTTCTAACTCATTTCTCCTTTATAATTTTTTTGGTTTGATATTGTAATTATGAGTTTGGTTTTAAAAAGATTATTTTGTTTTCATTGAGAAAATTTTATTAAACTTACATATTATATTAAATTTTTTTCATAAAAAATAACGCACTAGTCATTTAACTATTTATTAGGCATTCTAAATTAATTAATGAAACAAAATACCAATACATAATACCATCTCTTTATTTACAATAATATAATGAACAACAAAAGAAGAATCAACATAATTATTTTTCTTTTAAAAAAATTAATTGTAACCTTTGTGTGATAACTTTTAAATAAAATAAAAAAAGATTTTTTGATACAATCATTACATACAAAATTCAAGCATTTAAAGGCAACGAATATTTTTTGGATCAACGTTATCCAAAATACATATAATTAAAACATTAATCTACAATAAAAATTTATTGGGATCCATCATTTTATGAAATAAAAATGGTAAAATAATCTGTTTTATGTGTTGGATCTTGGGAGCATTTTATTGCCTTTTAATTTAACTCACGTCATAAAGGGAGGTGCCCTTTGTCGACTACTACTTGGACTCTTTTAAATGCAAGGTTGAGTAAAGCCTCTCTTGATAATTTTAATCGATAAAAATAAAACTCATTTAATTTTATTCAAAATTATAAATTAAAGTAATTGATTTTATTTAGGAGGTGTTTAGGTTTGCTTATTTAAACTGTTTATTGACTTATATTCTGGTGTGATAACGGTAATAAACAACTTTAAATGTTTAGATGAGAAAAAAATAAAATATTTATAACGGCATAAAACGGATAATAAGAAGTTTTTGATAAGTTAGAACCTTCTGACTTATAAACTTATTTCTAATGGTCGAGATATGTTTCAACATTCCCAATTTTTTTTGTTGTTTTCATTTGAAACTTCTTGATGACCAGAAATCCAAAACAACTCAAAACTATAAAAATAAAATGTTCCGAAAAGAAGGTACAGAAAAAGGCAACAGGAACCGTGTAAAGGAAGGGAGAAAGATGAACGCTGCAAGAAATGTATTAGGGCCATAAACCGCAACTCAGTTTAATGTAATGTTTTTATAAGTTCGAATGCAATATTTGTTCATCATATGTGAAAGGATGTTATAAACTTGATATATGTGATTTATTTTGAGAATATAGAAACATAGGTTTTTAATTGTACATGATGATATATGTGGTGTAATTAACTCACATAATGATAGTGCATTTCATGGGACTCCGATTCTTCGTATTGGGGTGATGTAAGAATAAAACAAACGTGTCATGCCACAAAAAAGGAAAAAAAATGGTCAACTAATGCACACTCTTTAGATTTTTACAACCACTATGCATAGAGAGTAGCTTATGAAGTTTCTAATATATTGTTTTAAATAATTGATGTCAATAGGACATAAATCATGAACTCATTAGGTCCTATACTTAGTTCAAAAAACTATTTTAAATAGACGATATTATGATGTCAAATTGAATTTTTTTTTGGAACCGACGAATTTATTAAGATCACTTCTTAAACGGAACAAAGCAGGGCAAGATAAAACAAAACAACAAACCAATTACATAATGCGGAAAGGGGAGGCTGGGGAGCCACACCAGTCCTCCCAATTACAATTCCGAAAGTCACCCCTAAATTTAACCCAATTAAAAACAATCAAAAGCACGTTATCAACCAACTTCTGATAAGAGAAAAGCACCTTGTTGAAGAGTTTATCATTACGAGCCTTCCACGTACACCAAACAAAACCGTAAAAAATGGCAGTGAAGATTCTCCGTTTTCGAGGGCAATTCCCCCAGCAGGTTGCGAAGTTAACAAACTCAAAAACCGATTGGAAATTCCGTTGCGGAACACCACACCAAGTGAGAATCCGATCGAGAGCACTCCGCACGGAAGGACAATTCACAAGAACATGATCTGCGTCCTCATTCCCATTGAGACACATCGAGCACGAGATCGAGTTTATATTAATCCCTCTAGTTGCAAGAGCAACGGCCGAGGGTATTCGACCCATGCACGCCCTCCAAACGAAACTGATACATTTCAAAGGGACGAGGTTGAACCAAACCGTGGGATTGGCCCTTGCGATAGTAATTTTCTCATCGATAAGCTTTCTTAAGTCATTCACGTTAAAAGCCCCATCCGTGGATAGATTCGACCGCCACGAATCAATTCCATCATATTGCAAAAAACCGTTAGTCAAGTCGATTAGAATATTCAGATTAGAGACTTCCGAAAGGAAACTAGGCTGCCTTTTCCATACCCCTCGGAAGCAGCCATCAAGCATTCTTTCCGATAAAAAACATCCTTTCCTTTTGTCTAAATCGAAAAGGTCAGGAAACTTGAACGCTAGAGGCCCACAACCGAGCCAATTATCCAGCCAGAAGAGAGTATTGCATCCGTTCCCAAGATTTAGTAGCAAATATTCGAGTGATCGATCCCAATATTAGCGAGGCAAGCCGAGACTTTCACAATGTTACCCCATACTCTGGGCAAAGATTTTTTTCCCATTTGTCCAACGGTTTCCTGTTGCAATTATGGATTCCGTTGATGACTTTTCTCTAAAGCTCATCTCTATTCGTATAAAATCTCTACAACCATTTAAAAATAAGGGATAGATACATAAAGATAAGAGATCCGATACCAAGCCCACCATTTTCTTTAGTCCCCAAAACGACTTTCCAAGAGACCCAATGAATTTTATTTTTTTCCTCGCTCCCTCCCCGAAGAAATTTCCTTCGCAATTTCTCAATTTTTTTGATTATGGATACTGGGGCTTTAAAAATGGAAAAATAGTAAATCGGAAGACTTCCAAGAACCGCTTTAATTAGCGTTAGGCGACCACCAAAAGACAAGGATCTGGCTTTCCATGAAGAGAGCTTATTTTGAATTCTATTAACAATGTTTACCCAATTCCTCTTTAAAGACATGTTGGCCCCAACCGGAACCCCCAAGTACGTGAAGGGAAAGGTGGCAGCCGCACACCCAAGAATACGGGCACAAGCAGAGATTTCATTATCAGAGACGCCAATACCGAAGACTTTAGATTTATAGAAATTAACTTTGAGGCCGGACGATAAATGAAAACATCTTAAAATTCTAGCAAGATTGGAGAAATTTTCACTAACCTAGTTTCCAACAAAAAGCGCGTCGTCGGCATAGAAAATATGAGAAATCGTCGGGCCCCCGTGAGGAATTGAGGTTCCATGGAATAACGACTTTTGGCACGCGGACTTCATAGCAACGTTAAGGCCTTCCATAGCGATGATAAATAAGAATGGGGAGAGAGGGTCTCCTTGTCTCACACCTTTAGAGATCGGGAACTCTTTTGTAGCGGAGCCGTTAACCAGAAGCGAAGCTCTAGAAGAGAATAAGCATCATTTGATCCATAAGATCCACTTTTCACCAAAATTCATCTACACCAAAATTGATTCAAGATAGTTCCAATTGATGGAATCAAACGCTTCGTCAAAGTCAACCTTGAAAAGAAATTGCTTAGCTTTTTTTGCCAAGAGTATATTTCATTTATTATCATCGGCCCGTCTAAAATGTTACGTCCCTGAATAAACGCGGTTTGGACTTCATCAATGATCGAACCAATCACTCTCTTGAGTCTGGATGCGAGGGCTTTTGCAATAATTTTATAGACGCAACCAATGAGGCTTAACGGTCGAAAGTCCGTAAGAGAAAGCGGATCTTTGATTTTTGGGAGAAGGGATATAAAGGAAGAATTGCTTCCCCTCGAAAAACAGCCAAAAGTTTCGAAATGCTTAACACACCGCATGATGTCGTCCTGCATAATTAACCAGAAATGCTTAATGAATTTGAAAGAGAATCCATCGGGCCCGGGGCCTTTCTCATTCCCACAGCACCAAATTGCGTCTTTAATTCCATCTAGACCGAACGGAGCCTCGAGAAAGTCCTTGTCGCAAATAGAAAGCTTTTAAAAGTTTTGATTCGAAAAAGACGGACGAATGGGTCGCCTCATGGAATTTTGATCTGAAAAAACTCCAACATTCGTTTTTAATAGAATCCGCATCAGTTACCTAGCTACCATTTATCAACAGCCCCTGAATGGTATGTCTTCTATTTTTAACTTGTAAAAAATTGTGAAAAAACCTTGAATTTTCGTCTCCATCATGTATCCAGTGAGCTTTGGATTTCTGAATCAGATCTAACTTCGCCAGTTTTTCCAAGTCGAGAATTTTCTGCTTGCACTCTTTTCTCATCGCGACCTCGTTAGGGGAAAGAGATCTATTTTCCGCCTCTAGTTCCAGATTATCGACCTTGACTTTGAGATCCATTAGAATTTTATTTTCTTTCTCAAATTCGACTTTTCGCCAATTTTTATAGCAATTTTTACGAAGCGAAGTTTATCAGAGAGATATCTATCCGGTTCACCTCCCCCACGAAATTCAGCCCAAGCTTTCCTAACAATCTCATCAAACCCATCTCTCAAAAGCCACGAATTAAAAAATCTAAAAGGAGGCGGGCCAAAATCAAGAACATTAGTACGTAGGACAATAGGAGAGTGGTCAGAATGTTTGCGAGGAAGAGCGATAGACGAGGCCGAAGGGAAGGCAGCCAAAAAATTATGGCACACGAGAAAACGGTCAAGTTTGCTGAGTTTACAACCGTCCTCAGAAAAATAGGTGAAACGCCAGCCACCCATTTTTAAGTCGATGAGGCCCGCATTGAGAATAAAATTATTGAAGTCGGAGGCGGTACTCGGGCAAAAAATAAAATTAAGACGTTCCTCGTGAATCTGGCATCTTTTTTACCCAACCGATCGACCCACCAAAACCATTTCAACCAGACGTTTTTCTTTTCTTTAAAGACTTTGGCCGCCTTATCGTTATTGAATTTCAGGATCACTTGCAAACCACCCAAAAATAGGCTTTTAAGATGTTATTTCACATATGTTTGTTTCATAATTTAAAAGTTTCACATGCATTTGTTTTCATAAGTTGAAAGTTTCACATATATTTGTTTCATAATATAAGAGTTTCACATGTATGTCTTTCACATGTGATTTTTTCACAAAGTGAAACAAACATATGTGTAATAATATCTTAAATCATAGTGTTTGATGAAAAAAAATCAAGAAAAAAATCATTTTTATATTGGTTTGTACGAGTTTGTAACATTTGATTGGTTTGTATTTTAAGATCTCTCTCTCTCTATATATATATATATACATATATATATATATATAAAGACTTGAGATCATTACACTCACTACAAAACAAATGACTTTCACCCAGGTAAATTTCCGTCGGTAATTCCCACGGATCACCCAAAAAATAACAACGCTTTGGTAAACTCTCACTTTTTTGAGAAAATGTCAACGGATCAACCAGAGAATCCATGGGTAATCCATCACTAATTTTAATTACCCATCAATTTTTGTGATGGTTTGTGAGGAGTCACCTTGTAGCGACATATTTTTTAGGGAAAGGTACGTAAGTAAAAGTCTTTTGTTTATAGTAGTGACTGTGAATGCAACTGTCACGATGTTTTTGCTATGAATGTATGGATTTTTTTTATCTTCACAGCTTTTTACTGTAAAGTTTCAAACACATATCATAAAAACAAGTTCATCTTAGGTACCCCTCAATTAATTTTAGCTCATTAATTTGGATTGTTCCTTGGGTGTATTGTTTTATAGTAAAGAGAAGTACAATATATGATGCTTGGTGAAAGATGCAAGTCTTAATCACATGGATGCCAACTAAGGAGCTTTCAATTCTCCCTTCAACAATACAAATTAATGTGCCAAAATTCTCTACAATTTAACATTTATAAATTACCAGATTTAATTGCATTCAAGACTTGGGGCAGTGTGGCCTTAGATTAATTACTTTACTTATTTATTTATTTGATACCCAAAAGATAAATCTAAACATATGTATGTATTTACCAATTTAGTTTTAAAAGATGGACAAAAACCTCTAATGGATGATTACTTAAAAATAAAGTCTTAAAAAATATATCTTTAATACATTTAGATTTAAAATATTACCATTAACCCTCTTAACTTTTGTTTAACATGTTTAGTACTCCATTCATTTTACGGCTAGAAATTATGTTTTACTACAAGATGTAACATCTCATTCTCCAAATAACTCGAAAACTATTATTTCTCTTTAATATATTCTTAAATTAGGTTAAATGCTATGATTAATATAATAACATGATATCATATACGTTTTAAGAAAACTACATGCCATCATACCAATATTTACCTACACTTTGTATCACAATATAATGACCGTTTTTATAGTTCACAAATAAATTTACATGCCATCCTTTAAAACCCATTGTCTCCTTACTTGTTCATGAAATGCATGCATTATATTTTGCATATAACAAACAAACAGATCCAATTTTATATCTACAGAATGATACGACCTACACTTTATATCGGTAGGTAAATATGTCATATTTAATCTCAAAATGCATTATACAAGCTCTGTACTTACATTAGTACACAACGATCCCATGCCAGTGTACCTAAACTCGACAGTTGTTACTGATTTCTGTTGGCTACCATCATTACCTGATCACCAGCACGATGTCCTATCACCACCATAGCACCACCACGGGCTAAGGTGGTGACCACCTAAAAGGAGAAGAGGAATTATAGGTGGAAACCTACAAGATGGAAGATGGCATGATTTTGAGGTAGACATTATGATGGGCGGTCATACGGGTGATGCATTTTAGACACAAATCAATTATGTAAATCCATGGACCACTTGCCAACCACGTGACCATGAGAGAACAAAATTGCAATACCATCCATGCATTTTGGTAAATAGACACATGATACCCTTGTTGTTTATGAATTGACAACGAACCCTCTCATCCAAAATATATCGTGGATGCCCTTTTTTTTTTCTTTTTTTTCTTGTTTCGTTAATAAGACTAAAAATGATATTTTACGGTTTAACTCGAAAACATTTAATAATGTTTTAAAAATAAACATGATAAATACAATATAATTGATGTTAAAATTATAATATAATTTAAATTATAATTATAATTGGAATAAATATAAGTTTGACATTCAGAATTATAAAAAAACAACATATACAAAACAAAAATAATATTAATTAACTCCTTATGGATGGTCCCTAACCACTCTTCTTTTAAAAGTTCAATCACTCCATCACCAACTACAAAACCACCTAAAAAAACAAATTTTCAAAGAACCCATGTGTAATATATTACGATTTCATATTAAAATGTGTTATAATATTGATCGATGTTAAGATTGTAAAAAAGTATGTGATATAATATTGATCGATGTTAAGATTGTAAACAAGTATGTGAGTTATCAAGAGTAATATTTAATTCATTAAAAACCTTAAATACAAAGCTCTCTAAAGTTTATATCGC
Source organism: Silybum marianum (assembly GCA_036898165.1). Lineage (NCBI taxonomy): Eukaryota > Viridiplantae > Streptophyta > Magnoliopsida > Asterales > Asteraceae > Silybum > Silybum marianum. The sequence goes on from CM072535.1 coordinate 30,200,448, forward strand.
TGCCTCTCTAGTTTTCTCCAATTCTGGAGGCTACACCTGATACTCAAATGTATACTTTCGCATGGTTCTTAACTTGATCAAGCTACTAAGATGTTATTGAATCTGCTCTTGAAAAATATTAAAGATGATTGAGATCAGTTACAACCTCAACAAGCTCATTTGTAAAATAATTGTAGGTAATAAACACTACAAAAATATGGTTCAAAACCAAAGCTCAAGAAGAAAAACGTGATTTGTAACAAAAAATAGGTTGAGTGGACACAGATAAACTGATATTAAGCAAAACACTTTTAGCAGACATGCATGTGTGATAAACTGACAAATTAACAAAATATAATCATGAACACTCCTCTTTCGGACATCGCAACCATAGAGGCTAAACATTATCCTTGTGGGCCATGTATGTAGACTCGACAGTCGCATATTGTATGCAAGACTTCTCGAAGTATCTAGCCCTTATTCCAATTCTGACCTTATAGATCTAGATACGACCTATAGAATATTTTTTATTGTATTGATCACGTTACATACAACATGTGGACTCCTAAAATATGGACAAGCACCCAAGAAATAAGACTAGTTTTCTCAATTGAGTTGTAGCAATTGCTTACTATAGAAATGAACACATGCTAAAAGAGAAAAGGAATACATATAACATATGACTAAAAGAGAGAACAACAACGGACTAACTTGAATCTCGTAGATGACGATGAAGCGCGATAGTTGTCTTCATAAAGAACACTCATATAATTTTTAGATTATGTTTTTTTTCTTTCGAATTCTGCAAGCGCTAAGAATCAAGTAAATATTTATATTGAAGATATCAAACAAACATTATCGTAATCGAAAACTGTATGAAACAAAAATGTTTAGTAAGAATAACATGAAGAACCAAGTAGCTCAAAATCCAAAGTGTACTAATGAACGATAAAGCTAAAAAACCAATGATGAATAAAAACCAAGAAGGCTTAATTATGAACATAGCTTTAAAGCCTTTTCTATTTGTATGCACCCGAAACTCTCGGTAAGATAGTTTTTTCATAACAATTTAAAGTGCCTATATTGTGTCATTTTTTAAAGATTGACTTAAGAGTTATTTAGTAGATTGGATAATGTCGAATTTGAGAATAGAAGTTCCTAAAAAATTTATCATCATCATGTTTGTTATAGTCTTGATGATTTCTTATAAAGAATTAGGTGCATACTTACATACAACCTAATAAAACTGCTTTAGAAAATAAACTTAAAGAATGTATAAAATTTGGATGTTATTAAATATATTTTTTCATTAATATAATTATCACTGTATGATCAAACTTTAAATGTGGTAATATAATAGAAGGCGAATGATCGTGTGAGAAAAAAAGTTAAAGTAAGAAGCATAAGAAGAGATTTGAACTCTTGATCACTTTTAATCTCATACACATCCATAATTGCGTTTTAGAAGAGAATTAATCCAGGGCATGTGCATCTCGATGCACCTCATTAGTGTGACGGTCAATTAGGATTGATCCATGATTGAAGATCTTTTTTTACACTTCTCACTATAACTCCTTTTTTCATCAGAATCCAACCTTATGATAGAAAGAGTATCACGATGAATGTGGGTTTTATATATTTAGTTCATGCACATTAGAAATAAATGCTAATTATCCTTTAAATTTTCCTGTAAAAATCATCTTACTTCATATTTGATAAATTTTACATAATAACAACATTTCTTGAAATTTTTTTAAAGTTAGTCCTTGGAGTATCTTTAATTTGCAGTTTAGTCCATTGAATTTCTACTCCAAAATTGTCATTTTCTTTAACTAATTGGCCTTTACTTTTAACTCCATTTAATTTTATTCCACAAGTTCAGTCATTTCATGTGCCTCATGCATGAGGGTACTTTAGTAATTATGCACCTTGGTATAATACAGTCTCTCGTATGATAACTAATAAGATATTCGTTTTTATGTTGTGTTTTGTTCTTTCTTATTATGCTCTTGGTTCTTAAAATGCCAACTTTTATTTTTAAGAACTCCTTTCAACAACAAAAACTCATTACAACAAAGTTGGATTTATAAAACGCCTAATATATTCAAGTGTCCTAATAGAATATCTTATAAGAATCATTGTTATAATACTAAAAAATAAAGCGTCATATCTAAAAATGTTACAATAAGCTTACACGATGCATTTGGACGTCGCAACAAGTTTTTTATGATCAATTTAAAATAAAGCGTTGTATTAACTATTTTATAGCACATTTATGAGGAGTGCCCTATAAACCCATCTTTTTATAGGAGGCCTGTGTTGTGTTTATAAGACATTTTTAAGTAGTGTCATATAAAATAGCTAATATAGCACTGGTTCTAAAAAACTTGTTACGACTCTCAAAAGCGTCCTCTAAGTTTATTGTAATACTTTTAGATATGACTTTTTATTTTTTGATCCTATAAAATAATGTTCTATAAGACACTCTATTAAAAGACGCTTTAACACTTTTGACGTCCTCTAAACTCAATTTTGTTGTAGTGAAAACTATTGTTAAGTCAATATATATTGAAATTAATTACCCTAATGTGTTAAAGCAAAGCATAAATAGATTTATGCATCAACATACAGACGAAAAATCGTGTGAGAAGGAGAGTTAAAATGAGAATTATAAGAAGAGATTTGGACTCTAAATCATCTTTAATCTCAAGTCCACATATGAATCATGCTTGATACGTGAATTGATCCAATCCATCTCATCCTAATGTGCATCTAAGGGTGGAGATCTCTTCTTATGCTTCTCATCTTAACTTTTCTTCTAGAGTTGGGTTCCGGTGAGGAGAGTTAAAGTGAAAAGCATAAGAAGATATCTCCACCATTGGATGCACATTACGATGTGATGCACCGGATGAATCGTCATATCAAGCGTGATTCATGGGTGAGTTTGAGATTAAAGGTGTGATCAACGGTCCAAAACCCTTCTTACGCTTCTCACTTTAACTCTTCTTCTTACAATCCTTCGCATATATATATATATACACCCACACACACACACACATATATATACATATATATATATAGAGAGAGAGAGAGACATGGGATCATGTGAGACCAGACTATTTTCGTGAGACCCATAAGACCATTTTTTTACATTTGAAAATTGAAACTTCACAGTAAAACGTTCTGAAGGTAAAAAAAAATCCGAACCCACGAAAACAGATTGGTCTCATGTGAACTCAACCCTATACACACACACACACACACACACACACATATATATATATATATATACAGAGAGAGAGAGAGATTGTGCGAGAATAGTAGCTAATGTAAGAAACGTAAGAAGGGATGTAGACCTTTAATCACTTTTAATCTCACCCTTATTCCATGAACTGCGTTTCTCACATGAATTATCCGGGACATCTCAGTACATCTCATTAGGATTGATCTTCAATTAGGATTGATACAAGATACATCCAAGGGTGAATATTCGTTCTTACACTTCTTATCACAACTTTAAATTCTCACCGGAATCTAATCATATGTGCGTAGTATAAAAACATTTATATATCTATATATATTAAAATACGAGGAAAAAAATCAAATATATGAAGTCGTGAGATTAAAGACAAATGATGTGGCACGCAATGCACGACTATTGTTCATATCATAATTGATAAGATGCACGCCGTAACCCCCAAAAAAACATCGCTATCTCCGTGCACGGAAAGATGTATTACCTAATCTAAATTAATAATATATTATATATAGGAAAGTTCAAATGTGAACTCATTTTTGGTTGTGAACGTGAGGACGAATCTCAGCCACTTATCCGGTCAATAAAGGCGAACTTTTGCGCTGGATTCACTCCTCTAATAATCTCCACCCTCCCATGGATCGCGTCAATCCTCCGTGATCGCGTCCACCATAACCGAAGATGTGTGGCTGAGATTCGTCCTCACGTTCACAGCCAAAATTGAGTTCACATTTGAACCTAACCCTATATATATATATATATATATAGGGGTGGTATCCGTTACAAACTAATTAATTTTTGCAAACTATGCAAACTTACCATTATCCAATAGAAATAAGCCACATGGATGATATTATTTTAATATTTTATTAATTTTTTTTAATAATTTATTAATTCATTGAGGGTATCATCATCATTTTATAATTTAACCATTTTTAATTGATATTTACTAATTTGCTGCCATGAACACACTTTCCGACGACTTCGTCTTCTTCGACGAGTTTTCCGGCAAGTTTCGTCATTCATGAATATAGTTTCGCCATTCGTGAATACACTTTCAACATTCGTGAACACTTTCAACATTAATGAATATCCAATTGGTGTTTTATCATTGTGTTCACTACGAGTTTGCACAATTTGCAAAAATCGATTATTTTGCAACGGATACCACCCCTATATATAATCAAATAAAAACTACAAAAAAATTATAAACTCGTGAAAATCGGTATAAAAATATTTTTTATATGATTTTTTTATTAAAACCTATAATTTAAGATAGTGTTTCACATAAGTTTGTGTTCACCTTATATAATAATTACATGTGATTCTTTTTATTCACCAAATGAAACCAAAAATATTTGTAAAAAATATTTATATAGTGAAACAAATACATGTAAAAGTTTCACATTATAAAACAAATATATAGCATTTAATGAAAAAATATATTTTTATATCGGCTTTCACGAATTTGTAACATTTTTGTGGTTTTTATTTGTTTATCGTCATATATATACACTCTCACACACACACACACACACATATATATATATATATATAAAATTGCACGACACGTTTTTGAACGCAGATTTGGTTGTCAACGTGAGAATAAATGAGAGCGCCGCACGTGTTTGAATGCAAATTATTCAGACTGAATAATCAAATAAAAATTCAGACCGAATAAACCTGAATATAGTGTTTATTCATTCTGAATCGCATTCTCATTTGTCCTCACGTTCACAACCAAATTGAAGTTCTCCTTTGAACCCGTCCATATATATATATATATATATATATATATAGAGAGAGAGAGAGAGAGAGATGAAGGTTTAAATGAGAACTTTGCATTTTTTAAGGAACAAAGGGATAATTGTGGATCACATATGATGTGGGTCCCACATAATATTAAATCATTTATGATTTAATATTAAATCATAAATAATTTAATATTATGTGGGACCCACATCATATGTGGTCCTAAATGAGTTTCTTTGTTCCTTTAAATTGGTAGTGTTCTCATGTGATCCCTCCCCTATATATATATATATATATATATATATATAATTGATGAGTTAACAAGACATTTATATAATCTTTTATCCATAAAAATAATATACTTAACTTTTTGGATGATGAAATGTGCTTTAGAAGATATCGTTATTTTGTCTTAAAATATATTACTAGTATAAAATTAAAAATCAATTTGAAATATATTGTATGTATTTATTTATATTAATAATAGGTTATGGAATTTATTCTTAAAACCCCAGTACAAAAACTTGACGTTAAATGAAATCTATTAAAGAAATAACAAATTTATAATTTCAATATTTTCTAGATTGATTTGTAATTACATTGATCGCTACTGCCTATTGGTGTTTTTGCAACTAATAGTCATAAATAATAATTTACAACTTTTTGTAAGTCTTTTAAAAACAAATTGTATTGTTGTGGATAATGAGTGATAGCAACTCTTTTAATTATTAGCATATAATAATTAAGACACTTGTAATTGATTACTTTTTTGGATTTATATTCATATAAATTTTATCCAAAGTTTCTAATAATTTGGTTATATTATGATGCGGAACGGACTTACTTTGTAAGTAGGGAATGGGACCTTGTTCAAAAAAAAAATCAAGGGTTAAAAACAAATTTTTCATAAGTTTTTACTTTTATCCTTCAGTAAATTTTTGTAAGAAACCTCATAACTTTAGAAATCAATAAAAAATAAAATAAAATCTTTTAAAAAATAACAAAGAAATAAAAAAATATCCATCAAAAAAACCCAAAAAAATAAAAGTTCGAAATCGACAAAAACAACTAAAAAATCCTACGAAATCAACCATTTAAAAAAAATCGAAACAGTATAACTAGACTAAAAACACGTCGGACAACTTCACAGATCTTTAATCTACATTAAAGGCGCACTCACTAGGAAAAAAACATGGATATGTTACTCTTAGCATGACATAATCTTAATCTATTATGAATTATTTGAACTTATCTTTCTAGTATATTACGTTTTTTGTCCCTATGGTTTCTTAAAAGTCATGATTTTTGTTCGTGTGGTTTAAACATCACAGTTTTCAAACTTTATGGTTTGTAATTCATTATTTTTGTCCCTATAATTTATAATTTACTGTTGTTTTGGTCCCTATGGTTTACAATTCTTCATTATTTACGTCCTTTGTGCTTTAAAGGTAGGAATTAGTCCAACGACGAAAATAACAATAAATTGTAAATTATAGGGACGAAAATCGCAAATTCTAAACCACGGGGACGAAAATCAAGATTATTAACAAACCATATGCACAAAAATCGTAATTGACTCTTGATAAAATTTTGAGCATTACTTTTTTGTAACCTGTATAAAAATTAAACATGTTTATACGTCTAAACTGCGGTTATATATATTGATCTCTCTGAACATTTAGCAATATTGAACGATTTACATCACACGACCTTTGATTAAAATGAGTTTGCTAGATGTTTATGGTTTTTCTATGACAACTTGCCTTACACCGGTCGAAAATGAACCGTGTGATTTTTTTATAAGTTTTAAGTTATGGGCAACCAATGACCTTTTACCATGATTTTGCTACATGTTTATGGTTTTCTATGACAACTTGCCTTACACTAGTCGAAAATGAACCCTGTGATTTTTTTAAAAGTTTTAAGTTATGGGTTACCAATAACTTTTACCATGGTTTTAGGTTGAATTATAGTGTTAGACGTTTAACATATTGTCCTGGTCTTTGTTATAATTATGGGTGTTCAGATCAACTCACGAAAACCTTGATTAATCCTATGAACCGTTGAAAAACATCTAAGAAAATCCCCAATAATGTTGGAGGGACTCAAAATAATTGACGTCTGAAAAGGATGCCTAAAACCCCAAACTTTGTTGTTAATAAGCTAATCCTAAAGTTAGCATTGGGCTTTGTAATGTTACATTTTCTCTATCAAGAGTATTCATCATCTTCAAATATGGACATGAACGTAAACTCATCCAATTAAATTTAGTTATTTTGAATTGTTAATGTTAGAGTTCTAAATCGACTAGTTACAAACAAATTCACTTGTATATATATATATAAGGATATCCCATATGTTTATAAGGGCTTTTTAGAGAAAGAATATGGGTATACAAATTACCGATGACCTTTTAAATATATAAAATTGTCTTTTTGGGTCTAACACTTTAAGAATACATACTCATATTAGATATGTATATGTGTATACAAAGATATGTATACATATGGACATGTTTATTGGTTACATGTGTATATGTAACTATACATGTATGTATATATAGCTACCTAGTATGTACTATGTATGCATAGGTAGACAATATGTGACTATGTGTGAATATATATATATAGGGGAGGGATCATACAAGAACCATCCATATTTAAGGGAACAAAGGAACAATTTGTGGACCACATATGATGTGGATCCCACATAATATTAAATCATTTATGATTAAATATTAAATTAAATTAAATTATAAATGATTTAATATTATGTGGGACCCAAATCATATGTGATCCACAATTGTCCCTTTGTTCCTTTAGAAATCAAAAGTTCTCATTTGAAACTTCATCTCTCTATATATATATATATATGTATGTAGTCAAAGGTTATTTTCAGAGGTGGTCAATATTTTAGAAGTAAAGAAGTGATCTTGTCCCTTCATACGGTCAAAATCGGATTTGACTAGTCAATAATTGCAGCTTTGATTGGGTTAAAAGTTACGGTATGGGAAAAATAGAAGGGGTGGTTTCGTAACTTTTATAAATATGAGGCAAATAGGTTCATATATGAACTATATGTTCATATGTGAACCCGTGTAATTTATATATGAACTATTTTAACTAATTCATATATTAACTAATTAACTGATTCACATATGAACTCGTGTGATTCACATATGAACTAATTAACTGGTTCGTGTATGAACCTATGGGTTCATATATGAATAAGTTAAATAGTTCACATGAAAACATATAATTCATATGTGAATCACATGGGTTTACATATGCACCCGTTTGATGCCTATTTGTAAAAGTTACGAAACTACCACGCTATCTTTCGCATACCCATGCAAGGATTATTTGGTGCTTCACGGTCAAAGCCCCAAATGTAGGGTTAAATCACTTCTTTACTTCTCAAATATGTATGATTCATTAAGGATAACTAAGACCGATTCAACATATTTAAGCCAAATATGACCTACTTAAACCCCTATGACTGATTATAACTCATTGATTCCCACTAAAACCGTATCTAGAAAAAATATGACCCATTAAAACCTATCACGGCTCATTAGAACATGTTACCATCCATTTAAAATGAAAAATACATAGAGACCAATTTAACCGCCCGTAACCTACACATTTATCGACGAATTTTTCATGGTTCTCATAAAAAGTAAGACAAAATAAAATTAAAATTAAATAAAAGGTTCTCAAAAATTCGTCAAAAAACCATGCAAATTAGTGAGGGGTTACCGATTAATTTTATCAAAAAATAAATTTAAACAACTCTTATTTAAATGAGAGGTTGGTAATTATTCGGTATTTTGTAATATTTATAGACGAATCATCATAGATGGACAAAAAATAAATATAAAAAAACCTTTGGTAATAATCAATGGATTAGTATATCGTCGTAAATTTGTTACTAATCCGTTGGTACGTAATTGATGACAAAACGATGGCTATCCTTTCCTTGACACTCCATCCATAAATCGTAGCAATTATTTGGGTCTATGAAGTTGTCAATGTTGCCTCGGTAATCCATTGGTAAATTACCAGCAATCTTGTTCTCTAGTAATTTTCGGGGCTGGCTTCCAACTTTCTAGCAGTGACTCACATTTTTCTCATATCAACTTCTTCAAGGAAATATATTGTCCTTCCATCCTTTACGCAAATAGGGAAGGCGTAGTTTTTGGTGGCAGTAAAGAGCATTAAAAAATCATATATGTTAAATAAGATATAGATTAAGTTTATATTCTCTTAAAAAAATAATTTAAAATGATTAGGGTCACATCGTCTTGTCCTTGTCCCTAACGTCTTTGTCACGAGTCCGATCTTTCGCTACATGTTTCAACCATAACGTGATTTTCAAAGAGGAATTTCTACAATCGTATATACTAATCAAGATTTCAAAATGTACCTTATCTATAAGTGTACAATCATTTGGTATCAGTTGCATCACAAATGGAGTTACAGTTGTAGCGAAATATGACCAACCTAAATATAATCATCATCATTATATTAGTTGTTTACCATGGTAAAATGGAAAAAGTAAACCGTACCTAAATATAATTATTATTATGATTACATGTTAAGTTGTACCTTAAAAACCATAAGATTTCAGGGGCATTGAACTTTTGGCTTATCTACCATAAAATTTATAGGAATTTTCATTTTGGAATGTTTGATGGAGAAATTAAAACATCATTTTGATAATTTTTGGACTAAAATTACCTATTTAACCATTATTATAGTTACCAGAAACCGATAATATTGTCAATTTTAAGGTTATGTTTGGCTCTAAAGTAATTATTTTTAAAAGATACATATGATATATATAACTGTTATAAGTAAAATGATAATTGGATTTTTTTATCATAATAAAAACATAATTATTACTCGAAACTACTCTTACAAAATTTTATAATAAAAGTAGCACTTTTTTCTAGGCTATCAATTGCAACACCTTTTAAGCTTATCTTGTCTTATAAATGTCAAAATAAATAGGCTAAACAGATTAGATAATAAATCAAAATAAGTGAAACTTTATAGAGCAGGTTAAAATGAACTGAGCCAATTGAAAGAAGTTATTGAATTTATTGTCTTTGTCTAGTTTGATCTAGTGTTACTTTTGGTTATGGTTTGTTTCCGAAGGACTTGGTTTAATTGGGTCAAGTGACTGCTTATGATGCAATTTCATTTTTTAGCTGATACATCTATTATTTATAAATGGAGTGAAGAAAAACCCAACAAATTTTAGTATTTTGATTGATTGAGTACCTAACCATTTTTTCTAGATTAATAATTCCTTGCATATAAACCAAAAGGAATATACCTTTTTTCTCTCAATGTGTCAACAAATCAATAGCAAAGTACAATGAACCAATAAAATAGAATAAATACACAATTTTCATTGGCTATTTTAAAACATAACTTATAAACAAAAATACATACAAAAGTTATGCCTAAAAGAATAAATTTATAAAAATTTGTGCCCATTTATTTACAAAATATACCAAAAGTTGTTACTATTCCATCTTAAAATTATACCAAAAGATATGTTAATCCCACTAACACAGAAATATAGAAAAAAAAACCCTTTACAATTGCAAAGTAATGTTAATTTATATTAAGAGCCTTATGTATTGAAAATCTCATACATCTTGGACTTGTATTGAGTTCACCAACAATAGCGCTTCTTCGTTGTTTGGTCGGGACACATTCATCGATTTCTTTTAATTCTTCCTGGGCTTGCAGGTGACTTACTTCTTTTGGCCGTTCTTGCTGTATTAAGTCGTCCTCTTTTCTTTAGAAGCTGTTAATTGATTTCGCGACTACCCTAAGGCTAAGGGGAGAACTGCATGTCCTACTAGTTGGATAGAAGTCTACCCACCAATAGCCTTACTTTCATTTTATACTTCAAGACTAAATTGGTCCTCCACACTTCAACAATGATTGAGAGGTTACAACTCATCCCATTCCATATAACATTTTATATATTTGTTTGTAAGTTATGTTTTGGAACGACTTTGTTATATTGGTGTATTGTATTTTACTATTCTCTGTTGATACATGGAAAAAAATATATCATATTCCTTTCATTGTATAAGTGTTGAATGTATTGGTTCAAAAGAATGGCTAGAAACTTATTTGCTCCAAATATGTTGGGGTTTTTTTATTTCTCTCATGATTTTTTTGACGATAGCGTATTTTATAGATCAGAATAATCAATTTGTTTGGTTTTTTAGTAAGTGTAAGATTTTATTTGTTCAAATAAAATATGGATTTAATCAATCAAAATATAAAAGTCTGTTGGGTTTTTTCCCAGACTTTTCTGTTTATAAAATTCAAAAAACGGACAAAAATATGTTGGTAGATCAATCAAACCTAACTGACCCCGCCATATTTGACATGTACTAAAAATTTACTCATTTCAACTATTTATTCAACCCGTTCATTTTGCCTTATCTCATCACTATTTACTAATGCTAAATGACATTGTTTCACATGAGCACAACGTTTTAAAACCCGGGTTTTTAGCATGACCCGGTATGGTGATCGGGTCCCGGGTTAACTGGTTCAAACGGTTTCAATAATTCTCTTAATCCCTTGTACTCTGTTCATTTTTCTGCGTACATACATATATATAAAGTAATAATTTGATATCCACAAGTTCCAACATTAAAAATACACAAACAACAAGTTTTACATCAATCCAAATACATTAAAAACACACATAACACACATTTTTATATAATTTTTTTGAATTTTAATATAAAAACAGATTAACCGTGTTTGAGAAACAAGTTTACCATCTGATAACCGCGTTTTTGAGAAACCCGGTCGGGTTGAAACGGGCCAGTCATATGTATTAACCTGACGTTAGTTAACCCGGTCACTACCTTGGGTTCCGATCCAAACGGTTCGACCGACCGAGTTAACCCGGGTTTTCAAGAAAACGGTATTTATGACATAGGAGTATGTTATTTCCAACCAATGCCTTCTTCAAAAAATGACAAAAGCAAATCGGTTTTATAGTTAATTCCAAATTGTTTGTCTGCTACAAAAAAGTTAAAAAATAGTCCGCCAAAAATAAAAATGAAAACCAAAATAAATCTAATAATCGAGTCAATAGATATAATAAGACATAATAGCTTTTATTTTCATAATCATTTCACAATTTTAAAAAAAGTTTAAAACCAACAGATTATTACTACAATCTTAGCGATGTAAAAATCTCCATTCATTAGAGGTAAAATAAACAACATATATTTTCTAGGATAATAAATTAGCTAATTAAAATCATGATTCACGTATTAATTTAGTTTTACGACAACAATTATTTATTTATTATAATCTTAAAATAATTTAACGTTGATAAAAAAAAATTCTAATAAATATATAGTAACTTAAAACTAAAAAATGTATCATCATTTTTTATTCTTTTTGTCCTAAACTGTAACCTTCATTAACAAATTTATTTTATGTGGTGTCCTTGATTAAACTAAAGGTTACTAAGGAATCATGCATAACACTAAATAGGAAGCTACCAAATACATTAGCTAAGGGGCTGTTTGGTTAGTTTTCTGTATGGATAAAAATGTTTGCGTAGAATAATTTGTCTATATAGACTGGAAAGATTTTTATTTGGGAGAGTTTTTCATAAAAGGAAATTTTAATTGGAAGGGACGGGTTTGGAAAAACTTGTTTTTCTGCATAAAGTTCCCTCTAGAAACTTACTAAATAAGCCACTTTCTATATCATTAAGCCACTATCAAATATTTATCTATAGTTGACCGAATAAGTTGTGAGTTCTATTAAGCTCTGCTAACAAACAAACCTTAAGTCTAGTGGGTGTATAAGAATGTGGTGCTTTATCTAGAATACAATCATGAAGTTGAAAGCATCCAGAATTCCTTTTTTTTCTTATAAAAATAGGTGGTTTTATAAATATTTACAATATGTTTTTAGTTAAATTGTGGAAGGATTAAATATTACAATCAATAATTTCGTTTATTATTATTGGATACATATGGTTACATATTCAAACGTAGTGAGGACCAAACCACTTTCACACCCACATGTGTTATATGGTGATAAATAAGAGTATGTACAAATATGGTCTCCAATGGGACATGATAAACAACACATTTATTTCCACTCTTTGTCTTCTTTACATATATAATTGAGTATTTATTAGATATTTATACTTCATTTTAATAAAAAAGGATTTTGTACATTTAAGTTGATTTAGTAGTTTATTTCTAGTTAAAATAACGAATAAATAAATTTTAGATAAAAATTTAAAAAACTGAAGGTAATATTTTTTGAAAATGTTTCAGAATAAAATATTATTTGATGGATTAATGTAATGTAATATTCTAAATATTATGTTTTGAAAAACAATTCAAATGATATTTGTGTGCATGTTTACACAAAAAAATAGATATCAGGCATCAAAATATTGGTGAGATATCATAATCTTTTATTATACTTTTGTTCATTTCTTTAGTTTCAATAATATCGTGTTGGTCTTTTAAAAACGGATTGGCAAGAGTCAAATTATGTTAATATATTTTATAACCTCCGGCTTTAAATTTCAAGCTAATGGAAATACGGATAGAGCCCTTAGAGTTTACAAAATTATGTTTTGGTCATGATTTTATGATTTCGTAACATTTTAGTCACGATTTAACCCCAAAGGTTTGTGGAATGCATATTTTGATTTTTGACCATGATAACTATATTTAAAGCATTTAAAATACGTTTTAGCCGCAATCTATACTTTGTTACCTGTTTAAGTCGCTTACGATATTAAAAATTATGAGATTTATTTTTTTAGCTGTAAAAGTTAATTTCTAACCGCTTAAAATCTATAAAATGATTTATTACAAAAAGATAGTTTTGGTAAATATTAAGAGTTTGGACTTTGGACATATTTTGATTTTAAGAAAGCTAATGAAGTTGCATTACGAGCGTTTATGAGTTGAATATTTGATGGAACAATATTAAAATGATATATGACTGTATTAGGCAAGGAAATGAACATGCATGGACCATTGAATTGTCGCGTTTGATGTTACATAGACGATTGGTAGTTTGATGGAGTCGACAGTCAAGTACGAGTCATAAGGTCATTAAACCAAGTGCAAATTGGTGTTAGACGAGTTGGGGGATAAAAGTTGCGTTGAGACAAAGAACTATTTTTACTCAACTTTTTCCAGCCTTGATTAGAGCATCTTCACCCTTAACACCAAAAAGAACACCAAAAACACCAAACATGATGGGGCCTTTAGTACAAAAAAAAAAACTCATTCTGAATCACACTCCAAAAAAACACCAAATTTAGGGTTTGAGCATGTGTTAGAATTCATGTGATTCGAGCAGAGTAATTTTGGATTATTGGTCTCGACTACTAAACCAGGGATATAAGGAGATGGGGTGGGGGGAGATTACATGCGGGATTGCGGGTGGGTTTCTGGAGTTAGATCACATTCATATGAATGAACCCATTTTAAACCGTAATATTGTCGGTTTATATATTTTATAATCAATAAAGTCTCTAGTACATTGATACTTAACTCGGGTTGGGTGTGTTCAAGTTATTTCTCATGTTAACTTGGGTTTAGTTAATGCCCCTTGTATTTTCATTCCCCAACGAAAATTCTGCTTGCAAAAATCAGTTGTGCAAAATCTGCAGCTATACAAAACTAGGGGTGAGCATCATACGGGTCGGGTCGGGGCCCAAAACCCTAAATCCGATCGGGTATCGGGTGGAGAATGGGAGCTCCGAAATCCAATCGAGGTATTTCGGGTTAATCGGGTTTCGGATATTCGGATATAAAGGGGTTTTGGATCGGGTTTTCAGGTTATTAAGATATATCTCAAAAAAACATATAATAAATAAATCTTGAAAAAAAATCAACAAATATCAAGAAAACTACAAGGATGGAGCCGTGGAGTCACTAAAGTGCAATACTTTTAGACTTTAGTTGAGAGTTGAGACGACTACGGTGGACGACGAGGGTCGAGTGCAGGATCGATGACTGTGGTGGAAATTAAAAAAAATCAGTTTTTATATAATTAATCGGGTATTTGGGCGGGTTTGAGGCCGGATTTTCCTTCCCAACCCAACCCAACCCGATCCTACTTTCTAATCCGGGTAACTCGGATTCGGGTTGTTCGGGTTATCGGGCACTATAACAAAAATGATTTTATAGGACCCCTAAAATGAAAAAGCGTCCTAAAAAAATACTTTATAGGACACTAATTTATAGGACCAAACCAAAAAGTTTTCTATCTAAAAGCGTTACAATAAGTTTATAGGACGGTTTTAGGCGTCTTACAAGTTTTTTTACGACGTTTTAAAATATAAAGTGTCACATTAACTATTTTTATAGAACACTTTCAAAAGTGTCCTATAAAATATGGGTTTATAGGATACTTTTCAAAAGTGCCGTATAAAATAGTTTATATGACACTTTATTTTAAAAGCGTCGTAAAAACTTGTTGAAACGCTTAAAGACGTCCTATAAAGTTATTGTAACGCTTTTAAATAGAACGTTTTATGATTTGGTCCTATAAATTTGTGTCATATAAAATATTCTTTTAGGACGCTTTTTCATTTTAGATGTCCTATAAAATCACTTTTCTTGTAGTGGGGTTTCGGAGTTCGAATATATTAAGGTTTTTCAAGTTGGGTTCGGTCGGGTTTTGCTCACCCCTATACAAAACCCCGTTAAGACCTCCATATCCACCCTGATTCTAGTTGGGTCAAGTCAGGTTGATCGATTTTTGTGTAATCTTTAAAAAAACGTTGTTGTCAAATATCAATAAACCATCATCGATCGATCTAATTTTATTGACTATACAACGATGAATAATTAGTTAATTACATATTATATTGTTTCAAAAGGGTAGGATATCAATATCTTAAACTACAAAATTCATGTAAAACGTTATTTCAGAAAATCATGAAAAGAATTTGGAAAAGATTTGAAGAGGAAAGTGAGCACATGACAAGTTATTGCTTTTTAACTTTTTATCACTTTTTGAATGCCGACACAATCATCACAACCTTTTCAGGTATACCCCTTCCCTTGTTTACTCATCAAAATTATTTTTACTCCCCGCAGAAGTGTCTTTATCGTTACGATAAAACCTATAATGTTTCTGTAAGACGTGTTTTACGCTGTAACGTTTTGAGACGCTTCATGACATACTGTGTAATACACTTTTTTACAAATGGTGACATCTTTTTCAGATTGTTTTATACTTTTTTTAGGTTTTGTTTTTTTTACATTTTTATATATTTATCTAATCAGATCATTAACAATTTCATGAATTTGTAATCATGACCCATGATTAAAACGAAGTTATAAAACTATCTTTCTAAGTTTTATTTTGAATATTTAATCAAATACTATTTTTATAGTAATAATAATGACAATCTATATGATTTTTCTTATTCTAATATGAATGAAATTTTTTAAATATCATTATTAGCTTGAATTATATATAGAGAGAGAGAAGGGAAAGTTCAAATGCGAACTCAAATTTGGTTGTGAACGTAAGGACAAATGAGAGCGCTACAGTCTGAATAAGCATTATTCAGACCGAATAAACACTATATTCAGTTTTATTCGGTCTGAATATTTCTTTGATTATTCAGTCTGAATATGACACGTGTCGCGCTCTCATTTGTTCTCACGTTCACAACCAAATTTGAGTTCTCATTTGAATCCGCTCCTCTTTCTCTCTCTCTCTCTCTCTCTATATATATATATATAGAGGGAGGTTCATGCGAGGACGGTATCTTTTTACGAGAACGCGATGAGTTTTTTTCATGTACAAAATCACATGTGATTTTGTACCAACATCAAAAAATCACATGTCATTTTATACTAACATCAAAATCACATATGATTTTGTATGTGAATCAAAATCACTACATGAATTATATATGATTTTGTACATAAAAAAAACTCCTCACGTTCTCGTAAAAAGTTACGTTCTCGTATGAACCTGCCCATATATATATATATAAAACATAAGGGAGGTTCATGCGATGACGGTAATAATTTAAGAAAATGCAAGGATAATCCCCAGCCAATCATTTTGTACATGAAAATTTTCATGTACAAAATCACATATGATTCAGGTACAAAATCATATATGATTAGCCGCAACTTTTCCCGCGACTTAGCCCCGCGACAAAAGTTGCGCGTGTCATTTTTGATGTTAGTACAAAATCACATGTGATTTTGTACATGAAATTTTTTCCCCTTAAATTTAATACCCAAATGATTGGTTGCGGATTATCCTTGCATTTTCCTAAATTGTTATCGTTCTTGCATTAACCTCCCTCTAGATAATATATATGTATGTATATATGTATATAGAGGAAAGTTCAAATGCGAACTCAAACTTGGTTGTGAACGTGAGGACAAATGAGAGCACGACATGTGTCTGAATGTAGATTATTTAGACTGAATATACAAAGAAAATATTCAGACTGAATAAATACTATATTCAGTCTGAATATTTTTTTGTATATTCAGACTGAATAAATACTATATTCCGTCTGAATATTTTTTTGAATGAGACACGTGTCACACTCTCATTTGTTCTCACATTCACAACCAAATTTGAGTTCTCATTTGAGCCCGCCCTTATATATATAATTCTATATCTGAAATACAAATTTACCGTCTTATGTCACATCTTGAAAAAGTTCACATCCTCGTTATGGCATGTAAGGCTTGAGACTTGACCTCATTCCCACACTACGTCTTATGCCATTTAAACTTGCCTTTAAATAATAAATGACATCCATTGATTTAACGGGAGTAAAAATGTTACAAATATGTTTATAGAACTTTTTTGAATTGTCTTAAAAAGTTTATCAAACATTTTTAAATAAAATATCTTATTAGTTTTTTTATGACAATTTTTAAAAGTGACTTATAAACATATTTTTTCATAAGACACTTATTTTTATAAGACATTTTTTTATACAATGGTATATAAAATACTAATAATGATAGGATTCCTAAAAGACCAGAATAAACGACGTGTATTTTACTTTTTAATAAGCATGTTTATTTATCAACTTAATATTTATAATAAATCTTAATCATGGAAAAATAAACAAAGAAACTGTTAATTATAATAAACGTTGTAAAATTAAAATAATGATTACTAATGGATAAATTAAATTAAAAGAGATACTAAATTGTCATTCTCATAACGACAAAAATCATAAATAAGTAAATTTTTTAAGAATCAAAATCTTCACGAAAACGTTAAAATCCACCATACATAAATTGCAGATTTGGTAGTGAGTCAATTCCAACAAATTGTGAGTTGGATACGAGTCGACTAATTGAGTGCGAGAGTAGTTGAATAACCGACATAAAATTTTGATTATTGATTAAAGTTTAATTGTCATTTAGATGGAAAAACTGAAATGAGAATATGGTTAAAATAAGAAAAATATGAGAATATATATATATATATATAGGGTTAGGTTCAAATGTGAACTCAATTTTGGCTGTGAACGTGAGGACGAATCTCAGCCACACATCTTCGGTTATGGTGGACGCGATCACGGAGGATTGACGCGATTCATGGGAGGGTGGAGATTATTAAAGGAGCGGAACCAGGTCAAAGCCGCATTTATTGCCGGATAAGTGGCTGAGATTCGTCCTCACGTTCACAACCAAAAATGAGTTCACATTTGAACTTTCCTCTATATATATAAATATCATATATGTTTTTAGAGTAAAATTACATGTGATTATAGAACTGGTCAAACCTTCTAGGCCGTTGGGTCAAGGACCCTCATGCCCCTAGGAGAAGGCGTTAAGAGACCCTCCTGATCCAACTTTATACACTCTAAAATCCTTTTTTTTCAAACATGCTCTCATTCCGACTCAAAAGATAGATAAATAATAAACCTCGTATAACTGATTTAAAAAAGGATGTTGGGTAAGCCCAATAATGTTTTCATGAAATTAAGAGAGGGGGAGGGGGAGAGAGGGTGGAGGGTACGACAACTAGGGGTTCTCAAAAACCCGATCAACCCGACCAACCCAACCTAACGTGAAGCACAATAACTCAACCCGAAGCAACCAGATGTCTAATCGAGTTGTAAAATTTTCAAACCGTAGGTATTGGGTTAATAGCGGTTTACTTTTATTTGAACCAACCCAACCCAATCAACCCGACGGACCCGATATCATTTTATTTTTTGAATTTAATATGATTATTGAGTCTTTAGTAATATATATTAGACAATTACATTATCATGTACCATTTTCATATATATATATTTTCAATCTATTTTACATCTCTCTATAATTTCTTTGTATACATGTCCATTGAATGTGAACATATATATATATATATATATATATATATATAAAATTGAGAAAATTAATTGAATATGATACTTAAGATTTAAGAAGTATGAATAAGTTGTACCAATATGGTTGACGATGAAAAAGAAATTATAAGTAGACTAGAGAAAACTAAATATTCAAGGTTAGGAGAATATTTTGTTGTACCAAAATATCAACCCGACCAACCCGTACCGGTTGGGTTGGGTTGGGTTGAGATTTTTCAAACCGAAAGCATTGGGTTGGGTTGTTGAAATGCCTTCAACCCGATCAACCCAACCCGTGAGCACCCCTAACGACAACCCATCCCACATTGACGGAAACTAAGATTTTTTAACGTCTTATAATCCCAAAATTGTAGCATTTGATAACACTAAACATGATTTTCAGTTGATATGCAAATTACTGAGCCAATGTGTCCTTCGGGTTTTAAGATCTTATAACTAATAGTCTTTTTTTTAAAGGGTATCATAGGAATCTGCCTAGATTAATTACTGGCAATTTTAAGACTGCTAAAGCATGCAACACTGAGATAATTCCCTAGTGGCCAGTGACGGATCCAGGAATTTTGTCCATTGGGGTCCCATTAAGGTAGACTAAAGGCGCGTAAAGTCACCCGACGTGTTTCGAAAATTTTAATAATTTTTTTAGTTGATTTCAAGGGATTTTCTTAGTGTTTTTGTTGATTTTAAAGGGTTTTCTTAGTGTTTTTGTGGATTTCGAAGGATTTTTCGGTTTTTATATTGATTTTAAGAGACCTCTTTAGTGTTTTTGTCAATTGCGAGCAAGATGGGGTCCTTTAAAAAAATTCACTGGGGGGAACTAAGACTAAAAATAGTATTTTTGAGAATTTTTAGCTTATAATTTTTTTTTTTAGATTGACTGGGGTCTTGGGACCCCCCCCCCCCCCCCCCCTTAAAGGGCTGGATTCGCCCCTGCTAGTGGCCACAAGTTGTTTGCGTCTGGATTCGAACCTGGGGTATATGGGTTATCTAGCCTCATCCCCACAAGCCTTAACCAGTATGCCACAAGCCTTGTGGTTATAATTAATTAGTTAATAGTCTCTTCTTGGTCAAAACTACTCAATCTTATTTCATTGGTTTTAACTCTGATTTCTCCTCCCATCCGACCTTAATCGAGGTAGTGTGGCGACAGTGTCAAATGCATAAAACATATTAGATTAGATTAGATTATATGTACCTTATAAAGAAACTATCTTTTCATGTAATCTTCATCATTTATTTTCATCATCGGAATTGAATTCAAAACCTTTCTCGCTTCAACTTGTGATTAATGAATCCTCACTTTTGATGAATAATTAGAATCATTAATATTTAATTTTAAAGCCATAAATTATATTATTAAAAACAAAAGAAAAACCTCATTCACACCATAACACGCCATACTGCAAACCATGCTCAGAGTCGCACCACAAGTTTTAACTTGGCAGTAAGGCCACGCCTCGATGGTATGCAGTGCCATAACGTGCTTTTTTAGAACCTTGACCTTAATTTCCAATTACTTGTGCCAAATTTGGCATAGACATAGTCCATTTATTGGTGTACTTTGTCTTGTTAAAAAAAATGAAGTAAAACAAAACCGTATACCCCACAAAACCTATCAAATTTTTGGATATCGTAAAAATCAACTTTCGAATCAGAAACTCCATTAAAAAGGACAATAAATTATTTAACCAAACGAAACTACAAAGTTGTAAAAGATCATTGTAAAGTATATAGCATTCAATCATCATTCTTGTTAAAATTTATAAAAAACAATGTCATATTTAAAACGTTCAAGATGCATAAAAGCTTTTATATTTTGTTCGTATAAGAATACAAAAAAGACATTAAATCATTAAAATAATGTAACCTAACCAAAAAAGGGAGTTGATAAAAGTAAAATATTTATGATCACATCCATCAAACTATCAAAGGTAAAATGTGATAATAGGGATGGCCAAAATGAAATATGGAGGCAATGCCCCACTCCAAATGATTGTACCTTTGTTTCCTTAAAGTTATTTTCACCATCTCATCCTCTTGTCTTTTTCACCAAAACTTACCCTCCTTACACTTTTATTGTTTTCAACAATATGATATTAACATCTTCTTTTTTATTCAATTATTATGCAAAACGTCTATTTTATACGACATATAATTAATTTTTTAAACCTTTAGTCAACAAATATAGTTCGACCATGGTTGTACTACTGGTAATAGACGACAGTTGGATTTTCATGCTATCATCCATATGAGATAATGCATTTGTTTATTGTCATGATTATTATCTCAATTTGTTATGTAGATCATTTATTAGAGAATGAAGTAATAATGAATTGTCAAATCGATAAATAGCGTGTAATATATTTGTCTTTTTGCAATGAAATCTTTGTCACTATAAAAGTATTGATGAATGATGATGTTGAATCCAATTCTCAAAGATTCCTTTATAGCGTCATCATTCTGTAGAGTAAATTTCCATCCGTATGAGTCAGTAAAATGTCTCTATAACCCCTGAAATCCATATAAAAACACGACAAACATAAATACCCTTTTTAATTTCTATTTTGACATATTGTCTTTTACCAAAAAAGAAAACAGTTAAAAATCTAACATTTTTTCCTAAGAAATCACACTAACAAAGATAACAATTAAGTTTTTTCTATCAAATTGATCATAGCTACGTTGAAGGATGCAACTATTGCATGGCATTTTAATTGTATTATATGTAGTACCATCATTAGTTCACTACAATGATTTCACAAGGGTAGTTATGTAATTCATATCATCAATAACTAAGATATCAAATCATCTTATATATTAATTTAATTAATAGTTAATAATACTATTATTGATGTAACAAATAACTATTTATAATTACTTTTTGATCATCAATTACTCTCTTTTGTTGCATACAACAATTGATCAAATAGTTACATTGTCTTTATATTTTTAAACAAAATAATGATAAATTCTCTATTTATCTTAATACTTGGTCGTCATAAAATAAGTATTTACATTTTTTTATTTTAAAATAACCAAAAGTAATCACATATTTTTCAATTCTACGTACGCATCCATTACCCTTCCATTACTAAGGCATAAAATTGTCCTCTAATTAGTTAAAAGTAGGGGCTGCAATTCTTGACACGACATGAAACACTACACGAACCCGACACAAAAATAAATGAGTTTGGATTGAATTTTCTGACTCGTCAATCCACTTATTATACGGGTCGTGTTCTGGTTGATATATATATATATATATATATATATTGTAGTTCACGGGTTGACCCGCCAACCCGCTTATCATTTTAGGTTTTAAAATAATTGTGTATCTAATGTCGTATGCATATGCCTAATTCCTAACCTATTTTGTTGGAACTTTTTTTTATATTAGTATTTGAACTTGGTTGTATTAACATTTGAATTTGGACGTTTAACCTTGATTGTATTAGTATTTGACTGGTCAACCCGTTTATGACCTACGAACCCGTATAGTTAAACAGATCGTATACGGATTAAGCGAATACGGGTTAGGGTTGATCAATGAGACACGATTAGTTATATGGAACCTGTCCGGTTTGAGCTTTCCTAACCCGCCAACCCGTGGCCTGCCACCCCAAACACGACACGATTGCCACACCTAGTTAAAAGTGTAATAAGTACGCATTTCCAAAACTATATACCTTTATTATTTTAGACGTTCCTTTTGAAACGATCAAGTACATTATGATGAAATTTCAAATTAATATTCAAAATGTACTAAAACAAACATAAAATTCGATTGATAATCAAAACAAAATCTAGTTAGTGATATAGCATCCAAAGATTCTCGATCCTCGGGTACATATCTTTTCCGAACAATGTTCGTTGGGTACCAGTTTCCATACAAATTACCATACAAACTAAACGTTTTAGATCGATCCACTAGAATACAAATCCGAGAACGATGCCTCAATTAATTGTATACACAATTTAAGATATGTATGAAAATCAAAAAGATGGAACTGCAAAGTGACATATCATCTTTTTAGAGATGGTCCATGGATTCCAATGCCCATCCAACACCATAGGTTTCTGGAATCGGAAAAATGGAGATATGGTGGTGATATGTGGTGGAGCCCCGGTGGTGGTGCACGGCCCTGGTGGCCTTCTTGTTCTTGGGGCCACGATAAAAAAAAAAAAAAAAAAAGTGTAAAGCAGCCACATGCAAGAAACAAAGTGCCTGCCCTTATTTGCCCCTTTTTTTTGTATCACCTCATGCCCCAGTGGTCAAATACTTGTCCTTTTGTTTCACAAGACCTTGTCCATCCTAAACCTTTCTTACCAAAACTAACATAATCCAAATCAACTTAATCCCGAATTCCTGATTCAACAAACTAGAAATTTGGACAAGGTCCGGGTTTTTAGGGCATAGATCCAGATCTTCCAAGCCTGTTTTCAGTAAGCCAAAAAGTCCCAGGTTTTTTTCAAGTTTGGGGAGGTATTTGGAGTTGAAAGACGTCCTGATCGGGCTTTTTGGGCCAGGTCCATGGTTCTAAATAACTCGATATAGCCTTGTTATGGGATCAAGACTTGTACGTTAACCCCTATGGCTTCACTCTAAGGCTTTAACTTCCATTGTAGCGTGTTACGACGTATTATGGCTTGTAAGGTATGGGTTTTTTTTTTACTATATAGTTTGAGGGATAAATGATAATTACGTACCAGACCTAGATTTAAATAAACATAAGAAAAAAACTTAACAACTAAACGCCTAAATAGGTAAATACTTACTTTCATTCCCATACACGAGAAGTATAACAAGAATTCTTTGAAAAAAAGAAAAAAAGTAGGAGTTGAGATCAAAGAAATTTAATCTCGATTTTTACACCCTTAATATCCTTTTTTATAAGCTCTATATATTGTGTATCAATGATTCTTCTTTCTCTTTTAGTTTTAAATCTTTTATACGAATTTAATTTGTTTTACGTTTTTATTCAAAACACTAGCACACATAAGTGTAAATGTGTGCATGTGCGTGTGTATATATATATATATATACATATCGCCATATTGCCGCCTTAACATGCCTTGAAAAACGTTGTGACCTCGCCGTAACTCATAAGAGTGCGAGGCTTGACCTCAGTATCACGTCATGTCTCATGTCATTTATAACCTTGGTCGGGACTAAAAAAAAGTTGACCAGATCAGGCTTCGACTTTTTTGTGCATCTCTAAGCTGAAACAAATGTTCAAATTTTATTTAATGTGGGTTCAGATCAAATCGACGCAAATGATAACAAATTATTCACAATTTTAGTCTTAGATGTCGTTATCTAGTGTCGTCACGGCCTACAGTTATAGCTTCGGAGAATCAGGCGGGAAGGAAAATACGTGCATGGGGGTGGGGGTGGGGGTGGGGGTGGGGTATATATAAAAGTGACAGCCACACATATATGAAACAGCAATGACATTTATAGAATGGGCCCAATGGTGGCATGCCAATAATTTAGCAGG
This sequence comes from Silybum marianum, assembly GCA_036898165.1. Lineage (NCBI taxonomy): Eukaryota > Viridiplantae > Streptophyta > Magnoliopsida > Asterales > Asteraceae > Silybum > Silybum marianum. Next base: position 30,225,342 of record CM072535.1, read on the forward strand.
CGTCAACACCATGACAATAACTTGTTAATCCTGAAGCATCCATGGTGATTTTTTCGATGGTGACAATACTCAAATTCAAGTCACAAGTGACACGGCAAAGACAACCCGACCAATCGTTACCCTCCCTCTGGTGTACGTGTACCGTAAGAAGCTTCTGTCATTATTTTTGGCTTTTATAAACTTGTGTTTTTCTGTATATACTGTGATGCTACTTTTCATTTCATTTTGGGTCGAATTGCATACAACCGAATGACGGATGTACAAGGATTTGAACCTTGAAAGGCCAGAAAAGTAGCATCACTGTAAGGAGTGTATTACAGTTTACTTCTTATTGATATATTGTTTCGAAGAACTTCTCGACCCACCAGGCTTATCCAATCAATCGCTATATTTAATTGGGCCTTTTGGTTGTTGGTCCCGGCTTAATATTCTCTTAAATGGCTCATTGTATTTTGGATTTTTGGTCTATTTTAGCCTGAGTTTCATTCATATCATTTTCGACCTTCTTGTAAAATGTAAACAAATAAAAGAGTGAATAACACTGGTGGTCCTTATGGTTTGCTCAAATTTTGAGTTTGGTGCCTAAAACAAACTATCTACATATGGTCCCTAACTTTTCAATTTTATAACACTGAAGGTCCCTGAAATTAACATCGCCAGTTAACCACCATTAAGAGGGACAAATCAGTCTTGGGCAAATTATATGGACCAAAAATGTAATTCACTCTAAAACTAATTGTGATTCACACATTGTTTTTTAAAATTCTTTATTGAAAATATTACAAGTACTGTTAATATGGGATAGTTATATATTAAAATTTGTTTGTTAGAACAAAGAACTTTTTTGTTATGAAACAAATAATTATGTTTTAAAAGTTAAAATATTACGAGACATTAAATTGAATTATTAAATAATCGTGGATAAACTACAACAATCAAATTGGTATAATAATCAAAATATTTCTTTTTTTGTTAACCGTACTTAAAAGTTTTTTTTTTAAATATGTGAATCAGAATTAATTTTAGAGTGCATTGCATTTTTGGTCTTTATAATTTGCTCAAAGACTGATTTATTCCTCTTAACGGTTGCTAACAGAAGGTGTTAACTCCAGGGACCTTGAATGTTATGAAATTGAAAAGTTAGGGACCATCAGTATAGATAGCTTGTTTTAGGGAGCAAACCCAAAAAAAATTAGCATAACACAGGGACCACCAGTGTAATTAACTCAAAAAAAAAAATAGCAACTTATCGTAATATTTTCATGATACCAAAAGGAGAGGTTGGAGAGTCGTACTGATCGGAGCAAAGATGGAGACTCCAGAGAAGAAGGCAGCCTCGGTGCATCATCGATAAACCTGGAAATGAATCGAAGAGTAGCATAAATGTAAGAACTATAATGCCAAGTCTTCCATCAATAAACATAAACATAAGAACTGTGATCGATGGAATTAAGAAATTAATGATTGGATAGAAGAGATCATTTAATTCTACATTAATATAATATTCTGCATTACAAATTCTTTTGGCAATAACTGAAAGCGGGAAAAAAAATCCGCTACAGCAAGAAAATTTTATATACAAACTTGAGAGTCGATCGCTTCTTAGTTTCTCATCCTTTACAGCCTCTTCATTTTGCAACAAATCCGTACTCTTCTGCTGCTTACTTCTCGTGGTTATTTCTAGGAATTATACGGGAAGCAAGTTTTTACATAAAATTTCCCCCTCGTTTATTTTTGTGCACCAAAAGCGGAAATCTTGCATGGAGAAAAAGGGAAAACAATTAAACCTAAACTTTGAAGAGAAAATAGTGAAAGACATTCACAAATGTTACCTGAAAATGGGAATATGGATGCTCTTTAGACCTTTTGGACTTGCTTATGGACGCCTAAAGCGTCAATGATACTGTCAACCCAACTGTAAAATGAATATTTATAGGTCAACATAATTTTGGGTCTGCAAATAAAACTATACTAGCAGAAGTCCGAGATCATTTGAGAGAAGACTGATTACCCCTGAAGACCAGGGCTGGATGGATAATATACGTTTCTCAAACCCAATCTTTTTGCAGCTGAAGCGGTGGTCTCACCAATGCATGCAACGGAACCACCCCACCGCTCTGACTCAGATAGAAGATTAACCCATGCTCTGTTGCAGAAAAGAATTAAAACCGAGTGAAAAAAGAAACAACTAATTAATAAAAATCTTTACGTCCAAGTGGAAAAGTAAAGGCAGTAACATACAAGGATACACCTAATTAATAAAAATCTTTACGTCATCGAACACAAGAGATGAAACCAGAATATACCTAATTGCAGAAGGCGATGCAACTGCAACGACTGAAGCAGAGAGTGCTTGCTCGAAAATCATTTGATCCACATGTTGAACAGTTTCCTAAAAGTTAAAGATCAGAAATACCATAAATTTCATGTAGCTTTTACCAGTAACCATCTTTAATATAAAAGATAATAGGCAATCATGATACTGGAAGTAACAATGAGCACATGAAAACATGTTTTAGAACAACAGATATGTTTATAATCATATCAGCTTCTATGCTTTAAGAACAGCTAGTTTGTTGGAATTGCAGCACCAATAAAACATGAAAATAGGGTTCAGAGTACCAGCACCAATAAAACATGAATCATCAATATTTGGTTGCTGGGAGTTGCTATAAATTAAGCAGAATGAGAAACCAACACACACACACACACACACACACATATATATATATAAACCATATTTACAATTCCTGGGTAACCATATATTAAATTTTCTAAGAAAACAACAGACCCTAAAAATTAACTTTCAATCTAACATATGCAGTCAAACATAGAATATATAATAATGTTTGGAACCACTATAAGAAAATTCAATGAGGACATAAATATACCTAGAACTAAGATAATTTGGATGGCCCCATAACAGCAAACCATAATACTGAGCCACTTGGGTGGCGCCAGTGCTCTTTACAGGCACTAAATAAAATAATACTGCAAAGAATGACCATCTCATATTGGATTGGTATGTATAAAAGAAATTGACTTTCGTAAATAAAACTTCCAATTATAAACCCCGCATGTCCACTAAAAAGTAAAAACCCAACACATCAGATTGAATAACTGACATAATATAATTTTTTCTATACTAACATGAATACTATGGATCAGTGGTCTTAACAAAACTGTTTTGAACCAAAAATACCAGAATATAAATGTACCGTTGTGTAAGTATTCAATCGTGTGACCTGAAATCCACGCTTAGAAAGTCCCTCCTCTGAAACACAAACACCACGGTTTTCATTCTCTACACGGTACATCCAAAAAGGAAATAGAAGGCGAAGGCGAAGAATGTAAAGTATAATGGTAAGTGGCTGCAAGACAATATATACCAAGGCAGCTTGTACGAGAATAAAAAATCTGAACTTGTGCCAATAAGATACCACATATGCACCAAATAGATGAGGAACTTGGTAAATGCTAATGGAGAATCATGCGGTTATTTTTACAATTCTCAAATTGTATTCATTATGTTGGCTCACAATCAGGTCAAAATCAGCAGTGTGATTGTGACCACAACTCAATGGATCAACAAACTATCCGGTAAATGAAAAACATTTTATGAACAAATAATCTCATATGGATTATTATATTTTAAATTTTGCAGGTAGAAAGCTTGTCATCTATATAAAACTCCACATTCATTAGTTGCATGACACAATTGGTTGGTTTGGATTTTTTTTATTCTACCAATAGTGCAAAATTGAAGTCAAAATGTTACATGGACCAATATGTCGAGCTCATATGTGAAAGAGTTGGTAGATATTGAAGAGACTTGTGTTAGAGCAGCCATATAACACAAATGAAAATCAATGACTTCATAACTTTGCAGAACCAGTTCACATGAACTTTTTCAATAAAGCAACAAACAAATCTCTTATTAAAAATCGACCACTTAATTATAAGCTAATGACTTTAATACAACAACTTTCTATCTAACTGATGAATCTTTGCTACTTAAATTTATTCATGTGAACTTGCTTTTGAGTTCCAAGAACTATGCATCCAAGAAATATCTTTCTAGAAAGTATGTTCCTATGCTTAACCATTTGGCTGCTAAGATTGTCACCAAATAACTTGCATACACTAAACCACAAAGTGGTTACAAACCAACAAGCCAGTACATTATAGGGAATCTGAACTCGTCCTCGCTCATACATAAATCCGCACACAATATTCCACATAAGTAGTGAAAACCTTAAGCAACATATGACAGCAACTTTTGTAATAAATATCAGAAAAACAGAGTAAATGTAACATTTTAATATTTGGAGAGGGAGAAAGGAAAGATGATTATAATTACTGAAGCAAACTAGATACAAAGTAGGGTTCATACAGTCATACCTATGTCATGACCAGCTTTTGCAGAAGCAGGATATAAAACACTGCATATTTCATTCCCATGCTTTGGCAGCTCCAAAGCAAGAACCTTACCGGTTGCTGCAAAAGTTCACAAAGCTAAACATGTTTCTTTAATCTTTACAATAAAAATGATGTGAGGATTTGTCTTTGATCTAGGTCTAAAGAAATATAGTTAACTAGCTACACAAATGCACGCCATAAATACGAATTGTAGCAAGTACCCCAGACTTCAAAGCTAAAGCATGTCCAGATACCTTTTGTTGGGATAAAAGCAACATCAATGAATTGCTTAGACGAAACTGTAGCTCCATCAAATATGCTTGCTGTACCAGCTCCAACCACAGCTACCTTGACACTTGGGGACCCAGCAGCTCTAGAGATTATAGATGAAAAGAGAGTAACCGACCTATTCCAATAAGCTTTTTGATATGAAACAAAAAAAATACAAACGCAAACTCGGCTATACACCTTTTTTGTTAATAACAAGAAAATGATGATGGATTAATAGTATATGGAAGGCTCTATGGCATTTCCTTCTTGAAATAGTGCATGATTATAGCATGACCAATCCATGGTGCCTTTCTTCCATCAACTACCTAATGAATTGAGAGCTGTTCTATATTTGTAGCATTATGCCATTAGATGTGAACCTAATGTTTGAACAGAGAAAAATAAATCTCAAACAAGGCTGTTTGAACTCTTAGTTGGCTCGTCTACAACGGAGATATTGTGAACCCTGTGTGCCACAATCAGTAAAAGGGAGGTACCAAGTAATGCCACCTCTATAAGTACACTGCATATGACATAACATCCAAGATTTACTTCTGCAAAAATCCACATCATTCATAATTTGGTACTCATTCTGATTATTCTTTCCAGTTATTCATTCACTGGCTGCTCCACTTTGTATCACTGGCAGATAAATCTCTTACGGATACTAAGTGGAAAAGATGCTTAAATCATTAAATAACTAAACAGGAGGTATGCAGTTACAGCCTCCTGCCCTCGCTCTGTCCTTTCTAATCTGCATTTTCTATTAGTGAACAAGCCAATGCATGTCATCCTAGGAGAGTCCAAATTACTATGTATATGTCTTGGACTTATTCCTTCCCATCAATCTATTGAGGTGATATATGAGGAGATAAAATGTACATATGGCCAAATAGGCAAATGAAATTACTAAGCATGTATTATAAAAATAAAAATCGTAGACAAGTCACAAGACAACAAAAGTTATCCAAAGTTTAATACAATATTCAAATAAAAAAGAAGAAAAATTATCGCCTGCTCAAAGTTTGCCTTAAGATGGAGCATATATTACCTTTTCGGTTCAGAAATAGAATACACCTTGCATAGGGTGGAAAAATATGAACACATAATATAAGTTCTTATGCATGCATAAAGAGTTGAAAGTTATAAAATTGACTAGCATAGATGTAGTTCCTATGGTAATTTGCACCTTAAAACATGGACTGAAAAGTTCTTAATAGAAGGAATTGTAGCTTAATATTATATGCAGCAAAGTTATGTACGTACTTCCAGGCATCAAGAAAGACCAGAGCTGCTTCAGGTGAAGTTATGATGATCCAGTCAAAAGTAGTGGCTGCCACCATAGAAGCACAAGAGAGAAAAGGAATTAAACCCCACTGTAACAAATCAAATCACAGATTTTATCGATTTAGAACCTTCAAAGTTCATACGCTCTAGAATAGAGATTTTTTCAATACACAATAACAAACTAAAACCCATTCATTTTCTGCCTGCTAGTTTAGGTGCAAGTAGAATGAGAAGTGCACCACACTGCAAGAAGTTAATAAAATGGTACAAGTTTATCAGTGCATTCTGTCTGACGGTCATTTAGAAACTACTGCACTGCAATGTGTTACAGCACAGTTCCACAACCTCAACACAGATTGTAACGTGTTTGGTGTGTTTATTCATATTTTTATCTCTCACCATGTAGATCTAATTCTAGCAGAGAATCATTACACCCACACATGTCACACCTAAGCCAGTTAGCTATTAAGCAAATAAAACTTCAGGCAGCAAAGTTGCTTCTCAACTGAAACTGTGGTTTCTTAAGTAATAGAAGGCTCATGCTCGGCTGCTGTATACCTACATTTTTATTCCTTGGTGAAGTTGAAAGTTTAACCACTTCAACAAATAACCAAATGATTTCAATGGTGCATGCTCTGTCCTCTATTATGTAACAGCCTAAACCTAGAACTAAACTAAACAAAACAACAAGGTCGAATAAGGGACTAAATGTGTATAATGTAGAGGTTATGAAGTCTAGGAAGTGAAGTGCCAATGTCAGGGATTGAAATGGAAGTATGAGAAACACGTTGAAATCAAACATGTTCTCATGGGAGGTGTATTATATGGTAACTGGAGGGGTAGGGAGTATATCCCACTTGTGATCACAATAGATGAACACAACTTCAATTGATTACTCCACATCATCCAAGAAGCAATGACCCAGCAAACTTTGTGAGTTTTAGTGTGGAACCGAAACAGGAAGCAAGCAAGGAAGTAACTGAAGTATTGGGAATGTTTGTATGCAACTGAAGTGAGTAAATTTGGTATTAAATAATTAATACGGCTTAGAATGGCCTTGTTACGCGGTTGGGTCGTAAACTCACCTCCAGTAGGCTTTACATGACTCGGTATGCGACTAGGGAGGTCACTTGCGGCTTGCCCAAAGTCACAAAGATGAAGCTAGGTTAGCCATGGAAGTCACATGGAAGTCGCGTGATGTAATCAAGTTGGGACACAACTGTGTACAGATAGGCATGCAAGTTGGAGCCAGGCAAGTTGGGAGAAGTCGCATTCATTATAGGCGACACTGTAAGTGACTTGTAAATTTTATGGGACGTCACATCCACACACTATGGGTTGCGAGTTGCGACTTTAGGAAAAATCAGTTTTTAATATTAGTTAAGATATTGTAAGTTCTTCATATAGTATTCAGACTCCTAGTACATGTATGATGATGTGTGGAGGTACTATTCGTGGTATTTACCTGACCTGCGTGATCAAGTGAGTTTCAATGTTTCACATGCTTTACTAAAATGGGGTATATGCCTACGTACGTTTTCAGTATTTGAAAAAGATGATATGCATGCTTGTGTTTACTGTTTTAAACTATTCACTATTCAGAATGTGAAATGTATTTTGATATAATATGAAAGTTATGTTATGCGAAATGTCCTGGGACGCCGGTAAATTTCGTGAGGTGGCCATGTGCACCACAACGAGGTGTGCCCACATGGAGATTGGAGAGGACCTGGTGATGATGTGCGAGCCCATCTAAGCCGTGTCATAAGGAGACTCGGTTACCCACAACATACAGCGAGAAAATAAGATCTCAAAGGAGTTAACTACGTTGCAAGCACGTTCATGTGAAAGTGGTGTTTATTTATGCATAACTATTTTCATGAAAAGTTTACAGTTGTTATGTTTGTGCATTGTGCATGCCATATGTAACCGTCTGAATGTTGTATTGATATGTTTTACACAATAAACTATGAACTTAAAGAGCTTAGTGGCATGTGTCTCAGGAAACGACAAAGCATGGTGAACAAACGCAAGGAGAAGGTCTAGCCATAGTCTAAGCCTAGAAGATATTCATGTCATTTTGTGTATGCTTCCAGTATTTTTTGTTATGTTCATGTTCATATTGATACTTAAGGGTTGGCTGTCTCTGGATGTTATTTGCTTTTAAGAGATAGTAAGATATTGTTCCACTGTGTATTTGTCATGGTTATATGAGTTCATATATGTAAGATAAGAATGATGTCATAGCCCTATGGTGTGACAGTGACATCTTGGTGCACATTTAGATATTCACATCATCTACTTATTATGTATAAAGTAAAAAATAGGCGAATTCTTTCATTAAGCCTCATATGCAAAACAAAATCTCACACGAGAGAATAGCTACTTGACCCGTCACAATAAGAATATAAGTCAGCTCAGAAATCAGGAAATCCCAAATTTATTAGCCAAAATGGTGGAGAAAGTTTATATCATGCAGATGCCAATAAGATTTTAATCAATAAACTTTACATGCAAATCCAAGGAAATAGCACAAACATACTTCAAAGTTATTTTCTGAAACATAATTCTTGAATTCTATGTTGATGCATAAACGATTTTCCAATACCTTGGCCATTTAGATAGTATTATGATGCATTTAATGTGATTGGCATCGTGTGCTTCACAACTCAAACACAACCTTACGATTTGAATCCCATTTTAACAAAAAGATTTTGCAAGTGACAATCAAGCAGTAAAAATACTCGAAAAATGAGAGAATAAGGCTGTGTGACCCTTGTCTCATCTTTTAACAGAGTATAATATTTTTTGTGAATTCACTGGAACATCTTTTTAAGGTGCAAGATATGGTACCACAGTCATGAATACATGAACTGTTTGCGTCACTACACATCAACAATGAAGAAGAAAAGAGAATGGAGAATCAAAGAAGGAAAGGAAGAACAAGTGAAATTAAGAGTCGCTCTTATCTTCCTGTCAAACACGTTATACTCTTTCAAGACATATGCATTTGCAACTACAAGTTGAATCATAAGACGAGGATGTTACCACTTAATAGAGCAGAAAGTCTGTCCAGATCAGGTAACTGTGTATGCTGAATTAGGGGGAGCTCCAAACAATTGATTCCATGTGCTGCCTACTCAAACAGAAAATATGTATAAAACCCAAAACAATAAGAAGTGGTACAAATATTACCTTCTGGCATTTCACACATTGTACATAATTCATGATAGAATGGTAATAGTTTATAAATTGTTTACTATGATCATAACTGTAAAACTCTCAGAGTCTAAGTTCAAACTAGTGGATGAAATATAAGTACAATCTACATAGACGGTTGTATGTTTCGACTAATAAATATTTTTCATTTGTTGGCATGGCAGGATATAATTGAACAAGAGCCCAAACATGAACTACTTAATGGCAATCCAGCCGTAGTAGCTCTAAGTGCAGCATAAAATTGTATATTGCAGAATGTTATGTTTTCCATGTACTTAAACAGTCAGTTCTTTCCACTTCATGAATAAGGTATGCACTGAAATTCAATTCTTGGAATGGCATAAGAGTAAACAATTGATCAGCATTCTTGTTATTTTTACTTTTCAATAAAACTCTTGCACTGAAAAATTAGGTATGAAAAGGCTGTCACTTTCTCTCCTCCAGAAATCTACACTAAAACTCCTGTGTGTGATCTTATCATCATATACAAAATCTCACTGTGCTTTTATGCCCTGTGTTTCCACTATCACACTCCGCTCTCCAAAATTTGCAGTACATTACAAATACATGTAATTGTGAATTTGTGATGATAGTCTAGGTAATACTGCACTTAACAAGCATCTTTATCTGAAATGAGAGAGTCCCCAACCGATAATTGTTAACCAATGCAAATAATATTCTATCAAAATCCATGTCTACTAATTCCTATGTGCTGGTAACTAAGTGACTCAACACCAATCAGCATCTAATAATATTTCCTCAAACTTTATAACAAAATCATACCCCCATTTACTGATTTACACAGAAATTGCAACATTGACTTCAGCTCAAAAATAATGTTTTGACTATTAATCCAATGCTTAAAAATGCAGTCATCAGTCCAAAAATAAGGGAGTCTAGCATGCCATAATCAATAACATCAATGGTTCCTAATGGCTACAACCAGTAAATAAATAATTTCAATTTGATATTGGCAAGATATCTATGATCGATAGCAACGCAAAGAACATAGGATATCCAAAAATAGAAACTGTTGCCAATTGCCATAGGAAAAATACCATACTCTGTCTCGCATTTTATCAAACACCTATCAGACGATTATTATTAAACACAATAAAGGCCACTGAAGTAGATTAACGCAATGGTAAATAACAAAAACATAAAACACCAATAATAAGTAAAACCTAAAATTCAAACAGGTTATAGCAATGTACCAAATCAAACAAAAATAAAAGTACAGCAATAGGAAGAACAAAAACAGAAACATCGAAGAAAAGAAAAGAAAAGAAAATTACTAGAGCTTTGATGAGCTTTCCATTTTTACCACGCTCCCGTGTAACAACAACTCGATGGCTCGACAACGAAATCGTCGGAGAAGAAGATGAAGAAGCTCTGACGTTGAGAAACTGCACATGAGTTCGCCGGCGGTGAGGAAGTTGCAGAGGAGGAGAGAGAGTGGTAGAGAGAGAAAGAAGAGATAAATTCATGGCGGTCGTTGTGGGGGGACGTGTTAGTTGACTTTGATTTTCCGAAGAGCCAGCTGTTGATATATCAGCTATGCTTTCCTTTCTGGTACTTCTTCACTTTTTCTACATTTGCTTTCCGCCTCCTCATCTATACATATTTTACGTTATTTCCCCTTGTACTTTTTATTTGCTTAATTAGAGCTTTTAATCTATGACTGAAATAACCCCTAAAGTTTCTAATCTATGACTGAAATTACCCATAAAAATTCTAATCTATGACTGAAATTACCCTTAAAGTTTCGCCCCGTGAACATAAAAATAGACCATGATGTGTTTGTCCGATATTTGAAACGATGGATAACGTTTTTTTAGCATCTAGTGATGCAATCAAACATTACAAATTGTTGGAAAAATGGCATTGTAAAACTTGGAGGGTAAAAAATGGCATTATAGAAATTCTTAATATGAGTGTGTATAAGAATGGGTATAGGGCGAGGTCGCACTTTCATCCCCTTCCAATCCCCAATCTTCATCCTCATCCTCATATTCGTTCCAGTCGAGGGAATATGATCACATCCTTATTTCCGTTCTTAACAGATAACAGAGATCCTCAACAAGAAATCGGAGATTTTTTTTCCTGTTTATATGAGATCTTTTAAATCAAATGTGTTAAACAACACACTCAATCTAAAATGGTCCATGTTTGAATATCACATATTTCCATAATTTTACTTTTATGGAGTATCAAATATTCATATGTTTAATATACGAGGACGGGATGGGGATCATGTTACCCGGCTCCGGTCCCATCCCGATCTTTTACTTTTGGGGATCCCCGTCCCTATTCTCGGTCATCGATTTTGTGGGGAATCCCGTCCCCATCAGGCGGGTCTCATTTTCATGCCTAAATGTGTCATATACACAAGTTTAATATGATACAATGAAATTAAAACCCAAAAAAGAATCATGTTGGTCTATATATATAATGATTTGGTGCAAAATGATATGAGTCATAATGATTAAGATGTTTTACATGATTTAGTTTATAATGAAAATGGTTGTTAATTACGTGTTAAGAGTTTAATACTCTGAATGATTAAACAAACTACCATTTTAACCTACTCTGTCATTTAGTTTTGAATAAAATATGATTGTATGATAAATATTCAGAATTAATAAACTATATTTGTAACATATCAAGCTAATTGTACCATATATTGTCCGTTTTGTTCATACATGGACTCGCGGTTTTAAAATGTGTCTGATAGATTAGATATCAAATCTTTTATAGACAAACTTACAATCCCAACGTCCTCGTTGGCACATCAGTTCGGTTCCGACTCTAATACTATTTGTAACATTTCAGGCTAACCATACCAAATATTATTGTTTTGTCCACATCTGGACTTACAGCTTTAAAACGCATCTGATAAATGAGGTATCTAATCTTTTATAAGACAAACTTTGTTCGCTCTCCCAACCAATGTGAAACCTTACAATATTGCATGTATATAGATTACAAAAGGAAATATAAATTCCATATATCACATTCTAAACATAAATTAGAAAAAGGAACATCAAACAACATTAATTGTACATGTAAGGGGAAAAGGCACAATACAATATGCATATGATATTATATGACAAGATATGAAATGGTGGCGGAGCCAGAAAATTTATCTAGAGGGTGCCTATAAAAAATGTAAGAAAATTCACGATTTCCAGTTTCAGAAAACCTTTTTAATCATATATGTCTTGTAATTAAATATTTATCCATAACTAGTAAAATGTATTTAAAATCTGCATAGAACTCTATCATTAACACAAACTTTAGATGATATACCGATGACAACACAAACATCAATGATCAAGATTAAAGCAAATTAGCCAATGACTTGAAAACAAGGAATGTCAATTGCATATTTGCATATGATCAGAGATTAGGTAATAGGGGAAGCCCAAACTGATTCAAAACAGATGAAAAAGTTGGGTCCATTTACCATTTGGATTAAAGCTTGGTCCATTCAAAACAGATCGAAGCAGATTTTTTTAACAAAAATGATCAAGCCATACAAATTATTCTCCTTAAATTAAAACAAGTTAACAACAATATTCAATCAAACGATGAGATGAAACAATGTTTACAAAATATTCAATAGAAGAAAACCTTGGTCCATTTGGGCCATTCATCAAATAAAGGTTGATAGGGAGAATCGAAACCTTAGGGAGTAGGACAAGCCGAAAAGGAGAAGAAGTACTTGTCATCGGTGAAAAGCGCTGAAACGGACCTGATTACCGCTTTCCAGGATGGCCGACGTTGAGCGGTGGCAAGAGAGTGAGAGAGGCGAGCGTTTGTCGTGAAAGGCGGGAGACCATTTTTTACAGGTTTTTTTTATCTTGTTCGTAACTTGTGAGACGAGACGATGAAAGTGGGGTCTTCTTACTGGGTTTGTTTTAGGGAGGTCCAATTAAACATTTTCTGGGCTTACCTTTATCTTTCATATAGGATCTATATATATCAAGTATCAACAACAACAAAACTTAAAACCCAGGGGGATCACAGGTCCCTTCTGGCCTTCATGTGGCTCCGCCACTCAGTAGAACCATATGAAACAAAGATCAAGAGACTTTGAATAACATGTATGTGGAATCAATCATTCACATTTAAACTTACAAAGATCAACCGATGAGGAATCTTACAATATTGCATGTATATATATTACAAAAAGAAAAATAAATTCCCATATATCACATTCTAAATATAAATTAGAAAAAGGAACATCAAACAACATTAATTGAACATGTAAGGAGGAAAAAACACAATGCAATATGGATATGATATTATACGACAAAATATGAAATGGCGTAGAACCATATGAAACAAAGATCATGAAACTTCGAATAACATATATGTGGAATAAATAATTCACATTTAAACTCATAAAGAACCATTTTACAATAAAACTCCAAAAATAAGCTTCAAATCTTGAAACTAAAAAAATAAAAAAGATATCTTCATTTGCATATAAAGTATTGTTATAATTATCGTTGGCATCACTAAAGAATGTTGGTCTGGTTAATATTGCAATGGGTTCTAATAAACCTTGATGTATTAATATCACATGTATATGTTCATAAGGGAGGGATCATACAAGAATGCCCTCTATTTAGGTTTTATGTATAATGCATATATATATATATATATATAGATGTATATTTAGTTCATAGCCAATAATGTATATAAATGTATAGTGTATATGTATCATCTATGATGTATGAGTATCATGATCATGTACGGTGTATATCACTACAACAAATAAAAATAGCTCTACATGAAGGACAAAAGTTGTCTCTGCAGGTTCAAATATCCTCGATATAGACCAACTGCAACCACGGTTGTTGCTATTGGTTTCGTTGTTGTTGCCCCGTTGCTGAAAGTAGCTATTGCAACGACATATTGTCGTGGTTGTAGATATAACCTACTGCGACTACATGTTGTGGTCATAGACTATTAATTTAATTTAACTATATAAGTAATTTAAAAAATTAAGTTAATTAATTAAATACAAAATAAATAAATTAATTTAGAAAACAAAGGGAAATATCTTAAAAACCTAACAAACTATCTGATTTTGAATGATTAAGTTTTTAAACTATTTTTTTGAATGATAAAACTCTTATACTTTCTAAAACCGGTTAAATACATCATACTAACCTATAAAAACAGGTTATTGTGATAACAATTTGGAAAAAGTCTAAAAACACAACAACCCATCTGATTTTGAATTATTAAGTCCTTTGTTTTTTAACAAATAAATCCCTAAATTTTTTCCTAATTTTTTTTACCAAATAAATTCTTGAACTTTCTGAACAAATAAATCCCAATTTTTTTTGGAACAAAATCATGAACAAAAAGATAGAAACAATTTCTCTCATCGAAAACAAAGTACAATGAACCAATTAAACATAGAAAAATTATACCATTTCCATTACTAATTCTGAAACATATAAAAGTCATGTCTGAAGCATAAATATATACATAAAAAATTTAAACATAAAAAGTGTAAGTTAATGAATTTAATTTATATTGTAAGCAAAAGTCTTGTATGTTTTGTAATTAGTACCGGAAATGATATAATTTATCTATGTTTAATTGGTTTATTGTACTTTGTTGTCGGTGAGAGAAATTATATATTTTTTTTGTTTATGATTTCGTTCAAAATTAAGTTCATGATTTTATTTCTTCAAAAAAAGTTTGAGATTTATTTGTTCAAATAAAGTTTACAAACAATAAGTGGCTCATAATGATGTTATTGGGTGTGATTGGTATGCCGGTATGATCGGATGAGTGATCAGAATGGGGGTGAGCGGATGAAAGAATTTTGAAGGTTTTAAGGTTTTGATTTGACATGTATAGTTTAGTAATGCATCAATCTTGTTACATCTTTTTTATTTTTGTTAGGCTTATTTTGGTGAGACAACAAATTTAATATACGTGGAACCAAAAAAATGCATTTTTGTTCCACTTAGATTATGTGTTGTGCAATCTAATGTCACATTAAATGGGAGACAACAATTTTTTGTATTCTTCAGTCCCACCCTTTCATGCGTACTAAACGCACTCTAATGGATTATATTGGGTCTAAATGGACATAATGGATCTTACCGGGTCATTTTACTGAAAACATGGAATGTCAAGGCTTTGTGCAATGAGTGAGAAGAGGTTGACCTTGGGGACTGAAATAGTAGAGACCTAGATGAATGAAACCAACACAAATACGCTCTGTTGTGCAGCTACATATCAAAGAACCCAAAAATTAGAGGGAAGATTAGAGTAGTCAGGGCCGGCCCTGACATTTTGGAGGCCCCGTGCAAGAAAATAAATGTGGCACTAATTTTTTTTAGTTGTATTATATTCAATTTTTTATTACTAAATTGAAAAAAAAAACTTTAAAGTGTGGAAGCGTAAATATTTATAAACAAGATTCAAATAAAATTAAAATTGACATTTACATCATTAAATCAATTCTTAGAAATATCCAACGATTAATCTCTTAGTAAGAACAAAAAGTTAACTAATAACAAAGCTAAAAATAATCACATAATAAGTACATTTAGATATTTGTGTGATAATAAATCAATCGATGACACATCTTTGACTTTGAACAAACTGTTCACCTTTTTTTTCTTTTGTCGTTTAGAATAATCCAATTCAAAATTTGTAGTTGAAGTCATCCTATTTTATATAAACTAATCAATCATTATTGATATATACAATAACACATATCAAAAAAGTTGTGTTTGAGTTATTGTTATTAAAAGAACACTAACATAAAAAATTTATAAACTTTAAAGAACATAGGTAAATAATCAAGTAATAAAATTATAGAAGAAAACTAATAAAAAGATAAAGAAATAAGAAAAACATTAATATGAATCTTAAGATTTAAATAAATACCTTAACGAAAGAATAAAGGAATTGAAGAATTGAAAAATCGTAAGGGTGCGTTTGGTACAGAGAATGGAATTGCAGAGAAATGGTTGCAGAGAATGGAATTGCAGAGAAAGGGAATTGGTCTAGAGAAAAGGAATTGGCTCTTCTGTTTGGTAGCACAGAGAGTTCAACCGAGAAATGTAACAGAGAATCAAATCTCTTGTTTGGTACGACAGAAAATTTAACAGAGAATTGTACCCTATTAAGCCAAAAGAGACCCTATTAAGCCAAAATAACAGCTTAACCAAACAGACCAACTCAACAACATACCAAACAGACCCTATTAAGCCAAAACAGACCCTATTAAGCCAAAACATGCCCTGTTAAGCCAAAACATGCCCTATTAAGCCAAAACAGCAGCTTAACCAAACAGACCAGCACAACAACATACCAAATAGACTCTATTAAGCCAAAACAGACCCTATTAAGCCAAACAGACCCTATTAAGCCAAAACAGACCCTATTAAGCCAAAACATGCCCGATTAAGCCAAAACAGACCCTATTAAGCCAAGCAGACCCTATTTTAGCCAAAGCAGACCCTATTAAGCCAAAACATGCCCGATTAAGCCAAAACAGACCCTATTAAGCCAAGCAGACCCTATTAAGCCAAAGCAGACCGTATGAAGCCAAACAGACCCTATGAAGCCAAAACATACCCTATTAAGCCAAAACATACCCTATTAAGCCAAAGCAGCCCCTATTAAGCCAAAACAGCAGCTTAACCAAACAGACAAGCAAAACAACATACCAAAGAGACCCTATTAAGCCAAAACAAACCCTATTAAGCAAAACAGACCCTATTAAGCCAAAACAGGCCCTATTAAGCCAAAACAGCAGCTTAACAAAACAGACCAGCACAACAACATACCAAACAGACTCTATTAAGCCAAAGTAGATCCTATTAAGCTAAACAGACCCTATTGAGCCAAAACAGACCCTATTGAGCCAAAACAAACCCTATTAAGCCAAAAGAGACCCTATTAAGCCAAAAGAGACCCTATTAAGCCAAAATAGACCCTATTAAGCCAAAACAGACCCTATTAATCCAAGACAAACCCTATTAATCCAAGACAACAACTTAACCAAACAACAAGCGTCATTTGAAATATTTCAATTCTCAAAAAGAAACCAAATTTTCAATTCTCCCATTTTCCTTTCACGTGGGAGGGAAATGAAAATAGAGAAAATAAATTGTTTCTTTTCTCATTCCTCTTTTCTTTGGTGTCAACAAACAAGGGAATTGTTTCCAATTCCCTTTCTCTACTACCAAGTACCAACTCACTCTACCAAAGACACCCTAACATTACAAAAAAGGGTAATGGGAGATATTAAAAAAACCCTATAGTTCCATTAAATTGAAAAGAGAAAAAGGGTAATGGGAGATATTAAAAAAACCTATAATTCCATTAAATTAAAAAGAAAAAAAAACAATAATTCCATTAAATTAAAAAGAAAAAAAAGGGGTAATGGGAGATATTAAAAAACCTATAATTCCATTAAATTAAAAAGAAAAAAAAGGGGGTAATGGGAGATATTAAAAAACCTATAATTCCATTAATAAAATAACCCCAATGAATGAGATTGGAACATGAGTCTCTTTGATAATAATAGGAGGCGGTTACCAACAGCCCTGGAGTGAACTTGTGTCTTTTTATACCTTTGTTACTATATATACTAATGGGGCGTTTGGTTTGCAGGATTCCGATGGAATTGGAATGATCAATTCCATTGACCAAATTTCATTCAGTGGTTTGGTTTACCTATGGAATGGAATTGAATTCCACACATTCCACCATCCATGGATTTGGTCATTCCATCACAATTGAGAAGGAATTCAATCCCATTCCATCCCATATTCTCAAAAAGACAAAATTATCCCCATCTTCCCTACTTGATCTGAACCACTATCGGTAACGAACATCGACCATCGTCGGTCTGAACCACCGTCGACGACCGTCGACCACCGCCGGTTTGAACCACTGCCGACCACCATCGACCACCGCCGCCGACCACCGGCGGTCTGAACCGTCGTCAAACGTCGTCGCGGACCACCGATGGTTTGAACCACCATCGACCGCCGCCGCCGACCACCGCCGGTCTGAACCACCATTGACGACCGCCGACCGCCGCCGTCGACCACCGCCGGTCTGAACCACCGTTGACGACCGTCGATTGCCGTCGCCGCCGACCACCCTCCATCTAAACCACCACCAACAACCACCGATTTGAACCACCGTCGATCTGAACCACCAGCGACCACCGCCGGTCTAAACCACCGTTGACGACCGCCAACCACCGTCGGTCTGAACCACCGTTGACGACCGTCGACCACCGTCGCCGACCACCACTGGTTGGAACCACCGTTGACGACCGTCGACCACGCCGATTTGAACCGTCATCGTTGACCGTCGTCGCCGACCACCCTCCGGTTGAGCCACCACCGGCCACCGTCGACCACCGCAACCACCACCAATCTGAACCATCGTCAACCACCGTCGATCCAAACCACCACCGACCATCGCTTACCGGAACCACCGCCGATCTGAACCACCATCGACCACTGCCAATCACTACCGACCACCATCAATCTGAACCATAGTTGTTGGATTTCGGTTTCAAAATATTTAGAAAGGGTATTTTGGTCATTTACCAATATTTCATTCCTATTCCAAAGCTACATTATGTGAACCAAACAAACAAATTACAATTCCTTTAACAGATTCCATTCCAATATCTGCCAACCAAACAGATTGTCAAACCTGATAACATTCCATTCCAATTCCTTCAAAGTCAAATTCCTTTGACATATTCCATTCCATTCGAAAACATTCTGCGAACCAAACACCCCCTAATTATACTATATGAGGAGTGTTATTTTGCAACCCATGAAAAATTTGCAATCTTGCAACCCGTGCAACCCACATCTTAACCGTCCATTTTCTTTTTTGATTTTTTTTAATTAAGGGTGGTTACGGATGATTAAATCTTAACCGTTGATGATCAAACGGACGGTTAAGATGTGGATTGCAAAGATTGCAATCTTTTCATGGGTTGCAAAATAACACTCTTCTATACTATATTATATACATATATACATATACATAGATCGGAGGCCCCCGAAAATTGGAGGCCCCATGCGGCGGCACCGCTGGCACACCCCCAGGGCCGCTACTGAGGGTAGTAAAGGGATCGACAATGAAGAACGTTGTTGAATGCACCTACAATGTAATCTTGGAAAAAAAATGTTCTTCTAATGGTATTGCTATGCTTTGGTTGATGACCGAATGAGACTTTTTGCATATATTAGAGATAATTATTTTGCCGAACACCTTGTGTCACTAACCAAATCAATGGTTAGCATTATTGAGAAGCATTTAATACTGGTAAACAAACAGAATCACAGACAATTTTAATTTAATTAAATGGAATTAAAACGTGAAAAATAGTAGGATCATGACCCCTATCTTTTCCTAATGTTTCGCCCATGTTAGCCCTATGGTAGGGTGGGGCACTGGGGTAGGTAGTAGTACGAAAATCATGTATTTCTCATAATACAATCATCGATAAGTGCATGGGTGTGACTATAGTCGTTGATATAGGATTTCAGTTATGGTATGTACCGTTATAACAATTTTTTTTGTAACATCAAAATAACCAAATTTAAAGAAGGATCTTGTTGAGAGAATCTAAAATATATGTCTTTATGAAAAAACATTATAATAATAAGGGTAATACTGTAATTTGGTCTATTTACCAACCAAAGAACATCTAAGAGCATCTCGAACAGCTATTGTAAATTTTTTCTAAAATAGCATATTAAAAGTCAAAATCTCTATAATAATTTGCATCAAATTCCAACAGCTACTCTATTTTATCAACTTTATCATTAACAATATTAATAAAATATTCCATCATTTAATGAAATAATTATTTCTTCTACACAGTTAACTTCAATTATTTTGATTGGTTGAATATAATTAAAATATTGTTTCTCTCTCTTCTATATATTTTTAGAGATTCTCTAAATTTAGAGATTTTTCTTCTCTTTTTTCTCATTTTTCTATTTTAACAATTGATATATCATAGCTGTTGAAACACTTAAATTGCTAAAATCCTCCATTTTTCTATTTTACAATATCTATTGGAAATGATCTAATGCCCTTATCCTGAACAATCTCCATATAGATAGAGAATTAAAGTTAAGTTGCTTTTTTAAACCTTGATAACTTCACCTTCAATTTGTTGCAATAAACATTTATTGAAAGTCACTTTCTATTACACCTATGCAATCAATTATTGAAGGTTTTATGTGAACCATGGCTCACTAGTTGTAAGTAGTAGGGTCTCCTTTGCCAACTATTGGGGTTTTGTTTTACCTTTATAAGATTCTTTTCATGTAAATAGTGTCATCATTTTTATTTTCTTTTAAAATGCAAACTGTTTGATTTTTATAAATTTAGAAAGAGAGATGTGTTTAATAGTAGATTTTGGGTATCTTTTTATCATTTCTACATATGAAACAAGAAATGTACAATTATAATTAATAACAAACAAATAACAAAACTGAAAACTATTCTTAAAAATTCATGTTTTTCATTTCTATGAATAAATCTCCCTTTATATATGTCATCTACTTCAAATTCAACATAGGGGTTCCTATAAATAAATCTCTATGTATAATGTAATACTTTTCTCTAACTTCGATCAAAATCAATTATCAGGTTCGAAAACAACAAAAACTTAACCCATCAACATCACTCGCTACCAAAATTACCACATCATTTGAAAGTAGTGTTCTAAAAGGTCCATCATGATAGCCTTTGTGGCTCAAGGCTCATCTCTAACGCCATGTTAAGCTCGTGACACGTCATGGTTCAATATACGGTTTTTGTAACGCAGTATTTGATTTTTCTTACTTTTTTGTATATATAACCTCATTTAAGTTATTGTTTAATGTTATTAACTAATTAAGTAATAATAAAACAAGTAGAGACTTTTTATTCTACAAACCATTCAAATGGTACAAACCAATATAGAAATATATTTTTTCATCAAATGTTATGATTTAAGATATTGTTTCACATATGTTTTAAAATATTCTACATATAGATTGTACCCTTTGACTGATTTGTAAATGAAAATGCTTCAAAAAGATGTATGTGTATATATATAATTACATCCAAATTTATCATCATAAATCACGCTATAAAAAATGTTGTCACCTCCCTCTGACTCCCAACACTTAAGATTTGACCTCGCTGTCACGTCATGATATCTCATGTCATTTAGAACCTTGCCTAAAATACATCATTTCTCAAACCTCAAATTAAACCACCTTCGATACGCATATGGAAATCAATCACTCTCGTAAGACAACAATCGATTCAACAAGCTAGTCAAGTAATGGCTACCTAAATAGTTGAGCAACTTATTTAAGGGTCAATCTGGTTTGTAGGAATGGTTTTGAGGGATTTGGATTTCATGAAAAGATTTGGAATTGAAGGGACTTGGCCGTAAAGTTTTTGAAATCTTTGATGTGTTTGGTTTTTAGGATTTGAAATGAAATTGAATTTCATTCTTTATCAATAATTTACAACAACAAACTGTAAATTATTATAAAAATAACTAAATTACCTTTTTATTAATTGATTACTAGAAAACAAATATTTTTAACATATTTTTCAACATTATTTATCTACAAATCCTATGAAATCTCGTGAAATCCCAACCACCCCATGGGATTTCAAAATCCCATGTTTGAGGGATTTCAAAGAAATCCTACGATTTCAAATCCAAGCAAAATCCTACAAACTAGACACGGGATTTGAATGGATTTAAAATCAAAATACTCCAAATCCATTCATTCAAATCAAAGGTCGAAAAGATTGACCAAAAGATATGCAAACAAGTCAATTAACCATCATATAAAATTTTGTAATTTAGTTTATTACGACTAATACCAAGTCTTAACAGTTAAAAAAAAATCCCACACGATATACGTGCGAAAAACAAACACATGACCGATCAATGTTTACTGAAAATCCTACTATGGCGAAACTAGCTCATGTAGTCAAAATTCAACCACCACTCCATATTAAGAGGGAGGAAAGAGTTGGGCGCATTCTACAGTACTCCCAAGAGGACACTACTACAAAATGGAACACAAATTTGTGCCCATTTTTCTTTTACAGATCGATCTAATGCTATCATCCATCTGGCTCGATTGATCGATCTATAATTAAGCTAGCTTACTTGTTGTGGATGAATGCCATACATAGGATAAGCCCCATATGCTGCAGCATACATGCTTGGATCATGAGGTGGTGTCATGGCATACTCGTATCCATCATAGATGTGCCCTCCATAGTACGCTCCTCCCCACTGGTTTCCGAACTCATTTCTCATCTGTAATTTTTCATCATATATGTAGATGATTAGTGTACTGAATTGAATGTGCAACAAAATCGGTTTTATAGGGGCCGTTTGACAGTTGTTGGATGGTTTGATGCAAATGAGTAAATAGTCAGAATGATTGTGAGGTTGTTTGGCGGTTATTGAATGGTTTGGTGCAAGATTATTAAGTGGTCAGAATGATTAAGAGGCTGTTTGGCGGTTGTTGTATGATTTGGTACAAGATGATTAAGTGGTCAGAATGATTAAGAGGCTCTTATGCTACAGTGCAAAATGATATATATATATATATATATATATTTGTTCTGTAATCGTTCAAAATGAAATTAGGGCACTGAATGATTAAGAGAGGCATAGGATACAAAATCATTCATAGGGTTTTAGAACCATTAAGAGGTTGACTCTTTTTTTGCTAAACAAGATTAGATACCACCTCTTAATGGAACTGTTAAGAGATAAACAAACAACTCCTAAATGTCTTAATAGACTACTTTAACTTATAGCACTCAAGTTTACAGGACCAATTACATCTATATGTTTCAATAGAATGTTAGGATGTATCTGGGCATCCAAACAAGATTTTAGGAAATTTTTGAAAGAAAAAGAACTTGTTATGATACCTTAATTTACATATGGGCACAATTATTTGGTCTTATAAACTTAAGTTTTATATAGTACAATTTATTTGAACATTTGGAGATATTTGGTTTCCTATAAAGCTGATTTTTGTTACAATGCCCATCATGCAATGTGCGTGCTTATTAAGTGTATGTACGGGTGTACGTACCTGCTTATTTGCTGGATTACGACCCCAAGAAAGTCGCACGGTTTGCTTCCCAATTGTCGTGCCATTTAATTTCTGCAGTGCCTCTTCGGCATTATTTCTGCCAATACACGTTAGACAAGGCAAAACAAAACGACCAATAACACATCTATAACCGGCCACCTTGGTGCAGTACCAAGGCTCATTGGAAGGGTTGGACTATTGTTTCTATGACTCATACCAATGACCTTCTGATCATCACAATATAGTAACTTTTTTTTAAGTATAAAATATAAATATATGGCAAATAGCCACGCACACTCCTCATCTTTGATAAAGATCGAACCAGATACCACTAGGCCAAACATATTAAAAACAAAAACCCTTTACCTCCAGAGAACTAGGATTTAAGATTTACCAGTAACTCAGATACCGCCAGGCCAAACACATCAAAAACAAAAAGATGCATACATATATATATATATATATATATGGGTGTGTGTGTGTATATACCTGTTGGCGAATTGTACAAATCCACATCCTTTTCCAATGGGTATTTTCACTGAAACTATCTCACCATACTGCGAGAAGGGCTGCCTAAGATCCTCATCGTTTACAGTTGGGTCAAGCCCTCCCACAAATATCTACAACCGATCAAGGGTTAGCCACAAGTCAAAGAACACGAAAGATGGTTTCATTTTAACTGAAAAACGATAGAAAAAAAAATGTACCAACCGTGGTGTTATTAGAATCTCCATCAGATTGAGTACCGCCATTCGACATATAACCACCTAATTACAAAGAGCAAATGAAGTCTTATTATCGAGTTGCATTTGCATGCTATAATAGTGGGCTTATATATCAGTATAATTAGTTGTTACAACTACAAAATATCCTAATAAACTGTTGTATAAGCCTTAAGTTTATAACACCAAACAATTTATAGGTCATATACTACGTTGTTACAATAAAACCAAACGATTGTAGGTCATATATAAGAAGACCAATAAGAGTTTATTTCAAAAGTGTCCTAAAAGTCTGTTAAGATGCCCAAATGGATCACATAACTTAATGTAAAAGACTTGGGATCACGTGAAACCAGCCAGTTTTCGTGAGACTACATTTTTACACTAGAAACTTCACAGCAAAAATACTGTGAATGTACATTCACAGTGTTTTTGCTGTGAAGATTCGAGTTTTTTTTTACCTTGACAGTGTTTTGTTGTGAAGATTTAAGTGTAAAAATGTGGACTCAAGAAAACAGGTTGGTCTCAACGTATTTACATATATAGGGCTCACAATTATATAGTCATATAAAACAACATGTTAAGATATATATACATATTTGGCATCCTATATATTAGTGTATTTAATGCATTTTATGTGTCTTTAATAGAGAAATTTAATAATAAATCAAACAAAATAGAACAAAAACATACCTTGTGAGCCATATTGTTGTTGGTAACCAGACGATTTTCGCGGTGTGGCAGCACCAATACGCATAGGCCGGCTCGAGCAATACGTACCATTCATTTCAGTCATGGCCTGAGTCCTCTCACTATCATCTCCAAACCTTACAAAACCATAACCTTTAGAGCGGCCGGTATTGGCATCAATCACAACTTTAGCAGCTTTAACAGACGGATATTTATTAGCAAAAGTTTCATGCAATAAAGTATCAGTTACATCCGCAGCTAAATCTCCTACGAATATCGAAAGATCAGAACCATTATTCGAACGCTTATCTCCCATGCTAAATGTGGCCCAGTTCAATCGGAATGGTTGTTCTGTATTAGGCATAGCAATGCATGTATAAGTCTGCAAAACCTTTTCGGCTGCAGTGTGCGAAAAGAACTCCACGAATCCATATCCCTCCGAAAAACCAGTTTGCTTGTTGCGAATAACTTTAATGGAAGCAACCTGCAACAAGTGAAAGATAACAACAATTAATCAGGTTTAATTAAATAAAACAACATAATTTGTCCATTTGTTTCTTTTTTTAGGGTGCATTTAGTAATTCGTACGCATAGAAGACTGTACGATAAATAATGGTACGGATGGTCGAGAGTTAAGTTGTAGGTAGGTGAAACACGTGCAAGATTCTAGGGTTTTAATTTGACATGGATAGTTTAATAATTAATTAGATATTGTTCCCATCTTCCTTATTTTTATTGCAACTTTCTTGGTGGGATAAAGTGCATTTTTGTACCGCTCAGTTATTTCCTGTCTCGGTATTTATTAATGTCGCATGCGAAAAACAAGTTTTTGTCGTGTCCTACATGCTAAACGTACACTTAAAAGAACATATGAACCGTGTCTAGTATAAAATAAATTCTAGCCGAACAAATATATATATAGGGAGGTTCAGGAAAAACCTAAAAAAAAAACCAAAAAATACCCAAGGAGCCTGTTTTTTTTCCTATGCACAATGCATGTTATAAATTACATGTATTTATTTGTGCATACCATCCAAATGGACGGCTCCCACCATGTTTTTCGGTTTTATCTTTTTTTTTTAGGTTTTCACCTGTATGTATATATATATATATGTATGTAACAGTAACACCATTACTTTTAAAGCTACCAAGTAATTAAAGTATTAACTAGTAGTCTGATGCAACACAGATGGGTGTCTTCCATGACGGTGACCACCGCCACCGATGGCAAAGATGGTGGGGTCCGCCGTCACCATCATCAAAAGGCGGCTATGTCCACCAACAGTACCGTCAGCAAAGATGGCCGGCCGGTAATGTATATCGATAAAGATTACAACCCAATTTGAAACTAATTAATTAAATTAAATATCAATCAAATAAAGATTCAAGATTTTCATCTTTAATTAACAACAAATCGTATTTATCACATAATAAAACCATCTGTGGAAATGTGTATTAAATCGGAAATTAATGTAAATTCCAATAAATTAAAAAAAGATTGAATCCAATTAAAATCAATTAATCAATACCTCTCCGGTGGAAGCAAAACAGCTACGCAGGTAATCCTCATCCATCCAATTATGAAGATCACCGACCCAGATCGTTCTATTCTCTCCACCAGCGCCGCCGCCGGTTCCGCCGCCGCCTGATCCCTGCGGCTGTTGCGCCACCGCATGATGGAGGTGATGTGGATGGTACGGCATGTAGTGTGGAGCCGCCATCGGATAATGTCCCGGAGACGGCGCCATCATTTGATGCTGCATTACCATCGCCGCCGCCGGATACTGCATCGCCACCCACTGTTGCTGCTGTTGTGGTACAACCGCTGGCGGCGGTGGCGGCGCTGCCGCTGCCGTCGTCGTCGTCGTTGTCGCCACCACTACCGCTGCAGGAGGAGGAGGAGGAGGCTGATTGTTCTGTGGATCAGAGCCACCACCGTTGGTAGTTGATTGCATCTTTCAAAGAAATTAACACAATTTTTATGAAAAAGAAAAAAATATAATTTTCAGAAAGGTTTGTAAAAGGGATTATATATGGTGTTTGTTATACGTATAGGTTTAATTTCTGTAATGAAAACGGCGAATCTGAAAGTTTCGAGAGAGAAAAGAGATAAGAGAGAGATAGAGAGGAGGTTATTGAAGGATTCATGGGGAAGCCCTACTTCATGACGCGTATGATTTATTAACCGTTGGATTAAATGGACTCTGAGTGATTTGAACCGTTGATTTTACACGATCTGAGGTAAGCTTTAGGAGTGTGCTCTTTTAGTTATGGTCGGCCGCCACTCATAATTTACTTCTTTTGGTATATATATATATATATATTTCAGAATCCTCAATATAATGTAAAAAGTATAAACCCAATTGTTAAATTACATTATTTTCTTATTAATATTTATATTACAAATATATAAAATAACATAGTAATCTTACTAAAAATATGTTTCATTTTTTAAGAACAATTGAAGATAAAAGTTGTTTAACTGTTGATGCCATACCTAAAAAGTTACTGGATATGTTTTTGTGTATCACACCACTTTGGCACTTTCTATAATGCATTCATCGTAATGGTCTTATGATAGTCATGCGAAGAGGTCAGTGTGTGTCGGTGGAGTCTAGAGTGGAACACCTTCCACTCGTTTTACAATAACGTCTGCTTATTTATCTGTTGTTAGGCTAATGTCGCAGGGACGTTTCATCGACAAGTTTGTTACCAAATTGTCAACAATTTATAAATTTGTGTCAGAAATTTAATAACTACTATCGTGTATGTTATGTTTTTTATAATATCAAAAAATGAGTAAATGTGTAATGTTAAGGTCACATGAGGGTAACAATATGAGCATATATATGGGCCAACTTGTGTAGCTGGTTCAAGTATAACGTTATGATATTGGACTAAAAGTCAAAATAATAATTTTTTTGTAGCGCTAACATATATCAACTTTAAATTGAAACAGATGTTAACCACTTAGGTATGTGTCACGCTGGTAAGGTTGATCAGCGGATGTAATGGAAACCTCATCTTCTTTGGATTAATTTGAATCTAGGTGTTAATAAAACCCTTGTGTCCATAAAGGTTTGAATATTATGGCTCCAACCCATTCGATCCCTCGATAAATTAATCGGTGAATGTAAGTTGACAGAAACAGACGGTTACCAAAAAAAACTTGAAACTCGTGATAAGAGCATCACAAATGCCAAATCAAGCCGATTTATGTTCACTTATTTAATTTAGTATTACTACCTTTTAAGTTATCTTATAATCATCAAATGAAAGGATATAGTTTTGATTAACTTCAATATAATACACACATGTGTATATATATATATATACATATATAACACATAAGTATAATAAATATCTTCTTTGGTCCTATTAAAATTTGGAAGAAAAAAAGTTGATCATAACCGCCTTTAAGGAACTAGATGCAGCGGCGGAGGCCTATGCCCTATAGGGGTCTTTGGGCGTCAGGGTCCCTGCGATTTTTTTATCTCCTAGGTAGGCAAAGCTTAGAGGCTGTTTGGTCGTTGTTGGATGATTCAGTGCTGGATGATCAGGATGTATGTATGCTTATGAGGCTCTGTATGATACAGTGCAAAATGAAAAATGGTTGATTGATAACTGCTCTGAATTAACGGTCTGAATGAGATCAAATTATCATTTTAACCATTTTCTTTTGCACAGCAAAGCAGTATCTTTTATTACCAAAAGGGAAAACCCAAAACCACCATACAACCATCTATCCACGACAACAAGGAACAGTAACAAAACAACCACATAAACAATAGATCATCAAAAAAAACAATAGCATAGAGAGCAAATCTGCATAAATCAACAGTAGTGAAATATATATATATATATATATATATATATATACACACACACATATGTATATAATACATGCAGAGAAGGTAGAGCAAATAAATAATCAAGAAGGGAAGAAATTGGGAAAAAAAACCCACAATGGGTAAACCAAAGAAATAGAATCAACAAGGGAAGAAATCATAAACCACTATGTTGAAAAATCAAAAAAATCCTCCATCAGAAACCACCTGAAGGAGACAACACTCGCCGGAGACAATGAAGACAACGGAAGACGGAAACAACACTCGCCAAAGACGATGAAGAAAACCCTTGCCGGAGACAGAACTCGCCGGGGACGATGAAGACAGCCCTCGCCAGAGGAGAAAGAGTGTGAGGTTGGAGAAATCGGTGTCGGAAGAGGGAGAGCAGGGGAAGAAATTTGTGTGGAAGGAGAGAGCCTGAGAAGAGAAGTGGGAGATGATTTGAAGGGAAAAACGAGACATCTGAACCCTTCTGCATCCCCCCATATGCAAAATCGTCCAGAGGGTTTTGTTTTCATCCAGAGGCTTTAAGTTTTTTGCAAAACAAAAATTTATCTCTGTACAATTCAAAGATGCCTCTAGACAGCTTCATTCAGACCCAAACAAACAACCCCTTAGTCAACTATGTTAAAATTTTATTTGTTCTACTTCTTCTTAAGTCTGACCATCCCGATTAAAAGACTTGTATTTTACTACTGACTAGATGTAAGGAGACACTCTTTGATTGAGTTTTTTTCTACGTTATCTAGTAAGAAAGTTTTTCATATATCAAATATATATATATATATATATCGTTAGTTACATATAAATTATTTTTAATAAAAATATTGTCATCTATAAAGATAAAATTATGAATTCATATCAATAACATTAATGATATATAATTAACACCATAGGAATTTTGATTTAATAGTATTAATGCATATTTATTATTTTTAGATTTGTCTTCTTTTAAAGACATACAAGTATATATAGGTAAATAATTAATAATTGATAATCTCATTCGGTCCTATTACATGAAACCTCCCTCCAAAAACATCTATATAAAAGGTTTTTTTTTACTCATTCAGTAGTTGAGACTGACCCTAAGAAAGGAGGCGGTTCAAATCTGGAACATGTTTAGTATTTAGAGTCATAACAACTCTTCTCACCCATTTGTCTAAAATACATGGCGAAGGCCATAAAAGCAATTAATTGATAAAACAAAATAATAGTAACATACAGTTTAGCAACTTTGAAATCTATTAAAAAAATATGACACCATACTCATATAAATAGTATTTTCAGGCTATTTAATTAAACATAAGGTTTATTTAAAAGAGTTTTAATAAAAGATTGTCTGGTTGACCATTACACTCATTTATAATTTTAATTAAGATGACTTTCGATTATAATGTCCGTCTTGTCACCATTATTATTATTATGATAACTATATGTTTTTGTTCTTTTAAAATATCCATGTTCGATTCTAAATTGTTTCAGCATCATAATAAAATTCATACAAAAACTTATGTTTATAGTACCAAACTATAAAACGTCATATCTAAAAATGTTACAATAGTTTTATAAGACGTTTTAAAATAAAATATTCTGTTAGTTATTTTATATGACAACACTTTTGATAAGTGTCTTATAAAACTAAATTTTTATAAAACATTTTCCAAATAATGTCGTATAAAATTAGTTAATGTGATAATTTATCTTTAAAACGTCTTAAAAACCTTAATAAAACATCCTATAAATATATTTTAATACTATTGACTTGCTCGTATAATCTTTTAAGTCTTATTATTTATTTTTTTAATATTACAATATTATTATAATTTATTTATACAAGATTTTTTTGGGTTAAAATAAGGTTTTATGGAAGATCTAGAAAACAGAGTTGATGTGGCTTTCAAATCAGGAAATGCATAGGTTTCAGCACTACTATACATACACAACAAGTACTCTGTTTCTTTGCAGAAAACAGATGTCATCAAATTGGGTAAATACTTCAACTTCAAATACTACGCCCCAAAAATATCAAAACCTTTATTTTGTATTAGTAAATTCTTATAATATTTTTAGTCAATTACAGTTTTAATCCCTGTGATTTGGTTTTTTAACGAGTCTTGCCCCTTGTTTTGAAAAAAATTACAAAACAAGTTACTTGTGTTTGCAAATTTTTAGCAAGTTTGGTCCGGTGGTTATAGTTATTCAACGGGTTATGTTTATGTAGTTACGAATTTTTAAGGAGTCAAGGTCCTGGAATAAATACAACCACAAGGATTTAGCTCGTTAATTTTTCAAAATAGGAAAGAGATTTATTTGTTAAAAGCACCATACCACAAGGACGAAAAAAAATATAATTTACTTATATTTTATAGAGTAAATATTATAGATTTGGTCATTGTAGTTTTAGGTTTGCCTTGCATTTTTTTTTGGACGACATTTTAACACACTCACACATCCCAGGGGTAACCGGATTCAAACGGACACCGACTAATCCTTTGTGCTCAAGATCCAACCCTATGGACTGGCCCATCAGGGGCGGACCCACCCTTTGGGGAGGGGGGTCCAGTGCTACCACTCAACCTAGTGTCGTAAGGGTAAAAAATATCGTGTTTCGTAAGTTTTATATGAGTTTTACATGAGGTGCACTCGCTGAACTCTGTCAACTTCAAGAGTTAAGGGAGCACAACTTTAAAAAATCCCTCGAAATCAACAAAGAACCTTAAAAAAATCACTCGAAATCAACCAAAAACCATAAAAAATAACTCGAAATCAACCAAAAACCTTAAAAAGTTCTTCGAAATCAATCAAAAACCTTAAAAAATCCTTCGAAATCAACCGAAAAACTTAAAAAAGCCCCTAAACAGGGAATTCGGCTAAAAATCCCTCAAAATCAACCGAAAAATATATCAAACGGCTTTGCAGACATTTGATACAATTTAAGGGTGCACCCGCTCGGGAAAAATTCTGGGTCCGCCACTGTGGCCCATGAACTCGTCCTTGAACCGGCCCAAAGGCCCGACCGAAAAGCTGGATACCTCAGAATTGTCACCGGCGGGGTTCGAATACTCGCCAACCAGGAATACCATCCACTGGTGACTTAGGTTTGCCTTGCATTTGGTCCCAAGAGTTTTTTTTCTTCCAAAAATGGCTTATTCATAATGTTTTGGTCCTTTCCACTAACTACTAATAACTCCCATCCATGAGGGGCAATTTGGTCTTTTACTAGCTTTTGCTTATTTTCTCGTTTAAAAAAAAAATCAAAAATATATTACCCTTACCCCACAAACCCCCTCCTTTGAGAACCAGAACCACTTCCATCCACCTTTGTCCTCTCCGATCAAAGAATTTTTCTTGATCATCTTCTTTGGCCAAAAAAAATCCTCCAATCATTTTCCTTGCCTAAATAATTTTCACTGATCAACTTCTCCCGCCACCACACACTATAACACCCACATACCAAAAACTCATAATTAAAATCAAATCAAACCAAAATTCAAATCTAATAAACAACAAACTTGGGCAAATTTATTTCAAAACACTATGATAAAAAAAACATATAAATCAAACTTAAAACCCTAACTTTAAATCTATTAAACAAATCCCCCCCCCTCCTAAAACCCTAACAACATCATTATTGATAGATTTGTAAAATCCAACCATCTGGGAAAAAAAAAACCTAAAATGAAATATTGTATACATTAAATTTTACCTGTCCAACCACAATTGACAAATCCCTTGAATTCCGCCGTGAAACGTAGAACCCTTGAACTCTATCATGAAAATGATAACCACCGCTTGCACCAATGCACTACTAAACGAAAGACTTTTGTCTACGGAATTTTCTCTGGGAAATCTGTTGCTAAAAGGTGCTTTCTCACAAAGCCGTCACAAAAATTGATGGGTAAATTGTTGGTGGATAATTCAAATTAGTTACAGATTACCTGTGGATTCTCTGGGTGATTTGGTGGTATTTTCTCGAAAAAGATCTGTGAAACATTGGTATTTTCTGGGTGATCCGTGGGTAATCACCGACGAAAATTTCTTTGGGGAATTTTTGTGGGTAAAAGTCATTTGTTTTGTAGTGATGATCTACACCACTATGACTACGGGAACCACTGATTGCACCGACAATTTGTGCCACCATGAAACTGATAACCATCGCTTGCAGTCACGATCTGCACCAATGTGAAACCAAAAACTACTGTTTGCACTCATAATCTACGCCGATGTGAAACTAAGACACACTCACGATGTTCATCCATCGTGATTTGTTGTTGAACATGAAGATGGGGTATGGACTTGCCGGTTGTGGGGGGGGGGGGGGCATATAGGAGATGAATATCGGGTTACCATATATAAGGATTTATATAGAAGGGTTTAGGATGGGTGGGCCGTTGCCATTGGTGAGGCTGAGGAGAAGAGGAGAATCTAGATGGTCTGATGAGTGTAAAATGATAGGAGAGGGGCGGTGGGTTTCAAAGGTAGGGCGACAACGGTTTTGTTATATAGAGAAGAGGGACCGAGATTTTAACGAGCTACTCAAATCCCATTTTTATTAATGTGAGACGAGTTGTCACGTATATCTTAGCTTATTTTAGTTTAATTAATCAACATGATGATATTCTACACTTGGATCATTGGAAAATTAACTAGGGTATGTCTCATCATACTTTACACTTTTCTCGTAAAATCCATATATATAATTGCCATCATTTTTCTTTTAATTTATATAGTAGTATTAATTTATTGTATATATATATACCCATCGACCATCTTAAATTTATATTTCGTTTAAAAGGTCACTAATCTAATAATTCTCGATTCCAACTTTGAAAGAATTAAAAAAACGATTCTATTTAAGTGTAGTTGATGTTTTTTCTTTTCTTTTTGGAATTTAAGAAGAGAAGAGTGATGGCCTATCGAGTATCTTGCACACGGGTCTTTATCTAAGAAGCTGAAAATAAACAGTGACCGAATCCAATGACCTGTTGAAAAAAAGTGATGTATATATTGATTATTGAAATTTGTCACACTGAGGCCGGCGGATTGAATGAATGAGAAGATGAACACCGAATATGGTCTTCATAATTAATCGATTTGAGAGGTGATTGAGATTGAAGGGGATATGATCAATGATGAAGGACCCGATCGAAGACCGGAGGTGAGACTCAACCGAACTTTAATTTCCTCATAAAGCGATTTGAGTTTGAATTATGAAACAAAAGCTATTAGCTGTTGCATGCTTTTCATAAACGTGACTTATGAACACATCCAACCCAAGGACTAAATTTTTTTTATTAATACCCCTTATCTTTAACCTTAAAAACATTTTAGTACCTTATGATAATTTTTGTTATGTTCTCAAATTTATGACAATTTAATGGAAGTTATGTATAAATATGCAAAACCAAATAGCTCGAGTCACTATATCATGCACAAGCTAAGATCTGGAGGGGTAGGGTGTACGGATGTACAAAGGTCGTGCCTCTATCCCAAAGGGTATATCTAGATGTCGTTTATGTGAAGATTATCGACTTGCATAACTTTAATCTAACTATATAATGCTACCAAATACTTCTGTCAAATATTCAAATAGTATCTGTTTAAATTAGAATAACAATAACTTTTTTTAAGGTGAAAACATTATATATCAATCAATCATTGGACCTTGAATAGGAACGGATGGATCTTCTATTACATGAATGATATGAACTTATTGAAAAAAGAGACATTTTTTTTATTACTTGTATAATGTATTTGAACTTATAACAAAGGTTGATTATGTGATAGTTAGAACGCAAATTCAAACTCACAATTAAATCATCTATGTCAACTATATAAGGTAAAATTTTGATCGAAATTTGAACCTGTATATTATTAAGGGATGTCCTAATCGAGTGTTCAAATCCCAACAATATGCATTTAAACTCTCCTTTGACTATTTGAGACGTGAAAGATCCTAAACGGATGAACACGAAAACAAAATGACCGTTTTTGTTTCGATTAGAAAAAAGAGGTGTTGGTATTGTCGTTTTAAGTTCTAATGTTTGTAAGGTGATAAGTGGTGGTAAGGTGGTCATGGTAATAGCGTTAAAATTTTGAGATAAATATAGCACTGATATATATTTCAAATAAACTGAAACGGTTTTATTTATATTGGATGTGTAGCTTATAGTTTAAAATTAATATAACCTTTGATTTGGTATAAAGTCTAGCTGGTGAGAATGTTTGGTTATCGTCTAATATCTAAGCTGAAATTTAATAATATAAAATGAAAAAAACTTGTAGACTAAATTAGTGTTGTCAATATATTTTAAAGACACGACCTTAACATTCAATTTAAGTTGTAGTTCTTTATTTTGTGAACCAAAAATAGCGTCATTTTATGAAAGGTTAAAAAGTCAAAAGTTGGGATTGAATTATTTATCATTTAAAATATTGTATTTATTTTAGAACAAATAAGTTTAGGGAAATTTGAGTTACTATGCTCATTATATATATAGAGGAAAGTTCAAATGTGAACTCATTTTTGGTTGTGAACGTGAGGACGAATCTCAGCCACTTATTCGGTCAATAAAGACGTCTTTGACCTGGTTCCCCTCCTTTAATAATCTCCACCCTCCCATGAATCGCGTCAACCCTCCGTGATCGCGTCCACCATAACCGAAGATGTGTGGCTGAGATTCGTCATCACGTTCACAGCCAAAATTGAGTTCACATTTGAACCTAACCCTATATATATATATAGAGGCAGGTTCATGCGAGGACGGTAAGAGAATGTAAGGACAATCCTCAGCCAATCATTTTGTATATGAAATTTTTTTCATGTACAAAATCATATGTGATTTTGTAGTAGCATCAAAAATAACACGCGCGACTTTTGTTGCGGGAAAAGTCTCGGCTAATCATATATGATTTTGTACGTGAATCATATGTGATTTTGTACATAAAAAATTTCATGTACAAAATGATTGGCTGAAGATTGTCCTCGCATTCTCGTAAATTGTTACCGTCCTTGCATAAACATTTATATATATATATGTTTAATATTGACCCAATCGTGAGTCTATAATTTTTCATTCCTAATTCAAAGTAAGATTATATTTTTAAGTTGTTCTTCTTTCAGTATCTATATGCTGACAAATTTTGGGTTTCATTGAGAAGCCATCAATTTATAATTGAGCTCTATTAAATAAAGATTGTTAAATATTATTGAGACTTCTATGTATATATATATATATATATATGTAGCATGTGATTTTTTTAGTGTATAGTATCAAAAGGATAATAGAAAAAATGGAAAGAGATGAAGAAGATAGGAGAGGAGTCGGAAGGACATACTAAGGCTATGTTTGGCAAACTAGCGGATAAGTTAGATGATAGCTGATAAGCTAGCGGATGACTGATAAGCTAACTGGTAGCTGATAAGCTAACTGATGAAAAAATTATATTTGGCAAAACTAGCGTATAAGAATGTAAAATGACCAAAAAGGGTATATTAAAAAATAATAAAAATATTAGTGAGGGTTATAATTGGAAAATGTGACGATAAGCTCCTAAAACGCTACTCCAAATAACGTTTCAATAAGTTAGCTTATAAGCTAACTTCTAAGCTAGCTTATGATTTGCCAAACGTATACACTAAAAATAAGTTAGTTTATAAGTCAGCTTATAAGCTAACTTATTTTTGATAAACATAGCCTAAGAATAGAATGAAAATATTAATCTAGTTTGTGAATATATACCATCTCAATTGAAAAGAGATGTATCATATGATTGTGCACTATTTTTTTTCTTTTTCATTTAAATGGTCAAAGTTGATTTTATTTTATTATGCTATAAAATTGAAGGAAGGTAAGGTATCTTGATTGGAATAGCAACCCTTTCCTACCTATGAACATAATCTAAAAACCCCATTTTTTAAATATGACCAACAAAAGGAACTTTAAACTTATCATAAATTTCATCTCACATATTAAAAATATAAAACTAATATATTTAAGTTTATATTTAAAATATAAAAACATATCTAAAGAAATTAAGTTCAAAAAGTTCACTACATAGTTGAAACCTAACAACAAAAATAGGCCTAAAGAAATCTTGAATAAATTGATTCAACTCGAATAATAAACCCTTTTAGGAACACCAAAACCAAATACTTGCATGTATGATTGATGGTCATCAATTTTAAAAGTTTAAGCATTTTAATCTTGTTATTTGGCATCTTTAATCCACTTAGTTTACGAAATCTATAAGATGCTTGATATGATGTATTTCAATCACTGAGCATGGTCCCTAAGATATTTGCAACAGGGGACGATAGATTCATTCTAATCCAATCATTTAATTAATTTAATTTATTAAATAAACATAAACGATGTGTGTAATTTGTTTTATTTATTTATGATATATATATATATATATATAATTTCCATAATTTATTATAATCAAATCCTAAAAATAACATCTCTTTCATTCCATGGACGCCACTTCAAAACCAAAACCTTCCCCCTTCATCCAACCACTAGAATGTGTAAAGGGTCAACAAATGGTCGGCCGAGATCCAGACTTTGCCGTCACAACAACTTAGTGATGTCATTAAAGCGTTTCTATCTCATCTCCATCAGCAGTAGTCGGCCAGGGAAGTTGATCAGAACCCGACGATTTCGAACGATGATGACACGAAGAACGATGGCATTGCACCGATGAATTTAAGATCGATGCATTCGAGTTTGACCAAAGTTCTTGATGGGTTGACCAAGTTTTCTGAGGCTTCGTTGGAGATGTATGAAGATATCAAACAAAAAAGTGAGGCTGCTAAAAATATGTATTCAAATTGCAAGAGGCTCCACCATCGTTTGGTGACGACGTTATTATGCAAAATGTGTGGTGTGTACATTGTGCACACTGCACACTTGTCATCCTACCACAGAACCACCATTTGCAGAGTATGTACATTGTACACAAAGTATAGTGTGCACACTATGTTCACAATATATACCACAAGGCTAGTACAATTTTTTACATTGGTGTCCATAATTTTTTTACGATCGTGTTCACTACAGAACCACCATTTACAATGGTGTTGTACAATATATGTTTACAAGGTGTTTGTGGGCAAAGATGTTGAGCGACAAAGGAGAGTAGAGGGAGAGGAGAGAGGAAAGAGAAGAGAAGAAATTTATAGATACTTATAATCTTATTTATTTAATTTTACAATTCAAAATTACCAAAATTATTAATTTTTTAATGTAATATAATTTAGATAATTTAGTGGTTTAATGGATCTTATAATTTACACAAATTATCAAGTTTTCAAAAGAAAACCCATATACATACACACACGAATGAATATGAGAACAGAAGTTAAGATGATAAGTGTAAAAAATAATTTTGATCCTTGATCATTTTTAGTCCCAAAACAAACCATGAATTACGTCTTAAAATGAAGTTGATGCAATGTATCTAATCAATGTTGATCTAGAGGTTCTATTCAATTAGGAATAATTCAATGGTGAAGATCACTTATTACTCTTCTTACCATAATTTTCAATCTTACTGAAACCCAACTCTCTCTCTCTCTCTCTCTCTCTCTATATATATATATATATATAGGCATGAGATCACGTGAGAAGTGAAGTTAAGGTGAGAAACATAAGAATAGATTATAACATTTGATCTCTTTTAATCTCAAACTCACCCATTAATCGCGCTTGATACGAGGATTGTTGCGGTGCATCTCGCCATCTCAGTGTATCTCATCTCGGTGCATCTCATCCTAATATGCATTCAAATGTGGAGATCTCTTCTTACCCTTCTCACCATAACTTACGAGAATGTGAGTACAATCCTCAGCCAATCATTTTGAACATGAAATTTTTTTCATGTATAAAATCATGTGATTTTGTACTAGCATCAAAAATGACACGCGCGACTTTTGCTGCGGAAAAAATCTCGGCTAATCATATATGATTTTGTATTTGAATCATATATGATTTTGTACATGAATCATGTGATTTTTTAATTAAAAAATTTCATGTACAAAATGATTGGCTGAGAATTGTCATCACATTCTCGTAAATTGTTACCATCCTCGCATGAACCTCTTTATATATATATATATATATATAGGGGCGGGTTCAAATGAGAACTCAAATTTGGTTGTGAACGTGAGGACAAATGAGAGTGCGACACGTGTCCCATTCAAAGAAATATTATAGTATATATTCAGACTGAATATATACTAGACTGAATATTCCTTTATATATTCAGACTGAATATTCCTTTATATATTCAGACTGAATATATACTATATTTAGTTTGAATATTTCTTTGTATATTCAGTCTGAATATTGTTTATTTTGACATGTGTCACGCTCTCATTTGTTCTCACGTTCACAACCAAATTTGAGTTCGCATTTGAACTTTCCTATCTCTCTCTCTCTCTCTCTCTCTCTCTCTCTATATATATATATAACATGTGGTTTTACACTAAAATCAAATATGATTCATGCAACTTTGATATTTGATCAGTACCTATG
Source organism: Silybum marianum (assembly GCA_036898165.1). NCBI lineage: Eukaryota > Viridiplantae > Streptophyta > Magnoliopsida > Asterales > Asteraceae > Silybum > Silybum marianum. The sequence goes on from CM072535.1 coordinate 30,264,494, forward strand.
GTCGCGGATCACGTTGCCTACACATTTTTCAATTGAACACTAATGTGAAATCACATATTATTATGAATAGTATTTAACCATTTTTATATTTTGTAATTTGATTATTGTCTTCGTTTTAATTCTTTTATATATATAATGTTACATTATACATCACTTCCTTTTAATATATAAGATTATAAATAACTTTAATAATAACTTATCAAAATTTAAGATAATTTTCGCAATCGAGCCATAAAGCGAAACGATAGAGACATTGGGAATAGGATGAGATTAGGGCCACTTCCACCACGGCCCATTCATGCGCCTGTCACGTGCTCCTTTTGGCTTCTCATTTCCTTTCCCTTTCCTTTTAACTTTTTTGCTTTTTTAACAACTTTTTATTACTATGAATTTAAGTTTATTGTTGCATACATTTAAACGATATAAAATTAGTTATCACATACCTATCACAAAAAAATATTACACCTAATATCTTAAACCTTGATTTCAAATTTCATTATCAAAATTCTGATCGATTAAACTGATAATGTCAAGTTATCCATATAACATATATATATATATATGAGCTTTTTGTATCTCTCTGTAGGATCATAATTTAGAATTGTATTGTTTTCAACCTCTTTGTAGTCTACATGATTTTTAGCCTCTGTACCGTCATTCCGTTTCTTTGGACTTAGTTTTGTCTCCATACCTCGCAGTAGCCAATCTTTTTTAGTAAATCGTGTTTTACTTTTTCCTGAATAAAAGTTTATTGTCTTTCAAAAACAATACATGTTTGAATTAGGCAAAATTCTTTGTTATAAAAATGTCATATGACCTAAAGTAAAACATTTTGGAATGATGTTCACATCATTACCTGTTAGATTAAAACTGCATGAACACCCATTATAACATGATAACAATGCATGAATAGAACTTGAATATCACGTTTTGACATTACGTTAGATTACTATTTATGAACACGACTTAACCTCATAAGTGCGGTTTTGGTTTCTTGCATCTGAAAAAGTAAAGTAAGAAATAATTAAAATTCTTTTCAATAATGACAAAATACAAATTAACGTTATTAAGAATTTCTGACAACAATAATGAGTGCATGTCGAGTTTTGGTTTTCATAATTGAGAAGAAAACGGATTAGGGGTCCCTTTCGGTAAATTTGTGATACAGACAATCTCGTTGAATATTTAGTGAATTAAATTGTGCATGATGACTAACTATGCAATTTATTGAAAATTAACGAAACATTGACATGTTTGACAATCTTTCATCGGGATTCCATTCCAAATAAAAGAAACCAATATTTTTTGAATTTAGTGATTAAAAATCTTGACACTTTCTAAAGCGACTAATCGTTATATTTTATATTACTAATATAAAAGCAATTATATAGGTAAACAATAAACACAGTCAAATGAAAATAATAATACAATCAATAGATATTCAGTATAGATTTCATGATACAAATAAGTTTGTAACAATGACTTCTAGAGAATAATATCGTATTTTTATGCGTGAGAGCAATCAATTCAACATGCTCAATATCATGAACAGTGGATCCAAATTGTCCGACATAATACATGTCAATAAATAGTATACACACATATATACAGCTAATAATGGTTGTACTTGCTCTCTAATCCTTTTCATGTCTTGCGATATCTTAGCATTTTTATATAATTGGTTATACTTATCGATTATTCTACGTTGATTGTTAATTAAGATGTCAAAAAATTAACTACAATTGAAAATGAAAGTATTCTTTTAGATAAATAAATTATGAAGTAACTGTAATGATCCATTAATAAATCAGTTTTATCATTTTTTTCAACAAATCATTAAATACAAAAAATCCATATATACCTTTTGAATTAAAGACCAAACTAACAACAGATGTTTAGCGAAGCAGGGTCAAGAATCCTAGGTCGCAATGCGACCTACTAGGATAAATGACCAACATCAGGACCATGTCCTGGTGTGGTGGTACGAAAAACTTGTTTGATGTTGAGATAAGATTACATACAATCAAATAAATGTAACGATCCATTAACAAATCTGTATTATCATTTTTTTTTCAACAAATCGTTGAATACAATAAATCAGTAATCGATATATAACTTTTGAATTAAAGACCAAACTAACAACATATATTTAGCAAAGTAGGGTCAAAAACCCAAGGTTACAATGCAACCTACTGGGATCAATGACCAACACCAGGACTATGTCCTGGTGCGGTGGGACGAAAAACCTGTTTGACGTTGAGATCTTTTTCATGATTGTTGTCTATTAAGACACGTTCGACACTGTTGGCTGTTACGCCGGCTGGATGATGAGGTCGGGTTGGTGTATCAATATGACTTGAAGGTCTTGCTTGAATTGTAATTAAAAAGAATGATACAAGTAATAGTAGTAGCAAAACTAATGCAAAGGATTTCATGGTTAGTGGAATGCCAATTGAAGGTGAGAGAGAAGTGCAATTAAAAGATGCCAATGTGGACATGTATATATAGGCCATTAGAATTGGACATAAATACAACTTGTCCCTTAATAGACGCAACTATTATGTACTTCATTGTCCAAACATGCATGATGAATAATTTAATAATGATTTTATTAAATATTTAAAGTTATATATATATTATATAGAGGAAAGTTCAAATGTGAACTCATTTTTGGTTGTGAATGTGAGGACGAATCTCGGTATTTATCCGTCAATAAAGGCGAACTTTGCCTTCACTCCTTTAATAATATCCACTCTTCCATGAATCGCGTCAATCCTCCGTGATCGCGTCCACCATAACCGAAGATGTGTGGCTGAGATTCGTCCTCACGTTCACAACCAAAATTGAGTTCACATTTGAACCTAACCCTATATATATATATATATATATATATATATATATATATATATATATATATATATCATATATGCAAAGTGTGCGTCATTTGTAAAGTGTCATACTAGTACGAACTTAATCAAATTGTCTGTCCTTTTTTTTTCTCTCTTAATTATGTTGATTTTTATTTAAGTGAAAATGTAGTATTGTCTTTTATTGTTTAATGAATAATTAGGATAATTATGATAGTTATTTGATTGATTCATATTTACATTTTTTTTAATGGTAACCGTCCTCTAATTAAATTAGGATTATATCTTCAATATTTTTTTTAATCTTCATCTCGTTCAAAAAAAATTTGAAGCGGCCAGTCTTATGTTTTGGTTTCATAAATGAAATTGGCCTGTGAAATGGGATCCGTGAATCACTTATTCTTTGAATGCCAATTGGCCCGTGATATTTGGAGGAATCTAGGGCGATGGTGGAACATTGATATCTTTGTCATCAATAATGTCTCAGACTGGAGGGGTGGTTGGATGGAGACGATGAGGTTGAAGAAAGGAGAAGCAGATTGCTTAGAAGCAGTTGTATATACAACTCTGTGGTCTCTGTGAAATTATCGAAATGGTACAACTTTTGGAGTTAAGAAACCGGAAAAACCAGTGCTATGGGACAATATTGTTACGCATTCGTTTTTTTGGGTGCAAAATAGGAGTAAAAAGCTGAATATTAATTGGGTATGGTGGTTGCAAAACCCTTTAATGGCTATTTCTGCTTTGTAATTGTTTTTCTAACGTCTTGCTAGTATTAATAAAATATCTGTTGTTTTAAAAAAAAATGAAATTGAGTTTTGTGTATTTGGTTAATTTCATAAATGAAGTTGGATTTTGTTTTAGCTTCATGATGAAATTGGGTTGTGTATTGGCTTCATGTATGGTTTTCATGAATGAAATGGGGGTTTTTCACCGGTAAAACCAAAACAACCGCAAAATCGAAACAAAAATTTGGAAAGATATAAAAAGATATGAAATTTGACTAGTAATATCTTTAAAAATAAAGGTTACTCAGTAAAAAAAATCCCAATAAAACAGGCAGAAAATCTGGTAATTATTACCATTAGTTAAGAATTTATCCAATCAACTAAAAAAAGATCAGATTACCCTTTTCAATAGTTAAAATATTAAAAAAAGTATTGAAATTGTTACAAAAAAAATCACTCCTTCATTATCATTTGTTATATTAAATAGATCTCGGCAGTGGCGGATCCAGGATTTTTGTTCACTGGGGTCTCATTAAGGTAGACTAAAGACGCGTAAAGTCACCCGACGTGTTTCGGGAAAATTTTAAAATTTTTTAGTTGATTTCAAATGATTTTTTAGTGTTTTTGTCGATTTTGATGGAGTTTCTTAGTGTTTTTGTCGATTTCGAAAAAAAAATCGGTTTTTTATGGATTTCAAGAGACTTTTTTAAAGTTTTTGTCAATCGCCGGCAAGACGGGGTCCCTTGAAATTTTTTACTGGGGGGAATTAAGGCTAACTTTAGTAGTTTTTATATTTTTTAGCCTATAAATTTTTTATTTTTAACAATCCACTGGGGGGAGAGGACCCCCCCTTTTTGCCTTTGCATCCGCCACTGGATCTGGGTGGGATTGGTTTACGCAATGTTTACCAATAATGTAGTTTGTAAAATAACCACATATATGTAGGGGTGGATTCAAATGAAAACCGAGTTTTGAATGTAGATATGAGGACAAAAGAGAACGTGACATGTGTCTCCTACGTCCACGGGCTATCATCATGAATGAATCTCATGTGTTATTCATATTGAATGTTGTATCATTCATTATGAATAGTTTATTAACTTCACGTTCATTATTCATATCGAATGTCTTTTGTTACTTATACTTCATAGGACATATGATGTGTTCTCCTTTGTCCTCACATTCAAAATTAAAAATGAGTTTGCAAATGAACTTTCCTATGTGTGTGTATATATATACACACACATGTATACTTTAACAAACATGGTATTGAATTTTTAGCCACTTTTTGAAAAACAATAAAAAAGAATTATGCGAAATAGAAAACACCCCAAGACCCATCAGGAAAAAAACAAAAACCAGATAAAAATCAAAACAAGAACCAAAGTCGGGAAAAAAAAAACTCAAACAACCACAACTAAAGAGATGTGGGACCAAGAAACGTGATATATTGATAAATTTTAATTAGTTTACAAGATATATGTGAAACACATTATTTACATGGATATATAGAAAAAAAAACTTTTTGTCTTTTTGACTAATCAATATATATATATATATAAAGGAAGATAACAAGTAGAGGATTAAGGAGAGTTTTTTTTAACTATTTATCTATTTTATCCCATTTTTGATTTATTTTTAATTCAACTTATCAAATTAAATGCAAGTCTTTTCATATTCTTTTTATTTAATTTAAAACCAAACATTATCAAAATATTAAAAATACTAACTTTAATTACCTTACATTTTTTATTAATAACAATTAATAAAATAAATGAGTTTATTTACTTATAAAATATTGTTTATTTTATTTTATTACATGAGTTTTTTATTACTTATTTATTTGTTTTAATACACTATATTTTTTTTTAATAATTCAATTCATCTAATTAGAAGCTAACAATGTTTATAAATCAAAACTTTTTATTTTTTAGTTTGCGTAGTATATATTTATTTAAATAAACTTTATTTTTTAATTGCTTAATTATTAATTATTTAATTTTTTTGTTTTTTATCAATATAATAAGCTAACAATGTTTATAACTCAAAACTTTTAATTTATTTTGTATTTTTGGTAATAGAACATCAATATATCTATATATTTTAATAAACTATATTTTTTGACTGATTAATTTCTTTAGTAAGCTAACATAAATATAAACCAAAACTTTTAGTTTTTTTTTTATTTGTTTGGTAATATAACATCAATATATTACTGTATTTTAATAGGCTATATTTTTGAACTGTTTAATTTTTTTAGTAAGCTAACAATGGTTATAAATTAAAATATTTAGTAAATTTTTTATTGTATTATAATATAACATCAATATATTACTAACTCAAAGCTTATTTTGATAGACTTTATAACAACAAACTCTTGATTTGCTTCTTCACTTAGTATCTTTTATTTTCTTAATTAATGAAAATTGTCCAACTTTTGAATTGTTTTTCATTTACTATCTTTTATTTCTTAATGAAAATTGTTATATATAATATAACTGTTGTCATTAGTTTTTATGTACATAACAATTATAGTCCTTATGAATCTATGTTGGTATAAATATAGTATTGTTTCTGTGTTATAATCATATACATAAATGAATTATACTATATAAATGAGGATATATAGATGGTCCTCTCATTAGTTATTGTTTGTTATATAAAAAAATTAGATAGTTATTTTATATAAATAAATTCCCGTTATAATTAACACTCATTATTTATGTTAAATAAAAAATATATATATTGCATCTTTATCATCACTTAAATAAGTTATATATACCAAAGTTATAAATGATGGAAACATTGTTCCAATTTCTTTATTGAAATTTTTTGTGGTAAATAATTATATATACACAATATCTATATGATAGTCATTGGACATATTATTATGTAAATAAATGACTATATCTTATTAATTATGATTAATTGTATAACACTTATTATATAGTTATGTTATATAAATAAATTACCATTATCATTAACAATTATTTCTTATATAACACTCATTATACATATATATAAAAATAACTTTATTAATAATGATGGGAACATTGTTTCAATTTATTTACTGAATTTTTTTGACCGCTTTCACTTATTGTTATCTACATAATACATATACTAATAAACATTACATATATACTTATTTAGATAACACCCATTATACATGTTATTTAATGATAACTACTTAAAACTTTATTAAAAAACCCTTATTATAACCTATCATTATATAAATGTTTATGACAATTGAATACAATTGAAATACAATTATGATTTGCTATTAGTTTAATTTTTGTTTAACTTGCAATTGTACTTCAATTTCCCCCTATATAAAGTTCATAGAAAATGTTATTATTTCCATGTGCTTGAATAATTATTTTGTTATTTGATTTGAGGCTTTATAGAGTATTCTTTACTAAAGGGCTTGAAAATGATCATGATGATTACGTTATAAGAATTCGGATTTGTAGATTGTGGAAACGTCTAAACGCGTAGAAAGGAGGCTAATTGATTAGTTTAGACATTATTCTAATCGATGAGAAGGTATGCTGAATTTGTCTATTGCATTACCAATTTGGTCTAACTTTTGTAATTTGGTATCCACGTTTTTTTACAAGAAAACTAAATGCATCATTTGCGCATAAGAACTTCGTCCCAAAGTTTCGTCATCTATCGAGTTGTTTTGTACTGAGATTATTGAGATCAAGGGAAATTACCGATCATTATCAACTAAGTACAAGATATGTTTTTTGTCTTTCACTTCCATAAAAAGTTTAGAAGAATATTATGATAAAAAAATATTTATCAATGACTTCGAATCTATATCTCAAAATTTAGCTAAATCACATGTCAATGATGACACAATATTGCTAGGTTTATAAATCTGAATTTATTATTTCTATTTATCTCGATTTATTAGTTTCTCTTTTGTCTTACTTTTGATATTATCGATATATAGTTTTTTTCAAGCTTTGTCGAAATTTTGAGGAGTATTCTCAACGATCCAATTTGTCATTGTATTTGCCAATTTAGGATTTTTGGGTTATGATCTATTAAGATAATAATTTTATATATGTTGTTTTGTGATTTTGATCGAATTAGTTATTTATATATGTTTGTAGTGTGATTTTGATTTAATGGTAATTTTATGTATGTTCGTATCGTGATTTTCATTGAATGGTAATTTTATGTATATATTCGTTTCGTGGATTTGATCATATTTTAATTTTATGTATGTTTATAACATGAATATGGATCACATTATGATTTTTACGTATTAGGTCAGGAATATTTGAAGTTTTCAAAATGTAAGAATTTTATATAGGCCCGTTTCTTGATTTTGATCGAATTATAAATTTATGTATATTTGTATCATGATTTTGTTTGCATTACAACTTTTGTGTATGTGATTTTAATCTTTACCTATGTTGGGCATTTTTTGGTTTGCAAACTCTCATGTTCTTTAACTTTATGTAACACATGTCCTTTATTATATAGCTCGCGTTATATAGTTTTTATTATTAGTTGATATTACATTTTGTTCCATTATTAATAAAACACCCTTACTTTATTTCGTATTATATGATTGTATTGTAAATTTTAGTTATAGGGCGTTTTTAATTTTGATGACACAACTATTTAGATGACTATACGTGCATGAATTTATAAAAATAAATAAATTGCATTAAAAACACACAATACATTATTATATTACATTCTTATTATCAAATTACGTTTTATCTTAATCCATTTACGTATTTTCTAACAAAATAAATTTCGTCACCGCGCATCGCGCGGTGCCAAACTCTAGTGACTAATAAAGAATGGATATTAACTCAAATATGGGACATTTAAAACATATGTTTGAAGTTAGGTAAAAACAAATTAAACGACAACAATTTTATTAAAACCAATAATATGCTAGAAACAATTACAGTATAAAAATAACTAATAAAAAGTTTTGTAACCATCCAATCCAATTAATATTCCACTTTAAAGTTAGGTAACTATTATGCAATTAATACGGAATATATGTTACTATATGATTTAACAAAAATATTTGACTGTATATCATGCATCTAAAATCATAATATAACACATAATTCAAGAATAAACAAAAAGATGCCATCGACCAGAGGCGGAACACAATAGGGGCTTAGGGGGCCATGGCCGCTGCGTTTTATTCTTTTAATACTAGATATTAGAAATATTATCAATGAATTGTACTTAGCTCAGGTGGTTATGTGTATATGGCCTCTATTTTGTGGTCATAGGTTCTATTCTTCTGTCACACAATTTTTTTTATAATGAATTGAGCTTATCAATGAAGATATTTTATTGGGTTCGGCCCCCTTAATTAGAAGGCTTGTGTTCCGCCCATGCCATCAACATATTCAAAATAATGATAAAATTAAAATAATTTCAACAAACGTTCTTACAAATTTATATATCAAAATAAACATGGGAGTGAAATTACATCAGTGATTTCTGTAGTTTGCTTAAAGTTTGGATTTATCTGTAAATGAATTTTTTATATTTATGGTTTTTAACTTTTGAATTTCATAGCATTTAAATTCCCTAAAATTAACATGGTTAACTAACAAGTAACAACCATGAGAAAATCAATCTTCAAACAAAATGCAATGACCAAAAGTGTAATTCACTCAAAATTAATCAAATATATTCTCTTTTTATTTTAATAACATACATTTTTGATAATACCTTTATGTTTATTAACTTTATAATTATACCCTTTTTTTTTTAATTTTCGTAACAACCTTATATTTATTAACTTTTATCATGTTATTTTAACGACGTTATAATTCATATTCAATTCCGAATTAAATTATCAAAAACCAAATTTCATTAAATAAAAATGATACATTTTCAACACATGTCTAAGCATTTAATCGGGATTTTAACATATTTTTCCTATAAATGATCAACTAACAACGTGGATGCAACAACACGCAAGAAGGAAAACAAAATATTGTTTCGGGATTTGAATGCAATACAAGATCCCAATATATGAACATACGTTCAGGCCGAACAAACACGTATTTTACACAACGGGACTGAAAAACAACAATATCAACCAAGCTCCTCATGCATCTATTGTTTGAAGAATATTTTAATGATTTTGGAGGATCTGGATCCGTTCTACCCGACTATTAAATTAGTATCAATGTTATTCAAAAAACAGTGTTATGTATGCTTTTATTACGGTCGTCATTATGTATTTTTATCTTTATCATTTCTAATGTTTTCATGTTAAAATGTGTGTTAATGACGTGTTTTAATAAAATATGTTATGTTGTAAGTTGTTAAATTTTAGTTATTAAAATTAGTTAGATAAATTTAAATTGAATTTAAAACTTAAAGGAAAATATAATTATAGTTTATTAAAATTGGTATTAGACGACAAACAAAATAAAAACATAATATTCTAAAAAATTGAAGAACCATTTTGTAATTATCAAAATTTTAGAAAAAAAATTAGAGTATGAATAGTGTTTCTCTATATTTAAAGAGTTATTATCCATTGTCTATTATAGAGAGTAAAATAAAGAGTTTATTGAAGATGTTTTAGAAAATAAACTAAAGGTTGAGAGTAAAATAGAGGATTCATTAGAGATGTTCTTAGTAGATTCGATTACAAACCTAGGAGAGCAAGGGTCAAGGCTCCCCCTCAACTTTTTAAAGAAAAAAGTTTTGATATAAGTTCAAAACTTTGTTTATTTACACCAAATTATTCTTTCTCTTCCTTTAAAACTTCAACATTAACCACAATTATGGTACATTTATGGTTTGAGTTTGGACTTCAAAGATCGAGAGTATCTGAAGGTCTCAAGTTCGCATCCAAGGATGAGTAAAAAATAAAAATCCTCTTGTGGTCATGGAGGTTCAAATGTGGTGACTCCAGGCTAGAGGTGGCCAAAAACCAGTCGAGGGCTGGGCCCAAACTGATCCCGTGCCTCATAGTGTTTTTTTGGACCGGGCCTTCGTAACCGGTCCCCGAAAACTGTTCAGCCCGCTTAAGCTTTTCCATAACCGGTTATGGGTAACCGGTCCCGTACAGGGCCCAAACCTGTCCCATACTTTAAAAAAAAATCTTTCTTTTGATAAATTCTTAACATTATTTTAATATATGTGAATGGTAACACAAATACACCTTAAAAGTACATTTACTGTAGTTTTATAATTGGTTTTCAATCAAATACACTTAAAAAATACGTTTATTATAGTTTTACAATTGATTTTCAATCAAATACACTTAAAAATACGTTTTCTATAAATATATAATTGGTTTTTAATCAAATACACTTATAAAGTTAGAAATACATATATAAATACATTATTTGTAAAAATCGGGTCGGGCCGTAACCGGTCCGGGGCCGGGCCACCAAATCCCTCCAAATGTGTAATTGTTTACAAGTTTATCTACATTTGTAGTCAATCTTGTATTTGTTCATAAAAATATAGACATAGTTATGTTGTTTAACCCTACTTTCTTTTAACAACTATTGTCTATGGACAAGTGTCTATAAAAATGTATCTCTTAAAAGCGTCTGTTCAACATTAAAATCATAAATTTTCTTACACTAGCTTTTTAAGCTCCTTAGATAAATTTTCCAGCTCCGCCTTTGATTGCAAAAACAGTAAAACAAACAAGAAAGTGTCACGTATCTTTGAACATTCACAGATCGTAAAACATTCACGTTCATTGTTCATCATTCATTATTCATAATGGACAAGAACATGTATCATGCTTTCATTCGTCCCCAATTAACAACAGAAATCAAGTTTACAACTGAACTTTCTTCTACAAAACCATATATTTAATTAAACATTATTTTATTTTAACAAAGAAATGGATAACAAATACATAGTTGGCAACTTGGTCACGTAGGTTATAGTTTCGTATTGACTTCACCAATTATTGGAGTGATGCTAGTCATGTAACGTATTCAATTTTTACTCTAAATAAATGGATAAAAATCACCCCCTCCAAATTTTCTTTTCTTGTCTCATAATGTGAATGTAAATTAAATAAATAAAAATCTATTATGTCTTAATTTCAAGACATGAATGAGAAGTTCGATTTTGTGATAAATGAATTTCATCTCGAATAAATACCAAAAAAAACTCAAATTAGAAGGATGTTGCACATTTATTTATTTAGATATATGTACTTAAAAGAACTAATTAACTATTTACCAAATATCAAAATACACTTAAAAGAGTAAAAATAAAATAACAGCTATCAGTTTCATAACAGCATTTTAGCAGCAGCATAAGAACCTGTAAAAAAAAAATACCAAGAGGGGGAAATGGGGATAAAATGGTAAATTTCGTATTCTCATTTGAACAATCTAGCCGCTCGCTCTATTTCGTCAATCGGGCAATGAACCAATCGTGTTTTAGCTTCAAGGCTTTCATACTTGGTGTTATGGTTATTTACAGAGTGTGGTCTACAACGTATATTCATCGGTGTGCATCTCGAAGTTTTAGCAAAAAATGCAAGGTTTCACTGTAAGAAGGATCGGTTCGGCTAATTGGTTTGCATGAATTCACATGATCAGTTGACTCCAACACCTGCAAATCCCGAATAAAACATACGAGCATTTGATTGTTATTTTGCTGCTACATAGTTTATTATATGGTTGGGTTCTGGTGAGAATGGAAGTTATGATGAGAAGGAATCTCCACCTTTGGATCCTATCCTAATTGAAGATCAACAGTAATGAGATATGCACTGGATCAATTCCTATGAAATGGGGTGGAGGTGAGATTAGAAGTGATTAAAGGTCCAGATCCCTTCTTACGCTTCTCACCATTAACTCTTATTCTCACATGATGATTCGTCTACAGTGTTTACAAATTAGGGTTGGGTTCCGGTGAGAAGCGTAAGAAGAGATCTCCACCCTTGGATGCACATTAGGATGAGATCAGATCGATTCTCTTTTAAGACGCAATTAATGGGTGGGCATGAGATTAAAAGTGATCAAGGGTTCAGATCTCTTCTTACGCTTCTCACCATAACTCTTCTTCTCACACGATCCTATACCTTATAAATTAGTCCATCGGCTGCTGTAAGTAATCATGTTCTATTTCTAATATAACCAACAAATGAACTACCACGCTAACCCAGAATACTAACAAAATTGGTACTTCCTCATAGGTGTCTACATTTCTATTTTAGTTTGTCCCGAAATAAGTGTCCACTTTCAAAAGTGTCTAGTTTCCAATTCTACCATCAATTAGGATACAGGGAACTTCATTACCCTCTTTTTAATAAGGGTAAATTTGTCATTTAATCAATTAAAGATGTAATGATTACACATTTCAAAAACCGTGTACCTTTTTCATCGTGGACACTTACTTTGAGACGGGGATAGTAACACGCCAAAGCCACATGTTGTCAACATTATTACTTGTGGCAAATTTGGAAATACAGAATTTATAGAATTTTTTTGTATTCTAGCTGTGGGTTCTTGAGACGCAGTACTTGGGTCACTGGCGGACCCACAACGAACATGGTGGGGTCTGTTGACCCTGTCAACTCCAAAAAGAAGCAAATTTACCTTTTAATTTTTTTTTTACCCCAAGACTTGAACCCTACCAGACCCCATTCTAGCATGGTCAGGAAAGGAGTTATGTGTGTTTTGCCTTGTATTACCTTTTCTGTGTTTCAGTGTACCTTTTTCTTTTTTTCTGCTTCTTACTATCACTAGGAAATAAATTATATGCACGTTCGAATGAGAAGAAAAGTTTTTAAGTAGTAATTTTCAGATTTGAAAACTTACAACAAGTTCCCCGTATCCAGGATATGCCGATTCAATTGGAACTATTTCCAGTCGAAAAGCCCATCCCCCATAGCCTTCAACTATTGGAGTTACTTTAGTCTGAAAAAAAAACGTTCAATAGCCAATTAGATTCCCAAAACAAACATGAACACATCCATTTGAAAGCATCCATCATCTTCATATTGAATTCGAATGACTAAAAAGTGATGAAACTTATGGTACTACCTCACAGAAACTGAGAACATCAAGAGACCCTTTTTTATGTAGATCATGAAGAAAATCGTTAAGCTCCACTAATCTTGTAGACCCACTTCTCAACTCCCCTATCTGACAAAACAGAAATCACATGGTTCATCAACCGAAGCAAGTTGTTGCAATAATTGGTCTTCAATTAGTTAATAATATCCAAGGGAAAGGGATTTTAGACTCAAATTTGGTGGAGAACGAAAAAAGGGAGGTGTGCTAACCGATGGTGCTGGGCGGAACACATAACCCATTCGCCACGGCATGTCCGCAAGTTTGCTACCAAAATGTGGGCAACTGTAGAACACCTAAAACCAGATGAATACTAATAACATTGATTAGAAGTGAAAATTTATATGCAACATTAACCAACTTCCTTCACTAAAACATACCACACCAACTGTGTTTCTGACAAGATTGCCTCTGTTTTCTGCACTTGCTTGATGCAGCATCTGCTTCACAACTAAGCCCCCCATGCTACAATATGTAACTATTTCCAGATTAACAATGTACCAAAATGGAGTACGCAGAAAGAGAAAGAATTGAATAATTATGTTATCTTTTTCACTTTTTTTAAATGTCGTGGTAGGGTGAGGGACTGAGGGATGAGAGATGTGATCTTATTGTAACTTGACTTGATTTCATCCATGGTTGTTTGATTCAGCAAAGCCATAGAACATAAATTGGAAAAAAAAATGAACACTATTATGCAAACCTATGAGTTACGAATATAACTGGTCGATCTCCAATGCGTGCAGCAATTAGCTTTTCCAGCAGCATGGAACTAACTTCCTGCAAAATCGGTATGCCAGTTGATGTCGAGCAGAGCACAGAAAAGAAAACAGGCTAATAGAATTCATCTAAGCTAAGAGACCCAGCAACCGGAAAGAACATCTGGACTATAAAATGTTCAAGTGATCTATTGATATGCAAGTCAAATGTCATGATCAACTGCTTATTACCCATGGCTACAGACATACAAATGCAACTGATTGCTAGTAGGAGCATTACCCATGTAAAGTAGAGAATCTATACCATATATCTCAGTCATGCATAGCCCAATTCAAATTTATAAATGGGGCCATATGGTTAAACATTCCGACAGAAATAATGCATACCCACCAAAACATTGTGTGGAAGACGACAGAGGGAGGGCTAATTCAGAATGAACTAGCTATAGCCAATTGCCAGCCCAAGGGAACACATGACGTCAAAGATGGGAAGATGGTAGAGGAGAAGGAGAAAAAAATGGAAGACCTCAACTTAGATTTTCAAGTATTTCTTCCCGTCCCAAATATGGTGAGCTATTTATTGATTTAAACTTACAACAGGATATTTTATATCTTGCTTTTGGGTTTTCAGATTGTTGTGTGTATGATGATAGCCAACCCCGCCACAAACGGAGATACAATACAGAGCAGGTGCTCATAGAAGATATCTCTCTAAACAAGGTAATCTAGCTAAAAGACCCTGTCGCTGGGAAGTGGGACAAGGGTTTCACGTATGCAGGTTTCATCCCATCCCACGAACAGTTCATTCTTAGCAAACACACATTATATTCACCGGAAGCTGCTTACTTCATTTTCAATATTGATTTTTGGGGTGATAACACCATATTTGCATCATATAGAATAATAGACCTAACAACCTATGCCACTGCTAGAATAAATATCCCAACAATTTAGTATCAACAACCCAAGCAACATGTATTTTATGTCCAACAGCACAAACCTGGAGAGGTAAGCTTGATCCAGACCACTGTGTAAGATTTGTCTGAAAAAAGATATTAGTCAAAAGTCAGTTATAATCATGTTGGTACAAAAGAAGTAGAACGCATTTTAAACCGACACCTCTATGATCACAAACCTTGTACTTAAGAGTAAACAAACGAGCATGAGGGAAGTCTGCTGAAAGCCACTCTCCTGGCCAAAAAGTTCCTTGTTTTCCTGCCTCTTCATCAATCTTTTCCACAAGGCCAGATTTAGATGATGACTTGCACTCGGATAATCGCCAAGTCTTAAACGGTCCACCACGCAGGCCATGAACAAAGATGACGTCAAATGAAGGATCTCCTGAATGATTCTCTGATCTATTATTAGAATTAGGGATGTTGGCATCACTGGGAGCTTTAGTGAAGGGGCTATTCTCAACATCAATAGCCTCCTTGTCCCCTTTTAAAAAGGGATCAATTTGATTTTCATTTTCTGTTGATGTATCTACCACAGACTGCTGCCTTCCTTTTCTAGGACATTCCCAGTGAGGTAGTTCAGGGTTGATTAAAAAGAACATCTCCGGATAACGAGCACAACTATGATTTTTATTCGTGCCACCAGGACGACCATTATTAACAATATCTCCAGAATCATCATCGTTGCAGAAGATATTTAACAACGTCGCTCTAGCATAACTCTGAGTTTTGAGGTCATTGCATCCAGCGATCTTTCCATTTGCACATTCCTCAAGCCAATTACACCAAGCTTTATCATCTAGTATCAACTTCTTGGCTTTTGGATGGACAGAAAGCACTGTTAACAATCGAGCTGCATGTCTGCGGACATGAGCTGTGGGTGGCACACGAACGCTAGATGGATCACGTGCATCAGAAACAGAGGACTCGCCATGAACACTTACTGGGTGATCCCTGGCTTCCATGTCTCTGGACGCATCATATGCTTCAGTTGCTGATAATTTCTCGTAATCGTCTCCTAATAAAAAGCGACGCAACAAAGAAATTACACCATAATCAACTATTTTGTTTTGACAAAACAAGTCATCGCTGCAAATCTCTGTCATGGCTTTGATCCCCTTCAGAGTTGCCACTGCAGAATCTGCAGCATTCACTTTAGGCAAGCTGTCTTTTTTCAGATTTTTGTATGCTCCAACAAAGGGTTCAAGGGAGAGAAAATCCGTCAAAGAAGACAAACCGCCATTAACAGATTCTGTTCCCAGCTGATTGACAGCCAAATTAACCACAGCACTAGCCAATTGGTTGACACTCTGCGTGCCAGAAACTACATTTGCCTGATCGATTTGAGTCTGCAAGAATTAATTATCTTCATCAATTACCATAAAAACGATATACAACAAATATATAACTATAGCTCAAATGAAACATGTGCAGCCTAGGAACCAAAAGAGATTGCATCCCAAAACGAGAAATAAAGCAATCATTTTGGGAGGATGGAAGTGCAGTAACCAACATTTGAAATGAACAACGCAGCTACAAACCTTCACTTTGTCCCTAGGCTGAGCACTTCCTTTAAGAGATAACTTCCTGGATTTGAGAATGTCAGAAAGCATAATAGCTAACCAACCTTGAGAAATTGGTACAGAAGATGGTCCATAGTCTTCACAAATGCGAGAAAGGATTGTTATGGCAGAAGATCTAATAGCATCAGATGAAGTCTCTCGGAATACCCACTGCAACAAGATGGAAGACCACTTCTGTCCTTCCTGAAGAGACAAATGCATGTCCCCTGAACAAAGTGATTCTAGACCTTTTGCTAATGCTTCTTGTACAGATTTGTGATCCATTGTTCGTTTAGCAGTTTCCCTCATTAGATGAAGACCTTTTTCCATAACCACCTTTTGGGCCCCACGAGATCTCTCAATAGATACTAAAAATGCAGACAAAGCCACCCGAGTCAAAGAGATATCATCAGTTTTGCTCGCTTGAGACACAGTTGTAAGAAGGCTAGAACTCCAATCGGAAACAAAATCATTCAGTGGAAGATTTCGGTCTTCCAACAATAACCGAGCAACTAAACTCCCATGCCATTTAACAGATCTCTCAGGAGCAACCAAAGCAGACATGACAGCATGCCCATCTTGGTCAAGTTCTTGGATATGGGATCTATTCACATCTGAGGCCATTGCCCAATTTGCCAAAGCCCATGCAGCAAAAGGAACAGCAACATGTTGAGAATGCAAATCATCCCACAGTCCAGGGATAACAGCTGATGACAAACTCATATGTCCAGGAGAGCTATCGTTTAATTTGTTAACGGGAAGAGCTTTTGCAGTAGATTTAAAAGATGCAGAGTGAGTGGCATCAGATTCCTCCAAATCCATTGACCCATTAGTTCGGGAAAGGCCCACAACCGTAGTACCTCCAAGAACTTTCATTCCAATGCCCTTTAATCCAGTTCCACCATCGTCATCGTCATGACTACCTGGTGGCTCATCCATGTGCATGCCACCTTCTTCAACAACCTGAAGTGCAGCTGCAATATCTCTCATTGCAGCAGCTCCCAATAGCATGGGCTTAAGCCTGATCTTGTCCACGTTGTCACAGTTGGAAGTGACAATATCCATGATTGCTGCAACAAGCATGCTCCTACCTTTCGAAGGATCAGAAATATCGAACGAACTGCGTCTTGGTTGCTGCTTTCATGAAAATGCTATATCAATACAATAAAAAGTTATTCTGGATAAACTTGTATATGTATATGTATATGTGTATATCAAATTAATCAAAACGCCAACTTCCAATACAAGCTGTGAGTAACTTCATTTATTTAGGCGTGTAGCTTTTGTAGGGTGAACAAGTATCAAGCCCAATTTCCTAGAATCTCAAAGCAGGGTTTTTAGAGCAATCAAAGCCAGTAACTAGGTGAGAGAAAAAAGTGAGGGCGGGATGGTTAGACAGTTTTCATTTCAATCGGTTTAAGAAAAATAGGAGAACAAAACTAGAAGTGCTTCTTGACCTAGACATTGTGTGTTACTGACCAATACAGAACCAAAAGTTAAACTACCTATATTCACATAGCCATAGTCCTCCATCAACACCAGATGCTCTAATCACAGAGGCTTCAATTGGTTAAATAAATAAAATTTCCTTACTTTGGGCCGTGATAAAATTTTCACTCCATTGAAAGCCATCCAAACAGAATGGCCATACTTAACAACCAAAAATCAACATTCACAGACTCATCTGGAATAAATCTTACTTGAATCACAATATACAAAATACAAATTATTCTGATCCACTGATAACAGACTAGGAAGCATTGGATGGGTGTGATACCTATAGGGACTGTATTTGGCATTTTCCAAAATACAAAAATCTGGGTGCGTCATAGCTCATATGCATACAGCATGTCTTTTCTAAGTAGAAAGACAAACTAGCATAATAAAGAAACATGATGAGATTATTCAACTCATATCAAAATAATCCATTGAAACATTTATAGGTCAATCTCTAGTCGGAGGTCCGATCCTACAATCACAAACAAAAGCCTAGAAATATAGGGGTATACTACATAAACAATTATATACAATAAGAATAGACCAAGGAATTATAGCACCACCAGAACCATGAAGCAGTCAGTTGCAGAAAATTGAACCAAGATTGAACAATGAACTTACACCCTCCAAGCACGCCATAGTCAATGGAGCGTGAAGCAGAAAATGATCCACCACGAAGCCCCAACTAACATGGAAAACGAAAAGGGAAGGTGGGTTCTTAGGAGAGGGTGAAAGAGTCTGACAACTATGACGCTGCCTTGCCGAAAAAGGCTTGAGAAAAACGCTGAGGGTGGTCATCAACATTGTTGATAAACATGGTGAGACAGTGGTGGACTGGAGCTACCCCCAAGATTTTGACCGGATACGAAATCAATGGTGCTCGATCTAGTGGTATTTTTATGGGGATTCTATCTATCGCTGTAGGATCCCTATTCAAGATCACAATAATGATTCAAAGCTATAAAATCAGGATTATAATTCAACATACTCAACATTCCGATTTGGTAGTTTAGCCATTCCATTCATCCACTTAAGCCTGATGAAAGGTTCATATTACGAAGGTTTGGCAAGGACGTTGGCTAATAATTCTCTCTGAACTTCTCTCGTAAAGTGAAAGGGATGTTTCTTCTTTCATGTGAAGCTGAGTTTGTTGATTGCAGGAATGTAGTGGAGAAATCTAGCCCCAAAAGTTGAGCATGTACACGCCTAGAAAAAAATTGAAGTGCTTTGTAGTGTAATTTTTTTTGTTAATTGTGGTGCATTCCTTATAAAATTGTTACAGTAATGCATATAAACGTCGACGTCGAAAAACCTAGATCCACCACTGGTAGAAAGAGAAACAATAGGTTGCTTCTTTGACAATCACAAGCAAATAATGGTTCCAAGTTGAAGAAATATCAGGAAGTGCTTAAGTGGATATCAAGCTCTACTTCAGAAAAATAGTGGTTGAATCGGCATATAGAAAGTCTAAAAACCAAATGGCTAACATCCTCGACAAGGCCTTGATCATGTTAAACTGCATGACGGAAATGACTACTCCAATAAATCAAGATTAAGGAGGATGGTAAAGTGACAAAAGTGCATCACGATTCTAGTCATTTACAGCATTAAACTATTAATGTTGAACACTTCCATTTAGTAGATTCTTAGTTATACTTTATACATCACCAGCAATGATGAACGAGTTGTTAGTTATGTTTAGTAGATTAGTTACAAATCCTATAACATCTTTTCCTATTGCTTAAATGACAAGGCTTAGTAGATTCATCAACCACCCATATAACCAACACTTTATTGTGCCATTCATCAGTAGGAACAAGGAACAACGTATAATAGTTACAAAGGACACAGAAGTAGTAACTACAAGTTGATAACTCGCGTTTACTAGGAAGCCGCACATTAGGCTAGACCAAATACTAGTTAATTAAAAACGAGTGTGGCGCATGTGCATCCTAGTACATTAATGCCATTACAAACTTGAGAGTAACTCCAACTTCCGGGGCCTGATTGAAATGCAGATGGCTAATAAGAGCATTGACACTATCAACCCAGGCTCAGGTTTAGAACAAGGTATCCCCCCTCCCTGACTAGCAATTTTCTTGCTAGAAATCAGTTAGAAGATGACCCAGCCCTAGCGGACTACAATATCCAGAAGTAAGCTATGAAATAGTAGTTTTATATCATACTCCAAAGAATTAAGAGAACATGCCAGAAAATACAAAACCACCACCAAGTAAAAATAACAGCTCACTGAGTATAACTAGCAAACTAAGACTCATCCAACATAACAATTCAAAGCCATAAACAAGATTATACTTTTAACATTTAAGAATATAAGCTACATTTTTGCACACTATAAGTCTTAATTTACCAACACGCAATGTACTGCTATACAGAAAATGTTTTTGCCCAATGATAACAGAAAATACCTTTTTTGATTGATGAGGTTGAGCAAAAAATATGAATCTCAGAAGATTGGGAATAGCATGAGGCCTACCAAGAACGGCCTCACACACATTAGGATCAGCAATCAAGTACGCCAATGCCCTAGCCGACTCCGCCTGAGTCCCATAGTTTCCTCCTCCGGTGAGCGCCACCGACTCTAATAACCAATCCAACACCACACCACCACCAGCGCCAACAATCGCAGCCCTCCGGCTCTCATTCGCCGCCACAATATCCGCCAACAACGCCGCAACCCTAACCTCAAACCCTGACCAAACTTCATGGTTCGCCGACGACAAAACAGAATGAAGAGACTTCCAAAGAACCGACGCCGCAACACCGGTATGCTTCATCGTATTCACAACTCTCTTCAACGACTCCTTCGACCGGTCAATCGCGTGCTCGAAATCATCAAACAAACGTTTGTTCTTCGGCTGTTCTTCCTTAATATCGCTGTCGTCATCAAATAAAATGACGTAAGAGGCAGCAAGAACTGCGGCAGCGGATATCACTGTTGCAGATAAGGCAAAAGGGGAAGTGCGAGATAGAGGAGAAAGAGAACTAGGGCGGAGGCGGTGGAGAACCGGAAGTTGTGGTGGCGGAAGGGCATCTTGTGAACCGTTATGAGAATAACCGGTTGAATCTTTTGAATTGCGATCTGAAGGATTAGCAGAGAAGAAACGGCGGCAAGTACAGCTGGATAGATATCGGCGACGGTGGTTGACGGTGGTTCTACTAGGAATTATACGGCGGAGCATTATAGTAGGAAAAATTCAAGAGAAAAATGGAGAATCTGCGAAAAATCGGGAAAGGGACGGCATAGACGATCGTCGTAAAGAGGCGGCGATGGAGTCGCTATTTCGTCCACGGCATCTATTTTCTTTCTCCCAGGTGAAAATGAAATTACATTATTAACCCTTTTATTTTGCTAAAATTACACTGCAACCCCTTCTTTTGATCAATATGGTAGAAATTAGGGGTGTTAACTTTATACCAAACCAAACCAAACCAACGAACACGTTTATCAACTGTACTAATTAAATTGGTGTCAACTTATTTACCTTCATGAATCAATTTTTGTTGTTTCATTCCAGGTAAAAACCCCTTAATGCATTTCGGGAAGAACCAGCTAGCTCTGGGTTCGAGTGGGAAAACCTCTGAAATTTTTTCAATATTGAACATTGGACATATAATAGTTCCGAATCTAGTATTAATTATTATCTGTTGTTAGTATCGTTCTAAGTATGCAAACTTGGTTGGTAGACGATATTAAAAGTTGCATATCACGGTAGTATCATGGTACTGACTTATTTATTTTTTATTAGTTTTTTTTGTGTTTTTATGTATTTGCTATTAAACCTTTTAACTTTAGTTATTTTATTTTAATATTTTAATGTTTGCAAGTTTTAATCTTTGCAATTAAAAAACGTTGAGCATAGCATGTGTTGTCTAAAAACTCAAAATTTCACTTATACTTTGGGGGGAAAATGGCAAGTTTTCATATGTGACGTGAAGTTGGTACAAAACCGGTACGAATATATACCAACAGGAAAAAAAATGGGTATCAATGAAGTCGACACCAAGTACAGTTGGTTGATATACGATATAGGATTTTGTGTACCAATATAATTGTTTGGTACACGTATTAAAGAAAAAAACTTGGTACCGTACCAAGTCCACCCCTAAAAGAAATATTTATTGGTCATATATTTTTATTTGATTTTAATCGAATTAACAATTTATTTTGAAACAATGTACATTGGTTTAAAAAATCTTAAATATGGTTACACCATGTAAAAAGATTATATTACACGAACTCAACTCATTAGGGTCGACTAAAGACACTTTTATATATTGTTTTTTCACAAACATTAAAATTCTGGAGCTACCTTTTATATTCCTTGTACATGAATTGACTTGATTTTGACATAAAAGGGGATGCACGTAGCATTACCGGAACTCAATATACTTGGAAGATTGATTCCAATTTTATAATTGATATTATTATCATCGTGTACAGTTTCTTAATCTTCATAAATCAACGAGAAGTGAATAAGAGATCAATTCAAGTAATAGAATATTGGATGTGTAGAGATAGTTGGAATAAACCAACCTTATAATATGAATTATGTAACACCTACAATTTTCTGAAAACGGTTAGAAGAACGGTCGGGAAACGATCGAAAAATGGTCAGGAAACAGTGTGGCACATAGAGGGAACGTCTGTTTGGCACGTTTTTTTGACACAGTGCTCATATACACAGTCTATAAAAACCGTTCACTATATCAATATGCACGCAAACATATGTCCACAAACATCTTATGTTTCTCTTAGAGTAAATATGTCAACATTTAGTAAATGATAACAGTACAATATGTTGATTATTTATGTTCTTAGTCAAACTAGATAAATAAAAGCTGAAAAATTAACGAATATGATAAACACTCCATGTACAACAAATAAAATCTTAGATCTGGTTGAGCTCATGTAAGTCTGGAAGACAGTGATTAATTGCGTTCGAGAGTGCAGGCACTCTTTGAGAACGTGCAATTCGGTCTTCGATAGAATCACTTCGTTTAACTCGTCCTTTATTTGTACTTGGTGATCTGAGTTCTCGAACATTCTTCTCGTTGTGAAGTATTTCCGCAAACCTGTATTATTCAATTTAGAAAGAAGCATTCAAACCAACGTATAAATAAAAAGATTGGATAAACTATAAAATACTTCATATGTTTTAAAAAGACAGTTATTTGACAAAATACTATACTTTTTCAAAGCCATCTCATTGGTAGTGTGATGGTATGGTTCACATATGCCAGTGCCCAAATTCACCCTTGTCACTGGTTTTTTCAGCAATTGTTCGCCCACTTTCACAAGATTCTCCAAGTTATCTTTTGTTGCCAAATCCATGGAAGCTAGATCCCCACTTAAAGTGTCATCCTAAAACATAAAAAAGAATAATATTTTATGATTATAGTTAAGTTTAACTCTGTTGGGTTTTTACATAATCAAATGATTATGTGAAAGTGACGACCGGAAGAAACAACTTTGTATGTATGTTTTTATGCAATGAGCACACCCCCATTTTGTGAATACTATAAGAATACGATACATTTAATGTATGCATGTATGTAGTTGTACACTTATAGTAACAAGGACCAAAAATGAATATCTTGAAATGTTCTAAAGTCAATTTTGATTATTTCTTAGAGTAATTCAACAATTTTTATTTATTTTGTTAACCACTAGGTCTTGTAGGCATTATTTCAAATATTTTTTGCTAAAATGAAATGTGAAAAATACCTGAATGCGAAGATAATTTTCTTTTGAATGAAGAGCTTGGAAGACGGTAGAGATATGATAATCGACCATATCGCCACTCGCCTGAGTAAAAACATCCACTAAAGGAGTCGAGCCACCGCCAGCCAACCACCCCAAAATACCCCAATTGGAGGATTTTGTAGCATCATACTTCTCTTGAAATTCCAGTGACCCCGTGCCCAATGATAGAACTAGAAATCTACCATATTCTGTGGGCTTTATCGGGAAAAAATTGGGACTTCCTCTAGTTATTTCTTTTGTTACTTCACTTATTGCAACCAAAGTCTGCAGAAATAATATGATTAATTAGCTAAAATACATCAATAGTTTAGAGGGATCAATATTTGTGTAACAAATATTTACACACATATATACTAGTTAATAAAGCATACCGGATTGTTGGCAGCTACTGCACCATCAATAAGATTGAAATCTCCAAGTAATTTTCCTTCGGAATCTTTAGTTTGGAACGAATGAGAAGGAAGATAAGTTGGGGCTGCTGATGTTCCAATGCATATATCGGATAACTTGGCATCAAGACCGGGATTCTTCTTTAACTGGTCAAGTATGAATATTAGTATGTTACAATTATCACAAGTCTTTTTGAAATTTATTCGAAAAAATAACTTCCCATTTTCTCGATTTCATATCCTAACATTTGTGGTATTTGAAAACAATAAGTATGATGATTTTATGATCAACATATAATATATAGATAACTTGAAACCTGATAGCTTGAGAAGATTGTAGGTTGCAAATATTTGATATCGAACGTTGGAATCACAACATTTGTTAGTGCTTCATGGAGCCGTCTTTCTTGTAGTTTTTCTCGAATAACTTTGTGTAGGTGGTCACCGTTATGTTTCGGTCCTGATAAAGCTTTGACCATTTTTGTAGCAGGAGCCAAAAGATTGCTACATATTGCACCAAAATATATGGATGTTTAAGAGGACGATAACATAATTAACAATCTTCCAATATATACATACCTATCATGTGGAAAGATTTTAGGACAATGTTCAAGATAGAAATCTTTAACATCTTTAGCTGCGAAAATCGGACGGTTCTCTTCATCCGGAGTGGTTAACATAGCCGTCACAAAACCCACCAGTGCTTGTCCCAGCTATTACATCAAAATAGTCTGCAAGTCGTGCATTCTCACCATCTAATTTCTGTCTCGTATTAAAAAATTTGTTAGACTATTTTGTATGACACTTCTACAATTTTACAAAAAATAACTTATAATCAACTAAACCACAAATATTAGTACCTGTAGTTCGTTTTCCAAAAATTCAAGAATAACACTTGGAATGATTCCTCGTACTCCTCCGCCATCGATACTCAGAATCGTGATCAGGTCTCCATACGTCGGTGGTTGTAAAGACGAATATGGTTCTTTAAACGACATGCTTGATTAAAATGTTTTAGATTTACTAAATATTTATATGTTTATGATCAGGAAAAAACACAATTTGCAAAATATTTAGTTTTGTGGTTTATGGTATGTTAGGGTATATGTAGATGATTCCAATTAGCATATTTGTTGGAAGGTTCAAGGCTTTTAGACTTTTGGGACAATAAGACCGGTCAAATTTTGACTAATTGTCAAAGTCAAACAATAACAACCAAAGGTCACTTATCATTTTTTAATAGGATTTTGACCATTTCTTTTGTTCCAATAGAATCCTTAGAGCATCTCCAACAGATATGCTAAAAAATTTCTATAATAAAGTAAAAAAAATTAAAATCTCTATAAAAATTTACATTAATCTCCAACAGCTACTCTATTTTAGCAATTCTACTATTAATTATATTAATAAAATATTTAATACATCTAATAAAATAATATTTCTCTCTCCTATATATTTTTATCTCAATACTCTAATTGGTTGATATAATTAAAATATTATTTTTTCTCTCTTCTAATAAGTTTTAGAGATTTCTCTAAATTTAGAGAATTTTACAACCTCTCTCCTCTTTTTTCTATTTTAACATATAGGATAGAATAGCTGTTGGAGCAACTAAAATACTAAAATTGCATTTTTTTTTTCATTTTAGCATAGCTGTTGGAGATGCTCTTAAAACTTTCTTTAAAATAGAGAAAGTAGAAGAGAGGGTACCAAAATCTCCAAATTTTGAGATATCTCTAAAAATGATTACATTGAGAGAGAAACATTATTTTATTATTTTCCATCAATAAGAAATATTGAAGTTAAATGTTTAGATGAGAGAAATAATATTTTATTAAAAATATACAATATTTTAATAATATAAAGAGTGATGTAATCTCCAAAATAGAGAAGCTGTTGGAGTTGAGTATAATATTGTTTAAAGATTTTGAATTTTAATTCTCTATTTTAGAGAAATTATAGATAACCTGTTGGAGATGCTTTAAAAAGTTGATTTTGATATAAATGGGTGTAAGAAAAAATTCACTTGTAGGTGTGTCATTAGCAATACATAGGGGTGTTATTAGTCTCCACCTCGTAATACACAGCCAGGGAAGTTTTTACAATTGTTACAAGAATCTTTAACAATTATGTTAAAAAAAGATTTTGAAAATTTAATAAATATTTTTTCTTCATAACTATGTTATAATGTATCTTAAAAATAGAGAGGACAAGATAGAAATAGTGAAAAGAATTAAATTTATAGAAATATCTAAAACTCGGTATTTAATAAAGAGAAATGATATTTAATTATTTGCTAACAGTAAAGACATTGAAATTAGTTGTTTAGCAAAAAGTAATAATATTTTATCAAATGTATTAAATGTTTTACTAATGTAATTGGAATTTCTAAAATATAGTAGCTATTAGAGTTTAGTGTAATTGTTTTTTTAGAGATTTTGAATTTTAATAATTTATTTTAGAACAGTTATAAAACATATTATGAAGATATTCTAAGAAATTGTTTACCTAACTCTTATTGAATAAACACTTACCGAATATCACTTACCAAATTCTTTCTCAAAGCTGTAAAATTAAATATCCATATTATTTTGACAAATTAACCACTCATGTAAGATTTTTGTGTCCACACAATTTCATAATTATCAATGTTCAATATTAACTAGAAAATCATTCACTCAATTATATTTATCAACAACTATAAGTTAAAGTTACAAATCTAAATCTTAACGAAGACATTAATAGAAATTTCAATATCATTATTTAAATGTTTATTATACATACTTACAAGGAAAAAAATAACAAAGATCAAACAAGCTTTTAATTTGTACACAAGCATGAACAACATGAAATATTAAATTTACCACAAACAGAATTATTTATGTTAGAGTCCTACATCGGCTAGACTTTGATCATTTATCTTCTATATATGTTGGAACCTTTCATTTCTCCTCAAAGGCTATTTTGGAGATTCATCTAGGGGTTTCACATAACCTAATATGATATCAGAGCCAAGTTCTATGGCTCTAGGGACTTGACACTTTTGGATAACCCCCTCTGGACAATTCAGTGTCCATCTAGCCTCGTTGAAGGGGGCGTGTTAGAGTCTTACATCGGCTAGACTTGGACCATTTTTCCTCTATATATGTTGGAACCTCCACTTTCTCCTCAAAAACTATTTTAAAGATTCATATAGGGTTCCACAGATCCTAATAATTTAAATTCAACCAACTATTAAATAAATAATAATAACACATGGCGTTGGAGTTTTCAATATGATGACCATCTCTTCATCCCCACAAAACAAAAAATTATAGTTCTACAATTCAACACTCAAGCGAATGACCATTTATTTGTTTTTAATTTTCCAACTTTATTGGACCATTTGTAACCTCTAACCTAATTGACTGATTTTATAGGGTTTGAATATACTCTCACATGCATTTAACTATGTTAAAAAAATATTGTGGGATATAGATATATGAAGGCAGATTTAGAATTTCCTTTTTGAAGGGTGGCATAATTTGAATATAAAGAAATATTTATAATTTTTTTATAATATGTAATAAGATATGTTGGTTGGTTCCTTATCTTCGCATAAAAGATACTTATGTTTAAGTTTTGTCATAACTTTAATCAAAAATACAAAAAGTATATAAAAAACAACAAGATATAAGCTGAAAATTGACAAAACTGATATTCAAACATGTACCTTTTTTTAAATAGGCAACAACATTTACCAAGTCCCCCTTCAAAGACTCGTGTTAAGAGTCTTGTTTAAAAAATATAAGGGCACCAAACAAAGAATACGATGACACCCTTTAAAAATGTAAACCCCCCCCCCCCCCTATGACAGAGCTAGAGTGTTGCTCTAATTTTTTTTTTGTGATTTCCCCTTTAACCTAACCCTATGTATGTATGTATGTATGTATGTATGTATGTATGTATGTATGTATGTATGTATGTATGTATGTATGTATGTATGTATGTATGTATGTATGTATGTATATAAAGTATAAACCTTGTGGAAGACTTGGGTCTTTGGGGATTCGTTTCAGAGGTCACCAGTTCCGCAGTTTGAGTCCTGCAAGGCAGCTATGTATTTTCTTTTTTGTTCTCTAGGATCCCCGAGATTAGTCGAGGTGCGCGCAAAGCCGCAAACTAATCCGAATACCCACGGTTAACAAAAAAAACACTCAAAAAATATTGATAACTTATAATAACTCCACACAATAATATCAAAACTACACTTTTTAGTTATAAGAACCTATCATTAGAGATGTTCCAAGAGATTTGGATTTGATTATCGTTATAAAAAGTTAGATAAATTAAAAAAAGTAGAAAGAGTCAATGTGACACATAAATACACACATATAAATACATATATACAAAATAATGACTATATGTTTATCCATATGATATAACATAATGCAATATATAATCTGTTAGAGCATCTCCAACAGATATGCTAAAAAAATTCTATAATAGAATAAAAAAAGTCAAAATCTCTATAAAAAATTACATCCATCTTCAACAGCTACTCTATTTTAGCAATTCTACTATTAATTATATTAATAAAATATTCAATACATCTAATAAAATAATATTTCTCTCTCCTACACATTTTTATCTCAATACTCTAATTGGTTGATATAATTAAAATATTATTTTCTCTCTCTTCTAATAAATTTTAGAGATTTCTAAATTTAATTTTACAAATTCTCTCATCTTTTTTCTATTTTAGCATATGGGATAGAATAGCTGTTGGAGCAACTAAAATGCTAAAATTACACTTTTTTCATTTTAGCATAGCTGTTGGAGATGCTCTTATAACTTATTAACCATAATAAAAAATCAAAGCAAGTATTGATTTAATTTTTTTTAAGCTTATTGTTGAATGAAATAGAATTACAATTTACAAGTGGTATGATTGAATATGACTTGCTTATCAGGAAAGGAAACAACATGGATGATCGTCTTAAAGAAGTGAGGCAGTCGCTTTTATATACGACACGTATTTTCGTGTTATGCATCAAATTACATTATCACCCTTTCATTTTTTCTAGAATTACATTCCAACCCCTTCCTTTGACCAATATGTGATAAATCTTCTCGCCAATAAACTTATTTATTGATTATGTATTTATAATTTTTGCTTAATTTAAATTAGTTCTAATTATCAATAAAGGTATAGATGATGATTAATACATTTTATGTCGTCTTTTTCTCTCATCATGCTGTTCCAAATGAGCAATCTTTCAAATTATTTTGATTAAGATCATATTGTTTTTAAAAAAAGTATATAATTGATAAAATATTATATTGAAACAGATAATCGGAAAACCTATGAAGGTCTGTCTGGTATGTAAGATTGTTTTTGAGAGATTTGGATTTTATGGAAGAATTTGGATTGGAATGAATTTGAAATCATTGGTATGTTTTGGTTTGGGAGATTGGAATGAAATTGGATTCCATTATTTATAAATAATTTATAAAAAAATTATGAATAATCAAATTACATTTTTATTAATCGATTATTCCAAAACAAATGTTTTTAACATTTTTTTTTTAATTTTATTTCATACAATCCTACAAAATCACGTGAAATCCCGAGCACCCTCTAAGGATTTCAATATCCTATTTTTGGAGTTCATAAAACTCGTTCAATGTTTAGGTAATGGGATCCGGAACATTTAAATCGGTCTTGAAATATGGGTTTCCTTAAGAGTTAAGGCTATAAAAGCTCTATACATTTCTTTCTTTTAAGTTCTTTACTATCAATCTAAAGATAGATATAATTTATTATCTTTCACATACATCAGGAAATATAATTATTAGAAGAGCCAAGCCTGTTGAGCATATATAAGAGTTGTTTCATTTACAAACTATCTAATTCTAACAGCCTATACAAACCAATCTTAGTCGTCCATCTAGTCTAATAAATATCTGATTCCATTTTGTTTCCTAATCTAAAGTCATGATTACGTAGAATGAACTTTATCATCTTCCATATATATTTCAATCATAATAATTAATCATGATAATTATCCATACATATAACTATTGCTTCATAATATAAGCATTGATTATGATATGTATAATATATTAGAATTCTATGGTTTGCAAATTATATACATGTTAACTTCAAGTCTTGAACATGAGTTTACAGTTTCAAATAGCATAGCAAAGATGATGCATAGAGATTCACCATGATCAATCTCAAATGACATTATCAATGTAAGGATATAGAATAATGCCTTTATCCATTTCAACTATAAAAATGCATGTTTTAACTTTTACCATCTAGTACCAATTTGTCTTCACCTTTTGTTGTCAATCTAGTGTATAAAACATGAAACTTGGAGCATCCATAATGGGTAGGTCTTAGAAAGACCTTTTTAACATATAAAAAGTCATTTATAAATTTTATTCAATGCAAAAAATTCTTTTAAAGGGTTACAAACAAGAGAATGTAGGAGACAAAACTTAGCATAGAAAAAGCTTTACCAAAAGCTTTTCAAAAAAGTCATCTTAACCAATGCAAAAAAGTCTTCTAAACAACTAAATCAAATAGTAAAAAGCTTTTAATAGGATTTGCATTGGAGACGCTCTCATGTGGTATTGGTTTTCATGATGTTTTAATGTGGGATATGGAATATTATCCTCTAAAATTTGGTGTCTAATTATACATGTTTTAGCCTTTAGCCAATTATAAATGTTAATCTTTTAGTCCAATTATAATTGTTTTAGCAGAGTTGGCGATTCCCGGTTCAAGGTTTCAAAAAATGTTAAAAAGAGATGTTATTTTGTCATTTATAACTGTTTTAGATGTTATTTTGTCATTTTAAGATATTTTTGTTATTTTAATTTGTAAAACTTTTAACTAAATATACTTTATGAACTTTTATATTTTGTTTTATCTATTATTTGTCCGGTCAATCTAGCTATAGTCTTATTATAGGTGTAATAAGAACTCCAAAAACATTAAAACGTTACTGCTGGTCTCGGCTGCAAATGGTACAAAAGCCAAAGTCATTTTGGAAGCCATGACTCAAACATGTGGTAACAAAAAACTTTTATTTGCTTTGAAATAAAATGCCAACATTTAATAATTCATTATTTAGGCTTCATTAAAGATACAATTACATAAGATTATTTAAGTTATTAGTCAAACAAAATAACTACGAGCTTAGAAATGATAAAAAAACATGATAACTGTGTAAAAAAGTACAAAAAATTAAATCTTAGTTCCGATTGAGTTCATGTAAGTCGGGAAGAGAGTGATTAATTGCATTCGAGAGTGCCGGCACTCCTTGTGAACGTGCAATTCGGTCTTCGATTGAGTCGCTTCGATTAAATGATCCTTTATTCGTACTTGGTGATCTAGCTTCTCGAACATTCTTCTCATGATAAAGTATTTGCGCAAACCTTAGTATTTAATTTAAAAGAAATATTCAAACTAATGTAGATATAAAAAATTCAGTTAAATATTAAAAATACTTCATATAATTAAAAATAAATGTAATAAGATACTTATTTAATAAAGTAATATACTTTTTTAAAGCCATCTCGTTAGTAGTGTGATAGTATGGTTCGGTTATCCCTGTGCCCAAATTCACTCTTGTCACCGGTTTTTTCAACAACTCCTCGCCCACTTTTACAAGATTCTCCAGGTTTTCTTTGGTCGCCAAATCCAAAGAAGCTAGATCTCCGCTTAAATTGTCATCCTAAAACATAACAAAGAAATAACATTAATCATTATAGTTAGGTTAAACTTTTTTGTTTTTTTATAGTTTGATATATGAAAAATAATGTTTTGCTTTTACTTTGTTTATATGTGTAAATGTGTTCTTATGCAAAACCCCAAAAAACATAGTTGTTTTGTAGTTTTTTTTTTAAGAATATAAGATTAGAGTGCCATTTAATGCCATCATGCAAGTAGTTACGCATCTATAGTACTTCTTTATGAATAATATAAGTCATGAACAATCAATTTGGATAATTTCTTGTGATTCAACGGTTTTCATTTAATTCTGTTAACCACAATGTTTTAGACACTCTTGCTTCAATTATTTTCAAGTTATTTATCGAATGGGATATGAAATTACCTGAATGCGCAGATAATTTTCTTGTGAATGAAGAGCTTGGAAGACGGTAGAGATATGATAGTCGACCATATCCCCACTCGCCTGAGTAAAAACGTCCACCAATGGAGTCGAGCCACCACCAGCTAACCACCCCAAAATACCCCAATTGGACGATTTTGTAGCATCGTATCTCTCTTGAAATTTCTGTGACCCCGTGCCTAATGACAGAACTAGAAACCGACCGTATTCCGTTGGCTTTATCGGGAAAAAATTGGGACTTCCTCTAGTTATTTCGTTTGTTACTTCACTTATTGCAACCAAAGTCTGTAGAAAATAAAACATTATTAGTCTAGTCTAAAATACATAGCTTAATTATTTAATTTGTAACACTTATTATAGAAAAACAATAGACACATACTTTTTTATGGGGATATGTATACTTTTTATTCTTTAATACATGCATTTTAAATGTTCGTTATAATTTTTTTATAATGGTTGTTTAACATGTTTACTAGTTAATAACACATACCGGATTGTTGGCAGCTACTGCGCCATCAATAAGATTGAAATCTCTAATTAATTTTCCTTTAGTGTATTCGATTTGGAACGAATGTGAAGGAAGATAAGTTGGAGCTGCTGATGTTCCGATGCATATATCGGATAACTTGGCATCAAGACTCGAGTTCTTCTTCAACTAGTTAAACATGAATATAAGTGTGTTACAATTATCACATTTTTTTTAAAAATTATTTGAAAAATAACTCCCCAACAAGTTGATTGTTTTATAAGCACATGATAAACTTATACCTGATAGCTTGAGAAGATCACAGGCTGCAAATATTTGATGTCAAATGTTGGAATCACAACATTTGTTAATGTTTCATGGAGTCGTCTTTTTTGTAGTTTCTCTTCAATAACTTTGTGTAGGTGTTCACCATCATATCTCGGTCCCGATAAAGCTTTGACCACTTTTGTAGCAGGAGCTAAAAGATGGCTACATATTGGATGAAAAGATGAAGATTTAAGATTGACCGATAACATAATTAACAATCTTAAAACAATGCTAAGCTATTAGCAGTTTTTCATCGCTAGCGTGAACAAAAATAGAAATTAAGTTGGCCTTTCCTTGACTAAGGCAAAGACACTTTATGTGCCAAAATTGTAAGTCGTTACAAAAGTGTTATATTCAATCACTTGCTTTATTAATTGACAAACAAGTATTTTCAAAAGTGAAAACACAATTCTTGAAAACATGCTCCAAAAGTAAGTTTGCATCAACATACATCATCAAATCATTTGAAAAAAACGTAAACTCGTCGTTGATAATACATACCTGTCATGTGGAAAGATTTTAGGACAATGTTCCAGATAGAAATCTTTAACATCCTTAGCCGCGAAAACAGGACGGTTTTCTTCATCTGGAGTGGCTAACATAGCCGTCACAAGACCGCCGGTGCTTGTTCCGGCCATTACATCAAAATAATTAGCAAGTCGTGCATTCTCACCATCTAATTTCTGCAAACAAGTTTATCAAACTGTTACTTTATGATGTTTCAACGTGGAGACGTAAAAACAATAACTTCTAATTGACTAAAGCTGTACATTGTACCTGTAGTTCACTTTCCAAAAATTCAAGTATAACACTTGGAATGATTCCTCGTACTCCTCCCCCATCTATACTGAGAATCGTGATTAGGTTCCCGTACGTTGGTGGTTGCAGAGGTGAACGCGGTTCTTCCTTAAACGACATGTTTGGTAAAATATTTTGAATTTTATTAAATATTTATAAGTTTTTTATAAGGAAGTAAAAAAACGGATTTCTAAAAGATAAAGAGTTTTGTGGTTGAGTATGGATGAAATTGTTTAGGTTATCCGAGGGTATATATAGAGGTGATTCCAACTTGCATATTTATTGGACGTGTCAAAAGGGTTTTGACGTTTCAACTTGTGGGACAATAGAGACTAGTCAAACTTTGACTTTTATGTTGCCAAAGAGAAGAAGTTGCCATGAAAATTTTTTGGTAAGTGTCAAAATCAAGTAATAACAACTATAGGCTAATTGCCCTTTAGACTTGTTATCGAAATTCATTTTATGAAATAAAGGAAGAGAAAGGAAATGAAGGGAAAAATGAGAAAAATGAAAAAAATACGTGTTTTTAAAACTTTTTTAAGAAGGGAAATGAAAGGAAAGGGATGTAAAAAGAAGTTTATTTTCCATTTAAAACCTTACTTCCAAATGTGGAAGGAAAGTAGGTGAAAGATTCTACTCGAATCAAGACCAAACCGGCAAGACCGAACAAAGTTTTAACCTAACCGGAAATGCAAGATTCTTAGGAGCGATAACCGGACCGTATAGACAATACCGGTGCCGGTCCCGGTTCCGGTCTGGTCCCGGTTTTCCGGTCAAAAACACGGTCGGAACCGATTATTAATCCATTTGCTTTAATACCAAATCAACCAACAAAAATCATACTCTAATTTTCAAAAATATTCCTAGTTTATTATTTATAGCAATCTCACATTATTCATACTTTAATACCAAATCAAGTGTAAAGTAATCCAAAAATATTCATAGTTTAATACCAAATCAAGTGTAAAGTAATCCCAAAATATTCAAAGTTTAATAGCAAATCAACCAACAAAAATCATACTCTAACTTTTGATTGCCCTCTTCCCCATTGCTTTGTCATCTACTTTGTTTAAAGTTTGTGCAATCTTTATATAAATACAAAACTGAAAAGATTGTTATTATTTAATAAAAAGTAATACTCGTTTCAAAATAGAACAAAAATTCAAAAAAATAATAATAACCAAAGTTGTATCATCGTTCTTCAAGATGTCGTTGATGCCGTCTATTATCGGCTTTTTTTGTTACGAAAGATGTAGTTGTTAAACTTTGAAAGGTTATTTGAGATATTAGAAAACATAATAAATTGATTAAATTAAGATTAGATTGTCACTTAAAATTACGGGTCGGTCCCGGTTAATTATCCGAAAAATTGGCACCGAACCCGGTTTGGAACCGGAACCGAAAATGGAGGATTTGAAGGACCGAAAACCGGACCGGTTGGACCATACGGGTGCGGTGCCGGTGCCGGCTCCGGTTCGGTCCCGGTCTGGACCGGTTCTTACGGGTCAAATGCTCACCCCTAGAGAAAGGGAAGGAAATGAAAGAAAGGAAAGGAAAATAAAATAAATAAATTAAAATAATTTAAAAAATTAATAAAACTACAAAACTATCCAATTTTTCATTCTAAAATATATTATTTTAAAAGACATATTAGTAAAAATGACATTTTTTATTTCCTTTCTCTCATCTTCAAGAATATGAAAATTATTTTATCTTATTTAATTTCCTTCCTTTTACTTTACTTTCGAGAACGTAATAAATTTTTTTCCTCTCATTTCTTTTCCATCTATTTCTTTTCCTTTCTTTTCTCTTCAAATTCGAGAACACACCGTTAGTTTTTTTAAGGAGAAAACTTAAAAAGAAACCCAACAAATTATCGTATTTTTAATAATTAAATCCTAAATTTTATTTTAAACAAATAAATATGTAAACTTTTTTAAAATCGAACAAATAAATTATTAATTTTTTTTAAAATAATTTTTTTTAAAATCTAAGAAACTTGATGAACTTTTTTATATTGGACAATTAAATGAATTAAGTTTGTAGATATTTTCTAAACAAAGTCTCTACACCTACCAAAGGGCCTCTGGCCTAGCGGTATCGAAGTTTTTACATCATTTTCAAGGTCTCGGGTTTGAATCTTGGGAGTGGTGGTTTTCCTAAAAATGATGGAGTGGGGGTTTATCCCCTAAGGTGAAGGTTCGGGTTCCGCATACATCCCATATGGATGTCAGTATGGGTCTGAATCACTAACTACTAATTACTAACTTGTCGTTAAAAAAAATCTCTACACCTGTAAAATGATAGAAATAATAGCAATTTTGTATAGATATTTTAATAGATTAGTAATAAAGTATAATAAATCAAAAATAATAATTATGTACCATTTTAATTATTCATTATTTATTTTTCATATTAGATTGAGAAACCTAAAAAGAAGCAATTATTATTTTTTATCATTCAAATTCAAATTCAAATGACACAAATGATTATAACAAGCAAATGTAATTGCTTTGTACAAGAAAAATAAATAATTGTAAATAAAAATGATGTAGTTTTTTAATTTTATTGATTTATTGGACTTTTATATTGTTTTGTTGATGAAAAGAGAGATGTATATTTCTTTCTTTTTATAAATGTAAGGATTTATTTGTTTAGGAAAAAATCATAGACTTAATTGCTTAAAATATGAAAATCCGTTGAGTTTTTTTTTCTTTTCGATTTTAGTAATTTCAATAATTTATTTGTTCAATTTCAATAAGTTCAAGAGTTTATTTGTCAAAAAAGTTTAGAAACTTAATCAGTCAAATATGTAAGTCTGTTTGGTCTTTTGGACTATCCCATATCTTAAAATGTGGTATAGCATTCAAGAATTTTTGTTTTTTTCCTATTAAAACGCGTTTAGAATAGGATAATTTAATGTAGAAAGCAGGTAAATAATATCCTATCCAATGATGAGAGATCGTGTGAGAATAAAGTTAAGGTGAAAAATGTAATAAAATGATTTAGATGTTGATCATTGTAACACCCGGAAAATTCGTAGTTTTGAAGGTTATGAAAATAACTTTGTAATATTCCAATTTATGGCTAAATGGAAGGTTTCAAGTACATTATGTTTGGGTAGCGTGAAAACGAAGAAAAGCGAACGTGAAAACGAAGCAAAACGCAACCGGAACACCCCCGGCTATGCTGCCAGGCGAGGGTGCCATTGCAGCATCACCAGGACAGCATCACATTAATACTTTGGCTCGATCAGATGGACACATACGGTACAAGGAGGGCGATTGTGACATGGCGAGTGAGCCATGTCAGTATCGCCAAGGCACTATCGCCCGTGCCCATTTCGGAGGAAAATCAGATTAAGTTTCGGTACAAAGGGGGCGATTGTGACATGACGAGTGTGCCATGTCAGTATCGCCCAAGCACCATCGCCCGCAAGGTCCAGGAGGCCTTAAAGTGCGATTTTCAGCTTCATTTCCTCATTTTTATCAAACACCAAGTTATCAGTTGTTGGAGAGCAAGTCAGGGGCAATTTTTAGGGTTTCACTTTCTTCACCAACCTTCTTCCAAGCATTTACTACTGCATTAAAGAGGAGAGATCAAGTTAG
The DNA here is from genome assembly GCA_036898165.1 of Silybum marianum. Lineage (NCBI taxonomy): Eukaryota > Viridiplantae > Streptophyta > Magnoliopsida > Asterales > Asteraceae > Silybum > Silybum marianum. The sequence continues at coordinate 30,302,386 of CM072535.1, forward strand.
ACTTTTGGAGTTAAAGCTTCAAATGGTAGCATTCTTGGTTCCTTTCAGATTCTTGATCAGCTTCATCCTCTTAGGAGCATTTACTAGGATTCTTCTAACTCTAGCCTTGTGAGTTCAAGTCCAAACCTTACTATCTTAAGTTACTTGTTATAAATGTTGTCTTTCTTTGATTCTAAGCTTATGTTACAAGTAATTACGTATTTGGGTAAGTTTGGAGGTTTTAGGTCAAAATGAGGATTTTGAGTATTTTGTTGTAGATGATGAGATGAGCATCATTAATGGTTACTTGGAGTAGACCTGACAAAAACTGACACGACACGCTAACCCGACACGAATTAAACGGGTTTGGATAAAACATTTCAACCCGTTTAAGTAAACGGGTTGACACGACACGACACGAAAATTAAACGGGTAAGGTTAGGGTCTAAAATTTCAACTCGAAAATGACCCGAGTAACCCGTTTAAGTATTATAATAATTATAACAATATATAATGAAAATTGATATCATAAAAAATTAAGAAATTAATTTTTAAAAATAATATAAAATAAAAACTGATATTATAAAATATTATGAAATTAGTTTTTTGAAAATAATATGCAATAAAAACTAATATTATAAAAAATTAATTATAATAAAAAACTAACAATATAAACATTGTCGTCATTTCCCTTATATAAAGGCTTATTTGCTTTTATATTTTTAAAATTTTCCATGTGGGATGAAATCCCATCTTTATCAAGTTTTAACTCTTCTTTGGATGGAAGCAAAGTGTGAGGACAACCCAATCCCATATTGTGGGAAATATAACACAATGCTTTTGAACTCCACTATATATAGGCATTTCCCCTCCCTACTTTTACCATCCAATGTCTTTTGCTTAATGGTTTGAGCTTTTTTGGCTTGAGCCTATGTGATTGTTTTGGTTGGAGTACCCTATAAAACTCGGTGCTCCTCAAGTTTTTTTAAATTTTTTGTTATGTTTATTTAACCTTTATTGAACAAACATGGACAAAAAACAAACATCTCTATTTTCTAAACGAGTGAATGCGAACACCAATTTTTTTGTTCGTTAATTAGTGTTTGTGTTTGTGTTGTTCGCTTGGTTAAGGTAAACTAATGAACATGAACGTGGCTTTGTTCATGTGCGTTTGGTTCGTTTACAACCCTAGTTAAACGGGTTAGCGGGTTAAATGGGTTAAACGGGTTAGCGGGTTTAGTGGGTTAAACGGGTTAGCGGGTTTAGTGGGTTAAGAAGATAAACGGGTTAATCGTGTCGTGTCGGGTTAAGCGGGTAAAATCAGGTCGTGTTCAGGTTGAGATTTTCTGACCCGTTTATTAAACGTGTCGTGTTCGGGTTAGGTGTTCTCGACCCGTTTAACCCACTAACCCGACACGACACGACACGTTTGCCAGGTCTAACTTGGAGGGTGTAGAAAATGGCATAATCTTTGATTTTGATACTCAAAATGATTTGACCTAAATTTTGGTAAAACCGGCATTTAAAGAGAAATGGTTTATGAAAGAGTTTTCAAAAGGTGGAAAACTAGTAATACGTCTCGTCTAATGTATTTGATCGATAGACTAGTATGTAATAGATCCATAGGCATATAGTCGGTTTAAGGCGGGAATGTTGTCCCTTTTTGGTCGCATAGAAGTAATCGGGGGCCTCTTACCGTTGGGTATTAAGCCGGATCATTACCGGATGCCATTGACTCTATGTATGCGCGAGTAGAGGTCATCGGGGGCCGTGTACTAAGGTGCATAATCGGTTATTGCCGGTTGCCATTGACCCATTGCGCGAGCTTTCGTAGGAGTCATCCGGGGCCATGTACTAAGGTGCATAGCCGGATGTTGCCGGTTGCCATTGGCTCTTATGGTTAGCTCAAACATCGTGTAGTGACCTACTTATGGTATCTGTCACTAAGGATGGAACACCGGGTCTCCCCCGGTTGCTTTTAAAGGATCCTTGCTCATCAAGAGTAAGTTATTTCAAGTGAAGTTAAATGGGATAAAATGCACCGTATCTTATCTTTTAAATGTTTTAACGGCTTTATCCATTTAACTGTTTGTTCTCACTAGGCGTAAGCCTAACACTTGATTTTAAAATATGGTTTAGCAGGTAAGCAGGTCGACAGGGCTCTTTAGAGAAGAGCGGGACGGTGTGTCGAGAGAGGGACACCTTTTTGGAGATATGCCCTAGAGCATATATAGTTGGAGTTATAACTCATTCTTTTGAGGATATTAGTAACACCCAATTGTAATCTATAGTTTGAATAGCATAGATTAATAGGTTGTTATTTTAATATCCATGTTTAGATGTAAACTCCCATACTCTATCCCCACTTATTGGGTGATTTTTATATTATTCCACATATTCATTTTGGTTTATTTTTGCTCGAATTTTTAGGGTGTTACAAGTTGGTATTAGAGTTCTAGTTTAAGCGAACTGGTGTGAATTTATGATGCCTAGACTTAAGCTGAGACTTTAAGTGTGGATTTGTGAGATATGGGTAGACACCAGTGAGATAAGAGAGCTTTAAAGTCGACGGAAATGCACTAATCATGAAATGTGACTTTGGTAATGAGAATTCTTACTGGTACGATATATTCAAGATATCACGTAGCTAATGCTATTTTGGGTATATTGTGATGTGAGTATGCTTATTTTCCTATTGTTGCAATGATTGACAAATGTGTTACACGTATTTATGTTAGTTTTGTCTTACACCTACTCTCCCATCTTGACAGACTAAGATGGTGAACGCGCGAACCCGATCGCGCAATGAAGTTGAGGGAGTAACCAACAATGTCACGAATCAGGACGTGACAGCAGCAGCGGAAGTCAATCAACCACCCCCAATTACTCGACCGCCTCCAGTCATTCCTCCTCTCACAAGTATACCCGTACCCAGAATGACTATTATTCCTCCATTAAATCTTAATGCAGGGGGTCCTCTAATGACAGAGGCGGGTTCACAAGATGAACTTCAAATTCGGTTGTTGCAAGCGGTAAACACTATGATGGGACAACAACAGGAATCATTCCTCAAGGCGCTTGAGGAGAGGGATGCCAGTGTCAGGAGACATGAGGTAACTGCCGAGAATGCTGTAGGAGGTTCCGGGGGAACAGGGGCTGCACCAAACATTGAAGAAACCCCCGTGGCCGAAGTGAGAAGAGCAGGGAGGGGTTGCTCTTATAAAACCTTCTTATGCACCAAGCCACCCGAGTTCTCCGGGACTTCCGATCCAGTGGTCTGCATGAATTGGCTTCAAGAGACCGAGCAAGCTTTTGGCTCGAGTGAATGTGAGGAAGGTCAGAAAGTGAGGTTTGCCTCACAGATGCTTAAAGGCGCGATCTTAAGATTGTGGAATGTCACCTCCAAAACCCTTGGCCCAGTGATTGTATCAATGTTGACTTGGGAAATGTTTAAGGGGAAAGTTTTGGAGGAATATTTTAACGAGAGGGCTATAGATCGTATCGTGGATGAGTTCCGAGCTCTCAAGAAGGGGGATAAGACCGTGAGAGAATATACAGAGTTGTTCGTAGAGAAACTGGATCTAGTGGGGCATGTGGCTCCAACTGAGAGAGAGAGAAGATGAAGGCGTACATCAAAGGATTGCCATCTGACATGATGGCAATGGTCCAAGCGGCAAACGCTTACGACGTTTAGAACGCGGTATGGGCATTATGAGTTTCTAATAATGCCATTCGGATTGACGAACGCGCCGGCGGTATTTATGGATTTGATGAACCGCGTGTGTCGACCTTTTCTAGACAAGTCGGTAATTGTATTTATTGATGACATCCTTGTCTACTCTAAGAACGAGTTAGACCACGAACAACACCTTCGGGAGGTTCTCGAAGTATTAAGGAAGGAAAAGTTATACGCCAAGTTTTCTAAGTGTGACTTTTGGTTGAAGGAAGTACAATTTTTAGGCCATGTTGTCACCCAAGAGGGAGTGAAAGTGGATCCATCCAAGATAGAAGCAATGATGAATTGGGAACCGCCTAAGAGCCTGTCAGAGATCCGAAGTTTTTTAGGATTGGCGGGATATTATCGAAGGTTTATTCAAGATTTCTCTAAGGTGGCATCTTCTCTGACGGCCTTGACTAGAAAGAACGTGGAGTTCGTGTGGAACGACAAGCAGGAAGAAGCGTTTCGGACTCTTCAAAAGAAGTTGTGTGAAGCACCAATTCTCTCCTTGCCGGAAGGGACGAAAGATTTTGTGGTTTACAGTGACGCATCAAAAATGGGATTGGTATGTGTGTTAATGCAAATGGGCAAGGTGATTGCCTATGCCTCAAGACAACTTAAGGAGCATGAAAAGAATTACCCAACCCATGATTTAGAGTTAGCGACGGTGGTTTTCGCTTTGAAGTTATGGCGACACTATCTTTATGGAACCAAGTGTACCCTCTACACTGACCACAAAAGTTTGAAGTACGTGTTTGATCAAAAGGAACTGAATATAAGGCAACGACGTTGGCTCAAACTACTCAAGGACTATGATTGTGAACTACTTTACCATTCGGGTAAAGCCAACGTGGTAGAGGATGCATTGAGCCGGAAGGAGTACGGTAGCGGGACACGTGCCGTACTTACACGGATCGAGGTGATGTCTAGTTTGATTGACCGAATCAAAGCAGCTCAGATGAAGGCACTATTTGAGGAAAACTTAAAAGATGAAGTGATGGTAAAACAACATTTGATGTTGACCGAAGATAGTCATGGCCTGAAGCTATTTCGAGGGCGTGTTTGGGTGCCTGAGATCGGGGGTAACCGAGAACTACTTTTGGAGATGCCCATAAGTCCAAGTACTCCATACATCCGGGTAGTACCAAGATGTATAGGGATCTAAAGTTAACTTATTGGCGGCCCGTCATGATTTTGGATGTTGCTAGTTATGTGGAGAGGTGTGTGACTTGTTTGCAAGTCAAGGCGGAACACCAACGGCCGTATGGGAGCCTTCAGTCGTTGGAAATTCGGAATGGAAATGGGAACATCTCACTATGGACTTTGTGACGAAACTACTGAAGACCTTGAGAGGTCATGACACCATATGGGTAGTGGTGGATAGATTAACGAAGAGTGCTCACTTCTTGGCAAGGAGAGAGGCCGGCCCAGTTGACAAACTTGCAAAGTTGTATGTGGATGAAATCGTCTCAAGGCATGGTGTGCCTTTGACAGTCTCGGATCGAGATAGTCGATTCACTTCGAATTTTTGGGAGGGTTTGCAAAATGGATTAGGCACGAAGATTCATTTGAGTACCGTGTACCATCCTCAAACCGATGGTCAAAGCAAGAGGACCATTCAAACTCTCGAAGATATGCTTAGATCGTGTGTCATCGATTTTGGAGGGAGTTGGGATTCACACTTACCACTCGTGGAGTTTGCCTACAATAATAGTTACCATTCTAGCATTGGAATGGCACCGTTTGAAGCCTTGTACGGGAGGAAATGTAAGACTCCGGTATGTTGGTTGGAAGCGGGGGAGAAACATTTTGTCGGTCCCGAGATCGTGCAAGGGACGACCGACAAGGTGAAAGAGATCCGACAGCGGCTTAAGGCGGCTCAAGACCGCCAAAAGAGCTACGCCGATAAGAAGAGAAGTCCCATGGAGTTCTAAGTGGGCGACCGTGTGATGATAAAGGCGTCTCCTTGGAAAGGGATTATTCGTTTTGGGAAGCGTGGGAAACTTAGTCCCCGTTTTCTCGGACCGTTTAAAATTTTGGAAAGAGTGGGACGCCAAGCCTATAGGTTGGAACTGCCACCCGAATTGGCCGGCATACAACCTACATTCCACGTATGTTACTTAAGAAAATGCCTAGCGGAAGATGAGAGCGTAATACCTCTCTCAGAAATTCGGGTTGATAATAATCGTTGCGTGGAAGAACCGGAGGCAATATTAGAAAGAAAATCAAGGATGCTTCGTCATAAAGAAATTGCCATGGTAAAGGTCCAATGGAAGCATCATCGGGGTTCTAATGTGACATGGGAAGCGGAAGAGGACATGAAGAAGAGATATCCAATCTTGTTCGCCTAATTGCAAAAATTTCGAGAACGAAATTTATTCTAAGGGTGAATACGAAATTTGACCTCATTGTATGTGAATTGCGATGATCAGATATTATAAAATTCTAGATATTAATACAACTACTGAACAATTGCAGATTATTATATAATTATCTTAATGCATACCTCTTTATCTACGAGTTCCACCTTGTTTAAAGCAAGTGTGACTGGTATCTGAGTCGACTCGGCCTCCACCAGAAACCTAGTAAGAGAGAATTCCTCCAATTTCGGTTGATCCAAAGAGAACAAAACTAGTAAATGATCCACATTCTCTATCGGCGAATCAAGTACCTCAGTTTTTCTCTCGAACACATTCTCTATCATTCCTCTTCGATCAATCCAATCGATCGAACCTACCAACACCTTATCCCCTACTAAAACTCTCCTCTTAATCTTCTTCAACGAATTTCTCACCACACACAACAATTCAAGTCCATTTCCTTCCTCTTCCACTTTCTCTGGAGACAAGGATTTCGCCGACTCAACCGCCACGCGCATGAAATTGGCTTGGGCAGATGCGACTTTTCCTATGGCTTGGTCCAGAGAGAGATTGAACTTATCCGTGGAGGTGAGAGACGGTGATAGAGACAAGAAATGCTTGACAGCATTGCATGCTTTGAGTAGATGCTTGCTCGGCTGCTGAGATTTCCTGGAGACGCTTTCACGGTTGTGGTTTCTGGAGGCGGAGATCCAGAGTGAACGGAAGCTGGAGGTGCACCGGTGTACGGTTTTTGGTATGAACGGATTGTAGTGGTGGCGAATAATCGAAATTGAAACAGACGACATCTGAATTCGTCAGGGTTTAGACGACATTTGAAGGTAGAAATCGAACAACAACCCCGTGATTGTGGTCGTCGGAGATGGCTAACGCTAGCGGTAGGGGAACGAAATTCGAGAAGGTTGGACGCTGCTAGAACACTAGAGAGAGTAAACAAATTTTTTACTTTTTGACTTCAAAGGGAGGACAGAGACAAGACTTGTTCGGGTTTGAGTTTTTTTTCCTAATTAATTTACGTAATTAAATGTTTTTACAATAAAATATGTAAATGTATGTAAATTACGTGTGCATACCAAGGTGTGCATACCAATATGTAATAGTTTCTATGCAGGTGTGCATACCAGACAAATTACGTGTATGTAAATGTGCATACCGTACAGATGAATGGTTAACAACGTGTCAGATTTCATTTTTGTACGATTTTTCCTTGCATCTTACCCTACATATAAATACTATATACATATATTTGTGCTCATAATTGCATAATAGCTAGCATATATGCATCCTCTATGTTTTAGAATAATTGCTATCTTGGTCCTAGAAAAGGCCGTAGCATTTCCGTTTGCATGAATTTTGAAATGCACGTGTGTTAATTTGCAGACAAATAGTTCGAGAGCTATACATATTGATGTTGGTGTTGTAGAACAATACTTGATGGAATCAATGAAGAAATTGAAGGATAGTTTTCCAACATGGGTGGATGTGATCGCGTTTTCAAGTTTTTTGTCAACATATAATTTCTAGATACAGAAAACTTAGATTTTTATTTATTCAGACCGTTTGCTTATGTAACTATGTTTCAAGATTAGTGTTAAGCAATATTATAGGTTTTGGCTTTCTTTGTAAACTTTATATTTATTGTTTCATATGTTAGCCATAGCTTTGCCGTCAATTCATTTTTTGAAAGGAATCGGTATGTTAATACTAGTCATTATACACATAATGCAAGTTAGAAGTTGTTTGGTTGGTTTTCCATCAAGATCTATATGAATAAAGTTGTATGTGTGAATTAATTTGTATAGATTGAGAAGATTTCCTTGTGAGGGTTTTTTCATATATGGAAATAGTAATTTTTTTTAATTGAAAGGGGAAAGTTTGAAAGAAAAAAAAACATGGTTTTCTGCATGAAATTCCCCCGAGAAGCTTATTGGGTAAGCCACATTATATATCATTAAGCCACTACCTAATAGACGAAGAATCGTTGTGAGAATAGGAATTAAGGTGAGAAGTGAAACAAAGATTTGGATCCTTGATCATTTTTAATCTCAAACCAGCCCATGAATTGCGTTTTATAAGTGAATTGATTCGTGGTTTCTCATTAGTCTTATCTAGTGGAACTCTTCAATTAAGATTGAATCAAGGGTGGAGATCCATTCTCACCATAACTTTTCATTCTCACAGGAACCTAACCCCTACCTAACAATCATGTATAGCTGATTAAATAAGGTGCGAATCCCGTTAATCTCATTAAGCTACTTACAAATAGACACTTAGGGGCATTTACCAAACGTTTACCCCGGTAATCGTTTACCAAGTCACATTACCTTACTGGATATGTATGACAAGGATCAAAAAACTTACCCGGTAAGCACGAGGTAGTGACCGAGATCTTACTCAGTAAGTAAGGGCAACGACTCTTACCATGGTTAGCGCTTACCCGGTAAACTGTTGCATATGATGTCGTTTTTGTTGACTAAAATCTTATTTGTTAAGTAACTGATAATGTTAAATTTACCGATAAATGCTTATCAAATAAGTGTTTGATAGATGAGCTCTCAGTGTCATTTATCAACATGATTTTACTGCATTTAGTAATCAGGTGGGAAAAGAGTTTTGTTGACGATAAAATACCTAAAATGATGAAAATGAAAACATCAAATAAAACCATTTATGATTGGTCCTGGTTAAAAAAGTGCTATCACACTACCACTTACAACGTAACCAATTGCTAACCTAAAATGTGATATTTGTTCCAGTTTAAACATTTTTTTAACTAATACACGACATAGTTAACTTTAACAGGGTTTTCGATAAACGACCATTATAAAAAATTATGTATCGACACATCATTCTTTATAATTATCTCTTGTAGGAATGTAATACCATACACTTTTCAAAAATGATACAGGTTTTCATCACTATTAATTAATTTAAATGTTAATATCAATATAATTATTTAAGTTAATAAATCAACTAATGGATGGTCTAACAATTATCTTTTTAGGCATTGTTTGGCAAAAATAAGCTAGCTTATTTTCTGAGTAATCGTTTGGATGCACATAAGCTAGCTTATAAGTCAGCTTATAAGTTAGCTTATCGATAAGCTACTTGGAGTAGCTTATTAGAAGCTTTTTGACACTTTTTTTAATTATATCCCTAACTAATATTATTTATTTATTTTTAACACGCCCTTTTTATTATTTCACACGCTCATGCTCTGTTTGCTACAAGATTCATCGCCAATTTTATCGCCTACCTAGCTTATAAGTCATACACTAGCTTATCAGTCATAAGCTACCTTATCAACTAGTTTGTCAAACATAACCTTAATTGATTTTTGTCGGAAAAGAGGTTAAAAAAAGAAAAACCCAAAAGTTATTGGGCGGAGAGAACATGAATCAGAGGACCCAACCCAAAAACATACCGATATTAATATGATCCACCATCGTTTTATAGAAAACCTACGTTTAGGGTTTTACATTTCAATCCTGTGCCGTAGCAAATCACACCTTTGAAGACACCAAATCACTTTCTACGCATTAGCAGCCATGGTACGTGTTCTAGTTTCTTGAATTACATTTTGCTAGATCTTTTTTTATCTTTGATATATGTTAACCTCAGTGTGTTTAGGTTAACTGAAATGCGAGTTTTATTTGAGAAATGTGTAGGAAAGTTTGATTTTAATTCATGTTTATTTTGTATTTAACAGTATTTCCTTCATGTCTTATTTGGTATTGTTGAATCTATGTATTTGTTTGTATAAATAAGAAATTGATTGGTTTGATTTGATTTGAGTTTTTTTTTCATCGGAATAGTTCAGGATTTGATGCCATGGCGTATGCGAATTGTATTTGATTCTATTTTCCCTTAATTGTCATAAGTACAATAAAGGGTTAGGTTTTTGGTGAATTTGAATATGATTTTATTCAGAAACCTGTGAAATATCATGTGTTAATTTTGGTGAATTTGAATATGATTTTATTCAGAAACCTGTGAAATATCATGTGTTAATTGTTCAATTTGTAGGTAAGTTGCAAAGCAAATGTTGTGTTATGTAACCACTTTTTGAATAGCTGGCTGTCTGGTTGATAATTCTCTAGTGGGATTCAAAATGTTCTCAGATCCTTGGTTTTTCCATGGAAACTAGATTTTCTAATCATTAGTAAACTTGTTTTTGTCTAACAGTCTAACAATTGTTATTCATAGTTAATTATACTAAATATCGACAAAGATATATTTGGTTGCATTTAAAAATTTATCAGGCTTCTCTCTTGATGGTTGAAACATCTTTTATTTATAAATTAAACACTTGTTAAATATAACAAATAAACTCATATATTTTTCTTACATTTGAACTATTTGAAGTTTTGAAAAACAAAAATCCAAAAACTTAGATAGCTAAACGATTAACCAAATGACACTTTTTAAGCTTTTTGAAATTGATTTATCTGTAATTTAATTTGAAAGTTTTTGGTCCTTACCTAATTACGTAATCTGTGTTACTCCCTCCGTCCCAAATTAAGTGTTTACATTACTATTTTTGTTTGTCCCAAATTAAGTGTCTACTTTCAAAAGTAAGTTTTCAATTTCCCATTCTACCCTTAAATATGAGATGGAGAAAGTTTCTCTCTCTACTATTAAGGGTATAATTGTCATTTGGTTATTTAAAAAGTGTAATAATTACACATTCCTAAAACTGTGGACACTTATTTTGGGACGGAGGGAGTATATTCTAGGGGAAAAAATTATTACAAGTTTTCAGTTTTATGTGAAGTACATGGGCGTATCTTGTAATTTTGTCAACACAGTTTGTCAGTTTACATATATATCACACCATCTTCCATGCGATTCAACTCTTCACACGCTTCTATCGCCGTCGTCTTTCACTGTGAGTTCTCTCTCTCTCTATACATAAATATATATACATATATATGTATGTATGTATGTATGTATGTATATCTGTATACGATCTTGTTGTATTTGAATTCAATGTTGTTCGTGTAAGATTGGCACTAATTTTATGCAGTAACTTGTGGATCTCAGTTTGTTGAAAATTCGGATGCTCCTTGTTCGTAGGTTAACCTAAACTGGAACTTTTTTTCCAGATTAATTTTGTATTTTTTAACTTTTCGATCAGAGCCTAATTAGGGTGTTTTTTCAGGAAAAGGATAGTCGATTGTGTTCATTGACTTAATTTCTTAACCTTCTGCCTTGTTTATCTTGTCCTCTGTAGTTGATTGTCTGTGATCTCAAATACATATACTGAATTGATAAAAATGAAGTTTATGCTTGAAGATTGAAATCAAAGGATATACATTTTGGAGAAAAACAACATGTTTATGGTGTTAAATTGGAAGTTTTGTGTTAAATAAAAACCTAGAGTTTTGTAGGGTTATCAGTGTTTCAGTTTTGCTATATTCTTCTTTGTAGTCAACATGAGCTATGTCTCCATTATTCTAAAACTACCCTCTCATTTCTCCCTCAGTTTAGTGAAACAACAATTTCATTTTTGAAAGTCCTATCATCCCCTTTTTGTTTTCTTTGGGAATTCCAACCTAGAATTGCTAGTTAGTCAGTTGTCATCCTTATGTTTGACGCTGGTTGTCTCAATCCACAAGACTTGTCTAAAACCATCTCAATTTTGTTGCAAATTTCAAGCTAGAATTATGCGTTTGCTCATGGTCATCATTACGACTAACTAACTAAGCAATGCTATTGATTTCTAGTCAACAAGATTTCCCAATTTTGATATTATTGGACGGCATTTTAGGTATTTGATTAATGATCAAACATCGCGTCCTATCCTATTACACATTGTAGTTTTCATTGGATAGACAAATTATCTTGTTATTGTAAAAGTGATTGTGTTGGCTGTGAAGCTGTGATGCTTTTCTAGATGGTGCTTTGGGTTTGAGACAAAGGTCAGTCAAAAGGACCAGATAACATTTTCTGTGAAGTTATTAGATAATAATTAGCAGAGTCAAAGAACCAGGAGCAAGAGTGCAACATTTTGCAGCATAATTACCTAAGCTGTGGACATGCTACCATATGGCTCTTTAGGGAAAGCTGTGACTATTTAGAAGTTATGTTTTAAGGTTTTCCTATCTAGTTGAGAATAATGGTGGTCATCTATCTGGTCTAACTGCAGAGAAGCTTTTGGTCTTTGTAACCTGATAGTGATATCTAATCGAGATTTCACACTGAACGGTCTAGTTAGCTTTATGATATTATTATTGTGAATATGGTCTGTGTAAAGAATTCACCATTGCTACAAGCTACTCTTATATGAGCACATCTGTAGCTAGCTACTGCCAGAATATTACTAGTAAGACCATGATGACTTCTCCACCTGGTTTGTGGTTTCCATTGTCTAATTTAATAATGCATGATGACACCTTGTAGCCGAAGTAGAAAATGTCAAAATATTGCCTTGATAACATCTTGTGTTTATATTATACTTTGGCGTTTAATCTTGAATTGTTTTGAAGAAGCAAAATGGATCAAAATGCAACAAATTTGGTTTAGTTCCTATTTAGTGTAACGAAGAATATCTTTTCTCAATCAATGTAAGAAAAGTTTCAAAACTTCTTATTTTGTACCCATTTTGACCAATAACCTACAAATATTGTAACATTTGATGACGTTGAAACCAGTTTACTAAAGGTTCACGGCGAAGTGGATGATAAACTTACAAAACATTCATGTCGTCAAATGTTATATTAAATGGGAAGTTTTGTAAATATGTTATGTTGATTGAGGAAAAAAAATTGTAACAGTAAAATAGTAATAAATTTAAGATAAAATTTGTTCCATTTTGATACATTCTAATAACCATCTCCGGCAACCACAATCATGGATTCACGGGGCTGTTGTTCGATTTCTACCTTCAGATGTCGTCTCAACCCTGACGAATTCAGATGTCGTCTGTTTCAATTTCGATTATTCGCCACCACTACAACCCGTTCATACCAAAAACTGTACACCGGTGCACCTCCAGCTTCCGTTCACTCTGGATCTCCGCCTCCAGAAACCACAACCGTGAAAGCGTCTCCAGGAAATCTCAGCAGCCGAGCAAGCATCTACTCAAAGCACGCGATGCCGTCAAGCATTTCTCGTCTCTATCACCGTCTCTCACCTCCACGGATAAGTTCAATCTCTCTCCAGACCAAGCCATAGGAAAAGTCGCCTCTGCTCAAGCCAATTTCATGCGTGTGGTGGTTGAGTCGGCGAAATCCTTGTCTCCGGAGGAAGAGGAAGGAAATGGAGTTGAATTGTTGTGTGTGGTGAGGAATTTGTTGAAAAAGATTAAGAGGAGAGTTTTAGTAGGGGATAAGGTGTTGGTAGGTTCGATCGATTGGATTGATCGAAGAGGAATGATAGAGAATGTGTTCGAGAGAAAAACCGAGGTACTTGATCCGCCGGTAGGGAATGTGGATCATTTACTAGTTTTGTTCTCTTTGGATCAACCGAAATTGGAGGAATTCTCTCTTACTAGGTTTTTGGTGGAGGCCGAGTCTACTCAGATACCAGTCACACTTGCTTTAAACAAGGTGGAACTCGTAGATAAAGAGGTATGCATTAAGATAAATATATAATAATCTGCAATTGTTCAGTAGTTGTATTAATATCTAGAATTTTATAATATCTGATCATCACAATTCACATACAATGAGGTCAAATTTCGTATTCATTCAGTCCTAAACTGAACTTAGTAATTAGTTCCTTGTTAGAAGAACACATTAGTTCCAGAATAGCATGAGGCACGTTATATATCCTTGATTCGTGGATTTTGTTGATTAAGGTTTGATACCTGAGAGCTGAAATGGCGTTTGTTAACTGATTCAAGTTTTTCAACAGTAATGTGCTGTGTAAAAGTGAGATATGATGAAGGTCCTATTGTGAAAATGGATTGATGTGTTGGTACCTTGCCAGAGAATCATCTTAGGTTCTGTTTGTTACCTGCTTAATAAGCTTAATGGGACTCACAGTTTATTCAGTCAGCTATACAATTACATGACTAGCTAGACATGACTGTTTGATATAAAAAGTGGCTTATTCAGTAAGCTTCTAGGGAGGAGCTTTATGCAGAAAGCCAAGTTTTTCCAAATTTTCCATTCCCAATTAAAAACACACTCCTTCCACCTATGAAATACTCTACCAAACAAAAATCCTCCCAATCTATACAGACGGATTTATCCACACAGTCAGTTTTATCTATACAGGACTTGAGGGAAAACCAACCAAACAACCCCTTATTAGGGTCTTACCTGGTTTGTGCATTTGCTCTTTTCTTTTCTGGATTGTGCATAAGATTACCGCTTTTATGCAGACACAGGTTTCATGGAAATCCAAGCTTCGCAGTTGGGGTTATGAACCGATCTTTTGCAGTGTTGAGACCAAAACTGGACTTGATTCTCTGCAGTTCAACTTGAGAGATCAGACCTCTGTGATTGTGGGTCCAAGTGGTGTTGGGAAGTCGAGTTTAATCAATGCTTTGAGAAGCAACCACTTTGGTCTTGTTGCTGCTGAAATGGATGATTGGCCTAACTCTGTAAAATCCCCTCTCTCCTTTTGTAGTCCATTCACTCTAGTTTTCATGTTGTATTACTATTTAGTCTGTTTCCACTTTGGTCGTAAGCAGATTTCAGGAAGCAAGTGGCTTGAAGATCAACGAGTTGGAGAAGTTTCAGCGAGAAGTGGCAGAGGAAAGCACACAACTCGCCATGTTTCTTTGCTTCCACTATCTGGTGGAGGATATATTGCAGATACCCCTGGCTTTAACCAACCGAGTCTATTGAAAGTAACAACACAGTCCCTTGCCCTGTGCTTCCCAGAGGTCTGATTTAAATTGCTAGCATCTAATTTTGCCTTCAAACTATCTCAAGAGTTCTTTTGGCTAGTATGTTTTTTTTATCATGACTATGATGATTGTTGGTTTCTATGTTGAAATGTGGATCTTGTGTTGTTTTCAGGTTCGCAAAATTCTTTCGGCTAGTGAACCATCTAGATGTGCATTCAGTAATTGTTTGCATCTTGGGGAACCGGGGTGTCTTGTGAAAGATGACTGGGAAAGACATCCCTACTACTTCCAATTGCTTGATGAGATCAAAATCAGAGAGGAATTCCAATTGCGAACTCTAGGAACTAAACGAGAAGGTGATGTAAGGTATGCTCGTAGTCTCTGATAATACATCTTAAAGTTATAAGTTTGTAAAATTTCAATATTACTTTGTGATGTGATTAAGAGAAAGATTCTATATTTGTATGTGAAGTACTTATCTTAGCTTGATCTATCTTCTCCCTATTGAAGACCATCATAAATAGTTGCAATAATGCCAGCTCAACTAGCAAATTAAAGCTAGACCTTGGGGCTCCTCCTCATAAGTTGGGGTATGTTTGTTAGTTGCTTAATGAGACTCACTGCTTATTCAGTTAGTTATGCATGACTGTTTGGTAAGGGTATATAAAGTGATTTACTCAATAAGCTTTTCGTGGAAAGTCAAGAATTTTTAAACCTCTGATTAGAAAACAAGGTTCTTCCATCTATGAAAAAACCCTCTCAAGCGAAAACCTTCCCGCCCTATATAGACAGATTAGATTAATCCACATAAACAACTTTATCCATACAGGACTTGACTTGATGGAATACCAACCAAACAACCCCCAATTCTAGTATCCACAAAACCACGTGGATTATTCTGGCATGTAAGCCGACCTAGACACCATGGTTACAAAAAAGAAAAAAACGAAAAATTGGATTGTGCATCATAGAGATGCCTTACCTTGACAAAGTTCAAAATCTTTGTTATTTGCGTGTGTGTATATATATATATATATGTGTGTGCATAAAATCTTCCATGTTGGCATTTTATCTTATGATTTTGCGTTTGAATTGGAATTGGAATTGGATGCAGATACAAGATGGGAGATATGGGCGTAAAGCAAGCCGAACCACGATTGGAGATGAAGAAACATAGGAGACAATCGCGTAAGAAGGTGAACCAATCTTTTCTAGACGACTTGGAGGAGGAACTTGAAGATGATAACGAAAGCTTTTTAGAGGATGATCCCATTATCAGAGCAATGGAGAACGAAAACAAGTAAACATACAACACCGTAAATACTTTCTTTCTTGTAGCGGTCCAAGTGGATACACTTGAACTTTTAGACCTATTGTTGATACTTTTAGAAAGGAAAAAAAGAAAAGTTTTGTTAGAAGCTAAAAATGTCGATATTCAAGATGGAAATAATAAAAAAACTTTCTTTTTCCGGTAAGGGCGGCCTTTACCAAATAAACCAAAGGCTTTTTTCTATTGCAGCAAGGCACCTTGACAATGTGCACACCCTTTGATCTAAATTCATCACATATTTTTTTTTTTTTTTTTCTATATTTTCTTTATAAAGTTAAGGTAGAAACTATTTTTCCTACAAAAAGGAGAAACTAAAGGTGCTAAAACTAACAATTTTGAAAAAAATATATATATGTGAAAATGCAAACATAATAAGCATTCATATTTTAAGGTTATCTCTAAAACTAATAATGAGTTTGTTTGTAACAAGAATTAAATTCAAGTGTCATTGCATTGTCAAATTGAGGAAAAATAAATGAGAGACGTTACAAACTGTATTATAAAAATAAAATTTGATGTAGAGAGACAAATGATTATTTTATTCAATTTGAACCATATTTATTTTATATAAAGTTTTTTAAAAAAGTGTATCGGAATAATAATGTTTAAATCTTTTGGAGTTTGAATTTAATTTTAGGTAATCTTTTAAACAAAGTATAGAGGAATCCCTAAAAAACTATGCAACACCAAAACCTTTTGACATACAATGAATCAAACAATAATTGGCCAAATAGTAGAAGACAAATTCTATTATATCTGATTCATTCAGCCACCTAAACATTAAAAGACAATGACAAAAGGTCTCCAAAACCAAAAACACAATCTCTGAAACTATAAGATGTGGCCTGGACTACTTCTTAATGGGTTTCTTCTTTGAAACAGAAGAAGTTGTAACCTGTGGTTTGTGGTGTTTTTCAGCCTCATCGGGATACAACCATTTAAGAGGATGGCCGTTGAAAAACGGCCAATAAGGAATGGTAATCAAAGTGGTCGAGATAACTCCACCACCATATATGTATAGCATCAGTTCAAATGAACCAACAACGTACCCAGTGACGAATGCCCCAATCGCAAATACTACCAGCATTATCTGCATCAATTGCTCTGCTACCTTTTGTCCTTCCCAATCCATCTATTAATCCAACCAAAAAAAACACCATTAGGGAATGATTAAGAGGCTTTTAATGATATACTGCAAAATAAAATATAATTGTTTGGTAATTGTTCAAAATGAAATCAGGGATGTGAATGATTAAGGGAGGTCTAGGATACAAAATGATTCAGAGGAGGTAAGTTTGGGAGGCCTGTTTGGTAGTGGCTTAATGAGCTTTATAAGGGATATAGCTTATTCGGTCAGCTATATGTTAGTGACTTAGGGGGTGTTTGTTTTAGCTTATTTAAAACAACTTATGCTTTTCACCAAAAGTGCTTATCAACTTATGAGGTACCATACCGGAGTTTTAAAAAAAAGTGTTTGGATTAACTTATGACGGTTCCACACCGGAATAAGTCAATAAGTTGATTTTAGTGTTTGGCAAAAAAAAGTGCTTATACATGTAAAATGACCAAAAAGGTCATCTTTTCTCATTTTAGTTTCTTTGGATAATCCATCATCAGTTGCTAGTTTTTGCTCCTCTTTTTTCTTATAACCAGAGGTATCTAGCCAATTCTTCCGTCAACCCACAGTTTAATTGTGTTTTCTTGATACTCATCTCTAATTTTTGGCCCAACTTCTTAACTGGGTATCTAAAATTTGTAGTTTCTCACTGTTAATGGAATCCCATTACTCATAATTTCATGAGATTGCAGATTCTTGGCATGTTCCCCCAAGTTCTATTTTGGTTCATTCTTTCCTTTTTATGGCATCTTTATAAGCTGATTTTTATGAAGATGAAGACGCTGACAATTGATTTATACATGTGTAATGATCGATAAGGATGGTGCCAATACCGCTGGATGAAGATGACGATCAGACGATGGGCTGTTCCGACTGGAGGAAGAGATGAATGAGATCGATAGAGCTATTATAGAGGATGGATGTGAACGATCGATGGAGTAGAAGCCTCGTCAGGGAGATCGATGGAGTGTATCTGATGGATGGAGGCGATGAGTGCATATAATGGATGGAGGCGTGTAATAGGGTTAGAAAAAATGTGTTTTGGTAAAATTACATATCATAAGTCATAAGCCAATTCTGAGCTATTATAAAACATTTTAACTTATGAGTTTCTCCTTTTTACCGGTGGGGAACCGGAATAAGCCCTTTTTCTTACCACCCATCCAAACACTCAAAATAACTTATCACCGGTTCCACACCGGTATAAGTTAATAAGTTGTTTTGATAAGCTGAAACAAACACCCCCTTAATGATGAAAACAATGAATTATTCGCTCAGCTGTGAGAGGAAACCCTTATGGACAGTTTTTTTCCTAATTAATTATAATTCAAGATATGATAATTATATTACATAAATTAATTAGAAAAAAAACTCAAACCCGAACAAGTCTTGTCTCTGTTCTCCCTTTGAAGTCAAAAAGTAAAAAATTTGTTTACTCTCTCTAGTGTTCTAGCAGCGTCTGACCTTCTCGACTTCCATTCACCTACCGCTAGCGCTAGCCATCTTCGGCGACCACAATCACGGGG
Source organism: Silybum marianum (assembly GCA_036898165.1). Taxonomy (NCBI): domain Eukaryota; kingdom Viridiplantae; phylum Streptophyta; class Magnoliopsida; order Asterales; family Asteraceae; genus Silybum; species Silybum marianum. The sequence continues at coordinate 30,321,234 of CM072535.1, forward strand.
TTGTTGTTCGATTTCTACCTTCAGATGTCGTCTAAACCCTGACGAATTCAGATGTCGTCTGTTTCAATTTCGATTATTCGCCACTACTACAACCCGTTCATACCAAAAACCGTACACCGGTGCACCTCCAGCTTCCGTTCACTCTGGATCTCTGCCTCCAAAAACCACAACCGTGAAAGCGTCTCCAGGAAATCTCAGCAGCCGAGCAAGCATCTACTCAAAGCACGCGATGCCGTCAAGCATTTCTTGTCTCTATCACCGTCTCTCACCTCCACAGATAAGTTCAATCTCTTTCTGGACCAAGCCATAAGAAAAGTCGCCTCTGCCCAAGCCAATTTCATGCGCGTGGTGGTTGAGTCGGCGAAATCCTTGTCTCTAGAGGAAGAGGAAGAGGAAGGAAATGGAGTTGAATTGTTGTGTGTAGCGAGGAATTTGTTGAAGAAGATTAAGAGGAGAGTTTTAGTAGGGGATAAGGTGTTGGTAGGTTCGATCGATTGGATTGATCGAAGAGGAATGATAGAGAATGTGTTCGAGAGAAAAACCGAGGTACTTGATCCACCGGTAGCGAATGTGGATCATTTACTAGTTTTGTTCTCTTTGCATCAACCGAAATTGGAGGAATTCTCTCTTACTAGGTTTCTGGTGGAGGCCGAGTCTACTCAGATACCAGTCACACTTGCTTTAAACAAGGTGGAACTCCTAGATAAAGATGTATGCATTAAGATAATTATATAATAATCTGCAATTGTTTAGTAGTTGTATTAATATCTAGAATTTTATAATATCTGATCATCACAATTCACATACAATGAGGTCACATTTCGTATTCATTCAGTCCTAAACTGAACTTAGTAATTAGTTCCTTGTTATAAGAACGCATTAGTTCCAGAATAGCATGAGGCACATTATATATCCTTGATTCGTGGATTTTGTTGATTAAAGTTTGGTACCTGAGAGCTGAAATGACTTTTGTTAACTAATTCAAGTTTTTCAACAGTAATGTGTTGTGTAAAAGTGAGATATCATGAAGGTCCCATTGTGAAAATGGATTGATGTGTTGGTACCTTGCCAGAGAATCATCTTAGGTTCTGTTTGTTACCTGCTTAATAAGCTTAATGGGACTCACAGTTTATTCAGTCAACTATACAATTACATGACTAGCTAGACATGAATGTTTGATATAGAAAGTGGCTTATTCAATAAGCTTCTAGGGAGGAGCTTTATGTAGAAAGCAAAGTATTTCCAAATTTTCCAAATTTGGGAGGAGCTTTATCTAGGGAGGAGCTTTATGTCTGGGTAGCGTGAAAACGAAGGAAAGCGAACGTGAAAACGAAGCAAAACACAACCGGAAAACCCCCGGCTATGCTGCTTGGCGAGGGTGCCATGGCAGCATCGCCAGGGCAACATCGCATTAATACTTTGGCTCGATTAGATGGACACATACGGTACAAGGAGGGCGATTGTGACATGGTGAGTGTGCCATGTCAGTATCGCCAAGGCACTATCGCCCGTGCCCATTTCGGAGGAAAATCAGATTAAGTTTCGGTACAAAGGGGGAGATTGTGACATGGCGAGTGTGCCATGTCAGTATCGCCCAGGCATCATCGCCGGCGAGGTCCAGGAGGCCTTAAAGTGCGATTTTCAGCTTCATTTCCTCATTTTTATCAGACACCAAGTTATCAGTTGTTGGAGAACAAGTCAGGGGCGATTTTTAGGGTTTCACTTTCTTCACCAACCTTCTTCCAAGCATTTACTATTGCATTAAAGAGGAGAGATCAAGTTAGACTTTTGGAGTTAAAGCTTCAAGTGGTGGCATTCTTGGTTCCTTTCAGATTGTTGATCACCTCCATCCTCTTAGGAGCATTTACTAGGGTTCTCCTAACTCTAGCATTATGAGTTCAAGCCCAAACTTTACTATCTTAAGTTACTTGTTATAAATGTTGTCTTTCTTTGATTCTAAGCTTATGTTACAAGTATTTACGTATTTGGGTAAGTTTGGAGGTTTAAAATACTTGGTGTAACACCCTCAAAATTGGAAAGAGCGACTAATTTAAAATTTTCAATATTACATCAATTGAAGGATAAATCACTTCCTATAATTCAATACTTAACGTTCCTCAAATAACAATTAAACTAAGACATAAGTACTAACGAGTGTTACTAAACCCAAAAGAGTCGCTATCTCCGAATGCAGAAAACATCACCAAGAGTCTAAGCTTTATCGTGCCACTTCCTAGCACTCAAGTCCATATGTGTCGCTAGTACCAACCCCCACGATAACCTGATGCACATGCCGACAAAGAAAAAGGGTTAGACTTAACGCCTAGTGAGCTCAAGAGTTTTTAACATATTTATGATTGATTTGAAACCAAAAGATTTGCTTGATAAAAATATAAATCTCAACGGAAATAACCTTATTATAAAAGCATTGTCTTTCCCCAAATTCAAAATTCCCATAATAAAATCCTTAGACCAAAATGACATTAGAAGAGAAAACTTTAAATAGAAATATTCTTTTAACGTAATACCAATTCCAATACTCACACGACCATAATTGAGTTTACAAACGTGGAGATAGAAAACATACCTTTAACCATGTTTTATAAAATGTTAACTCACGCGGACCTTTAAAAGGGATAGAAATATCCGATGTTCACGGGGGATTCCCGATCATACCATCTTTGGTGACGGATACAAAAGTAGGTCACTACTCGATGTTGAGCAATTATAGGAGTCAATGGCAATCGGTCAATAACCGATTATGCACCTCAGTACACGGCCCCTGATGGCTCCTACGAAAGTCCGCGCAATGGTCACTGGAAACCGGTCTATAACCGATTATGCACCTTAGTACACGGCCCCCTAATGACCCCAAATTGCGCATGCATAGAGTCAATGGCATCCGGTAATGATCCGGCATTATACCAAATGGTAAGAGGCCCCCTATGACATCTATGCGACCAAAAAGGGACAACAATCCCGCCTTTAAACCGACTATATGCCTATGGATCCATTACATACTAGTCCTACTACCGAATACATCATCGAGACGCATTACTAGTTTTCCAACCTTGAAAACTCTTTTCAACAAACCATCTCCTTTCAAGTCCAAGTTTTACCAAAATTTTGGTCAAATCATTTTGAGTTTCAAAACCAAAGATTATTTCATTTTATAACATTTCCAAGTATTTTAAACCATTAATGATGCTCAACTCATCATCTACAACAAAATACTCAAAATCCTCATTTTGACCCAAAACCTCCAAACTTACCAAAATACACAACCACTTGAAATTAAGTTTAGGAATCAGTAAAATACTACATTCACAACAAGTATTTGATTTTATAAGTTTAGATTTGAACTCATACTCATGCATTTACAAAATGACCCATAATGCAATAATCTGTATTTTTCAACGATAAATTCCAATACTTTACAGATGCAAATACAACCAAATGGTTTTCATTTAAAGACATTGAACTCAAACAACCCACACTTATACTTTATTTTCCAAAATGTCTAAAACTCAAGTATAAGCCCCTTTCATGATTTATAAATCCTTTTATACCAAATATGCAACATTACCCAAATACTCACACATTTGATAAATAACAAGTAAAACACGTTAATACTTTAAAATGGACGTTTTTGGCATGTACAAAGTTTTCACAAAGTATCTTGAATTCACCTTGCTAGATTTAGGCTAAATCTAGGTTTTACCCCAATACCGAGTTCCATTCGGTGAAGACTTTAGATCCTTGAGCTATAACTCTAGATCCATGGTGCAATTCTTCTAAGAACACCTACATGAATTCCAAAACATACACAAAACAAACCCAAGAGAGAATGAGAGTTGTTGGTGCAAAACCCAAACCCTAGATTCAAGATTTTGGAGAGGTGATCTTACCTTCCACCCTATGAGCTCCCAAATCATCAAGTAACCTCTAGATATCATTGTTTCCATGTTGAAGAGCTTCCAAATACGAAACCACAGCACTTTGAATCGCCCAAATCGGAGCTGTGAGAAGAAGTTATGGCCAAATGAAGAAATCCCGATTTTTAACCACTGGAGGCCGCATGCGAGTGTGACATGCGAGTGTGCCCTGTCATACTCGCCGGCACACTAGCCCGTGCCCAAAAACCAATCTGATTCATCTCCTAAGTCTCGGTACATTTGGGGCGATGCTGCCATGCGATGGTGCCCTGTCAGTATCGCCTGGCACTATAGCCAGGGGCCTTTTTGAGGTGTTTTTCCCACTTTTCACCCGTTTTGATCCCGCTACTCGTCTTGTGGATGATACTCAATATAATTAACTTCAAAAATACTTAACTCGTTGATCCTAAGAGTGGAATACAAAGAGGACCCGGTTGATGCATTGTGCCATTGTCACTATAGCATGGCACAATTGTTGGGACCACCAACTACTTGGTACCATCGGTGCTATTGTGACGGATGTCATAACCGCATGGCACAATAGTCGAGACGACCATCCTCTAAGTACCATCGGTGCTATTGTGACAGATGTCACTCTCATAAGGCACTACTGCTCAAACTCTGAAATTACCGTTCAGTTATTGAATCGCTCGGATTAACACTTTCTTCAACTAGGACGAAATTCAGGGTGTTACACTTGGAAGGTGTAGAAAATGGCATAATCTTTGATTTTGATACTGAAAATGATTTGGCCTAAATTTTGGTAAAACCGACATTTAAAGAGAAATGGTTTATGAAAGAGACTTCAAAAGGTGGAAAACTAGTAATACGTCTCGTTTGATGTATTTGATCGATAGACTAGTATGTAATGGATCCATAGGCATATAGTCGGTTTAAGGCGGGATTTTTGTCCCTTTTTGGTCGCATAGAAGTCATCGGGGGCCTCTTACCGTTGGGTATTAAGTCGGATCATTACCGGATGCCATTGACTCTATGTATGCGCGAGTAGACGTCATCGGGGGCCGTGTACTAAGGTGCATAATCGGTTATTGCCCGTTGCCATTGACCCATTGCGCGGGCTTTCGTAGGAGTCATCGGGGGCCATGTACTAAGGTGCATGGCCGGATGTTGCCGGTTGCCATTGGCTCTTATGGTTAGCTCAAACATCGTGTAGTGACCTACTTATGGTATCTGTCACTAAGGATGGAACAACGGGTCTCCCCCGGTTGCTTTTTAAAAGATCCGTGCTCATCAAGAGTAAGTTATTTCAAGTGAAGTTAAATGGGATAAAATGCACCGTATCTTATCTTTTAAATGTTTTAACTGCTTTATCCATTTAACTGTTTGTTCTCACTAGGCGTAAGCCTAACATTTGATTTTAAAATGTGGTTTAGCAGGTAAGCAGGTCGACGGGGCTCTTTAGAGAAGAGCGGGACGGTGTGTCGAAAGAGGGACACCTTAGGGCGCATATATAGTTGGAGTTATAACTCATTCTTTTGAGGATATTAGTAACACCCAATTGTAATCTATAGTCTGAATAGCATAGTTTAATAGGTTGTTATTTTAATATCCATGTTTAGATGTAAACTCTCATACTCTATCCCCACTTATTGGGTGATTTTTATATTATTCCGCATATTCGTTTTGGTTTATTTTTGCTCGAATTTTTAGGGTGTTACAATCATTTTTAATTACAAGACAACTCATGAATCTGTTTTAGTGTATCTTATTAGTGTTGATCTAGTGGATCTATTTAATTAGGATTGATCCAAAGGTGATTTTTTTTTATTATCTTTATCACCATAACTTTCATTTTTACCGAAAATCAACCCCTGTCTAATTCAGTCATTTTCGACAATTATTTAAATTTTAAGCAAAAATAAACTTTGTTTAATAATTGAACGAATAAATCATAAAACTAATTATATAATAAGCAAACAAACCCTAAATTTACATTTGGCTCTGTTTATAGCTATGGTTATGTTTGGCAAAAATAAGTTGTCTTATAAGTTAACGTATTTTTTAGGGTACACATTTGACAAATCATAAGTTAACTTATAAACTAGTGTATTGAAACCTTACTTGAAATAGCGTTTTGAAAGTTTATTGTCATTTTTTTAATTATAATCTCATTAATATTAATTATTATTCGTTACTTCAAGTATTAATAAATATTAAATATTAATTAATATTAATTAAAAATTATTTATTTATTATAATTATACACTAATATTATTTATCAATTATTTACAATTATTTTAGTTATACCAATTACTTTCATATTATTATTATTTTTAATTATCATTCAATAATTTATTTAAATTTCATTTTAATCAATATGTTATATTTTCTAATTTTTCTACCACTTTATTTGTATTAATTAATATATTATATTATTAAATATTTGTTCTTAGTTATATATAAAATATTATAATTGATTAATTATTAATATGTCATTTTTGGTCATTTTATATTCTTATAAGTTAGTTTTTGTCAAACGTGATTTTTTCACTAACTAGCTTATCCGTTACCAGCTAGCTTATCAGCTACCCACTAGTTTATCCGCTAGTTTGCCAAACATAGCCTATATACAAACTTTGTTGGTGTTGGGTAACGACGCAAAAGAATTGTTATAATTCAAAATAATTGTTATACCAAAGATTTAAAATTTAAAACCTGGATTATGAAATTCCAAATACAGTGCAACATAAGGTTCTACAATGAGTGAGGTGACTATGAAGTCAAGTCCCATGCTTCACGTGTCATGTCGAGAACTGGACGTTATTTTTCAAGATATGATAATTATATGACAAATTTATATGTCATATATAATTATATATACAAATATGTATTTTTATTTATTACTCAACGAGATAACAATATTAAAAAAATACATTCATATTAGAAAAGAAAATTTGTTATATTAAAAAACATGTCATCAAATATTTAAGATAGAACTTGAAAGAGTTTTATATCTTTATTTTAAATGAGTTTGTTAAGTGTATAAATCCATTGAATTGTGAGTGATGTGATGTGATTAAATAGTTTGTAAAAATGTAAAAACACAAACGCTAAAAAATGAAAATAATTTTTTTGAGAAAAGGCCATTCCTTGTATAAAAAAAGGAACGACGATGTGCACCTCGAAGCATCATGTGTGACCCCATGCCTTACATAAACGTTATATGTCTTACACAATAACACTCACCATGATGCAGGCCCACCTTTTATAATACTGGTTATATATACTTGAACCAGTCAATGTTTTCTTATGAGATATTTATTTGATTCACAACAAAATATAATAACATCAAGGGTTCGAATTCATATCTCTTCCTTAAAGATGTTAAGTATCCAGATATTTGTCAAATTGACCAATCAAGTAAGGTTGTTTAGACTTTTTTCCAGATAGCAGCCCGATGGCTATCAATATGCAGTGTTAAACCAAAAAATCTTTGATCCAATTATATCAATATATTAACGATAAAGTTTTAAAGTAAAAACTTATTAAAGTTATTAGTAAATATTTTATACCATTATTCAAAAGCTTACTATAAAAACTTGGAAGGGAAAGAACATATATAAACAAGCTTCTAGTTGGTATATAACCATGAATAGAATGAAAACTAAATAACATCTTACGGGCTGTTTGGTTCAAACCGAAAAATAAAAATGAAAATACAAAGAATGAGAGTGAAAACAAATCTTCGAAACCACTTGCTAAGAAAAAGGTAGAACCGTAGGACCATAAATACTATCTGAAATTGTGGAGGGCGCTTGGTAATATTTCATTCTTTGAAAGAAGGTGAATACTAGAGTCAGTGAAATGGTAGCTACTAAAGCGTAAATTGTTCGTTTTCCACTCTTTTACCATGGAATGAAATTTTAGGTTTGTGCAGAAGTGAATAAATTATATTATACAAAATTAAAAAGAAAATTTTAATTTTGATTGATTATTATACAATAACCCAAACAAAGACTCATTTTCTTACAAAAAAAAACTATTAAGAGGGTGTTTGGGGTTGCTTATAAAAACAACTAATTGACTTATTCCGGTGTAACACTGGTAATAAGTCATTTTGAGTGTTTGGAAAAAACAACTTATTCGGTATCAAACCGATGATAAATCATTTTTTAAGAAGTTAAAATTTTTAACTTATCAACTTTTAATAAACACTTTTCCAAAAAATCAATAAGTTAGTTTCAAATAAGCAATCCCAAACAATCCCTAAAACTTCTATAAATTATGAAGTAACTAATAATAACCCTACTATATAATGGTATTGAATTTTCAACATCAAGACCATTTCTCATCACTATACAGAAGAAATTATGTGGCTACAATTCAACATTCATGCAAATGACCATTCATTTTCTATTTCCAACGTTAATGGAAACCATTTTGAATTCTACGTTGCCTCTTAGACCTTCAAACTTAATTGATTTAAGCCCGTTTACCAAAATTACTCGGATAATCGTTTACTAAGTCATATTATTTTATCAGATAAATATCGTGAAGACAAAGAATCTTATCTGGTAAGAACGATACAATGACCAAGAATCTTTCTTGACCATTGTAAGCGCTTATCGGATAAATTATTGCATACAATGACTTTTTTGTGGACTAAAATCTTACTCGGTAAGCAAATGATGGTATTGAATTTTACCGATAAATACTTACCGGATAAGTGTTTGATAAACAACCACTAAATTTATAAAGTTCAAATTTGTTCGTATACGTTTAAATTTGGTAAAAAAGAAATCTTATTATGGGAAATCGACAACATCATTTGCTAAATATGATCTTTTTCTTAATTTGTTTGTAAAGTTGGGGTTGCCGATGCCAATTGATTAGGCATGAACAAGAGAACTTGTATCTAACGGGGAACCCAATACCCAAATCCGGTTTAACCGGGGAACCCGAAGTTGACCTAGGATGGGGACAGTGATGTGGAATCCCCAAATTTGTTGCCCCCTTATCCATATCTAGCTACTGACTATGGTACACAACTGTCATTGTTCTCACATCATATGTGGATTGGTGGATTTCTTATAGTTGGTGTTGCTGCGCATGCAACCATTTTTATGGTAAGAGACTATGATCCAACTACTCGATACAACGATCTATTAGATCGTGTTCTTAGGCATCGCGATGCAATCATATCACATCTCAACTGGGCCTGTATATTTCTAGGCTTTCACGGTTTTGGTTTGTATAACTGGGGATGTGGTTAGGGATGAGGAATCCTCTCAACCCAGAGTATTTGTTAATACGTTTTTATGTATAGTATATGTGTCTATATATATACACATATACATAAGATGGTAATAAAATGAGAACCTAAAATGGTTAAAAACTGCAGGAACTGATCTAAGTCTTAATTTCGTTTTGATCTTATTGTTTTAATTTGAAGCTGTTTTTAAGTAGAAAATAACATAATCGTCATTTTTGTAGTAGAGATCCACCAAATTAAACACATACTCACCAATTGAACCATAACAAAAATTATTATTTTTGATAAGGGTAATAATGACAATGTTTCATGTATATGTTATTTCACCTCATTAAATCCAACATAAAATTTTCATATATATGTTATTTCACCGATTGAAATCAAACACAATTTTCGTCTATGATTCATTTCACCTCATGAAATCAAACACAATTTCTATCTATATGTTATTTCACCTCTCAAACATAATTTTCGTCTATATGTTATTTTAGCTCATGAAATCAACACAATTTTCGTCCATATATTATTTCACTCCATAAAATCAAACAAAACTTTGAAAAAAACAAAAAAACCCCAAATCTGTTACAAAGTTGACTTGTCGATTTATGTAGCAAACAAAAAAGCAATGAACAAACCCTAGATAAAAAGTAAAATCAACTCAAACATAACTTCCTGTTACTTCACTCTAGCAAAAACATTAAAGCAAATCATAAAACATTAAACCAAACAATCCCTTAAATTCAGATTAAAGAAACATAATCCATGGGTTGAGAGAGAGACGAGAGAAAGAGAGGATCCAGGGACCAAATTCGTTTGCAAAAACCGACAAAAATCCATCGATAGGTGTGACGCCCATGTGAACTAATTAACGGGTTCACATATGAACTTGTTTGTCTATTTGTAAAAGTTACAAAACTACATTTCTATCTTTCGCATACCCATGCGAGGAATATTCAATGCTTTATAGTCAAAGTTGCAAATGTTGACTAGATGAAAGACTATGATCACTTCTTTATTTCTCAAATATTTACCACTTCTTAAATGAACATTTCCATATATATATATGTGTGTGTGTGTGTGTGTATGTGTGGGTATGGATATAATAAAATGGCAAATCCGAGAAACATAAATATAATCAATCTTCGATGATCAATCTTTCTAGTTACTTTGTTCTCTATTTCTATTTGAGAGGGTCCTAAGGAAAAAGATTTTATTTCCACCAAGCTAAAATAATATGTCAATGCCTCTAGTAAACTAAGGACATTATTTAATAAGCTATTTTGCTTCAATTTATTCGCTACAATCAAAACAAAATTTGAAGATTTAGTTATGATTAGAAATTAGAAATCTACTTTTCTATCTTCATCCATAAAGTGTTTGAGAAACATATAAAAAATATTATAATACTGGTTTGATTGTTTATTGTGAACTTTTGGTTAATGTATGAAATTCCACATCATTAAGTATTGTAATTAATATATTTATTTTTAAATTACTCTTATATAAATGTAACAATTAAAATTGATTGATTAAAGCTAGAATAATAAGCAATTTAAACGTGAAATTGACACTTATAAAAATATTACAGATTTTTTTTTTTTGCAAACGATGGGAAAAAAGTCCCCGATTCCCTGGTGGGGATCCTCATTCCATAAATGAATAAACATAAACATGTTTTTTTGTTCTTTTAGTTATACGAACAAATGTCATGTTCATTCATTTATGTTCGTTTACTCATGTTCATTTATGTTCAGTTAGTAATGATAATAAGTTAGCAATTAGATATTTAAAAAGTTAACAATCGAATAATAATTGATAGTACTAACCATTAAATTAATTTAATTTAGAGTAAACTGTGATTTGTTAAACTTGCGATTTTTGTCCATATGGTTTTAAAAGTTGTGGTTTTTGTCTTTATGATTTATAATTGGGAATTTAATTATTTTGACCATTCCTTAAAATACGTTTAACAAAATGACCAAATAATTTTTGATTTGCCAAAATGACCAAAATCTCTACGAAATACATATCGATACACACATCAGATCGAGTGGAAGTCAAAAACACCCAAAACGACGTCGTTTTGGCCAAAAGGGCTCCGCCAAATACTGAATACCTCCGCCACATGACGGAGGGGCTCAAAACGACGTCGTTTTGGGCCGTTTTTCGCGTATCCCTGGACCGTATACGAATACCTCCGCCACACCGTATAAATACCTCCGCCACGACGTCGTTTTGGGCCCTTTTTTTGCCTGAAAGCTTTTTTGAAAAAATAGCCCATTTAATTTATTTAACTTAAACCTGAAAGGTTTTTTTGAAAAATCTGGAAGGTTTTTTGTGATTTTTGTGTTTTTAGTGGTGGATTGGAGATGTTCTAAGGGACGAGAGGCTATTTGCTCAAAAAGTTAAATAATATTTTAATTTTTTCTATCAATAAAAAGCTTCCAGACAAAAAAAGGCTCAAAACGACGTCGTTTTGGGTCCCCTCCGCCATGTGGCGGAGGTATTCGTATACGGTCCAAGGATACGCGAAAAACGACCCAAAACAACATCGTTTTGGGCCCCTCCGCCATGTGGCGGAGGTATTCAGTATTTGGCGAAGGCTTTTTGGCCGTTTTTCACTTCCACTCGATCTGATGTGTGTATCGATATGTATTTCGAAGAGATTCTGGTCATTTTGGTAAACTGAAAAAGATTTTGGTTATTTTGGTAAACTCATTTTATAAATGGGTCAAAATAATTAAATTCTCTTTATAATTCACTTCTTTATTTATCCTTATAATTTACAATTTAATTTTGTTTCAGTTTTTGTAATTTATAATTTTTTATTGTTTTGTTCCCTGATATTTTAAACGTAGGAATTAATAAAAATAGAAAATAGAAATAAATTGCAAATTATAGGAACAAAATCACTATTTCTTTAACACATGGACTAAATTTGTAATTTACTCTTAGGGGGCGTTTGGTTCGCAGAATGAAATTGAATGGAATGGACTCTGTCAAAGGAATTTGACTTTGAAGGAATTGGAATTGAATGTTGTCAGGTTTGACAAGCTGTTTGGTTGGCAGAATTGGAATGGAATCTGTTGAAAGAATTGAAATCTGTCTGTTTGGTTCACAAAATGTAGCTTTGGAATTGGAATGAAATTTCAGTAAATGATTAAAATACATTTTTTATTAAATTTAATTTTTTAAAACTAAAATTAATAAAATAAAATAATTATTAATTACTTCAATTTTTTTAACACTAGAAATAATGAGTTTTTTTACAACTAAAAACTGCATAAAACAGCTAAAATCACAACTTTTTTACAGCAAAACGGCTAAAAACAACAAAAAACTGCAAAACAACATCTTTAAGGCAAGACATAGTTTAGTTGTTGTAAAAGACGATGGAGAACCTAACTGCTAGGGGTGGACAAAAACCGAAAAAAACCGAGAAACCGAAACTGAAAACTGAAAAAACCCCCGAAAAAACCGAACCGAAATCGAAAAACCGAAAACTGAAAAAAAACCCCGAAGAAACCGAATCGAAAATCCAAACAGTTCGGTTTTGGTATTGTTGGGTAATGTGGCAAGGGTATTTGAGGAATTAAAAAGGAAAGAAATTCAATTCCCACGAAATCCCAAGGTAACCCAAGGAATCTCAAATTGCCCTATTTTGGAATTCTTCGAATCACAAATTCCAATTTCGAAAACAACGAACCAAACAAGGAATCGAATCCCAATGAAATTCAGATTCCAATTCCACCAGATTCCATTCAATTCTGACGAACCAAACGCCCCCTTAATTTAATATTGCGTCGGTTTCTTGACGACATATCACTTGCGAATTTATGATGGTTCTAGAAAAAACATTTTAATTAAATTAAGTTAAAATACCTACACTTTTTTATGGCTATTATTTTCTTTTTCTTTTAATTGAATCAATTAATTGTTTCCAGTCATAGTAGCCTTTAATTATCGACATATTTTCATGGGATTTTAAAGAAAAAATAATTTCATTTAAATATTATCGTTGGACTTTCGATGAATATGATAGTGCTCGAAAACTTTTTGGTGGTCCATCGTTAATCAAATACAGATAATTCATAGTAATGATGGTCATTTTATAATTTTAAATATATAAGGACGAAAATTTTTTTTTTTTTTTTTTTTTTTTTTTTTTTACAAATCATATGAACCAAATTTGTAGTTTACTCATTTAATAAATAATTATAATGTTTTTTAGGATTCTTAATTGTTTTATGGACATTTTAATTGACTTTAAGTTAATAGGACTAAATGTGAATCGTATTTAAATGTTATCTAATAAATTGTAACTATAAATTTAGGAGTTGTTTGTCAGTTGTTGAGTGGTTTGTTACAAAATGATTAAGTGGTCAGAATATTTAAGAGACCCTTATGTTATAATATAATATAAAATAAAATATAATTGTTTGATAATTGTTCAGAATGAAATCATAACTTTGAATGGTTAAGGAAAACCCAATATACAAAATCAGTCCGAAGGTTTTGTAAGAGACACTATTTTTTTATCAAACAAGATTTACCTATTAGTGATTCAAAGATTGTCTTTTAATGAAACTGTTAAGCGGTAAACAAATAACCTCTTAGACAATCTAACAAATTTTATTGACGAAATTAACCAATCTAACAAGACATAAAATGAATTATTATATTATTTTTTCATTACATTTTTAAAAAGTATCATATATATAATGACTAAAGGACATTTTTCAAATATAAAAGATAAAAAGATAACATAACAATGTACTTTTTAGGTTTTCTTATGTTTGCAAGATTTTGTCGATAAAACTTACTAGGTTGTCTAATTTTTTCTAACAATTTATTGTAACACTTTTAAATATAGTACAATTCTTAGTCCTATAAATTTAAAGTTATGTATCAGTCTCCTAACATATCTTGAAAACTCATTTTGTTTTAGTGTTGCCAAATAAATAGGTCACTCATCATCATCACTAGTTAAGTTTTGCATATAATGACCAAAAATAACAAGTATATCATCGTGTATGATTAAGACAAGAAAGGTCTAGATGCAAAACTGGAACAAGAAACATACAAAAACGACAATAAAATGACTTTGATAGTTAGCATAACTTGTAAATATCGTGTTACATATATAAAATTTGGAACAAGAAACATACGACTACGATATAAAACTAACTTGTAATAATTGTCATTGATATATGAGAGTTTAGTGAGAATATTGAAACTTTGGATGAATTGACCTTTTAATTACTTTTAGTACCTTAAATTACATTCATATACCTTCAATTAACTTTATTTTCATTTTTATGTCACTTTCACGAACTTTTACATAGATTTAATCATTTTCATATGCATTTACCTTCACGAACTACATTCATTTACCAATAGTTATTAATGTTCTAATTTCGTACCATACCCCAACCTTTGGATTTGCTTTCACCAGTAATCCTTGACCCAATCTTCCATTAAATTCGTTTGTCAAATGCCCTTTTGTGCTAGTCACGTGAGGGTTATTTGAGTCATTTTGAAATCAACTCTCTCTTTCTCTCATCCTCTTCCTTTTTCAACCAGTAAAATTTATCACATCGCCATCTACCAGCTCCAACCATTTTCAAATACAAATTAAAAATCAAAACCATTCATATAACTAAAATCTTAAGAAGATTCATACAAATTAAAGTAGGGGTGAGCATCGGGCGGGTTTTCGGTTTTTCGGGTTCAGAAAATAAGCCCCGAACCCATCTGATGATATTCGGGTTATTTGGGGCTCGGGTTATTCGGGTTTCGGCGGTTCGGTTTTTCGGGTTTGGCCCAATTGCCTGTTTCGGCCCAATTTCCTGTTTTGGCCCAATTTCCATCAAACATTTTGGGCTTTTTTTTTCATCAAACAAACATAACTACTAACATAAATAAAAAATAACTACAATATTATATATTAAGTATTTATTAAATTTATTAAATATTTAAAAATATATATTATATATATATATATATATCTTAATCGGGTTTCGGGTGGCATACGACAAACCCAACCCGATCCTACTTAATCCGATTAAGGGGTCGGGTTCGGGTTTATCGGGTTACGGATAATCCATTTTATTTGGGTTCGGTTCGGTTCGGGTGTTTAGGTTTTTGCTCACCCCTAAATTAAAGAACATCAATACAACTCAAATATAAGAACATTCATACAAATCTAAACTAAAAAACACGTAGAAGCAAAAGTAAAAAGAGTCATTCACAAGAAACAACTACCTAAATCTAAATACAAATCCCTAAATCAAATATAATCTAAATCAAAAAGATCAAAACCCTAAACAACTCTCTCTCTTGATGAACTTGGGTCTTAAATAATTGCTAAAAGAGCAAACAAGACATTTTGTTTCAAAATTGTCATAATAAGCGTTTAAAAACGTCATATAAACTTAATACAAAATCTCTAGATAAAACACACAAATATTTGGTTTTATAAAGTTAAGTCCTATAAACTATTGAAATATCAAATTAAGAGAGAAACACAAATAAAAAATCAAATTAAGTCTTAGCCTCTAAACTATTTTTAGCAAAAAATCCAAACTATAGAGAGAATTATGAACGGTTTTTTTGCGTTTGTAAGTTGGTATATTTCATCATACACCATATGACTGATATATAGTGTATAAATGGTCAACGGGACAAAAAAAGGTCAAAAAGTGAAAAAAGGTCATACAACATTCCAATGGATATAAAAAACGTAATATTTTTTTGAAAAGATCGGGTTGGTCCGGATCCAAGGCCTTGTTTTGAATGAAAAGTGTAACCGAACCTTAATCGACGGTCCCAATCGGTCCCGAGTCGGATCTGACCATGATCATGTTCCTCCATCGGTCTTGGGTCAGACCTGGTCTATTTGGCCATCTGTATCTCTCTCTAAGCATGAAAGACCATGGCCATATTATATGGGCTAAAGCTACTAAAGCCCATTAAAGAAATGGGCCAATCCGAAAGTGAACAGTTGTATGAATATGAAGGGGGTAAATATTGAATAACAAAAAGAACAGGGGCTTGATTGAAATATTTGATGCCTTTTTATGTATATGCAAATCGTGTCTTGTTACCAAAGAAATTGAAACTCCGATCGGGAAAAAGAGCAAACGCCGGTAAAAGAATATGTCAGGTATGGAACGGCTACAGAGGATGTTCGCCGGCGCCGGTGGAGCTTTAGGTCACCCGCCACCAGATTCACCGACTCTTGATACATCGGAGCAAGTTTACATCTCTTCCCTTGCCCTCCTAAAGATGCTCAAACACGGTAAAATTTCAATTTTAGGGTTTCTTTGTTTTCTCTTTCAAGGGCTCTTATACGTGAGTGAATTTGTAGTGTTTGGGATGGCATTAGGGTTTGATGATGTTTTTATTATGATGTGTAGGGAGAGCTGGAGTTCCTATGGAAGTCATGGGGTTGATGCTTGGAGAATTCGTGGATGAGTATACGGTTCGTGTGGTAGATGTGTTTGCTATGCCTCAGAGTGGTACTGGTGTTAGTGTGGAAGCTGTTGATCATGTTTTCCAAACCAATATGCTTGATATGCTTAAACAAACTGGAAGGTCTGTATTTTAAGTGTTCACATCTTACCTGATTTGTGTTGCTTCTATGTATCCGATACTCGATTTGAGGATTTAATGGCTGGAAGTCAGAAATTCTATCTTTAGCTTATTGAAGACTTAAATCATTAAGTGTCTATGAGTGTCTTTTTAAGCTAGGAAAACATGTACTTGGAATTGCCTTGCAAACTGGAGTCTTTTTAATAATCGTTGAAGATCAATAATAATCTTGCAATCTGACTTTTTCTAACACTATAAAAGTTCTTTGAGCCATCTATCAAGAGAGGCTAGATTACTATACCTTTTACACGATCAGTGATGATAGAAGAGGGTGGTGAATTTAAGGCTTAAGGATTTTAGAGAGTCAGATAGATGGGCTGGAACCCAATCTACGTAGGAACATCCTGAAATGGAAAATTATTATTTTAGGTTGACGATAAGTTTGCGAAACAACACAAGAATAAAATTAACTACTTACATACATGATACATGCTAAATACTTGTAAAGTTCTTTCTTCTGTCTTTCTGCAAAACCAACCACTGTTGATTAAAGTAATTGCGCATTCTTGGCATCCCTTTAGTAGCTTCTTGTGCTGTTTCACATTATTTAATTCAAAAACGTTCTCAATCTTATTCTTCCTTCTTGTTCCTTGTATACCTTCATTATCTTAACCTTTTGTGTCTGAAGAGGTTTTCCACGGGTTCTTAAATATTTTTGTGCATGATATGTATCAAGGCTTTCAACATGAATTTTGTGATTAAATGTTGATGGTAGTTATATATTTTTGGTTTTACTTTGTTTCTGAAGATCCGGTGCTCATTGAAAAGCCTGATAGTGGTTAAGTGCTTATCTTTGTCTGCTAGTTATGTGGAAGACATTATTTTCTTGTTGACCCACTATTTTTAAATGCTGCTGTTTATTCAGCAAGCTTGATTGTTTCTCCGGCTTTACTGATTTTTATATTTTGTTGCCTCAGACCTGAAATGGTGGTTGGATGGTACCATTCACATCCTGGATTTGGTTGTTGGTTATCTGGAGTTGACATCAACACACAGCAGGTTCTTAAATTCATGTTCTATATTTTGTTACTTTACCACAATATCTTTTTTAGCATTCATATATTTATTCTCTAATAATATTTAAGGTCTACACTTCCAAGAATCATATTATCTTGCCATGGTGCACAGAATGGGTGTTTGATTCATTTGTTAAGCATATATGTAATTTGAAACCTGTACTTCTTGAGCATCCTCTAATTTGTTGGGTTCTTATTTGGGTTTTGTTTTCATGAGTACACCAATGTGGTTGGGGCAAATGGTGATTCAATCTTTCACAATGTTTGGTCCGTTAAAGATGAGTGGAAATTTAGAAAGCTAAGAAATTTGTATAAACAAGGTGTTCCACTTTATACCGATTCACCTTCTGATGTTTGTTTGTAGTTAGTTTCTGGTTTTTGTGAGGGTGAAATGTCTATTGCGTAACTGTTTCAAGAATCTTATCAAAACTGAATTGGAAAAAATCAAGTTGGGCAACCTTTCATAATTTAGGGAGAGATAAGGTATAGGTAAAAGAGAAAATACTATAACCAAACCAAACCAAACCAAACAAACCCAGTATATCCATCTGGAAGTTGGATCTGGGGGGTGAGACGTACACAAACCTTTCATAATTTAGGGAGAGATAAGGTATAGGTAAAAGAGAAAATACTATAACCAAACCAAACCAAACCAAACAAACCCAGTATATCCATCTGGAAGTTGGATCTGGGGGGTGAGACGTACACAAACCTTTCTTTCTCTACCTCAAGGAGGTAGGGAGCCTGTTTTTGAGAAGACCACCCACTTGCAAATTTTTCTTGGGAAGCTTAGTTAGATGCTACAGGGTTTGCAATTTCTTTTTGCAGATTTAGGGGGGTGTTTGGTTTAGGCAAGGGAACGAAAATGGGAACGAATTTTCATTCCCCCCAATTTAATCTGGAATGAAAATTTGGACTTTTGGGGGAATTGGGCCCATTATATTACATAAAACCAAACAGTTTCTTGTATTTTCATTCCCATTGATTACTGCGTAATATTTCCAAGTTCCAACCAAACACCGGAAGATAGCATATCATAAAGAGATGAAAAAAAGAAAAATTAAGGCGTCAGCGAGGGACCCAAAGACAGGTTGCACAAGAAGGGTGGTAGAGCCACCTAAGCTAGTACGGCCTACTAAAAAGTGTGGGGGATACCCCAAAGATTCTCTTTAATAAGTTTACGGCACTAGAGGCTTATATGTCGAACTCTTTATTCTACCCTCTACCCAAATGTAGTACCTTAGAGAGTCCTACATGGCTCTTTGTCAAATTAGGATAACAGCAATAACAAGCATATTATCTCTAACTAGGTTGAGGTTCTTCATTAGATGTTTGGTTCAATTCTAGGGAATCCATGATGGTATGCAAACCTAACCTAATTTACATAGTGGATCTGCTATTTTCCAAGATTCATTATAAGGCAACTTACATAGTTAGCTTAAAGTGTGAAATGAAACTGGTTCACTGATTTATCAAGTATATAAGAGGCTGGGCAGGTTAAATGGAAGTTTAAAATGACAATAATGAAATGATGAGTATTGTGTCCTTTATTAGAGCCTACTGAGAGCTGTACATCTGTTTCATTGCAAGTTGAGTATCAAGGATTCTCTTATATTTTCTAAACAATTTAGTGTACAAAAACATTTTGGCCCCACTATTTCTAGTCAAAATCGAAGAGAGCTTATACTTTTTCAAAATGGGCAAAAATCACACATAGGAGATTGGTTTAGTGGATGGAAGCAAACAAATTTCTCCCAATACCTTTAACCTTCATATATCCACAAGAGATACAAAATAAAGATTTCTCCTAAACTTTGTTTTTTATAATATAAAACCTATCAGAGTGAATATGACTAATAGATGGTAGGCTTTGATATGTGTTTATTTTCAGTATTCTGTTAGTCTCTGGATTGCAGCGGTCTCTTTGGAGTTTGGAGGCTTCATCAACTGTATATATTAAACTGATTTTTGTTGTATCTACAATATGTTGCAGAGTTTTGAAGCTCTGAATCAACGAGCTGTTGCAGTGGTGGTGGATCCAATCCAGAGTGTTAAGGGAAAGGTTGTGATCGATGCATTCAGACTTATTAACCCCCAAACCATGATGCTTGGCCAAGAGCCACGTCAAACAACTTCCAATCTTGGCCATCTCAATAAACCATCCATCCAAGTGAGTAGTCATTATTCATATATTTTAAATAGTTTATCATCATCATGATCATCTTAATTCTTACGAGCGGGAGGTGGTGTGTTTTGCAGGCACTGATCCATGGTTTAAACAGGCATTATTACTCGATAGCCATTAATTACAGGAAGAATAAACTTGAGGAAAAGATGCTTTTGAACCTTCACAAGAAGAAGTGGACCGATGGATTGACACTTGAACGCTTTGATACCCATTCCAAAACCAATGAGCAGACCGTCCAGGTAACAACAATCTTCTTTCTGCTTGTTTTTGGGGTGCGTTTGGTATCCAGCCAGGGAAGAACATATAAAATGACCAATTTAGCCTTATGAGTTGTTTATATCTTATATATATATTTATATTTTGAATAATATATGTAATTTCTTAAATCATAATAAAATAAATATTTTTATAACAAAATATATCATTAGAAAGTTTTCGTCAAGACGATTAAACTAAAATTTAAAGTTTTATGTATTTTTTATTTTATATATTACTTTATTTTTATTATTATTTTATAATGAATTACATAAATTAACCAAAATATAGAAACCGTATAAAATCAATATTTTGAGGAAAGTAAAGTGAAAGTTTAAAGAGCATAAAATACAATAAATGAAATATAAAGAATAAAATAAATGTAAAGCGCAAGACGTATTTGATGTTTTAGAAGAGAATTTAGTTTTATTTTAAGATTATATTGGTAAAATTATAGGTATCTTCTACCTTGTTCCATGGGTGGGGGTCTGTTCTATATAGAAGTCTTGCCAAACATGGAACAGTGATCCCTGTTTTGTCCTGTTGGACTCTTGGTAAACATGGGTCCCATCCCATGAGACCATTATCTCTTATTGTTAAGAAATGTGTTTTGAGTAACTAATTAATTAATATGCAGGAAATGCTGAGTTTGGCTATCAAATATAACAAAGCGGTTCAAGAAGAGGACGAGCTACCACCAGAGAAGCTAGCGATTGCGAATGTTGGGAGGCAGGATGCAAAGAAGCATCTAGAAGAGCATGTGTCGAACTTAATGTCATCCAACATCATTCAGACGTTGGGTACCATGCTCGACACTGTTGTCTTCTAAACTTGAAATACTATATTTTCCGTGTATTATCTACTTTTGCAAGTGATTTTAGAAAGCAACAGTTGTTTGTTTATGAGATTATGATGCTTTTATTCTTAAAACTTTTACCCTCTTGAGGAACCTCCTACCATCGATTTCCCTTTTTTTTTTTTTGTTAATTTGTCTATACATACATCATTTCGAGCTTACAATTACCAATGAGTTACAATTAATAAAATAACCATTAAAAGTTTGTCAAAGGAAGAGAAATGGAGGTGATGTTCACCAAAACAGCCAATGTCTCACCTATCTTATCATCAAAAGTCAAAATGCTACTTTGAAGAGTTTGTGGTCTTTGATGGCAATCCATCAAGATCCAACGGTCACCTCCTACATGTGATGGACCAAATGGCAAGGTGTCGCTCACCCTCACTTGATCACGATAAGCTTGGTTCCGAAATGGCCATTTATCAGTAACGTCGAGAAACAAAAAGTGTAACGAAAATCAAACTTTGACAAACAATTGATCCAACATTGTAATTTCTAAATGTTAGGCCTAACGAAAATAGGGATGGCAAAAAACCCTGAAACCGACGGTGAAAACCGAACAATTCGGGTCGCGTCTTAACGGGGACGGTACTCACCGGCCCGGCCCGATAGTATATATATATATATATATTAATGATATATAATATAAATAACTTTAAAAATTAATAAATGGGTCAAGTATACTAATATTTAAAAGCCCAATCTAAATACTTTTGAAAACTTTTGTATTTTTTCTATTCGGGTTTAGATTCGGGTAAAACCACCGGGTAACGGTGATATTTTTGCTTAACGGGTTCCCCAACGGGGATCGGGGAAACCGTGGACGGGGATACCGATTCCCGGCCCGACGTTGCCATTCCTAAACGAAAACCAATTATTTAACAAACCTAAGCAACGGTTTTCTTTTAATTTAAAAAAATAATTTTGAATGAGTTTTTAATTAAGTTTTGACGACAAATTTTAAAAGAAATCGCGGATTTGGAAACAAATGATGAAAGAAAAGCTAAACACAACAGCAGTACGGAGTTCGTTTTTTTTTTCTTCTTTCAGATTTCTCCCTGATCGATTTCAATTTTTGTCAAATCGATTTGTATTTTGCATGATTCAACATGGATTCATGGTGGAGGATATCGATAATGGTGGAGGATCAACGAAAAAGAAGAAGAAAAACAATGCTCGAGTTTCAATTTTATGCCCTAATCAGTGAAACACATCAACAGCACTGATATTTATCTGTTAAAGGTATGCTCTTAATTGGTTCTTCTGATTTGAACCAAAATTAGGGTTTATTTTGTTTGATTGCATCATCCAGGTTCATCGATTTCACCTAATGTCGATTCCCTTCTTTCATTCTAATTCGGATTTAGGTAATGAAGCAAAAATCGAAGCGGATAACGGAAAAATGTACGCATTTTAACAATGAGGAGCAACATTAATCGTCATTGAGTTCTAAACAACGTGCTGATACCAACTGTAAATCATAAAATACATATAAATAAAGATTTGACACATCAAGCAATGATACTACACATGTTTAAATTGCTGCTTTCTATCTCGCCACCACAATTGAAATAGATTGCCCATTTACGGATCCATTTTCCAAATTATCATCTCTAGCGGCCTCTGCATCATGCCTTTGAATGAAGAAAGCTGGTCGTTTTGGATCTGGTAGATTCATATTTTCATTTGTGAGCATTGAAACAACTTCTGACATGGTGGGTCTGTCTGTGGCATGATCTTGAACACACAAAAGACCTACATGAATGCATGTCATTACTTCCTTGGGAGTGCATGAATCTTCCAGTACTGGATCCATCAACTCCAAACCTCTGCTTCCGATCCACAGTTCCCATGCCTGAAAAAGTTTCAGCACTTATGCAACATGTGTATACATATAGTCTTCCTGGAGGCATCTTAAGCTTATAACACAAACAAACAGCCTTTAATAATATCCTAAGGACAGTGAATCTCACGTCCTGATCATTGATTTTCTGCAAGTAATTCTCCTTCTATTACCCTACTTTCAAACAACATGCAGTTGTGAATGCTTTTTCTCAAACAATAATTTGTTAATTGAAGCTTTTATTTGTATCAAATCCAGGATTAACTTACGAGTCCTAGAAGGTTGAGTGGGTGTTCCACATCATAGCTCGCATGATTCATCTTGCTGCTTACAATCTCAAGCAACAAGACCCCAAAACTAAAGACATCTGTCTTGGTTGAAATGGCACCTTCTCTCACATACTCTGGTGGCATATAACCACTGAATATCAAATCAAGCGTTAGCATTTGGGGGGTTTATGTTGGGATATATTTTTGACACAAGATAAGTTCTGGACTCACCGAGTTCCAACGACTCTACCGGTATTTGCTTCAGACTCATTGATCCCAAATAACTTAGCCATACCAAAATCTGATATTTTTGGCTTCAGATAGTCATCTAGCAAGATGTTACTGGCTTTCAAGTCTCTATGGATTACCCTAAGCCTTGAAAACTTATGGAGATATAGAAGTCCCTGAGCAATGCCGTCAATGATTACAAAGCGATTATTCCAATCCAGTAATCCAGTTTTCCTAGGATCTGTTTACAAGTAAGTAGCAGACACCAAATAAAGAACCAGGCTTATATATGAAAAAAAGAAGATACCGAGTGTTATTAAATCTTACCAAATAGAAAGAAATCCAAGCTATTATTAGGCATGTATTCATATACAAGTATTTTCTCTTGCTTCTCAATGCAACACCCTAGAAGCCTGACAAGATTAGTGTGTTGAAGTTTTACAATGAGTTCGGTTTCATTCTTAAACTCCTTGACTCCTTGCGCAGAGCTTTTTGAAAGTCGCTTTACCGCAACCTCTTGCCCATCAACTAATTTACCCTGAGAAGTCCATGGCATTAGCTTTTATTTGAAATATTCTTATGTAGCATGTTTTTATGGAAGTTCACCTTATAAACTGCTCCAAAACCCCCCTCTCCTAGCTTGTTTGTGCTTGAGAAATTGTTAGTGGCAGATAAGATGCTATGAAAGGTGAAGTAACGTAGCTCTTTGTTCATGTTCTTATCTCTTCGTATATTCTTGTAGAAGTGTCTCAGCTTATTCAACAACAACTTTTGGGTTCTCTTTGCTTTACCTAATTTGTTCACAAAGAGGAAGTGGTTAGATAGAATGTTTTGGATTTGGAAGGCAACACTTTCTTTCAAAATTTCAAAGATCTTGAAGTAGTCTTTTGCAACAATATTTCGAGGCAACACGTGCACTATCTTCTTCTAGGTTCCTCTAATTCATTAATATATTGCAAGTACATAATGTACAACTATCTGAACATAGTTATAGCATTCTTTTGATCCATTTCAACGACCCACTTGTTTACAATATGTAGGCAGATGTATCATGATTCATAATAAAGAAATTTTATTTTATAAAAGATAATTTGACGATTCCAGAGTATTAGTATTTCTTTATTAAGTGCAAGCATAAATGATGAGTGGAGCTTATTGCCCACCTGTGGAAAGCCAAAAAGATAAGGGACTACTGACTTTATATGGTCGAAGTTAAGATTAGATCGATACCTCTAACATGAAACTTCTTGTCTACCAAATAGCATGATACCAATGAAGTTAAACATCCAACCCCTATCATCAACAAAATCCACTTCTTGTTCTTCGTTTCTGCATTGGAAGAAAATTAGCTCCTTTTTCATATATGCCATGCTGTTACAGCAGTCAAAATATGAAATTGCTATCGCGATGGTAAAGCAATGGTATATATAGCGGTTCATATAATAGTTAGAATATTATATATATGTGTGTGTGTGTGTATATGCATAGCTCAACATATTATACGCATTCAAATACATAATTCATGATCTGAGTACGTATATATACGAGATCAGTGCCTTATTTCGTGTATGAATTTTCTAGATTATCCCGTTACAGATTTCGTGAAAACCTAAGTCATAGTAGGGGAGAAATACAGTATTTGGAAAGTGATTCCTAAACACGATCTAGAAAATTATCCAGGTTATATTCGACCACAAAACCTAATTCCTCAACACTAATGAATATGAGCCGATTAACTACCCACTGATGGGTTATCAGCTTATGGGTTTTCCACCGATGAGGTATCACCTATATGTTACCACTGACACTGACAGATCATCAAATGATGGGTTTTCCATTTATGGGGTAGTGGCTGATGACGGAGTCTCGGCTGATTTGGGTGTTTTCATCAGTTTTTGTAACTGCTCTATTTTTATAACCGCCCAATAATCATTTCCATTCAAACGGGAGCTATTCTCAGCGTTAATAATGTAGGATTAGTCTATAGGTTTAAAAAGAAACGATTTCTGTAATAATCGGGACTGACAATTTGATATTATCCTCAAGTTTCGTGATACCCAGGCAGATTTGGGTTGAAAAATAACTTATAGAAAGCAATCTTACTTTTCTCCATGGAAATCACTCTATTTTTTTTTCATATAAAGAACAACTCCTCCAACAGTTTACCAGGCTGACCTTAAGTGTTGTGTATATATGGTGGTGCTTCCAGAAGGATACCCGGTATTATTCATTGTAAAGGTGCATGAGTTCAAATTCTATATAGTAACAAACGTAAATCATTTTCTACATGTGTCAAAAGCATCAAGATTCATGAGTAGTGAACTTGCTAACCTCCCTGATAAGAAATGATGTAATATTCTGAGTCTGTGGATATATATGCATCTTTCATTCTCCTCATTTTATAAGTCTTGCAGCCTGCCTTGTTTGGGGTTGCATAACTATAGACATTGCAAGAACAATTTCTCCAGCATATTCGTTCACAGTCATTTAAAGTCAAGTTATAGCTTTCATTATATTCATACTCATCCACAAAAATGTAACCATATGATCTAGCCCGAGAAGTATAGTAATACTTCCTGCATTTTGACTTTTCTAAGGTATATTCTGCACAACCAGGTACAGGGTCATCGATTGAATAGCATTTGACATCTAAATTAAGAGTTGAACCCTTAAGCTGACCGTCTGGATGAATTTTCAGAGCTGGAAATGAATCATGTGTTTTTGTTAAATATGTGAAGGACTGCTCAGTCTCATTAGAAATATAGTAGAGACGGACATCTGGACCAGAAGATTGTAGATTTGTGTTTTCGAATTCACCATTATGCCAAAGTCCACTCCTCCAGTGGATGTTCCCTCGTCTCAAGGTAACCAGTTGACTTGTGCCATTGGGGTCTCCTGTTAATGTATAAGACCCATCTGCCGGTAGAAGCTCACCCCGCCAAGAAGTCAGTGACCATCTGTGGCCAGTCTTGAGATTAACTCCCAGTTTCATCCCAGGTAGAAGCGTGTCTGTTGGGTAATCAAAGCTTTGCCATAAAACCTGTTTAACTGACCCATCTGGATACAGTTCTTGAAGTACCAAATTTCCAGAATCCAATAGTGTAGCACTTGCATTGCGTGCTACGGGAGTAGGACTATAGAGATCAAGAACAGTGCCTGCACCAGATATAATGGTGAGCTTGCCATTGGAATCTATCATGAGCTTGCCGTATAGATCTGGAATTGGATTGTTTCTGTTTGCTACCCAAACTACTCCATCACGGTTGCCATCACGGTTGCCATTGCGGTTGCCACGTGATTCATAGGATATTTGGTAGTTTTGATAGAATATCCCTAGATAAGGGCATATGCTAGTTCCAAAGCTAAAGAATTTCAAAGTGAAAACATTGTTTGATGAAACTAATTCATCCCAATCCTTGAAGTGTTGACCTTGTTGTAAGGTATCTGTTATTGAGTAGCAAGGTTTGCTGAAAAAAGCGAGGATGAAGATAAGGAATATTCTCATATCAGCCATTGTTTCAAGATAAAAATGATCTTGTTGAACATAGAAGCTCTGGGATGAGAAGAGAAGAGAAGAAGTGATTTCTATAGTGAGTTCTAAACTCTTAGCAAATTAATTTTTTGACCATATCAAACTTCTACACCTTTTGTTTTATGTTAGACATGGTCAACAGAAAATAGACATCCCTTTTCTGTTGATGTGATAAGTGCCTTGTTTTTTAAATCTCCCACGGCTTTCTACATGGCCAGAAACGTAGCATTTAATAGATCATAGGAAAATATACTTTTGAAAGTTGTATACCTCAGATGTACTGACTGGAGGTGTATATCTCTATATGCAGGAATATAGTAGCAAACATGAGGCGTATCTCGAGGCAAGGCGGCCCGAAACCACGCCTGAGGCGGCACCTCTCGGACCCTGGACGAGGCTTAGTGAGGTGTGAGGTGGTGTCGAGGTGTACGACTCAGATGATCTGCTATGGTAATGTATTTTTTTGACTTTTTTATGGCAGATTGGCAGTAGTACTTCTCTCTATGGTATAAGAGTCTTTTCATTTAAAAGAAACAAAAGTCAAAGTCCAATGGGCCCAATGTCTTCTTTTAATATTTCAAAACCCAAAAAACTAGTAGTTTTTCCTCTCAATCAAAAAGAGTGGTTTGACTCTTCCTCTTCCTCCAAGCAACCAATTTTTTATTTTCCACACCCTCTCAGCCTATCTCATGGTTTCACTCTTTCCTCTATCAAAACCACTGAACCAACGCCTCTTAGTAATTAAGTATTTTATGTATATATATATATTTGATATACAAATGTATATTTATTTGTGTAGTTTATATCCATATTTGGGTGTGTATATATTTCCGCCTCGGGGCTTACGCCTCGCATCGAGGCTTGTTTCCGCCTTTTAAAAACCTTGGTAGCAAGTATCATACTAGAAGGAATACGTCAGGAAATGCTTCGTATTGAGACAAGAGTTTACATTCTAACAAATGAGAATAAATGAGGATGGATTTTATGCTCCAAAAGACATTTTAAAATTGAGGTAAACCTTGATAATTTAGCCGACAAGTGTAGCATTTTTGACAAACCATCCCTTGGTAAAAATCGGGGTGTTACAAGATTTATAGTATGAATAAGTACCAAAAAAATATAATATAGTATTGTATTCATTCTTGATTTCATTTCTAAAGGTCTCATGAGTCATGAGATCTTTACAATGCAATATTTTGTCTAAAATAATGTATAAATTTATGTTAATTATTTAACAAATTAACATAAACAGATAAAAAGGTAATAAAAATATAAGTTTATATTAGGATAGCAAAACAGAACTTAATTTCAACTTCTGTGATTCATTTTTAAATTATTTAAGCGTTCAAATAAGGATTATAAATAAGTATTAAATCGTATATTTGATATTTTTATCCTTGTGAAAATTTTAACTGGATATTTTTGTAATGATATAAAGCTTAGAGGGTTCTTGAAATCAAGTTTCAAATCTAATCTACAGAAGCAGTGACAAATTAAGTAATAATATTTTACGCATGTTCTTATGCTGTCTTCTATCTTGCCACGACAATCGAAATAGATTGCCCATTTACGGACCCATTTCCCAAACTATCATCTCTTGTTGCCTCTGCCACCACCTCTGACTCTGCTTCTGCTTCATGCCTCTGAATGAAGAAAGCTGGTTGCTTTGGATCCGGTAGATTCATATTTTCATTCGTCAGCATTGAAATAACTTCTGACATGTTAGGTCTATCCATGGCTTGATCTTGAACACACAAGAGACCCACATGAATGCATGTCATTACTTCCTTCGGACTGCATGAATCTTCCAATACCAGATCCATCAATTCCAAACCTTTGCCTTCTTTCCATAGCTCCCATGCCTGAATCAGTTTTAGCATTTATGCAACATGTAGTTATGATCAATGCTTTCTTCATTATATTGTTGGTGGAGCCATTTATTCGTATCAAATAAAAAAAAATCCAATCTTGGATAGGATTAACTTACGAGTCCTAGAAGGTTGAGTGGGTGTTCCACATCATAGCTCTCATGATTCTTCTTACCGCTTACAATCTCAAGCAACAAAACACCAAAACTGAAGACATCTGTCTTGGTTGAAACGGCGCCTTCTCTCATATACTCTGGTGGCATATAACCACTGGATATCAAATCAAATCAAGAATTAGCATTTGGGAATTTGTGTTGGATATATATATTTTACACAAGAGAAATTATGGACTCACAGTGTTCCAACGACTCTACTTGTATTTGCTTCAGACTCGTTGATCCCAAATAACTTAGCCATGCCAAAATCTGAAATTTTTGGCTTCAGGTAGTCATCTAGCAAGATATTACTAGCTTTCAAGTCTCTATGGATGACCCTCAGCCTTGAGAACTTATGGAGATATAGAAGTCCCTGAGCAATGCCGTCAATGATTACAAAGCGATTATTCCAATCCAGTAATCCAGTTTTCCTAGGATCTGTTTAAAAGTGAGTAGCAGACACCAAATAAAGAACCAGGCTTATATATAAAAAAAAAAAGATACCGAGTGTTATTAAATCTTACCAAATAGAAAGAAATCCAAGCTATTATTAGACATGTATTCATATACAAGTATTTTCTCTTTCTTTTCAATGCAACATCCTTGAAGCCTGACAAGATTAGTGTGTTGAAGCTTGACAATGAGTTCGGTTTCATTCTTAAACTCCTTGATTCCTTGTGCAGAGCTACTTGAAAGTCGCTTTACAGCGACCTCTTGCCCATCAACTAATTTTCCCTGAGAAATCAATGAAAATGAGCTTTTATTTGAAATATTTATATTTAGAGTGGGTATGGAAGAAGTTTACCTTATAAACTGCTCCAAAACCCCCCTCTCCTAGCTTATTTGTGCTTGAGAATTTGTTGGTGGCAGATAAGATGCTTTGAAAGGTGAAATAACGCAACTCATTGTTCATATTCTTATCTCTTCGTATATTGTTGTAGAAGCGTCTCAACTTATGCAGCAATGTCCGCAGCTCATGCAGCAGCTCAAGTAGCAGCTGGTTTTTGAATTTCTTGGCTTTCCCTAATTCGTTAATAAAGAGAAAGTGGTTAGATAGACTTCCTACCAAATGTATGTCTTCTAAACTTCCGAAGATCTTGAAGCAGTCTTTTGTAACTGTATTTCATAGCAACACGTGCACTACCTCCTTCTGGGTTCCCTTAATTTATTAAATATATTGCAAGTACAGAATGTACAACCATCTGAATGTAGTTAAGGGTATTCCCTTGATCCATCTGAATGACCCGCTTGCTTACAATTTGTAGGCAGACTAAAATGATGAGCAGATCTTATTGTGGAAAGCCGAAAGATAAGGGACTGCCTGTATTTATATGGACGAAGTAAAAAATTTTAAGATTGATACCTCTAACATGAAACCTCTTGTCTAGGAAATAGCATGATAGGAGTGGAGCTAAAGATCCAACCACTATCATCAACCAAATCCACTTCTTGATCTTGTGCTCCGTTTCTGCATATGAAGATCATTTAACTCTCTTCTAGTTTAGGCAATCTTTCATTGTTATTAAGGGCCGTTTACCAAGCGCTTACCCAAATCACATTAACTTACCGGATGAATATGCCAAGGACCAAGAATCTTAGCGGATAAGAGCAAAGGCATGGACCGAGAATCTTACCCGTTAAGTGAGGGCGACGGCTCTTACGACAGTTAGTGCTTACCGGGTAAATTGTTGCATAATATACCATTTTGGTGGACTAAAATCTTACTCGGTAAGTAAGTGATAGTGTTAAATTTTGCCGGTAAGCAAGTTACATGGGTAAGCGTTTGGTAAACAGCCCCTGTTGAAGAGGCTTTTCATATGGGAATTTGTTTTGCAGTCACATTTGGTATTCACAAAGAATTTCTTCAACTTTCCGTGTTGAAGAGAAAGTGTCCAAGTCTACCCGATGGACAAATACTAGCGACAAATATGCCATCTTTACAGGTACTCTCCTATCAATTATATCTGTAGTAAAAATTGTGTCC
This sequence comes from Silybum marianum, assembly GCA_036898165.1. Classification (NCBI taxonomy): domain Eukaryota; kingdom Viridiplantae; phylum Streptophyta; class Magnoliopsida; order Asterales; family Asteraceae; genus Silybum; species Silybum marianum. The sequence continues at coordinate 30,352,249 of CM072535.1, forward strand.
AAGTATCAAGGGTAGTAAACTTGCTAACCTTCATATTTCACCAGGGCATAAAATTCCGTGTCTCGGTGATTTTCCGCTTTTTCTGGATTGTATATCATTTGACCATAAGTCTTGCAGCCTGACTCGCTTTTGGCTGAATAGGTATAGGCAGTGCACGAACAATTACTCCAGCATAATCTTTTGCAATCATATAAAGTCAAGTTATAGCTTTCATCATATACATACTCATCCATATAAACATACCCATGTCTTGTAGCAAAGTAATAATCTTTCCTGCATTTTAAGTTTCGAAGCTTATATTCAGCTGCACAACCACGCCCATGGCCGTCGATTGAGCTGCATCTGATGTCTAGTTTCAGAATGGAAGCCTTAAGCTCACCATCCGGATACAGCTTAAGAGCCGGAAATGAATCATAAGTTTTTGTCAAATATGAAAAGGACATTTCCGTGTCATTAGAAATATAGTAGAGGTTGACATCTGGACCTGCAGATTGTAGATTTGTTCTTTCAAATTGACCATTTTGCCAAGGTCCACTCCTCCAATCGATGATGCTTCCTCGCCATAGGATGAACAGTTGACCCGTGCCATTCAGATCTCCTCTTAATGAAAAAGACCCATCAGCCGGTAGTTGTTCACTCCGCCAAGAAGTCAATGACCATCTGTGACCAGTCTTGAGATTAACCCCTAATTTCATCCCGGGTAGAAGCGTGTCTGTTGGGTAATCAAAACTTTGCCATAAAACCCGCTTAACCAACCCATCTGGATACAGTTCTTGCAGCACCAAATTTCCGTTATCCAACAGCCTAACACTTGCATTTCGTGTTAATTGAGTAGTAGGAGTGAAAAGATCAAGAATAGTGCCTGATCAAGAATAAATGTTAATTGAGCTGTAAAGCGACTTTCAAGTAGCTCTGCACAAGGAATCAAGGAGTTTAAGAATGAAACCGAACTCATTGTCAAGCTTCAACACACTAATCTTGTCAGGCTTCAAGGATGTTGCATCGAAAAGAAAGAGAAAATACTTGTATATGAATACATGTCTAATAAGAGCTTGGATTTCTTTCTATTTGGTAAGATTTAATAACACTCGGTATCTTTTTTTTTTATATATAAGCCTGGTTCTTTATTTGGTGTCTGCTACTCACTTTTAAACAGATCCTAGGAAAACTGGATTACTAGATTGGAATAATCGCTTTGTAATCATTGACGGCATTGCTCAGGGACTTCTATATCTCCATAAGTTCTCAAGGCTGAGGGTCATCCATAGAGACTTGAAAGCTAGTAATATCTTGCTAGATGACTACCTGAAGCCAAAAATTTCAGATTTTGGTATGGCTAAGTTATTTGGGATCAATGAGTCTAACGCAAATACAAGTAGAGTCGTTGGAACACTGTGAGTCCATAATTTTTCTTGTGTCAAAATATAGATATATCCAACACAAAATTCCCAAACGCTAATTCTTGATTTCGATATCCAGTGGTTATATGCCACCAGAGTATATGAGAGAAGGCGACGTTTCAATCAAGACAGATGTCTTTAGTTTTGGTGTTTTGTTGCTTGAGATTGTAAGCGGGAAGAAGAATCATGAGAGCTATGATGTGGAACACCCACTTAACCTTATAGGACTCGTAAGTTAATCCTATACAATACTTGTTTTCTTCGTTTGAGATACAAATAAAGGGTTCAATTCAACCAACAATAAATTGTTGCATAAATGCTAAAACTAATTCAGGCATGGGAGCTATGGAAAGAAGGCAGAGGTTTGGAGTTGATGGATCTGATATTGGAAGGTTCATGCAGTCCGAAGGAAGTAATGACATGCATTCATGTGGGTCTCTTGTGTGTTCAAGATCATGCCACGGACAGACCCACCATGTCAGAAGTTATTTCAATGCTCACGAACGAAAATATGAATCTACCGGATCCAAAGCAACCAGCTTTCTTCATTCAGAGGCATAAGGCCGAAGCAGAGGTGGCAGTGGCAGCAGGAGATGATAATTTGGGAAATGGATCCGTAAATGGGCAATCTATTTCGATTATCGTGGCAAGATAGAAGGTAGCAAAAGAACATGTGTAATATCATTACTTAATTTGTCACTCGTTCTGTAGATTAGACTTGAAACTTGATTTCGTGAACCCTCTAAGATATATATATCATTACAAACATATATACATGTAAATTATTGTGGTACGGTTAAAAAAGATGAAGATTAGATTATGCTTATATACATATATATATATATATACAATTGTGGATGATCTAAAAAAGATTATGCTTTCCCAATAAGTAGACCGTGAAGAATGGGATAGGAAGAAGCCTTGTTTGTTTTTTTCATTTTAAGCTCTTAATAACGACTTATATCTGATTCGTTTAGACGTTTCATAACTATTTCAGAACTGAAATCAGACTTCAGACTTCAGCACCTCTTAAATAACAAACGCCACCTAAGAGACGTTCACATCCAAACAAAAGGTGCGGGTCTCTATTTATGTTGACCATATCTAACAACGTAACAGAAGGTGTGGAGTAGAACTTGCTACTCAACAACAGATACCTTACAACAAGGTCAACACTTCAAGGATTGGGATGAATATGACCTTGAAATGTCAGAATGCAGAAATCATTATGACATTTATTCAACAAATGACAATAACCATCATCTGCCATATGGCTACATATATACGAATGAGTATGTATATGATGAAAGCTATAACTTGACTTTATACGATTGCGAAAGAATATGCTGGAGAAATTGTTCTTGCACTGCCTATACTTATGCAACCAAAAACAGGGCAGGCTGCAAGACTTATTATGGTCAAAGTATATACAATCCAGAAGAATTTGAAAATCCTAGAGACATGAAATATTATGTCTTTTGTTCTTGTCCACGAGGTTAACACCTTTGCTACTCTTGATGCTTTTGGCTTATGTAGAAAATTATTTACACTCTTAACCATAATATGATATCATAAATACTATAGGTTAGACTTTCGAAGGTATAATCCAATAGTAAGATGCATAGCACCAAATAGCAAGTGATTATATAATAATAACTTTTGAATGTTACAACTTTGAAGAAACCAAAACACAGAAAACTGAAGAATTATAAATGTAAAGATGTTAATACTTCACCATTTGTTTTCTTTGTGAAATTCCTAATGTGACTGCAGAAGTGGATTGGAGCAGTTTATAAGGTGAACTTCCATAAAAACATGCTACATAAGAATATTTCAAATAAAAGCTCATTTTCATGAATTTCTCAGGGAAGATTAGTTGATGGCCAAACAGACTTTCGAAAAGCTCTACACAAGGACTTAAAAGAGTTTAAAAATGAAACCGAAGTCATTGTAAAACTTCAACACACTAATCTTGTCAGGCTTCTAGGGTGTTGCATTGAGAAGCAAGAGAAAATACTTGTATATGAATACATGCCTAATAATAGCTTGGATTTCTTTCTATTTGGTAAGATCTAACACCCAATGCATTCTGACGAGCATACTTCTTTAATTGGTATCAGCTACTCATTTGCAAACAGATGGTAGGAAAAATGGATTACTGGATTGGAATAATCGCTTTATAATCATTGAGGGCATTTCTCAGGGACTTGTATATCTCCATAAGTTCTCAAGGTTGAGGGTAATCCATAGAGACTTATATTGTCCTCTATTACTGATCCTCAAAATTGGCCGTCCTAATTAGGCTCTGTCTTTTAACCAGGATGTTTTATATCAACATGTAAGTAAATGGATGTTTTATATCAACATGTAAGTAAATGGATGTTTTTATATCAACATGTAAGTAAATGGATGTTTTCATCCACCTGCATTCACACACGCACCATCATTTGCCTCTGCATACCGACTTGTATCACCATGGCTGAAACTTTAACATGGGAAGGTATGTGAAAGTGATCAATTTCAAAACACAAGACAAAATTCATCCTCTGAATATATACACTGATTTAACCACATATATTATAAACCAATCAAGATTTAACATTTTAAAATTCATCCACATCTGGCACATGAGGTCTCAACGGAGAGATTTATATGCTTGCAATTCAAATCAAAAGTATGTGGCAAAACTTAATCAAAAACCGAAGAGCACCTGGACATGGACAAACGTCTTCGAAGCTTGAATTTTCAATTTCATGAGTTGGATCGCAACAATCAGCTTGATGAAGAAGTTGCAATACGCCCAGAGATCTAATGAACCAAACCCTAATCAGTTAAAAGTTCTCTCTGTAAATATGAATCAGAGCCCTCAAATTGGTACCCAACTCTCCTTTGTTTCTTCCTGCCTATGATTCCTGTAAAACAAACTCCTTTTTGGTTCCCTCGATAGCGGTTCCAAATGAATTGGAATTCAAAATTTGGAATGGAAATTCATTATTTTGGTAATCAGTGTTAGTTAAATTCGATGCAAACCAATTAAATTTGCATCCCATGCTTTAAAACCCGGGTTTGTAACTTTTCGAGAATAAATCATTCTGTTAATAGATCTCGTCTTGTTCCTTAATATTCGATTTTTCGAATTTCGTAAACCAGACGCCCATTAAAATCTTATATTTACTTTATTCCATTTCATCCCACCATCACGGTCGTCACCACTGGCTTCACCCCCACCACCGACATTGCTGTCACCATCACCATCGTCATCATTGTCACCACCAACGTTACCTTTGTGATCGCCATCACCACTACCACCCCTGCCACGATGACTACCATCGACACCACTACCGTCTCCACACCACCACCACTGTTATATACATCCCCTCCCAAATGAGGTAATTTGTAATTTACTCATTAAACGTTCAACTGATTAATGTTTGTAAAATGGGCCCTAGTTTTCATACTTGTCGATAACATTTTTACCACATATTTCATGTCCTACCTTTCTATCACATTCATTTGTCCACATAAATCATTGGCTTGATCATTATGATCAAAATCATATACTTACATTTTTTTAAGATCAAAGATTTCTATTGCTTGTGGATTTTAAAAATGAATATAATACATTAATATTTTTTTAGGTAGAATTTATCCTCCCATATTTTAAAGTTACAACACATTAATATTTAAATAATGTTTGTATAATAAAAAATTAAAAAAACCGGCCTAGGCCGAAAAAATTAGTTAAGGACCCTACCATCTATTAATAGGACATGTTTTTTATATTGAAGGTCTTAATCGGGCTATCAAAACGTATTATTGAGAATCCTGCTATATCATCCTACATGATAATGGTAATAATTCCAACAATAGATCGGTACATTTTAAACACTTGTAGTCGGTTGAAACGTTTCATCAATTCTTTATACCAATATGACTAGAGGCTTAATTAGGTATTTTGATAACAAACAAAATTTCACATTAAAAAGTTGTATTGTAGAAATGCATACTCAAAATACATTTTATGTGAATAATTTAGATTATCGTGGGTAAAATATAATTTTTGAGATTTTTGAAATAAATAAGCGGGTCAAATATTTCAATTAAAATTATGGATAACAAATACATTTTTGGTGACAAAAAGTATAAATCTTGTAAGTTATGGGGTCAAATGATGGCTAAAAAGTAAAAACATTAGAGATTATAAAAAGTTTTGCCAAAATGTAATTTTTATAAAGTTTATAAGCTTTTGTAATTTTAAAAAACTTAAATATCTAGCATCATCTTCAATAGTTATGTTATAATTTTCTCTTTTTTGTGAGTGATACTACATCCACACAGCCAATTTAAAACCAACAGGGTCTCACTTACATTCACTGACGGATTTTGATATCATCAAATATTTCCCATTTATTGACTCCACCAACAAAGAAGGCATATGTCCCATTGATATTATTGAAGTAACACATACGATACTAAGAGATAAGATATATCTTGTCTTTCTTGTCACGAAATAAGTCGTTATTAATATAATTTTCAGTAGTATAGAACTTAATGAAGGATGTGAAAGGGCGGGTATAGAGTTGTCTAGAGAAACAAAATTTGATATAACAAATCTCTTATTGTCTAGAAAGTTTTAATGAAACTTATTAATATACATTTGACATTATCGTTTATGTCATCCCATTAAATTATGATGCAAAAAGTTATCGAGATTTTACTTGAGTGTTCATTGAAAATCAAAATATCCTAAAATCTAAGAAAAAAAATATCTTGTATTGTTTGTTCTACAAAAAGTAATCGGAGATTGACACCAACCAAAGTTGGGATTTGACCATCAACACTTTTGGGACGTATTTAAGGCATGTTTGTTAGTAGCTTAATGAGACTCACAAGTCACAACTGATTCGTCAAACTATACACGATTGTTTGGTAGTGACTTAATGATATCAAAAGTGGTTTATTCAGTAAGTTTTTAGGATGGAGCTTTATGCAGAAAGTCAAGTTTTTTTTCCCATTCCTCCCAATTAAAAAACACGTTTTTTTCATCTATCAAAACAATTTTCCTAACAAAAACTTTCACAATTTATACAGACAAATTAATTCACAAAGACAACTTTATCTATACAGAACTTAATGGAAACCAACCAAACAAGCCCTTAATGTGCTATTTGTGGGCCCATTCACGACAGAGTATGCGACTTGGATATCATATGGTTCTAAGAGATATATCAACCAATTGGTCACATATGTGTTTGTCATCAATTTGTAACATGGATTTAAAAGATTGTTTGCTCAAATAACAAAATTACGAGCATAGATTCCAAGAGAATCTATCCTTTATAATATTGGTGAGTTTATATCTGTGGTTTTTAATTTTATATCGACTAAAACAATTGTAAAAGTGCATATTATTCATATACATGCACAAAATGATCAATCTAATTACCTTACTAAACATCTTCAACTGATAGTTAGACTATTGATTACAAGAAACAAACTTTATAGTTATCTTACATGTGTGAACACGTCCGCATCACACCAATCGTTTTTCATCTTAGAATTTTTGAACATGATTATTTTGTTCCAATTGTCCACCACATCATACAAAGATGGGACCGTAAAAGAAGTTTGAGAATATATGTCGATTGTGAATCTCCTTTTGAAAAACTGGGAATGGAACCTAAGAACTTGGGATTCTGTTAAACGTGCAAAATGAGCTGGGTTTAGAAAATGTGTTCCCTGATCAATTCATTGCATCTTATTATATAAATCATTTCATATTCTTTTACAAAATTCAACAACATTTCTTCTCAAATAATGGTTTATTTCTTGTCGGTAATATGTACTCATAATAGTTCATGTATATTCCATCGTATTATTAAAATCATATCCATAACGATGTTGGGTGGTGAATGCCACCTAATTGTCATTTCTCATAACCGTCCAATAATTAATCTTGAATTTTGGAAATCATTTATCTTTAACATAGCATTCATTATCAATTTTAATGTACGAATTATCAATTTTTTTAATAAATGAAATTTAGGATTAAGTATTTAAACTTTATATAATACAAAGACTAAATATGTAAATTTTCATTTGTTCAAAAAAAATATGTAAATTTTTTAATAACTCTAACTCTGTTTGATGTTTGAACGAAAATGGAATTAAAATGAAAACCACAGGAACCGAAAAAGCAACTTTTAAACCACATGGACGAAAATCGTAGTTTACTCTTTTTTAATTTTAACCCTCATTAATATTAATTATTATTTATTACCGTTAATTATAAATAAATATTAATAGATATTAATTAATACTAATTAAAAATTTATTATCAATCAATTTTTATTATACATTAATATTATTTATTAATTACTTAATTACAATAATTATTAATCATATTATTTATTTTCATATTATCTTAATTATTTTTCAAGGTTATCAAAATGTAAATATAAGTATATAACAATTCTAAAAATGTTTTATGTAACATAAAATTTAAAATTATAATTATGTTGTTTCGTTGATAATAAAATCGTGTAGAATAATTTTAGTAAAATCTTCAATTTAAATAAAATAATTTTTTAAAAACTATTAATTAATTAAGAATTGTGAAATTGATCTGTTTTATTTTATATTATATGTAGTGATTACGTAAAGTTATAAATAATATTTTTTTCTAAAATTTATGTTAACAAATCCAAATATCATAATATATATAATAATCAATTCCAAATTATTTTAATCATTATATATATATATATTTATCATATTATTTATATTAGTTAATATATTATATTATATTATTAAATATTTGTTTTAATTATATCTAAACACATAATAATTGGTTAATTTTTCAAGATGTCGTTTTTGGTAATTTTATATTCTTATCAGCTAATTTTGTTAAACATGATTTGTTCATCAAATAGTTTATTAGAGCATCTCCAAAATAGAGAAAATAAAGATTTTAGAGTTTTTGAGCAATATTTTTGCTCCAACAGCATCTCCAAAACTTTCTCCAAAATGGAGAAAGTATTGGAGAAAGTATGAAAGAAATTACAAAAATCTCTTAATTTGGAGACATCTACAAAAATGATTACCATGAGAGAGAAATATTTTTTTTATTAGGTTCCTCCGATAAGAAAAATTAAAATTAAATGTTTAGATGAGATAAATAACATTTTATTAGAAATATAGAATATTTTAATAATATAATGAACTTTATAATCTCCAAAATAGAGATGCTGTTGGAGTTGAATTTAATATTTTTTTAACATTTTGACATTTTGATATTTGATCTTCATTTTGCAAAAAATTATAAACATGCTGTTGGAGATGCTCTTAGTTACTAGTTAGCTTATCAGTTATCAGCTAATTTATTAACTAGTTTGTCAAACATGATCTATAAATATGTAATTATTACATTCATTTAATTAACAAAATAACAGTTTTACCCTTAATTATATAAAAAAAATCTTATCTATTACATAATTAAAAATAAAATAAAAATAATAAGCGATTACTTTAAATACATATTTTTATTTTAAAACAAACTAAACCAATAATATAGACATTTAATTCAAAAAGAATCTTGTTCACGTAGCTTAACATAAATAAAATTATGGGATGGAGTAACGAATAAGAAGTCATTATGGCCCTTCATGGGCCGGTGCAAAAAGTTGGGATGCCATAATCATCCAAAATAGTGGGTCCGGCAAACGCTGTCGTTTTAGGAACACAATAATTCAAACAACTTGACTTCCATTCTACACACTAAACACACATGTTGAAACTGAAATAACTCTTGCTATAATTTCTAAATTTCTAAAAATAAAATAAAAAAATCCAAACAAATTCAAGATTTAAAACTTTATTTTTAAAAAGGTGCATTGGACCTCATTGGGGCCTTCGTAGATCCAACGTTGATTGTCGTCAGTGATCCATCTAGAATTTTTGACGATTAAGAGCATCTCCAACAGGCAACAACTTATCGCCTTCTTTAAAATGGAGATAATGGAGAAAAATGAGGATTTTGAGCCAAAATGGTTTCCAGCAACTTCCCCAAATCCTTCTCCAAAATGAAGAAAGTGAAAGAGAGAATACGTTTTTCTCTAAATATGGAAAACACCCCAAAAATGATTACCAATTGTCACCACCAATAGAAAATTTTAAAACAAAATATTTGGAGAGATAAATAATATTTTAATGAATGAATGAACGAATATTTTAATATTATAATCAATGTTGGCTTCTCCAAAATAGGGAATCTGTTGGAGATGATTGCAAATATTTTTAGAGATTTTAACTTTTTGTTCTCCATTTTGAAGAATCTGTTGGAGATGCTCTAAAAGTACACATAAGACTTCAGAGACACGGTTGTGGGCACGATTCATTAGAATTTTTCTGTAAGTTTTTGTTAGGGTATGCATTTTACGGTTAGATATGGATCTATACGTCACATTTACTTACACATGGGAAAATTTTTGTAGTAATTTTTAAGGTAACAATAAAAAAGTAAAGATTTGACAATATCAATTATGGCGAAGAATCGTGTGAGAAGAATAGTTAAGGAGAGATTTGAAGTCATTATCACTTTTAATGTCATTGTTCACCCCATGAATTGCATTTTAGAAGGGAATTGATCCGGTGCATCAGTGTGTACCTTATTAGTATTGACATTCAATTATAATTGATTCAAGAGTAGAGATCTGTTTCTTGCATTTCTCACTATTACTGATCTCATTGAAATCCAACCTTATCGATTACTACAATTATCAAAATTTGTTACTCCTCATATGAATACCATTTAACATGAACCGATAATCTAAGGAAAGTTGTGACCAAATATTCAACTTTGTGCTCTTATTTATGTCCACATAACCCGATAAATTCATGAACATGCTTTTTATGTTTTGATATATTGTTTTTTAAATAATATAAAAAAATGTTATAGGTTTTTATAATATAAAATATCATATATTAGGAATTTTGGTTTGTAACTATTTTTATATTACTTAATAAAAACAATTTAAATTGATAATCTTCTATGTTGTTGAGACACTTTCATAAACATGTTGAAACAATAATGCACTTACATAAATTTACGATGCATATACTAAACTTAGAGCTCTGTAATTAATTTGTATGACGGAAAACATCTGATGCACTAATATTTGCCTCAATGGAAAGGCTCTTGTGACCAGGGGCGAACCTGTAGTGTAGCCTACGGTGGCACGGGCTATCGTATTATTTCTTCGATAAAAGGTAAAAAAATTAGGTTTGTTAAAGGTTCAACCGTATTGTTTTACAGTGTGTCATCATATACAGGGGCGGAACACAAGTCTTCTAATTAAGGGGGCTGAACCCAACAAAACATCTTTATTGATAAGCTCAATTCATTATAAAAAAACTGTATGACAGGAGAATAGAACCTATGACCATATATACAGGGGCCATATATACATAACCACCTAAGTTAAGTGCAATTCATTGATAATATTTCTAATATCTAGTATTTAAGGCATAAAACGCAGTGGCCCCCCTAGGCCCCTATTGTGTTCCTCCTCTGACTATATATATTTTAAAATTATAATATAGACACAAGTTTCCTTGGTGGAGTTGGTTTGCATGACTTTTCCTACACTCAAGACCCAAGTTCAAATTTTGCTAGTGTCATTTTTTAGTTTTTTGCTTTTAATTTCAAATTTATTATATTTCTAAAAAAATGCACAATAAAAAACCTGAACTCAAGGCCTCACAATTGAAAATCAATGAACTAACCAATAGACCAATTATAATGTTGTGAAAAATATCTCGACATTTTTTTTCTTATAGTTAAATAGTGCAACCGTTTGAAAAAAATTCTGGATCCATCCCTACTTGTGACGTATATTGATACTCACCGAAACTATGACTTATTATCATTTTTGGTACTGAAGGTTTATGTTCGCACATGCATAATAATAATGTTTTCATGGCATAACATAAATTAATACAATGACAATATTGTGAGCCTGCTAAAAAAGTTTAAAATATATTTACATAGCATGTAACAAATACAAAAACTATAGAAGTTATTAGTATCATATTGTAAGTCGTGTGAAGACTCACACTTGATGGTGTAGGTTTCTATAAATTAATCTAACACTGAGTTAGTACCGAATGAACACCTACTCATAAATATTACACTTAGGTGGCGTTTGTTTTTTAAGAGGTGCTGAAGTCTGATTTCAGTTCTGAAATGGTTATGAAACGTCTAAACGAATAAGAAATAAGTGGTGATTTAAGAGCTTAAAATGAAAAAACAAACGCCTTAGTAGGTCAAATACTAACAAATGCATAAAACCTTACTGAATTAGACTACTGAAAACACTCGATCTACTAACATCTATGTCTACATAACCATGCCAAACCTTACATAGTTTGAGGCTTTGCGCCAAATCAAATGGAAACTCACACGGTTATGATACAAGCCAAACTATACTACCAAATCATAGTAGAAAACTAGACGGTGTGCCTATCGTTGCCCAATTCCAAACTAACATGCCAAATGCACATCTCATGAGTCTGGTATAAACACAAGTTTGATGACTGATTCTACATCAAATTCATGTTTTCTTTCCGAAATTTAAGCCAATAACATGAAATTGTTTTCTTTCACAACTAAATGGCTTTAAAGCATCTCATTGAAAGTAAATTCATTGTTAATTTCTTATCAAACATTATTACTCACCTGTAAGTAAAACGAGACTTAACAAAAAAATTATACCTTTCACTTACTGATTTCTTGGTTAAACTTGATATTGCAACGCTATTATTTTCTCTTTCACAATTAAATGACTTTAAGTGAAAGACATATATATGATATAGTAGTTAAGATAATCATGTAAAAGAATTAAATATCCTAATTTATTTTCTATTTTTTCCATAATCGTTTTTGGATATTTGATAATTATAAATTTTTATCTTATTTTTAAGCATGGATCATTGACGAATTTACAATCTAGATATTAATCGAATTAAATCTCATTTATCTAATCTTATATGCAAACGCGAACATCGATGTTCTTCATTGATCGTTTCATAGAGCCAACTGCAAAAGAACCCAACGAACAATTATCAAACGGTGATAATCAAGTGGATATTTGTTCATATGTAAAGTTAACATGTGTCTTAATCGTAACTTGTACGTAAAATAGCTTGCAACTTTTAACCCAGATTTATATTTGAACATGTGAATTCTAACATATATTCACATGTAATCTTAATCATAACTTGTACGTGAATCAATTACAGCCTATAATTCAGATTTATACTTGAACTTGTGTGTTTTAATAACGTAAAGAGTATGTTGAAAATGTTTTTATTGATTTATAGCTTAGTGGTTCAATAGTTGTATATACTTTTAAAATCAAGAGTTCTTAAAAAACAAAACTTAATTTTTTATAATAAAGTATATGGACATAAAAAAATAGAAATTTTTATATATAACAATAATATAAATATATATATATATAGAGGAAAGTTTAAATGCGAACTCAAATTTGGTTGTGAACGTGAAAACAAATGAGAGCGCGACACGTGTCTGAATGTAAATTATTCAGATTGAATAATCAAAGAAATATTTAGACCGAATAAAACTAAATATAGTGTTTAGTCATACTGAATATACACTATATTCGGTTTTATTCGGTCTGAATATTTCTATGATCAATCAGTCTGAATATGTCACGTGTCACACTCTCATTTGTTCTCACGTTCACAACCAAATTTGAGTACTCATTTGAATCCGTCCCTATATATATATATATATATATATATATATATATTTCTATTTTGAATAAAAGGTAAACTTTGCACTTCTTTTAACAAATTTTTGGCTCCGTAGTTTTGGGTTGATGTTTAGGTGTAAAAGTCTACATTTGTCTTGCAGTCTTGCTTTCATTTTCCTTTCAGTCGTTTCCGTCTTGAATCAAGACTTGGACCAAACTTTGAATTTTGCTTTAAAACAAGAAAATTTTATTACTAAACTTTTATGTTTTTATTTGTTTAATTACAACAACTTATGAAATTTTAATTTTATACATTTAATATTTGCAAATTTAAAGTTTAGCAAAGTTGTTAAAATGTTAACATAAAAGTGTCACTTATGTAACTTGCTACTACTTGTTATGTCAATATTTTACAAATAATACTTTAACAACTTGCTAAAGTGTTATTTTAAAATATCTTCAACGATTCTCTAAAATTTATCTAAAATGGAGAATAAAATCACTCAACTCCAAGAAATTCTATATTTTAAATATTACAACATTCTTTATATCGTTAAAATATTTCATATACTTAATAAAATATATATTTTTATCTTCTTAAAATATTTAATTTCAAATTTTTTTATCAGTTGGAATATAATAAAAATGTTTATCTCACATGATAGTAATTTTTTGTAAAGTTCTCCAAAAATTTTAAAAAAATACATTCTCTCCTACTTTCTCATTTTTTCCGGTTAAATCAATAAACTTGTTCAAAATCTCTGATATTTTTATTTTCTCAATTTTGAAGAATCTGTTGAATATCTATTAAACTTATAAAAAAACAGATTTTAACAAGCTGTTAAAGTAGTATTGACTAGTTATTTCAGTTAATTAAGTAACAAAACGACTATAAGATAATTTCGAAAGTCCGAAACAGCTTTCTTGAACAAATTCTGCTCAAATAAAATGATTACAAATTTACAAGTAACTATAATATTGTTATATTTATTATCTATATTATATATATATATATATACTATTTTTCTTCGACCGTCATCTATAAGAATTGATTTTTTTTAATAAGTCGATCATCAAAATAAATTTATTAGTTTATTCCAACTATAGTCAAATAACAATAATGTCACGAGAACTATGTGCGAGAAACTCAGCCATAAAATATACTTTCAATTTGTCTACACAAAAAAAACAAATATATATCAATACAGTATAGTACTGTTAGTGGCGTAAATGATACGAAACAGCTCGCAAACTATTTGAGACCGACTTGGTGAAAATCTGATCTCACTCGAACTCGACTCGACATATTAATGAGTTGAGTCGATCGAGTTATCCAATAGTCGACTCTAAAAATTCGTGTCATAAAAATAAAGAAAGATGAATTGAGTTTGTAACTTTGTCTTTTTTTTAACAACGGAATTTAATTAAGGGTAGCAAGACGCTAGAGAATCAATTACATACTAGAAATAGCTAAAAGCGGGTTTTGCAGCCACCCTACCCAATTAATGTTTATAATCTTACTCCTATTGTGCACCCAGAAATACGATTGTGTGACAATACTATCCCACAACACCTCCTTTTCAGGTTTCTTTGCGTTGAATATTTTCTCATTTCGAAATTTCCAGAGTGACCACAAAACTGTATAGACAACCGCTTCCACACAATTTGTTTCCCCTTTCTTCAGTCTCGTATTCTGCTTCCAATCCTTCCAGTATGCGACGTTGTTGAAGATTCAGACGTCTAAGTTCCACCAACGCCCTATATTCCTCCAGATATCTCGAGCCAACTAACATTCAAAGAACAAATGATTCACGGATTCAACATTCTCCTCGCATGACGGGCATAGAACGGAATGAACGTCGATTCCCTTTTTGGCAATGTTATACCTGGTGGGAATTTTATTCAGACATAACCTCCATATTAGAATATTAACTTTAATAGGCACCACTTTGTTCCAATTTATTATTCTTTGATCAATCTCCAAAGTCTTAGAATCAATATACTTCCAGACGAACGCCACCGAAAATTCACTCTCTCCGTCCATGGTCCAGCACCACCTGTCTTGTTGGTTGGATAGAATTATGTAACTTTGTCTTTTTGATAATGAGGTTTGAGGTGCATCCTTTTAGTTTTATAAAATTTAAAATAACAACTTTAAGTTTTAAAATTCATAAAAAAATACCCTAAAATTTCATAAATTTAGTAGGTGAGCTTAGTTCGAACTTCAAACGAGTTCGAATTTAAAAAGATTGCAAGCCTGAAAAATAGCTATCAAATATATTAATACTCGAGCTCGACTTGCATAATTTATATCCCAAATATCTATTAACATAAACCCCAAACTATCCTATTATTTTAAAAGTTCAACTCACAAATAAACAACCAAAAATACAAATACAATAAAACATGTCACCTTACCATAAAATATAAAAATTCTAACGCATAAAATACAAATCACTTCCGATCCAAAATCAAAACATCCAAAAACATATTTCGTTTTTATATTACAAATCGTAATAAATTAATAATTAAAATTATATTTATTTATTATAAATCAAAATCATTGTTGATTTATAAATGTAGCCAACTTTTTCATCATATTTACAGCTTTCTCCCCATCTGGATTAAATATATGAAAAACATGATCTTCACCTTCTATCTCCATCATCTCTGCTTTCCCTTCCCATTTACTCTTCACTAAAGTTTCATAATACAAACAACCTCTATCTCTTAATATATCCTTTCCAGCAACTGTTACTATAACCCGACCCGAACCCAGACCCGACAAATCCGGAGCTCCTTTTGCCACTGGATTAATTAACGGGTCATCTAACCCGAGACTCGAACCGGGTGGGCATGCGAACATCCACCACTTATCCACCATCGCTTTCGTCATACCATCTTTTCTTTCCGACCCGATTGGCTCTTTCCCCCAAAAATACGGGTTGATTAATATAACACCCGAGATTTTGAAAGCGATATTCGGATCCGGGTTTAACCCGATTCGGATGGCGGTGTGATGAGCTATGGTTGCTCCGGCGCTATCTCCGGCGAGGAAAACACGGTTGAAATCGACGTTTTCTTTGATCCATTCTTCCGTTCCGGTTCCTGAAACGTGGGAGGAGACCCACCGGAGGGCGTCCCAGGCGTCGTGGAAGGCCGCCGGAAGTGGGTGTTCGGGGACCAACCGGTAATCGACGGAGACGGCGACGACACGTGATTCGGATACGAGGTTGTTGAGGGATCGGTGGTATAACGGGAAGGAAGGCGATGCGATGCAGAATGCACCGCCGTGGAAGTAGATGAGGAGGGGGAGTTTTTGCGTTGGGGAGGAGAGGGTTGGACGGTAGAGTCTGGCGGAGACGGCGGTTTTCGGTGAGATCAAGACGTCTTTGGAGGTGACGCCGGTGGCGGAATCGGAGGTCGGTGGGACGGTTTCGGTTCCGACGAGACGTTCGATGGTTCCATCTTTGTAGACTCGAAGGTATGGTGGAACGTCATGGAGTATTTCTTTACTTACAGATCCCATGACTGTGTGTATGTGTGTGTATGTCAGTATGTGTGTGTAGGAGAGAATAGAGATAGATGGTAATGAGAAGAAGATGGAAGCATAATATAGCAACAAAACACACACCCCTTTGGGGGTAGGGTGGGGGGCTTGACTTTTTCTTTTATTTTTCTATTTTTTTTCTATTATATATATATATATATATTTTACTTTAAAGTCTTTTTTGATGAATAGGAGTGAATTACGGATTTGGTTCGTATGGGTTGTCGAAAATTAGGAGTAAAGTTTGTATACTATGGGGCAGGGACGGATATATAATTTTTTTTATATGATGGCATTATATAATATGATATATGACAAAACAATAATTACGAAAAATACTGTTTTTTCAGTGTGTCTTTATGACTTTATGTTTTTACTAACGTTAATATCGTTTGATGTGTTTTTAGTCTATTTTCACCGTTTAGGGCAATTTTTAAAGTTTTCTGTTTGATTTCGAATGATTTTTAAGTTTTTTTTATCGATTTTGAGAGACTTTTTTTATTTTTTAGTTGATTTCAAGAGTTTTTCTCATTTTTTTGGTTGATTTTCAAAAGTTTATTTTTGGTTTTTTGGTTGATTACAAGGTACGGTTGCACATTCTTAAACTTTTGAATATCATACGGTAACACCTTTGAAAACGATAGGTTGCATCGTTCATAAATCTAAATTTTTTATCTTTCGACGAAGAGGTAATACGGTGGCCCGTGCCACCATATGAACCTCTTCAGGTCCATCCCTGCCATGGATATGATCATGTTGGTGTATTTTGTTATGGTTATACTTGTTTTTATTAAGGGCATTTTTAATACATTCTTTAAAAATAAATATTTTAGAGATTTGTATTTATTTAAAATAAGGTAAGGAAAGTAGAAGAGAAATTGTTAAAATTTCTAGATTAGGAGATTTAAAAAAAAATGATTACTTAGCATATAGAATGATATTATTTTGTTTTCTACAAATGAGAATTTTTGAAATTATATATTTAGAAAGAAGAAATAATATTTTATAAATTGTATTTAATATTTTGATAATATAAATAAAATTATAGTATCTAAAATAGAGAAACTGTGGGAGATGAACCTACATTTTTATTGGAGATTTTGATTTTTGATTCTACATTTTAGAAAAGTTATAGAGATGATGTTAACACCGTTAGAAAATAAAATTATATTAACCGACGACATCTACGACTCACATGAGAAAAAAAAATGTGTATTACCCGTCTTCGTCTTCCTCCTGACTTTCTTCTTCGTCAGGGACGGACCCAAAATTCTTTTGATACGGTGGCACCGATCAACATATTTCAATGTGTTTTTAATCCAATTCTATCGTTTTTAGATGTTTTTAAAGTTTTTTGCTTAATTTTAATGATTTTTAAGTTTTTTTTTCGATTTCGAGGGATCTTTTGTTTTTTTTGGTTGATTTCAAAAGTTTTTAGGGGGATTTTTAAACTTTTTATCAATTTCGATATATTTTTTTGGTTTTTTTGTTGATTTCAAAAAAGTTTTTTTCTTTTTAATATTTTATAGTGATGGTCTTTAATAACTAAAATCAACTTAAAAAATACTTTTGGAAACATTAATGATTAAATATGAAATTAATATAGTGAATATTAAATGTTATTTAAGTAAGAAATTAATAGAATATTTAATATGTTATTAAATGTCATAAATTAATTATTTGCATGGAGTTGGAATCAAAACTGGGACCATGCCTATAAGAAGTCTTAATTAAGATGGGAAAAGCCACTAGGGCAACTGTTTTATTTGTATCATAAATTCAGTTTTAAATTATTTAAGAGCACCCTAAAAATAATACAGTTGCACAACTAACAAATTTAAAAAATTACTCTTTGACGAAAATATAATATGATGGCCCGTACCACCATGTAAACCTATACAGGTCCGTCCTTGTTCTTCGTTGAATATGAAGAACTTGGCCTAATTCCAAATCAATGAACATCAAAAACACAAGAATATAATCAACATCAATGACAAAGTTATTCAAATTCATTAAAAAATTCATTTATAGAAAACCTATGTAGATCAAAAATCCTAAATTGAAATCAAAACTAAATTTAATTATAAAACATATATGAAAGAAAGCCAATACCAAGGGTTTTAAGAGTGTTTAGTACTATCCTAAAGCTGGTAGTTGTTCCAAGATTAGTCGACTTGCATAACAAGTTGGATATCTAGGTTAATAAAAAAAATGTTTAGAACTTTTAAATTTTATTTGAGCTTTTATTTTTCTCAAATTACTTTTTGGTTTAAATTTTCTCCTTTTTTTTTATTTTAGAGTCTTACATAAAGTTTAGTGAAATGTTACTTCAAATTGTATTTTTAAATAGTTATTTCGACTCTTCAAATAGTGTTATGACAAATTAAACGAAGTTTTAAGTTTCAATAAACTCAAAAAATACGTTGAATTATGGTTGGACTCAAAAAACATTTATTAAAGAAATTAATTAAAATAGGTATTTTCAAATTGTTTTTTCACCTCCTTGCCATCTCGTTCATATAATTATCAAACTAGTCATAGGTTCGTAAATGCAGATGATGAAAGTGTAAAAAAAGGGTTTATGAACCAGGTCCATAATTACGAAAACCAAATATGTAAATCTGGACTAGGTTTGTAAAAACACATCCGCAATTGCGGATGTGTTTACCAAATTGTATACCCAAAATAACCATTACGAATATTTTGGTTATTTTGGTAATTTGGGAGAGATTTTGGTTATTTTGGGTATACAATTTTTTGAAATGGTTATAATAATAATTTTCCCTATATATAAACGTATGGTATATCAATTAAAATACATTTAAAAATATGTTTTTATTTTAACAAGTTAAATCATTATAATCGTTTCATCAATACCTTGAAAATGAGTCCAATAAATACATAACCCTATATTAACTAAGTTACATCATTATATCGTTTTACACCTTTATCACATTAAAATACATAACCCTATATTAACTAAAATATGTTAAAAATACGTTAAAATACATAATCTTATTCAATATTGGGCTCATTTTGAAGGTATCGACGAGACGATTATAATGATGTAACTTGTTAAGATAAAACCGTATTTTTAAATATATTTTAATTCATATACGTTTATATATATATATATATATATATATATATATATTAATGTGATAAGGATATAAAACGAAAAATTATAAAGAAAAGGGACGTAAAGCAAATTAATTAACTAAATATAAGGGTAATAAATACAAATTAAGAATTAAAATTGCATTTCGTATTAACCCCACTCCCCCATTTCGTATCACCCCTACTCCTCTCCCCCATGTGTGTGCATACGAAATGATAAAATATTTGTATGTGTATGCATGCATTAGGTATGATACGAAATGCATGTGTGTGTATGCATGCATTAGATATGATACGAAATGCATGTGTGTGTGTGAGATGGGTGATACGAAATGGTATGTTGTGTGTGTATGCATGCATTAGGTATGATATGAAATGATGTGTGTGATGGATGATACGAAATGGATCCTTAATGTGTGTGTATGCATGCATTAGGTATGATACGAAATGGTGTGTGTGTGTGTGTGTGATGGATGATACGAAATGGATCCCTAATGTGTGTGTATGCATGCATTAGGTATGGATACAAAATTTTGTGTGTGTGTGATTTCATACAAAATAGAAAAGACATTTAGTATGATACTAAATGCTTTATTGAAAATTTTGGTTATTTTGGCAAGTTGGGAGAGATTTTGGATATTTTGGGTATATGATTTTCTGAAATGGTTATTATAATAACTTTCCCTTTGACATTTATGCAACAAGCAACTGAATATAGGGTGCTACCTTTTGCATCATATTTTATATCTTCTCCACCAAAGGAATTATGATATTCATGCATACTTTGACTTTTGTTGAAAGTTACCACACACATCAATAGAATAGAGTGTCCTATAGAGTAGGGTGTAAACGAAAAAACCCTTTTAAAAAATGCATTGCTATATATTAGAACATCATTCGAATAACTGGTTAATAGGATTTTATAGAATGATAAACAACGTTTTTAATAATTTATAAAAGTTTAAATTATGTACATTTTTTAGAGGTGTCTGAGACTATTGTTAAACTAATCTCGGTAAATTATGATTACAAGAAATCAGTCGTGATAAATTCAGTAGACATAATTGTTATGTACGTCTAAAATCAAACCTAAACATATGGAATGTTCCATCATACTTCTCAGAATTTCAACCACTACGCCATAACTCTTGTGGTTACAATTATATAGATTTGACACAGAAAACATAGGTATATAAATAATCTGCATAATTTATAGACATTTAGTATGCATGATTATATATCTTGTATTTATTAGGAATATATCCAAAAAGCTAAATTATACATATATATAATTATAAAATATTTTAAAATATAATTACATATACCTATAAATAAAGATAAAATTTTCAACTATAAATTGAATGAAATTGGATGATGCTTCAACCACCAAAACTCATAAATGCACCACAAAGTTTTCAAACAAAATTTTGAAATTTGCACACCCATAACATAACTTCAGTTAAGAGGAAAATGGTCATGACGCGTTGTGGTTTAAGCCTTATATCTGATGTCACGTTATGTCTGTGGCACTTCATGACCCAGTACATGATTTTTGTAACATCATACTTGATTCTTCTTACCATTTTAGTATCTTACTTTTTGTTTTTAATACATAACACAGTTTAAGATGTTTAATATCATTAACTCGTTGAGTAATAATAGAAAACCAAGATTCATATTGTCCATTTGTTGTTCATTAGTTTAGAGTCGCTTTTTGATGTTCATTGGCTAGTTGTTGCCTGTTGGTTTGGTGTTATAAGACATTAAGATGGATGTTTTTCAAGAAAAAAATAAATAAAGATTTATATATGTATAATATTATACATGATATAAAAATTTGTCGCCATAAAATATGTCTTGAAAAACGTCATGACTCGCCGTGACTTCTAAGGCTTAAGACTTAATCTCGTCTCCACTTCACGCCACGGCTCACGCTGTTTAGAACCTTGGTTTGTATTAACTATTTAATAAAAATGTTGAGTAATAGATTTTAAATAATAAAAATATCAATTTAGGAGTTTTTTTAAGAAAAACAATTAAACTAACATAGTGATGTGAGTACAATAATATAATCACCATTTTTAATCATTTGACACTATTTTGAATTCCTATTTTAGCATCTCTGCTTAACAAATGTAAATTAGATGAAAACTATACATATCTGAAATGTATGGTTTTGAATCAAAATCAATTTTAAAAAATCTGAATGATGTGAATCTATTTGAATTTTAAATTTTTCTGATGTTGATATTTGAATATTGTTAATTATAGTTTTTTGAAGCGTGACATTTTATTAAACACTAGCAAGACGCTAGACGGAAATTACAAAGCAAAAATACCAAGAGATGGGTCTTGGTGCCATCCGACCCAATTAACTTTACATCTACTACTTCTATAACGCAACATTGAACGACAACATTACAATGTTGTCCCATATCGACATCTTCCTAGGCTTGGTAGTCCCAAATAGGGTCCTGTTATAATAGGACCATATTGACCATAGCGCCATAAACGTAACCGCTTCCAAGCAATCGAACACCCTTTTCTACATCCTGATAGATGCCATCCAGCTCTTCCAGTCCTGGACCGAATTAAGATTAGGAATATCTAAGTTCCACCATCTTCCTATGTTCCTCCATATGTCCTTAGGTAATTGACACTCGAAAAATAAATGGTTCACCGATTCATTTCTCGCTTCACATAACGGGCATAGGGATGGGTGGACGTCAATATCTCTTTTAATTAGATTATCCATAGTTGGGATTTTATTCAGACCCAACCGTCACATAAAAACATTAACCTTGATAGGAACCATTCTATTCCAGGACGTGGGCGTCTGGTCAACCTCCAAAACGGTAGAATCAATCAAATTTCGAGCTGACACCACTGTGAACTTATCCGACCCATCTGCCGTCCATCGCCATCTATCCCTTGCGTTAGATAAAATCACAGGGTGTAAAATTCCTCTAAGAGATTCTATCTGGGGCGTATCCACCCACTTCTCGGAGTCCTGCAGAGGTAAGAATTCCAGTCATTTGACCTTATTCGGTTTTTGACCGTTGCCGATTTATCGACATCAAGAGCGTAAATCCTTGGGATTGAGATTTGAAGGTACTCTCTCCTATCCAAACCTCTTCCTAGAAAAGAGTCGAGTTCCCGTCTCCTACATTTTTCTTACATAGTGAAAGCAAGTTGACCCCTTTCTTTGCCAATTGGTTGGTCGCCTTCAGAATGCCAATCCAAGTAGAGCTTGTCTCCTTGGTGGTTAACTGGGAGCCGATCATATCGTTATGGCCATAGATGGATTTGATTACATTTACCCACAACGCATGTTTGTCCTCCCGGAACCGCCATATCCATTTAAACAATATAGCTCTATTGAGTGCAAAGATACTTCCGATTCCAATTCCCCCATCTTTTCGGCTCGTCACTTTTTCCATTTTACCCATGTCATTTTTCTTTCCACACCATCTCCTCCGATAAAAAACCGATTGCGGAGGGATTCCAAAGCCTTATCGATCGAGCAAGGGATTTTGAAATTGGACAGGAAATAAGTAGGAAGGCTGCTAAGGACCGATTTTATCAACACAACTCTTCCTTCTACCGACAAAGTCCTTGCTTTCCACTTTGAGAATTTGGCGACGAATTTATCAACGATACCTTTCCAACCATCTGCTTTGGACATATTACACCTCACTGGCAGTCCTACGTATGTAAACGGCCTTTTACCGTACCCACACCCTAGAAGACGGGCCATTGTCGCGATTCGTTTACCCCTATTATGTACAATTTGCTTTTCTGTATGTTTATTTTGAGCTCAGAGATCAAGAAAAAACATCGTAAGATCCTTACAATGTTTTTGGTGTTTTTCTGGATCCACTCGCCTATGAAGATGGTGTCATCCACGTAGAACAAATGTGTTAATTAGAATATTGTTAATTATACTATCAACAATATGTTGATTATTGCTAATTAGAATATTATTAGTACTTTGAATTAATTTAAATTTAATTAAAATAATATAAGTACATTGGTTAAAGAACATGTAAATGAAAAAAAGAAAGGGGGTTGGCAATAAATAAATATGTGTGAAAGAAGAAGAGAAACCCATAAATGGAATATTGATGGTTTAATGGATACAATATCCATCAACTAGCTTAACGAATAAGCTAGCATTTGGGCAACTATACCAGAACCAAACAGTCTCTTATGGCTTATCAAAAAAGTCATACGTCCTATTTTGGCCCTCCAAATAAAGTGTATTACCTTTTTATACAAGTTACCTTATAAATTTTGATAATCATTTAATTATATATACTTTTATCCCATAATAATGTTGTAGCTAGTTTTGTCTCTGACGTGTAGCTCAGTTGACAAAAAGACAGAAGGACTTTGTCCAAATGATAAGTCTCGGGTTCAATTATGAACCCCCTGCTAGCCTTACCCGCTGAATGAGTCAAAAAATATCTTCTTGCATGAGGTCTTTGAAAATGAGTTTGTATAGGATTGGTTGGGTTGTCGACTTTTACCCAAAAAATGTTTTGTTTTTTTTTTAGAACTCATAATTCATAAACATGATATGTAAGTATCAATATATAATATAAAATGTCGTTAAACGTATTTTAGAAAAAAAATATAGTTATATTAAAATTCTTCAATAAATAATAAAAGTCAATGGATATGGAAGGCTACATTATATAGTAATATAATAAATTACAAAAGAATAAATTGAAACATTCAAATTCCGCAAAATGACATCTACATTTTTCGAATTTGTGTTAGTTATTTAATAATTATTTATCCTTTTTACTTATTATTTTTAGAACTTTCAAATTTTATTTACTTGCCATAAAACATTTTCAAACATTTATGTTATAATAAAATTTTGATAATTTAAAAGAGTTTTATGTTCCAACGAATATATTATGTTGTATGATACATAAGTTCTTAGTATTTTCAACAGTTATGATATAATAAATTTTTTGATAATTTAAGAGAGTTTTATGCTCAATAGATATGTAATATTGTATAGTAAAAAAATAGATGATTTGAAAATCTTCAAATTGAAAGGGATTTCTAAAACTCTATAATAAGAAAGTGAAATATTATTTTAATTCTTTGTTAACAATAAGCGGTGTAGAAAATTGAAGAGAGTAATAAATTTTATTAGACATATATTTATAGTTAATAATAAAATTGATAAAATATAGTAGTTGTTGGAGTTAGATGTAAATTTTTAGAGATTTTATTTTTTGATATTTTATTTAAGAAAGTTTATAGTAAAGCCGTTGGAGATTTTCTTAGGTGACATTTGGTTCACAAAATGGAATTTGTCAAAGAAATTGGAATCTGAAAGAATTGGAATGTAATTTAATCATGCTTGATCATGCGTTTGATTGGCATGAATTGAAAGAAATCTGTCCAGAGAATTTGAATATGTATGTTTGGTTTATTGAATATGATAGCGGTAGGGTGGAGCGACAGTGGTGTAGATGGTAGTGGTGGTGGCGGTGGCAGGGTGGTGGGAGTAGGGGTGAAGGAGATTGTGGTAACGATGGTGGTAGCGGTGTTGGAGGTAGCGACGATGACAATACTGGTGGTGACAGCGACGACGGTGGGAGTAGTGTAATGACTGTGGTTGTATTGGTGAAGGAGACATTGGTAAAAATGGTAGTGACAGTGTTGGAGGCGACGATGACAACAATAGTTGCGGTGGTGGTGGTGGCAACAACATCGACGGTGCCGGCAGCGACGGGGATGGTGATGACGGTGGTGGCGGTGATGGGGATGGTGGGGATGGGGGAGATAGTGGTAACGATGATCTTGGAGGTGCTGGCGACGACGGTAGTGGTGGCGATGGCAGTGGCGGTGGCAATGGCAATAGTGATGATGGATGGGGGTGGTGATAACTGTGGTTGTGTTGGTGAAGGAGACAGTGGTAACAATAGTATAACAACAATAGTGGTGGTATGGAATTGAATTGAGTAAATATAAGTGTATGATAATTTTTTCTTTAAAGATGGTACGAAGGAATTAGAATTACTTACTGAAACCTAAGGAATTTACATTCCACCATATGTGGAATTTGAATTCCTTACAAAAACTCAAAAAATGAACCAAATACATGAATGGAATTTGGTCAATGGAATTAACCATTTCAATTCCTTCAGCTTTCGGCGGATTCCAGCGAATCAAACGCCATCTTGTTTTTTTTATTAACCTGTATATTTAACCCGCTATTCGAACCGACTAATCACAGAACAACTACCCCGTTTCACGGGTAGTCCGAAGTCACCTGTCCAAGATCAGTTAACTAGTTTTTTTCGCATCTTTACTTGAAACTGGCTTACCACTACCACCAGCCACTACCTATAGCCGCCATCAACCGCCATCATGCCAAAAATGCATAAAAGAGTAATTTGGTTAGTTATCAATTTCCATTTTAATTCTAGAGCTATAAATAATATGTGAATGAAATAGACAAATTTTAGTTTATTTGATAGATTATATTTTATATTTTGTTAACCAAATACATGATCAAATATCTTCATATTCACTTCCAATTCCATTATAATGTAATTATTTTTTGATAAATTTCATTCAACCCAAAAAAAAAACATTTTATGAACCAACCGTATCCTCAGGACCCTTTTATTTGAAGAGAAGTTTGAATGCAAACAATTAAAGAGATTTAATTATTTATTTTTAATCTTGTTTTTGTTATTTTTATTGTTTATTGTTTATTCCATGTTGCTGCGGTTGTTCCAAAAATACCCTTGACCGGAGAAGGAAAGACTACAAATCCTACCAACCAGTCAAATTAGGTGCTTAATAAACTAAACTTTTTTATTTTATAATTTTACCACAAAACTTTTATTAAATTTGTAAAACCCTGGTCCCAAAAAACAAAAAGGCCAAATAATTCCATATTCATATCATCAACAACGTTATCAAAGACTTTTATGAGCTGTTGACGCACTTGAACAAGGTTTATATCATTTTATGGGTTTTCCTCGAATTAAGTTATCTTTTTTTTTTTTGTATTTTGGCCACAAAACTTTCTTTTATTTTATATCGGTCATCCGACGTTTAGGATATTACACACACGGCACCATCGTTAATTGCTACATCATTTAGGCATCAATTAAAGATGATGGTTGTAACTAGTTATCCAAAAATGTGCATATTTCTTTGATTTGTATCTATGTTTCATTATTAAGTCTACACACCATTAATCACTAGAACCGGGTATATATTTAAACGGGTATGCAGACTTTCCTGTATCTACTTGCAATCGTTATTATTTTTATTGGTTTCCATAAATCTTTAGAGTTTTTATGCAACAACCTTTTTACAGGGGTGGATGTATGGTTTATGTACATCATATATTTTTCAAACCCTCTTTATGAAAATATAATTTATAGGTTTATTTAAGTTGCTTATACATATCTAGAGCACTGATCATTTATAAACCGTTATATTAGTATAAATTTTTGCAAACTAATCTCAACCGTCCATCTAGCCCGATGAATATTTGGTTCAATGAATATATCGGTTGTTTTATAATATAAAACGTTCGATCATAATAAATGAACTCTAATATATTTCATAAATATCCAAATTATATTAAATGAACCCTCATTATTTACATAAATATTTCAATTAGTTGATTTATATTAATGATTGGATTTATAAATTAAAACACCTTTACATATATAAACAAAGGGACATCGAAGTTACATTTTGATCTATTTTGGCAACTACACTTTTTAGAGCTCCATCAACAACCACCTTCACAAGGTGCAACTTTATGATTAAGGCAATGATGAGTCAATCATTACTAATAAAATCGACCTAATCAATGGAATAAACAAGTTATTGTGAAATAAGGTCACTCCAAATAAATGGTATTGGTGGGATATATAATATACTAAATGTCATTGTTTTTACTAAAGAATTCATAAAAAATAATATAAAAGTAGATCGTCAACGAGTTTTATTAAAATTATATGTTAGAATTGAATATTTTGACCGTCTCTAATCGTCTAACAAAAGAATAAACAAAGAATAAGTATTAATGTATAAAATATAGAAAATCAATAAGTTTGCAATTTTAATACGTTTACTTCAAAAAGTATGGTCGTCTTCTGTTGGGATGTACTATTAAACCTAAATTGGGGTTATCCGCTTAATGGTAAGTTATCATTGATGAATGCAAGTACATGTTACAGTTTGGGTTTAAAAATAGAATATAAAAGCCAAAAAGTTGACGGTTAATTTATGCCATCTTTGAAATCGAGTCTTTGTGTTAGTATGCAACAACACAGTATGATTAAAACAATATGGGCCAAAGCCTAACTAAGTAGGTTGGGAGGGGAGGGGGGTCGCTTAGGGTTACACTAACTATGATTCACCTAGCTAGACCATTAATTGTTCGGTAGGACGATCATTGGATGCAAGACGATCATTGGATGCAAGACAATCAAATCCAAAACGAGTTCAGACCTCTCATTAACCTACATGTTTTAGGTCAGGTTTGGCAAACGGGTGTTACTATAGGGACACCTCTCTAGTTCCTATACCTATATAATAATTATTAGCAGCATTTAATTACCTAATCATTAAATCTATTATTAATCTCTCTCTTCTCTTTTTTACCCTTATTATTATTATTATTTAAAAATTATTTAATTCTAAACTGTTTTTATATGTTAAAACAAATAATCAGTTTTTAAAAAAAAGTTATTTACCTTTTTACTTATTTTTATTAATAAATATTTATCTATAAAGTATATGTATTTTAAATATGTTTTATATTACGTCTTAAACTTTTACTAATGAATAAAAATATATATTAATCATCTCTTTTTATATTTTTCATTTTTTATTATATAATAATAATAATAATAATGAATATTATTATATATTTGTATATTACTATTTTAATAATTAAAAATATATATGTAAGAATAATGATTTTAATTATTTAATTTAAATTTGTTTTTGCATAAAATTAATTGACGATTCTTTATTCTTTTATATTGCGTTTTTTGTTAATTTGCATAGCTAATGATGTTTGTTTATAAAAGATGTATTAACCATTTAACATATATAATATATAAACATAGTCGTTTAGTTTTTGTTTTTATTTAGAGCATCCATAATGTTTTGGTTTTTCACCAAATTTTTTTATAACTTTTTTCTGACGCATTATTGCCACCTCAATAATATAAAAATCTTTACATATATTCATTATGTGAAAAACCTCACCCAAACTTTTTCACAATTTTTTCAAACTTTTCAAGGTCCCACTATTTTAAATTCATATCATTTATATTCTTATTTATAAAAATAAATACATTAAAATTAATACTAAAATTGTATAAAAATTGGGTTATTGAGAAATATGTAAACATTACATAAAAATATGAAAAATAAAAATTTGGTCGTTGAAAAATTTATCAAAATACATGCAATAAAAGTTTAAAAAATAATACTAAAAAATAGAAGAGCTGTTAAAAAATATGTGAAATTTGTATAAAAAACTTAAATTAAGACATTTAATATAAATATATAAAGTATATAATTAAATATTTTTATTAATATATAATAAATTTTAAATATGAAAACTTTACATATATTAAGAAATAAAGCTGATTAATACAAGAGTTTTATAAAGTTTAATAAAGTTAAAACTGATTAAATACGAAAAAACCTCTGAAAAAGCAGGTCGTGCAGTTATCACCTATGACGAAAAACCTCACGTGAAAAACCTCTCCACAATGTGAAAAACTTCAAAGAGAGGTTTTTGCTTTTTGAAAAACCTCTTAAAAACCTCTCAAAAACCTTGTAAAAAGCACATTGTGGATGCTCTTATTCTAAATATTAAAAATTAAATTTGTAAGTTAAAAATATATTTTTTTAGAAATTTAACAATTTACACTTTTGTATTTATAAAAGACATAATAATTATTTATTGTATTGGAATTATAAAAAGTAAAACTTGGTGATAATGTGTTAGGGAACAAATAAATTATTAAGTAATAATTATTGTTAGAGGGTGTCTAAATAAAAAATAGAGGGGTGTCTTAATAGATACACCCTTGGCAAACTATCTGATAAGTTAGTGGTTGTCTGAAAAGCTAGTTGATGACTAATAAATTAGTTGATTAGCTAATCATATTTGACAAAAACTGAATAATAAACTAGTTGACAAATGTAAATTGACATAAAATAACATGTTGATGAATTATTCATTTTTAACATTATATAATACAATTAAAATAAATCATTAATTAGGAGTATGCAAAACCCGAATAATCCGAAATCCGAACCGGAATAAAAAATATTGTATTGTGCAAAACCTGAATACCTCAAAATCCGAAAAACCGAAAAACCGAAACCATATTTTTGGAGGGATATTTGGGTTCGGTTTGAGTTTGATCTTTGGTCACCCGACCATGTTTGAAAACCAGAAGTAGTTATACATATATATTTTAAATATATTTATTTATCTAATTATCTTATAAAAGTCTTAGATTATAGTCGGTCCAAATGTTTTCTAATTTTTAAACTTACTATCGATTTCATCAATTTATTAATTAATCGAACTCATCATCAAAATCGATTAAATATGTATATATTTTTTGCATTATAACTATATCCAAACCTGATCGATCTCAACCAAAACCCGACCAACCTGAAGCAACCCGAAATCCGAAGCCTAAAGTTAGGGTCTTTATTTCCATATCTAAAACCCGATTGGATTTTTGATTTGTCCATCCGAGCCCGCTCGCTACACACCCCTACTAATAATTGATATGGCTAAAGTAATACAAAACAATTAATAATATTTAATAAAAAGTAATAATAAAATATGACTGATAACATTTAATAATTTGATTAAAGAAATAAAAGAAATTAGTATTTAATAAAAGCTAGCAAACAAAATGTGACTAAAATCAATTGATAATTAATATTAATATTAATATCTATAAATTGATAATTAAATATTGATTAATAGACAAATACTAAATATTATGTAACACCCTTAAATTTAAAAAGAGCGATTATTTAAAAAATTTAATATTACATCAATTGAAGGATAAATCAGTTCCTATAATTCAATACTTGAAGTTCCTCAAATAACAATTCTATAAAAACGTCTACAAAAGATAGGCCAAGTCTTATACCAAGACATAATTACAGTCGGGTGTTACTAAACCCAAAGGAGTCGCTATCTCTGAATGCGGAAAACGTTACCAATAGTCTAATCTTTATCGTGCCACTTCATAGCACTCAAGTCCACACGTGTTGCTAGTACCAACCCCAACGGTAACCTGATGCACATGTTGACAAAGAAAAAGGGTAAGGCTTAACGTCTAGTGAGTTCAAGAGTTTATAACATATTTATAATTGATTTGAAACCAAAAGATTTGCTGGATAAAATATAATTTTCAAATGAAATAACTTTATTATAAAAACAACATCTTTCCAAAATTTAATATTTCCATAATAAAAGCTTTAGATCAAAATGACATTAGAAGTGAAAGCTTTAAATATAAATACTCATTTAATGTTATACCAATTCCAATACTCACACGACCATGAATAAGTTTATAAACGTAAAGATAGAAACATAGCTTTAACCATATTTATAGACCATTAAGTCACGCTTATTCTTGAAAGAATACAATTTGAGGGAAATACGAGGGAGACCCACTATTGCACTAATAGAAATTATTGAGTAGGTAAGCTCGAGCGGATATAAATCTTCAGCTTACAGGTAACGAGTTCAACCCCTATCCAGAATCTATTGCTCGATACCTAAATTTGAATAAGTTCAACCCCTATACAGGATCTATTACTAGTCCCATCCCCAAATAAAACTGACCATACTTGAAAGAACACAATTTGAGGGAAATACGGGGGAGACCCGCTATTGCACTAATAGAAATTAGTGAGTAGGTAAGCTCGAGCGAATAGAAATCTTCGGCTTACGGGTAACAAGTTCAACCCCTATCCATGATCCATTACTCGATACATAAATCTGAACAAGTTCAACCCCTATCCAAGATCTATTACTTGTCCCATTCTAAAAAAAATTTGACTTTTGTGCCTATGGATCAATTACACTAGTCTTACCATTACACGACACCAAATGAATGACCAACATACCCAAAACGTGTAATTTTATAAACAATTAAGCCTTAATTACATATAACCCGAAAAGTTCAACATGTAGCCATTTAAATCGGACAAATGTCCATGAGACTCATTTAGTCAAAACGACCAAATGATCTATAACTCAACACTTATGTAATTACTCAAGACATTAGTTTAGACGAACCATTTACCAAATGAAAGCATATACATGTATTTTCCAACGATTTATAAATAAAATACTCTAAAGATGGAAATACAACCAAATGGTTTTCATTTGAAAGGTAATACACTTAAACAACTCACAAATTTACAATTGACGTTTGTGAGAACTCACAAATTTCTTCACAATCGAGGTAAAACTATGCAATTTAACTGTATAAAAATAGGGATGGTACAATTTCTATCAGTTCAATATCGACAAAAATATTTTCTTTTAGCTATTTAAAGATAACAAACTTGGTAAAAATAATGTGTTGAAAAAACGTAACTAAGCAACAAGTATTAAAATTTGAATTGCCTTGAATATCAAGATTTGATTTTAACGATTATGATTTAGATTCGAATAGACTCTATGCAAACCACCCTTATTTGTACATTTTGGATTAAATTAAACAATTGAAGCTTTGAAAAAATGTTGGTTACGACAACCAGAACCTGGTATTGAGAAAGTTTGATGAAACTCTGTCGATTTTACTTGAATAACACAACTTGGATTCGTAGTCATGACCGAACTTCGAAAGCAACCAAATCAGGAAGATTTCGTCCAACTAGGGATCTATGAACTATATCACCATGTTCTTTTGACCACAACAAATGAAGCAATATCGAAAGTTAAGGATGAGACTATATTGGAAGAAAAAACTCAAATTCAGAAGAAAATGACATTTATCGGAAGTTAAAAGAAAAATGTCAAAATTTTAATGTGACTTAGAATCTCTATAGGAGGTTTTTGTAAGAACCTATTTTTTATATTGTTTCTAGTTATATCTCTTCGAACAGAACAAATTAAGAACTTATATAAAATGTCATAATGGTAGTACTAATAAGGACCTCTTATGGGCCTCTTTATTTTTTTCAACCTAAATAGTTATTATATCATTTTATAATAAATATCAAATATTTAATTTAAAAAACTAACAAAATGTCACTTTACACCAACTTCAAGATTAGAATCAAAATTCTTGTACAATAATTCAAATTTCAAATGATGTGATGTTTTTATAGAAACTCTCTCAAATAATAATTTTTATAAGACACTACTATACTTTTTGCTTATAAAAAACTTCCAATTGGAGATGCTCTTAACGATGGTAGAAAGTAGAGGCCTTCAACTAACCAATTTCATCAACCAATACACCAAAATCATTTTTATATGAATATAGGATGCCTCTAGACCAATAGTATCAGAACTTTTTCTTGTAAAATTAACGATTTTGGAGAGAGAAATTAGCATTTAAAGTTTATGGTTTTCTATAAAATTATCGTATATGCGACTCATCTTTATACTTTTACATGAAGTACTATAACAAATGTTGGTAGCATCATATGCCAAACATAATGTTTTAAGTTCGAAATTTTGTCATATTTCAATTCAAAACTGAAACGTTAAAATCTAGAACGGGAAGTTTGTAGTTCTCTGTAATACTTGATTATTATATCAAAATGTCAAAAAAAATATGATTTATAAATTCATGTAAAAACACAGAAGAAAAAAGGAGCCAAATGAGACATTTCCAATAGGGACACTAGGTATTATACTAAATATCAAATCTAGCACCAAATCATTTAAATGTATACTCCAATTCTTACACCAAATTTTATGCAACACTATTTACTTACATCAAATATTATAACAACTGAAAAAAGAGAATATACCTAAAATCTTACATCTTAATGTAAGATTTGGAGTTGCCAATTAGAACAAGTTTATTATACACCAATTTTTATGAACTTGGTGTTTTTGTTTAATCTAGAATTTACATAGTGGCGATGCCACCTTAGGACCAGAAGGTGCACATGCACCTCCTGAAATTCAACTTTCTTCAGTTAATATTTCAATTATGCATATCCTTTCCTGCCTTTTCATAAACCTGTTGTTTGTTTTATGCTTTTTCTATTTGCATTTGCATTATCTATTTAATTGGGTCCCACATAGGATTTATGAAACTGTGTTAATGTTGACAACCGAGTGTATATAAAAATAGAAATTGTTTCATGCTTCTTTATTAATTTATGGTGTTTGCTACTTTAGCATTTTTAGGGGGTAATTTATCCACCCTTAACTGGGTTCGTAGGCGTTTACTGGGTTGAATTACATCCTCACTTACCCTACTTAGTAAGATTGGCTGCCTTCAAAATAAGATAATAAAGTTCTTGGTAAGCATCTGTTACTCAATAAGCATTAATTAGGTAAGAGTCACCATCTTCATTTACCGGGTAAGATTCTTAGGAGTTGCTTACCAAACTCTTACCTTACAGAATGAATATGACAAAGACAAAGAATCTTACCCGGTAAGAGCGAGACGATGACCAAGACTCTTACCCGGTAAGTGAGGGCGAAAACTCTTACCATGGTAAGCGCTTATTGGGTAAATTGTTGCATATGGTGCCGCTTTTTTTGACTAAAATCTTACCCAGTAAGAGTAAGTGATAGTGTTAAATTTTACCGGTAAGCGCTTACTGGGTAAACGTTTGTTAAACGACCCCTTACTAGGTAATCATTATGACTGTGTTCTCGAATTTGGAGAGAAAGGAAAGGGAAAGAAAGGGATGGAAAAGAAAGGAAAGAAAAATAAAAAAATTATTTGTGTTCTCGAAAGTGAATTAAAAGAAAGGAAAGAAAATGATGGAAAATAATTTTCATGTTCTTGAAGAGGAGAGAAAAGAAAGAAAAACTATCATTTTTACTAATATTCCCTTAAAATTAATATAATAATATGATATAGGATGAAAGGCTGGGTAGTTTTGTAATTTTATTAACTTTTTAAATAATTTTAATTTTTTTTCTTTCCTTTCCTTCCCTTTCCTCCTACGTTTGAGAGGAAAGGTTTGGAAGGAAAATAAGCTTTAGTTTCCCTCCCTTTCCTTTCCTTTCTCTCCTAAAATTTTTTCGAGAACACGAGTTTTTTTTCACTTTCCTCCGTTTTTTCCTCGCTTTCCTTTCCTTCATTAAATGAGTTTCGAGAATACAGCTTATGTGTCATGCTCATTTGATAATGTAAGTAATCTGTTAAGCACTTTATCAGTTAGCATCTGGTAAGCGGCCCTTTAATGGTTAAAACCATATGTTACCACAAAATTATTTGATTTGAAGTGGTCTAAAATTTTAGGGATTTTATTTAATTGGTGCTCCCTCTTATCTTCAATCCTGACTCCGCCCTTGTTTACACTATGGAGATTATATTTTGATTTATATTTGTAATGTGGGATGACAGATTTATATTTTTTGTAATCTATGTTCGCAAAATTATATACATGTGAACTTGTGAAGTAGTTTATAATTTATAATATTTACTAGCCAGTCATATTTCATTTTCGAATTTCAACTCTTTTTGTCATTTAAACTTTTAATTCCTAATGTTATCAAATAGTTATTTTTCTTTCTACATCAAATTACGCATAGTTTTTTAATCATTCTCACATAATCATTTTAAATCAAATCATTATAAATTTACCAAACAACCCCTAAAATATTTATATCATAGATTTCCCGAGTAATTGCACATTTTCACCATGTTTGGGCGACTAGCTGTATGTTTGACAAAGGCAAAAATGGGTTTGGATCCTTGGTCAACCCGGTTTATTTATTTATCTTTATGTTATTGTATATTTCGGCAAAATTGCAAATTAGTCCAAAGAGGGTCAGATTTTGTTTATTTTTGACATAATTTTGATTCTCTAAGTTAAACGTTTTAGGCTTTGGGAACTAAAGTTTTAACAATCTTTTTTGAATATTTGTTTGTTTTTAAAAACTACTAGGATGACCAATTAGTGCGAAGCAATATTTAAAATATTTAGGTTTGTGAAATTAACAAAAAGTTTTAGGTATTGGAAATTCATATTTTAACCATGTATGTTTTGTAAAAGCTCATCCACTCGTTCACCAAGTAGGAATACACGTAATGATGTAAAGAAAAGTGACGAGTCGAACCTCACTTACAGGATAACAACTCAAACAAGTTAGTTAAATATTACTGATTGGTGCATCATGAAATCATATTGTGATCATTAACTTTGTGTGCATCTCAGGTGTTTGATTGTTGATAAGCAATTCAAAATAAAGAAGATCTGACCTGGTTATAAACTACGATAGATTAAATATTATTTAGCATTGACTACTTTACATGCTTTTGCTTCTGGGAATGTTCTACTGAATTATCTTGCATATATGTGTTTCAAAATTTTATGTTCATGATTTATTTACCTTATTATTCGAGACATAAATTTAGTAAATATGACATGATTACACTCTGTATAATTAATAAAGTAAGTTCTATGGATGGCCGAAGCCGTCATACATCCTCGATGAAAGTGGTTGACAAATCCTATCACCGTTTACATCAAATATATGGTCCAAAACTACTTGGTAGGTGAGATAGAAGTTTGAAGAGGATTGAAAAACCTGATGGATGTAAAGAGTAGAAAACCGAAAAAGATGATTTCGAGTTGATAGAAGACGATGAGATCAAGAAATGATTTCGATGAACTTCTTTCACAAGGTGGGTAAACGAAGGTGAAAGGTTTCGGAAAAAGGCTAATATAGTCATTGAATACAAATACAGGTGAACAAGGATCTAAAGTCGGTTTTCCTAAGCAAAAAGTCATGGTAAAATGTCTATAATACCCTTGTTTAGATTAGAAAAAAGTTATTCAATTAACTGCATTTTGATTATAGGGAAAGAAAAAGCAACGATCTTCCGTTCTTAATTTGAATTGCCAAATGTGTCCGAAGAAGAAGAGCAAAGCAATATTTAACATAGTTAAAGATAATTATAAACAAACTGAATCCTATTTATTTATTTTAATTAGAAATACGGAGTCAGCTTCGCTTCTTTATTTATACAACTATTTCTCGAATAAACTATACATATATTAAGAGTGTTTTGATGTACACATAAAACACTTTTTTTTAAGTTTAAGTCGATAATTAATTTTGGGTCTTGCGTAAAAACAAATTATAATTATAAATTTTGATTATTTTATTTTAAAATAATAAAGTTGAAAAAACATTTAAGAAATTGCTTATAAAATACTGATTATTAAGATAAAGAAAAAATTATTTAGGGGTGTTTGTTTGGGCTTATCAAAACAACTTATTAATTTATACCGGTGTGGAACCCGGTGAAAAGCTAATTTTAGTGTTTGGATGGGTAAAAAAAAACAGCTTATACCGGTTCCCCACCGGTGAAAAAGAGTTTTCCATAAGTCAAAACATTCTGACTTATCAAAAATGACTTATGACTTATTAGGATCTATTTTACCATTTTGCATATGTAAGCACTTTTTTGCCAAACACTAAACAACTTATTGACTTATTCCGGTGTGGAACCACTATAAGCCCATCCAAACACCTTTTTAAAACTCCGGTGTGGTACCACGTAAGTTGATAAATACTTATTGTGAAAAACATAAGTTGTTTTTGATAAGCCCAAACAAACACCCCCTTAGTTTTTTTTTTCAAATTGTAATAATCACGAGTCTAAGCATTTTGAGCAGCTTCAATAGATTTTTTAAAATTGAAAAAATGAATTTTTTTTTTCTAAAATAAAGAAAACATGAGAAAATCCAAGTTCAGAGAATTCTATAAAACTTGACGAAGAGAAAGATTGTTTTTTTTATTCATTTATGCCAATTAGATTGGATTTTTATTATTTTGTATAAATTTTATTTAAAAAGTGTATTGAATGATAAAATAGTAGAATATTTTAGTGATGTAATAAATGTTGAAATTACTAAAAAATAGATAATTTATTGAAATTGAATGTAATTTTTTTAGAGATCTTTAACTTTTAGTTATTTATTTTTATAGAAAATAATAAATTATAAACCACAAAGTAGTAGTATAATATAGAGATGGCCGAATGGGCCCGGCCCAGCCCGGGACCGACGGAGGACCGGGATCGATGGAGGACCGGTTATAGGATCGAAAACTGGGACCTGTTACATTTTTGGAGCGATTTGTAGGACCGGTCTGGTCCGGGACCGACCCGATTTTTACAAAATAAATGTATTTTTATATATTTTTTCATATGTATATTTACATGTATTTCTAACCTTTTAAGTGCATTTGATTGAAAACCAATTACAATTTATAATAAAACGTATTTGACTAAAAATCAATTATAAAACTATAATAAACATATTTTTTAAGTGTATTTGTTTGAAAACTAATTATAAAACTACAATAAAACGTGTTTTAAAGTGTATTTGAGTGACCCATTTATATATATGTAATGATTTATATATAATATGTTAATAAATAAAACTAGTGTTTTTATAAGAAAATAATTTTTTATTGAAAGCCCGGTTTGAGACCGGTTTGGGCCCGTGACTGGGACCGGTTTCGTGACCGGTTACGATAACACACTAAACGGGCTGACTTGAAATTGTTAAGACCGGGATCGGTTACAAAAAGCCCGATCCGAAAATTACTGTTGAGGCCCGGGACCGATTAAGGTCTGGCCCGAGCCCGGTTTTTGGCCATCTCTAGTATAATGGTTGAAACCTTGGAAGATGTGGTGGAATATCACATCTATCTGGAGTTCGATTGTAATCATACACAACAATTATGATCATTGAGTGTATCAGAGTTGATTTTTTACGGTCATAATTTATCAGAGTTAGTATAAACATGATAAAAAAAATATATAAGTTATAAAGAATATGTTGGAGTTTGGCCTTAGTGAAAAATTTGTCAAACTATAGGGGGTGAAATTGATAATATCTGTAATACATGGGGCTTAAGTGTAATTACTTCTTTCTAAAATGAATGTTAACATCCCCGGTCCTTTATCATTTGCAAGAACAAAAAGACGTTCCTGCGTAGGGGATTCAACAAGCTTTTTCCGATCCTGATTCTTCACACATACGCGCAGCTATGGAGAAATTGGTGATGATGAGATCTCTCTACCGATCGATCTCACGGAGATCTTTAGGTTTTGTCGCCCCCGCCGCTGTAACCAGCAACCACCAATGCCTCAGCCATGGAGTCCGCGACTTTCACCACGTTCCGTCTTCACTGCCTTCCAGTAACACTCTTTTCGATCGTTTTATTTGTTTTTATATATCTATTCTTCAAACTTCGAGAAATATGATATTGATTTGTGTAATTTGCGTCTTATCACGATATCGTATGATTTTAGGGTTAATGATGTCGATTTAGGATTTTAGAAATACTAGTTTCGTAATGAATCTAGTCTACGTTTTAGTAGTTTGATTGAAAAATAATCTCTCATGAAGCATGATTTGTTGAACATTATGAATGTTTTGATGAAAATCTCAATACAATGGTCCAGATGAAGAGAGGGAACACTTAACAGGCATATAAATATTGAGACATGCAATTGGCTCTAGAAATGTAATACTTCTGAAGAAAATACAGGAAATTTTATGCACTATGCCATTATTTGATATCTCAGATAACAGATCAGATTGTTGCTGGTTTTGTTTTTCAATTGCTGGGAGAATCCTTACACATTGTCAATCATCTATAGGCAACATGCATAATGACAGTGAGAAAAAAAAGTAGAGATGCATATGTGATATGATGAAAATGCAATAAAACATGATTAGTATAGGCTGTTATGGACTATGTGGTTTACTGCATTTTACCAAGAAGCTGGTCGGTCAAAAAGTATCCATCAAATTTTTACACCATTGATCTCGATATCACTATTCTGCACTAATGACAAGCCAATAATTTGTTTTGAGAATTCTGAACCATCTTAGCACTGGTGACGATCGAGAGTGAAAGTATTGCATGAAGTAAATACAAACCTAACTAGTCAACGTCCAAGGATCAAAGGGAGGGATTGATGACTTGTTGAATTGAGTCGGAGTTGAAATCTCTTAAAATGTTAGAAGGTGAGAAAAATAGAAAATCATGGATGACAGACTTGAAACTATGGTCTACCATGCTTTACAAGAACTGACACAAACCTAATGCACCATGAAAAGATTTGAATGCTAACACTTTTTCTTTGGATAAGGGGACGGAACCCCTCGGAAACATTGAATGCTAACACTTCTACTAGTATTATATTGTGTACTTTATGTTGTTTTAATCAGGGACGGACCTACCCTTAAGGGAGGGGGGGTCCTGTGCCGCCGCTCAACTCTGTTTCGTAAGGGTAAATTTTTTTGGGGTACGTAAGGTGCACCCGCTAAATCCTGATGAATGCTCTGTAATATTTCAGTTTTCTAAGGGTTAAAGGAGCACACTTTTTAGCTATAATTTTTTAAAGGAGCACAAGATACCCCAACCCCTATTAAATCAACCGAAAAAACCAAAAAAATCCCTTGATATCAACCAAAAACCTTAAAAAATCTCTCAAAATCAACCAAAAACCTTAAAAAATCTTTCGAAATCTACCGAAAAACTTAAAAAGTCCCCGAATGGGAATTCGGATAAAAAAATTCTTTGAAATCAACCGAAAATACATCAAACGGCTTTGCGGGCATTTGATCCAGTTTAAGGGTGCACCCGCTCGGAAAAATCCTGGGTCCGTCACTGGTTTTAATTACAAATCAACAAGATATATGGATATTGCAAGACTTTATTAATATATTGAGTTCTCTCTAAGTGTTCTATCCAATGTTCACTCATTAGGAAACAACCTGCACTTATGCACGCCAGGTATATGATGACATATTTTTCTAATATTGATTTCAATTATCTAGTATTTTCTTTTCCATTGGATTTCTGATGTGGAAATGGAAAATTGATTCTGATATTCTTCATATACAGCCGGTCGTTCTCTTTTTGCAATGGGAATTGGAAGTACCCGTTGTTTTAGCGATGGTTTGACACACTTGCCAGAAATAAAAGATGGTGATATCAAGCATGCCTTCAAGGAGCTTATGGCTGTAAACTGGGCTGAATTACCAGACACTGTTGTTTGTAAAACTAAGCGGGCGTTGTCTAAAAACACCGAAGATAAGGCTAACCAGGAGGCATTAGCCAACCTTTTACGTGCTGCAGAGGCAGTAGAAGAGTTCAGCGGGTTCCTTGTGACCTTGAAAATGGAAATTGACGACAGTGTTGGACTGAGTGGCGAGGTGATATTTACTTTTCTTATGAAGGGCTTATTTAATATTTTCTTTACAGAAATATTGTCTAACTAGTTGAACCATATTGCAGAATGTCAAACCTTTATCCAATGATGTTGCTAATGCATTAAGTGTAGCCTTTGGACGCTACTATGCATACTTGGATTCTTTTGGAGCAGATGAGGGATATTTGCGGAAAAAAGTTGAGAATGAGCTGGGGATGAAGCTGATACATCTGAAAATGAGATGCAGTGGTCTTGGCGGCGATTGGGGAAAGGTATAGCCTCTCTCTCTCTCTCTCTCTCTCTCTTGGTGTGGCTTATATCTAATATGTAATGGAGCGTGTTTACCTTAGGGTCTGTTTGTTAGCAACTTAATGAGCTTACTGGAACCCACAGCTTATTATGTTAGCTATACATGACTGTTTGGTAGTGGCTTGATGATATTTATGCCAAAAGCCAAGTTTTTTCCAAATCAGCCCCTCCCAATTAAAAAAAAGATCCTTCCAGCTATGAAAAAGCCCTCCTTATCTATACAGATAGATTAATCCACACAGACAACTTTATTCATACATGACTTGATGAAAAACCAACCAAAAAAACAGCCCCTTAGTTCAAGATACCATGTCTTGCAGACAACCAGAAATCATAATATGTTTAAATATTAACAGTTTTCTTCTGTTTTTTTTTTGAATTTTTCCTTCTTTTCGTTGGAAATAGGGGGGAAGTTTAACTAACATAATTGAAAACCATTTATATTGTTATATTGTTGCAGCTATTCTTTCTTGGTTCATGTTTGAGAAAACTTTGAAGTAGTTTGTCCTTATTTAGGTTAATAATGGTAACTTGGTAAGAGCGATGGTTAATTTTGAAATGGTTGTTGAAACCGCGTTGTTCTCTGATTTTGCAGGTGACGGTTCTTGGGACATCTGGACTTTCTGGTTCATATATCGAGCACAGAGCATAAATGCATCATGCCCTCTATCTATCTTGTTTGTTGTCTTCAGAAACTTTGTTCATATAGGTTGCCTTCTTATCCTTCCATTTGTTTCTTCTACCAATGTTGGTTTGGTTGGATTTTGTTCTCTGCTCATCAACTGCTGCATAATAACACAAGAATCATAGTGTTTTGATTAAACTTTTAGTTTAGTCAAGAAAAATAACGACTCTTGGTTCT
Source organism: Silybum marianum (assembly GCA_036898165.1). Classification (NCBI taxonomy): domain Eukaryota; kingdom Viridiplantae; phylum Streptophyta; class Magnoliopsida; order Asterales; family Asteraceae; genus Silybum; species Silybum marianum. Next base: position 30,394,698 of record CM072535.1, read on the forward strand.
TTGTATTTCGAGTGAAGAAACTGAACTAGATAGATGGTTGCTTATTGGTGGGTGAATGAAGTTTATCATCTTTATGGAGTTGCAGAAGAAAGCTTTCAGATGTAGGGATTTGAAACACCAAAAGATGCATTAACCATCAAATTTTAAGAGATTTTTGTTGACATAAGTAAGTTTTCTGTGATTTCTTTTATAAAACGGTAAAAAGTGTTGTTGATGAGTTCAATAATTGTTGCAAATTGCGATTAGATGTGTTTTACGGTAGTCCTTTAACCGATTAGGGAATAGAATCAAAGTCTATTGTTATTATATACTTGAATTAGATAAATTTTTTGTAGAAGATAGATTTGACCTATAATAAGGATTGATAGCATACAATGGAATCAAACCTTGAATACGCGGCCAATTTGGTTTGTGGTATTGAATTCCATTCCAATCTCATGTTCGGTATAAAGGATAGTCTCGAATTGAAATCCCGACATAAAAATCCCACTAATTTTGTGGGATTTCATAGGATTTAATTATTTTTATAATTTGTCTTTATAAATAAATAAAGAATGAAATTTATTTCTATTACGGAATCCTACAAATCAAAGATTAAAAATCAAATCCTCCCAATTTCAAAGAATCTAAAAACCGAGTGATTGACACCGTACTGACTCTCGGATTATGATTCACATCACTTGATCCATTGTTGCGTGAATAATTAGTTGATTAATCAGCATCTTAATAAAAGTTAAAACCATTATAGAATAATTAGTTGATTAATCAGCATCTTAATAAAAGTTAAAACCATTATAAAATAGTCTTGTTCAAAATTTATCCTGAAGAAATTCTGTGCTATTAAATAAATAATTCTTTTTTTAATTTTAAAACACTTTAGTGTCGTCTATCTTATGTAAAAATAATTAGCATCTTGTCCATTTCAAACACAATAAAACTTATCAATATATAAATTGTTTTTAAAAAAGTTAGTTGCTAGGATTAACGTTCGAGCTCAAGCTAATAAACGAGTTAATCTATCTCCCATATCGAGCTTCTAAAACTTGGATTTTAAATCATAATGTGTGACTCAAAATTGTTAAACCATCATTGAGCTTGAACGTAATAATATTTTCTTGAACCAAACTCAAACAACCTACTACCCAACTCGATTCATCAAACCCAACTCGGTCACTAAAGGGGCCGTATAAGGGGTCGTTTATCCAACTTTTAACCGGCACACACTTACCACTAACAGACACTTTCACTTAACTTACTGGGTAAAATTTTAGTCCATTAAAGCGCACCGTACGCAACACTTTTAACCGGAAAGCGCTTACCGGGTAAGACTCAGTTCTTGTCATCGCTCTTAGTGGGTAAGATTCTCAATCCTTTTCATGTTCATCCGTTAAGCACTTACCGGATAAACCGTAAACGATTAGTATACTGCCCCTTAATGAAATAGAACCCAAAATCTCTTGCTTTCCAAGGGGATAGGTGATCCAACGGTTGCCATTTAAAATATGAAAGAATGGAGTCTCTTTAACATCTTATTGAAAGCAGTATGCTGCTATGAGTTTTTGCAATTTCAACAATTGCTAAAACTTGAAAGCAATTTTATTGGCTTTTTGGTGCTACAAGACTATACAAACATTAAAGAACTATAAAGCTACAGCCAATTTGAAGTTATTTTTCATATGGAACTTAATCCAACAACTGCACTAAAAAGGTATCAAACCCGATTCATCCCGGAGAATTCCGAAGCCTATGAGCCGTGAGAGAAATAAGAGATCGAAGCTTAGCAACAGCAGACGACTTATTGGGCGGGCATTTAGAGAGAGCCACATTCAAGGAACGAAAAGCCTCATCAAGGTTACCCGCAGCCAAAGATGCCAATCCGGCTTTATAAGCTTCATCCGCCTTTCGTGCATCATATAAAGAACTAGGGTTTCCTTCATCAACGCTCTTCTTGTCCTTCAGAACAAGAGCTGGAGCATTCAGGAGCTTCATAGCCTTGGCATACTCTAGAGAAGAAATGGCTGAATTGATCTCGGCCATTAAGACATCGGGCTTTAAGGGTATAATCTTGACACTATCATAAACACTCCAACGTGGAATTCCATCCCCAGAAATCATCTTGGTTTGTTCACCGTTGGATTTGCTAGATGTTTTTCATCCGTCATAGAAGCAAGAAACGAAATGTGAGTTACTTAATAGTTTCAGTCGCTAATTCGTTAACTACATTCTCCTAATCAAATTTCGTTGTAAAAAAAGCCAAATAAACCAAAGAAGAGATAGACCAAATGCCCACTATAAACATAACCTACGATGACTCCAGGCCATTCAAAGTCTCTTAGGGGATCAATCAATGTGCGTAAGCTGTCCCAGAAATCCACGATTACCCAAAAAGGGATCATCAAAGAAACCCATATCTTGTGGCCTAAATTACTTTCATATTGGAAAAATGAAGATGTGAATCATAAGCTCCCTAGTGATCATAAACATCATCATTGAGCTAAATTGCTTTCATATACAAAAATCTGTATTTTTTGGCTTGCCATTGTGATCATAAGCATCTTTCTTGAGCTCGATTACTCTTGAATCAAAACAATATCTGCATTTTTCAGTTCAGACCAGTGACCATAACGCTAATTCAGATGTTTGATTGGTTTTCCACTAATGTTGTCTGTGTGGATTAATTTGTCTGTATAGATTCAGAAGGTTTTTTCATAGATGGAAGGAGCATGTTTTTTAATTGAAAGGGACAGGTTTGGATAAAATTGGCTTTCCCATCTTACTTTCTATATCATTAAGCCACTACCAAACAGTCATGTATAGCTGACCGAAAAGCTGTGAGTTCTATTAAGCTCATTAAGCTGCTAACAAACACATGAAGATTTTCAATCTACCAATTCACAACATCAATAAGCAAGCATGAGCACACACAGATGTAGGATCAGTAGTGGGATTCGAATTGTGTAATGTGACAATTTTTAAGCCCTTGAAACCAATTCACAAAGAGAAATTCCCAATTCACAATATCAAAAAGCACTAATTAATGAACCCTATTCCCATTTCAAATTACAACTAAAAAACGATATGTAAAATCAATACCGAATTCTCAGAAAGAAGGCGGATCACACGTCAATATCGGCCAAATCAAGTTATCCTAACAATATTAACATATGCATTCATAAAAACTATAAACTGCAAAAAGAAGAAAATTAAGCGAATTTCAGGCAATACGATCGCGTATAGAATGATTCTATGGTGTCGATGGAGGAGGTTGAAGAGATGAGAAAAATGTTACGAACCGAGGCGGAGGCGGAGGCGTACGGTGGCCGGCGTACGGAAGAATCGTGTCTCCAGAAACATCCACTTTTGTGTGTTCACCGATTGAAGTTCAGCAGCTGGGACGATAACCGAATTAACTTTACTCTCCATGTATTTGTCGAGCCGAGCCGAGCCGACTTATGTGACTAACCAAGCCAAACGGTAAGGTTGATAATAAATAGATCAATAATTAAAAAAAAAAACTATAAGCTAATGATATGATGATAAAATATAGTGAATAATGATTAAAATAATTACAAGGTAATTTTGAAAATATGAATTCGAATTACATCAAAATACTAAAATTTGGTTTTATTTTTAGCAAACTAATTTTAGACTATATTTGACAAACTAACAAATAACTAATAAACTAGTTGATGGTTGATAAGTTAGTTTTTAATGGATGAATTAAACGTGTTTGATAAAAACTAATTAACTAACTGATAAGGTAGTTGAAAATTATAAAATAACTAAAAATGACATGTTTAAAAATTAATAAATTTTAGTAGTTATAGAATATTTAAAATAATTGACTAATAATATAATATGTTAATTAATACAAACCATATAGCAAAAAAAATCAATAATAGAATATATAATTGACTAATAATATAATATGTTAATTAATACAAACCATATAGTAAATAAAATCAATAATAGAATATGTTAATTAATATATTTCAATTTAATTAATTATATAAATATATATATATATATATATATATATATATGTGTGTGTGTATATATATATACATATTAATACTAAAAGATTTGGATTTCTATGATCAAATATAAATTTTAGAAAATATCTACATTAAATGATGACTTTAAATACCCATTAGATATAACCAGTTGGCTTAATGGGTGGCTTAATTGTACGGGTGTTGAATTAATGTGTTCTCGGAATGATCCAAGACTACAGTTTAAATAATAAAAACAATCCGGGGCAGCTGATGTTTCCGTTTATAGAAGCTGCTGGTTGTTTTTTGCCATAAAATTCTGTTTTGGGCTTTATATCATGTCTGTATAGGTTAAGCTGCATTTTAGCAGTTGGTTCTTTGCTGTGTTTTGGGTGGTAATAAAGGTACTCTTTTGTTGTCAAAAAAGGCTAATGATGTCAACGATGGGCTGAAGAGTTTTGTTGATCAACCTCATGAGTCAAAGATTCATTGATGTGATGTTGCTTAGATTTGTTAGTTAAGATCTTTAGTTTATTATTGATCACATATATACAAGTTTAGGCGAATGTCTATAGAAATGATACTATTGACTACGAAGAATTTGTTGTTGCTACCTTTCATTTTACGAAAGTAGATAGAGAGAATTTTTCAACAACATCCCTTTTGTTTTATAATCATGTGGGTTGCACTGCAATATGCCTATCTTCTTTTATTAAGCATATTCACCAAGTAGAAAATGGTTCACATTTTAATTCTTATTTCAACCTATTTAATATTCTACATTTAATTTGTAGAAAATGGATTTACATTTTTATGCTCGAGTTTTTTCATTACTATAACAAAATCATGTTTTGTGAAACTTCAGAAAAGTTAATATTTAGAAACTTAATTTATCTTGATACAATATTTGCATTGCGCGGGTATAAAACTAGTATATATAAAGTTGAGTTTATACAATGATAATATTCATTTAAGAAAAATAAAAGAAAGGATATGAACCATACATTTTATTAAATAATACCTTAAATGATTAATTCTAAAAATAAATAAATAAATAAAAACATAAAAGTAATTTAGTAATAAAAAATTTATTTAAGGTAATTATTTAAAATTATATTTTTACTATATCTATAATTTTAATATGATTAGATTTTTTTTTTAAATATCATTTATTTAATACATTTAAAATAAACGTATTTATTTTTCATCAAAATAATTTGTTTTTTTCATTAATCTACCTATATCATACGTAATTTGTAGATAACTTATATTTCCTTTTCACTATATTTAATATCACATGTGATATATTTACGAAAATTAACAATTTTTTTGGACGGAAAAAACGTTGATTAATTATGGATATCACATATATTTTTTGACGAAAATTGTAGTATTTTTTTTAAATAAACTAATTCAATAAAAATAAATATTTTAAATAAAAAATTAAATCACGCTTATTTTTAAATGTTATAAAAATAAATAAATAAAAATCTAATCATGCTTCAATTATGAAAATTATAAAAAAAGTCATGAATAAATACTTTAATTAAATGTATTAAATAAATTTTATAAAAATAACTAAATTTTCATATATACAACCTATATACAACAGATGATACATATACCCTTTTGGACGATTTTTTAGAAAGTTTTATTTAAGATATTATTCCAATAAATGATTGTCCCATGATTATTCTCGTATTTTATTAAATACATATAATTCTCGTTTGAACATCCCTCTCTATATAAATATTATTATGTATGTATTATATATTAAATGATAGTATCAATGTTTATTATATAATACATATATATTATATTATATTATAATAATATAACACCTTTAACGGCCAATTCCTTAATAGCCTCCAAAACCCTAGAAGCATGAAATCTAAGTCTATAAATAGGTCTATAACTCGCCCTTGTTCAACACTCCCATCCACCATCGACGTCCCTCATGGAGGAGGAACATATTTGTCGGTATGATCCACCTTTGATGCCCACAACATCCTCCTATCAACCGCTGTGAGATTTCTTTCTTTTTATTTCGTTTTCCTTATTTACTCTCAATTGATATATGTATCTAAAGACTTGATTTCTTATATGTGTTTTCTTTTTTTAGAGTCGTGATGTTGGTACGTCCTATAAGTTCGTATGTCCAAGTTGTATCATCATTTCCTCAATGTTCATTGCATTTCAGGTATAATCTGATCAGTTGTCAGTTATCAATTATTATACTTTTTCTGCTCGGATACTGAATTTTAACTTTTATCCTTTTGTTTATGACAGAGTACCCATGGATCCTTCGTTGCATGTCCATCGATCGCAATGTTTGAGTTGGTTCTTTTGGGTTAGGATGGGTCCTAAAGAATCCATCTTTTAAAAAAATAAAAAAATATATTATATTTCATACGCCTTAAGCCTACAAAGTTTGGACATATTAAACCGACCTTTCAAATGATGAAGGAGGTGGCACTAAAGACGACTAAAGCACAAAAAGTTCGTCTGACGTTTGACAACTGCCAAGAATCAAACCCGGAGCTCAACAAAGACAAAAACTAGTCGGATACAAAGAATATATATATTGGAGGTGGCGGCAGAAATGATTAGAACAAAACTCAAACCACGTACAAAAATTCTCTAGACTTATATATTAGACGTTGTGTCTTACTTTCAGAGATTTCAGTAAATCTTAAAGGACTAAATTGTAGTTTACTCTTCGAAATCTTTAAAAAAGTTGTATGTAGGGTTATGTATGGTCATTGTTCATTGTATTTCATAAAGATGGAATGTTTTTTAATTCAAAATTTATATCTACTTCCCTTTTTTGTTTTTAAGTTCTTGAACGAGTTGAGAATGTTGTTCCAGATGCGATTCATTAAGAAGTGGTTTGGACAACCGTCCTCGAAAAAATTGGATTGCTTATTTAGATTAATGGACGAAAAGTTGGTAATGAAAAAAAATAGACATACCAAATAAAAACGTACAATGAGTTTTTAATCCTTTTCAAAATATCAATAAACGGAAGAAAACTTGTAAAAATTTCTAACAGTTCTAAAAAATTGAGATAAATGAAGCTTTTGGATTGTTTTAATTTTTTAAATAAACAGTTTCCTAAAAAAAATTGTTCAAAATAAAGAAAATAAGAAAGAGAATTTGAAATTTTCTCCAAATTTAATGAATTTTCCAAAAACTCCATTTTGTTATTTCCAAAATATTTAGCTCCAATCAACAAATGAAATTAAAAAGAATGAGAAAGAAAAAGTATTTTTATAATGTTAAGGAATATTTTAATAATATAATTAATGTTGAAAATCTTTAAAATAAGCTAGAGAGTTAGAGCATCTCCAACAGCTATTGTAAAATTTCTTTAAAATAGCATATCAAAAGTCAAAATCTTTAAAATAATTTACATCCAACTCCAACAGCTACTCTATTTTAATAATTTTATCTTTAACAATATTAATAAAATATTCCATCATTTAATAAAATATTATTCTTCTCTCCTACACACTTAACTTTAATTACTTTGATTGGTTGAATATAATTAAAATATTGTTTATCTCTCTTCTGCATACTTTTAGAGATTCTCTAAATTTAGAGATTTTTCTTCTTTTTATTCCCATTTTTTATTTTAGCAATTGATATACCATAGCTGTTAGAGCACTTAAATTGTTAAAATCCTTAATTTTTCTATTTTACAATAGCTGTTGGAGATGCTCTTAGAATGTGATTTTTTGGTCTATTTTGAAGAAATTGGGTATACTTTTGCAGCATCCCAAACAAATTTTGAGTAAAATTTTCAATATAAACAATTAAAAGTCAAAATTTTTATAAAGTTTACATTCAACTCCAAGATTATTATTTTAAAAATTCAAACATTAATTATATTATTAAAATATTAAATACATTTAACATGCCAACAAACTTTATATATAATATTAGTTTTCTAACAAAGTTTTTTTATATTTTAAATTCCAATAATTACTTTTAGAAGATTGTATTTTCCAATAAACTTTTTAAACACTTTTATTTACTTGGAAAGAGTTAAAACATATCTTTTTTGTTACTATTTTTAATATTATGGTATCTCTAATTTAAAGAAACTTTAGGGAACTTTTGGAGTAAAAGGATTTCAAAATCTTTGCTTTTTTTGTATTTTAGATAATTTATAATTGACCAACAACTTTAAAGTTAACAGGTTAGAAATTTTGTACTTTAAGAAATCATTATATTGTGAATTACAGAGAAAAAAAAACTTTTAACATCTTATTTTCTTTCCAAATTTTACTATATTTAAGAAATAAATGCATAAAATAACAAAAAAAAATTCATAGAATTTTTTATTATAATATTCTACTTCTATATTTTTTTTTGTTAGAGCAAAGTGTGAATCCCATATTACAATAGATTCGTGTAAGATCGCTTAATTCATTCTCTTATTATTATGAAACGTAGAAGACCTTACAAGAACACACGACAAACTTTGTTAATCGACTCCCATTATCAATCATCTAACTCTAGACTCCTTTATATAGTAGGTGTAGCTCAAGCCCAAAAGTCCAATTACAGTGTAAAACTAATACAAAATATTAAATGATTTTTTTTATAAAACATCTACTAACTAGATCTAAATCTTAGACCTAACATAAAGTACTTTCAAATTATTTTTTAGTAGAACATTATATTTTTTAAAAATTACTCCTTATAACAATAAATATCTTTTGATTTGAATTAAGATAATATAACATAAATTACCAAGTTTCATGTCACGTCACTGTCCATATAAAAGGTTAATGTGACATTTTTTTTATCATAACAATGCAATTTTAAAAAATTGGTTGTACATATTATCTAATAGATTTTTATACACTGTGTGATAAAAATTACCTTATAAATTGCCATAACTTCAAAGCTCTAAGTTCTAACAAATCATCAAGTTATAAATGCAAATTTACCTAAATAATCATCTGGCAACTACGTCACGGAAAAGTTGGTTGGTTAAGTAAGCGATGATATACAGACCAAGTTTAATGCATGTCGTAAAAGAATGTATGTTAAGCGATATTTTATTCTTTTTCGTAATTCATTTCTTCTAAGATGGATGAGAAATTAAAAAGGCATGGGCAAGATGATCTAGAGTAAATTTGTTCTTAACCATCAAATATCAATCATATTTTCATTTAGGTAATAGTTATAGTTGAACAGTACATGATATTCGTTACGCAATCAACAACCACTATTAAATTAGGTTGGATCTTGGTCTGAGATATATAGTAACAGAATCGATGTCGATTTGGGTTAAGATTAGAGATTCCTCAACACTCCTATAAACACTAACGTTGTTTTTAATAAAGATGTAACTTCAAGACGTTATGGCTAAAGATGGAGATATGTACCTTAATCCTTCTACAATCTCTCATTTATATATATCTTACATGAAATCCATCTAATTAAGTTGAAAAACAAGGAATATAAGGGGCTGTTTGGTTCGCGAAATTCAAAGGAATTTGATGGAATTGGAATGACAAATTCCTTTGACCAAATTCCTTAACGTTGTTTGGTTCGCGGAATGAATTGATTGGATTCCATCGGATTCCACCGAATTCCACAGTTGAGGGATTTGATCATTTTTTTAGCATATGTGAAGAATTTTGAATTCCATTCCGTGACAAATGTAACATAATATATAATTTCCATTTAGAAAGACAAAAATAAATTTAACCACCACCTTCGCCCCACCCCGTCCACCCTCGCCGACAACACAACCGCCACCACCACTGTCAATTAATATTATCATTCCACCACCCCCAATCCCACCCACCGCTACCGCCAACCCCAATCCCACCCACCGCTACCGCCACCCCCACCCCCACCCCCGATAAATGCATTTTTCTATTTTTTTTACCGAGATTCCAATCCAATTCCTATCAACCAAACGCATGGTCAAATTCCATTCCAATTTCTTCAAAGTCAAATTCCTTTGATGAATTCCAATTCCATCGAATTTCATTCTGCGAACCAAACACCTCCTAAAACTCTATCTTCGAACTTCCTAAATTCAAGCAAGTTATATTGAAAAACAATTGGACATATTGGATGTCTTGATGAAGGCGTGAAGAAGATGGAAGAGCAGATAACAGATTACACATCCGTCTTCATTGAATTTGCTTAATGTTGCTATCTGCTTAGCGGAGGGGCCCAAAGTAAAAAAGAAACAATTTACATATAAAGACCCAATTTTTCCATGGTTAGCAGATAAAATAGCGCAGGGGCCCTGGCCCCTATAGGCCTCCATAGCCCTCCGCCCCTGGACATATTGAAGAGTTGAGATCTTTCATGTCCCTGATTCAACCAAATCCTCGACCCTCAAAGCTCAATTATATAATCAACAATTTCGAGATAAAAACTGAATCTAGGAGCATATCATGTGGATATTTGGGTACATCCTATTGAAAGAAAGCAAGAAAGATGAATTGAAAACAAAATTTCAAAATTGATTATACTCACCCCTAATCGAAATAAATATGCATTATGTGAATTAAGTCAAACAGATTGCAGATTGGCTCTTGAATTTCTACAAAAATGGAGCTTGGAGTATGCTTGAAAACGTTATTTGAAATGGGGTTTCGATATTGAACGGGATGTAATCAAAGTATCAAATAGACGACTAAATTAAAAGTGTTACAAATTAAAAGCCGCCTAGCTTTCTAGTTGCCATCATTTAGATGACCAAAACGGATCAAAATCATTGTATTAATGAAAATATTTTTGACTTCAATTTATTTGATACAAAGTGGGATACAAAGTGGGTGGCATGAATAATAACAATACCAAACTTTCTATAAGGTTGATGGGATGAATATGTTAAATACTTTATAGAGTAAATTATTTATTATTGTTGTTTGTTGTTTATATTTATATTCTTTCATAATCTCTAACAGTTGTTTTTTATGCGATCTTGGCCTTCGTTTTCTTTTTCTCTTCGTCCGTCCCTCTGACTAACTCTGTTATGAAAGTCCGCCTAATCAAGGATAATTTGGTCTTTTTACTTTTATTTTTCATTTTTCTATTAAAGATAAATATTAATATAAAATAATTGTATTTTATATTTTATATTTTATATTTTTGTATTAATGTACTAATCCCATTCCGCATGAACCAAAATGTAGAACGAACTCTATATCCGGTATGACAACTAGAGATTAACCAACATCCCTCCTCCAAACCCCGCCCCCTCGATCTAGAAGAACTCAAAATCGAAGTGAAATTTCTATTCGAACACAAAAGCCCAGTTCTATCCAAATACAAAACTCAAACACCCAAATCCATGGAATAACATAAAACCCTTCTCGTCACTAGAGTGAGTATAAATTCTTAGATCTAATTATGATGAAAAAGTATGCATCTTTTGTACACAACACAGTCGATTAAACCCCAAAAGAGAAAAAGATCTAGGGTTCCGATTGAGTTCTTTTTAGGGGGCCCGCGTGCATGGGGAGAGGGGGGGGGGGGGGGGTATCTTTATATTAAAATTATAAATGTTCTAATTTTTGTTACGTACCTAAAGTTTAATAAATTGTATAATATCATAACAATTAGACATCATGTTTCTTTAGGTGAATTTAGGGGATGTGAATCAACTCTAATTACAAAATGTTTTATGGTTAAAACAAAAAAAATGCAATAGTTTTAATGAACACATAACAACATAAGAAGTAATTTTTTTAGGGAATAACACTAAGGGCGAGTTTGGTTCGCGGGATTTGGATGGATTTGGATTTAAAATGCAATCTATTCCGGTGTTTGGTTTGTCTAATGGTAAGGATTTAAAATCCATGGATTCATTTAAAATCCCATGAACATTGGATTTTGAAATCCTTGGCGGATGTTTGGGATTTTGCGGGATTTCGTAAGATTTGTATGAAATAATGTTTTAAAAATGTTAAAAATATTTGTTTTGTAATAATTGATTAATAAAAATGTAATTTAATTATTTTTATATATTTTTATATATTTTTATATAAATTATTTATAAATAATAGAAATCCAATTCCATTCCAAATCCTACAAACCAAACACATCTATGGTTTTCAAATCCAATCCAATCCAAATCCCTCCAAATCAAATCCTTCCATGAAATCCAAATATCTCAAAAACAATCCCGCAAACCAAACGTACCCTAACTAAATAGAAATTTGATTTTGAATTAAAATGGAGGGTGACTATTGTATTGAAGGAGACGAAAATGAAACTTTTTTGCCTATCAAAATGAGTGAACCAATATAATGAAACAATTATGAAATTATTATACATACCACCATGATCTTAAAAATTATATATGTATCATCTAAATCAAACGAGAACTAAAAAAGATTGGGAATCATGAAAACCAATCTTAATCATTACTTAGATTTGATCTATGGTTATGATTGAAAATGTTATTTTTAAAGTGTAAAAACAACATTGCATTGTTTCTTATTAACGGCATTGTGTTCTTTCACAATGTGAAACAACAATAATTGTTTTATATTAGCAACATTTGTGAAACAACACTTCAACGTTTCATCTCAATGACACTATGTTGTTTCACATTGTGAAACGACACTACATTGAAAAGGGTTAAGGTAAAATAAGACTGTGAGTTTGTTGATCGAAATTATGGTATTAATGAAAAATGAGATTTTATGGAGATCTAATCTTAATAGACATTTATTATAAGGATAAAAATTATCACCGTGTCCTTTTTATCAAAAAAAATAGAGCTTAATCAAAGTTAATAAATTAAAAGAATTACATGAACAATAAATTAGTTCTTATGGTTATCAAATTTTGTTATTGTCATCATTTAATTACCATCCTATTCATTTATATTATAAAAAATCAATATATATTATATAGGTTTTGTATAAAAGAGAAAAGTTTATACGAGAATCATAACAATTTAAGACAATAAGAAAAAGATATCATATGTGATTTTGTACTAATATCAAAATCACATATGATTTTGTATATGAAAAAAGTTTTTCTCGTTTTCTTAAATTATTAGCTTTATCGTATGAGCTTGTCTCTTGTATAAAAATATATTTATAGATTATATATTACACATTTAAAATATATAATATAATATAAAAACATAATATTATTATAATATTTATTAGAAAATATTATTTATCATCTAAGGGTTGGGTTCCGGTGAAAAGTAGAGTTAAGCTGAGAAGTGTAAGAAATGATTTTCACCCTTGGATGGACATTAGGATGAGATGTACCGAGATGCAACGAATCAACTCCATTCTAAAACGCAATTCATAGGTGGGTATGAGATTAAAAGTGATCAGAGGTCAATATCTCTTCTTACATTTATCACCAAAATTCTTCTTCTCATACGATCATATGCTTATCATCTAATATATATATATATACACACACACATAATAGGCTTAGGATCGTGTGAGAAATAAAGTTAATGTGAGAAGCGTAATGAAAAGTGATATGGTGCATCTCATTCTAATGCGCATCCAAGGACGGAGATCTCTTCTTACACTTCTCGTCTTAACTCTCATTCTCACCGGAACTCAACCCCACATAATAATACATTTTATTAATATATAAAAATATATACTATAAAAAATATTATTATAGAAATAGAGGGAGCTTTAGGAAAATTTCCTAAAATCTGAAAACATGAATAACACTCTATTAACCATTTATGTCTACAATATACATACATACATAAAAATAATTGAAGTTATTTTTTAGTTTTATGTACATATGTCTACCAAACAAATTATTTACTTTGTATGCATGTATATACTCTCTAGATGAATGATTATCAAGATTTTCTTTAATTATTTTGTTTTATTTTATTTTATTTTAGTGTTTTCCTCTAAATTTGGCGTTATAGAAATATATTAGTAAATAATATTATTCATGTTTTTTTCGTCTGAAATTCTGGATTTGCAAAAGATTCTTTAATGAAATAAATGAAAATTTGGATCTTAACCGAATCTTTTTTGTTATAACAAATTATTTAACTTTTTCTTCAAAATGTCGAAAAAAAGAAAGAATATGCCAAAATCTCTAAATTTGGAGATTTTTTTTGGTTTAATATTGGAGAGAGAAATTGTTTTTTATTATTATTAACAAATAAATTGAATATATTATTATTTCCTAGAAACTTTATATGTAACTTTATTAAAAATTTAAAAAGTATTATATATTTTAATAATATAATTAATATTAAAGTTACAAAATAAAAAATCTATTAGAATTAAATGTATATATTTTAAAGATTTTAGCTTTTTAAAATAAATTTTATATTATAAATATACTTATATATATTATGAAAATTTATTATAAATTATATATTTATAATATAATAGATTATCGTTTGACTAGCGACTTCCTATCCCTTTTCTCTTAAAACCTGAATACACCAAATTCACTTTATAAATAGATCTATCCTTTTCAGTTGTTCAAAACATCTCTAATCCACCACCACCAGACTTTCATGGAGAAACATATGCGTTGCATAGGTCCACCTCCTATGGCCACTCGAAATTTGTGAGATTTTTTCTTTTCTTTTACTTCATTTTCCTTATTATATTCTTGATTGTTGTTAAACTAGCCTTATTTTTTATTTTAAAACGGTCATTATTAAACTATAATACTTCTGTTAATTCATTTCTTGTGTTTTGTTACATACTTAGTGTCATGGTGATGGCATGTTGGATAACTATGTACGTATGTCCATATTGTATCATCATTTCCTCAATGTTCATTACATTTCAGGTATAATATAATATTTTGTTAATTTTACGTATGATTACACTTGTTCCTACTTAATACTGAATTTTAGTTTTGATCATTTTGTTTGTATCATAGGCTCATACTTCTGGACATATATCTAAGGCCCCTTGCTATGTGATGACGATGATGCATTAAATGAACAAATGATTGGTCGCCAAGTAGATCTCATATGCGTTGGCTCGAACATATTTATATAGTCTCACAATCTACAAGTTGGTTTTGCCTACAGAAGGCAATTTTGCTGTTGATGGCAAGACGAGGGTCAGATATCAAAGCTTAAGGCAAGTAAATAGAAGATAATAGACTATTGGAATGCATAAGAAAATTGATTTGTTTAGTCCCAGAATCAACAAGTTGGTTTTTTCTTTGTTTAAATAGCAATGAGTGGATGTATTTAGAATTATCATTTTGTAATTTAGACGGGTTGCTTGAACCCTAACCAAATCTTGTGAAATGTAATGTAAAAAGTTATTTGATTTGACATGAGCGAATTTATTCGGACTAATTGTATATCTTTATGTTTTTTGTAGTGTGGATTTTTTTTATAATTGATAATGCAAAATTAATGCAACTACTCATTAAAAAATCTATATGTAAATAAATGGATAAATATGTTGCATTATTATGATTTTTTTTGAAGACTGAGTATTCCTAGAAAAAAAAGTTTCACTGCGTGAAAAGTTATTAGGATTACACAAACTAATCTCTCAAGTCATGTTTTAACTACATCAGTAATCTTCAAATATTATAACTCATTTTTATAAACACCGTTACACGTGAACAAAATAAATCAAATTTTTATAACGCATTTGATTGGGCTCTTGGAAATTAAATCCTTGAACTTTCTCTATAGGAATGGGTGATCGATCTTTACCTTATGAAGCAACTCTGTATTGCAAAGAAGCGAGCCAAATCCAGATTTTCCAAAACATGGAAAAAAAACTTGCAGTGTCCTTTAGTTTCTATTTAGGATAGATTGCAGTGTTTGTCGATTTAGGCTGCCTTCAAAAGCGTAGCCTGCGGGACAAACTTATGGGTGTGAGAATGGCTCTGGTCAAGCTATTCAGGCTCTTCTTGGCTGGACTTTAACTAAGCCTAGCAAAAAATGGCAAGGGTTAAGAAGGTCGATGGTTAAGAGAGCTAAAGTAGTTGATAAAGTGGCAACGGAAAAAATAAAAGTGGCTCCTTGGAGTTTTAGAATGGATAATTAAGTAGTTTGTTCCTTTATGTGATAAACACTACTTTATAGAGCGTCGCAAGTTCAAAGCTCTATGTCGTTCTAGAAACTCGCCATGTTATAGATGTATATTTACGCAAATAATCATCAGACAACTACATCATGTCTAAGCTAGTTGGTTAAGTCACAAACGAAACAAGGCCCAAGTAGCATAAGGATTGCAAGATAAAGTCAAAATGAATATGTATAATCATTGCTCAAAGGGAAGCTAATGGATGGTTGTAAGTCGTACTATCATGGATTGAGTACCGAAAGATACCTATTTTGCTTAGACAACCTTCAATATGTAGAAAATGAGGGTTTTTAATTAGAACCAACACTTAATTGCTATGTTATCAGATGTATATTTAATTTGCATTGTTAACAAAAAAATTCACTAGAAAAAAAATATATATTTAGTGTTCATAAGATATACATTGAAATCGGAATGTGAATTTGATTTAGGGTTTGTAAACCGTTTATTGAAATCGAATGTGTTAATCTAGCTCTAAACTGTTATCCATCCTCTTAAAATGCAAATATAGTTAAATTTTGTTACTATAATTCACCATAATTTATTACTACACACGTTAGGAAAAACTAGAGATGTAAATATTAGAAAGATCTTTGTTTTCAACTGCGAGGTCACCCAGTGTATATGTAGGAAAACGTACAAAGATTTAGGAAATGTTGAATAAATTTTATCTTGACCATCAATCGTATTTTCCTTTAGGTAATGGTTATAGCTGAAATAATATTGTTGGAATTCGTTACGCAATCAATTACTAAAATTAAATTAGGTTGGATCATGATCTGACATAAACTAATTAAGGACCAATGAAAGACAATATCGGCAATGGTTAAGATTAGAGATGCGTTAGTTTTCCTGCACACTACGTTGTTTTTCATCAATACACAACTTTAAGGCGTAATATATGGCTAGCTAAAGATGAAGATGTAAATACATGCCTTTATTAATCGGCAATCTCTTACGTATATTTCTCATATAAAATCCATCTAATTAAGTTAAAATATTTGGTAATGTTCTAAATTCTAACTAGCTAATAAGCTGCTGATGAACAAATCATGTTTAAGAAAAACTAACAGATAAACATGTAAAATGACCAAAAATAGTATCTAAAAGAATTAGTCAATTAAAATATCTTATAATATAGTTAAAACAAATATTTAATAAAATAATATATTAATACAAAAAAATAGTAAAGAAAAATTAAAATAATATAAATATATTTATTAAAAGAACATTAAATTGGTTATTATATATAAATTTTGAATTTGTTAAAACAAATTTTAGAAAAAAAAATCTACATTAATTTACGATTTTAAATAACTATTACACGTAATATGAGTACAAATAAAATTCGTCAACTTCACAATCGTAATTAATTACTAATTAAATTAAATATTTTATTAAAATCATTTAATACAATTTTATTATCTTTGGAACAAAATAAGTATAACTTTAAATTTTATGTAACTTACATAAACATTATTAGAATTGTTATATTTGTTTTTTGATAACTAAATATATTGCATAATAACATAAAAATAATTGATATGATGATTAGTTTATAAATTAGTTTACATCCATCCAAACGTGCATCCAAAAAATAAGCTCAAACAACGACTAAATACATATTACTTTCAAAATCCGTATAATTTGTCCTATATTATTATTAATTTTCTCTTAATCCAAAATTAATTCAACATGATGTTTTATCGTAAAACAAAAATTAATGTAACTCCTCATAAATAGAAATTACAAAGAGTGGTTGAACACGTAACGAAAATTCATAATGGTATTCTAAATAGTATCTTATTTTTGACCTCCTCCCTCTTACTAAGAAGCAAGAACTACATCTGTTCCGATTCGAGAGGCTTTCTCTGATCGTATTCAGATCAAACGCAAATATTTGATTCTAGAGGAATCGAGTTTTGGGGAACCTTGGGCATTGGGTGTTCAAAGATTTCAATGTCTTCTATTCCGGTTAGGGCTGTAAACGAACCGAACGTTCATCGAACCGTTCGTGAACCGTTCGGCGGGAAGTTCGTTTGTGTTCGTTTATTTAATAAACGAACGAACATGAACACATTTTTTCGTTCGTTTAGTTAAACGAACGAACATGAACAATGGTCTCGTTCGTTCATTTACGTTCGTGAACGTTCGTTCATTTATGTTCGTTTATGTTCGTTTACATTCGTTCGTTTATGTTCATTTACGTTCGTTTATATATATAAATGTATTTATATATTATGACATTAATATGTAAAATTATTAATTAAATTAAATTTTTAGAATTTCTTTTTTATGGATTCTAAGTTTACCCGGTTTTTCATTTTGTTATGTTACTTTTTAGGAACAAAATGGTGGTTTTATTCTATATTTGTGTTTTTTCGTTTATGTTCATCTATGTTCGTTTATCTTCATTCATGTTCGTTCGTTTACGTTCATTTATGTTTGTTCGTTTACGTTCGTTTAACAGCTTAACAAACGAACATAACAAACAAATTTTCTTAATGAACACAAAAAATTTCGTTCGTTTACCATTCGTGTTCGTTCGTTTGTTCGGTTAAGTTAAACGAACGAACACGAACACAAAATATTTCGTTCGTTTACCGTTCGTGTTCGTTCGTTTGTTCGGTTAAGTTAAACGAACGAACACGAACAAGCCTCCGTTCGTGTTCGTTCGGTTCGTTTACAGCCCTAATTCCGGTCAATGAACCGATGTTGTGAGGGAAACTCATAAAATAATCATTTATCAATCAGTTGGTTGTTGGTTTTTGTCAAACATGTTTTAGAAAAATTTACACAAATAGCCATTTTCCATAGTGTTTTCACTTTTTAGCCATTTTTAGAGGGGTTTCCTAAAATAATCAAAGTTTAAACAGAGGCTTTACGCAGAAAACAAACTTTCTGTGTAAAGACCATTTTCCTCCAAAAGTTACCCAAAACTTTTTCCTAGAAGGATATCCCAGGCTATGCTTAATCTAATCCCAACAAATTATGTCAGCAAGACATCAACCCCTAATAAACTCAGTAACCACAATTGTTGTATATGACTGGATTCGAACCCTGAACAGATGAGATATTCCACCACATCCCCGTGCCACAACCCTTTTGGTTCAAACCCAAAACTTTCTACCACATAAATAACATATAAAGAGGGTTATTTAATAAGTATCAAACTAAACATATAACTCAAAATAAGAGCATTCAAAAACTTGGGTGTTACACTGTATTTCAACCTCTCTTTTAAGGACCATCTAAAAGTGTAGTATGTGAAAATAAACACAAATAATATCTGAAACTTTAAAACACTGAATTGAATCATAATATTACATCATAAGGGAGTATAACAAAAGATAATTTTAAACAAATTTCTCAACCAAATCAAACCTGGAAAGAAACTTTTTATGATTACAATCCAACATTTCACTCAAACTGTAACAAATGTTCCTCTGTTTCAAAAGCTTTTCCCGCTTCTCGAGCCTCTTCTTCAAACCGTGCTGAAAAAACTCTGGATAATCCGCAGCTTCCTCAATTCGTCGATCCATCACCTCTACCAAAAACCTAATCCTCGGTTCTAACGAGTTCTTAACACTCTTTATCAAAATAGGCGGATAACGAGCCACTAAAGTAGCTATCTGTTTGGAATCAAACCCACGAGTTTTAAGGTAATCAAGATTCGGTCTCAGAATCCTTTCGACATCTCTACACAAAACTTCCGGAAAGTTAACCGCTACTTTTTGAAGATCCGGTTTCGTTAAACCTAAAGAAAGCAAGAACTCAGTGGTGGGTCGTAATCTTTTTTCAACGTTGTAACCCATTATAGACGGGTTTTTAACCAAGATTTTACCAATCAGCCCTTCTTTAGTCAACCCGATACTGGCAAGAAAGTCAACTACTCCAGAAAGCTTTATGTCGATACTGTAGCTAATGATTCGTGGGTTATGAAGAATCATTTTACCGAGTTGAGTTCCTGACACACCGAGTGACTCGAAGAAACCCAGAAGGGGACAAAGCTTTTCTTCGACACTATGGGTTAAGATATGAGGGAATTTGGTTATGGCTGAAGCAACTTCATCGGGTTTTGTTCCTAAAGTTGATAGACATTGGACCATGGGGACTAGTTTTTCGTTTAAATCAAGGGTCATGATTTTAGGGCATTTTGTGACGATGGAAGGAAGCTTTCTTTCATGGATGCCGATGCTTTTTAAGTAATCCCAGTTTGCAGATAAGTTTTCTTTTTGGACACATTCTAGTCGTTTGCATTTTCTGAAGATTTCGTTAATACCTTTGTCGTCGAAACCTTTGTGTTTGAAGAACCACAAAATGCTGTTGTTGTGGCTGTTACTGATGTCCATAGGCCCTGAAAAACAAACCCAATGTCTTATTCATTCAGATATGGGATACCATTCAGCAAATCATTAAGTTCTAGACAAACACCTTAGATGTTAATACCCCAAAAAAAATTGTAGTGTTTTTTGTAGTTTCAAAATTAAAAATTGTTAAAGGTTGTCTTAGTTTATCAATGAGTCATAAAAGAAGACTAGTAATGATCAGAGAATTTGTTAAGCCAAGTGTAGCACCTTAAACTTGCCATGCCTGAATGGGTTCTAAATGCAGTTTTATAAATATCCTTTTCACTTACCAAAATCTGAAGGTACCCCAAATCTGCGATCAAGTTTAGAAAATACTTTCCCGCATTTAACTCATCTAGCAACTCACCATTGGCTGGAATTGTGAGATAATCTTTAGCTGTAAAGTCTGTAACCTCAGTTAAAGACCTATAGTCTATATGCCTTCTCTACGGTCTCCTCGTGTTCTTGACTAACAAGATGAAGGCACGAGTTAGGGATTGTTTACTTACAGCTTAATGAGCTTAATGGTCTGGACACCTTACTCGCTCAGACATACAGGAAACCCATTAAGCCAAAATGGCTATATGGAATAAGCCAGGGAAGCTCACTTGTCCCCATCAAGCCACCTCAAACAAATTAATACCATAAATGCCCCAGAGCCAGAAATAACCCAAGTTGCTTACTTAAACACTGAACCCCCAATCTTTCACCAACTCAAATTTCCTTTTGTTCTCACTTGTTGTGACTTTTTGAGCTCATTAATGGGGTTTACATCTAATAACCATTGGCATGGCTATAGATAATGTTACTAAATCATCCTCAAAAATTCTTTTCAGACTTCATAACCAACAAACATGTTTGTCATGGTATGGTATTACATTTCAAGACCTAGAATTCAAAAAAGCAAGAGGGAGAAAAAGAGCGATAAAATCTCTGTTTCTTATGGCAATTGCACAATTGTCAATCAGCCACAGTAACACTTCTCGTTAACTTTTCAATAACCCTAATTACAAAAGGGAACCATTGCAAGTGAATCAGCATTTGCCCAATTTTACACACTTGTAATTAAAAAGTGAGATATATTAGACGAGAGACCATCACAATAAACTAATCAAGTTTCACAAAATTTACGGAAACGATTGTGTGGAGAAATGGAAAACGAAGTGAGAAGAAGAACTCACCGGAGTTTATAAAACGGCCGGAAATGGATATCTCCGGTGCGGCGATAAAGTTGCTGAGAGTGTCCTTATCCCCTCCTCTTCCACTGCGTTTCTACGTCTTTGGTTGTGGAGTCTGGCAACACCCAAGTTAAAAAAGATGACTAAATTACAAAACTCGTCCCTATGGTTTATTAAAACTTTGATTTTAGTCCCTTGACTTCAATAATTACACCAACAAGACAATAACCCTATGGTTTATGCACTTCTTTATGGATTTCGTTATGGTCGTTAGGATGTTAAGAGAAGTCGTTAAGCACCCCTCACGTGGAATGTTTCGTTTTGCTTGTTTTTATGAATAAAATTTTTATCGTACAAGTGTTCAAAGAGAGCGCATAAGTGAGTAAAAAATTCTATAAAAAAATAAATTAAAAATAGAAAAAGAAACCCGAGCACCGGCCCTCACCTCCATTCCTCACCACCTCCTCTAGCACGGGCGTGTTCCTCCCGTCAGCATCTTCATCCTCACCTAAACCAATACCCACGGTCCTTATGAAACTGAATGAGTGAAGAATGATGTTTTTCTCCCCTAGAGAAAACTCGTTTTGGAGGTTCTGTGGCACTGAAAGAAAAATCATTTTAAAGCCGTCTCCCCCGTTCATAAACAACCCAACTCCATTCTTCATCTACACCTAAAAAGAACTATCCCCCCCCCCCCTCCACCGACCCTTGTTTATGCACTGCCCAGCTCCCACGAGCACAAGCAGAAAGTACGACGGTTGGCAATCAGATAAATCAATCAAAAGGATTGCTCTAAGAGAATTGGTTGAAGAAGACGAAGTGTTTGGCAATGTTGAGGTTGGTTCCAACTTCCACATTCTACCAAAAAAAATTGACATATTCTGCAAAATAAGTTATTAAAACATCCTTTTCTTTCCAGACAAGTGTGACAAAAGCTAAATAAGTTTGTCGATATTCTTTTATATATCTTGCAATTACTTGCATATTACATTTTTTAATTAAAAGAGGTGAAAAAAAGACCAAAATACCCTTAAGCAACTACCACATTAGGGTACTTAACGACAAGAGTTAACATATGTTAAGAGTAAGAGATGAAAACCATAACAAAATACACACCAAAAGAGTTGGTGTAATTATTGAAATCAAGTGACAGAAAATCAAAGTTTCCCAAACCATAAAGAAGATTTAAAAGATTGGCATAAATTAGTTCATAATAAATTAATACATTTCAATCCCAAGGCCAAATAGATAAAATTTAAGAACATGATTTAAAAGATTTCATGTTCAAATTCTAATACACACTATTTAGACAAAAGCTTGCTATTTATAACATATAGCAATTGACAAGAACTACCACAATTTATATTTATAACATATGTCAATACACACTTTAAGGTCGGGTATCTTTAGTGATTATTAAACGGATTTTCAAAGAACAAGAACCGCAAGGTAGTATGATTGATGCCATGGGAGCATTATCGGGTGCTTTTAATGAGATCTTGTTACTTTCCATCAATAGTTGGAATCCCATTTCTCTTAATTCTGAAGAGTCGAGAGAGAAGTAATCACCACATCGACACTGATAAAAGAGCTCCACAACATCACCACCGCTAGCCTCCACCATCATATCCTCTAACTCAACTTCATCTGAAGTTGCATCATCTTGTCTTGAGACCTGAAGAAACCAAACCAAACAAACCCAGTAAATTCTATGCAGGTAGGGTCTAGGGGTAGGATGTATGCAGAACTTCCCTCTATGCTTCTATTCCAAGGGGTAGAAACTAGAGAGGTTGTTTCAGTGAAGATTCTTGGCTTGTAAAACAAAAAGGAACTAAGGGTATATTTGGTACACTGGACAAGACTAAATAGAATAGAACAGGGATTGTTGTTCCACGTTGGAATGAACTTAAATGTAGAACAGACAGGAACAAAGTGGAACAAACATGTTCAACCCCCACCCCATGGAACAAGGTGGAACAGGCCTATATTTTACCAATATAACCTCGAAATAAAACCTAATTCTCTTTTAAAACATCAAATATGCCTTCCTCTTTACATTTTATTCATTCTTTAAATTTATTTATTGTATTTTATGTTCTTTAAACTTTCACTTTACTGTCCTCAAAATACTAGTTTTACACGGTTTCTGATTAATTTATGTAATTTATTAAATATTAATAATAATAAAATAATACACAAAAGTTGTAAAATAAAAATTGGAAACTACATAAACTTTTTATTTTGGTGTCATTTTAGTGATTTTACTTGTCTTGGCGAAAACTTTCTAACGATATATTTAGCTATAAAAATATTTATTTATTATAATAATTTAATAAATTACATAAACTAATCAAAATATATAAACTCATTAGGAGTAAATTGGTCATTTTATCTGTTATGTCATCTTCAGTTATGTCTTACCAAACGTCGAGCAGTAGTTGGAGTAGTTGTTCTGTTATGTTCTGTCCTATCCTATTTGGTATGCGGACTGGACTGGACATAGACGGGTGAAAGAATCCCATAAGGTTTTAGGGTTTTAACTTGACATGGGTAGCTTAGTAATTTACTAATCTTATCTCGTCTACCTCATTTATTTTCCACCTATTTTGGTGGGATTTTTGTCCCACTCACTTAATCGATCAGAAGTGAGACAACAAGTTTTCGTATTGTCCTATCCCGCATACCAAATGCACCCAAAAGAAATAAATAATAGAGAAAGTTACAAGTATCTTGAAACCTGAAGCTCCTTGTCATATAATGCCCGTGACTTAACATCTCCTAAGATTTCCCAAGCCGTCTGAATTTCGAGAAATCTAACTCCTGGCTTATTGTGATCAGAACTCGTCTTCTTGTGCAATTTATCTGGATGGGAACTGAGGAGAGCAGATCTATAGCTCGTTCGGATTTCTTCCTGGCTTGCATCTTCTTTCACATCCAAAACATCATAGTGAGTTTGGCAGATTGCATTTTTAGCTAATTGCATGATCAGATTCTTCAAGAGCCTGCAAAATTACGATTTATTAATATGATTAATAAATAAATTACTTTGCAAACATAAATTGTAAAAAAATTATAAACTACCATATATCACGTTGCAAATATAAATTAGAAACACAAAATTACTTATTCAAAACAACACATCAATTCATATCAATCCAAACAAATATATATATGAAAAGATGTTCAATGTCCTGAATATTCATTGTCATGAGAACCCCACCACGTTCCATCCATGTGTTGTTAATTTAAAAGGATTTAACAATAATGTGTATGCATCTTAAATTAAGGCCTAAACAATTCTATCCTAATGTATATAATGTAGAAAAATTAACCAGCTCAAGTAGCTACTGCTTCCCTGCTAGACAGCCACAAAACGGAGAAGATTTCTGCGCAGAATGGTGCGGAAAGTAGAAGTAACGTCCAACGAGTATTTGCGAATGCAGATAAAACAAATAATGAAGAAGACACACACAAAGTGGATGCAGAAACAGGTAGTGCAAACTACTTTACTCTGATGGAAGCTACATATGCAATGCATTAAGAAAAACATAAACTTGAACTAATCTAACTTGCAACAAATGACAGTTGTACAAAGAAAGTTCTTGATGAAACATATATACAGAGTCAGATATATAGGATCAATTCAGGGGAAAACCGCAAAAAAAATGTAAAAATGAGGAACACCCTACACTTGTGCATACAACTAAGGGGCTGTTTACCAAATTTTCTATGAAGTCCTGTATGGATAAATTTGTCTGTCTGGATAAATTGGTGCGATTGTTTACTTTTTTTTATCTGAATCACTAATCTGAATAACAAAATGACCGATTTACCCCGAGTATAAGTTATGTTTTGATAGATTATTTGAACATCAAAACATACATTCATAAATTTATTGATATCATCCAAAAATCAAAGCATAAACATTGTTTAACAAATTTCGTATTACAGTGTTAACATCAAAAATATATATTATGAACCCTAGAAAACACAGCAGGTTCCTAAACCTAAAAATCTCAATGCAAAAGAACCCTAAAATCCATGAAAATCGATGGAAAAACCATGGAAATCGAACTCGAAAATCATGAAATCCACCGAAGAAATTGAAAAGCACATGGAAATCAATTTCCTACAAGATCCTAAAAGAAACACCAAAGAAGAAGACGATGTAAAGCCTCATAGGTTGAAATTGATACCTTAATAAGGTTGGAAGGACGAGAGGATGAGGTTGTTTACTTCTGATTCGATTGGAGGAAAGGAGATGAGGAAAACAGAAGCTGTTTACTTGTTAACAAGGATGGAGGAATGGAGATGAGGGAGATCACTATCATCGCAAATGTTTTTGGTTTTTTGCTTTTGACTTTTGAGAGGAAAGGCATGTGAACAAACCAGGGGTAAGGGGTGTACAGTGGCCAGCTTAATGGGGACAAGAGCCTCTTCCAAGCTGAGTGAATAAGCCAAGGGCTGTGCGAATAAGTCCTAAGTAAACACCCTACTTTGGCTGTGCGAATAAGCCTTTTAACTCATTAAGCTCATTAAGTCCTAAATAAACACCCCCTAACTCCAGTATGCACATGTGCATAACATGCACACGTGCGTAGAAACCAAGAAACAACTTCAATTACTTGTATGCACATGTGTATATCGTTCAGATGAATGGTTACCACTTACCAGGGGCAGGGTGTTCCTTGGTTTTTCATTTTTTTGGGGGTTTCCCCTGACACCCTTCCTCTCTCTCTCTATATATATATATATATATACATATCAAAAATTCTCTACATACAGGTTATGTGAAAGCTGATGGACATGAACATAGACCAAATGTGACTCAACAAGTCCAAACCAAAAATTCTAGCATTTGGGAATTGAGCAAGGTGATGTTGGTAACTTGGTATGATAATTAAAGGCAACTATAAAAATATTTAGGGTAGTTCAACACCAAAGGATAAATGTATGACCTGTTGGTCATTCATTTCTTTTCAAAACCAAAATATGTAAAAGAAATTCACATAAAACTAAAAGATAAGGGATAGTAGAGTTTGTGTAGAAATACTTCTATGCTACAAGCCATTGTGAAACCATAAAGAACACTCTCTAAATAGTTCCTTAGTTTTCAACATCTTGCATAAAAGAGTATCATCATCCCAGTATATATTATGTGGTATTTGTAAATCATAAAACCATTCACCATTTCTATTTCTGGTAGTGAATTATTAAAGATTGAAATTTGAACATAATGATTGACTGAGTTTTCTTCTACAACTAATGTGGTGTATGAAAGAAAGAGATTTAGGCATCGCCTAATAAACTTGTTTCTCTGAGACAAATACTCAAACACATCATGTGCATTAAATTGTCATATCTCCATGATACGTTGCAATTTGCAAACAAACATCAAAACTATGCCTAATTTTTAGTCAATCACATATGAATATAAGATTAAAAAAACATATCATGTTGTTGTAATTAGAGATCAAAACGAAGAAAAATTGAGATACCAAAGAGAAGTGAATCGACTGACCAGCGACTGCAGATGTGAATCGAGCAGCCAGCTGCAGACGTGAGACGAGGAGATGGTCTGAAAGGGCAATCGTGGAACCTGCGCTCCTGAATGATACGGTGCCGTTCCCGTTTATATGGTTATGGAGCGATTAAGAGGATTTCATATTTTGCCCAACACAATTGCGTTGCATCTGATCCATCCAGAGGTTAATTTTTTTTTTTTGCAAGTGTCAAGTTATTTGAATTAAAAAAATATATTAGGGGTGGAAGGTCGGCTGAAAATCTGAAATTAGGGGTATTAGGTTAAAATTTCAAAAAAAATATTAAAAATTATATTATTTATTTTTCGGGTTTTCCTCGTAAGTTTTCGGCAAGATTCACCACTTTTACAGTTATCTTATAAGGTAACATTTTTTACCATCTAAATCGATTATTGGTAAGCAAGGGGTTACCCATAATTTTTACGGAGTGGACTATTAAAGTGGGTCAAAAGCCCACAAAGTCCTCCAATATGTTTTTATTTGAATTCTACTAGTTTGAGGAATTTTTGAAGTTTTTTATTGATTTCAAGAGATCATTTAAGTTCTTCTGTTTTAAGAGACTTTTTCAGTTTTTTGGTTGATGTCCCTTGTATTTTCTAATATCTTTGACCATCCTTCAAAGTTTAGCGTATGCACCTTTCATACTCTAAAAATAATTCTTACAAAAATTGGTTGAAAATGTGTACGAGACCCGACTGCGGACTGGCCTGCCTTTATATGGCTGCCAGTAATCCCCGGAGTAATAAGTCAGAAGTGTTTTATACCTGATAAACGCTTACCAAGTAAGAATCTTCTCCTCACTTACCAGATAAAAGCCTCGATTTGTTGTCATGCTCACCCCATAAGCAAAGCAATTGGTAATTGTAACATCCCACATTGGTTGGGGAGGAGAACAAAAGTTGCCTAATAAGGGACTTGAAAGCCTCCTCTATCAGACGCATTTTAAAACAGTGAGTCCAAGTGCGTAGACAAAGCGGACAATATCTGGTACGGTTGGCTTGGGATGTTACACTAATCGACCGCTTAGAGACGGTTGAAATATTATCAAGCGACTACAACACAACATATTTCAATCTTCAATCATAGATAGGGGATGGTAGTGGAATTGAGTTGAGATAGGAGATAAGAGAGCCAAAATGATCTAATTCTAAGCAAATTTTCTTAACATAAAACTCAAATCATTACCAAAATAATCCCAAATCACAGTTTGTAAAATGATTCAAATCACTCAAAAAAGCAATGCCATTTTGCATTGCCCCAATACATTTCCTTTTGGTGCAGCAATCCACAAATACAAATTAGTCCAAAACTTGCAACTAAAACATTTTTTGCCAAAACTGGATTGCATACAGATACTTATACAGATATGCTAGTCTATATATATATATATATATATATATATATGGTCTCTGTTAGTCTTCAGCCAGGTTTTTAAATTAAGAACTTATAACCCCTGATACCCAAGGAACGACCAAAGGCGCATTCGGGTGATTTCTTCTGTAATTTTCTGAATATTTATCCTTAAAGTTCACTTGCGGCTTCTCCGCCTGCAAAGATTTCATTCATCATAAAACAAAGTCAACCTATATATTTCAGAAAGGGCAAATATTGTACTATTCAGACTATATTTTGCAACTAGAACATCATTTTCATTAAGAACCCGGGGGCCGCCCACGTGGCATATTCATCATCATGAATATGGACGTGTTATTCATCATGAATATGTGATTCATGATGAATAACACGTCCATATTCATCATGATTATGTTATTCATGATGAATATTCATCCTGAAGAGGGACACATGGCGTGTTGTGGGCAGTTCTCAGGTTCTCAATGAAAAACAGATTTTCTTCCTCTTTGCAACTAATTCCTTTTTGGGGAACTTTTGACGTTATCAGGATATTTACCCTTTATCATCAAGTTATTACTTTTTGAACTATTGTATCAGGAATTTCATAAACCACTAAAAAGAACACTACAAATTTACAAGAACAAGCAATTTTGGACAAAAAAAAAACACCACAATTTGTCCAAAAATTGCTCTTTTTAGCAATTTATAGTGTTCTTTTTCTTGAATTTCTTCAAGAATCATGATTAGCTTTCAAGAATGGTCAAAAACGCTTCAAAATATCAATCACCATCTCCATTTTTATTAATTTCGGTCCACAAGATTCTTTCTTTTTCTTTCTGAAAAAAGGTATTTTAGATACTTGACAAATCTTTAAACAATTTCTTTAAAAACTATACATCAAATCGGACGTATTGCAGTTTTCAATAGACAAAGATTAATAAAAAGATGAATCAACTTACATATTTCAGCCAGCATTCTTCAAGGTTGTGTTGGTATATATCTGGGGAATGACATCCCCCTTCAGCAGGGCAATAAACCCATATATTACATTTCATTTCATTCGATCTCGCTTTTCTCGCTTGATTTAAACAAGCCTGACAACATTCGTACGCACTTTCTTTACGATGGGTGAGCCCCCATTTTACAGCATGACCACCATAATCTGTATGAAGTTCGGCATTACACTCAGGTGGCAGCCGCCTTCCCGCTAGGATCGTATCATCTGGTTATTCCACCCCATGATCAGATAATAATAATTCCCGAGAAAAAAAATGGAAAGTGGAAAGATTTTGTTACCAAACTCATCTTCACCCTCGGGCTTGTCATTATGTTCGTTGTTGATAACATTAACTGGTATCCATAGACCAATTTCATGTGATAGCTCGGCCCAATTGAACTCCAAGACTCTTGCAAGAATTTCTACAAACGTATTCCGTTATTATGTTTGAATTTTGAGTCAAATGGCGTAAAACCAAAAAAGTTTTGGAGATGACAAATTAAAAAAGATTGTAAGACCTGCTTCCACTGGTAGGATGGTTGAGTTAGAGGTCTTCTCGCGAGTAATTCCTTTGGATTCCTCTAGTTTTTCCATCCGCCAACTTTCAACCGCTTCTGTTAAGAATCAAGAATGTATCAATTAAGATGTTTTGCTGTTAATCAAATGTCTAAAATACCAATCAATGATAAATAAATTAAAACGGGGAATCATATTCACGAGGCTCACTAAGGCCCTGCGCCTTGGCTGAGACGCCTTGTGGGCCTAGGCATGCCTCATAAAGAGTTATTAAATACCAAGTCAAACCCCAATATTAAATAAGTTTTCTCATCTTCTTATCTCCTAGACTTCTTAAAAAAAGTGTTATTAAATAGACACATAAGTCAAACCGTAATATTAAATACCCGGTTCTTATAGCTTCAATCCTCTTTCTCTATAAATACTTGGACCTTACAACTTCTCCCTCATGGCTCACGCATAAAACCTTTCTCAGTTCTGCCTCTATGGAAGTACTATTGGTTGTTGCATTGGAGTACTTGCTACATATTTGAGTTGTATAGAGTTGGGCGTGTATATATATATATAGACATATATATAGGCATGGGATCGTGTGAGAAGTGAAGTTAAGGTGAGAAGCATAAGAAGGCATCTGAACCCTTGATCACTTTTAATCTCACACCCAGCCATGAATTGGCTCATTAAGAGATTGATCCGGTGTATCTCATCTTAGTGCATCTCATCATAATGTGCACCCAACGGTGGAGATCTCTTCTCACCATAACTTCTCTTCTCACGCTTCTCACCATAACTTCTCTTCTCACTGGAACCCAACCCTACATAAATATTGTTTTTATAAGATGAGCCTCACATCCCTGAGACCCGCACCTCACACCTGCGCCTCGCGCCTAGGCCATGGGACCCCTTTGCTCCTAAGTGCGCCTTGAGCCTTTAACAATTTGATTTGCTTTTCTCACTACTACCATGTAGAAAATTTTATCTTCCTTCAGGCTTCTCTCGGAACCTTTCTCCTAAGGATGTGTGGGAATTTAGATTGCTTTTGTGTAGCTCAACTACTCAATTTTCTTCGTTGCAACTTTTAGATGATCTTCTAGACTTAAGAGGGAGTCAAGAGAACTTTATCTCTTTTTGTTTAAACACATAAGTATTTGACTCCTCACACTCGCTCGCATCAAGATCATCTAATCTAATTTAGGACGACCAAGCAATATATATTACCAACCTATGTTTGTGGGTGGGATTTGGTTTCAAGGCTAGCTTCAAGATGGCTAAAGTGGCTACTACACTTAAGCAACTCCTTCTATCAATTATAGCTACATCGCCACTCTTAACGTAAATAAGATATACAAAGGTGCATCCACAATCTCCCTCACCCTTTATAGCCAATGTTGCTAGAATATATCTCATGACATCAAGGTTTACTTTTGAATTCTCAAAGGATTTCTCTACACTAATTAAATCTTTGCCAAGGCTATAGCTCCCTCTTAGAAATTTGGTTCTTCTTCCTCTATCGCTTTACTCAATCTCCAGTTGCCCATTATCCCTCTTTCAATATATTTTTCATCCCAACCCAATGTGTAATGTGTGGTTCTTATAAGTGTTCTATCCTTCTTTCAACGTTTGTCCAACATAGGTTAGCCTAGTTAACTAATTTCATCTTGGCACATGTCACCTTCCTCTCGTCAAAAGCATCATAAACTCAAAGACTTGTCCATGTCAAACGCATCAGATTGTCATCAAACTCATTTGCTTCTACCTTGATATTCCCAGTATCATCCTCAAATTCTAGGGTTTTGTCTTTTTGTATCGTCTATAATGCTCTCCCCTAGGTTTGTAGCAGTCTCTAGCATAATGCATGACTAAGGGGTAGTTTACCCGACGCTTACCCGCACTTACCTCTAAGAGTCAACACTTTCACTTAACTTATTAAGTACGATTTTAGTCCATTAAAACGACATTGTATGCAACAACTTATCCGGTAAACGCTTACCGGATAAGAGTCATTACTCTCACTTACCATGTAAGGCTCTCAGTCTTTGTCATCGCCCTTACCGAGTAGAATTCTCAATCCTTGTCAAGTTGTCATGTTCATTCGATAAGATAAACTGACCCAGTAAGCACTTAGCGGGTAAGGGTTTAGTAAGCGGCCCCTATGATTACTCCCATAATTGGACTTTTCACCAACCCTCGTAACAATGCTAAAATCATCTTCCTCATCCTCAAAGGAAAGTCCCTTTACGAGGTTGTGTTCTCCAAGGGTGGATATATAAAGACCCTCGTGTGGTCTCTCCTTTTTATATGGGCTACCGTTGTAGCCAAGTCTTTGGAAGCTAACCTAATATGGTTAAGCTTGGCAAGGATATCGTCCAAAGAACTTTTATAGCTAGAAAGTATTGTTCCCATAATAAGGGAAGAATGTAGGTGCATGGTTAACCGTAAAGCGACCTAAAAAAACATGCAATGTCACAAACACGCTACAAAGTAACGCATGAGTGATACAATTATCTTTCCAAAGATGTAAAATGGAAAGCATGTAATTCAGCGAAAATAACAAGTATTTTCAAAATATATAATGAGAATGCAACTAACGGAATGAACAAAACAAATACTCTTGTAGATCATGATCATGCAATGAATTTAAAGAATTTCCAAAAATAAGGGTAAGGCCATGCAGTTAAGGTAAACACGTAAAGCTAACCAATAATGTCATAAATATATTTTTCTTTTTTTAGGCAGGGTACTTTAGAACGAAATAAGAGATATTAGAGTCTAATTCAGTTAAATGAACAGAAACATCTAAATTTGGTTGTTGATGCCGAATCCTATCATCAGTTTTATGTGATTTAAGATAAGGTCTAAAGTATGAACACAAAGTCAGCCTTAGGTTAGCATCTTTACACATGCAAAAGGTAAATAAATATAACTTTATGACTGACCCAAGGCGCAATTGTGCAAAAGGGATACTTTGTTAGGAAATAAGTATCGGTGCTCAAGGATTTTTTTTGGAGTTGGAGAATAAAATGTTCTATGCAAAGGCCGAGAAGATTTCCTTAGTGCCACAAGTATTTTTAGTTTTCTGAAAATGATAAATGTGTGATATCTTTGTTGGTTCTCTTATGGCGAAAACTTTGGGGGATTAGAAAGGATATTATGCATTCATTAAGAAAACATGTTGGATTATGTAAAAGTAACCGAACAAGTCGTAGGTTTTTTGGTTTGTGTTAATGCCAGATAATATCATCTTTTCTATATCAGGAAGAAGAAAAAATAAATATGGTCAACCTTAAACGAAAGCCATTATAAGGCATGTGTTACAAGTACATTCAGAACAAAAGGTTGCAATTTTTATGGAATATATTGTATGGGAGAAGCTTGACTTAATAACTAATAAAATAAATAAGTGAGACGAAAGAAACAATATTTTTCTAAACTTTGGGGGGAAATCCTCAAGGGTTACTTTTACGAACTTTAGAAGCATAGAAAAGATACCATGACAAGGATAATGGAAGCTTAAACAATATGCATTTCCCAAACTAAGGGCTTGTTTGTTAGCATCTTAACGAGCTTAATGGGACTCGCAGCCTATTCGGTCAGCTATAGACTGTTTGGTAGTGGCTTAATGATGTAGAAAGTAGCTTATTGAGTGAGCTTCTAGGGGGAAGCTCTATGCCGAAAGCCAGGTTTTTTTCCGAACCTCCCCCTCCCAATTAAAAAACACACTCCATCCATCTATGAAAAAGATCTTCCAAATAAAAACCTTCCCGATCTATATCAACTGATTAATCCACATAGACAACTGTATCCATACAGGACTTAATGAAAAAACAACCAAACAGCACCTAAGTCGTACCACACCTTTCTATGGCTAAAGAAAAAAATGATTCCAGAATGACAAAAGAAATCTTGCCAACGGACTAAAGACAAAACATTCACCTCCCTTGCAAGTAGGAGTAGAATAAAAGTTCATAGAAGATTATTGGTCACACCCTCCAATAATAATCTACTTACCAACTCTCACTTTTGTCAAAAAAAGATGTAAATAGATAACCACAAAACACAATTTACCATCATTCACTCTAACCAGTATATGCTTAACTTATCGTTTTACCATACGCAACAGAAATTGAACTCCTTTGCCATGTTGTAAACAGAATGTGAAACCCCCCCCCCTTTGACCTTAATAGTTAAGACATCTTTGAAGCTTTTGGAGATATGGTTAAGACATTGTAACAACATTGGCATGTTTATGGCATAAGTTGATTCTCAAGAAAAAATCATATGACTAAATTTTCACCCACATATTTTTTTATATTATTATCGCATATGTGATATAAATATAACAACCACCACACTGCGACTTGCAAGCACTTTATACTAAATGTTGAATAACAGGACTAGAAAACTGTAAAGGGAATATACAAGCAAAGTGTATCTATAGGAAGTTTCAAGTAAATGCAAAATAGCAAGTATAATAACTCTAAAATCAGTTGACCATAAATTTAACATAGGAAACTAGCTAGGGTTTCCATTATATTAAGCACAAACATAATCACATGTGAAGTTACCGAATATAAACTAAACCTACCATGTTGTGAAGTGGCGTTGGCACCACCATTCAATCCTCTCAATAGTTCTATAATCTCGTTGATCAACTTCTGTTTCAACGGCTGCGGCAATTCAACCACGTCCTCTTTTCTATCAACTTCTTGTTTGATCTCTTTAACCTTTGACCAAGAAAACAAAACAAAACAAAATTTTCGAAAATCCATAAAATCACCAAAATTCCAATTGACGACAGTTCAATTGAAAACAAAGGGCGAAGCTCTAACCATTTCAATGAGCTTTCTAGGTTCAGACTGTTTCCTTATTCGCATTGATTCTTCCATATTTCTAATTTGATCTGGAGTGTAGGAAACAGCTGTAGAGGCAAAAAAAAGTGGATTTTTTTTTTATTATTGATCAAGTTTTGAAAATCATGAAGGAACAATTAACAAAGTTACAATTGGTTTTCCAATAAACCCCCAAATCTATACACAAACAACAATCAAATAGACAGGAAACAAAGTCTACAACTAGGGTTCATCTACGCTTGAAAATTGTTAACAATCGACATAAATTGGGAATAATATGCAAGAATTAATCCAACAAACAGTATAACCAGTTATAATCTATACAAACAAAAGGCTATCAAAAAGGAAATAAGGAATATTTTATAAAAAATGATTAATGAAGCAATTACCGGTGTGTAAATCTTGATAGGAGTACGAGTAAAGAGAAGTGTAGAGATTCCGAAAAACGTAAAGGGCAACAACAATATTAATCGAACATATGATAACAGTAGTTCTTTTATAAGAACACCATTTGGGAACTCCTCTTCCTCCTCTCCCATTATTTGAATAAGTATAATCTAACTCCAGTCTTGCCATCTTCCACCCTCTTCTTCTTCTTCAACTTCGTCTTCATTCCATCATCATTCTCTCTCTATATCTCGTTATTTTCTCTCTCTATATATCTATATCTATATCTATATCTCCCTCGTTATTGTGTGTATATTCAAACGAATTTGTGTTGAATATATTCACTTTCTCTCTCTGAACGGCTGTGTGTGTGTGTGTGTGTGGCGGATCAATCGACAAAATCAAATGAAACCGCTTTTTCCAAATTACGGGAGTGATGAAAGCTTTTTGTTGGGTTTGATTTGGTTTTCTAAATCTGTGATCATCAAAAGTAGATAAAAACGAGTTTTTTTTTTTCAGGAAACAAATGAAAAAAAAGGGTGTCAACTCCTTTTATGTCGAGTTGTAGGGTGAAAATTAAGCAAAATGTATTATTATTGGTCTAATAATGATTTTGTTTTTAAAGGGAGTAATCTTTTATGTCTATAAGATGGTTGATAGCTGATAAGTTAATTGACCGATGAAAATATTATGTTTGACAAACTTTAGTTTAGAGATCTCCAATGGTTTTTCTATAATTTTCTTTAAAATATAAAATGAAAAGCTAAAATCTCTAAAAACATTTTCTTCTAACTCCAACAGTTTTTCTATTTTATATTATTAAAATATTTAATACATTTAATAAAGTATTATTTATCTCTCCTATACATTTAATTTTAATAATTTTGATTGGTTGTATATATTAAAATAATGTTTTTATCTCCTAGTTTAGGATTTTAGAAATTTCTCTATATTTAAAGATTTTTTCCCAAATCTCTAAAATAGCAAATCATATAGTAATATTATTGGAGCATTTTAGAAAAGAAAAACTCAATTTTTTCTATTATAGCAAAGCTGTTGGAGATGCTCTAATATGTTTAACAAACTTACCGATAAGATAGTTGATAGCTGATAAATATGTAAATGGTCAAAAATAGCATATTGAATATTAATATATTATAATATTTTAAAATATAATTAACAACAAATCTATAATAATTAATATAAATAAGGTGATAGAAAATTTTAAAAATATTAAATATTAATCAAAAAAAATTCAAATGGATTATTATAAATATCAAAAACAAATATCTATTAATATAATATATTAATTAACACAAACAAGATGGTAGAAAAATTAAAAAATACAATACATTGATTAAAAGAATTTCAAATAGATTATTACATGTATTACAATAGAGAATTTAATTATTATAATCATTTTTTGTAAATTTTTTACCCAAATAACCAATTTCTCTTTAAATTTATCAAAATAGCTAAAAAGTCTTCGAAATACGTAGCAAAATACATCATTTTTGTTGACTATGTATAACAATCGAAGAGTCTTCGAAATCAGTAGAAAAGGTATGCAAAAATAACAAATTTCGAAAACCTTTATCAAATTTCAAAGACATTTAATCCTTTTTCAAATACATTTTACTATTTTCGAACACTTTTGTAACTTTTCGAATACCTTTGAGCAATCATCGAATACCTTTGAGAATTATCGAAGAGCTTTGAGCAATTATCATTGAATTTTACAATTTTTACTCTTACAGTTAGTTAATAAATTATTTTACGTTCTTTTCTTTTTAATTTTTCGTTTTACACCATGTTCGCATTAACATATATAATTGTATATCAATTAAAATACGTTTTTACGTGAAAATTGTCTCGTTAATACCTTCGAAACAAGACCAATATTACTTATTTTTTATTTAATTATATACTTTTGAATTAATTTAGTCATTCACACAAAAAAATTTATCAAACAAAATATATATATATATATATATATATATATATATATGAAAATTGTCTCGTTAAAAAATACATCTTGTGTAAATCTTTACAAAATATTTATCCATTCAAAAGTAAATCATATTTTTTCGGTCTGAAACGCATATTTAGTTATTTACCCATAAAAACGACATTGTTTTATGTATTGCCTTTGCATAAAAAACCAAACTAGTTATCAAAACTTCCTTATTATAAATAGTCTACAAAATACAACAACTTTGGAATATATATATATAGAGGTTCCTTCAAGTGTTAACTCAATTATTTGTGTTAACCGTGTTAACCCATCGTTCACTGGTGAACACCATGCTCGTATACTGACGAATGGTGTTCACCAGTGAACGAGCATGCATGTATGGAACCATTCGTTCACTGATGAATGGTGTTTCACCAGTGAACGAGCATGATGTTCACCAGTGAACGATGGGTTAACACGGTTAACACAAATTATTGGGTTAACACTTGAAGGGGTCTCTCTCTCTCTCTCTCTCTCTATATATATATATATATGTATATGTATATGTACATTTCATGTTAAAAAACCTCTTTTATTTAAACCACCTCTTTAAACATCCAGAAAAACACAGGACGATCCGAAAACGATTACAGTCTCGAT
The DNA here is from genome assembly GCA_036898165.1 of Silybum marianum. Classification (NCBI taxonomy): domain Eukaryota; kingdom Viridiplantae; phylum Streptophyta; class Magnoliopsida; order Asterales; family Asteraceae; genus Silybum; species Silybum marianum. The sequence goes on from CM072535.1 coordinate 30,432,536, forward strand.
CTTCGGATACACTTTATAGGATTGAAGTTCGAATGTCTACGGCTCGAACCAAAAGTAGCAACGGAAGATGATCCCGACCTTAAATCCCAATCTTCAACGGTCTTTGGGACACAAACATCAAACAGGATTTGACCGAGAATCCCGTGAGCGTTGATCTTTGGTGGTGGCGGGGTTGACGATCGTGGGATGAAACGTTCTTTAGGTGCATCGTGAACGGACCCCACGTCTCGACCTTCGTGGTACTCGACTGAACCACCTGGCACCACGAAATGGTCGTTTAAATCGAGAGTGATCCTGTGGAAGCTTTGGTACTGGTTCGAGGTGGAAACCGCCTCCCTTAGGTGGCGTAGTGGCTCCGAGGTCTCATCGTGGGCCGTATTAAGTCGTTGGGTTCTCGATGAGTAAACCGATACAGCCGTTGTTAGGAGATTAATCACAGCAGCTTTGTACTCATCTGGATGATACTGAAAATGACCTGCATAAGTGATTGCTAACCTGTGTTAAATTATCGAGCCCTTGGCTTAAATGACCAAAATACCCTTCTTATTTATCCTCGTAACCATTTCTCTCTCATTTTTTTACCCATTTGTCACTGGGTCCGTAACCCAGCTCCGTAAGTATTACGGACCCACCAAAACGACGTCGTTTTGGGCCACGTCCGTATACCTACGGACCTGCCATGCGTCGCACGCTGGTGGAACAGATTTTGGGTCAGGTACATAATACTTACGGACCTGGTTACGGACCCACTGACATTTGGCCAAAAAAGACGTCGTTTTAGGGGTACGCAATACTTACGGACCTAGTAACATATGGTAAAAATGGAAGAGAAATGGTTACGAGGATGAATTGAATGAGGAGAATGGTCATCTGGTGCAAATTCCTCTAAATTATTCTTTATGTTTGGCAAACTAGCTTTTGGCTAATAAGTTAGCTGATAAAACGATCATGTTTGATAAAAACTAGCTGATAAGTTAGAAGAAAATGTAAAATGATCTAAAAGGACATGTTAAAACATTGATTATAAAAATATAGAAAAGCATAATTGGAAAAAAGCCCTTTGAAGCTTGTTGGAATGCTTTTAAGTAGAATTTCAAAAAGTTAGCTTACAAGCTAGTTTGTGGCATATCAAACGGGCTTTTTTTTTAAAAAAAACTCAAAAAATAAGCTAGCTTATGGTTGCCAAACATAGCCCAGATTACAAAACGGGTTATTTAGTTGAATAACCTTCTCAAAAACTAAATTTAAGAATCTAACCCTCAGAGGGAGGTTCAGGGGAAAACGCTAAAAAAGAGAAAACTAAAGAACACATGGGTGCCCTCCATCCGGACGGTGTGCACAAATGCATACAAGCGATTCAAGCTGTTTTCTTTTTCTATTCACCATATATATGCATTAATGCATATACACAAATGCATGTTACAAATTACCGGTATGCATTTGTGCATACCGTCTAGATGGAGCGCTCCCAGGGTATTCTTCAGTTTTCTCTCTTTTTTTGGCGTTTTTTCCTGAACCTGACCCCTAACCCTCTGGTGTATTTTTAAGTTTTTACGGGACGTGTTAGAAAAGCCAAACCGTAAGTTTTCAAGGGAGGGATTAGGACCATACCTACGTGAGGAGAGCTACTCCATTTCACCAATTTAACAGCGCCACCAAGGCTTTCTAAACGTTGAGCAAAGTTGCAGATGATTTGGTAGGGAGCAAGATCATCGTTTTCTGAGCAAAGTATTAGATACGGTGCTCCAATGGCCTGTGTTATTTTTAACACGAGAATCGGTAAAAATAAAACCGTAAAAAGAGTCGAAAAAGTTGAAGAAATAGCAAATAACGGAAAACTTACCACACTTGAGTACAAAGTCTGCCAATATTCGGCACGTTGCAACTCAAATTTGTTAAGAAACAAAGCATCAAGACTCGATGAGATGCCATTTGCGATCCATGTTGCTATTGTGGGAGGGCGGGATAATTTAAGATCGGTTGGATGAATCGCAAATCGGGTGCCCAAATCACTTGTGAAATCCACAGGAGTGGAATCAAATATGTGTCCAGAAAGACAGTCTCTAACAAGTCGATATTCATCCTTCACCATAGAAGACGAAACAAGTTTTCAGATTAGCGTAATGCTTAGGGGTGGCAAAAAGTGACCCAATCCACTAACCCAACCCAAAATTAGCAAATTGAGTTGAGAGTTTCAACCCATTTAAGTTAAATGAATCAACCCGCCTAACCCATTTAAATAAATGGGATGGGTTGGGTTGGGTTGGGTTGAAATTTTTGACCTATTTACAATCTATTTCAACCCATTTACGACCTGTTTTCAACCCATTTAAAATATTATATATTTTTATTTTATTTTTTATTATAATATCTAATATTATCTATGAAATTTTGAAACTCTCTCAGTTTTGGTAAAGTAATATCTGTTATATAACCCGCCTTCAAGTAACTTAAGTGGATGCTTAGATATTTGAACAATTGATTGAATTTGTGGTTGCGTTTTATTCAAATTTTGAACAACTTATTTTTATTTGTGGTTGTGTTTTATTCATAAAATTATAGTCTAATCCTTTTTTTATTTAAAATTTTAAAATAAAATGGGTCAACCCAGGTTCAACCCATTTATTTAACAGGTTAGGTTGAAAAAATCATAAGCATGTCAACCCATTTAAGTATCAGGTTGGATTGGGGTTGGGTTGAGTTGAGATTTTCAACCTATTTAATAAATGAGCTGAACCCGAACCCAACCTGACCCATTGCCACCCCTAATTAATGCATAAAGGAACCACGAAGAACAAGAAAAATGGTCAAACCCGTAACAGTGACTTTTTGGTCAATCGTATTAAGAAAACAAAACAAAGGAAAGAAGAAGAATAAAGATTGGAATCATACCAGATTTCTATGAGATTCACACTTCGAGTCGATTATCTGTACCACACAAAAGATGCCAAATAAATAACCGGTAGGAAGACTCTGTATGAATCCTTTTGTGAAAGGGGTTAAATATCGTCAAATTGGTTAACCATCGTTCTTATTTCTTAAATTGACGAACAACTTGTAGTATGTTTGTTTCTATGGTAATCAACCCTTTGCAAAATGACACCAAATGTGAATCTGGAAGTTATATTTACCTGCAAAGCTTTGTACATGCAAGCTTTGGAGCCACCGGATAAAGACGCAAAGACAACCGGGCATGGTCTTCTTTTTAGCTCCTTCATATATAAAACAACAGAAAATAGTATTAAATATATAAAAATACTTGATGCACCGAATGAGTAGAAGAAATATTTTTAATTATCATCTACAAACTCAAGGAATTAAGTGGATACGATTGAGTGATAAAAAGTTATGGCATTTACCTTAAGAAGCTCATTTAGAATGTCTAATGCCAACATAGTTGCCTTATCAGGGAAGAACCTGTGGATCACTTCATGTCAATATCAAGAAGCCAAATGCAAATAAATAAAAAAGTATTTGTATAACGGTTAATCATATAGGGTTCATCTTTAGCTTGTTTTACCTTTAGAATGATATTTTAATCTTCTTTAGACTCGTTGAACTTTACCATATAAAGCTTTCATTATAGTTCTATACTTTTTTTGGTGGTTTCTACATTAAATTTTTTCCTAATTGGTGACATGAATCATGATTGTTATTTGATTATGCACCATAATTTTGTGGGAAGATGAAATTTTCAAAAATATCAGGTCTTAGTGCCTAAATCAAGACATTTCATTTTATGCTAAATAAGTTACCTCATATTGTCATTTGTCAATTTGTCATTACTATTTACTAATAGTGATCGAATTTCTAAGCCATCATACTTGACTTTTCATTGAAAACGATCATTCTTGCATAAATGTCAAGAGACTATAGTTTGCAAGAACGACTGATTGTGGAGAAATTGTTATAAATGTAAATCAAAAACAAACCATATCACTTGAAACATTTTGTCTAAAAAATCACTCATTCTTGCAAACAATAGTTCTTTTTCCATTTTCGAAAGTGAATAGCTCGTATAGTCCGCATAATTGCATCCCATTTCCACCCGAGTTCTAATTTTCAAACCACAAAAAGGGCAAAAATGGACTCTCTCCCCAAAGTGGAGCTATATTTCGTCCGACTTTATCCATTAAACTTCAATATTATCAAGAACCAATAAAAACAACAATAAACCCTAAAATTGGCAGTTCATTTAATCATCCATCTATCTTGATCATAATTATTCATTCTAGGATCTAAACCTACATCAGAATTATGAAGCCAGTATTTAATAGATAAAAGGAATTAAATACCAACTATAATGTTCAAGAACAACTCAGATTCATCATGCCAATCAAACCCAAAAGAAACAATCAAAAACCAAAGGTCAAAGGTTTTGAAACCCCAAAATGAAGGTGAAAAAGTAAGACAAATCGGAAGTAATTCATCCTTTTTTCAAAAAAATTAGCTACAATTCGAATTTTCAAATAAGAACTTGCCACGATTTGTAACCAATTTTTCTCAAGAAACGTGTAGATTGAAATCAAATCGGTCGACATCAAAAAGTCAAACTGTATCTCCTTTGTAACATAGGGAAAAGTAAACAACAAAGTGAGAAATCAGGAATAACACCACGAGATGAAGCCTAGGGTTTCGAAAAGTAACTAATTAAGGTGAAGAAAACATACAGATTAAGAAATTGCGAATGGCAGATAAGGGAATCCCAACCGATAGAAGAGTAGAAATCAACATAGTTCCTCAATTGCTTATCTTGACTTGATATCCATGGGAATACGACCACTATTCCTTTGTTTGGTCCTCTTCTTCTTCTATCTTCTTCTGTTCTCTTCCCCCAATAGAATCGGCCACCAAATCCCCACATTCTGCTTCGTTTTCCCTCTCGATCTGTCTTCAGAAACCAAAATTACAGACGAAATTGAACAAGAATACTGAGGAGGAGGAAGAAGAGCAAAATCCTGTTGGGATTGGAAGATTGTGAGATGATTATTATTTTGAAGTATTTATATAGTAGCTGGTTTTATCTTTTCATTGGATGATTTTGATGATGATGATGATATGATAGATAGATGATGACAAAAACACAAAGAAAAAGGACCAAATGGCTTTTGTTGGAAAAGAAAAAGGAAGTCAAGAGGAATAATAGAATTTTAGGTAGTGTTTGGTTCCAACACGAATCAAATCATGAAATATAGCTCAGTTGATAAAAGGATCGGATGATTTTGTCTGAAAAATTAAACAGGTTGTGGGATTGATTCTCGCATTCCCTAACCTTAGCTACTGACTAAATCAAAAAGATGTCTGACCATATTAGTGTCCTTCGGGACGAGTTATCGGTGAGCCAAAGAAATGACTCATCCATTCCTTGGGAGCAGGTTCCCAAGTTTGATCGGAAGCCCCCCTAGCCTCAGCTATTAGCCAAGCCAATAGAATTTCTCATCGTATTGGTATCCTTATAGACGAATTTACAATGAGCCAAAGAAATGACTTGTCCATTCCTTGGGGGTAGGTTCCCAGGTTTGATCCTGGGCCCCGCTAGCTAGGAATGGCAACGGGGCGGGTTTGGGCCGTTATTGGTATCCCCGTCCACAAAACCGATAAGAAAAACCGTCGTCGTTTCTGTCCCGATCCCCCGTCAGGGAGCTTATCGGGGATACTCGTCGGGTCCCTGCGGTTTCCCCGATCCCCGTTGGGGAACCCGTTAAGCAAAGAAATCACCGTTACCCGTTGGTTTTACTTGAAACCGAACCCGAATCCGAATAGAAAAAACGTAAAATTTTCAAATATACATTATTTAAGGCTTGTATATACTTAGCCATTTTATATTTTTGAATATTATTTATATTATATATAATATATAATCGGGCCGACCCGGACCGGTGAGTATTGTCCCCATCCCCGTCCCCGATTCCCACCCTGTACCCGTTAATATGTCCTGGAACCGACCCGAATTATTCGATTTTCGATTTTCAGTGTCGGTTTCGGTTGTTTTTGCCATCCCTACCGCTAGCCTCATCCACTCAATAGATTGTCGTTGTCAGTGATCAACTTTTTATATAAATTATATTTCATATGTATTTTATAGATACATGTTTAAGGGGAAAATGTATCAAGATGCAACAAAGTTTGGTTTACCTTTTATTCAATGCAAAAAAGTTTTTTTCTCGATCAATACTACAAAGTTCTAAATTTTGTATTTGATATGATAAGCTTCCAAAAAAAAATGTACCTACTTAGTTTGGTTTAAGTATATCCAACAACTATATTATTTTAAATTTTTTGAAGACTTAATAAAAGTTTGCTCTAACAATTATGCTAAACTCTCCTTCAAAAAAAAAAGAATAGAAAAATTTCAAGATTTAAAAAAATAGAGAAAACATGGCATATTGATAACCATTGAGAAATCAATGTTTAAGCACTCATTTTATACCTTTAGGATAGCTTATTTTACTTCTATGTCCCTACTTTGAGTCTTTTATTCTCTTGTTTTCCATTTGTTGTGTCATGAAGCTAAAAGTTGCGATTTATCTGTTTTAGTACCATTTGTAGGCTTATTTTGGTGTTTTGGACAACACAGTGTTACACAACATTCATGCAGCATTGCTGGCTGTTGGTTTTTGGCTTTTTTGACGGGCTTAATGGATTCAGCTGTGGAAACAGGAGCTTAACCAGACTTGTTGTAATCTGAAGAGGAAAGCTTTAGAAGACTTTTTGAAGACCTTTATGTCTTGTAATATTAAGTCTTGCTAGTTAAGTTAAGAAATGTACTTTGTTGACTTTTTGGCAAACTTGGTGGCCAAGTTTGTTGGAAGCTTCCTTCTTATCCCCTTCTATTTGTAGTATAAATAGAGGTAGTTAGTATCATTGTAATCAACTTGGGTGAGAGCCAAGTAAAACTCTAAAACATTTGGTACTTGAACATCTCAAGTGCCATGGTTGATTTATATAATTCAAGTATTTAATCTTCATTTATTTCTTTGCACCTTTAATTTCTTGTCTTCATTTTATGCACTTTAAATTCTGTTATTTATTTTCTGCAATTTACTTTAAGTCATTTAAATTCCGCTATTTAATTTTTGTCATTTAAATTCCGTCATTTATTTTATGCATTTAATTTCCGCACTTAAATTCATGCAATTACTTTCAGTTATTTATATTTCCTTGCACTTACTTTCCAGTATGAGTAGCTAATTTTCTCAAGTGTGGGTGTGAGGTAGATGGTGAGATTATAATCCAAATGATGGTGGACATTGTTTCTTAATAACAATGTTCCATCATTTCATTTCAAGTTTTATAAAACCAAATAACACTTCTTGACAAGTTGATCACTTTGAAAAGTGTTAAAGTGTCATGGACTCTGAGAGAAGCCATTGAATGCACATCAATTTGGATGACGTAGGAAGTAATTTGTGACAGTTACTAACAACGACAGTTGTAAACTATTTTATTTAAATTGATTAATTCTCGACGGGTTGGTCGCTTATCAAAGTGTTAAAAGTGTAGTCGGACTCTGAAAGGAGAAACTTGGAACACACCAACTTGAATGATATGGGAATCTGCTCGACAGAGTGATTTTAAACAACGACAGTTGTTATCCATATATTTTGAGGACTCTACTCTGCACTGCCACTAGTACTGATACTGCATAGAAATATGGGTTGAATCTAAACATCAGTGCAGGTATTGAAGTCCGAGAGGAATACCCTCAAAATAGATGGTGGAACTTGTTATTTTTAAACTACAATACTGAGAGGTATTGGTTCACTTGAATTTGTGTTTATGTCTCATCGGAAGTCTTACACCCATGCTACTTTCTTTATTCTGTCAAATCAATCACCACAAATCCAAATCAAATCAATCATAATCTTCAAATTCGCCATCTGAAGTTAGTTTTCCAACTCAAGATCTTGCAACTTAAGATACCTATCCCTGTGGAATACGATACTTGGTTCTTACCATTTTATTACTTGAAAGACGACATTAGGATTAGAATTATACTTGCTTTTGATCTTAGTTGCGCTGTCTGTAGGTGTGTTAAAACCCCTATCACATATGTTGGAGATACTCCTGTATAGAGTTGGTTTTCTTCCTAAAATACCCTCTTTTAATTTTTAGGCACCTACATCGTCTCCCTCAACCTCACTTGCAATTTCTCTCATCCTCTCCCTACCGATGTGCGACTCTCTCATCCCTCCCACGATTTCTCTTCCACGACGAAGGCCGGCGACATCTCCGACCACTATCCGACGCCTCCGGCCACTGTGCAGATCTTGGGTTTCTACTTCTCTACTCATCTATCAAGTTTGCAGTCAAACTCAATTTGTATCATCATAGAAACACACACATATTTGTATCATCAAGAATCTCCAACGGATTTGGTTCATAACAATTTTGTTCAAAACCTCAAAAAAGGAGATGGGGGAAGATTGTGGAATCACTACTTGATGATCCATGAAGAACACCATTAAGGATGACAAGATAGCTTCAAAGATTCCTGCGGATGAGAAAATGAAGGTGGAGGATGCTATTGAGCAGGTTGTGCAGTGGTTGGATTCAAATCAGCTTGCAGAGGCGGAGGAGTTTGAGGACAAAATGAAGGAGCTGGAGGGTATCTGTAACCCTATTATTGCTCAAGTTGAATCAAAATTCGATTATGGATTTAATTTTGGAATTAAGGTTTATTTATTTTAAGATTAAATCCATTTGTCTAGAAAATGGCTTTTTGGGATTCTTCAAAAAGATTATGTGTTTGATGTTTTGAACAGACTCCGATAGAGAAAAAAGATTTGGAACTGTTTGGCTTTATCCAGATCGCTGCCAAACAGTTAAATTTCACATAGAGGGTTAAAATAGTAATTTGCTCTTATTCAGACTGTCCATTCAGAGCAGCTATCAAACAACCATTTTTCATTCTGCATTATATCATACAGAGCCTCTTAAGGATACTGACCTCCTGACCATCCAGCACTAAAAAATCCAGTAACTACCAAACAACCCCTAAGATAGGCAAGAAAACTAAAATGTAAATTTATTTATAAGAGTTTGTTAACATTAAATAGGAAAAGTTTAAACTTTGTTGTATTGATTAGAAAGAAAAAAAATCCGTTTGCACCAAATAAAAACTAAAACAAATTTCATAGAATATAGATCTAATTTTAATAATTTTAATGGTGTGCAATCATACACTTTTTTTTTTCCTAAAATACATGTACTTTCTCGTTCAATTTTATTTTAAATAAGATACTTTGAAGAAGACAATTTAACAATACATTTAAAAATTATTGACTTAAAATATTATAATTTAAAAAATGTCTATTTTGAATAAAAGACATTTTATTTCAATCGTATAGATCTTTGAAACGAGGGTCTTTTAAACCATAAATCTTTTAAAATATATCTATTAAAAATATAGTTTCTCAAATAAAAATTAGATGATAGAATTGTATTTTCAAACGTAATTTGTCCGTATAATGACAAACAACTATTTCTATTAACATATTCAAGAGAAAAAATGATAAATTTCTTTTAAAGGAATTGACAATTCCTTCGGAATTCACTAATTCAACCAAAATAGCAATAAAACACACTTTAAAATTTGATCGACCAGAATTTAAGATTCTATTTCAGCATCTTTAATTTCTTCGAGTCAAACGTCATTTTATGTTTTTTCTTTTTTATTCAAATACAAAATTTTAAATTATTATAGAATCTCCAACAAACTTTTAAAATGAAGATAATACATATTTTAAGATTTAGGACATGTTTTTTACTCACAGAATTTTTAAAATGAAAAAAGTAAGAAAAATAATATAAAATTCTTAAAATTTAGACAATGAGGAGATTTTTTTTATATATGTTGCTAGTGATAGAAAACTTTGAAATTAATTTTTTTTAAAATAATATTTTATTAGATGAGTGATATATTTTTAATAATATAATCAGTGTTGTAATATTTAGAATAAAGAATCCAAATGTGTTTTTATTTTAAAGTTTAATTCTCTATTGTGAATTTTTTTTTTTGAAAAATCTTTTAAATCTATTGCTTTTAATACAAATTACTATCTTTTTAGGCTATGTTTGACAAAAATAAACTAGCTTATAAGCTGACTTATAAGCTAGCTTATTTTCGGTGTACATGTTTGGCAAATCATAAGCTAACTTATTAAAACATTACTTGGAGTAGCGTTTTGGGAGCTTATTGTCACATTTTTCAATTATAACACTCATTAATATTAATTATTATTTTTTAATATACCTTTTTTGGTCATTTTACATTCTTATGCGCTAGTTTTGCCAAACATGATTTTTTTTATCAGCTACCAGCTAGCTTATAAGCTATCAGGTAGATTATCAGTCTTATCAGCTAGCTGGTAGCTTATCTGCTAGTTTGCCAAACATAGCTTAATATATTTGTCAGTTTATACATGACCAACTATAACAAAATATGTCAAAGTTAGTGTGATTTACAATTTACATGTTTATAAAATTTATCGTATCAAGATGCATTTTAAATATTTGGTCTTTGCACACATTTAACAATATTGAGGGATGTGAATTGTCTACCCCTTTGTCAACATGTGACATAGGATGGTTGATGGGTAAATTTTAATAGAAAAATATGTTATTTATAAACTTCGGATTGTGGTTCAATTTTAACCTTTGGATGGTTTTTTTATCTCGTCAAATTTTTACAACAAAAAGTATAAAACTTTTACATGAAAAAAAGAACTGAACATTTACCAAAAAAACAACAAACCTTTATACTATAATCACATTGAGGCATAAAAACTCGAACTTTCAGTGTGGATCTCACAATCTAAAAAAAAATGACGTCTAATTTTCTTTTGGTGATCTTCTTTCACCAATATAGTCGGTTTTTCTTTATTAGAATTAGGTTGAGTTTTAATAGTTATAAGATAAGATAAATTTCTAATATAATTGTTATTCAAAGTAGATTTCAAGGTTACCTAATGTGTTTGGTTATTGTCGGTAACATATGAAACCATACATGAAAACATAAAATAAATCTTACTCAATAAATGTACCTGTTCCTCCTATTTGTCAATGGTTTTGCTCAAAAAACAAACCGGCATATACTCAACTCTAATAAATTATGGGGAAATTGACAAAAAGAACCATTTTCTCTAACTCGATTCACTTATAGCCACTTAAATTATAAATGTAATTAACTAATTAAACAATATAAAGTGTTTTTTTTAGATACCAATTTCATTAAAACAAAAACAATAAGGATATACAGAGACAACTTTCTGCAAGATGCATAAAGCAAACAAAAAACAACCGAAAGAGTGCACCACCCGGTCCCTAAGCGACCTAAAAGATTACCCTCTTGGATCACAACACCAATTCGCCCAAGAGTAGCAAAAATCTTTAACACGATTAGATAACCAAATATATGAAAAAAGTTGAATATCAAAAGTTAGATCCGAGTTTGGAGGTGGCCGATCTGAAAACACCACCTTGTTACGTGAACTCCGAATTATGGTCTACAAAACATCTTGCCAAAATTCCTTTGAAGAAGAAGAAGATATCAAAGGGTGATCTTCCAGAGAAAATACTTCCAAAACCGAGTCCATATTGAAGTAACAAATTTAGTAACGAATGATGAGGTAAGAGTTAAGATGAGAAGTATAAAAAGAAATTTGGACCCTTTATCATTTTTAATCTTATCTCACCCCATGAACTTCGTTTCTCACGAGAATTGATCTGGTATATCTCGCTACATTTCATCAGGGTTGATCTTCAATTAAAATTGATCCATGATGTAGATTCATTTTTACCATTCTCACCATAACTTCCATTATCACCGAAACCTAACTCTAAATTTAATTTTGTATTTAAAATGGGCCTCACTAGTCTAAAGTGACATTTCTATTAGCCTTTCTATGTATGAAAGACTTTCTATACATGAAACGGCTTTGGAAAGACCTGTGTGGAAACGATCACCATTAACAATCAACCATCGACACAAATTTATAAGGAAATACAAAATCCATTTATTTAGAAATAAAAAAACCTAAAACCGGTTGGATCAACGATTTTTGGGAGCAACACCTTCCAGTTGTTTGGTTAATGATTTTATGATGTATAAAGTAAATGCATATCGATAAGCTAGTTCTATTTCATTAAGCGCACAACTTTTTTTCTTTATGTTTTCGTTTTACTTTGATTTCTAAAAACACTTTGGAGGTGTTTGGTTCATAGAATGGAATTCGATGGAATTGAAATTCATCAAAGAAATTTGACTTTGAAGGAATTGGAATGGAATTTGATGGAATTTGACCACGCGTTTGGTTGATGGAAATTGGAATGCAATATCGTAAAAGAATGAAATATGCGTGGGGGTGACAATTGTGACGATGACATTAGTGGTGGGTAGGTGGGGGTGGGGTAGGGTGTGGGGGTGGGTGGCGACTATGACGGCAAAAAATAGTAATGTAGTGGTGATGGTGGGTGGGGGTGGGGTGATGGTAGCAGTGGTGGAAAAATAATATTAATTGATGGTGGTGGTGGTGATGGTATATTAATTGATGGTGGTGGTGGTGGTGGCGTTGGCGGCGGCGGTGGCGGATATGTTGTCGGTGAGGGTGGTGAGCGGGAAGAAGGTGGTGGTTAAATTTATTTTTGTCTTTCTAAGAGAAATTTATAAATTATGTTGCATTTGATACGAAATGGAATTCAAAACCATTCACATATGTTAAAGAATGATCAAATCCCTCAACCGTGGAATTCGGTGGAATTCGATGGAATCCCATCTATTCATTCCGTGGACCAAAATGGATTTGGCCATTCCAATTCCTTTCAATTCCATCAGATTCTGTGAACCAAACAACCCATTGAATGGAATCTGGTAGAATTGAAATATGAATTCCTTTGACCAGATTCAATTCCCTTGTTTGGTTCAATCTTTTCAAAGAATGAAATCTGGTAAATTCCAATGAATTCCAAAATAATTCAATTTGAGATTCTTTATAGGTAAGAGGTGAGATTTCATTGGAATGAATTTGTTCCTTTTTTAATACCCAAACCACATTACCCAACAATACCAAAACCGAACCGTTTAGATTTTCGATTCAGTTTTTTCGGGGTTTTTTTTTTTTTCAGTTTTCGGTTTTTCGATTTCGGTTCTGTTTTTTCGGGGGTTTTTCAGTTTTCGGTTTCTCGGTTTTTCGGTTTCTCGGCTTTTTTCGGTTGTGTTTCGGTTTTTGCTCACCCCTAACAGTTAGGTTCTCCATCGTCTCTTGCAACAACTAACTATGTCTTGCCTTAACAGATGTTTTGCAGTTTTACAGTTTTGCAGTTTTTTGCTGTTTTTCTGCAGTTTTTAGCTGTTTTTGCTGTAAAAAAAATTATGATTTTTGTTGTTTTAGCTATTTTATGCATTTTTTAGTTGGCAAAAAACTCATTATTTTTAGTGTTAAAAAATTGAAGTAATTAATAATTATTTTATTAAATTAATTTTAGTTTTAAAAAATTAGATTTAATAAAAAAGGTATTTTAGTCATTTACTCGAATTTCATTCCAATTCCAAAACTACATTATGTGAACCAAACAGACAAATTCCAATTCTTTCAACAGATTCCATTCCAATTCTGCCAACCAAACAGCTGGTCAAACATGACAACATTTCATTCCAATTTCTTCAAAGTCAATTTTTTTGACAGATTCCATTTCATCCAATTACATTATGCGAACCAAACGCCGCCTTAATGGGACACGTGTAGCACTCTCATTTGTCTTTACGTTCACAACCAAATTTGAGTTCTCATTTGAACTCGCCACTATATAGAGGAAAGTTCAAATGTGAACTCATTTTTGGTTGTGAACGTGAGGATGAATCTCAGCCACTTATCCGGTCAATAAAAGCGGCTTTGACCTGGTTCCCCTTCTTTAATAATCTCCACCCTCCCATGAATCGCGTCAATCCTCCGTGATCGCGTCCACCATAACCGAAGATGTGTGACTGAGATTCGTCCTCACGTTCACAACCAAAAATGAGTTCATATTTGAACCTAACCCTGTATATATATATATATATATATATAAAAAGTTCTCATTTGAACCTTCATCTATATATATATATATATATAAAATTTAAAAAATCATTGAAATAAATAATTGCTGCAGAATTATTTTCTTATTTAACCTTTCTAGGAGGGAGTTGTTGTTGCACGTTTTCTGCACCGGAAAGTGGGAAGCAAATCGGAGAAAACGGTGTTAGACCACCGGAGACATTTGAAGTTATGAAAGTATTGGTCACCGGTGCTTCTGGATATTTAGGTGGAAGACTCTGCCATGCGCTACTCCGTCACGGCCACTCCGTGCGGGCCTTCGTCCGTCGCACCAGCGATCTCTCTTCCCTTCCTACTCTTTCCGACGGCGTTGCTCTTGAACTTGCTTACGGTGACATTACCGACTATCCATCACTTCTCGCTGCTTGCTCCGGCTGCCATGTGATCTTTCACGCCGCTGCTCTAGTGGAACCATGGCTTCCAGATCCTTCCAAATTTATCTCTGTATGTCAAATGTGCTTTAAAATTGAAGTTAATTTTCATCAGTTTTTTTTTGGGATCGTTTCGATTTAATCTGATTACTGTGATTAGGTCAATGTTGGAGGTCTGAAGAATGTACTTAGAGCGTACAAGGAGACGGATACGATAGAGAAGATCATCTATACGTCGTCGTTTTTCGCTTTGGGATCAACTGATGGATATATTGCGGACGAGAGTCAAGTAATTACTCTGTTAATTTCTTTTGAAACCACATTTTCTAACTTATTCTATTAATTTATACTCCGTGCCAATTAACAACTTCTGAGTTTGGAAATTCAACTTGTTAATTTACAGATTAAAGGCATAAACTAGACCTTTTCAAAATTTTAATTCATAGATATTTTTGTTGCAATATATTTTTATAATTTAATGCTATGCTTACATTAGTCGTATATATTCCTTTGATCTATGGAGAAATGAAGAATTAAGGAGGCGAAAATGATCAGAAAGCATGGATTATTGAGTTTAATGTTAAAGTTTATTGTACTTGACAGAAGAAATCAGCAGTTAAATCTATTTATGAAGCTGATGGAGTATTCATGTGGTCAAATCTGAGTATCTTTTCAAGTGATTGTTCATACAAATGTTCTTGAAAGTTGAAATGTTAATTGCCATTAGCATCAGTTACCTTTCTACGCTCTCCTTCTGATTTAGCAATGAGGAAGTGGTTGTTGTTAGCAGCCTTTTTTCCCTAAGATGATTCATAATCAGTGGTCAAGATTTAGTACTTCTTTACTTACTCTAGTCTGTTCTTTAGGTTTTACTTCTGTATTCCTTAATTTGCAAATAGTTAGTTACCAATATCTGGTTATGGGTTATTAAATGGGAAAATATAGCAAAAGTATAAATTGGAACGAGTTTCTAATTGGAATTAGGGGGTCCTTTTTTACTAGAGTAAATATGGTTGTATTGTATTTGGTGATAGATACATTCGGCCAAGTCTTTCTGCACCGAGTACGAGAAATCAAAGGCTGTTGCTGATAAAATTGCTCTAGATGCTGCAAAGGAAGGGGTACCTATAGTTGCTGTTTATCCTGGAGTTATATATGGACCTGGTAAAGTCACTGCTGGAAATGTGGTCGCCCGATTGGTAACTTTCTAAAAAACTTGCTTCTGTGCTTTGTAGAGCTTGCTATCAGTTGATAATAACTTGATATTTTAGCATACCAATCTGTTTACCTCTTAACAGTTCCATTAAGAGCCAGCCTCTGAATTGCTAAGAAGTGAATCCTGTTTGGGCCAACAAAAAAAATCTGCCTCTTAATGGTTCAAAAAGCCTCTGAATCATTTTGTATCCTGGACCTCCCTTAACCATTTAGAGCCCTCATTTCATTTTTAACAATTACCAAACAATTATATTTCATTTTGCACTATATCATAAAAGCCTCTTAATCATTCTGACCACTTAATCATTCTGTATCAAACCATTAAGCAACTGCCAAACAGCCATAAGTTGGAGTGTGTGAAGTTAGAACACCCTTTGTTGTTAGGAATAAAGGCAGAACATACTTTAAAGTAGGTCCTGACTACACCATGAATCCTTTGTCGCTTTGATCAACAGTCCATTTTTTGTGTCGATAAATTGATGGTTTTTTTATTTGTTATGATCAGATTGTTGAGCGATTTAATGGACGGTTGCCTGGCTATATAGGTCATGGAAACGAAAAGTTATCTTTTAGTCATGTAGACGATGTGGTAGAAGGTCACATTTCGGCTTTAGATAAAGGCCAAGCAGGTGAAAGATATCTTCTTACAGGAGAAAATGCATCCTTCATGCAAATATTTGATATGGCTGCTACTATCACCAACACAAAAAGACCTTGGTTTAAAATTCCCTTGTTCGTGATCGAGGTTTATGGCTGGTTATCCGTTCTATTCTCTAGAATAACCGGAATACTTCCACTCATCAGCCCACCGGTATCTTACATTTCCATTTTCATCTTTTATTTTATAATTCGATGCCTGTTTAAATGCACCCATTGCTTGATTTGATGTACTATTAGTATTACTGAGGAAGGTTAAAGAGAAAACGCTAAAAAAAGAGAAAACTGAAGCACATCCTAGGAGCCCATACAAGTGATTGAAACTATTTTTTTTCTTTTCTATATATATATATATATGTACAAATGCATGTTACAAATTACCAGTATGCGCTAAAAAAAAGAGAAAACTGAAGCACATCCTAGGAGCCCATACAAGCGATTGAAACTATTTTTTTTCTTTTCTATATATATATATATATATGCACAAATGCATGTTACAAATTACCAGTATGCATTTATGCATACCGTCCAGATGCATGCTTCCCAGTGTGTTCTTCAGTTTTTTTTTGTGGCGTTTTCCCCTGAACCTGACCCTAGTATTATCTGTTTTCACTTTTATTGTTTTACAAGTTGAGGGTCTTTATGGAAACAAGGTAGATGAAAGGTCTACGTACAAATTAGGGGTCTTAGAGGTCATGCCGCCGCTCTAGCTTCTTGACGCAATAGAACACAAATTAGGTGTCTTAAAGGTGCACATGATTTTAAAATGTCTTTTATGTATGATTTCAATTAATACTAGATAGATTAGGAGTATTTGTCTATATCCTATTAATTTAGGATCAAGAAAATCAACATGCTACTACCAAATACAACCCTCTAAAAGTCTTAAATATTATATTATTCTTATAAGGAGATCCAATCATCACATATACATATCATTTGGGTAAAACAAATTGTGCTTCCCTCACTTGACAAATAACAATTGTAGTCTACTATTATTGTCATTGCACCTGTGTAATTACAGGTTGCAAGTTCGAGTCCCATTTGACTTTTTTTTTTAATATTTGGTACCTGCAACAGGAAAAAAAAAAGAAAAAACCACTTTTATGTCATTTATTAAACCGTACATTTTATATATTTTTTTTCTTTTTTATATATTATGTTAATTTTTCTGAATCCACCTGTGACTACGTACTATCTCACTCTCGAGTTTTACCAAGTTCGGCTTGTTTTTGCTTTATTGTACAATATTGTTGACTTCATCATTGTTCGATTTTTTTTTTTTACTACAATATAACATTCTTTGGTTGTAATTTGAAACAGGGGGTGTACGTTTTGAAGCATGAGTGGGCTTATTCGTGCGAAAAGGCGAAAAGAGAACTAAACTACAACCCAAGATGCTTGAGTGAAGGTCTAGAAGAGGTGCTTCCTTGGTTGAAGAAGTCGGGCTTCATTAAATACTAACAAACAATACCAACGATAGGATCGATTTTCCATATGTTTACTTGTATAACCTCCCGATGGCACTACAGTATTTTGAATAAAAATGCACGACTAATAAATATAATCCGAGGAGAGGGAAAAGAAGATCCAAAACGAACGTATTTTCTCCTTTGAAAAAGACACGATAAAGGTCTCAATAACGTTATAGTAACATGGCCGTTCTTTGGGGTGTTCCATTACAGACACTGAAATAAAACCGAATCTAAAATATAGTACTTTAGTTTTCTAAACTTGAATCCAATCTAAATGACAAAACCCGATTAATTTTTAGCTGACAAAACAAGATATCACTAGACATTTGTTATCTCTTCAATTGTGTCCATCGATTGAGTACTCTCTCAGTGGTGCTTCACTTTTTTTACCTAAAGAATCAATCATGGCTCTTTAAATCCCGAACGAGATTTCATATGTTTACTTTGTAATTTCACAACATCTTTATTGTTTTAATTTGTAAGACTTTAAACATAACATATGATATAAACTTTATAGTTTGATTTATTTAGTCGTTTGATCCATCTATAATGTTAATATAGGTGTAACAGAGCCTACAAAATGTTGTCTTAAAAAAAAGAACAGAGCCTACAAAAAGATTGGAACGACTATCATAAGATGTAAAGTAATATTTCGTTCATTTAATCAAATATTTTTATTACTCCTAAATATTTAATTTCAAAGTTTCTTTATTGATGAGAATATAATAAAAAATATTTTTGTCTCAGTAATAAATTTTTATAATTATTCAAAATTATATAATTTAACATTGTCTCTCCTATTTCTTCATTTTAAAGACAAGTTTTGGAGACTTTATCGAAGCAAAAGGCTTTCCTAAAATTCTCAAAATCTTTGTCTTCTTTGTTTTTACAGAGTCTGTTGAAAATAAGTAGCAGTAAAAACATACATAAAATATAAGGACAAAACAACAATAAACTTCCGCGAGGGGGGGGGATTGCTTATTAAAACAGCTTATTGACTTATTCCGGTGTGACACAGGTAATAAGTCATTTTAAGTATTTGGGAAAAACAACTTATCTGATGTCAAACCGGTGATAAGGTGTTTTTTAAGAAGTTAAAACTTTGAACTTATCAACCTTTGATAAACATTTTTCCAGTAAGTTAATAAATTAGTTTCAAATAAGCAATCAGAAACACCCCCTCAATAAAATATAGGGACAAAAACAACAATAAACTATAATTTATAAGGACAAAACAACGTTGAATTAGAAACTCGAGAATCTTTCAAATGATTAAATCGTTAGATCGTTATTTTTTTTAAGCACATGATCAAATCGTTAGATCGTTATTTTTTTAAGCACATGATTAAATCGTTAGATCATTAGATCATAAGTATAAAAATCATAATTTCAAAAGCATATGAACAAAAATAACAAATTTCAATAAATCACATAACAAAAACCACACTTTCAAACTGATTAAATCGTTAGATCGTTATTTTTTTTTACTTATTAGTAATTTTATTCATCAAAAAAGTATTACTTGAGTAGAGACAGGTTCCATTAGAAACCTAAAATTAATTAGAAACTCGAGAATCGTTCATAATGCAACACGTGCTATATTCACCAAAAGAATTATGAATATTCATCCTAAGGAATAATACATTACATATGTGAACTATTCTCAAATTCCTAAACAAATAATAATTTAACATTATATTTGATCTTACAAATATTTTGAATTTTATTCGGAGAAGTTCACTTTATAGGAATATCATTAACGATATATAAGGGCATGGGCAGATCCAATGTTAAAAAAAGAGGGGGGAAAGGATCTAAGTCAACAGGTTAAAAAACAAAATTATATAGGTTAAAAAACTCAAAAATATAAAATTTAATCTTAGTTCCTCCCAGTAAATTTTTCCAAGGGATCCCATCTTGCGCGATTGCCAAAAACACTAAGAAATCCCACGAAATCAACTAAAAGCCTTTAAAAATCCCTCAAAAAGGTGTAATTAAGGTAAAAATTTGTCGGGTGACTTACGCGCCTTTAGTCTACCTTAATAGTGACCATTTGACAAAAATATTAGATCCACCACTCTATAGGGGTGTCATTAGCCTCACTCTTAATAGTAAGTTTTTTATCTCATCCAACTTTTTAAGAGCAAAGTTCATTTGTGCTCCCTAAGTTTTGTTACTTTTAGCAGTTTTCATTCCTCAATTTCGTTTGAATGGATTTGTCCCTTACTTTTGTCATTTTGCAACGCTTTTAGTTCCTCTGCCTAACAATCGTTAATTTTCTCTGTTAAATCTAGTTAATTGAGGAGTAGTTTTGCCCATTCCATGTATTTTTTTTAATTTTCTATTAAAAAATTTAAAAGTAAATTTACATATAATATATGTATGTACGTATGTGCGTTTATAGAACACCCCTTCCCAAAGAATGAAGCCACCGGCTAAATCACTATCATCTATGGCCAAATATAAAACCTCATCTCCAACACCATGTCATTGTAGAACCCCATCCCCTTTCTGATATCGTTCTAAATCGAAACCACAAGTAACATCAATGGGAGTTTTTGGTTCAATTCGTGACATCAACAAGGACAAGAGACAAAGGAGTATGTCGTATGTTGTTCTAGTCACCGACAGGGAAAAGGGGGGGGGGGGGATAATAAGGTTCAGATACGCTTCAACATGCTTTTGCTTCTTGGTCCTCCTCCATGAAGATCTTGATTTTGGTTTTTGATTGATTCACAGGTAAGGTTTAGTTTTAGTTTTGATTTGATCTGGGTATTGATTTACAACGTTTTTGACTTTGGAAATTTGATTGGATTTAATACCCCTCATTTAATTGGACTTAACAGAAAAAGTTAACGTCGTTAAGAGGAGAGACGAAAAATGTTGCATTGTGACAAACGTGAGAGACAAATCCACTAAAACAAAGTTGAGGGACTAGAACCATTAAAAGTGACAAACGTTAGGGGACAAGAATGAACTTTACTCCTTTTTGAAAATTGTTAATGAAATTTTCGATAAAAAACCCTCCCCTGAAACCTAAACCCCAGCATCTGCGCCTCTCTCTCCCCCTCTCTCTCGCCTTCTTCAGCCGCAGCCTCACCGGCACCGAACCGCCGCCTCTCCGGCACCGCATCGCAGCTTCTCCGGCCATCAATTCAGCCGCACCTCCGCCCCTTCACGGTAAGTTTTTATATCTTAACCCTAAATAAACAGAAGTGTTAATTTAGCATCATAACTTGTATGATGTTAACCCTAAATAAATAGAACTGTAAGTAAATTGTAAGTTCTACAGTTGATTGTTCATAATCGATTCAGCTCAAACGGATTAATGTGTGTGTTTTGTGTTAAGAGAGTGGATTATTGTGATTTATTGCTAAATTTATATGCTCTTACCAGAGATTACTGTTTACTTGCAATCTATTTGTTTCGTTACACTCTTTTGCAGTTTGTCCTTTTGAATTTAGACTTCAGACCAATGGAAAATCAAAGCTTTTACCTTTAATCACATTTCTTATTTTGTTTGAATAGTTTTGGATGAATTGGAAATTGTGAGTCAAGATGTAATAGAATCCATAAAGCCTTTCTTCTTCATTTCATTCTTAATGAAAAAGGGGGATTTCTCATATTTAGAATCTTGTTGAATTGTTGAATATTTGTTTTTTTGTTTGGCCGTACTTGCTTTTTTTTTGTTTGTACTTTTAAAGCTTTGTTTATCCCTTCTATGACTTGATTACAATGATTTTCTAACTGTATGAATATGAAAAAGAAAGATTAGAATGAGCGCAAGTAATTATTGGACATCGTAATTCGTAAGTATTTTTGGCATGGGGATTGCAAGATCCCACATTGGTTGGGGAGGGGAACAGAAGTTCCCTTATAAGGGACTGGATACCTTCTTTATCAAACGCATTTTAAAATCGTGAGTCCAAGTGTGTTGACAAAGTGGACAATATCTGGTATGGTTACAGGGATAGCTACTTTGCCTATTTCGTTGAGATTAACAAGACTACATACATATTCTATTTTTTGTTACGAAAAATGTTGACAAGGCATAAAGCAACTGCAGTTTCAACAGTTGATCTTTAAAAAATGGCATCATAGTAGCCTAGTACTGATTTCAAAGAGAAGTTCCTTTTTTGTTAATTAATTGTGTTTTGCAAGCAGATGAGAGTAGATTATAGTGTAGTGTTCTGAAGAACATTTTTTAAGTTGTAACTACGAACTATATAAGGGCCTGTTTCATAGCAGCTTAACAAGCTTAATGAGATTCATAGTTTATTCGATCAGGTAAACTAACTGTTTGGTAACGGCTTAATGATATAAAAAATGACTTCTTCAGTAAAGCTTATAAGGGGGAGCTCGGAGCTTTATGCAGAAAGCCAAGTTTTTTTGATGCCTGTCCCTTCCAATTAAAAAACACGCGACTTCCATTTATGTAAAAAAACTCTTACAAAAAAAAACCTTCCAATCTATAAAGACAGTTTGATCAACACAGACAACTTTATTCATATAGGACTTAATGGAAAACCAATTACCAACCAAACAGCCCCTAAGTTGCTTATCATGATTGTGTTTAATCTTGCAGTGACAGCTGTCTCGGCGATGGCTACTTTGATTTCTCAAAATGCTGTTGTTAAAGATAAAGTTAAGAAGATCAAAAGGAAGGCTCTTGACGAGTCTTTGCAATTGGATGTGGTGCAAGAGACGGAAAATTCAAAAGATTTGGACGTAGTGAAGCCTAAGAAGAAAAAGAAAGAGCTTAAAGAGAACAAAGAAGCCGAAATCGAGCAAGAAATGGAGATGAAGAAACTCGAAAACGCCTTATTTGGCTCTTTACATCCAGTCGAGTTTGGGAAAGACATCAGTGACGAAAATGACGATTCTGCTTTGTTCTTTACTGACCGTTCAGCCAATAGTGAGTTGTCTGTTTACGAAGAGGACGGAAAAATAGTTGGTACAGACGAACACATCCAACGGAAACCCGTATGGGTTGACGAAGAGGAAGAAAAGACCAACATAAATATTTCCAAAATCAACAGGTTGAGGAAGATACGACAAGAAGAAGACGAAACCCTAATATCGGGTTCTGAATATGTATCAAGATTAAGGGCTCAACACGTTAAGATGAACCCGAGCACTGAATGGGCTCGAAAAGACCGAACTTACAATTCAGATGATGACAGCGATCAAGAAAACGGAGATGTTGATAGTATTCTTCAAACCACAAAAGATCTCGTTGTGAAAAGTGGTTCAAAATTATTGCCGGGATTACTGGAGTATTCGAGATTGGTTGACGCAAATGCACAAGACCCTTCAAGTGGTCCGATTAATTCCGTTCAGTTTCATAGAAACGGTCAGTTGCTTCTTACCGGCGGATTAGACAAAAAGTTGCGATTTTTTCAGATCGATGGAAAAAGGAACACGAAAATCCAAACAATCTTCGTGGATGATTGTCCGATCAGAAAGGCATCTTTCACACCGGATGGTTCTCAAGTTATACTATCGGGAAGGAGAAAGTTCTTTTACAGCTTCGATTTAGTTAAAGCGAAAATGGATAAAATCGGTCCGTTGGTTGGTCGGGAAGAAAAGAGTTTGGAAACTTTCGAGATCTCACCCGATTCCAAAACAATTGCTTTTCTTGGCAATGAAGGTTACATCTTATTGGTTTCATCTAAAACAAAAGAATTAATCGGAGCTCTCAAAATGAACGGAACTGCACGAGCTTTAGCATTCACGAATGGGGGCGAACAGTTAATGAGCACTGGGGGCGATGGCCATATTTACCATTGGGATCTTAGAACGATGACTTGCTTCCATAAAGGCGTTGATGAAGGCTGTATAACTGGTACAGCACTCGGCTCTTCTCCAAACGGAAACATCTTTGCAGCTGGTTCTGATAGCGGGATTGTAAACATATATAACAGAGATGAGTTTTTAGGAGGAAATAAAAAACCCATAAAAACCATCGAGAACTTAACCACAAAAGTCGATTTCATGAAGTTTAATAACGATTCACAAATCTTAGCCATTTGTTCAAGCATGAAGAAGAACAGCATGAAACTGGTTCATATCCCTTCGTTTACGGTTTTCTCTAACTGGCCACCATCAAATCGGACATTGCAGTATCCTCGGTGTTTGGATTTCAGCCCCGGGGGCGGTATGATGGCGATGGGCAATGCCGCTGGTCATGTGTTACTCTACAAATTGAATCATTATCAACATGCATAGAGAGACTAAAAGTAAGTAATCATCATCTTTATCTTATCGAAGCATGATTTTGATCGCATAATTGTTTTTTACGCAATGTTTTTTGGGGATAGATAGCTTATTGGGCATATCTTTAATTGCCATTTTTTGTTTTTATTTCACATTGTAGTCTGTTTTATTTATTAACTCTGTTTTAGCCTATATTTACAATTTATCGAGATTTTTGGCGCGATATGGTCTTGATCTCGTGCAAGCTTTTGGTTCGTTTTTAAGGCGTGCAATGCATGCACTTGTTGTTGTGTTTGTTTGGGTTAAAGTGTGAAGCTGTTTAGTTTTTGCTTAAATTCTTAGCATCTGATATCGTAGCATCTATTATTGAACGGACTGGTACCTAATGAGAGTCTTAAGGGGCTGCTTAATGGTCTGGTGCGGCTTTATTTGCTTGTACAGGAGTGTTTTTTTAGGGCTTAATCATTAAGCCAAGGTGGTTATATGGAATAAGCTAGGACCCGTTATTTGTCCTTGACTCTCAGTTTAGTCAACTCAAACAAATTAATACTAGAAATAATCCAACCTCTCAAACCCGGATGGAAAATTTTATTCCAGACAATTTAACAGATACATGACTTAATAGAAAAAGAAGCAAACAGCCCTTAAAAATGTTAGGAATCTAGAAAGCAGGTTAAAGATCATTATTTTTTGGGGGTTGTAACAATGTTCAGATGTTGGTAGTTCATATCCAATCCTTTGCACAATTATTAATATAATAAGTGGCATACTTGAATTTTTTTACCAAGCAGGTGCATCTTTTAGGTGGACCAGACATCTATATATCGTATATGCAGGTGTCTAGATAACATATATTTTATATGGATTCATTTGGTTAGAAGGGAGCTGAACCGTTTATCTCTATGAAATTCTTTGATGAGAAGGGGCTGGGGAAAGCTTGAACCCAATTCCTACAGTGATGAATATGAGCGCAATTGAAATTCCTCTCCCTTTGGGAAAGGGGATCGATTACCACATTTGGTTGTGAATTCAAATGTGGCAGATAAATAAAGGCACATATATTCTGTAAAGTCGCAGAAGTATTTTTAGCCAAATTCCACCCTTTCGAGGTATTCTTTTAAGTTTTCTGGTTGATTTCAAATAAATCTTTAAAGTTTTTTTGGTTGATTTTGAAGGGGGGGGGGGTTTAAATTTTTTTGGTTGGTACTGTGGAACTTTTTCGGTTTTTGTGGTTGATTTTGAGAGATTTTTTTGTTTCGGTTTTTTGTTGGTGATTTAGGAGACTCTTTTGGGTTTTTGGTTGATTTTTATTGTATTTTCTAATATCTCGAAACATCCTTCAAAATTTAGTAGATGCACCTTTCATACCCTAAAAATATTTTTTCAAGAAAATCGGTTGAATAGATGCACATGACCCCACAAACCATCATATGTCCAAGTCCAACCATGAATACAATGATCGGTTATAATTATTATTAGTCGATATAGTATCATTCTTTTTTGGTTATACATACGTTAAGACTAATGACTAGTCGATATAGTATCATTCTTTTTTGGTTATACATACGTTAAGACTAATGACTGTAAATGTCTCTTCACAATATTATTCAATAATTTTTTTAATAAAGTAATATAAACAAAAAACAATTTATAAAGGCGAGCGGTATTTGGGTTACTGACAGAGCCCAACTTTTCTAAAGGCCAATGACGGACTTACCCTTGTAATGGAGGGGGGAAAGGACCCCATTGAAAACCAAAAAAACAAAATTTACAAGTATTAAAAGATTTTATTTTTCTAGATTCTTACTTAGTTCCCCCCAGTGATTTTTTACAAGGGACCCCACAACCGTAACCGACCAACATCGACTCCAAAAAAGTCTCTTGAAATCAACCAAAAAACCGAAAAAGTATATAGAAATCAACCAAAAAACCAGAAAAGGTCTCTTGAAATCAATAAAAAAAAACCGAAAGTCCATCAAAATCAACAAAAACTTTATAAAAATCTCGCAACATCTACCAAAAACCTGACATTTTTTCTCAAAACGGTGTGATTAGATTAAAAACATGTTAGATGATTTTGCACGTTTTTAGCCTATCTTTAAAGTGACCCCACTGAGTAACAGTCCTGGATCCGCAATGGCTAAATGGTCTTTTTGTTTGTAGAATGTCTTTTTATTATGCTACTTTCTTAAATCATATATAAACACCAAAACGTGTGTTAAGATTAGAAAAAATGGAACTAGAATATGAATATCAGGTAGTGAATGATACTAGTAGAAAAATCGAATATAAACCAACATAAAAATCAATTTTAAAAACTAACAGAAAAATCGATTTCAAAATCTAAACAAACTTATTCATAAAACCACAAACAACAAACAATTATTTATACATGAAAGCAAAATCGATTTCAAAACAAACAGAAAACTCGAACACTCAAAACGAAATAGAAAAACCAATTACATAAGCAAATCGTCTTCGAAGAAGGTAAGCGTGAAGGAGAATCATAGGACCACATTTGTTAAGCCAAATCGGTTGAAAGTCATCAGCGACATGGAGAATTATGAGGGAGATTGAGAGAGTCGTATTTGAGTTTGTGAAAACGTAAAAGAGGGAGGTACAAGTTTTAATCTAGGGTTTAATGAGGGTAATTTTGTCATTTTAAGAGTATCGGGTGGAAATGAAATTCAGTTTCTTCCTCACTATGATGGAGTGATGTAATTCAGTTCCGTTGCATAGGTAAACTAAACGCCAGATTTTGTCAATAATTGACCGTTCAAATTCCATCAAATTGTGTAGAAATCTTGCGAACCAAACGCCTCCTAAGACTCCTCAAAGATGAAGAACGTTAGAGTTTTATAGTATATAGATATTATATATACGGACAAATTGTTGGTTTTCGATCCTTCAAATACAAACACTTAAATATTTGTATAAAAATTATCTTACATCTTTGCTAATTGAACTACGGTACTACTCTGTCCAAGACACACAAAGAAAACGAACACTTAAATATATACAAGATGATTTTATTTAAATTGTTAAATTTTACGAGGCAAAACAAAAATAATGTTATTTCTGATCAATAACAAGGTATCATTTTCATGGTATTAAAATTAAAATTATAATGTATTTTAATTCAAAAATAAATTTTATTTTATAAATTTAGGCTATGTTTTACTCTAAAAATTTAGTTGTTCATTAAAAAATTAACTGTTATCTAAAAAACTAACCGATAAACAAATAAACTTTAATAAAAACTACCTGATAAATTAGACGACAAATACAAAATGATTTATAAAAACATGTTTACTCAATTCTAACATTAAATTATACAGCTAAAACAAATCACGAATACATTTATTAATTATTATTAAAATAAATAGTAAAATAGGTTTATTAAAATTATGTAGGTTTAATAAACATTCATTACATCTCATCCATAATTGCAATATTATTATGAATTTGACATTTAAAAATTCTATTTTTTTAATTTGAATTTAACGAGAATGAATGGTTTATAAGAAATCGATCATGAAACCAAAAAAAATGCAAAATACGAGCAAAAACAAGTAGATCCGCCATCTCGGTTGACTAAGGACGAGCCGCCACAATCACCAGAAATAGACCACTCAAACCAAAAAGATCGAAATTTCTAATGTTGTGTTTTCGAACTTGAAGAGAAAACAAAGATAAGGGAATTAATTCATCAAGACTATAAATAAAAGAAAACATTTCAAGCCACCAAGATCAACGATCTCTAACGTTGTGTTCCAGAAACTTTTTTTTTACGAAGGAAAGGAAAAAGAGGGAACGAGAAGGAAAGTAATAAAAACTTGTGCTCTCGAAACTTTTATAAGAAAGAAAAGAAATTAAACAGAAGGAAAACAATCATAAGTTTCTTTCTAAAACTTTATATTCCGAGGAGGGAAGGAAAGAAATAAAGCCATTAATTTTTTTTATCAAGATTACAAAGTTACCTAACCTTTCATTATAAATGACATATTTAAATGGTATATTTTTTCTTTCTTTTCCATCATGTTGAAGAACATGAAAAATTACTTTCTTTCTTTTCTTTTTCTTTTGAAAACACTAATAATTTTTTTTTAATTTTTTCCCTTTATTTTCTCCTCCTTTCTTTTTTTCTCCCCAAATATGAGAACACGCCATAAAGCAAAGAAGATTTTGAGACTACAGATAGAAATATTTATTAAAATTTGGTAGATTAAGAAAATTTCTTTATAAATAGGAGAAAGAGTAAAAACTTGGACAAAATAAGGTAAAAACTGTCAAAAAATGGATTTGTCTCAATGGTACAAAAGGTGGCAACCAATAAAATAAAAGAAAGAGCCAACGGGCCTTTGGTCCAGCGGCATAGCCACCCCCCGTAAACGCTTCGTTGACCTAGTCAATAAGGGATTTTGTGGAAGAAGGTCCTGGGTTCGAATCCGGACTCACTCATTGTGTTGGGCACGGGGACATAGGATCATTGCCTGGGGCTGGTCCCTTGGTGGAAGGTCATTGGGTCCAATTGGGCCACGGGGTTTGGGTTTCTCTGTCGTTCTAAACCTTTAGTGGAATAAAATAAAAGAAAGAGACTACTACACGTTAATCTAAAATTTGATCTCCTTCCATATATTACAAGCAACAACCAGTTTAGGACTCCATTTGCTAGTCTCGCGGATGATTTCATTACCCTCCGTAGCAGGATTGATATTGCATCCCCTATTACGAGCTAGT
Organism: Silybum marianum; assembly: GCA_036898165.1. Lineage (NCBI taxonomy): Eukaryota > Viridiplantae > Streptophyta > Magnoliopsida > Asterales > Asteraceae > Silybum > Silybum marianum. The sequence continues at coordinate 30,461,303 of CM072535.1, forward strand.
ATACATGCTTTTAGAGTTACTCTATTAGCTACGACACCGGGTGCATTTCTCCAATGGTGCCCTAAAGTTCTACCACCGAACTTTAAGTTTGTTTAATGCCTTGCTTTTTAAAGAAAGGAAATTAGGAACGAAAAAAATAATAAAAAAAATGGAATATACTGGGCTTGAAAAAGGATTTTTTTTTTCTTTTTCTATAGAGAGCGAGAATTCTTGCCATGATTTGTAAATTAATAATGCATATCTAATTGGATTTCGTAATTGAAAACGTTAGGTTGAAATATCTATTGATATTGTCGTAAGAAATATTTTATTCAAAGATTAAGTTTAATACTTAACGAAAATAATTTTAATTATTAGAAGATAAGCATGTTAGGATATGTAACAGAACTTTCTAAGGAGTGGTTTGTTTACCTCTTAATAGTTCCATGAATAGTTAGTCTTTGAATACTAAAAGATGAATCTTGTTTGACAAACAACCCTTTCTGGCTCTAAAATCATCTGAAAGATTTTGTATCTTGAGCCATTCAGTGTCTTGATTTCATTATAAACAATTACCAAACAACCATATTTTATTTTGCACTATATCATAAGAGTCTCTTAATCATTCTGACCACTTAATCATCCTACATCAATCCATTCAACAACTGGCAAATAGCCCCTAAAACGGTACTTCTTATTACATTTGACGCTATGTCCTCGGGTGGTTGCATTATTGAATCGGTTGGCCATTGCTTTGTTTGATGCATGCTAATTCTTGGTGCTTGAAATAAGATATTTCGTTGGTGGAATATGATGAATAAGAACTTGCAATTGGTTAACGACATTGTCACATTGTTGAATCAGAACTACATTTCTACCGCATATAAAAAGTTCCGACATGTGATAATATTAGGACAAGAATATTTAGGATCTTTTTTAATTAATTAGAAGAGGAAACGTTACACTCAGTGACGGATCCATAAATTTTGTCTACTGGGTCCCATTAAGGTAGATTGAAGGCGCGTAAAGTCACACGACGTGTTTCGGAAATTTTTATAAGTTTTGTAGTTGATTTCAAGGGATTTTCTTAGTGTTTTTGTCGATTTTAAAGAGTTTTCTTAGTGTTTTTGTGGATTTCGAAGGATTTTTTCGGTTTTTATATTGATTTCAAGGGATATTTTTAGTGTTTTTGTCAATTGCGGGCAATATGGGGTCCCTTGAATTTTTTTACTGGGGGGACGAAAGGCTAAATTAAGCATTTTTGATCTTTTTTACCCTATATAATTTTTTTTAACATTCAATAGGGTCCAGGGACCCCCCCCCCCTCCTTTTCTTAACTACCTCCGCCACTGGTTACACTTATTTATAATGCGAAAAGAAGAAACTAACTTTATACAAATTCCGATTAACAACAAACCACAATCAACTACTAAAGAATAACTATCAGATACCAACTTACATACATAATTGCTCTTTATCCAACATACCATAATACAATCTTCAAGACTCAGAATCAACTCGTATTGAATCCTCATCCACGGAAAGCATTTGGATCTTGTCTTTGAAACTCAACTTCCCCTACGTTTCTACTTTCTACCAGCGTTAAGAACTTCCCTTTCTCTTAGGTTCAAAGGTGTAGCAACCCTTTGTATATAGATAATGTTTATGTGTTTGTGACCTTGACCCTTTTAAACTTTTATTTCGCCTTTTATTTATTCACATTTCTTTTGCTGTAAGTACGATGATTTTATTTGTCTTTTAAATTCCACGCTTTATATAATCCATCTCTTCTTTTCATAGTTTTATTTTACGTTTGTCTTTCAGATATAAATCATTACATAAATTGACAATTTTAAATACAGTAACAATTATATTATATCACAATAAATTGAATTTTAGAAATATTTACCGTAATTATTAGAATTAAAATCAAATACCATTTATGGATGAATGTAATAAAATTAGTAGGGTTTGTTTAGCGTATAAATAGACAGAGACATAAACCCGCCCTCTCATATCATTTCAAATTTCCAACGGTCGATTCTCACAAAACCCTATCGGTTCTTCTTCTTCATCATCATCTCCACCGCCATTGCCAATCCTTCCTTCCAACTTGAAAAAAATGGTGGTCTCAAAGCAAAACTATGAGGATTTGCGTAAGCAAAGGTTGGAGGAGAACAAGAGACGGATGGAAGAACTGCATCTCCCTCAACTCTCTCAAGCTCTCAAAACCGCTCACTCTCCAAAGCCTTCTCCGGTTCGTTCCTACTCTTTTTTATCTATCTATCTATCTATCTATCTATCGATCTATCTATATGTGTTAATTTGTTTGAGAATGAACATCAGCAACAAATTAGCATAAACCCTAAACCCTTTTTTTATCCTTTTTTCAAAAAAATTAGTCGTGATTAGTTCAGGATTTGTGTATAATGTTTCGAAATTGGATGTTTATTTCTAACTTTATGAGCTAAAATTGGTTTTCTGTGTGACGATGAAAGATGAAGCGTACAAAACCTCGTGTGATTGGGACAGAAATGGTGGAGGTTAGGAGATCAAGTCGTGTTGCAAACCAGCCTGCCCCTGTTTACAAGGAAATCGTATGTTTTTTCTTCTTTCCTTTCCCTCTTAATTCCGTTGTTTTGCTTACTGCTTGTGAACAACAACTAGCCACTATTAGGGTTTTTTATTTTATTTTTCTTGAAGTGTGTATATATATATATATATATAGAGAGAGAGAGAGAGAGAAAGTGAAAGGGAAGTTCAGGGAAAACCTAAAAAAAACTGAAAATTGCCTTGGGCTTGGGAGCCTCCATCTGGACTGACGTACAAAAATGCATATAAGCCATTGAAGTTGTTTTTTTTTCTATGCACAAATGCATGTTACAAATTATCAGTATGCATTTGTGCATACCTTCTAAGATGGAGGGTTCAAGGTGTTCTTTCGTTTTCATTTTATTTTGAGGTTTTCCCTAAATATGACCCTGTATACAGACATATATATATATACCTATATATATGCGGAAAATAGTCACACACACTCTCACATAGTCACATTTCGCGAGGCTTGAAACAGCACCCTTGATCTCCAAGAAGGTTGGATGCCATTAGGCAAATAACCCTTTTGGTACATCTTTTGATTTTGTACGCACATTTGGAATATGATCACGACACAAGAATCATTGATCCCTTTGGGTGTTCTTTTGTAGGTGGTATATGAGCGAGTTACCTTACCAAGGAGGTAAATCTTCTGTCTAAATAAAAGTATTAACTTATTCAGTCCAAGAAAGTAGTCCATCTATGGTTTTGATTTCCCATTGATGTTTTCTTTACATCAAAACTGGAAAAGATCTTTATTTTTCATAAAAAGTGATTACTGCATTTATATTGGTAGTAAAGTTTAATAGAATATAAACACTCCATGTAAATTAGAGTTTGAAAGGTATCCAATTTGACAAAGGGATGCTCAATGCTTATATTTTATTATTGTATTTATGTAGTAGAAGGTATAGCTATTCGCGAAAGGACTTGGCAAACCGGGTGTATGCATCTGATGAAGCTAGGGAGTACGCTACAAACAAAGCCGATAAACTTGAAGCTAAGCTTGAAGGTGCTCATCCTTCATTTGTTAAGCCCATGCTTCAGTCACATGTGACCGGCGGATTTTGGCTGGTTAGTTCTTACTCCTCTTCTTGTTCCCTTTTCTACAACAACTTCACTTCATTTATGCACTTCCATATATACCCTAATTATCATCGATCTTCATAGACAACACTTGTACATCCATAACCATTTATATGTTGCGACTGTAAGACATCAGCTCTGATAAACTCAGTGACCACAATTGTTGTGGACGCCCTGGAATTCAACCACTACCCCATAACACTTGTGGTTATCTGTGTGAGGATTATATTGGTATGTTACAAATGATCTAGAGTAGGTTGCAAGTGTAAGGGTCGGTCGCATTTACAAGATCATATTACAAAGTGATTTACGGTCCCAAAATGATAACAATAAATCAAATGCGGATTATCGAGATCTAAATATTGTTGATATGGCTGATGTTTATTGACATGGATCCAACAGGGTCTCCCAGGTCATTTCTGTAGGAAAAACCTACCAAAGAAAGATGGAACTATCACCTTGATAGATGAAGAAGGTGAAGAGTTCCCAACGGTTTACTTGGCTCACAAAGCTGGTCTTAGCGGTGGATGGAGGGGGTTTTCCATATCTCATGGATTAGTTGATGGAGATGCACTCGTTTTCCACCTAATAAAATCGACCACTTTTAAGGTTCGACTGTTCACAATTAGAAAGATGTTCAAACAAACTTATCTTTAAGTATCTATTGGATGTTCTTGATGCATTCCCTTTTATAATCATCGCCTTTTTTTATACTTTCTTCCATTTTCAAAGCATGTTGTTAGATATTCTTGATGAATACTTTCCTCTTTTCTCTTGGAGGCCGATTGTTTTCAGATTATGGAAAATCAATCATTAGCTCCAAACAAACCGATATAATTAACTCTTTCCTTTCTCTTCAGGTATATATTATTAGATGCAAAGATTATGAAGAGGCTGAAAAAAAGGATGCTTTGGATGCTTAATTAAGTGCACAAATTGAACCAAATTAACATAGGTGATCCTCAACTTTTTCTAGTTTCTACTTGTGTTTTTACCTTGGATTTTGCATGTGTATTCATAATGCCTGCATGATGCATGTATATCTTTGACTTGGCCGTAGTGAAATTTTGTTGTCGATTGTTAGGATCTCTGGAACCCTTTGAATTTGGTTCTAAAAAAGAGCTTTTATGAGAGAAGGGAGATTACTACATAGGATCAGGTTTAGGGGAAAACCTCAAAAAATAGAAAACTGAAGAACACTCTGATATCCCTTCATCTGGACGGTATGCACAAATGCATATTGGTAATTTGTAAACATGACTTTGATATCCCTTCATCTGGACGGTATGCACAAATGCATACTGGTAATTTGTAAACATGCAATAGTGCATAGAAATACAGCTTCAACCGCTTGGTATGCATTTGTGCATACGGTCTATGCACAAGTGCATATCGTCGATGGAGGGCTCCCCGGGTGTTTTTTCAGTTTTTTTTCCAGGTTTTCCCCTGAACCTCCCTCTCTCTCTCTCTATATATATATATATACACAGACACACACACACATACGTATAGTTGATGTGGGACTCCAAATTTAATAATGTGGAAATTATTTAAAAAAAATGAATGTTAGATTGTAGATTCCTGTTTCTCAATCAGAAACTAATTCATACTAATTGTGCCTTAAGATTTATCTTGCTTGTGTAATGATTATATATTCGTTAGTTATATTGAGACGATGATTCGTAGCATATGTCCATGTTTTTGTTACAACTTTATTATATATAACGTTGTGTTAAGCGTCGTATCCAACTCATCCGGATAACGTTGATTCTATTCACTATGTCTTCTTCTGGTTTTCTATATTTGAACCTTAGATAACTTAAATATGCTTCGGAAAGACGCGGTTTAATTAATAACTTACTAATCTCACATTTTGTTTCTCTTGTCGGTTTATGTTTCAGTATTTATTTCGTTGGATCAAGTTGAGCACGATTTTGGAGATATGTGATCGAGTGTTGTTCGGCTTCTTGTATGTAAAGTCTAGGACTGACCAAGGTTCAATTCCTTTTGTAATGTATCAACTCTGAAATTATATAATTATAGCTTTGTGTTGTTATATTTCAACCACATGGTATTTCTTTTCCCATGACTTGTGGAATGTGCTTTGTTATATATGGAAATGTTAAAAAAATTACAAGAAGCTGAGGGTGGAGGTGAGGTTCCAACATATATAAAGATTTATCTGGCTATATGTTTAGCTGATGTGGGGCCTCAACCACCACTTCAAACAGATTAGGCGTCTGAAAGATGCACCTGCTTGATTTTGAAGGTTGCTCTCAAATACTTTGAAACCAAATATCAAACACGGGCGAGGTGGTTTATATTACTTAGATAAGATGTAGGGGGTTCCAAGTCCGAGTCTTGTATTAGCAAATGTTTAATTTTTGATATTTTAACTCGCCTCTAAGTAGGTGGCAATGGGTCGACCTGGGTTGGGTTCGGGTTTAATCCATTTAATTAAATGGGTTGAGATTTTCAACCCAACCCATTTAATTAAATGGGTTGGGATTTTCAACCCAACCCAACCCAACCTGCAACTTAAATGGGTTCAATCTGTTTACAAAATTTCAACCCAACCTGTTAAATAAATGGGTTCAACCTAGGTTGGCCCATTTCATTTTAGAATGCATAAAACAAAATAAATAAATTGTTCAAAGTCCTCAACCTCAAAGTTTCAGTAAATCGCAACGACAAATGCAAATAAATTGTTCAAATTTATAATAAAACATCAACCATATAGCCACCAACAAAATAAATTGTTCAAAATTCAAAGTTCAAAGAAAAGAGATGGTGGCGGCGGGAGAAAGAGACGACAGTCGCCGGAAGAAGGCGAAAGCACAACGCTAGACGAGAGACAGCAAACTAGGGTTTTTTCCTTTTTTGATGGAGGCTATCTAAAATCTAAAATCTAAATGAAAAATGAAAATTATATTTTAAAAATAAAATAAAATATATTAAGTAGGTTAAAATCAAGTTATTAATGGGTTGTAAATAGGTTACTAATGGATTGAAAACATGTTACAAATGAGTTACAAACATGTTGTAAATGGGTTGAAAACAGGCCAGAAATTTCAACCCAACCCATTTATTAAATAGGTTAGGCGAGTTGACCCATTTAAGTTGAACGGGTTGAAAATCTCAACCCAACCCATTTATTAAATGGGTTAGACGAGTTGGCCCATTTAGTTGAACGGATTGAAAATCTCAACCCAATCTGCTACTAATGGGTTGGGTCACTTTTTGCCACCCCTACCTCCAAGGGTAGTTGTAATCTAACTCTAGTTAAATTAGGATAACCAAGAGGTTGTAACTGATTGGAGACTTCTCTCACCTCTAGTCCATAACTAATTAATTGTTATTATGGTTCATGGACCCTATAATGTTATTACTAAAAATATTAACAATAAAGAAATAACTACGAAACTTGAACCTATAGGCTTTAACCTTGGATATAATTATAGACATGACTACCACTATATTTAAGACAAATTCTTGTTTATTTCTCTCTCATTTTGATTCTATAACTTTTCTTCATTGATTTATATTCCTTTAATTTGCAAATTCACTCGTTTTTAAAACTATATATATAGGGTTGATTTCCGTTACAAACCGTATAAACCGTGTGAAACTAATTCTTACCAGCTAATTTCATCATATTTAACACTTTCATGAATAAAAAAATTATCCAATTAAACAATGAATCACACGATTTGTAAGAATTAGTTGGTTTGTAATTGAAATATATATATATATATATATATATATAAAAGATCAAAATGGCTTTTGTTTGAAAGTATGTAATAGGATGGATAAAGTTGTAATTTGTTGTGTGTTTGAATTTGGGAAGTTTTGATGGACATAATAAATCAAGGGAGGGAAATGTGTGTTGAAAAAATGGTTAGAATTGAAGATGAAATAGTGAGGGAGTGGTTGAGAAGTTAAGTTATATGATTGGGTGACAGATGGATCCAGCAAACCCTGTCCAGCTTGGAAAACAAGTAACCCACAACACACTTTACCCCATCTCCTTTGACCTTTCTTTATCATGTCTTTCCATTTTTATAATAATTTATTATAATGTGTGGTGGTGTATATATATATATATATCAAAATTAACATATTGAATGAGGAATTGTTGTATAAATCCTTTTTTATATTAGAATCAACTTAAATTATACATTATAAATACAAAAGGTAAAGTTTTTTCATGTTGATGTTAGTGAGGAAGAAATTAGTAGATACAATGCATAAGCATCCATTATTTGGAACCGTAAGGCTTGTGACGTATTCGTTAAGCCTTGTGAGGATGAGGGTAGATAATCCATCTATCCCATATTCGAATCCATGCGTAAACAACTTTTGGCCACTGGAGAATTATCTCAGGGTTGCATGCTTTAGCAGTCTTAAAATTGTCAGGGATTAGTCTAGGCAAATGCTTAAGATACCTTTTTTAAAAAAAAGTATCAACTATTTGCTTTTTAGAGCATTTCATTCCGACCTAGGAGTGTAAATGATTCAAGATTTTAACGAGCTACTCGAGCTCGAACTCGTTTATCTCGAGCTCGAGTCGATCTTAAACATAAAATAGAACTTGTTTAACTAAATGAATCGAGCTTTATAACATTAATGTTCGACTCGGCTCGTTTGAAAACTTGATTCGGTTTTCGAGTCGAGCCGAGCCATTCGAGTATACCCTTTCTTTAAGCCAAACATGCTCATATATTTATTAATTATACAATAAAAATATAAAAATTATCGAGTTCAAACTGAGAAACGAGTTAATCGATCGCGAGTTTGAACCCATAAACGAGCATCAAGCTCGATAACTCAAAAAATATTCGAAATTGAGCCCTATTTTGAAAAGTTAAACGAGCTCGAGTACAATATTAATTTTTTGAGCCCGACTAGATTAACCTACTACTCGACTCGACTCAACTCGTTTACATTCATAAATCCGACCAATGAAGTTGAATTATTTTTTTTTTTAAATGTATTAAGATGAAAATTTTATATAATATTTTAATTATATAATGGATTTGGACTTTTTTAGAGATTTTGATTTTTTATTCTTTATTTTTAGAAGTTTTTCAGAAATAAAAAACTTTTTTTAAGGTTTTTCATATAGTGGAAAGGTTTTTGACTTGAGGTTTTTGGTGAGGTTTTCTGTCATTGGTCGTAACTCCACATGACCAGCGGTTTCAGATGTTTTTCGTATTTATTTAGTTTTAACTTTACATAATTTTATAAAAATTTCGTATTTAATCATTTCTATTTATTAGTATAATTAAAGTAATCATATTTAAATAAAATTAATTAATAAATAAAGCAAAAGAAATACATAATTAAATTAATCAATCATATTTGTTTATATATTTATATTAATCTCTCAAGTTTGACACATTTTTATAATTTTTATAAAAATTTTAGTGATCCAATTTCTATTTTTTACTATATATACTTTTAAATTTTTATTTTTTATTTTTTATTGGACATACTTTTATATAATTTCTTAGATTTCTTAACCACCCAATTTTTATTTTTTGATTGTATATACTTTTATAAAAAAATTACAGATTTCTGATAACCCAATTTTTTTTACATACTTCTAAATAACCTTTTTAATTTTTGCTCTATATTATTATTATTATATATAATTAAAGTAATACTATTTTCATGATATAAACAAATATTTCTCTGTATGAATTTTAATATATTGTTCTTATAAATAAAAATATAAATGATATAAAATTAAAATAGAGGAACTCTGAAAAGTTTGAAAAAACTATCAAAAAGTTTAGGTGAGGTTTTGACATAGTAGAGGTATAAAAAACCTCAACATCATCATTAACTATATATAGTGGTAGATTCAGAATTTTTGCCTATTAAAAGCACATTTTAAGATAGAGTAAAGGTCCGTAAAGTCATTTGATGTGTTTTTAGCCTAATTTCATCATTTTTAGGGATTTTTAATTTTTTTTTGGCTGATTACAAGTGATTTTTTTAGTTTTTTTGTCGATTTACAAAAAAAATCGGATTTTTTGGTTGAATTTAAAAGAGTTTTGGGAACACGTTTTTTTTCATTTTTTACAGTTTTTCCTCCCTTTCCTTTTCGAGAACGCAGCCTTAGGATAATAATGAGAAAAATAATTTTTTTTTTTAACAATTTTTTTTTTAGTATTTAAATGTGGAACATGTAATTGGACGCCGAAGTGAAGTCTGAATTGACGGCGATGATTACGACATAAATCCAACACAAAACAACCGTGAACAATGGCCCCTGACCCATTCTTGAATATTCTAAATTTTACTTTTTAGTGCCTTTAACCTTTTGGCATTTAATGTCTCTACCCTTTACATTCAAGATTTAACAATTTTAGTCCCTAGTTAAAATGTGAACTATATATGATGCACAAGGCATTGTCGACCAATAGACTGAATCTATTGGCATTCGGAATAATAATGCTCCATAGCTTAAAACTATCATAACATAATGGTATTGGAAGAACAAGAAGAATACTTATAGAACATTAGAATGCCTTGTGGACGTGCGGAATAAAGATATAGTACACCAATGGTTTTCATCGTAGTTGCATAAATGTAGCTTTTTGATCAAGGAGCAATGGGGGCAACGTTTTGTAGAGACTTCTTTTTCTTGTATATTGTATGTTGTAAAACCATGATATATTTGACAAAGTAATGTAGTTATGTAGGAAGACATGAAAAACATGTCTGAAACCAAATAGATGTCAACCTATTAACTCCTCTTTTTATGACTGACTTTCAACTTGTAGTGTTTTTTTTTCACCTTTTGGTTGCATAGTTTAGGTATTCTTCATTGAAGAGGTACTTAAAAACAATCGGTCATCATAACTCGATTATGTGATATTAGAATATGTGGAACCCCTAGATGAATCTCCAAAAGAACCCTTGAGGAGAAAGGGGAGGTTCTGACATATATACAAGAACAGTGGTTCAAGTCTAGCCGATTTGGGGCTCTAACATGCCCCCTCCAACGGAGGCTAGATGGCAAAGATGTCCAGAGTGCCGAGTCCTGGGAAAGATGTTCCAGATGGTAGACCTTGACTCTGATACTATATTAGAATATTGTGGAACCTCTAGATGAATCTCCGAAAGAGCCCTTGAGGAGAGGGGGGGGGGTCCAACATATATACAAGAACAATGGTTCAAATATAGCCGATGTGGGACTCTAATATGTGATATGCTTGTTTGAATGATCTCATCATCACCCCTTGGTTTGAGTGACACAATTTATTCCATATCATTTGAAGCCCGAGATCATATATTGTTCACATGAGTGATAACAAACACATTGGTGTCCATTTTAATGGTTTGAGGAACAGAGGAACTTTAGTGTCGTAATCTAAGAAACCCAAGAACGATGCACCAATTTTTTTTGTTAATCAGATACCAAACATATAAAGATTTTATATGTTTCTTATGTTGAAATAATATTTTTATCACACAAATTCAAACATATTCTCATTAACTGCACAATACAATCAATAAGTAACAATTTTTAATTAAATTATATTATGTGCTTTAGAACTGATATATGAAAACCAATAAACAACCTCTGGTGTTACAAATTTTTGTGTTTGTGGTTAAGAAGGCTCGATGATGGAGTTTCTAACCAAGGAAACAAGATTCTAACAAGCTAGTTAGATTATTTCTTTTTGAAGCACAAGCTAGTTATTCATTGGATACCACACAAATTAGGGGGACTGAATATGCCATTTTTATAAAGATAATGGGGGCAAACATCAATATTTGTAGACGGTAGTACCATGCAATCTGCTAGGGATGAGCATATGGACCGAAATCCCGAAACCGAACCGGTCCCGTACGGAACCGGTACCGGTACCGGTACCGAATATCATTACCGGTTCGGTATTCGGTACCAAGATTTTCCATATTCGGGATTCGGTACTTTCGGTATCGGTACCGGTACTGGTCCCGGTAAATCCCGAACTGAACCGGAGAATTTAAAAAGTCATTTTTTATTGAATTTGTAACAAACTCTTTCCTTTTTTAATAGAAAATTCTCCTAAATATATTACAATTTTCGGTTCTTGTATTTTCCACTTAAATACCGATTTTTTCTTGCAATTCTTCGTATTTCGGTTATTGAAATTCTCCAAAATCGGTTCCGTAATTTATCCAAAACCCGGTTCTTGCACAACCGGCTCCTCCAATGTGGTTTCCGCTTAAGTGATTTTGGTTTTTGTTATTGTGTTTGATGGTCAATGGTGAAAAATGGTTGTCGTCCCAAAAAATGGTACCAAACGGTTCTAGTCCCGAAAATCCCGGTACCGAACCGGTACCGGTACCGGTACCGAACTTCTCTTATCGGTTCGGTATTCGGTATTTATTTTTTCTATTTTCGGTTTCGGTACTACCCGGTTTCGGTACCGGTCCGGTACCGAGCTCATCCCTACAATCTGCATATGTTTCTCCGTGCTATCCAGAAGAATTGGTCGATTTGCAATTAGTCCTCCTTTTTACATAATTTACAGCTGGTATCCTTTTGAAAATAGAAAGTTGTACAAAAACCTCCATATTTATCTTATAATATTGATTCTACTGGAACTGCACCAATTGACGGAATAAGAGAAATGGTTTATTATTAATATTAATTTAGATGTTTTAGATATACTAGAAGACGTACCAGCTACAATGCAGTGGAACTTAAATATCTCATCAACATTAACGTTAGAAATCTTAAACTCTTTTAAAATATCAAATTATCTATCATTATAAACTTTTAAATCAGCATTCATTATTTTACATAATAGTATAGATATAGATATAGATTAAACTTGTGAAACCTGATCAATATTATTTTTCTCAAAAATGAAATCTAAAATAAAACCTTATATTGTGTTCTTGAGTTATTTTTACGAAATAAATAGAAAATAAAAAAATATATCGCATTTTTAAGTATTTTAGAACATCACAAAAAAACATGTAAGGTGTTGTAGAATGATCGGTATGGAGAGAATCAAGATGCACATTCTTATTACTAATGAACCCTTTAAATATGGATGAATTTAGAGTTTAGTGGTAACTCTAAATGATTTCCTCAATCACTTCCTGATTTCCTCAATCACTTCCTTATTGATGAAGGCACAACATCCTTCAATACTCTCCCTTGTGCCGAGTCAAATGGGTGATGATGCATAATTTTTGCCTCATTAAAACTTTATGTCAAAGAAACAAAACCCAGTGGGAAAATAAAACTTTAGACGAAGAAAAGAGTACAAGACACCACTAAACAATTCCTTTAGTTTATATCTTCCTTTATTCATACATCAATCATGGAGTTTTAAGAAACGAGATGGTATAAGACTGTTGCCTCACTAAAACATTATGCCAAGAAACAAAACCCAGTGGAAAAAATAAAACCTTGAGCAAAGGAAAGAGCACAACCTATCAATTGTGAATGTGGAGTAGACACCTTCTTTAGTCTATTACTCCCCCTGATTCATACATTAATCAAGGGAGTTAGGAAAGTTTCCGCATTCCAATGTTTTCCACATGTTTCTCCAATGTGGCCATAGGTAGTGATTTGGTAAACAAATCAACCACATTCTCCTCAGACCTTACTTGATTCACTTGAATCTTAAGGAGTGTTTGTTGTTGCTGATTATAGAAAAACTTTGGCGAAATATGCTTTGTATTATCTCCCTTGATGTATCCTAATTTCATTTGTTCTATACAAGGTGCATTATCATCATATATGCATGTAGAATTTTGAGTGGTTGAACTTAAACCACTAGCCCCTCTTATATGTGTAATGATAGACCTTAACCATATACACTCTCGAACCGCCTCATGTAGGGCAATAATCTATGAATGGTTCGAGGAGGTAGCTACACGGGTTTGCTTGGTAGATTTCCAAGAAATCGCCGTGTTCCCAATTGTAAAAACATATCTTGTTTGTGAACGACCTTTATGTGGGTCAGAGAGATATCCAGCATCAACAAAGCCTACTAATATATCGTTTGGGGTTTCATTGTAAGTAATACCACTTTCTTTGTTAATACCTTCAACAGGTGTTTTATCCCCATTTTTCTCTTTGTAGGGAAAGAATAAGCCCATGTCAATGGTCCCTTTAAGGTATCGAAATATATTCTTGATACCATTCCAATGACGTTGCGTTGGCGCTGAGCTAAATCTAGCTAACAAGTTCAATGAGAATGCCATATCAGGTCGAGTACATTGTGCTAAGTACAATAAAGCGCCTATTGCACTTAGATAGGGAATTTCGGCTCCGAACACCTCTTTATCATCATCCTTTGGACGGAATGGATTTTTCCTTACATCTAAACTTCGACCGATCATGGGAGTGCTAGTCGGATGTGCTTTATCCATATTAAATCGCGTGAGTATTTTCTGGATATAAGCGGATTGGTGGATAAGGATTCCACAAGCTCGGTGTTCTAGTTCTATGCCTAGACAAAACCGAGTTTTTCCAAGATCTTTCATTTCAAATTCAGATTTTAAGTAGCTTGCAGTATCTCTTATTTCATCAAGAGTACCTATTATGTTCATATCATCGACATATACGGCTAATATTGAAAATCCCGAACTTGTCTTCTTCATAAAAACGCATTGACACAGTTCTTTGTTCTTATATCCCTTCCCAATTAAGTATTCACTCAAAAGGGTATACCACATTTGCCCAGATTGTTTTAATCCGTAGAGTGGGTGTTTCAGTTTAATGGCAAACGCACTCCGTGGTTTAGAGTTACTTAAATTGGGTAGTGGAAGGCCATTAGGCACTTTCATATATATCTCTGAGTCAAGATCCCCATAGAGATATGCAGTAACCACATCCATAAATTGCATTTCCAATCCTTCGGAAACTACTAGGCTAATTAGATAGTGGAACGTTATTACATCCATTGCTGGGGAGTATGTTTCCTCATAGTCAATTCCAGGCGTTGTGAGAAAGCTTGCGCCACAAGGCGAGCCTTATATCTTATGACTTCGTTATTCTCATTACACTTTCTGACAAAGACCCATTTATGTTCTACAGGCTTTACATTTGGTGGGGTTAGCACTACCGGACCAAATACCTGTCTTTTTGCCAAAGAATCTAGTTCTGCCTGGATTGCTTCTTTCCATTTAGGCCAGTCTACTCTTTGTTGACATTCTTCAACTGAGTGTGATTCGATGTCATCGTGCTCTATGATCTCATGAGCAACAGTATATGCAAATATATCATCAATAAGTATGGATGATCTTTTCATCAACTCATATGCATTCTCATAATTCATTGAGATTTCTTTGTTCTTTGGAATCAATATTGACTTCGGAGCGTTCTCCCGTAATGATTCATGGAAATAACTGTAATCAGAGACAATCTCATGAGAAGGGTTTTTAGTATTGATGATAAGTGGATCAGATTGTGTCGCACTCTCCTTTTTCTTCCTTGGATGAGTATCTATCGAACCAAGTGGCCTCCCCCTTTTCCTTTTGGGAGCCATGACCTCAACCACACTTCCACTATGTGTGGTTGCAACACTCTTTCCGATGGTGTTGTGCCCCTGTTTAGGGACTTCTAACCTTGCGGGTACATTTGCAGCCGGTATATGTGATCTTGTCACTTTTGCAATATCAGTGAATGCATCAGGTATCGATTCTGCTATGTTTTGAAGGTTTAGTATTTGTTTCACTTCACTTTCACATTGTGAAGTGCGGGGATAAAATGAGACAGAGTGGGAACATTCCATGACAATTCCTATCGTTCTTTTGGAAAATCCCTTTTCCTATCTCCCCCTAACGACGGGAAGACTGTCTCATCAAAGTGACAATCCGCAAATCTTGCGGTAAATAGATCACCCGTCAAGGGTTCTAAATAGCGGATTATTGTTGGGGACTCATATCCAACATATATGCTTAATCGTCTTTGAGGACCCATTTTGGTGCGCTGTAGGGTCGCAATTGGCACATATACTGCACAACCAAATATGCGTAAATGTGAAATATCAGGCTCATATCCAGTTACCAACTGGTATGTAGAGAATGGTTGGCTAGCAGTTGGTCTAAAGCGAATAAGTAGTGTTGCATGTAATATTGCATAACCCCATGCAGAAGTGGGTAAACTGGTGCGCATAACCAATGCCCTGGCTATCATCTGTATCCTTTTGATGGTAGCTTCTGAGAGACCATTTTGCGTATGCAAATGGGGTACGTGATGTTCTACATCGATCCCAACAGACATGCAATAATCATCGAATGCTTGCGATGTAAATTCTCCAGTATTATCAAGTCGTATAGACTTGATAGGGTAATCAGGGTGGTGAGCCCTCAAGCGTATAATCTGTGCTAGGAGTTTTGAGAACGCAGTGTTTCTGTTAGTCCCCAAAGAGAGATGGTTAACTAAGTGAGGGTTTTGTAGAAGGGGGGGTTGAATATAAAACACACAGAATATACTCTTTTTAAATTTTTTAATATAAATATCAAAAATTTAAACACACAGAATATACTCTTTTTAAATTTTTTAATATAAATATCAAAAATTTACACACAGGTAGTTTGATGCGGAAAAGAACAGACACACTATTCTATCAAACTAAACACACAGATAACAGTAATTAACTTATACACTAAGGAAGTTAAAACAAGACTGTTATTGCACACAATTTTTCCGAGTCAAACAAACTATCACACAGAAGATTTGTTGAAAGCGTGAGATTTCTGGGAAGGACTTCATCTCCTTTTATAGTGCCCATGCATGGGATGCATGTGGACACCTGTCAAGGTTTCATTAGCTGGAAGTGTATCTGCTGGACAAAGGAAGAGACCACTCCCTTTGTACTAGAATAATGGATGAACCATTCCTTGTAGCACGTAATGTCAGATAACTTTATCTTCTTTTCTTCATGCTCTGTGAATCCCATCAAACCTTTTAGCTAAAAGACAAATATTCCTTTTATAAGAATAAAAGAGAATGTCTTTATTTAAGGCTTGAGGCCCAAGTTCTTGTTGGCTCACGTGTCTTGCATTTGATGTGAGTTAAGACCTTATCTCTTTGAAATTGCTAAGTGATACATCAAACTATGTATCACATCGGTGGATACCTTGTAAGGCTGGAATTGATAAGTGTACACTTTTCTTGATAAACTTCATTTTTCACTAAGTGTTGAAAGTGTACACCCTTGAACTTGTGACTTGATATCACAGCCTTAGAAAATATACCTGCAATTTCGGTGACCAAGATTATAGTGTCGGTGACCATGACTTCAAACTTGATGACCTCATCTTGTATTGAAGTCCTTAGTACTTTTGATGACTTTTAAGTGTACCATCGGTGACCCACTATATTGGTGACCCAATCTTGACTTTGGCAAAATGATCTGAATATTGAAGTTAGTTGGTACATCCAAAATTCCACTTTTTGATGTACAACCCTTGATTGAATAGTCTTTGACTTTTCAATACTTGAAGCATATTTCAGACCTTCAAAAGAACCTGTAAAAAATCAATCATACAAAGGAAGGTGGTTCATCACCAAATTATCGGTGACCCAACAGTTTCGTGTAGACAATAGTGCGACATGCGTCCATCGTGTCAAAGCATCAACCAAAACCATAAAATACCTGAATGGTCCGCATTCTGGATGTATAGGTCCACAAATATCACCTTGTATACATTGTAAGAATGGAATGTTTTGTTTTGTGTCCTTAGCATAGGATGGTCTCGATCCAGTTTTAGCTAAGGAATAGGCTTTGCAAAATTTCGGGGTATTCAATGAGGCATATTGTGATGATGGTGTTGCTTCATGTGCTTTAGAAGTTGACGGATGCAACTTGGTATTTTCAGTTAATTGCTTCATCTTACCTTTCATTCAAAAGAAAGGGTGTCCATGTGTATTTTTCAATACATGCATCATCATATCACGTCCAGGGTGTCCTAGGCGGTCATGGCAAAGCTTGTATATGTCACTGTCACAAAGTTCAATATAGATGACAGAATATGATTCAATAACCCGAATTGTGGTAAGGTACAACCCACTATTTTGACACGTTAATTGCTCTAATATACGTTTTCTTCCATATTCATTAGAGGTGATGTACATATATTCATTTTCATTCTCACAGTGTGTTTCAATATGATAGCCGTTAGTTCGTATATCTTTGAAACTTAACAAGGTTCGGTTAGCTCTAGGAGCGTATAGTGCTTCTGTGACTGTTACTTTAGTGACATTAGGCAACAAGAAAACGACTATTCCTCACCCAACTATTAAGTTTGATGATCCAATCATTGTAGTCATTGAGGATTCATATGCATTAATTTCAGTAAATAATAATCTGTTTATTAGTATTGTGTGAGTGGTCCCACAGTCAACTAAGCACTCAAGTTCTCCTCGATACATTCTACAAGGAACGGAGAATATTTAATTATTTTGTTTTTGACGTATTTCTTTACATCAATGATTCAGATAATGTAACACAAACTAAAGTTTTATTCAATAAAATAATTCAATATAAACCATCAATCCAAACGATAAAATTTACCAAAAAAAACAAAACTTAAAACTAATAATGTCTTAATAACTTTTATCCTTAAAAAAAATTTAGACGAAATCTGAGAGCTCTAGTGATGGATCATTGTTGTTGATGTGAGTGAAATCTCCAATCGTTAGGTTGACTTTTGGTTCATTACTCGTTTCTTCGAGGTAGTGAGCTTCCTGTTCTTTGGATTCTCGGTATCTCTTGTAGTTGGCTGCTACACCATTTCTTGCACCACAATGTTTGTACCAGTGCCCAGTAATACCACATCTATAGTAAGGTTCAATTCCATCTCTTTCTCTTTTGGCGGGTGCTTTTCCTTTTGACTGTCTTTGATTACTTGGGCCAACAGTTGCATCTCTGTGCCATGAATTGGAAAAACCACCACGACTGTTGCCGCGACCTAGTCCACGACCAAGTCCACGCCCTTGTCCACGACCTTGACCACGACCATGTCTTGTGGTGTATAGTTTCCACGTGTGTATGATTCAATATGTTTGCCTCGCTGTACTTTGGAGTTCTTTCCACCTCTAACGCTTGCATGATTAGATTCAGGAATTTTCTTTGTCCCAACAGGTCTAGCGTTGTTATTTAAAAGAACCTCATTGTGTCTTCCAGTCACTTGCAGTAGGTTGATAAGTTTGTTAAAGCTTGTGATTCGTTTGCTATCATATTCCATTTGATACTGATCCATTAGTATGATTGATGATTTAGGAAAAGTGGAAAGAGTTTTTTCAATCATGTCGTGTTCCGAGAGTTCCTTGCCACAAAAGTTCAAGCGTGCTTTGAGACGCAACATTTCTTTGTTGAAATCGTTTACCTTTTTGAAATCGAGTAAGCGGATATCAGTCCACTGTGCCATTAGTTCTGGAAGTAAAGAGTCATGAATATTCCCATCAAAGACTGGGATCGATGTGTCGTCTCAAGAACATTAATGCATTTTCCTGTACCTTTTCAGATGGTTTATTTTTAGGGTCGGTGGGAGGGTTGATTGTGTAGCTGCAGTCTTTTCCAATGAATGTAGTCTCGACATCTGATACCCATCGGTGGTATTCAAGTCCTTCTGAATCCAGGATATCAAATTCGGGGCGAGTTGGTTCGGCCATTTGGATTGAAATAAACAATATGCTAGTTGTTTCGATTTGTGATGCCGGAAAACAGAAAAAGCTTTATGTGGGTGAATCTATTGAGCGAGCTTACGTGCTGATAACGTGTTGTAAAATGATCGGTATAGAAAGAATCAAGAGGCACATTCTTATTACTAATGAACCCTTTAAATAGGGATGAATTTACATAGAAAAGGAAAATGTACAATATGGTAACTCTAAATGATTTCCTCAATCACTTCCTTATTTATGAAGGCACAATATCCTTCAATATAAGGCTCATTTTCTACCAATAACTTTCTGTCAAATAGGGAAGGAAAAAGAAGATTAGAAAATAAAATAAATAAAAACAATTACAAATAATTATAAAATTACTCATATAGCCGTATACCAATCAATTACAATTCATTGTAAAACAACATCTTTAGTCGATTGTCTAAAATAGAGAAGCAAATATCATAATTTCTATTTTGGAGATTACAATAAGAATTATATTATTAGAGTATTCAATACATTTTTAAAATATTATTTCTATTACTTATACACTTAATTTCAATTATTCTAATTGAAAGGAAAAAATAAAAAATATTTCTCTTTCTGAAGAATTCTTTAAATTTAGAGAAAAAAATCAATCTTTCTCTCTTAATGTATAAAAAATATTTCTCTTTCTGAAGAATTCTTTAAATTTAGAGAAAAAAATCAACCTTTCTCTCTTTGTCTGTCTGTCTTCATTTTAAATAAGATTTTAAAGAAATATGTTAAAGATAGTGTATTTGTAAACTTGACATGTTTTTCTTTTCTTTTTCTAATGCTCAAAAACAATAAATTTAATGTATTTTCTCTTCTCTTTTCTTTCTTTTCTTTTGTTCTCAATTAAAAAAAATCATTATTTTTTTTCTTATTAAATTCGAGAACGCAAAATGTTGTAATTCTTTGAAGTGTTATAATTTTTAAAACTGAATTAGTTAGGCCTTGTTTGTTTTTTCATTTTAAACTCTTAATCACTACTTATGTTTGATTCATTTAGACGTTACATAACTATTTTAGAACTGAAATCAAACTTCAGACTTCAGCACCTCTTAAAAAACAAACGCCATCTTAATGTGTATATAGGTTAGCTTATTAAAATATTAAGGATTTCAGTAAAAATGTGAAATGTGAGTAAATATTTGTTATATTTAATTTTAATATACTTGTAATATAATAGAAGCCAAAAGATGTTTCTTATAATAATAAATATAACATAAAATAAAATAAAGATTGTGAATATCCATAGTAATGTAAATCAGTAGAAATCATGTCTATAACATTTGAAAGGTTGTGAAAATACCTTTTTTACCCCCTCGATGGGTTGCATACTTGCTTGCATATCACTTTGATGTATTAAAGAAATTTATTTTATAAGTCCTCTTCATTTTTAAGTTACAATAACCATTATTCTAACGGTCATTAAAAAAGCTGTAAACTTATGAGCATTTCAGTAATTTTACCCATTATTCTAATTTTCTATTAAAAATTATATATGAATGTGGAAATAAGTTCATGCGACGACGATAACAATTTACGAGAATGCGAGGACAATCCTCAGCCACTTATTTTGTACATGAAACTTTTCATGTACAAAATCACATATAATTCACATACAAAATCATATATGATTAGCCGCGACTTGCCCACGGAAAAAGTCGCGCGTGTCCTTTTTGATGCTTACAAAATCACATATGATTTTGTACATGAAATCATATATGATTTTTTACATGAAAATTTTTATGTACAAAATGATTGATCGAGGATTGTCCTCGTATTCTCGTAAATTGGTATCATCCTCGTATGAACCCGCCTCTATGAATGTATGTGTGTACATAAACAATTATACATACATATATGCATACCTTAGACCCACCTCGACCCCACTTTTATTCTTCACCAATCACCAAGACCCTCAACGTGTAATTGTGAAATAGAAAAACCATGTCCAAGTCTAGGGATCAACATCGGAACCGGGTACCCGTTTTTGAAACCGGATTCGTTTCAGAACTGTCGGTTTCAGAACCGGAACCAATGTGATTGGTTTTGGTTCCTAAAATACGAAACCTATCAGGACTCATTCCGGTTCTGGTTCTCATTTTTTGGAATCCATTAACCGCCGGGTACCCGCTGGGAGAGATTCCGGGACCGGACACCCAGTCCCGCTGGGTATCCTGAACCAGAACCGACGAATACTTGTTATTTTTTTTAATAAGAAATATTTATTTGTTACATTCAAATATATGACGTGAAGTGTTTTGGAAACCGTTTTGTTGTTGTCACGAATCGGTTTAAGCGGTTCAATTCCTTCATTCCAGGAACTGCCAGTTCCGGTTTCAGGTCTGGTTCTATGAATTTTGGCCAAAATACCTACCTTTGATCACCCCTATGCAGGGGCAGATGCAACAACAGAAAGCGGGGGTTCCTTCCCCCAGTGAAGTGTTAATTTTTTTTATTAAGGCCAAAAAAATATCAAAATTACTGAATTTAGTCATAGTTCCCCCCAGTAAAATTTTCCAAGGACCCTATTTTGCCGGCAATTGACAAAAACACTAAAAAAGTCTATTAAAATCAATAAAAATCCGATTTTTTTTCGAAATCGACAAAAACACTAAGAAAATCTCTTAAAATCGACAAAAACAATAAGAAATTATCTTGAAATCAACTAAAAAACTTTAAAAATTTCCCGAAACACATTTGATGACTTTACGCGCTTTTAATCTATCTTAATAAAACTACGATGAACAAAAATCTTGGATGCGCCACTGACTCTATATCCAACCAATACCATGCAGCAGGCCACAATTTCCAAGCAGCCACAACCATTCTGCAACTGCTTCTCCCTATCTACATCACTTGTTACCACTAATGTACATCCATTTTCACGTAGAAAGAGTCAAAGTATAATAAGTTAATCAAAAAATGTTTTTATTTAAAAAGTTCAAAGAAAATTTATAATTTTCACTACATAATCAATACTTGTATTCGCTAGAAAGTATTCATTGACATTTGATAATTATTTCACTATTATTGTTTATACTTTAATTATAAATAGAATTTAATATTCTTCATACCACTTTATTATATTAATACAAAACTTATATATAATACAATTAAATTTTAATATTTAAAAATTGAAGGGTCTTGCATGACTATAGGATTGTGATTTGTGATCATGGCATCAATCATATCTCAAAGAAGCTGGTGTTGACGAATTTAATAAAAATTCAATTGGACCCACTTTACCACTCTAAATAATCCTTGTTGGACCCCGTCATTTGCAATTTTTTTAATAAAATTTTATATTTTAACTACAATATATATACAGAGGGAGGTTCAAGGGAAAACGTTAAAAAAAAAAACTGAAGAACATTCTGGAAGACTTCCATATGGACGGTATGCACTAATGCATACCAGTAATTTGTAACATGCATTAGTAAATATCCATCAATGCATCTACAACGGTAGATGAATTGATGCATATGAACTAAAATTAATGCATACTCTTCACATGGAAGTCTCCCAGGGTGTTATTCAGTTTTCCTTTTTAACGTTTTCTCTTGAACCTCCCTCTCTCTTTCTATATATATATATATATATATATTTAAATCAGTTAAATCGGCCCATATGACTATAACATTTGTCGTTACGATCTAAAAATTATAAGATCATCATTATGATTTATGAAAAAATTTAGACACTACATCTTCTATAATAGTTTAAAAAAATTTCCATTAAGTAAGAGAAATATCCTATCATTTTATTGCTTTTTTTTTTTGCCTTTTATACATGATTTCATGATTTTTGTCCTGTGATTTTTTATTGAATAAAAAAATGAAAATGTTGAGACTAAAAATAAAATCTAAAAATGTTTGAACCAATTAAACTCTAAAAAGTATCACTTCCAACCACATATTAAAAATATTTTTAATATTATAATAATAACAATAACTTAATATTATTTAATGTAGGCATGTGACTATGTGAGAAAGTAAAATTAATGTGATAAACCTAAGAAAAGATCTTGACTCTTAGATCATTTTTAACCTCAAACCCACCCATGAATCATGTACTTGATATAAGGATTGATCTGGTGTATCTCGCTGTATCTCATCTTCGTGCATCTCATCCTAATGTGCATCCAAGGATGAAGATTGTTTCTTACTTTTCTTACCGGAACCCAATCCACTTAATATATTAACTATTAGGATTGGGTTCATGTAAGAAGGGAAGTATTGGTGAGAAACGTAAGAAAAAGATCTTTACTTTTGGATCAATTCTAATTGAATGTTAACACTAATAACGTGCACTGAGATGCCCCAGATAAATTCCCTTCAAAAGCACAATTTATGAGTGGAAGATTAAAAGTGTTTAAAAGGTCAAATCTTTTTCTACGCTTCTCACTTTAACTCTTATTTTCACACATTTCTTTTGCCTTAGCCCTTAACTATTATAAATATTTCAATTATAGAGGCCATCTTTTTTGACCTCTAAACACAGAGGTCACCTTTAAAGACCTCTATTTTTTCTAGATTTGTTTCATAGTTTCTTGTTTAAAGGTGACCCTACTAGTTTATTAGTTGGTCGGTCAAAGATGATTAATTTATCAACTAGCTTTTCATCTAATTTATTAGTTAATTTGTTAAAAATACCATATATCTATCTAGGACTGTGTTTCAGTGAAAAAGGAGAGTTAAAGTGAGAAGTGTAAGAAAAAATCTCCACCGTTAGATGCACGTTAGGATGAGATGTACCAGATCAATCCCTGTATGAAACATAATTCATGGATGAGTTTGAGATTAATCGTGATCAAAAGTCCAGATCTCTTCTTAGAGCATCTCCAAGAGCTTCCCCAAAATGGGGAAAATGGAGAAAATGAGGATTTTTCAAAAATTTGCTCCAAGAGATTTTCCAAAACTATCTCCAAAATGGAGAAAGTAGAAGAGAGAGTAAGTTTTTCTCCAAATATGGAGATCACTCCAAAAATGATTACAATGTGAAATAACCAATAAAAATTCTTGAAAACAAATATTTAGAGAAAAAAAATATTTTAATATTTTAATATTATAATCAATGATGGGTTCTACAAAATGGGAAATTTGTTGGAGATGCATGTAAGTATTTTTAAAGATTTTAGATTTTGATTCTTTATTTTGAAGAAATTTTAAGGATTCTATTGGAGATGTCATTATGTATCTAAAATGAAAAAACCCTCAAAATAGCAAAAAGAAATTGCATCTAAGGATATGTTTGGCAAAAATAAGCTAGCTTATAAGCTATCTTATTTTCAGTGTACACGTTTGGCAAATCACAAACTAGTTTATAAGTTAGCTTATAAGCTAGCTTATTGAAATGTTACTTGAAGTAGCGTTTTGGAAGCTTATTGTCATATTTTTCAATTATAATCCTCATTAATATTAATTATTATTTTTTAATATACCTTTTTTGGTCATTTTATATTGTTATACGCTAATTTTATCAAACATGATTTTTTTCATCAAACTATCTTATCGTTCTTCCGTTAGTTTATCAGCTACCAGTTAGCCTATCCTGTTGTAAAAGGAGAAAAAAACAACTCACAACGACGCAGTCCAGCTCAGGTCGGCCCCAAGCCGGCTTTGGGATCCGAAAACGGTGCATTCGCACATGATGCGAGAATAACACCGAAAGTTTTAAAGAAAATATAAAATGAAATCAAAGAGACGAACACAAATCCATTTGCAACCCTTTTCTCTCTCGCGGAATTTTTGCTGCGAATCTAATCGCCTTTCAAATTATTTTGATTCTTTCAAAAAAATTCGGTTTGTTTTTCTCGGCAACAATCAATCGAACCTGCCATTGGAGCTTCGTCATCAACAAGGGATTTCTGTATGTAAATTTTTGTGTTAGTCAAG
This sequence comes from Silybum marianum, assembly GCA_036898165.1. Taxonomy (NCBI): domain Eukaryota; kingdom Viridiplantae; phylum Streptophyta; class Magnoliopsida; order Asterales; family Asteraceae; genus Silybum; species Silybum marianum. Next base: position 30,486,527 of record CM072535.1, read on the forward strand.
TTTCTCGAAATTCATTTTCATACGATTTGTTGTTTTTCTCTCTTTGATTATCTACATTGTTCGCTATTCAGGTTGTAGTGCAACAATCTACGTCTTTTTTTCGTGTTTGATTTATTAACAGTTTGTTGATTTTGAATCTGATGGTTGATTGATTTAATAGTTTTAGTTATTTGGTGATATAATGGGATCTGTTCATGTTCATGATGTTTGATTGTTGTGTATTTTGTAGGATTTTGTTGAGAATTTTATAAAGGAATTGGAGCAGGTGGAGAGCTTGACGGATTATTGTTAGGGCAAAATTGAAAGAGGATATTATTATATATATATATATATACATATATATAAATCTGGATTTTCGAAGGGACCGAGGAAATGTCCTCCAATAAAGGTGAGCATCAAACGGTCCCGTTATCGGTGTTGTTGAAGCGTGAATTGGCGAATGAGAAGATCGAGAGGCCGGAAATTGTTAGTGGTCAAGCCAATCAATCCAAGAAAGGGGAAGATTTTACGTTTATCAAGAGCGAATGCCAACGCGTGTTAGGAGATGGTGTTACTACGTATTCTGTTTTTGGGGTATGTGAATGTTTTAATGGCGTTTTTTATGACAATGATGAGTGCACTACGTTTTTTTGTATTTTTAACAATTTGCTTTTTGTGATTACATCTGAACTGAGATTTTTAGAGATTTGTATTCAGTAACCTTCAATTCTGTTTTAATATACTGATTTTTTTCCAAACTTCTCTTTTGCAGGTACTTGATGGCCACAATGGGTCTGCAGCAGCTATATATACAAAAGAGAACCTTTTAAACAATGTTTTGGGTGCTATTCCTCCAGACCTTAATCGAGATGAGTGGATCGCAGTGTTGCCTAGGGCTTTGGTGGCCGGGTTTGTGAAAACAGATAAAGATTTCCAAGAAAAAGGTATTTGGTTTTGCAATCGCTTTAACTAAGTATTGTGTTTAGTGTATGTTGAGACCTGAAGTATTTTAGGTAGGCTCATCGTGGTTTTTAGTTATCTAGTAGTGGTTAAGAAAATTTAGTACCCAAGTATATTTTAGTATCTAGTACTTAATAAAAATCCTTTTGAAGAAGATACTAGATCATGGTAACTAATTAACTGCTGTTAGATGAATCCACAACATTAACCGGTTTTCTATTAGCGGCTGAAGTACAAATGTTCATCATTCATGCTAGCGATACAAGTGAATTTTGGCACGTACTTGGATAATTTACGCACTCTTTTTATTTAGTGTGTAACCCCCTTTTACAAATAAACGCCTCTAATTCTAATCCCACGTATCAAGTTATCAAGATGCAAAACCTAACCCTATTAATCACAATCATAAGTTACAAATTTAACCCTCTTTTCATTTGTGCTGGTATATTTCTGTTCCAAAGTGTCCTCACAACTCCATATACCTCATCTTTCTTTTAGATCTGTTCCTGGATCATTATATTATATCCTGGTTCACCCTGTTTCAGCTAGGTTCATCCCTTGAGCTTATGTCCCTTTTCCCCAATGTTTGTTAAGGAAATAACATCGAGCTAGAGAGGTCCAAAGTAAGTCGAAGTAGTCTTGGAGAATAGAGCAAGTGAATGTACATCACTAAATGGATGTATGTAAGACTTGAGAGTTATTTGGTAATTAATATTGTTCTCACTGTTATTATTATTACTGGTGTTTCCAGATCCTGCACACCATAAATGTGACCCAATTTTCTCTTTCGTTTTTTAAACATTTTATCTTTCCGGTCATAAATTTTTGCATATGACGTGTGCTCATGTTTTCTAAATATGCATTTGCGGTTCTCGCTTGTTGTCATGATTGCAGGTCAACTGTCAGGAACAACTGTTACGTTTGTAATTATTGAAGGATTCGTTGTAACTGTAGCATCAGTTGGTGATTCTCGTTGTATACTTGAATCTGCTGATGGGAGCTTATATTATCTATCAGCAGATCATAGATTTGAGGACAATGACGAAGAGTAAGTTACCATTTTTCTTATTGCGTTGCATTCGAGTTGATGTTGGGTGCAGTGCAATATAATCTTCCATGTATTTATGGTATATCAATTTTTTCAAACATGGTGTTTACTTTCATAATATTACGATTCTTATTTTTTTTTCTTTCTAATTTGGCAGGACGGAGCGTGTCACTGCAAGCGGTGGCGAGGTTGGTCGGCTAAATACTGGAGGTGGCACACAGGTATGTTATAATATTTATAAACAATTACCAATTTGATGATTTCATGTTGATCCCAGTCTAATGCCCAAGATGTATCATTGAGATTTATGTTCTTTGTGAGATAAAGATAATGGAGGGGTTGCTGGCGGTGACCATAATGTAGAACAACGCCACACTTTTAACTTGCTTTGTTCATTTTATTTATTATTTTATTCTAATGTTGGTTGTTCATATAATATCCTGTATGATTTACACATATCTAGAATTGAGGTTTTACCCTTGTGCTTATGTCTTGGCAGATTGGTCCTTTAAGATGTTGGCCCGGTGGCTTGTGTCTTTCGCGATCTATTGGAGATCTAGATGTTGGGGAGTTCATAGTTCCTGTTCCTTATGTTAAGCAAGTTAAGGTAAGTTATTCATGTTACTGCCCTACTATCATCATTTGTGGTATATTTACTGCTTGTTGCAACTTACACTTTTATCTCCTGTTAAGCATATTGAATCATGCACTTGTCAAACCATAAACCCTTAGGGTGCTTTTGGTATCTAGATAGGACAAAATAACTGTTCAACGTTTGGTAGGACAGAACTGGACAGGACATAACAAAACAAATAAAATACCAATTTATTATTTACCCCTAATGAGTGGTTTAAATATTTTATATATTTTGATTAATTTATGTAATTTATAAAATTATAATCAAATAAATATTTTTAATAACAAAAATATATCATTATAAAGTTTTCGTCAAGATTATTAAAATGACAACAAAATAAAATAGTTTATGTAGTTTCCAATTTTTATTTTATACTTGTTTTATATTATTTTGTTTATGATTGATATTTAATATATTATATAAATTAATCAAAATATAGAAACTGTATCAAAATAATATTTTGAGGAGAGTAAAGTGAAAATTTAAAGAACATAAAATACAATGAGTAAAATGTAAATACCGAATAAAATGTAAAGAGTGAGGTGGGTTTTGATGTTTTAGAAGATAATTATGTTTTATTTTGAGGTTATATTGTTAAAATATAGGTCTGTTCCACCTTGTTCCATGGGGGTGGTGGTGGAGTGGAACACGTTCCACTTTGTTTCACTTTGTTCTGTCTGGTCCACATAAAAGTCCTGCCAAACATGGAACAGTGATCCATGTTCTGTTATGTCCTGTCCAGTGTACTAAATGCACCCTAAATGTTGTTCTGGTAATAGAATGCAATGACATGATTTGCTATGATTTGTAACCTGCAGCTGTCCTCTGCTGGCGGAAGGCTTATCATTGCAAGTGATGGTGTATGGGATGCGTTATCTGCAGAAGCGGCACTAGAGTGCAGTCGTGGAATGCCGCCAGATGCTGCAGCTGCACAAGTTGTTAAAGTAAGGGGATACGTATCTTTTAGTTAGGGATGTTTGTTTACCGCTTAACAGTTCCATTAAGAGGCAGTCTCTGAATCGCTAAGAGGTAAATCCTGTTTGGCAAAAAACAAGTCTGCCTCTTAATGGTTCCAAAACCCTCTTAATCATTTTATACCCTTGGACCTCCCTTAACCTTTCAGATCCCTGATATCATATTGAACAATTACCAAACAATTATATTTCATTTTGCACTATATCATAAAAAAGCCTCTTAATCATTCAGCAACTGCCAAACAGTTTTATTGATTTAGTTCCCATTTACAGGAAGCTGTACAACCCAAAGGATTACGTGATGATACAACCTGCATGGTCGTTGATATTCTGCCTACAGACAAAACAAATCCTCCTGTACCACAACCCAAAAAGATGACTAAAGGAGTATTCAAAGTCAAGGGTATTTTTAGGAAGAAAAATTCCGGATCAACATCAAATATTGATGACGAATGTCTCGAGCCAGATGTGGTTGAGGAGATGGTAGAAGAAGGATCGGCTATGCTTTCTGAAAGGTTTGTATATTGCAAGATCTTAAATTTCCGACTTTAGTACTTCTTCCAATATTGAAACTTTGTGAAAAATCTGGATGGGATCGAAAATTAAGTTTCATATATGAATCTGTATGGGATCGAAAGTTAGGTTTCATGGAAACAACTGCAATACTATTTGAGGTAGAGGTCAGGTCTGCATACATGCCACCACCCATGGACCCCACCTCTGGGTGGGATATACTAGGATTGGTGGTTGTTGACCATCAATGGAATGTTTTTTTCTAAATAACTTTCTATAAATATGGTGGTATTAATTGCTGATCTTTTTTTAAATATCCGGTGGCAGGTTAGATACGAAATACCCGCTTTGTAACATGTTCAAGTTGTTCACATGTGCTGTGTGTCAAGTCGAAATGAAGCCTGGGGAGGGTATTTCGGTACATGTGGGATTATCATCTAATGGACGGAATTCAAGACCATGGGATGGTCCGTTCCTTTGCGTAAGCTGCCAAGAAAAAAAAGAAGCCATGGAAGGAAAAAACCATTCTCGAAGTACAACATTTTATTTATTTCTTTCCGTTTCTTTATTAAGTCTTTTTTTTTTTTGGCAATTCGTGATTTCTTATTGATGTTTCTAATATTTGCAGGCGGGCGATATAGTAGTGGAAGTGAATAGCAAAAGGTAATTTGGTGAGAAGTTATATATCTTGCAAACATTTGCCGATTTGGTTCGGAGTTGAGTATATATGGGAAGACGGGTGAGCTTTGAAATTTCATTTTATATATGGCCTATGAAGATCTTTTTAATCATGCTTATAAAATCAGATTAGAAATGTATTATTTTAGTTAAAAAAGTCTTTTTCTTTACCCCCAGAAGTTGTGGGTTCAGATAAGTTATACGAACGAACATCTTTCAGTAGGTTATTCATTTGTATACTAGCCCTATATCCCACCGTACCCTTTGAGTAGATCTAACGGCCACAGTGAAAACAATCTTGGGTGACATAGTAAAAAGCTCGATTAAGTTACGAAAATGAAGAACGACATGTAACATTATTGGATTGGTTTCTTGGTTGTACAACATATGCTTTCTATATTAATTAAATGATCACATTTTTGTTTTCTGTTTATCTGGATGGGTTCTACTTCTACCCTTGAGGATATGTTTGAAAGCTTGGATAGATTTATGGCGTATTTTTGTGTTTAATAGCCAATGGATGAGGTGATATACTTGCCTGAATAAGTAAATATCAATGATTATTTTGTAAAGAAAATACAATTATACATGTTCAATCATTTGTAAACCTCTTGCAAATCAAACTCCGTTGTTTAATATCTTGATTGTGTTTTATAATTTAAAACGCTAATCATATAATTATCTTTCGTAAATATCCCGATCACAAAAAAAATCTCATCTGTTTTTATATATATAGTTATATCAATCATTTTCTAGGTTTTGTTTACCTGAATGAAACGAAAATGACTGGATAACAGTAAAAACGGTGAAGAAAACATCGAATGTCAATAATTACATGGTAGAACCATGAAAGCCGTCTAAGGTTGAAACTTAATCAACGGTGTTCGTCTCCATGCTGTTCGCAATGATGGTTCGGTCCGTTTTCATTTTCATTCTTTTACATTATAAATGAAGGGAAAATATGAAAAAACCAAACAAATTTTCAAATTTTAAGTGATTAAAGTTTTTTTTTGAATAAATAAATCCTTAAGCTTACTGAAATTATAAAAGCCCAATGGACACGATTAAATTCATTTTAACATTTGTTTAGAACGAATAAATACGTATACTTATAAAATAAAAGAAATAATATTGAAATGTATAACATATAAGTTGTAGAAGAGTTTTTTTTTATATTGGTACCGCAATGGCCCTTTGGTTGGATATTGGTGCAACAATACCTATTGATAAATCCCTAAGTTTAGGTCTTTTTTAGAATGATTCGATTGTGAAAAAAGAATATACCATTTCCATTAATCATTTCAGATTCAAATGACAATAATAAGAGAACTTACTGATTATTTCCATTAGCAAAGTACACTGAAACGCTACTTTTGAGTGGGATGTATGTTGGTTTCTATGATTCTTCCCTTCGGTAGTTCGGTTATCATCTTCAAATTCCCCGAGATAATGGCAATTATTGACATATAGGGGCCGTTTACCAAACGCTAACCGTGTAAAAAAAACGTTTACCAACAATCTTACAATACCATTTTGATGGCCAAGAATCTTACCTGGTGAAGTAAGTGAAGGTGGTGACTCCTACCTAGTAAGTGCTTATCCAGTTAGTCATTAGGTAAACGACCCCTAAGGATCAAATCAGCCAATAAATAGACATGTTTGATCCCTAAGAAAACAGGAAACCAAATATGAACATACTTTGTTGTACAATTAAATCCTAAAATCAAGAACATATACCTTTCGATTACAAGCACAAAATCGACTGGAATTATTCAAGGATGATGTTCATAGAATGGTCGATCACAACGACCATGACCCAACTTCTTCTGTTTTGGGGCAGTTTGTTTACCTCTTAACAGTTCCGTTATCTGAATCGTTAAGAGGTGAATCATGTTTGGTAACAAAACAGTCCGTCTCTTAATGGTTCCAAAACCATCTGAATCATTTTGTATCCTGGACCTCCCTTAACCATTAAGAGCCCTGATTACATCCTGAACTGTTACCAAACAATTATATTTCTTTTTACACTATGATATCATAAGTCATAAGAGCCTCTTTAATCATTCTGAGCACTTAATCATTCTGCATCAAACCATTTCAGCAGCTGCCAAACAGCCCCTAATAAGCTTATGAGCAAAACGTAAAGAACCTCATGAGATGATGCAAGAAATATTTAACGGTAAAACGCAAATGACAACCTCGGTTTCGGACCAAATATGATGGTTCTTATGCACTTTACGTACTAAAAAACATACATTTACTCAATTTAATTGGGATCCAAGTACCGGCATGCAAAAATTCATTAAACTAACTGTTCGACTAAAAATAGACGAACCTATTGATAAAAAACAAGTAACATTAAAGGCAAAGAAACCGGCATAAAATGGTAACATTAATTAGACTAAAGCTCAAGCCTGCATTGTTTTTAACACAAATATTAGAAACATAGAAGAACAACAGAGGAAGATACCATAAACATATAGACCAAGATCAAGAAACCAAAATGTAGAGCCCAATTCCTCTTAAACTTACCAAAATAACTGTCTGGTGGTTCTTGATAATGGATCTCATAGTCATCTCTCAGAACATCTTCACCTCCACCAGCAACCACACCGCTCATTCTCATCCTGATCTGCCTGAGCCGCTCGGTGGCTAATCCAAGTGTCAACTTGTGGCATCTCCTCTGATACTTGAACCCATTGATGCACCTGAGGGTCTGAGCCACTGAAACATAGAAGATGAGGTGGGAAAGGGAGAGGAGGCCAATGGGTACCCAGCAATGGTGGCATTGGAGTCGAGAGGACTGGACCTGGGCCATAAATACTAGGGCCAAGAACAGGAAGAAGAGTTGGAAAAGCTTCCATAGCTCCTTCTTTTGTTGGTCCACGGCTCGTTTCTTCTCTAGGGTTTTCTCAAAATGAAGCTGTATTATGGTGTTCAATGCTTGAAGGGCTGTTTCTTTCGGTATTGTATAGTTATGGTGGCTGCTCTCGTATTCAGCCATTGTAACACAAACTTGGAAGCACCCGCGAGATTAATTGAGGTGTTGGATCACAAAATCTTCTTAGTTAAAGTATAATGATCTGCATCAAGAAATAGGGATATGAGTCTAAGAGCGGTTCTTCTCCTAAATCATCATCTATTAATTGCATTAGTCAAAGATGGATGAACAACCAAGAGATGTGTAATTGACTAATTGTGTATATATATATAGAGAGAAAAGTTCAAATGCGAACTCAATTTTGGTTGTGAACGTGAGGACAAATAAGAGCACGACACGTATCATATTCAGACCGAATAATGAAAGAAACATTCAGACTGAATATAGTATTTATTCAGTCTGAATAAATACTATATATTCGGTCTGAATATGACATCGGTCTGAATATGACACGTGTCGCGCTCTCATTTGTCCTCACGTTCACAACCAAATTTGAGTTGTCATTTGAACCCGCCCCTATATATATATATATATATATACTTTCAAGAACATTTAAATTTACAATTGAATGCTACATATGAGCATCTCCAATGGGAGATTCTTTAACCAAATGGACCAGTTCTTAACATAACATGGTTCTTCATCAAAATGGTGAGACCCAATCCAACCAAATTAGAAAATACGTTAGAGTTTAAGTAATCGTCTGGTTCATGGTTGGGGATAGAAAGTTTATAAAATGCGTAGGAAAGAGAAGTCTGATGGGACAAAGTCATGAACCTTTGAACAGACTCGAGATACCCTAAGATTAATGGTATAATTATGCAATAAATGCTTAAGATGAAAGTCAGGTCCAAAATTGATTCTTTTAATATATATTTTTCTATAAATATTCACAAGAAACTTTATACTACCTCTGTCCAAAGTTACATTAATGCACAATGAATCACTGATCTGTCCGTCCTCCTTGTTACATTTATTGGTGTACAGAATTCACTCAATTTATAGTTATTAACCTACTACTTTATGAACCAATAGTCAAATATTTCATCTGACATTGCAATTCACGAGATTACTCTATTTAGCATCAACTAATTGTAGATTCAAGAAATAAACCACCGTTTAATCGAACATATAGTCTTCGTGAATAACGATCGCATCTTACATTCATCAAATCCATATCCAAAAGCTTACAAAATCACAAAAACATAACTGAAACAACAGAATATAGAACATACCTAGTTTCAGCTGGCACTTCCAATTAACAATTACGAGGAAACTCTTTCCTGCATCATGAAAAACGAGAGTTCAATTACAGGAAATTGAAAAGTTAAACTACATACATTCAGGATCACAAAGATCCGAAATGACAAACGTATCAATTCATCAAAAAAGAAGTCAAATTAAGTTAAAAATGAACATGAACCACTGTATGCTTTCATCTTCTCTTCATCTATGTGTGTGTGTGTGAGAGAGAGAGAGAGAGTAACAGTGAAAGAGTGTGTACCAGCTTAGAGGAGAGCAGCTCCACCATTTTCAGTGAGAGTGGGAGTGATGAACTTTTATGGTGGTATATTCGATAAAGAAAAAGCCCTAGTTCCAATTTGGGAATTGGGGATATTCAATTATTTAATTCAAATTCTTTTGCAACACATTGTAGTCCCTGAATTATCATGTATTTCCAAAATTTGTCACTCAACTATTGAAAAGTTAAATTATGGTCCTTAAAATACTAATCACTTTATTGTATAACTTAGGGGTTTGTTTGTTGGTTGTTGAATGATTTGATGCTAAATGATTAAGTTGTCATAATGATATAGTGCAAAATAAATATAATTGTTTGGTAATTATTCAAAATGAAATTAGGGCTCTGAATGATTAAGAGAGGTACATAATACAATATGATTCAGAGAGTTATGAAATCATTAATTAATGATTCAGAGATTGTCTCTCTTAATGGAACTGCTAAAAGGTAAACAAATAGCCCCTTACTTCAATCATAAGGTTGGGTTTAGTACATGAGACTGGACATTGAATAAGAAAATAGAACTCACTATTTCATGTTTTGTTACAACATGGACATGACAAAAATTTATTGTTTCATGTTTAACGTGAAATGGGACAGGACATGCAGATGGTGGGATTAAATGAGACAAAAAGTTTTTTTTTATTTCACCTAACCAAAATAGGTGGAACAAGGATTAGAGAGAACTTAAAAATCATTAATCTACTCTCATTTGGTATAATCCTAATATGGTATTTGGTTTAGTTATCACTACTGTCGTCTTCGCCGCTGCCACCACCCTGGCAGCAGCTACTAACGGCCACCACCAACCATCTCGACAATCACCACCTCTACCATCACCACTACTGTCTCTGTCACAATCACCACCTTCTCTTTTACTACCACAGGTAACAACCATATAGAAGTCATTGAACAACATTTAGGAGAAACTTGTTCAACCATGTCTTATCTAGTCCTAGTTGTATCAACACCAAATAAACAACTTGTCTAGTCATATCTAGTTTTGTACTGTTCTCTTGTCCCGTCCTATCCAATCTAGTATTGTTCTATTGTCCTGTTTGTTCTCATATTGTTTTCTTGTTTTGTTCAATCCAATAATGTTTTTAAATATTTAAAATATATTATAAAGAATAAACATTCTATAAAAATAGTTAATACCAATACTTTATTAATGATTTTTTACGGTATAAAAATATTTTTATACAAATATTGACCAAAAAATTAGAAGTGCAAATGACTCGGTTTGATATTGATTTGGTTGAAACCAAACAGACCAAAATTGATTTGGTTAGGTTTCATAGATAGTTTACATAAAAAAATATTAATTTTTTTTACCAAAATATAACTTTATTTATGCATTAGTTAAAAAAAACATGATTACTCTTTTTAATAAAACAAGATAAATATTTTATAACCTTGATTTTGAACTATGTATAAAATAAACCAAGGCGATAAATTAAAATGTAACGTCTCAAATCAATCGTATCAGATATTTTTTGCTTTATCTGTATATTTAAACTTACAGCTTTAAAACGCATCTGATAGATAAAGTATCAAGTCTTTATAAGACAACATTTGTTCTTTTCCTTCGGTCAATACGGAATTTTACATGAAACCTATTATCAGATAAAATAAGTATAAAACTAAATTAATTAAAAATTTATTCTATTAATTAAAAATAATCGTTATATTAAACAAAAAACAAAAAAACTTTGTTATATTTTCATATATGTTAAAAAACACACACATATATATATATATATATATATATATATATATATAATAAAATTGGGGTTATATTTTTTTTGAATGAAAAAGGGAAACTCAAAAGAAACAGAAGCAGATGGGAGAAGTTTATGTCAGTTATAAGGAATAAAAAACTTGGGACGGACAATTATCTCCCTCCTTCTGCACCTCCATTAACTACTTATGCTCTCCATCATCGATCTTTTCAAGAAGAAAAAACCAAAAAACCAAAATCCAATGAGAATTCAGGTCGCAAAATAACCAGAATCCCCTTCTTTGCCCATTTGCATTTTGATCCAAAGGAGAATCCAGGGAAGGTGGGGGTGTCATTTTCTCGGATTCTCTCATCAATCCGTCATTTTTCTATATCATACATACATACATACATACATACATTTCAATCTTTGATTAAGATTACGTTTTGTTTTTGCCACATTTCTAGACTGTATATGAATTCAATCTTGTTGATGTTGGTCGTTCCTTGGAATAAATTTTGTTTTTTCATTGAGGTTTTTCATCAAACGGGTTGTCTGCATGTATATAAATTTTAGAATTTTATGATCGCAAGCTTTTCATCTTTAATCGTTGTTAATTTCTCATTTGGGGTTTTGAGTCTGAGTTTTGTTTTCTTGGGGGTGGTTGTGTCGAACCATGTTGAGCTTAGAAATACCTTCACATTTGTGTGGGCAATCAATTGGGCGTTTTTGAATCTTGATATATGTAATCGACTGCCACCAAATTGGTTGAGAAATTCAAATGGTTAGGGCTTATTGTATGCTACTGGTAGAGCTACAAGATTTGGGTGTTAATTTATTATTATATATCTATTCAAATTGGTGATGTGATTTTGGTGAAGTGGGTTTGTGAACCCTCAAGACCTCCTAATTTAATTAGGGCAAGATGTATGCTGTAGGCAGGCTAAGCAGCTATATCACCCGGGGGGTTTCTACAGTCTCTGGCCCCTTTCATCCGTTTGGTGGGGCTGTAGATATCGTTGTGGTTCAACAAGAAGATGGTAGCTTGAAATCATCTCCTTGGTATGTTAGATTTGGGAAATTTCAAGGAGTTCTTAAAGCAAGAGAGAGAGTTGTTGATATAAATGTTAATGGGGTCGAAGCCGATTTCCATATGTATTTGAATCCTAGAGGGGAGGCTTACTTTCTTCAGGAAGACGTTGATCCCGAGGAAATATTAGGTGAATCCCATAGGGAAATGCGACGCCTTAGGCCAGTTAAGTCTAAAAGTCTGGATATTAATTTTGATCAGTGTAATTCACTGGCTAATGTCAATGGCTCCAAGTCTATCTCTAGGAATTTAGGGTATGTTTTTAGTCGGAAAGCTAGGAGCGATAATGAAGAAGAAGACAATGATTCAAGTGTTGGTGGTAGGAGGAAATCGAGAGAAAGTGCTGAGATTGCTGCTGATCTTTTGGAAATGAAGTGGTCTACCGCTCTTCCCTCTGAAACTAACGATAAAAAAGTTAACAAAGATGATGGGGAGATTACGAGTGGAAAATTGGAGTCCAGTTTGGTTTTGCATGAACAACACTTTGTAAATGATTTGGAAGCTAATGAGGGAAACAGTAAACTTGCAAAGGATGTTGATAAAATTATCGTAGCAAATACTGACAGTGATGGCAATGTAGAAATTCTTGAAGGCGATATGAGTTCTTTGGAAAATGGTGAGACTTTAAAAGTTGATGGTTCTAATGGGCCAGAAACAGCTAGTGTTGTCGAAGTTTCTGTTTCTCGAGAATCGCCATTGAAGTCAAACGGTGATTCAAATGAATCTGTTTTGGAACCACCAGAAAGGGTTGTGGAGGAACAGTTTACGTTCAGTGATCTTGATGTTAAAAATTCAAGTGTCAACCACTTAGATCAAGAAACTCGAGTTAAAAACCATGGTTCAGATTTTGATCATGAGATCAAGAAAGATGATTTGAAGGTGCCAAAGGGAAATATTCGAAGGTATCCAAGTGATGCAGATATAATCAAGAGTTGTCATTTTACAGAAGAGGAAACTGGACCACACGCTAAATCTCTGCCGAATATTTGGTCACAGTTTGATGAATTTAATCCACATAATCTTGATGCTTCTTCGTGTTACTGTCTTGATTCCAAAAGAAGATTATCTAAGTGGGACATACTCAGGAAAGACGCTACAAGGATCATAAAGGAAAACGATAAACTACTATCTGATTCTGAGTCTTCAGATACTAAATTGAAGGATAAAGATGGAAATGATGGTAAGACGATTGTTTACCATTTTACCTTGTGTGAAAAAGATTTACATTTTGAATTTTAATGTCAAACAAACCAATTTTACATCTCAAAGTTGTGTATTATCTCTCTTTTGAAAAATCATACCAATTGTGAAGTTGAATCTTATTTATCCTGACCTCAAAGGTTAATATTAGTTTGTGAGTATGACCGTGTAGAACTGAAGTCACTACAACAAAATTGGGTTTATAAGATGCCTAACTTGTCTAAGCGTCCTAATTGAATGTTTTATAGGACTTCAGTTTGTAGGACCAAACAGTAGGACCAAACAATAAAGTGTCCTATCTAAAAGTGTTACAATAAGTTTATAGGATGCTTTTAGGCGCTTTTACAAGTTTTTTTAAAAACATTTTTAAACTAAAGTGTCGTATTAGCTATGTGACATTTTTGAGAAGTGTCCTATAAACCCATCTTTTTTATAGGACATTTTTTTTCAAATAGTGTCCTATAAAATAGCTAATACAACACTTTATTTTAAAAGTGTCAAAAAAAACTTGTTAAAACACCCAAAAACGTCATATAAACCTATTGTAACACTTTTAGATAGGACGCTTTGTTGTTTGGTACAATATAAATAAGTTGTATAAAGTATTCTATTAAGACACTTGGACCTTTTAGGCGTCCTATAAACCCAATTTTGTTTTAGTGAGTTTTGAGATATGCAACAATGGTGATGTCTTTTGGAACATCTATTTCAGGTAATCCATCCGACATTCATGATACTGATAAAAGCTGGAGCCTTTGGCCGTTTAAAAGATCAAGAAGTAAAAAGTGTTCTCCCAAAGAACACGACACTAAAAAAGATTCTGATTTAGATAGTGGGTCAGAGGTGGATGTAGAGAAAGACCCATTATCGAAATCGCATAAGATGCACAGAGAACTTACTCCCACACCCGAGCAACTAGAGTCTTTGAATCTTTCAGAGGGAAAAAACACAGTAATTTTTAAGTTTTCAACGCCAGTTCTCGGGAATCAACAGGTTTGTAGTCTTTTTTCCGTTTGTGATCGAGTTTATGTTTTTTTTGTTTATATAGTTTGTGTTATGTTGCTTACATTATGCAGATACTGTTCAGGTTAATGCCAGAATTTTTTTGTGGAAATGGGATTCTCACATTGTCATCTCAGATGTTGATGGAACAATTACCAAGTAAGTTTTTTTGGTTATATTCAGAAAATGATAGTTCTTTTTGTTGCTTTATATTGAGCATATAGACATAAGAAACACCTTAGCGCATCTCCAACAACTATGCTAAAATAAAGAAAATAAGGATTTTAGCAATTGTTGTGCTCCAACAACTATGCTATCTTGTATGCTAAAATAAAGAAAAAAAGAGATTGTAAAAATCTCTAAATAGAGAGAGAAATTATTATTTTAATACTTTCCACCAATAAAAGGTATTTATAACAAATGTTTAAGAGGGAGAAATAATATTTTATTAGATGTATTGAATATGTATACTATATTATAAAGCATTTGACCAAAAACTCTTAAAAACAACTTTTTAAGCTTTAGTTACTGCTATTTAATGCTAATTACTTAATTTTCAAATTACAAGTAAATTGTGCATAAATACAACCTATTAAAGCTTAATCTCTAAATTAGTGTAACTAACTACAGATAAGTATGATCAACTATAGGATAAACATCTAATTTTAAATATAAAAAATCTAAAATATGATTAAGATAATCATTGACTTCTAACGAATAAAATAATTATATTATTAAACCAAAAATAAATTATTTGGTTATTAAACCTAAATTAAATTATGATAAAAAATTGAATTAAAGAAATTAAATAAAAAAAGAGAACTTTTAATTGAAATACTAAAATCCTTTTCTCAAAACCACATAAAACCATTAGAACATCGATAGAAACAAAAATTAAAATGAAACTTAAAATCGAGATATCTCTCGCTGCATTGCACGAGTACCCTTCTAGTTTTAATAATATAAATGTTAGAATTGCTAAAATAGTGTAGTTGTTGGAGTTGAATGTAATTTTTATAGAGATTTTGACTTTTAATACTTTATTATAGAGAGAATATAGCATAGTTGTTGGAGATGCTTAGAAAGTTAGTGCTTAAGGGGGTTTCTGAATTGCATCATCATCATCATCTATAATTCTAAACCCATCTCAAACTACCTATTGGTCAAATTCTATGGGGATGCCACAAAAATAATGAGCCTAATGAGCGAAAAAAGCATATAATTGAAACAACTAACAAGTAGTGGGAGTGTATTAATTTTATGTTTTTATAACCATACATATAAGATATCCAAGTATTTGAGGTGTCTGAGAGTATTGGAGACCTTAAAACGACAAAAAATGGCTTCCGTTCAGAAGCTGATTGAGCCTTGGTGCACCAAGATATCCCGTTTTACAAGAAAATGGATTTAAACATGTTCCTATATTCCCACCCTTCTGGAATTTTATATTCTTTCGATTTTTTTACAGATCTGATGTTCTAGGACAGTTCATGCCTTTGGTTGGAAGAGATTGGTCACATATAGGCGTAACACATCTCTTTTCGGCTATCAAGGTTTGTTGATTTAAACATTTAACCGCACCTAGATCATGATATATATATATATAGAGAGAGAGAGAGAGAGAGAGGGAGGTTTAGGGGAAAACCCCCAAAAAGACGAGGAACACTCTGGTAACCATTCATTTGGACAGTATGCATATGTGCACACACGTAATTGAAGTTGTTTTTTGGTTTTAATGCACGTGTGCATGCTATGCACATGTGGATACTGGACAAATTACTTGTATGCATATGTGCATACCGTCTAGATGAATGGTTACTAGGGTGTTTCTCGGTTTTTCATTTTTTTTGCAGGTTTCCCTGAACTTGACACTATATACACACACACATACACATACACACACACACACGCATATAAATGCTAATAATCACAATAATTTTAAGATGTTGATTTTGATCCGCAAGGTTACCCCTGTTTTGAGTTAATGAGGGTACTTTTGACATTTGACTAATAGTCATATACTTTTGATTAAAATATGTTCTCGGTCAATGGAGGGAGTGTGTTCTTTTGTGATATAATGGTTTCATGGTTTGATTGTGTTTGTTTTTGTATTGTAGGAAAATGGATATGAAATAATGTTTCTTAGTGCTCGGTCAATTTCTCAAGCCGATGTCACTCGACAGTTCTTAATCAACCTTAAGCAGGTAATAAATTGAAGGCAAAGATTTAACTCATATTTTGTCTGTCTTTGAAGTCATTCGACTATTTTGTTTTAAGTTGTTCTCTTTCTCTTTGCAGGAAGGACAGGCTTTACCTGAAGGACCTGTCGTTATTTCCCCTGATGGACTTTTTCCGTCACTGTTTCGTGAAGGTAACTCACATTAACGAAAACCATGAGGTTTAATTTAAAACAAAAATGTCAAAAGGAGCGATCAAATGAGTTTTTCTTTGACTACAAAATCGAAGCAATTTAGTTTTTTATTTTTTATTTATAGAAAAGATGGATAACTACATTTGACTTGGCTTATTTAGAAAGAAATCAAGTTATTTTTTGTTCTTTTGGAGCCATTTTAGATCTCTAAACAATATTAAGAGTTAGGGAAATTTGTCAAAAATCAAAATAGCCATTTTTGAGCCAATTTCTACTCAAAGTTACCAAAATAGCTATCAGGTTCGCAATTGCGAAGGAATGAAAATGTAAAAAGAAAGTATCTCAACTAGTTTCGCAATTTCAGTGACCAAAAATATAAATTTTGGATATTACTTTCGCAATTGCGAATTGAATATTGCCAACCTAGACAAAAAATTACATGTTTGGTCCCTGAAATTACGAACCTAGTACAATTTTCTTTTTTTTTACATTTTCACCCCTTCGCAATTGCGAACTTATGGCTATTTTGGTAACCTTTGGAATAAATGGGCTAGGAGGTAAAACCACAAGTAAAAAAATGGCTATTTTCATAAATTTCCCTAAAAGTTATAGGTCTTGAACCCCTCCTCTAGCCTCAGCTCTGAAATGCCTCCTCACATCTGGTTCCTAGGGGGTAGGTTCCGTCTGGTGGTGTGGGGCCAGTTGGGGTTATAAATCATTATGTAACTACCATTTACGCTCGTTTTGCTTTGCAGTTATCCGAAGAGCTCCTCACGAATTCAAGATTGCTTGTTTGGCGGTTGGTTCTTAGTTTGTTACTATTTATACCGAAGAAAAGGCTTGTAAGTCATGAATTCTCACATGGGTTTCAATTTTTTTTTTCAGGATATTAGGGCGTGTTTTCCGGCCGATTGGAATCCGTTCTATGCTGGTTTTGGAAATAGAGACACCGATGAGTTTAGCTACCTCAAGGTTGGAATACCGAAAGGAAAAATATTCATCATCAACCCTAAGGTACATAATATAATACCAACCGTAGTCACTTGATGCTAGCTAATCATGTTTTCAGTTTGTTAAGTACGATTATTGCTATGTTTTTTTCCTAATTTTTTTTTATAGGGAGAGGTTGTTGTAAACCGTTGTATCGACCCAAAATCATATACCTCCCTCCATACTATCGTCAACGGCATTTTCCCGCCTGTCTCCATGCACAAGGAGGTTTGTTTCGCTTTATGGTTTCAATTATTTTCGGAAATTCACACTATAACTAATCCAACAAATTATACCGCCTTCGTTTCAAAAAAATAAGTGTCCACAAAGTAAATGTCCACGGTGATCTTTTTTAGTTTCTTCCAAAATAAGTGTCCACTTTTAAAGTAAGGGGTTGTTTAGCGGTTGCTGTTGAATGGTTTGGTGCAGAATGATTAAGAGGCTCTTATGATATAGTGGAAAATGAAATATAATTGTTCAGGATGTAATTAGGGCTCTTAGTAGTTAAGGAAGGTCCACGATACAAAGTGATTCGGAGGGTTTTGGAACCATTAAGAGGCAAACATGATTCACCTCTTAGCGATTCAGAGATTGTCTCTTAATGGAATTGTCAAAAGAGGTAAACAAACAGCCCCTAAGTGTCTACTTTCCAATTCTACCCTTAGTTATGAGATAGAGAAATTCAACACTCTGTCTAATTTTAAGGGTAAAATTGTCATTTAGTTAATTGAAAAGGGTAATAATCACACATTTATAAAACTGTATGTCTTTTTTTATCGAGGACATTTATTTTGCGATGGAGGAGGTACGACTATAACTCAATATCTATGCTTCCCCATCTAGTTTTTGTTTCCGGAAGGATTATAACTCATGGAACTTCCGGAAGCTTCCGACTGATCAAAGGTGGTTTCCGGAAGGTTCCGACTGGTCAAACGAAGGGTTAAACTCTTGAAGTTGATTGTGTGATGCTATTTAGGGATATGATCTTTCTCTCGTGGAGAAGGATGCAAGTGAAAAGCCCGATGAACAAAAGACTCTCGATCGCTAGCATACAGTAAGAGATGGATCGATGTATTTTTCCAACATCCTGCCCGATTGCGTCGAAAAAGGAATCTTAAGGAATATGTTCAAACTTTAATTTCCAGTAGAATTAGCAGCATTCAAATTTGTTCATTTGAATTTGTAATGTTTCTTCATGTTGTAGGTATACATTGTCATAAAATATTCATTTTATAAATAAATTTTATTGCAAAAACTAGTTCTCTTGTACCATTCCTTGTTAAGGGAGTTTAAAACGCTGAATTTAAAACTATGATGAAAGTTATTTTAATTTTTTTTAAAAATATGATCGAATTTATTAGATCACTTCAAGTTTAATAACGTCTTTGATTTTATCTGAATCAACTTAAAATCATAATGAACGTTATTAGATTTGTTTGTTATTTTTGGGTTGGGGGTTATAATTTTGCTTTTAGTAATAGAGATAATAATTAACTTCTTATAATTAAAGGTAGAATTAAAAGATATGCACTTATTTTGAGACAAACTAAATCAGAAACATATACACTTATTTTATAAGAAATTCTCTAAAATAGTCTGTCATCTTATGTAATAACCGGGTTTTAACCTATTAGAAAGTTAAGGGGTGTTTTTGTATAATAGTCCGAAGTGGACGGGTGGAAATCGAATATGTTGATCACATCCTTGTGATCATAAGTCTTTTGGTCCCCAATAAAAAGAATTCCTTATACATTTGCTTCCATATGTGTAACAAGTGGATGAGCATCTCTTACCTTTTCCTCTCATACATGTAGTCTTTTTGGAAGTCATAATATTCTTAAGTTTCAAGTGAAAGAGTTTGAGAGGATTTTAGTTTTTGTGTGTTTCGTTGGAACAAGAAAAGAGAATAAAGTTTAAGGTAAGGTTTATAATTTGGTTATAAGCCATGATTCGTTACGTTTCGAGTTTATATCGGGGTTTTAACGGGTAGATTTTTTATATGGTTCAGTGTTTTATATTCGAGTTTGATACCCGCTACAAGTTTACCTGTCTATTTGGGACCGAGGTGAGTTTTTATAAATGAGTTTTATAAACTGAAATATATATGTTATTGAAAAAGTTTTTATTTCGATGATATGTCGAATTGATATATTTGAATTATTATCGTTATATGAGTTATATAGAGTTTGATTTTGGGTTGTTGGGAAAAATAACACATATGGATTTTATTTGAGAAATGATTATTAAGTATTTTCCACGTAAAAGAATGTGTTATTTGATGAGGTATGAGTGTTTTACAAAGCTTTTGTAAAATACGTGTTTTTACGTCACACGTGATATATTTTCTATAAATGAGGTTATGTGACGTTAATTGTTAGTATTTTATGAAACTAACAAGTTGAGAGGTTGACCAAGACTATTTGGGTCATGAGAATTATGGCGGTGTATCCACGATGAGTGGACGAAGAAAACGAATAAATATTTATGGGTTGTGGATTATTGGTTTTGTATGAAGTACTGAACTAAAACAGTTTCTTTTTATGAAAATATTCATAGTGGTCGGAACCAAGGTTATCGAGTCTTTATGATTCGACATTGGAGGTTATCGAACCCATATGATCTGATAAGCCAAGTATCACCTTAGTATAATTCGATATCTGCAGACAGGGCCGGTCCAAACATATTTGGTGCCTTGGGCGAGAAAGGTTAGAAATGCCCCCCAAAACTATTTTCTTGTTGTTTGTTATAATGGTAAAATGATGTTACCGAACAACAAATCCACTTACAATGTACACTTCGCTAAGGATAACGCAATTTTTTTTTCTAGTGGCTTCTAACTCTTAAAACTTCATGTAAATACAAATTAATAGTTTTTATTGTCAAGAGCCATTTGAAATAAGTCGAAAATAACTTGTACGTTGCGTATAGTAAAATATGACACGTGATCCTACTAAAACAAACATCATTCTTTGTTCATTGTTAATTTGTAGAGTAACTTGGTTATATCATGATGTGCTCAAGTGGTCTTCAAGACAAATCTCGAACATGGTATAAAAATGTCACTTTATAGCAAATTTATATAATTTATTAAAAACTAGAACATACATGTGCATTAAATGCAAAACATCAATTTCTTGCATTATATATTTGACGAAAGGATACGCAACATAAAAATAATAAGTTTTCAAGTATGGTCACAAAAATTTTCAAAACAAAAAATTCCTTACAAAATATTTATTGTTGAATGTAAATAGTTTTATTTAGTTTTTAATTTTATTTAAGATAAATATTTGTTGTAATAAAATAAGACTAAAAAAATGTTTTAAAATAAGATAAATCGTTAAGCAAGTAATAAAATTAAATCGGGGACAATATCTAAACAAAAAACATATATAGCCTAGTGGTAAGCTTGTTTGTGGTCATTCTATAGGTCATTTGTTCAAATCTTGGCATCCCTAATTTTTTATATATATATATAGTAACAGCTCCTAATGAAATAATGCCCCTTGGGCCTGTGCTGCCCTGGGCCGCCGCCCATCTCGCTCAGCACTTGGGTCGGCCCTGTCTGCAGATATCGAGTCCTTATGATTCGACATCTGAGGATATCGAGTCTTTATAATTCGACAAGTGAGAATATTGAATATATGATTCGACAACTGAGGTTATCGATCCATATGACCCGACATGTCAGTAATATGAGTATATTCATTTGTTGCGACAATCTTGTTAGTAGTATTCTTGATAAACTGTGGGAGAGTCAGGCTTCGTATTATGCCATACGAACCTTGAACCTTGGGAGGGTTAGGCTTCGTATTATGCCATACGAACCTTGAAACTTGATATAACATATAACTGTGGGAAGGTCATGCTTCGTATTATGCCATACGAACCTTGAACCTTGGGAGGGTCAGACTTCGTATTATGCCATACGAACCTTGAAACTTGATATAACTGTGGGAGGGTCAGGCTTCGTATTATGCCATACGAACCATGAACCTTGATACAACTGTGGTGGGGTCGGCTTCGTATTATGCCATATGAACCTTGAATCTTGATATAATTGTGGTGGGGTCAGGCTTCGTACTATGCCGTACGAACCTTGAATCTTGATATACTATGGGGGGTCGAGCTTCGTATTACGCCATACGAACCTTGAACCTTGATAAAGTAAGTCAGAGTTACTTTAAAAATGAAGTATTCTCTTTAATGATCTTGTTTTAAAAGAATTGTATAATTGTAAATTCCTGGTTTAAACGAAGGAAATTACTTATTGGATTTTGTCATAAAGGAGTCTTGTTACATTGAAATATGTAAGCTGTATGGTCGAAACGAAAGATGAGAATAATTGGTATGTTGGATTTGAGAAAATATCATTTTTTAAGGTATGAGTTATGAGTTGACTTTTAAATCTATTTTAAAGATTTTAGTCAAAGAGTTGCTAACATGGATTCACTCACTAGACCGTATGGTCTAACCCTCATTTTGTTTTCAAAATATGCATTTCAGGGTATCAGCTGACGCTTTTATTTGCGGGTTAAAGAAGTGATTTATGTTGAGCATGCTATGAAGTTGAATTTTAATCTTCATGACTTTTAGATCGTTCATGTGAAGATTATTAGCGAAAATTTATTGTCGCTGTTTGGAAAATGGTATAGAAGGAGACCCAATTTGTAGCCCCAAATGTGGTGTCTTAATTGTATAATTTGTTGTATTTGTTATACGAGAACACGGGTTGTTACATCTTAAACCTCCCAATTCACTTTATAGCTATTTATCTATATCATTGACCGAAATAGTCAAGATTTCGTAAGTAGCACTTTAGTAACTTGTGAAATCCACTTTTATATGAATACAATAAAGTGGTACTTACTAAATATTGAATATGTTGGTCAATTAAGTAGAAAACGGGTACAAAATGAATTGGGAAGTCTAAAATGACTATTTTGGACAATTTCCCTATTTTATTGCAGACTGCGAAGGAAAAGTAAAATATGTCGTTATCATTGTTTGAACGTCTCGAACATATGACACCCGAACAAATCAAGTCAAATACGACCAAACTAAACGTAAATTATTCAAGTTTCAACGGTAAAAACTCCAAGAACACGCCAAAACGCCAAGATTTTGTTGTCGGAAACCAGCATCGACGATTTTCAGATGCAACACTTTTTCTGCAAACTCCACGAGATTCTTGATCTCATCGTAATCGATGAAACCATTGCGGTTGGCATCGACGGATTTCACCCCACGCCGCCCCTCGATCAAGGTGGTGAACCGCCCCCCTCCGCTGAAACGAATGGCTTCACGGAGTTCATCTTTGCTAATCCGACCGTCTTTATTATCATCAAATTTCATCAACCATATCTTGAACTCCTCCAATGTCAACTCTTGTACACCATTTCTCCCAATTTCATGTCCTCTATGCATACTCTTGATCTATGTTTATGATGA
Source organism: Silybum marianum (assembly GCA_036898165.1). NCBI lineage: Eukaryota > Viridiplantae > Streptophyta > Magnoliopsida > Asterales > Asteraceae > Silybum > Silybum marianum. The sequence continues at coordinate 30,509,604 of CM072535.1, forward strand.
ATAATTGGAAGGTTTATAACATATATACATATATGTATTGTATATGTGTATATATATAGAAGTTTTTAGAATCTTTTGTGACTAAATAAAGAAAACGTGCATTAGGTTTGAAGAATCGGATTCGCAAGAACAATTTGGGTTGATTAAAACATGCGATGGGATTGGTTTCTATTAATTAAAGTTTGTGAAAGTATCGTGGTGTTTGTATGTATAATGTTGGGAAAGAAAAAGTTGGATTCTCTTTTCCAAAGTGTACATTTTGATTCTTGTCATAAGAAATGATGGTTATTTTGTAGTGCGATATTGGAAATATAAATATATAATTATGTACGTAGTTTTTAACATTTGCCTTGAGGACCGAAGAGAATGTTTTCGTTAAGAATCACGACTTTTAGTTTTACAACGTTCTAAAAGTTAGTCAAAAATTGTGTAGTGTTTTTTTTATTAAGAATCATGATTTATAAAATGTTTTTGAACATTTAGAACAAATTAAGATGGCATATATATATATATACACACATTTGTATATATGTGTTGGTGTTTTAAATAATGTACTCTAGAACAAATAAAACTCATATAAAGTAACAAAACTAAAAAATAAAGAAGAACTATTGATTTCAAATATATAAAACTTATAGAAAATGATATCAAAAAAATTCCGAATCTTGATCTTCCTTTCGTACTAGAAATTCGATAAGGTGCTTTCACAAAACAGACAAAATGATGTTGATACTCAAAACATTCTAATAACATATATGTGTAATTTGTTTAACATCTTAAATGTGATATTTTAAACAGACCCTTAAAATTTTAGGGCCCAATTTTACATGTGTTTAGAATGTTTCATCGACCCGTTTAAAGCTATAACCGAAACTGTTTAGATTTAAATTATTAATTATGTGGGTTAAGATTCAAATTATTGATAGTTTAGATTCAAATTGTTAATCGTTTAGATTTAGCCCATTTTTGTGCTTAACATGTATCTCATTTATGCAATGTAGTCAAAAGATTCGGATGTAGTAGGGCCTCCAAAAAGATTGGAACGTCCCTGAACAATGTTACCTGTTGATTTTTTTAATGATTGATTTCTATTAATTAAAGTTGTGAACGTATCTTGATGTTTATATGTATAATGTCGGCAAAGAAAAAGCCGGATTCTCTTTCAAAAGTGTACATTCCAATTCTGTCATTAAAAAATGTGGTTATTTTGTAGTAGGATATTGGAAATATAATTATGTAGATTTAACATTTGCCTTGAGGAGCGAAGAATTTTTTTGTTAAGAATCACGACTTATAAAAAGGTTTAGAACGTTCTAAAAGTTAGTCCGAAACTGTATAGTATTTTTATTAAGAATCGCGCTTTATAAAATGTTTTAAAACATTCACGATCTAAATGCAACAAATAGTAATGCAATATATTACAAACAACTTTTTTATAGATAAATCCGTTGCTAGTGAAAAGCGATCAACAAAAAATTAATAGCAGCCCCTTCAAATTCGAAGAGAAATAATTAACCGCAACAAAGTAATTAAAATTAGACATAACTGTATAATTTAGAAAAGCAGTATTGTTGTAACAACTATTTATCTACCTTTTAAAATATAACCATTTTAAACCTAAAAATTGTAAAATTTAGAACAATAATCGATATTGTAAACATCATAGTTAATCATGTTTACGAGAAATTATTGCATACGTTTAATTTCTTAAAAGTTATTTAAACTTTATAAAATTAATTAATAAGTAATTGATATACACATTTGAATATAAGATAACCATTGAGCATTGTTCCATCATTATTTTTATAAAAAAGGTATTCTATCATTGTACCGAGGTTCTAACTAATGTGAGGCGTAACGTATCGACAAAGTCAAGTCTCAAGCCTTATGACACACACACACACAAGATTACACCTTTCGGTGGCAAAGCACCCAAAATTACACTTTTCGGTGACAGGGGAGACCCGTTTCCATCATATGTGGTGGAAATACAAAAGTAAGCCACTTATCAACGTTCTTGAACTTCATATTGGTCCATAGATCCTCGTATACGACTTCATTGAGTATCATCACAAGATTCCTACGATGACCGTAGTGTTTACTCGGCCTCTAGATGAGTTACATCAAAAAAGTCGACAATCTTCGTATACATCTCTGACGACCACCACCACAAGATGTAGTTCGATATATGACTCAATAAAGTACCACCACAAGCTACTAGCTCTGTATACTGTTACTACCTAATAGGGTACCACAGCAAGATCTCAAACCATGACTTGGTGATCACTTACTAGACTCAAGTGAGGACATCAAAACTCCATACTTAACAACACGACAACTCTTATGGATGCAATCATTACAGTCTAAATTACATGACTTCATTTAAATAACTAACACACTCAAAACATGTAATATCAAAAAATAATATGACTTCATTTAAATAACTAACACACTCAAAACATGTAATATCAAAAAAATACTATGACTTCATTTAAATAACTAACACACTCAAAACATGTAATATCAAAAAAATACTATGACTTCATTTAAATAACTAACACACTTAAAACACGTAATATCAAAAAAAATATATGCATTAAATGCATCTAATGTCCAAAGCCCCACATTGAGCTATTTAAACCAGACAAATCTCAAAACTCGTTTAAGTAAAATCAAGCCAATAGGCCTCACAACACACCTAACTATTTAAATAAAGTCAATTTAAACCACATCACCGAAAAGACATTTTTTCCAAAAATTTAAGAAATACATAGACACCTAAATCATGAATAAGTCCATAAACTTTTATTTATGTGAAGCATAATAGCCAAAAAGGCCCAAAACCAAGGTTTTTACTTTCAAAATTCCCATAAAGCCAATGATGAAGCTTATCGAAGATTTATACACTTATGTCCAAAGAGCTGATATGCCACTATTAAAAATTCATAAGTTGAGTAAAATCCCAAAACAATACTTAACCCAAAACAAAGTCAATAAATACTTCAATTTGTTTAACAGATCCAATGCAATCATCAATAATCCAATATACCTTTTTCGAGAGTCACAATAATACCAAATATCCAAGAAATCTCATTTGACGAAATAAATATAATCTATTAGCAAGTCTTCTAAAACTTAGCTCTAACACTTTCAAAAGATCTTTTCCATGTCAAGAGGCCTAGAATCTATAACAAGGATGGAAGAAATAGGAGAGGGGATGAAAAACTCTCAAAACTGTATTTTTTAAAGTTGAAAAATGAGAATGTTATCTTTACCAAATACTCTTAAATCCACCAAGAATGCTCAAACTAGAGAGGGAATGGTGGATGAGAAGTTTGATGGGAAGAAATGAGCAAAAATCCCTAAAATCAGCCCTTTTAGGACTTTTGGACCGCTCATGCGACTTTGTCTGCAACTCTAGGTCGTGCAGCAAGTCGCTTGTGTTACCTAACCCGTCGTCTCATAGAGAGTTCCATGACTTGCATCACGACCTAGGTTGCAAGCCAAGTCATGTGAGTTACTGTTTTCGCTCTGATCCTCGTTTTTTTCATTTGATTTGATCCTCAGCCGCTCTATTATGGTATTTATATACAATTAATGGTTCCTCATCTCATATGCCATTTGATAGGATCACTAATCATACATGAAAACTCCGAAATCACAGGTGTTACAACAAATTAAAAAAAAATCTTCATTTGACATCAATTTGAGTTTATTTGGTCTTTCAACTAGTAATAGTGTAAGACATGTATTTTTTTAATTATAAAAACATAAATTTTGGATTTATTTTTTAACTTAGAATTACATTAGTTTTCTGTTATCAATTTACATAATTTGATCATTAATCATTAATTTTTAATAATAATAAAATTACACTCAACAAACCAATCTAACATATTTCAATTGACAATTCTTGTCAATTGCACATAAATCATAATCAAACATGATTAAATTATATTTCAATTTCTTTTAACTGTTTTCAATTCTGACATTATATACTACTATGATCAAAGGGTCTTTGGCCTAGCCGTATGTGAACCCCTTATGTCCTAGGAGGTCGGGGGTTTAAACCCCACCATAGATGAAAAGTGTGTGTGAGTTTATTTATTTGTTCCATTTGCCGTATATAAATATTATATAGTTCAAAAAAAATTATATACTACTATGAACATTATTAACGTCGCCTATTTCTGATGAAACAAACAAATTGACGTCAAGGGCAATCTAGTCAATTCATTACACCAACCTCTATTCACTGACCTTGGTCACCGTCGTAAACTCGCACTCCCACGCTCTCATTTAACGCGTTTCACCCACGCAACCTAACCAATTTACAAAATTACCCACCACCAATTCAAAAACGCCATTAACGAACTCAATAGGCGCGTGAAGGTTCTGTGCATGGTTCGAATTCGAATCCATCTATATTTAGAGAAGAAACAATGGCAGCATCTGCAAGCCTCTCGCAAATCAAAAATCAGATCATCTAAAAATAGATGATCATTTTTGAATTTCTTTTGAAAAACAGCCCTGCCTCTCAGATTATGTTGTGGTTGATAAAATTACACGATTTTATTCAATCCTGTTCGTCATTTGGTGGAAATGTGGTATCATTTGAATCTTCATTCAGAGTTTCAGAGAAATGATTCTTTTTTTCATCGAGAGGTAACCATGTTTATTGTTTCTGTTTTGAAAAATTGCATGATTTTAAGCGTCAATTTGATGATAGTTTTGTTTTTTTTTTTGTTTTTCAGTGGATTTGGGGCTATAATTGTTGATTTTGTTGGATTCATTCGACTTTTCGGGGGCCAAAATCCGGAGGGATTTTGCAATAAGCTTCTGGATTTGACTCCGGGGATTTGCTTGTATGCTCTCTATCCAATTCTCTGCAATTTCTGTCGTTGTTTCGTGAAGAATTCGCTAGCTATGAATTGCTTTAATTCTATTGCTTATTTAGGGATTGGCGGTGAGGGAAAAATTGGATTAATCGATTCCATTGTTGTTTTTATTTAGGGATTATGATGATATTTTGGCTCAGTTAACCTAATTTGCTTGTAATTGTTCATAAATGCTTGATGGACTTCCCTATTTTGAGATTATTTATCAATTCTCCTTATTTTAACCTAATTCTCATTGGAAATTTGGGGTTTCTAGTACAGAAATTGTTGGTTTTTTATGTACATTTGGGGATAGAAAAACATAAACAATAAGTATACCCTTAGTGGCCATTAATGAAGCTTATAATCCGGTGGCATGAACATCAAGCATATTTGTTATTGGCATTGGGTTTAAGCCTTTTTGAAGAAGGTTTTAGTAAGTGGGTTCATTAAGAGTGACTTAAGATGGTTAGCTAGTCATACAAGTCTTTATATAGGTTTATCCTTTGTGTTTACAAAGAAAGCATTTAATTATGTGATTCGAACACCATAGAACTTGTTTGAAGTGAGTTCACTAATGGGAGAACTGAAAAGTTTTAGTTCGGTAGTTCAGAGAAGGATTATACTTGCAAGAAAAAAGATAGACGTGTTCAAAATGTGGCGCTAAAATGTTGTATAGTAGGTATATAGATGATCGTGCGTGTGTAACATTTTGATGTAGTTGTTCTGAGAAGAGGGTAGGAATCTTTTGTTTTCATATATCAATAGACAATATGCACGCTTTGAATTCCGGAGGTCTTAAGTTGTATAAATGAAGAAACATTAAAGCAACAATGTGTATATATATAGTGTAGAGTAATGGTTTTAAGATAACTTAAGCAAATGCAGAAAGATTTTTTTACTTTAAATCGTTTACATATTTTCTTTCAATTAACCCATAAATTTGCAATCTTGTTTGAAGTATATCATATCAGCATACATGTATAAATAAATTCATCCAAAATCTGTAAATTTGTGTCTGATTAATGAAATTTCAGATAAGCAGCTGACTCGGCTTCTCTGATCTTTCTGGAATGGCTGATGATAAAGACCCGTATATCCTACAACAAGATATATACCCTGCTTCTCCTAGTAGTACTGCTGATGATACGTTCCTAAGTCCAAACTCGTCGATATCTTCAGGACATAAAAAGTATGAAAATATCGAGCACTCTGATAGCAGCAAAAATATGGAGGCATCTTATAGCAACAAAAGTATGGAGGAGGCATCTTATAGCAACAAAAATATGGAGGCATCTTATAGCAACAAAAATATAGAGCCATCTTATAGCAACAAAAATATGGAGCCATCTTATAGCAACAAAAATATAGAGCCATCTTATAGCAACAAAAATATAGAGCCATCTTATAGCAACAAAAATATAGAGCCATCTTATAGCACCAAAAAGATAGAGCCATCATCTAATAGCAGCAGCAAAAATGTAGAGACATCTTATAGCTACAGTTCTTCTTCGAACGTAGGGAAAGATGGTCCAAAGAAACAGCTAGATAAGAATGACTCGCAAGTTGCTCATGTTGACACGGCTGCACCTTTTGAATCGGTTAAAGAAGCCGTTTCTAAGTTTGGTGGAATCGTCGACTGGAAAGCTCATAGAGTTCAGAAAGATGAGGTATATTTTTTACATTTCGGATTTAAAAAATGTGTCTTATTGGTTATCTGAGTCAACTAAATAGACTGGACTTAAGTTTATAGGACCAAACAGTTGTATAAATGTGTTACAGTAAGTTGATAGAATGCTTTTGGGCGTACTAACAACAATTCTGAAATAAAGTGTCTTATTGTCCTTTTATATGGCATTATTTGATAAAGTGTCTTGTAAAAACTAAAAACAAGTACAAGTATTTTTTTTATCTCTCCTGCTATTTTTTGTATAAGTATTTCAGATTTAAGATGAAATTTCTAAGATTGATCCATGACTTTTTATTTTGTGCAAAGGAATCCTAAAGTGTCATGTAAAGAAAACTGATATGACACTTTATTTCAAAAGTTACTAAAAAACTTGTTAAGATGCCCAAATAGGTTATGACATCCCATTGTAACATTTTCGTACCGAGTGCAGAAAGCAATCTAGAGGGAGTTCCAGATACAAACCCTCTAATCAGTACAAACCATACAAACCAATCAAATGAGATATTTATGGAAATGACGAGAGTTTATTTATTATGATCTCAAAAGGCCCTACTTAGTTTCGCAAGCCTTTGTCATTGTCAGTCAACTAAGTAGGGCGGATATATATGGGAGATGATAAGAGTTTATTCATTATGATTAACACTTTAGATCAGGAAACAATCGAGATATTTATAAAACTAGATATTTATTAGACTAGATGGACGGTTATTGAGATTGGTTTGTACGAAGTATTTGAAACTCCCTCAAGCAATCTATTAAGACATCTAGACATCTTAAGTGTTCTATAAAGCCGATTTTGTAATTGGAACGTTATAATAATCCGTTCCCTTGTGAAATTTACTAAAAAAAGTTTATCGGGTGATACAGAGACGCAAGTTCATAGAACAAGAACTCGAAAAGGCAAACGAGGAGATTCCGATTTTTAAAAAGAAGTCCGAGGAAGCTGAAAAAGCCAAAGAACAAGCTTTACGGGATCTAGACAGCACCAAGCGGCTGATTGAAGAACTGAAGCTGAACCTCGAGCGAGCACAAACCGAAGAACGTCAAGCGAAACAAGATTCCGAACTCGCCCAACTACGAGTCCAAGAAATGCAGCAAGGGATCGCGGAGGAATCAAGCGTTGCCGCCAAGACTCAGCTCGAGGTCGCCAAAGCCCGACATCTAGCCGCAGCCGAAGAACTGATTTCCGTAAGAGACGAGCTCGAAGAAATCCGTAAAGATTACGCTGTTTTAGTGTCTGAACGAGATGCAGCTATTAAGAAAGCTCAAGAAGCCGTTTCTGCTGCTAAAGAAATCGAAAGAGAAGTCGAAGATTTAACGATCCAACTTATAACAACAAAAGAATCGATAGAATCCACACACGCTGCCCATTTGGAGTCCGAAGAACACCGAGTAGTAGAAACTAGCGATCGAGATCAAGAAGCTATAAATTGGGAAGCTGAATTGAAACAGTCAGAAGAAGAACTCGAAAAAGTCCACCAACAAATACAACTAGCGAAAGATCTTAAATCGAAACTCGATACAGCTTCGGTTTTGCTTCAAAAGTTGAAAGACGAGTTAGCGGTTTACATGCAAGCGAAAGTGGCCGAGGATTTGGACGATAATGATTCCAATAAGTTTACGCGTAAAGATATTCAAGCGGGTGTTGCTTCAGCCAAAAAGGATCTCGATGAAGTGAACCACAAGATCGAAAAAGCAAACGAAAACATCATGGGTTTAAAAACCGCTGCAAATTCGTTAACCGCTAAGCTCGATAGCGAAAAAGCCGTTTTGAAAAAGATCCGGAAGCAAAAAGGGTTGGGTTCGGAAGCCGTCGTTTCTTTAGAATCTGAGATCAAAAAAACCCGAGCCGAGCTGGATGATCTTCGAAGAAAAGAGAAGGAAGCTCGAGAAAAAATGGCTGAACTCCCGAAACAGCTGAAGAAAGTAAGCGAAGAGGCCGAAAACGCTAAATCAATGGCTGAAGGAGCTCGTTTGGTTCTAAAGAAAGCCAAAGAAGCCGCGGAACAAGCCAAGTCCGGAGCCAATTCGATGACGACTAGACTAGCCGCGGCTCAGAAAGAGATCGAAGCCGCACGAGCCGCAGAAAAGCTGGCTCTCGGAGCCATTACGGCTCTTCAGGAGAGCGAGTCGGCTCGTGGACCGAAAAACGAAGACCCAAAAGGCGGGGTCACGATATCGTTAGAGGAATACTACGAGCTAAGTAAACGGGCCCACGAAGCCGAAGAAGCGGCTAACAAACGGGTGACCGATGCCATGACCCAAATCGACGAAGCCAAAGACTCGGAAATGCAAAGCTTGAATAAACTCACACAACTCAACTCCGAATTGGCTGCACGAAAAGACGCTTTAAACGTCGCGTTGCAAAAGGCCGAACTCGCGAAAGAATCGAAGCTGAATATCGAACAAGAACTTCAAAAACGGAAAGGTGAAAACGATCAGAAGAAAAAGGGCAACGGTGCGGGCGGGTTCTTCCGAGGGTTGAGCCAGAAGAACCGCGACCCACCGCCGCAGAAAGACGGTGGTTCGAAGAACGGTGCACCGGAAGATAACAATAACGCCGGTGATGACTCACCGGACGGTAAGGGTTCGAAGAAGAAGAAGAAGTCGTTTATGCCCAAATTCTTTATGTTTATGGGGGGTAAAAATAAGGTGAATATGAACATGAATATGAATATGAACATGAATATGAAGGGATTTCACAAGGGTTCAAAAGATTCGAAAGAGAAAGATTCTAAAGATTCGAAAGATTCTAAAGATTCTAAAGATTCGAAAGGTTCAAAAGATTCGAAAGATTCTAAAGGTTCAAAAGATTCGAAAGCTTAAAAAAGATGTGTAAGTATTTGTTGTATTAAAAAGAGAGTTGTGTTCAGAAGTACTTTTTTTTTAATATTCTGTTTGAAGTTATATTTTTAGGTAGATGATAGATTTATGTATATTTTATCTTATATTTTAATTATAGATAGAATTTATTGGCTTCGTCTGGTTTAAATGTTGGATATAAATAAAATGTTGGTGATTTACGGGGGTTTTTGCTCCGGCAGCTATGTTACAATGTTAGTAAACTAGAAGAAAAAACGAATGAGAGAATATGAAAATCTCTAAGGGGATGTTTAGTTAAAAGTATTAAATAGTAATCGATTAGATTATTAGAATGAATATAAAAGAAATTGGGTTTACGAGTGAATGAGCTTATTATATTATATAAAAGTATAAATTCAAATAGTTTCTTTTATTATTAGTCGTATTGAATACTGCTTAATACCTCTAATCAAACATTTTCTAAATGTTTAGAAGAAAAAAAATAATAAATTTTTATTAAATGTATAGAACATTTTAGTAATTTGAAGTCCACAAATGATCCCAATTGAAAATTCTAAACAAGAACAGGAAGAACTTCCACATAATTTTAATATAGTTATAGTTAATTGTTAAAATAGAATACCTGTTGAAATTGGATTTAATTTTTTATTTAGAGATTTTGACTTTTACTACTATGTTTTAGAAAAATTATAACATAATTGTTGGAGACTTAAAAGATGTTGGTGTCTTTTGATACAATACATTGAATTTATTGAAAACTATAATACAATTATTCTTTTTTAAACTTGAATTCCTCTATAAAAACATGACTTATTGATAACCGTATACAGACACGTTTTATAATGATAATTTTCTCTCACGTCTTATTCAACGAACATGAGTGATACATTCATATTCAACGAACACGATTAATTTGTTATCTCGAGTCAACATATTTGTGTGTGTTTTACAGAGACTGTCTTGAAATTATTATCATGAAAAAATTAATTAAATATACAACATGAATAAATTGACGGATAAGCTATTAGACAACTTTGGAGGCAGGTTGACTTGCATAGTTTTTCAGTTTAAAACAACAAAGTTAGTAACAATGATTTTCTCACACATAAATACAACAATAACATATTATGTGAAGTGTAGATAAAAACAAACTCCGATGAGCATCTTCAACAATTTTTTTATAATTTTTTTAAAATAAGAATAAAAAGATAGAATCTTTAAAAACAATTTCTTTCAACTCCAACATTTTTTCTATTTTAGAGAATCCATCATTAATTATATTATTAAAATATTATTTCTCTCTCATACATATTTAATTTCAATAATTTTGATTGGTTGAATGTTGTTTCTTTCTTCTACACATTTTTTTTGGAACCGACAGAGGATAAAGTTTAGCTGTTAGCTTTGTACTCGGGCGCATTAGAGCGGGTCAGGTACCCCTGGCGGCCCGCAATCGCCTCCCTTTCCAACACCATAATTCTCCGAATTCGCCTGAGGAAAAGTCCCTTGCAAGGCTCGAACTTGAGACCTAGCGTTATCTTTTAACAGATGTGCCGCCCCAGCCAAACTCCCCACCTGACAATCTCTTCCGCGCTGTTATTGCCTCAAACTTCCGTGGCCTGAAAGGCCATAGTCCCTCTAAGAAGCTGGTCGTGGAGGGATACCTCCACATAGCTAGTTAGCAGGCTGAGGTCTCGCAGGGACCATCGCAATGCTTTGTTTTAATTAAACAGTCGGATTCCCCCTGTCCGTACCAAGCCGTTATGCTAGGAACGGGTAACGTCGTGCGGGCAAACCAATACAACATGCCAAGGAATCCAAACAAACCAAGGCAACGTGCTAGCAAGTCAAGCACCACCATGCGCCGACAGCCGACGGGTTCGGGACTGGGACCCCCGTGCCCAGCCCTCAGAGCCAATCCTTCTCAAGTCATTTCACAAAGTCGGACTAGAGCCAATCCTTCTCTAAGTGATTCTTTGATAAATATATTTGAGCTTCGAATTAGGCTTGTATAGTAAACCGGGGGTTTACTAAAAATGAACATTTTATTACGTATTATTATTGTCTTCTCTATAAAGCTTAATAACAAAATATATCGCCACCATCACCACTGCTATTGTTGTCACCACCAGCCTTGTAACCGTCACAGTCGTCACCACCAATGTCGTTATAACCACTGTCACCACTCTCATGATTGTCTGGCTTTAGAATTTATTATATTGTGTCAACATATTTGTGTATATTAATGTTTTTTTCTTCCTATGATTCAAGATTAGTTTAGACGTCCATTTTAAAAGAAATTTACAACTTTAAGTTTTACTAGTTAGTTTTTAATGTTTGGTTAAACTGAATCCTAACTTCCACATTATTTAATTAATTGTACAAGGTAATATTTAACTATTTACCCTTTGATATTCTTAGGGGCTGTTTGGATTAGCTTATTGACTTATAACTTATTTATTATCGGAAACCCAATCACATCCTAATAATCATACCAAACCTCTAGATACAAGGAAATCATAGGAAATCTCTTCCTAATAGTTTGACATGATTATCTTCTATTATTGGTAGTTATCTCGTTGATTGTAATACCTTGTAATATATATAGGGGTTAAGATGAATGGAATCAATCAAGCAATTCACATTCTATCATAGTATCAGAGCCTATCATCTTTTTCTCCTAATTCTTCTTCTATAATTCCTCTCTTGTTCTCTCTCACCTCTCCTACCCTAAGCAAACCATGACAATCGTAGAACCCACTTCTCCTAAAACTACTGATGCCCGTCATGAATCCACACGGACTCCGTATCATTCCGCCCTCACCATATCTAATATACGCACCTTCATTCCCATCACTCTCGAAATCGAGAAAGGTCAGTATGCATCATGGGTGGAACTATTTAAAAAAATCACGCCAAAGCCTTCCAAGTTCTCGATCATATTCAACCCCCCCGCGATGACTCTATCGAAAACGGATTATGGACACGATTGGATGCCATCGTGCTCCAATGGATTTACGGCACGATCTCAACCGATCTCCTTCACACCATACTCGAACCCGATTCCAATGCCATGTCTGCATGGAATCACTTGAAAGCCATATTTCAAGATAACAAAAACTCTCGGGCTCTCCATCTAGAACATTAGTTTTCCAACCATGCTTGATGAATATGAGACACTTATTAGAAACACGACTTGGGAGCTTGTCCCCCGACCGTCGGATGCTAACATTATTAGATGCATGTGGATTTTTACTCACAAATTCCGGTCAGATGGCTCTATCGAGCGCCATAAGGCCCGTTTGGTTGTAAATGGCAGGTCTCATCAAGTGGGTTTGGATTGTGGCGAGACGTTTAGCCCGGTGGTTAAACCGACAACGATATGGACCGTGCTTTCTCTTGCAGTTTCCCGACAATGGTCGATACACCAATTGGATGTCAAGAATGCGTTCCTTCATGGAACGCTTAACGAAACTGTCTTTATGCATCAACCTCCCGGGTTTCGGGATGCGCGATTCCCGAATCATGTTTGTCGCCTCAAGAAAGCGCTCTACGGTTTAAAGCAAGCTCCAAGGGCGTGGTATCATCGTTTTGCCCGATTTATCTCTATACTGGGTTTTCACCATAGTCGTTGTGATAACTCCCTGTTTATTTTTAATAATGGGCATGATGTTGCATACTTATTATTATATGTGGATGATATCGTGCTCACAGCATCGTCTGAGTCATTACGCAAAGCTATTATATCCAGGCTAAGCACGGAATTTGCCATGAAAGACCTTGGCCCCCTCAGTTATTTCTTGGGGATTTCGGTTCAACAACATGCTTTCGGCCTCTTTTTGTCACAACAAAAGTATGCGTCGGAAATTTTAGAACGAGCAAATATGTCTGGTTGCAACTCCTCCTCCACTCCTATGGACACCGGATCCAAACGCAGCGCTTCATCCGGGCCTCCCGTCAAAGACCCGACGGTATATCGCAGTTTGGCCGAGGCATTGCAATATCTTACTTTCACCCGACCGGACATTTCATACGCGGTCCAACAAATTTGTTTGTTCATGCATGATCCCCGGGAGCCGCATATGAATGCCCTACGCCGTATTCTTCGGTACCTCCGTGGCACTATTCATCTTGGTCTTCATATTCGTAAATCCGATACGAAAAGCCTCGTGGCTTACACCGATGCCGAGTGGGGCGGGTGTCCGGATACCCGTCGATCCACGTCCGGTTATTGTGTTTTCTTGGGAGCTAACTTGCTCTCATGGTCTTCCAAACGCCAACCTACCATTTCTTGGTCAAGTGCTGAAGCTGAGTATCGCGGCGTTGCTAATGTGGTTTCGGAAACGTGTTGGCTACGCAATCTTTTGTTAGAACTACGATGTCCACTAACAACCGCAACGATGGTTTATTGTGACAATGTCAGCGATGTTTACTTATCGGGCAACCCAGTTCAACATCAACGAACTAAACATATTGAGATCAACATTCATTTCGTGCGCGAAAAAGTGGCGTTGGATCAAGTTCGGGTCCATCATGTTCCTTCCCGATTTCAGTATGCGAACATTTTTACAAAAGGACTTCCTCGAGTTTTGTTTGATGAGTTCCGGTCCAGTCTCAACGTTCACGAACCTCCCAGTTTCGACTGCGGGGGAGTATTATCGGAAACCCAATCACATCCTAATAATCATACCAAACCTCTAGATAGAAGGAAATCATAGGAAATCTCTTCCTAATAGTTTGGCATGATTATCTTCTATTATTGGTAGTTATCTCGTTTATTGTAATACCTTGTAATATTTATAGGGGTTAAGATGAATGGAATCAATCAAGCAATTCACATTTCATCATTATTGACTTCTTGAAAAAGTGCTTATCAAAAGTTGACAAGTTAAAATTTTTGACTTCTTAAAAAATGACTTATTACCGGTTTATCACCGGATAAGTTGTTTTTGCCAAACACTCAAAATGACTTATTATCGGTGTCACACCGGAATAAGTCAATAAGTTGTTTTGATAAGCTAAAACAAACACCCCCGTATATTGAGAGCATCACTAACCAATTTTCTAATATATATTTTTTTTTTTCAAAATGTAGAATAAAATTTAAAATTTCTAAAAGATTATATCCAACTCTTAAGGTTTTTTTCATTTTAAAGATTATCACACTAGTTATATTAGTAAAATATTTTTACATATTTAATAAGATATTATTTATCTATTTTAAATATTTAATTTCAAAAGCTTCTTCATGGAAATATAATTTAAAAAAAATCTAATTTTTGTTGAGAGCCCTCAAAATTTGAAAAAAATTCTTATTCTCTAAAATTTCAAAAGCTTGTTTATTTTTTCCATTTTTGAAAAAGATTTTATATTAAAAACAATAAACTTGTTTAAAATCCCTAAAATTTTCAATTTCAGAAAAGACAATAAAAGATGCTAATATTATCTCCATTCTTATGGAGTTTCTAAATAATCCGAATTTGTCAAACATTTAGGGCCGTTTATCAAACGTTTGCCCAGTAAGAGCGAAGGCAATAACGAAAAGTCTTACTTAGTAAGTGATGATGACGACTCTTACAGCGGTTAGCACTTATTGGATAAATTATGGGAAACGTTGCCGTTTTGATAAACTAAAATCTTACCCGACAAGTAAATATAGTGTCGAATTTTCCCCTTAAACACTTATCATGTAAGTCTTTACCACTGAATAGATAAATTTTTAAATAAAAAATGTAATATAGCATATGTTACATGATAAAATTATTTTCCCATTCCAAAAAGTGCTATATTACATGATAAAATTATTTTCCCATTGCAAAAACATATATTTTCTTTACCAAAGTGCCTTTGGCCTTGATGGTATACGAAATCTTTGACTTTCTAGGAGGCGTATATGAGTATATTTGTTTCATTTGTCGTGTATAAATAATATATATATACTTCAAAATAACATACATCTTCTTGATTGTTTTGTAACTAGGTACAAATATTTTGGGTTTACAATTAAAACTTAATAGTTAATAAATTCATTGATTATATTTATAAGGGACAGAATTGGGTAACTGAGTCTCTGGATCCTTTTATCTCAATTAACATCATGGGTGAGACTGGATAAACAACATTATTCTTACCATGTCGGCACTTAACCTTCTTTATTAAACACACCCTTAACGTTATGAAGCCTACAAGCACCTACCAGTAGGTGCCGGAAGGCCAAAAACAAGATGTATTGTATGTATGGCCAACGCTTTAGTGTCGATGTGCATAATCTAAGATAGCGCAAAGTGTGTTGGAAGGCCAAAAAGACCAAATTCATCGGGAAAGTATTAAGAAACTACAGCTACAGCTTTTTAGGACGAAGTCGAAGAAGGTGAACAGAACCTCCAAAATCTACGGTCGATCTTCAATCAATCAATGGCTTTGACAAAATACCAAAAAGAATCACAAAGTTGTCAAAGATGCAGAAACATCTGATATCAAACCAAGATATCCACAGGCCATATTCAAGATTTAGATTCGGGATCCACGCTCCAAAATGTTCAGAACCTGCAATATCACCAAAATCCGACTTAAGTTTGTTTTTTTTTTTTCATTTTAAGCTCTTAATTACTACTTATGTCTGATTCATTTAGACGTTTTCAGAACTGAAATCAGACTTCAGCACCTCTTAAAAAACAAACGCCACCTAAATGAAGCACTGGATCGTGGTTTTCTTAGAATATTAATCGACTTGTTTTTACAAGTGTTTGATTTGATTTTGGTGGAAAACCAACAAGTGCACACCACACCGCATACTTACTAGTGATCAAGATGCAATAGCGTTTACCAGTTAAAACGATGATCAAGCGCTTCGTTCCATAAGCTTTTCACGAACCGGGACCCCTGGCCCATATATCAAATGGCAACGGTCATTGAAAGAATTAACTAGTCGAGAGACCACTTCCTTGAAGAACATGGATGCCATCTGTAGACCACGACCACCAAAACAAGTTACCATCATCAAAAGCGACAATGTGAACATAAATTAGCATTTTTTTAGTAAATCGTACAAGTAACTGTGGAGTAACAGTAGACCACACATTTACGAAACCCGTGGTCTTGAAGGAAACAACTATAAGTGGTCAGAATGATTAAGAGGCTCTTATGATATAGTGTAAAATGAAATATAATTGTTCAGGATGTAATTAGGGCTCTTAATGGTTAAGGGAGGTCCAGGATACAAAATGATTCAGAGGGTTTTGGAATTGGAACCATTAAGAGGCAGACTTATTTTTTGCCAAACAGGATTCACCTCTTAGCGATTCAGAGGCTGCCTCTTACTGGAACTGTTAAGAGGTAAACAAACAGCCCCTTATTCTACTCCTTGGATTTGGTATGGTTTATTAGTCTTGGTTAGGTCCCATCTCACTAATCGGTCACAGTGGCGTCTACCCTTTTTTTGGCTGCTTTATGTTTATACCCATTTTCAATGTTGTACATACCGAAAGGAAAAAAAGAAAAGAAGTACAGAAAACGCATAGAATAAAGAGCGAAAGCAATGACTTGACATATGACTGAAGAATTCATCAAGATGGTTAAAAAAACGTTGTAAATATAGTTGAAAAGCTTGCAAAATTAGCATTACCTGTGAGTACAAGGGTGACTGGAACTTAAAATCCACAAAGAAATGAAGGTTACATGTTCCTGGAACGGGTCCTGGATGGAACTCCCAAATGTTTATTAAATGATCAAAAAGGCTGCTTTGTGATGAAGTCGTCTGAAATTGAAAAAAAAAAGCAAGACAAAATGCATCAACATTGTTAGCAAGGAAAGGTTGTCTTCATGAATCATGATGTATGGTAAAAACTGAAAACAGTCTTGCAATGATTTTTATGTGTCTGTCTGCAGAACTTCTGATCAAGTTGGAAAAGATAGACCAAAATATCTCACTTAAGGGTTGTTTACGTTTTTTTTCATTAAGCCTTGTGGGTTAAGTTGTCTGTCTAAGGGACGAGAGACCTATGGGTTTGAGGGAAGCAAAGAGAGGGTTGGATTATT
This sequence comes from Silybum marianum, assembly GCA_036898165.1. NCBI lineage: Eukaryota > Viridiplantae > Streptophyta > Magnoliopsida > Asterales > Asteraceae > Silybum > Silybum marianum. Next base: position 30,527,031 of record CM072535.1, read on the forward strand.
TCTAGAGCATTTCTGGTATTAATTTGTTTGAGGTGGCTTAATGAGGACAAGTGCAGGTCCTGGATTATTCCATATAGTTATTTTGGCTTAACGGCTTAATGATTAAGCCGTAAAGAAACGCTTTTGTATGTATGCATGAATAAGCAACCTAGACCATTAAACTCATTAAAATGTAAGTAAACCACCCCTAGGTGCATTAGGTACACGGGACATGATGGAACAAAAACGTGTTGTCCCATATTTAGTTAGGGGGGCGTTTGGTTTGATGGATTTGGATTTCGTGGAAGAATTTGGAATTGAAGGGATTCCATCAGTCTTGTATGCATATGGTTTTGCTACCATGAAAAGCCCAAGGTTTTACTAGAACTTGACAGTTGACACACCAATAGGCTCAAAAGATACTAATATAATGACTTCTTGCCTATGGGATCATGACTACTTCCTTGCCTATGTTATTATCCTAAAGGAATGAATCTCTTAAAGCAAACTAGATGGGTCCGCTATAAATGAGACACGCTAGATGTTCTAAGAACAAAATAAATAAGCGTCGTGAATTTGGAATAGGAGGGTTTTTGACACGATAATCTCTCTGTCTTCAGGAGTAGAGCTCCTGAACGAAAATAGGGATACATTTAGCCATGGCTTACAAAAGGCATATTTGAAACCAGTAAAGAAGAAAGATTGACAGTAATAATAATTTACAAAAGGCATATTTGAAACCAGTAAAGAAGAAGGATTGACAGTAATAATAATAACAGAAGGAAAAGGGTGCCAGATTTTTTTTAAAATAAAAAAGGAGTGTAGCAAATAAAAACAAAGCTCTTAAGTTCAAGAGTCAACAATCAAAAACAAGGGGGAAGTGAACCATTTACACATCAATTTTAAAACTTTGATGAATGGGATAAAAAGACATTCGGAATTGCAATATATAAAAAGAATATACTTTACCTTCTATGGTCTTCAAATTAAAAAATTAAACCAACTTAAAATATAATGGATCTCCTAAAAGAAAGAAATGAAGGTGGTCTGATACCTAACAGCACAACCCATCCTCAAGAAAAATGTTACGGATAAAAGCATCGAGAACCTAGTATTCACAACCTTTTAGAGATATATATGTTATCCAGTTCCCTATATCTATACCTGAGACAATAAGACCTATATCACCAGTGACAGATTGCACCGATGAGACTCAACAAGTGCTAACATATATGTGTTCCGCTTGTAAGTTGTAACAATTTCTAGTTTCAGGAGAACAATAAACCATCACCTTTATCATTTTTGGCTTTATCATGTTCACATGAGATACATAGCTTTCCACAAGAAACTTAAAACCAATCTCCAACTCAGCATCGAAAGACGCGTCTGAATGACGTTGAATTATATCCGATCGTTGACACCAGGGAAGAAAATCCTGATACATGTCAACAGCAGCAACTACTGCGAACAATTGCTCTGGAGAATACCTGAAACAAAAGTGGATCAGCTCATCGTTCAGAAAAATCAAGGTGTTACTATCGCACTACCAGCAGTCCCTACAAATTTAACCCCATTTATCAGGGTTTTAACAGTTGTTCAATACTATTTAGACAAGAAACATTATGACTACTATTTAGTGAACATATATCATTACTCCATATTCAAGTGAATTGTCAAAAAAAAGAACACAGAGATATGGACTGTGTGTCTGGGTTCAACTTCAATCATCGCGGGCAGTTATCAGATCATCATAAAGATAAGTAGAAGTAGAGATTAAAAAATTAAATTTATGTGATTACTACTGTGAGCAAGGGAATTGTCGATGTGGCTATTAGTAATGCATGACCTTGTCAACGTGATTCATGGGTATTCTTTTGAGAAATGACGAGGCTATATGTGAAGGAACAGATAAAACTCAAGACATTAAGTTTTGGAAGGAAAACATTTGCGGGCAGGGTCCATTGATATGATACATGCTGATATTAGAAATAAAAAAGTTAATTCTTACCACCTCTATCAAGCACCTAGGATCGTTGCAGTCAACATGAGAGGCTTGGTATTAAAAAAACAACTTCAATGGAGAATTTAATGCAAGTACGTCTTTTATTGTGTAGGTAACATGGTATTATTGAATTCCACATATGTTTCTAGTTAAGAGATGCAAAAATGGAACGATCAGCAATTACCCCATAATACGCTTCTCCTCGTGAACTTTTGACAAAACATTACTTCCTTCATCCCCATCACCACAGCCAAGAAATCCCCGCCTTTGAGTAAGAATAGCAGAAGATGTATTATGCAAGGAGAAGGGAGGATCCTTATGAGCAGCACCAACCATTTGACAGGAAGATGGCAATGTTTCAACACTTCCGATGCTCCTAAAACACCGACTCTGAACACAGTTTTCCAGTTCAGGATTGTTCTGTAAACATCTAATTAACCGTCTGCCACCATTTTTGCATTTAATCAACTGTCCAACAGCCTTTGAAGTTGACTTTAATGATGACATAGTAAAGCAACACTGAGTGACTGTACAACCAAAAAACAATTATCATATCCTTGTCATAGAGGTGTACCCCACAAATGACATTGACACACATTCCCAGGACACGAGTGGACTGGGATTTTAGTTAAATGGAGTTCAAAAACGACATATTTTTCAAGTTTTTAAAACTTCTGTTGTGTCATTGCATGTTGATCAGAAGCCTACAAAAGAATGTGGGTATTTTAACTTTTATCTTTTTTTTTTGTGTGTGTGGGGGGGGAGGGGGGTGGTGTACTCACACTACTAAAATCACAACAGACAATTAATAAGGATATATAAAGAAACAGAACCAATAAGATGAATTAGACTAATAATTATATCAGTATGAGCCCATTTTTCATTTACATGAAGCCTGTGGCAAAAGCAAGAAGACGCTCGTCTCTATATGTCAGTACTGCAACATGGTCTACTTATTGATAAGTGTTCATTTAAACTTGTACCATAATTTAGTTGTTTTTTCCAATTTTTGGACCTTAATTCTTCTGTCCAGCATCAACAGCCTGACTTGGAAATTGGCATTCACTCTGCTAAAGCTAAACAGTTATACCTTCAGGATGCATGCACCCTTTTCGGGCAGGAATACACATGACAAAGTCACTATCAAACATGCAGGGATCAACTCCATACAACAAGACAAACAGTCAGAAACGATTGGAGGTTGTTATCTGCTAACCTATAGCTAAAACAAACATTCAGGATACATAAACCCATAGGCATGTTTACAGTCAAATCTGCAGTCACAACTTTTCACAGTAACCCCTTCATTTTCACAAAAAAAAAACGTACACTTGCGAATCTAAAAGCCTGAAAGGCCAGAACTGCTATTTGAATCAAAATATTTCTTTGAAAGACAGTGCATAACAGACTACCAGCAATTGTTTGCCATAACCAGTAACCAATAAAAACATTGCCTTCGACAGCATTGACCCACGGTTTACGTATGCTCATGGACAGACTGCTTGCTAACTCAGTAACTCGTGGTAGTAAATTACATGAAAGTACATGGTCAACACAGATGGACCTGCTAGAGGAAACCCTGGTTCAAGAGGATATGGTAGTCTTCTCGCATGATGATGAAAATTTGCTTAAATATTATTACTTCATCAGGTATTACAGAAGCATAATGTGCCTAACCATATCAACCCTTGAGTTGAGAGCATATTTTAACAAGGCCAGTTAATGTTCATAAATGCGTTAACCAAAGTTACTGTTGATAATGAACAAACAAGATAACCATTATTTCTCAAAAATACAAAAAGAAAAAAAAATGAACCAGCGTCCTTTAGCATAAAGAAAAAGCAAGTATATGCAATAGGCCCTATGTGTGAACTCTAGAATTCTTATGTTCTGCACATTGCAACAGCCAGCATGACTAAATCACAAACACATCGTTGTCACCGTTCCATCAAAGAACCCCCACACAAGAATTTCTAGAGAACAAAAATATAGAAGCATACTTTATGCAACACAATTCTCTACCGCTATCGCCCTAAAACAAAAACGCATAAATCAACTCCTATTAACCGTAAAAAAGAAAGAAAAAAGATCGCGTATCCATAATGTGTATACAGTCATCGAACAGCATAATCAGACTGATGCACAAACTAGTAACAGAATTCAGTATTATCTACTATTTCCATCAGCCTAACATTACCAATTTTTTTGCCCTAATAACAATATTGTCTCAAGTTCGTTTTTATGCTAGATGAGTCAAAAAACAAAGAGATGACGCACAGCAACGATGAATTAAATTACAATCAGATAATTAACGGTTTTGTACCTTACAAAAACCTGATCGGATGAAGAAAAATAAACGTTCTTGGATCTGTAAGAATTTGCAACGAGAATGGATAGACCTAAACGGCTTGCAGTTATTTCATATGAATTCACAGGGAAATTCCTTCGATTGCGGTATAGTGCCTGATAAATTTCGCTTATTTAATCGGAGAAGAAGGTGTTTAGAGGCGGCGATGAAAAAACCGGCGGTCGGTGACGGAGGTGGGGTGTGTTTCACGGTATATGTGTTCTATTTGTTAAAATCCAGAATATATATGATGCTCCTTTTTTGTTTTTATTCAAAGGGATGGCAAATTGGCAACCTTACGTGTTGTAACAGCATCTCATCTTGATTTTATTTTATTTGATTTTTCTTCATTTTTCTAGAAAAATATTTCGCAAAAAATATTGTTTAAAAATAACTTGGATGTATCATTCATTTGAAAATAATGTAAAACTTAATTCATAAAGAAAGGTTCCGAAAAAACCTTAAAGAAAATAAAATAAAATATTATAGGAGCCTCTCATCTGGACGGTATGTATAAATGTATATAAACGATATGCAACAATGCATATTATACATTAGTGTATATGCACAAATGTATGATACAAATTATAAGTATGTATTTGTGCATACTGTCCAGATGGGAGGGCTTCCAGGATATTCTTCGGTTTTCTCTTTTTTTGAGGTTTTTCCCTGAATCTAACCCTTACTACATAAGTATAACGTTTAAACTTTATAAAATCAACTGATAAATACATTTCAATATAAGATAAACCTTGAGTTTTACTAACGTATAAAATACTTTATAAAACCAATAATTTACCTCGACTCTCTCACCCTTTCAAAACCATAAAGTAAAACCGTGAGGAAACATGAATCAAAATTGAGGGTTCGAGTTCTCGCCTTCCAATTGGAGGTGTTTTGCAATGCATTGCATTGCATGATTATACTTTAATGAGATTAAATAGGGATGGACTTGGTATGGTATCAAGTTTTTTTCTCCAATATTGTGTATCAACCAATTATAATTTGGTACAAAAAAAAATTATACCATTTATCAACCAACTTAATTGGTACCAATTTTTTCGGTTGGTTCATATTTTGTACCAATTTCAGGTTACACATATGAAAATTTGTTATTGTGTTCAAATTTTGAGTTTTCGGGTAAATAATTTGATGTGTAAGGGGGCGTTTGGTTTGCCGGAATCCGGCGGAATCTGATGGAATTGGAATGGTCAATTCCGTTGACCAAATTCCATTCCATCGTTTGGTTACCGCAGGAATGGAATTGAATTCCAAACATTCCTCCATTTAAGGATTTCACCATTCCTTCCTAAATGAGATGGAATTGAAATCCATTCCATCCAAAACTTCTATAATGACAAAAATACCCTCATGATAACTTTAAAATGTTAATTTTATTATCATTTATAATTAAAAAAAATTAAAAATAAATATAAATATAAATATAAAAATAAAAATAAATATAAATATAAATATAGAGTCCGGTTCTTCTAAACCCCAGTTAAAAGTTACACCCCGTGCACCCCAATCAAAACCGTCCATTTTTTATATTTTCTGATTTTCACAACCTTTTAACCATTTTTTTTTTCATAACAAGCTTGTTCCATTTGATCCTAAATGATATGAAATGGAGAATGTTATGAAATTCACTATATAGTGGGCGATTTTGATTGGGGTGCACGGGGTGTAACTTTTAAATGGGGTGTAGAAGAACCTCCCTCTATAAATATAAATATAAATATAAATATAAGAAAGGGTATTTTTGTCATTATTCATCATTCCATTCCAATTCTGTTGCAAACCAAACAGATAGATTCCAATTTTTACATTCCATTCCTGCAAACCAAACACTTGGTCAAACCTGATAACATTCCATTCCAATTCCTTCCAGATTCCAATTTCTTTGACAGATTTCATTCCTACAGATTTCATTCTGCGAACCTAACGCCCTAAGGGTTTCTAATTGCAAGAAATAAAACTTGCATAAATTCAAATGTTCAAACAAAATAGTTAAAAGTTACATTGTTAAACATTCAATACATAAAAGATATAAAAACTAATAACAAATTATGTAAGTCGGTACCATGGTACTACCGTGGTACGCGACTTCCAATACCGTGTGTACCAACCAAGTTTGCATACTTGGTACGATAGTACCAACTAACTATAATTGGTACGAATTTAATTGGCACGGTTGATACACGTGTTAACTGGTTTGATTTTGTACACCGGTAAAAAATAAATTTTTAATTCTACAAGTTGACATCCAAAATATGTAACGATAAGAAATTGAGATTCGTATATATATATATATATATTTGGATGGAATATTACAAAAACCAAAATTTTTAAAATATTTAGGTGGATTTGGTATAAAAATGGAAGATATAATGTTGGGAAAAAGAAAGGGTTTTTTTACCAATTCAAAAAGGAATTTTTTTTTTAATTTGAAAGTGTCCTTTGATATACCCGGTTCGGTTTGGGATTTATGGGTACCAGTACCGGTACCGAACCGAAAATACCGAATCCCGAATATAAAAAATATCGGTACCGAATACCGAACCGGTAATGACATTCGGTACCGATACCGGTTCGGTTTTGAAATTTCGGTCCGTATATTCATCCCTACAAAGGTGGACACTAATGACACCCCTTAAAAAAAACAGGATCAAAACCCTACTAAATACATAAACTTCCGAGGACACCCCAACACCGTTAGCACTCCCCTAAGCAAATCCCAAACACCCAACTAGGGCAATAATAGCACACAGGCTTCGAAGATACCTCTCGATCACTTTTCTGAATCGCTGTTCGTCCTCTCGCTTCAGGTAATCTCCGTTCGCCTCTTTCTCTCTGCTCGTTTTAATTCCATGTAGCTCAATTTTCTCCTTTTCGCTCTGTTCACTTTTTGGTTTGTGTGGATTTCTAATGGTTTTTGGACCCAAGTTGAATCTGTTTCAGATATGTTGATGAACTGACGATATGTGGTAAAATCTGTTTAGCAAAACACATCACGAGCCCAATTTCTTTTGATCATATATGCTTTCCTGTCTATTTCAAGATTATTTTGTTTGATTTTAGTTTAGAATCCAATGCATGAGGTATGAGGTATCAGATTCAGATCATCGGTTAAGTACGTCCATGTTAGTTTATTGGGGGAGAAAATGAGATTCCACATCCTCTCCCAATCGTATAAACTAAAAACATTCAAAATGGAGTATAACAAATGGATAATTAAACGTAGAGTTTGCTTAATTTTTTGTATTATTGTGCTTGATTTGAACCGCAGTTCGTAAGAAATTATGTACCCTTGGGCTTGGTTCTGTTGGATTGCCAATCCTAAAAAGATTAAGCCAGGGGCTGATTGGTTGGTTTTCCATTAAGTCATGTATGGATAAAGATGTGAGTGTGGATTAATCTGTATAGCTTGTTTTTGAATTGGAAATAACAGGGTTAGAAAAAAACTTGGCTTCCAACCCCCTCCTCTCTCTTCCCCATAAGCTTATTGAATAAGCCACTTTTTTATATCATTATGGATTTCAAATAAGCTTGATGGGCTTGTGTGGGACAAATTACAAACAAAAACCAGTGAGATAGTCAAACTTGGTAAATTACTAAATTACGCATGTCAAATTGGATGAGCATCGGAACTGGGTACCCGTCTTTGGAACCAGAACCGTCTCGAAACTGCCGGTTCCGGTTCTCATTTTTTGGGAACCGTTACCCGCTGGGTACCCGCTAGCCGCCACTTTTAAATAAAAAAGATTTTATATATTTATATATAATAAATAAAAGCTCAAACTTTCTAGTTTGTTTATATAATAATTAGTTTTTATCGGATTAGTTTTGACCATTTGTTGTATTTATTACTTTAAATTCGTGTTTTGTAGTTTATAATTACATTTTTACCGTATACAATGTAAAAAAAAAATAAAAAAAAAGTTGAAGCCGGGTACCCGGTTCCGGTTCCATGAAAAATGGCCGGGTACCCGGTTATGCTCACCCCTAGCTAAAACCTTCCAAAATTCTTTCATCCGCATACCTAACTCTCGCCCATCTGGTCCTCTATTTGCATTCTCCATCCTATTCTTTAAGTTTATTTTAATTAAATAATTGACTCACAATTTTGGTCTTATTGATTCTTATATATAGGTTGTGATAGCTAGAGATGCAATTGTTTATCGAATGAAAATGGTTGCAAGAATGTGGTGGTTGCAGGAGGCTTAACTGGGTTCATATTTCTACACCATGAGAGCCATTGGAGGTTCAGATGAGGTTCAAGTCGCTATCGATAAGTTTGAATCTCAGAAAATCAATCACGACCCCTAATCCAAGGTTTGATCCAATCCCGAAACCAGAAATATCTTTAAATTGAGATGTTGTGCATGGTGAAATAAAGCAATGTGTTTTAGATGACACAAATTTTGCAAAGATTTTGATTTTTGATTTGTAGTCGAATGTTTTTATTAAATTATATGCATGAAAGAACACGTTGAATGCTATCATCGTGTGCGTAAATGGTCGACAAAAATGGACTCGTTGTCAAGTACATTTGTACATGTAACGGCCAACCGTACCAGATATTGTCCGCTTTGTCCACACACTTGGACTCACGGTTTTAAAACGAGTCTGATAGAGGAGGTATCCAAGTCCCTTATAAAGCAACTTTTGTTCTCCTCCCCAACCAATGTGGGATCTTACAGTGTACATGTCTAGTTTGGATGAGTTATGTTGGAAACTTGTTTTTTTTTTGGGGTAAACATGGTGTTTAGAATGTTGTAAAATATTTTGAACATTTTTTGGATGACTTGTTTAATGTGTTGTTGATAAAATTTAATTTAAGTTTGACTTAGTTTTTGGTCAAACTTTAAATAAAGTTGTGCATAATTTACCAAGCAAATCAAAGGTTCTTAATGGTGTGGTTTGATGTTGTTGAAGTCAAGTTTCAATTCTTAGGAGTCATGGTGAAATCATCATGATGTGTTTTCAGGGTGTGATTTATAACGGCAAATATGTATATCAGGTATATATAAGACCATATGAAATGGGTTATATACTAAAAACTAAAAAATATAACATTAGAGAGGTAAAAAGTAGAAATCAAATAATGCCTTAAAAAAGCATCTCAAGCCATAGCGTGCTAAAAAGGCTGACGTGGTTGTTAGAGTTCCATATCAGTTAGATTTAACCATTTCTCCTTTATATATTGCTGGAACCTCCTCTTCTCTTTAAGGGGTTTTTATGAGAGTAAATACAAGGGTTCACATATTCTCATAACAGTATTGGAAACTAGCCTTAACTTCTATTTTATCTCTATTGATGTACTTCTAATTAGTAAAATGTGTACAGAAATCCCTAATTTTTTTTTGACATTTGTCAAATATGTGATGAAAATAAAATAAAAGAATCCAAATAGTTTGTTAATATCTCAATATTTTTTTGAAAGATGACGGATTTCTGGCAAAGTTGATTAAGAAACCGACCAAACAACACCCTAACACGGAACAACCAGCAAGAGTATGCTAGCGGAGATGACGTCCCACTCGGAGGAGAGTCAATAACAAAACTCACAACTAAACAGAAGTGGTTAGAACACTGACCATACCAAACCAAACCATCAGAAGCCAAAATAAAGAAAGGCTAACGCAAAACAAATCAACAATCAGAAGCCACCTAGTCGAAGTATGACCATAGTGGAACCACACGTCACATTGCATGTTAGATCGTGGTCGAGCCTTCCATCCAACATCCCCCGAACAAGACTATTTCACACTAACATGCACCATTTTCATCAGGATACATGTGATCTTGATCTTCTATTGCTCTCTAAATCTCCTTCACTGCCTCTGAGTCCCACAGTGTAACGGTCAATAATCGAATACACACCTCATCTATGATGGTATTTCCAAGATCCATGTCGATCTCGCCACTCTACAAGAAAAAACACAGTTGTTTCGCTTTTGCTAGATGAAATAGACAATACACAAGCAAAAGACAAGTCACGACACTTTTAACTCCTCTTGAACTATACTCATCTTGAAATCTGTGAACAAACTCCAGTCCAGTCATCCGATAAAACCGTCTTGATAATGTAATCCTTCAACTCTCCTCACATCAATTTTGGAATACTTACATAGGAAGAAAAAGGAGATTTCTAGAGTCCAATTGTTCCATACATAAATGTAACTCGTCCTCTCCAATTGAGTGGATCACACAAGCATACGATATTGTGTACAAAAGGCATTTATTAAAGCAAACCAAAGAACAAGAGAGTGTTTTGTGATTCAGTTCTTACACCAAACCAGTCGATCCCAAGGCACCTCTTCTCTGACTTCACGGATACTTTGCCGTTAAGCAGGAACATAATTCCCTCATTCTTATGAGAAGTGTCATCAAATGCTTTTTGTGTAACTTGTTTCTAAACATGTCGTCACTTTTATGTTATTTTGATATAAAAGATTTTGGTGTACATAATTTCTCCCTTTCCAGCACTAAACAATCGTGACTCCTTTGCCTTATTGGGCATGTCAGCCTTTTATCTTGCTTCCATGTGTCCCATTTTCAAATATTTGCTCTTTCATTCAATCAAGTCTTTATAAATTTTTAAAGATGAATATGTGTAATTTGTAAATCTTTATTTTGTTTTAAAAAAGTCATAAAACTATTGGTAATAATTAAAGTTCTAAATGATATGAGAGATGATATGACATGAAGCTGAAGTCAAACTTCGTTTTAGGAGTCATGTCAAGGTCACGACGTTTTCTAAAACGTGATTTATAACTGTAAATCTATATATATCCTGCACACATTATATATAAATATAGGGGTTTAATCATTAATCATGTGAGAATTTCAAAATTTGTGAGATCCGTGATAGCTTCTACCTTAAAGTTTTGTTTAACATGATTTTTTTTCCAAGTATAGTATTTCATGTATTGATTAACATATATTTGTTTCACGATGTGTTTGTTTCATATGTCATAATGTTAAAAAAATTACGTGTATTTTTTGTTTCACAAATACCACAAAAGGTTCATATTGTAAATCAAGTACATGTAAAACAAGCATATTGTAAATCAAATATATGTTAATCACTACATTAAACTTTGGTCTTAGATGAGAAAAATCATATGAGATAGCACATCATGCACTGACAGAGATCTCACGTTAAAGGTCCCCTTGTATATATATTATAGAGGAAGGTTTGGAGAAAACCAACCAGAAAATAAAAAACTGAGGAGCACCATGGTAACCATTCATTTGGGCAATTTGCATATGTGCATACAAGTAATTGAAGTTGTTTTTTGGTTTTTATGCATGTGCGCAGATTATGTACATGTGCATATCAGACAAATTGCTTTCAAATTACTTGTATGCATACCGTCCAGATGAACAATTTACTAGGGCGTTCCTTGTTTTTTTTTTCTTTTTTTGTTGTTGTTTTCCCCAAACCTTGGCCTATATATAATTATGTATATATACACATGTGTTTTACTCTTAATCAATAAGTCAATGATATTAAATAATTCAAATTAGGTTAGATACTAAAAAGGCAAAAAAAACTCAAATACATCGTTACAAAACGTGCTTTAAACCATGGCGTGCATGCCACATGCTTAACGTGATGTAAAACACGAGTCTTGCATTACGATGCACCACGACAACTGTCTTGACCAACCTTTTAGAACATGATAGGTATTAATGATCTTAAGTTCAAGTCTCATAAATCGAACACCTTATCTAAGGATCATTCAATACCGTTTACATCACTTGCATTAATTCTACTAACTAATATGACATAACCCAACTCAGGGCCGGCCCGTGAGCTGGGCGAGATGGGCAGCGGCCCAGGGCATCAAAAGCCCAAGGGGCATCATTTGACTTGTTGGGTCTGACCTGTCATATTACTAATAAAAAAATATTTATTAAAAGTTGCATTTAAGAGGTCTTGAACACCTAACCTAATGATAAGACCAACCATTCTTACCACTACACTAAAGATAGTTTTTGTTAATTTTTACCCCTATATTTCTTTTATTCCTTATCATCCGAAAATCTTTTTCCCTAAAATTATTTTTCCTTTTCTCTCGTATTAACACCAATATATATTTTCTTTTCCTCAAATTCGTTTTTATAGACGAATGTTCAAATTTGTTTTTAGTTTTAGTAAAATAATAGTATAAATTTACTGCAAAATAACTTTTTTAAACATTGTTTGATAATTGGCTTCAAATGACAACTATTTGAACATCACATGCTACTATACAAACATTCAATGCAAAATGCTTTTTAAATATGTAATATTTATATACGACGATTGCAACAAAAACATTCATACACTCTCCTGATCTTTACTAAGGTTTGAACCACTAAGTTCGGATACCATTTGCCAAAGTCCTTTTTGGTAATCAACGTAAAATGTTGTTTTAGTATTAATATGCGCTGATTATAATATGGTTGTTAGTTTACATTTATATAAAGTTGTAAGAATTAAAAACCATTAAACAAAACTTACAAATTCGAAATAATTTAGTGTTTTTCCTTTTTATAGGGCAATTTTTTACCGATTTCGCCCAGGGCATTAAAAACCTCAGGACCGGCCCTGATCCAACTCATAAGTTTATTTCATTTTCATGATTCACAATCAAACCGTTTTCCCATTCTTGGAGTTCAAGAGTTCCCGTTTTTCTATGTCAATTTTTTTATAAATCTACATCTAACTGGTTTAGTTTTTTTGAAGTATGTTACGTATCAACAAAGACATACATACTCTTTAAAATTAAAAAGGTTTCAGAAAATATCTTTGTTGGCAGATTGTTATTGGTTCGTTTAGCGACCAATGACAGTATGCCACTCTTTGGTTTCTTACTAGTGCCACATGGTGACATCCTATTAAGCCATAGTTATATAGTAGTAAAATAGAAGTAGGGTGTGGTGTTGTATTATTACTTTATTAGGGCAAGGCATAAAACAAGAACACACAAATGGGAAAGCATGTGGTAGTAAATGTGAGAGCCATGTGACAAAGACATGTTCATTGGTTGCTACCTTTTCAAACTACATGACTATAATACATAAATAATTAAATATTTGATTTTAAAAATAATTTTATTGATTTTTTGGAAATAAAAAAACATAATAATTCCAATTTAAATGATAGAGAAAATCAAATAAAACCCCGTATTTAACGCATTTAAGTAAGGGTTTGTGTTTTTATTCAAATTTATTTTTTTTGGTTATAAAATATTGATAACATTTGATGATTTGTATTTTATTTTATTCTAATTAAAAGATTTTAAATATTTTATTAAATTACGTCTGCAATTGTTATTATATTCATTTAGAAAAAAAGGAATAAAAAAACTAACATTAAATAAGTGAGAATAATATAAAATTAAAAGTGATGTAAGTCCCAAGACCAATTCGGAAATAAAGAATCTATGGAAATTTCTAGTTTGGGTAATAATATTTTATGTTCAAGGGGGATGTCTTCGATAAGTTAATCTTTAAGATGAGGTTTTTTATATTATTAATTAGCTACTATATAGCCGACTATTTTCTTGTATAGTTTTATCAATAATTGTTATTTTGATTTACCTAAAGGGGTATTAAATCTATCAAAAATATCAAATTTAACGTCAAATCATTTAAGGACAGAATCAGAGTAGAGCATATGGTGGCACGTGCCATCATTTCGTTCGTCTGTTATAGTGTAAAAAATGATAATGTCGTGAAAAGTATCACCGTATAAATTTATTGTGTGTTACCGTATATATTTTGAAAGTACAATGAAGAAACAAATTTCCATTCATATTGTTGGTTTAAAAGACTTTTTCTTTCACTCCAGACCCGAGTTTGAATTCCGTTAGTATCATTTAACTTTTAATTTCAAATTTATTATGTCTATGAATTTTTTTTGCAATAAAAGACTTGAACACAAGACATCATATGCGAAAAACAATGAACTAACCAACATACCAGTGATGATTTTATGAAAAAATATATCTATATTTGTTTCTTATAGTCAAATGGTCACCGCTTGAAAAAATTTGGTCCATCCCCGATTAATCATTATAACGAGCGAGGATAGTAAGGTAGCGATTGGTACACATGCATGATTGAACTAGACTGGACATAAAATTATAAAAGAACGAGAATGGACAAGACATAACAAATTTCTGTCTGGTGTTTGATATGACTAGGACATAATAAGAATATAAGATAAGACTAAACAAGTTGTCCCTAGAAGTTATTTGATGATTTTATATACATATATATATATATATATAGTAAAGAAAAGTTCAAACGCAAACTCAAATTTGGTTGTGAAAGTGAGGACAAATGAAAGCGCGACACGTATTTGAATGTAGATTATTCAACTGAATATAGTATCAGTCTGAATATTTTTTTTGGTTATTCAGTATGAATATGACACTTGTCGCACTCTCATTTGTCCTCACGTCCACAACCAAATTTGAGTGCTCATTTGAACCGACCGCTACACACATATATATATATATATATATATATATAAAGATTCAAATGAGAACTTTGCATTGATGATTTAATATTAAATCATAAATGATTTAATATTATGCAGGACTCACATCATATGTGGTCCAAAATTTGTTCATTTGTTTCTTTAAGGAGGGGTGGTTCTCATTTGATCCCTCCCCTATATATATATTGGTTCAAATACAAAGCAGTTGAAAGTTACAAACTCGTACAAATCAATATAAAAACAATGTTTTCATGGTTTTTTTCATCAAATGCTATGATTTAAGATATTATTACACATATGTTTGTTTCATAATGTAAAAGTTTCACATATATTTGTTTTTATAAGTTGAAAGTTTCTCATATATTTGTTTCATAATGTAAAAGTTTCACATATATTTTTTATGTATTTTTTTACATGTAAAGTTTGTATATATATATATAGTCATTATTGTGCAACCCATTGCAATCACCGTTACAACCAAATCATAATCGTCCATTTGATCATCAACGATTATCATTTAATCACTTGTAACTACCATTAATTTAAAAAATTTTAAAAAGAAAATGGATAGTGGATGAGTGGGGTGCATGGGTTATAGGATTGCAATGAGTTGTTTTTGAATACCCCTATATATATATCATATAACAATTATAAATTACACAAATAAAGTAATATTTAAATAATTTAATTTATAAACGTTTTTTACACAATGTCCATATACATAAATACATACATATATAAAAATAGCAGCAAGTTTGAATGAAAAATGATGTAATTGACGGTAGTTCGAAAATACCTGATTTAAAGGAAAAAAAACTTTTTTCTTTGTCTCATGTTGTCCCACCATGTCCCGGTCTTTGTCTTTGTCTGTGTTGTACCATCTTGCGTCAAACATCGAACAATAAGTTTTTATCTTATCTCATATCACACCAAATGTTGAACAATGATCCTGTCTTATCACATGTACTAAATATAGCCTAAATTACACTAAATTTGATTCAATGAATGGTAAACACAACAAATATAATGTAATACTATTCATTTTGACCAAATTTTACTGAATAAGATAAAACAATTTACCTATAATTTTAAGTTTGGTTAAAATTTGATGTTACCCGTTTGAAAAATATTCAATGTCTGTATTAAAGTTTACACCAATGTTTATAAATTCTGTGTAAAATTTGTGAGTTACACACTAAAAGTGTCTCAACATATCAAATTAATAAATAAATAATTTTTTTTTTTAAAATCAATTAAAAGAGGGATCAAATGGGTGAAATACGGTGAAAGTCAACATATAATTACAACATTTTAAATTATTTTATCAAAAAAATAAATATTACTTAGTATTTCATTATTTTTGTAGTGTATTTAATATAGAATTAATTATTGTTGATAGAATCAACAAAAATGAAAAATAAAACGTTAACGATAAACTTCAAATAATGATTAGAAAGCAAATAAAATTCGTTTAAAAACTTTCAAAAATAAGAAAATTTTCATCTTCGAAAGTTTTTCAACAAAAAATTATTATCTCACGGATAATATCTTTAAGGGTTAACTTAAGATAATATTTGATAAACAATCTCTTAATCATATTTAGATAAAAAGTTGATTATTAACGACTGCAATCAATCTTACACTGAACCCACCTCTAATGACATAAATGTAAAGGTACATTTTCTGGCTCAAATCAACAGTTAAAGTTAGCGGAGCGGAATTGAATCTTGAAGTGACTTGGACCTTTTTTTCATTTGGGTAAAGTCACCAGTCTTTATCCAACAGAGATACACATAAAAGGATATGAAAATAAAATGTATATTTTAACGAATAATATAAAAAACTAGTTGATCGTAATTTATCAAAGACCTAAAATATTTACAAAAAAAATCGTATTTTAAACCAGACTTTATGTTATATTTATTTTTAATTATAATATTTGGTTTATAAATAATTTCATGATGAATTTCAAACAAAATGGTTGCAAAAAATAAACATATAAATTGTCAATTAATAAATCAAATTGTGGAAAATCCCAAGAAGAAACTTGGAAATAAAAAATATATAGAATTTTCTAGATTGGGTAAAGAATATATTCTATCAAACTAATAATCTTTTCTATTACTTTTAAATTAATTAAATTTAAAATATTGTATAATAAACAAGACTATTTAATATGATATATGATTAGGTATGTGTTTTGGACCAGAGATCAAACACTTATCAATGACCCTTTAAAAAGGATAACATTGACAAACTTATAATTATTAAACAACTTTGATTGTGTGTTATAAATTAAATACAATAGAAAATAACCTAAAAAGTAATAATGAAAAATTATTTAATTCTACGATTACATAATATAAGGGAATATGAAGCTCTTTAGTTTTTTGGGTCATTGGTTCCTTGACGATTTCTTTTTTCGCAAATTCCTTTGGTTTGTTTGCTTTATTTTTGTTTAATTTTAGGGTTCTTGATTCAAATGACCATTTCACACATTCAAATCGATATTCTCTCTATTTCTCTTCCGAGTTGATTCAAATGTCATTACTTACATCCGCAATATCTAGATCCGCAATATAATGGACCTAGCTAAAAGGCAACAAAAAAAAACAATACAGATCTGCAAATTACGACAGCCAGGTCCACAATTTGTGACAGTAAACTGGTTGAATATGATTTTTTTTTGTCTTTTAGCTAGATTCGTAAATATTATAGACCTAGATATTATGGAAGACTTAACATTTTGGTGAATACGAAAGAGAAATGGTTAGAAGACCAATTTAAATGTATGAAATGGTCATTTAAAGCAATTTTCTCTTAACTGCCTTAAAAAATAATAATATACATATCAACTATAAGCTTAGTTGTTTAAGTTGGAACAAAAATATGTAATTAATTTTAAATAGGAACCAAAGTCGATAGTAGATGAGAACCATTAGGAAACCAAAAATATAGCTCACTTTAAAATTTATAATTATAGATAAATTTTAACTTGTAGGTAAATATAGGCTTATCAAATGGTATTATTTGTTTAACCACATAATATTAATTTCAAAAAGATACTAATTTTTTATTTAAATAATTTCGAAATATTTAAAAAGGAATATCCGAAAAACAAAACAACATATACTTGAGTTATTACATGTTTGTGATACCAACCCCATCCCAAAGTGACCAAATTCAAAAACCCTATTTTATCTCATTTTATTTTATTGATAAATAATTATATATTACAGTAACCAAAAATATGTTATTGTTTTGGTTCCTATTAACAAAACGTAAACTGAATTAATTATATCCAATCCTTGGTTGATGAATTTTTATTCTTATATTCCTCAAATTAAAAAAACCACTTAAAATTTAAAATGGTATGATAATTTAGTTTAAAGTTTCAGTTGGGTATACATCATTATTTCAATCAGTATTTTTGTAATATCTTTTATAGTTATTGGAATAATCTTAGGCTATATTTGACAAACAAGCTGATAAGCTCACGAATGACTGATAAGCTATCTGGTAGCTGATAAGCTAGCTGATGAAAAAATCATGTTTGACAAAATTAGCGTATAAGAATGTAAAATGACCAAAAAGACATATTGAAAAATAAAAAAAATAATTAGTAATTAATCTTAATGATGGTTATAATTGAAAACAATGACAATAAGCTCCCAAAACACTACTTCAAGTAGCGTTTCAATAAACAAGTTTATGGTTAACCAAACGTATACACTGAAAATAAGCTAACTTATTTTTGAAAAACATAACCTTAGGGTGCAAAACGATCCATATTAAGTTATTGACATTGTAAGAGATTAGATTGTTTGAATAAAACATAGTCTTAAGGGTATTTTAGTAATTATCCAATTACATGCTTCATATTGTGCTTTATTTCATCTTACCTATCCTTTCTTGTCTTCTTGATATGAATAATTTTATTAAATTATATAATACTAAAAAAATAAATAGTTGACATAAAAGTCTATTTGATTATAGACAAACAAAAGCATAAACACGTGGACGGCTAAGATCGTACCAATTGACAAACAGTGGTAGGTTACTTCTCTCATCAGTTTCCTACCTTCTCACTAGTGGTCCACGTCTACCCTATTGTGGCCCCACACACAATATCACTCTTTTTCTTTATTTATTTATCATAAAATTAATTAAAAATAGAATTCTTATAATTTGTATAGTCGTTTTATATATTCATTAATGTTTCTCAAAATGAATTATGTTTATATAAATTCTGAATATAATATTTAACACTAATAAAAAGAATATTAGTTTTACTATAAAATAATGGAACTACCTCTTTTTTCAAGAAAAGAAATAACTTTTTGATGTCAATATATTTTCGAGCCAGCTTATACGTATCGACTAATTCCCGGATAGTCATGAATGGCCTGAAGTCATTGCTACTGAACTTTCATGGCTATAAGGTTTTTAATAACGCTTGAATTCAAACTTGGGGTCTATGAGATTTTTTCACTACATTCTTTCGAGATTTATCCGGTACACTATAACCCAAGGGGTTGAAAAGTATATATTTTTGTCACTCTTAAATATAAAACAAAACTTGTTTTTATTTCTTTATTTAAGAATTAATTATTAAAATTTCTATTTAAGATATTCAATATTCAGATTCATGTTCCTTAATAAAACGAAAGAAACGATGGTTTTTTTTAAAAATAGTTATGAACTGAATTGGTTAGTTTTTCAAAATCGAGATTTTAGAGATAAGATTCCACAAACGATGGTCAAGTCGATTTCATTTTAGGATAGTTTCCAATTAGTTTAAACTTTATATAAAAGAGATAAAAGTATTTTTACTTTAAATATATTAGGGTGTTAAAAAAATAAAAACAATAAAAAATAGTCCTAATTTTAGTAAAAAGATCCAATTATCCCAAAAACATTATATACAGATCAAGTCATTTTTGACTTAATGATATCCAAATTACCAGTAAAATCTGGTCATGAGTAGATAAAAACTTTAAATATTATTAAAAGTGAGAAGGATACAGTCATTCATATATACTAGAAGGGTACTCGTGCAATGCAGCGAGATCCATTTTAATTTCAATGTTGTATTTTGTTTTTGTCTTTATCAATGTTATAATACGATTTTATTAGTTTTGAAAAAATAGATTTTATTTTTTGTAAACTTTCTTTATTTCAGTTTTTTTAAATTATAATATAGGTTTAATAAGGAAATTAACCAAAATAATACCATTTTTGAATTTTAAGTAATTATGTTTTAATCAATTGTACTAACTGCATAATAATATGTTTTTAAGAGTTTCTGCCAAATGCTTTATAATATAGTATAGATAGATATATATATACTAGCCGGTTACCCGCGCGTTGCGGCGGGATTTTAATTGGTACACTCCAATCTTTAGTTAGCTTTTTATGTTTATGGTTTCGCATGGTTATTAAGTGTGAATTATCTGATATTGTTTTTAATATATCGATTACCATGAACGACAATTCATATTGAAATAGATAAATTATAGTGAATTTTGTGCATCTATATTAAAAATGTAACTATAAGTGGTCTTTTATAAAGGAGTATAGAATATATATATATATATATATATATAGATTTAGATAAGCAAGAGTTTAAAATGAAAAGTGAAAAGATAATTGATATAAAATAAATTAAACAAATAACTCTAAAGTATAAAATGTAAGTTTTAAAACTAATTTATTACGTATTTATGTTATTTATTGTATTTGATAATATGATTTGATGCAAAGATATTCAATATTTGACTCGTTTTAAAGGTATCGATGAAACGGTTATAATGGTATAATTTGCAAAACTAAAAACATATTTTTTAAATATATTTTAGTTAATATACAATTATCTATGTTAATATGATTAAGGTGTAAAATGAAAAATAAATAAGGAAGGGATATAAAGTAAATTAAATAAGTTATTATAAGGGTATAAAGTGTAATATAAAAATTAAAAACAATTGGTTTTAATGATATATTTGAAAACGTGGAGGTATTTTAGGATAGTGGTTTAGCTTCAAAACTTGTACCTTATGCACAAAGAGAGGTAACTCTTAAAGATTCTAACTTAACCGTTTAAGGCTCTTATATATATAGTATAAATATATATACATTAAAACATATTAAATAAAGCTAGATTAAATTGAATAAAATGTTAATTAAGGAAGGAAGTTAAAAAAAGATTCAAGGAATTAAATATAACATACATAAATATTATATATATATATATACACATTAAAAAAATATGTTAAATAAAGGTAGATTAAATTTAATCAATAAAATGTATAATTAAGGAAGGAAGTTAAAAAAGATTTAAGGAATTAAAGATAAAGTAAGTGGCCATAACTTCTAAAATTAGAAAGTGAAACACACGGGCCACTTGTCGGCTCCATTACAAAGCAGCTAACCCGCACCAAGATTCTTTATTAAAAAAGTTCACTGAATCACGGACCCTTCAATCAATTTCAATTTCAATTTCATCACTCCCAATCCCAATCCCAACCCAACAGATATTTTTGTTTCATTCAGGTAATTTTCTTCATTCTTTTTAGTTTTACTCTTAATTTCCCCCAAAATTCATCATCTTTTGCCTTTCTTCTTTCATTTCTGATTCAATTCCGACCTCTGTAAGCGATTTCACCTCCAGAATCGGGTGAATTTAAGTGGGTGTGTGTGTGTTTTCATTAAGATTTAGGGTTGCAGATTGGTAATCTAATCTAATCTAGGGTTAGGGTTTTAAACAAGTCATCGGGTTAATTTTTGTAGTCCTATCCAAAACCGTCAAATCTGTCTAAGATTTTTATTGCCAATTTTGCAAAATTTCTCGAAATAGAATTGCTATTTTTAAGTGTGAAGTCGATTTAGAAAATTCAATTTTTTGATTGATTTTTGGATTGTTTTTTATGTTGAACAGTTACAGAGAGCTCTGATTGGCTTAAAAGTTCTAGTTTTTTTTTAGAGAATTCCGGTGAGAAATTATGAACTTCAAGAACTTCGGAAACCAGCCACCGCCGCCGGCGGCGGAGGTTGGCGGCGGCGGCGGCGGAGGAAGTGGAAGACCGCCGGGTAACTTCAATTTAGCAAGACAAGGGTCAATATATTCATTGACTTTTGACGAGCTACAAAACACCATGGGTAGTATTGGTAAAGATTTTGGATCTATGAACATGGATGAACTACTAAAAAGCATTTGGAATGCTGAAGAAGTTCAAACAACCGGAAACACCACCGCCACCACCAACGGCGGCCAAGCCGCCGTTGGCGGCGGCGGCGATGGCGGAGCAAACATACAACGGCAAGGGTCGTTAACATTACCACGAACAATAAGCCAAAAAACAGTAGATGAAGTCTGGAAAGACATATCGAAAGAATTCAGCAACGGTTTTGGACAGCCGAATTTGCCACAAAGACAACAGACTTTAGGCGAAATGACTCTCGAAGAGTTTTTAGTGAAAGCCGGAGTCGTTAGGGAAGAACCGCAATTAGATTCTATTAAGCCGAATGATAACGATTTGTTTTCGAATTTAACGAATTCACAAAACAATTCGAGTTTTGGAGCTATCGGGTTTCAACCGGCTGGAAATAGGAACGTAAACCGAATTCCGGAAAATAATAATCAGATTGCGTTTCAATCTACAAATTTACCGTTAAGTGTTAACGGAGTTCGATCTAGTCAGCAAAACCCGCAACAAAACCAGCTGTTTCATAAGCAAACGAATTTATCGTATGGAGGTCCGATGGGTAGTTCTGTAATTAGGAATGGGATCGTGGGTATTTCTGATTCATCGATGAATAATGGTAATTTGGTTTCGAGTGGTATGTTACAAGGTGGGATGGGTGGGATGGTTGGTTTAGGGGCGGCGGCAACTGGCGGAGTTACGGTGGCTGTTGGATCTCCGGCGTTTTCGTCAGACGGGATTGGGAAAACGAATGTTGATACGTCTTCGGTTTCACCGGCGCCTTATGAGTTTAGTGGAGTTGTTAGGGGACGGAAAAGTGGAACGGTTGAGAAAGTTGTTGAACGGAGGCAGAGGCGGATGATCAAGAACCGAGAGTCGGCTGCTAGATCAAGGGCTCGTAAGCAGGTTAGTATGTCTATAAATCCAATTATTCATGATGAATATACATAGATATTCATGATGAATATAACTAGATATTGTTGATATTCATTAATGAATAAGTTCATAAAACTTGTTTCTTTCTTTGATCTTTATGGGTATTTATTTCTAGGCCTACACTATGGAACTGGAAGCGGAAGTGTCGAAACTGAAAGAACAGAATCAAGAACTGAAAAGAAAGGTAAATCCATCTCCATACTTTTAAGCGTCAAATAAGTTGATAATTATAGCTGATTTAGAAAACTAAAACTTTCTGAAGGATTTATAAAGCGGAAAAGTATGATAGCGGGTTTTATTAGTAGATGTTATTATACCGAGATCTTCGAGTTGATGTATCGTTTATTTTGCAGGCGGAGATGATGGAGATGCAGCAGAATCAGGTATTTAAAATCATCTGTTGTGGAATTACTAGAATTTGTATTAATATACTTAACCAAAAACACACAGTATATCCCACTCGAAATTAGGGTTTTGAGGGATAAGATGTATAGAGACCTGACATCTAGCTTTTAGAGTAGAACGACTGTTTATGTTATTAACATTCTTGTTATTGTAACATTTTACTAAACAGCCATTGGCATCCTCGGTTGTTTATCTTCTGAGGGTGCCAATGGCTGCTGATCTTTCTTTCTTGACTCCCGGTACATTTTCTCTGGTTTAATAAATCAAACCAAATGAACCCGGTATATCTCATCTGAAGGTGGGGTCTTGTGAGAGTAAGATGTACACAGACCTGACCACTACTGCTTAGATTTGGATCATATTTAAAAACTTTTTAAAGAGTAGAAACCATGGAAACCAATATAAAAATAAAAAATTTCATCTAATGTTATGATTTAAGATATTGTTACCAAATGGCCTTTGCCCTGGCAGGTAGGGTTCAAACCTCATCAAAGGTGAGGTGGGTGTGTGAGTTTATTTTTTTCATTTGTTAATATTATATACTTACACAAAAAAAAAGATATTGTTTCACATATGCTTGTATTCATATGAAAAAAATGTTGCAAGTGAAAAAAAAAACGTTGGTTCACTGTTTGTTTCACCATATGAATTTGGTTTTATATATGAAAGTGAACCAACGTTTTTTTTTTCATACGAATATAAACATATGTGAAACAATATCTTAAATCTTAATATTTGATGAAAAAATTATTTTTATATCGGTTTTCACGGTTTCTACTCTTTAAAAAGTTTCTATATGAACGTCTCTCTCTCTCTCTCTCTATATATATATATATATATATATGTAGGGGTGGTATCCGTTGCAAACTATTCAATATTTGCAAACTTGCAAATATATACACACACACACACATGTTGGAACAACTAATTTTCTTTTCAAGGGCTCTTTTGTAAAGTAATCTAATGGGGATTAACCATAAATCTCGGGAGTCCTGGTGTACCAGGGTTGTCCCTTGAATCTTTGGTGAACTTAATCTTTATTTGGTTGGATAATAGCAGGTTATGGAGATGATGAACACGCAGCCAGGAGCCAAACGACGCTATCTGAGAAGGACACAGTCTGGACCATGGTGAAGGTGTGCGCAATCTGATTAATTAGAAGTTGATCAACCCCAGTTCGCCACTTGGCATTTGAGAGGGTTGGTTTCCGTACATAATATTTCGTAGACACTGAGGGTTTAGGGTTTAGAGTTAAAGTCCTATATTTGTGTTAGAAAAGATGAATGTCAAAGTTTTTTCAAACTCCATTGTTGTCACATGAAGCAGAAAGTAGAGGAAATGCAAGATTAGTTGCATATTTTTAGGCAAAAATCTAGTTCTTCTTTTTTGTGATTGTATTTGGGTTTTTTTAAAACTATGATTATGAAAGTGCAAAAAAAAATGGTATGATTTGCAAGTATTATGGTTTCAAATATACATCGTATAAATGAATCTTGACCCTTGATTTTTTGTATTTTGGAATTTTTAGACGGTTGTTAAATCAGTTATAGATAAAGTTGGGAGAAAATTCCAATCTGACTTATATTAGTTGAAGTGCACGTAAGTTGACTCAGACATTCATGGTTTTAGAAAATGTTAGAAAGTAAATTTTGGAACGGATTTTTAATTCATATTGTGGACATCGACTTAATAATTTACATAGACTAAATGGTAATATTTATATTGTTTGTATTTGAAACTACTTCTATATATATATATATCAAGAATAAAATACTTATTTTTTTTTAATAAAATCCATTTAATCAAAAAATTAACTATATTTAAAATAATTATCATAAATAAATTAAAAAAATCCCGTTCATTTGGGACATGGAATATATTTCCAAAAACCTTTCAAGTTTTTCGATTATTATTATTTCTGAGGATAAAAATTAAAGCTATTAGTCGTCTCATCACAAAGTAAATGTATTACATAATTCTAAGAATTTATAATTATTATATTTTTAATTAATAAGATCGACAATTTTATTTTTATTTTTATTTTACAGATTTAAGTTTTTTTTTATTAACATGTATATTCAACCCGTTATGCAAGCCGAATAATCCTAGGGCGACTACCCGCTTTGCAGATGGCCCGAAGTCACCGTATTTGAACCTCCGTGGGCACAAGAAGATTTTTTTTAACCCTCCCTGGATTTGAACCTGGAACCTCCTGGTACTGGTGACCTTTAGAGACCAAACTCAAATCATTGAGACACCTCTCAGACTTATAATTAAGGATATAATAAAAATATATATTTTAATTTGTAAAAAAATTATTTTATATTTTGAGAAATGGAAAATAAAACATTGATGATTTGTATAGTGATATTGTGCGATTTCAACCCCACCGCACCCTTCACCAACAACCACACCCCCACTCCTCTTTCTCTCTCTTTTGTCGTTGTTTTCTTGGCCGACGAGACGTTATTTTTGTTTTTGCTTTATTCAAAATTTGAAATCATTTTATCTTATAGATACATATACTTATTAAAAAATATAAAAATATGAAAAAACGCCCTACGGTTTTATAAGCAGTAGAATCATTCCGAAACAATGTAACACCAAACGAAACTAACTCCAATTAAACCAAACAAAAGGAACATAAATATATAGGTTTTTGTTAAAGGAAAAACAATATTGAACAACAAGAAATAGAGAGAGGAAAGATCTGTCATTCTCATTAATTATAAGCTCTTTAAATAGAGATGAGATACAAGTAGATAACTACAAGATATAATAGTTCTAACCTATCTCTAATGTGTTTATCTCTATCTATATCGTCATATCCATTAGACGATGACACACTTATCCTACAACACTCCCCCTTGTGCCGAGTCAAAGGAGTGATGGTGCACAACTGTTGCCTCGTTAAAACCTTACGCCAAAATAAAAACCCAGTAGGAAAAATAAAAATAGGACGAAGGAAAGAGTACAACGCACCAGTTTATTTGCATTACATAGACTTTTCCTTTAGTCTAATAATCTCTCAGATTCTTACATTAATCATAAGAGTTAAGAAAACAAAATGGTATATAAACTGTTGCCTCACTAAAACCTTACACCAAAAAACAAAACCCAATGGGAAAAATAAAACCTTGGGTGAAGGAAAGAGCACAACATACCAATACTACACATATAGTAGACTCCCCCTTTTGTCTACTACTCCCCCTGATTTGTACATTAATCAAGGGAGTTTGGAAAGTCTCAGTATTCCAATACTTTCTATATGTTTCCCAAATATGATTTTAGTTAATGATTTGGTAACCAAGTATGTCACATTCTCCTTGCATTTTGCTTGATTCACTCAAATATATATATGAGAGTTTGTTATTGCTGATTGTATATAAACTTAAAGCAGAATATGCTTTGTGTTATCACCCTTATCCATTTTGGGAATGAGCTTTTTTTTATATGAGTCAAATAGATAGTTAATATCAGCAAAGACATATCAAGACAATATTTTATGTTTTCTATAAGGGCTGGTACTTTTGCCTTTCATATTCAACGTAGGTATTGAAATTCCATTATCAATCCTATTTTTCTATTTGTAAGGGAAGTATAAGCCCGCATCAGTGGTTCCAAAATATTAATTTGATATCATTCCAATGATGTTGCGTTAGCGCTGAGCTAAATCTAGCTAACGAGTTCATTGAGAGATACAATATACGGTCAAGTGTATTGTTCTAAGTACAATAATGCGCCTATTGCATTCAAATAGAGAATTCCAGCTCCCAAAGCCTCTTCGTCATCATCCTTCAGACGAAATGGATCTTTCCTTTTATCCAACACTTCGACCGATCATGGGAGTGCTAGCCGGATGCGCTTTGTCCATATTAAATCGCCTGAATATTTTCTAGACATATGCGATCGGTGAATTAGTATCACAAACTCGGTGTCCTAGATTAAATAGATACATAAAACCAAGTTTTCCCAAGATCTTTCATCTCAAATTCAGATTTTGAATAGAATAAAGTTTCTCTTATTTCATCAAGAGTATTTATTATGTTCATTATATTGACATATATAGTTATAATTGAACATCTGGAACTCATTTTCTTTATAAATACGCACGGGCACAGTTCATCATTCTTATATCCCTTCTCAATGAAGTATTCACTTAGGCAGGTATCCATACCGCCTCTAAGCATTTCAATTTCATGGAGAACGCATTTCGTGGTTTCTACTAATATAATGTCATCAAACACTTTTATATATCTCTTAATCTAGATCCCCCGAAGATATGTAGTAACCACATTCATGAGCTGCATTTCCCGTCCTTTGGAAATTACTGGGCTAATTAATTAGCAAAACGTTATAACGTCCATCACGAGAGAGCAAGTCTTCTCATCATCAATCCAGAGCATTGTGAGAAACCTTGCGCCAAAGGAGAGTCTTATACATCATGACTTAATTATTCTCATTACGCTTTTATGACAAATGAATTATCTATGTCCTACGGGCTTTACACTTGGTGGGTTAGCACTACCGAACCAAATACCCGTGTATTTGTCAAATGTAATTATCCTAGATTGCTTCTATTAGGTCAATTTGCTCTTTGTTGATATTTTTCAACTGAGCATGGTTCGATGTCATAGTGCTCTATCATCTCACGAGCAACGATATATGTGAATATCATCAATGAGTATGTACGATCTGTCCATCGACTCGTATGCACTTTCATAATTCATTTGAGATTTATTTGATCTCTGGAATCAAATATTAACTTCGGAACGTCCTCCAGTAATGATTCATAGACATAGTTTTAGTCAGATATAATCTCATGAGAGGTTTATGTATTGATGATTAATGGTTGTGCCTTACTTGCCATTTTCTTTAGATGAGTATTTATCGAACCAAGTAGCCTCCCCCATTTCCTTTTGGGAGCCACGGCCTCAACCACACCTCCATCATGTGTGATTGCAACGCACTTTCCAATGGCGTTGTGCCCTTGTTTAGGGACTTTTAACCTTGCGGGTATATTTGCAGCTGGTATATGTGATCTCGTTACTTCATTAAACGTATCAGGTATCGAGTCTGATTCGTTTGACTTCAACTTTACATTGTGAAGTTTGGGGATCAAAATGAGACATATTGGGAATATTCTATGACACTTCCAGTCGTTCCCATGGAAAACCCTTTTTCCTATCTCCCCCTAACGACGGGAAGACTATCTCATCAAAGTGACAACTCGCTAACTTAGCGGTAAAGAGATCACCCGTCAAGGATTCTAATTAGCGAAAAATTGTTGGGAATTCATATCCAACATATATTGAATCGTTTTTAAGGACCCATTTGGGTGCGCTGTAGGGGCGTAATTGGCACATATATACTACACAAACAAACATGCGTAAATGTAAAATATCAGGCTTATGTTCAGTTACCAACTGGTACGCATGATACTGGTTGGCTAGTAGTGGGTCTAAAAACAAATGAGTAAGGTTGCATGTAATATTTGCATAACCCCATGCAAATGCGGGTAAATTGGTGCGCATAACCAATGCCCTATATATCATCTATATTATTTTGATGACAACTTTTATGAGACCATTTTATATATATACACATGGGGTATAGGAAACTCTAAATTGATCCGAATTTATATGCAATAATTATCAATTTCTTATGATATAAATTCTCTAGCATTCCAAGTCATGTAGACTTATGAGATAATTAGGTTGGTGAGCCCTTGAATGTGTAACTAGTGCTAGAGTGCAGCATTTCATGTGGACAATAATGCAACATGCGTTCATTGTGTCGAAACCAGAACCATAAAATACTTTAATGACCCGCATTCTGGTTGTTTATGTCCATAAAATTACCTTGTTATTCATTGTAAGAATGGAATATTTTTATATTATGTCCTTAGCTTTAGGATGATCTCATTCCTGTCTTGGCTAAGGATTAGGGTTTAAAATTCTAGGTATTCGAGAGGGCTTATTATGATGTTAGTGTTACTTCTTGTGCTGCAGAAGTGAACAATTTTAATTTAGTTAATTAACTCATTTTGCCTTTCACTCGAAAAAGAATGTGTCAATGTGTATTTTTCAATACATAGATCATTATGTTATGACCATGGTGTCCCACAAGGTCATGTCGAAACATATATGTGTAATTGTCCCAAAGTTCTTTATTGGTGACATAATATGATTTGATGACCTAAATAATTAACTAGTGTGACACATTAATTTCTCTAATATACGTTCCTTTCATATCATTAGAGTTTACGTACATATATACCCATTTCCATTCTTATAATACGGTTTCCAATTGATACAAATATTTTAACAAGGTTCTCATTAATATTGTCCTTTAATGACTATTAATCTTGTACTAACAAGACAATGACAATTCATCGTCTAAGTATTTTGGTTGAAGGAGTAAATATTAGTCTATCTTTTAAGATTGTGTGGGATTTCCCACAAAAACACTCAAGTTCTCCTCGATACATTCCCACACGGAACGGAGAATAATGAGAGTTTCGTATTTGTATTTTGGATGTATTTCTTTACATCTATAATGGTTATATATTCAGGTTAACATCAACAAATGAAATTAATTTAATACTTAAAATAAATTTCAAATAAACTTATGCTCAATCAATTTTAAAGTAATCTGATATAATTCATTTTTTACTTGTTCTTTTTTTTATGAGCGATTATTATTGCATTTTTTCTTCTTATATTGTCCATTATCTTTTAGGCAGTAGTTGCATCTCTGCTCCAAGAATTGGAAAACCCTTTTCCACTCTTGTCATGACCCTTACCCTTTCCATGGTTTTCTCCATGGGGTGCATAGATGTCACCTATGTGAAATTGTCTTTAACTCACTATCATTTAGAGTTGTTTCCACCTCCAACACTTTCATTATTGACCATGGGAATTTTCTTTGTCCCAACATGGTTAGTATTGTTATCTGAAATAGCATTATTATAATCTCTCAACCACTTGCTGTAGGTTGATGAATTTGTCAAAATGTTACATTTCAACTTATATTGGTTAATTAATATTTACTAATATATGAAAGGTGGAAATCATGTCATCTTCTGTGAGTTCCTTGCCATGAAGATTGAGTTGCATTTGAGACACAACATTTCTTTGTTGAAATCAGTCACCTTCTTGTAAGCGAGTGGATTTCATTCCACTGTATGATTTGTTTGGGAAGTACATAGTAATGAATACTCCCTATTTTCTTATCAGGGCGTCCCGTAGTTCTTTGGGATTCTAGTTAATGATATTATCTATGAAGGTTGTGACTGATGTATAACATCCAGAATTTTCGAATAAGAAAGTATTAGTGCTTTACCGAGCTGGTTTAAAGTACATTTATATCTATATAATTATATGTAAGTTTATATAATATATAATTACATATTTATATTTATATAGGATATGTATTTTTATATAATATATATGTATATATATATATATCATGTACGTGTATATATATATATATATAAGAATACATTTATTTAACGTGCATTGTATCTATATATATATAATAAAGGGAGAATTTCATACACGTCCTTAAAAACTTGCATTATTACGTATATATCCTTGTAAAGTTTGAAATTACGCATATATCCTTCTAAACCTCTAAAACTCACATATATATCCTTCTTCCTAATTTAATTATTATTAAAATATTTAAAAAATACAAATTTACTTAACTACCCTTCTAAACTATCCTAATTTATTTAAGGAAAAAAAAATCAAAATAAAAAATAAAACCTAACATATGCTACCCCAACCCCATCTTCCCCACCACCTATCTTCTAAAACCCACCTTTCTTTTTTCCGGCAACCACCATTTTTTCCGGCCGCCACCATTTTTTCTGGCAACCACTCTTTTAAAACACACCTTTCTTTTTTCCCGCCACCACCATTTTTTCCGGCAACAACCCTTCTAAAACGCACCTTCCTTTTTTCCGGCCACCACCATTTTTTCCGGCAACCACCCTTCTAAAACACACCTTCCTTTTTTCCGGCCACCACCATTCTAAAACCCGGAAAAAATGGTGGTGGCCGGAAAAAACCGAAAAAAAGGAAGGTGGGTTTTAGAAGGGTGGTTGCCGGGAAAAATGGTGGTGGCCGGAAAAAAGGAAGGTGCGTTTTAGAAGGGTGGTTGCCAGAAAAAAGAAGGTGGGTTGCCGGAAAAAATGGTGGTGGCCGGGAAAAGGAAAGATGCGTTTTAGAAGGGTGGTTGCCGGAAAAAATGGTGGTGGCCGGAAAAAAGGAAGGTGCGTTTTAGAAGGGTAGTTGCCGGAAAAAATGGTGGTGACCGGGAAAAAGGAAGGTGGGGTTTAGAAGGGTGGTTGCCGGAAAAAAAGAAGGTGGGTTTTAGAATATAGGTTGCCGGAAAAAAGAAAGGTGGGTTTTAGAAGATGGGTGGTGGGGAAGATTGAGTTGGGGTAGCATAGGTTAGGTTTTGTTTTTTATTTTGATTTTTTTTCCTTAAATAAATTAGGATAGTTTAGAAGGGTAGTTAAGTAAATCTATATTTTTTAAATATTTTAATAATAATTAAATTAGCAAGAAGGATATATATATATATGTGAGTTTTAGAGGTTTAGAAGGATATATGCGTAATTTCAAACTTTACAAGGATATATGCGTAATAATGTAAGTTTTTAAGGACGTGTATGAAATTCTCCCTATAATAAAAGTGCATATTAAAATAATTATGACTTTAGTGTGGGGAGCCATAGCGTTTAACCATTAGAGTAGAGGGGATTGTAGTATTAAATTTAAATGCAAGTTTGATTTACATGTAATGATGGAGCCCACCTTCTTATTTAAGAATGAAATGAAGAAATTGAGTTTGAGACTCATTTTTGATGAAAATAAAAGGGCTGTCAATGATAGCACATATCCACTCCATCATTTTATCTCTTTGTTACTTTTACCTTCAACCCACTGCCCTCTATCTGATGACTCCATCACCGCCTCCATACAAAAGAAATTCATCTCAAGCATCTCCCTCTCTTCATTTCTTTTCTCAATGATCTATGGTTCATCTATGGAGTTTTCTTAGAAGAGGTTCAACTTAAAAGTTTAAGAGATTTAAGTCGGGATCTTCAAATTCTCCAAAAGGTAAGTTTTAATGGGTTCTAAATTATTTAGGTTTTAAGTTTCAAATCTAAATTTCTTAAGATTAATGTTAGTATATTTTGGGTTATTGGTGTTTTAGATGACGGTCTTAGTGTGAGAATCTCGTGGATCTAAAGCCTTCACCAAAGGAAACTCAAGTTTGGGGTAAACCCTATATTTAGCCTAAATCTAGCAAGGTGAGTTCAAGATACTTTGTGAAAACTTTGTACATGCCAAAAACGTCCATTTTAAAGTATTAACATGTTTTACTTGTTATTTATCAAATGTGTGAGTATTTGGGTAAGGTTGCATATTTTGTATAAAAAGGATTTATAAATCATGAAAGAGGCTTATACTTGGGTTTTAAACATTTTGACAAATAAAGTATAAGTGTGGGTTGTTTGGGTTCAATGTCTTTAAATGAAAACCATTTGGTTGTATTTGCATCTGTAAAGTATTGGAATTTATAAATCGTTGAAAAATACAGGTTATTGCATTATGGGTCATTTTGTAAATGCATGAGTATGAGTTCAAATCTAAACTTATAAACTCAAATACTTAGCATTTTACTGATTCCTAAACTTAATTTCAAGTGGTTGTGTATTTGGGTAAGTTTGGAGGTTTTGGGTCAAAATGAGGATTTTGAGTATTTTGTTGTAAATGATGAGTTGAGCATCATTAATGGTTTAAAATACTTGGAAAGGTTATAAAATGAAATAATCTTTGGTTTTGAAACTCAAAATGATTTGACCTAATTTTTGGTAAAACTTGGACTTGAAAGAAGATGGTTTGTTGAAAAGAGTTTTCAAGGTTGGAAAACTAGTAATACATCTCGTTGATGTATTCGGTAGTAGGACTAGTATGTAATGGATCCATAGGCATATAGTCGGTTTAAAGGCGGGATTATTGTCCCTTTTTGGTCGCATAGAAGTCATAGGGGGCCTCTTACCGTTGGGTATAATGCCGGATCATTACCGGATGCCATTGACTCTATGCATGCGCAATTTGGGGTCATCAGGGGGCCGTGTACTAAGGTGCATAATCGGTTATAGACCGGTTGCCAGTGACCACGCGGGCTTTCGTAGGAGCCATCGGGGGCCGTGTACTAAGGTGCATAATCGGTTGTTGACCGATTGCCATTGACTCCTACGGTTGCTCAACATCAAGTAGTGACCTACTTTTGTATCCGTCACCAAAGATGGTATGATCGGGAATCCCCCGTGAACTTTGGATATTTCTATCCCTTTAAAGGTCCGCGTGAGTTAACGTTTTATAAAACATGGTTAAAAGTATGTTTTCTATCTCCACGTTTATAAACTCAATCATAGTCGTGTGAGTATTGGAATTGGTATGTCGTTAAAAGAATATTTCTATTTTAAAGTATTCTCTTCTAATGTCATTTTGGTCTAAAGCTTTTATTATGGGACTAGTGAATTTGGGGAAAGACGTTGCTTTTATAATAAGGTTATTTCCTTTGAGAATTATATTTTATCAAGCATATCTTTTGGTTTCAAATCAATCATAAATATGTTAAAAACTCTTGAGCTCACTAGGCGTTAAGCCTAACCCGTTTTCTTTGTCGGCATGTGCATCAGGTTATCGTGGGGGTTGGTACTAGTGACACGTGTGGACTTGAGTGCTAGGAAGTGGCACGATAAAGACTCTTGGTGACGTTTTCCGCATTCGGAGATAGCGACTCTTATTGGTTTAGTAACACCCAACCGTAAATAGGTCTTGTATAGGACTTGATTTGTTTGTTGTAGAGGCTTATTACTAATTGTGGTTTGAGGAAAGTTATTTTTTGATGAAATATTAGAAATTTTAAATTAGTCGCTCTTTCCAGATTTGAGGGTGTTACATGATGTGTCGTCTCAAAAATCTCAAGGCATTTACTTGTACCTTAACAATTGATTTTTAGGGTTAATAGGTTTTGATGGTTTTTATATATTTGCTTGTGTTTTATGAACCCATCTTATGGTACTTAAGTTCTTCTGAGTCCAAGATGTCGTGTATAATGGATAATATATTATTTTCTAAAAATAATGAATCATGGTTGATAATAATTATATTGTGCATGAAATTCCGTTATCATAATAATATTGGATTTTTGTTTGTTTACATTTTGATGATAATACATCATCAATATTTCAATATTCGAAAATAGATTGCAAAGACACTTTTGGATTTCCAGGTAGGAGGGAAATCACGTGGATTACTTAAGTCCCTTCAACCTTAGGGTTATTTACACCCGTTTGACAAAATCTTTCGGTCTTATGCAATTATTTCGTTTCATGAAATACATGAATAACATTAATAATTTTAAGAGATTTTGCCATTAAGCAAAAGAAATATTGGTTTTGACATAAAGTCAAATTTAAACTTCTATTATCTTAATAATATTTTTGGAGCATTTGGTAAGAGACCAAAATATAAGGGGGTTGAAAGTGTAACTTCCATTTATTAATTAAGATTGAAAATAATGAGTAGGAACTCATAATCAAGATACACATTTGAATAATATTTTAACATTTTCATGTTATTTATTTTTTATAGCTTTTGGCAAAAAAGACCAAAAGTTTTGAAGGTTGAAAATGTAACTTCCAAAAATTAATTATAAGATTGTGAATTATAAATATAAACTTATAATTAAGATAAACAGTTAAAACAAATAACACGAATAAGTCTTAAATAGATAATCGTTATCTTCTTAAATAACTAAATAAGTATTAACAAAATATTTTACTTTAGATATACAATATTAATAATACAAGTGCATTATATTACGAGTAATATCATATATTGGATAAAACAAACCAAGCAACAACCAAGTAATATCATACATTGAATATTCAAATATTCACATAAAATAAAAACAACTATTTTTATGTAAGCCCAGATCGATAGAGCAGCGGGCTTCAAAGAATTAAATTAGTATTAAATTACAAGTAATATCATATATTATATTGGATGAATAATCAAACCAATAAATAGTTTTTGACAAAAAAACAGAGGACGAGGCTTAACTTTAACATAATGCCAACAACCTAAACAATAAAATAATTCATAAATATAGAAGGCATAAAAATCAAAGTAACCCTAAATATTTTTTTCTGGCCCCTCATGAACACTCCACTTTGGTTGCAACAACCTTCGGGCTAAACACCAATCAACTATAACTTTCAAAGTTCGATAATTATTAAATGTACAGATTCAAGGATTAACAGGTTGATTTTTCTTTAAATTAAAAGATTATGCACTTATCAATTATATAACAAGATTATTATAGAATAATGATAACAAATGGTATCATATGGCACATAGAAACAAATAATAATAAAAAGGTGCAAACACTCAACAAGTTTGGTTTTCAGATAGTTTTGTTTCTGCAGTTTGAACCTAACCACAAAATAATCCATATAGAGTTACTTGAATCATAAAATCAGGAAGCAAACCTGTTACCGGAGCAGAATGGTTGATGTGTACTTTAATTATCTTCGTAGAACGTACGTGTTGATAACGTGTTAAAGGAAAAACAATATTGAACAACAAGAAATAGAGAGAGGAAAGATCTGTCATTCTCATTAATTATAAGCTCTTTAAATAGGGATGAGATACAAGTAGATAACTACAAGAGATAATAGTTCTAACCTATCTCTAATGTGTTTATCTCTATCTATATCGTCATATCCATTAGACGATGACACACTTATCCTACAACAGTTTTCAAATAAAATTTCTAAAATTAACCCTTTTTTAAACTATCAAATAAATATGAATTACAACATTATTATTATTATTATTATTATTGACAATTTTGGTCGTATTTGGTAAGTGAATATAGAAGTTCACCTGCAATAACTCCAGACCACTTGTGATCAGGGGCGGATGTAGAGGGATAAGAAGGGGGGGGGGGGGTCACGGGACCTAGGGGTGTTCAAAAAAACCGGAAAACCGATAAACCGAGTCGAGCCGTTTGATCCGAAACCGAAAAAACCGAAATCTAAAAAACCAAAAACCGAAAAAACCGGGCATTCACGGGGCGGTTTCGGTTTTGAATTTTAGGTAACCGTGGGTAAGCGAACCGAATCGGATATGATGTATATTATATATAATATTTAATATTAAATATTCATATTATGATTTGTATATTTATTAGCCCAAAGTTAAATGAGTGAAATCTTTTACGTTTTGGTGTCAAAAATTACGATGGACGATTAAATTTGATTGTATGAAGTCGTGAAAGAGTCGACATTAACGGAAAAATGGATTTTTAAACAATTTACTTTAATTTAATTTGTAGCGTTTTATTAGTTTTATTTATTTGTTGTGTAACTGTTTTAAATGTTACCATTTTTATAGTGTAAATGATATTTTTTATATAAATTCGGGTAACCGTGAACCGAATTGCAGGTAACCGCCTTATTTCGGTTCGGATCGTTTCGGTTTTGTGTAACCCGCGGTTCGGTTTCGCTTCGGGTAGCGGGGTATCCGCCTCATGCGGTTCAGTTCACGTTTTCCCTACTAACCGAACCGTGAACACCCCAAACGGGACCCCACTGAAATAGTTAAAAATAAATTATATAGGTTAAAAATAAATAAAAATACTACATTGAACACCATCTTGCCGTCGATCGACAAAAACACTAAAAAAGTTTTTTGAAATCAATAAAAAAACCCGAAAAAATCTTTGGAAATCGACAAAAACACTAAGAAAATCTCTTGAAATCAACTAAAAAAACTTTAAAAATTTCCTGAAACACATCGGATGACTTTACGCGTCTTTAGTCTAATTTATTAGGATCCCAGTGAATAAAAATCCTGAATCCAGTAACTGCTAATTGATAAATGTAAGTTGACTTAGAAATCCACTGTGATAAGCTCAAGTCAATGAGAATAGTTTATATTTAGCTTCTTGTTGGTTTTGCTTCTTTCTCATCGTGGTGTCGTGTCCTAGAATTAGGATATTTTACTTGATCAATCATGGCAATTGTTTCCATTGTAGTAATGGAGCCCTAGAATGTGGGCTAAATAGTTAAATTTTCTTGTATTTAATCTTATTTTGAGAAATAAAAAAAAGGGTGTATTGAATTCTATCAAACAAATTTGTAGTCCATTCTTTCATCCATATGATAACGTGCATTTATGTTTATAATTTTATTCTTACAATCCTTGTTTTTTATGTCATTTTATCCTTAAAATTATTTGTTTAAGTCCCTTATTATGTTTATTGTTGAATAGGAGTAAAAGGGGATTAAAATTGATGAAATTGGGCCAAAAAGTCGTTTGGGCGGCTTGTTGGGCGGCTTAAGTCGCATTTAAAGTCGCCCAACTCACTGTGGAGCATATTTTTCAAATGACTGTAAGGGGAAGCATATTTTTTTCAATTTCTGAAGGAAGCGGGCATATTTTTACAAATTTTCCTGAGCATATTTATTCAAAAGAAGAAGACTTAAGGCATACATTTAAAAGGGAGAAAATCTGAGGCATACGTTTCCAATGCCGTATCATTAGTGGGAGAGTCGGTTTTTAAGAGTTTTTTAAGGGGAAAAAAAGGTGGATTTTAAGGGAGAGACTTCTAGGAACGCATTGGGGAGAGCAAAGAATCGATTGGAAGCATTTTTCATCAATTTTCTTTCAACTTTTGGTAATTTCTTTCCTATTTTTAGTTGTAATCTCAACTTAGCCATGTGAGGCTAAGTTTTTCCATTCCAACAATGGTTTTTCTTTAGATTATGTTGCATTTACTTTGAGATTTCGGTGTAATCTTGTGGAACAAGTTTATTTGCGTGTGAATTCCGTTTGAATGTCAATTTCTTTTGAATTGTTAATTAACTTGATCAATTAATTAATATTCTTATGAATGTTTGTTATTTGAAACCCTAAGATCCGTAATTGTATAGGGATTTTGATAAAGTGACAAATGAAATCGTTGA
The DNA here is from genome assembly GCA_036898165.1 of Silybum marianum. Classification (NCBI taxonomy): domain Eukaryota; kingdom Viridiplantae; phylum Streptophyta; class Magnoliopsida; order Asterales; family Asteraceae; genus Silybum; species Silybum marianum. The sequence goes on from CM072535.1 coordinate 30,565,464, forward strand.
TCTCAATAAGGGTTTCAATTTGATTTCTTGAATTCTTGCAATCGAAGCCTTAATAAGCCGAGCTTACGAGCTTATGGCTTTGAATTGGTGTTTTTCTGGTCCGATAAAGCTAATCGCATCTAAGAAATTGAGAGCTTATTCAATTTCTATTTGCGATTAAGATCCGGTTGAAGAGCTTATTTTAACCGGTGTAAATCTAAGAAAAAATATAGGTTGTTAGAGCTTGTTAACGACTATAACCAATTTGGATTTGTTTTGTTGTTTTACGTTTCCGGAATCAATGATAAGTATTTGCATCTTAATCGAGAGTGAACCATTGTTGGGGTTTTAATATATTGCTTTTGTAAGTCATTTTAATTGCATGTTTAGTTTAGTTTAGTTAATCAAATCCAAACCCCCCCTTTTCGTATTTATAAGTGTAGAAGTCTAATAATTGTCACGACCAATCCCTGTGGATTCGACCCTGCTTGCCACTATTACAATTTAGGTTGTAATTCGAGGTAAATAGGTAATTATTATTTGTCGGGCTCGACACCCGTCACCATAGTTGCCAAAAAAAAAAACCATTTGAGTATTCTTCTCTTTGGTACACTCTTAACAATCTTTTAATTATTTCGCACCATAAGGACCATAACTATTTTTTGTTTTCTATTGTTATATTGGTCGTTCAATTTTATATTTTTTTATTGATGATAAATACTTAATTAAAAACTACATAATTTTTTTATTTTGATGTTATTTTAATCGTTTTGACCCGAAAGTATATTTTGTTATAAAAATAGTTATTCTATTGTAATTTAATAAACTACATAAATTAATTAAAAAATATGAACAATTCATTAGTGGTAGATTGGTTATTTTATTTGTTCAATCATGTTCAGTACTGTCTTACCAAACAATGAATAGTTGTTTTGTCATTTTCTGTTTTAGATAGTCATTTACTATTTTTGTCATATCTTGTCTGGATACCAAACGCACCCTAAAAGATTACATTTTAACTTCAATAAATTCTTTTTCTTAAAGAAATCTTCATTAATTATATTATTAGAATATTTTATAACATTTATATTTCAAACACTTTAAAAAAAAGCTTTATATAAAATAATAATAATAATTTAATCTTATTCGTAGAAATAAATTGAAAAATCACTCCTCTCTCTTCAACATCAAAATGAGATTTGGTTCAAGTAACGCCATATGCCGAAATTGAAATATGAACAAATTGGAATGAAATTTAATCATATTTAACCATGCATTTCGTTAGCAACTTAACATGAATTGAAGTGGAATTTGTCAAAATAATTTGAATTTGTCTGTTTGGTTCGTAGAATATAATAGTGATACCAATGTTAGCAATGGCGGCAGTAACAATGGAGACCGTGGTGCTGGGAGTGAAGGAGTGAAAGCGACATTAGTAAGAGCCAACAGTGGGCAACAATGAGAGTAAAATTAAAATCATGGTAGAACGGAATGAAATAAATATAAAAACATAATAGTTTTTCTTAAAAGATAGAACAAAATTATTAGAATTTGTTGCTAAAAAGTAAAACCTAAATATAATTCAAATTCCATACCAAAACACAGAATAAACCAAACACAAGAACACGATCTGCTCAATAGAATTGATCATTCCAACGCCACCCAAGTTTTTAAAAATTCTATAAGCTAAGTTTTATCTTATTTTCTACACAAAATCCAACAGCTTTGCTAAAATGGAAAAAAAATGGGTTTTTATTTTCTAAACCTCTCCAATAGCTTTGTTATCTTGTTCTCTATAAGAGCATCTCCAACAACATTGCTAAAATAGAAAAAAATGTGTTTTTTTTCCTCTAAATATATCCAACAAATTTGCTATATTGTTTTCAATAATATAAAAAACTTGGAATTTTTCCAAATTTAGAGAAATCTCTAAAAGTTGACAATGAGAGAGAAAAATGACTATTTAAGTCAATCTTACTAATAAGATTATTTTTTTTATCATTTTAGATTAAGTTTTTTTTAAAAGTGTATTGGGATGATAAATAAAAGAATATTATACTAATATAATTTATGTTAAAATCTCTAAAATAGAAAATCCGTTGGAGATGAATGTAAATTTTTTTAGAAATTTTAACTTTTGATTCTCTGTTTTAGAATTTTTTTTAGAAAACCTATTGGAGATGCTCTAATAGAAAAAACTTGAAATTTTTCTAAATATAAGGAATTCTCTAAAACATGATGGTAGGAGAGACATATTGTTATTTTATTCCATCTCACCAATGAGATTAAAGTTTTATCATTTTATATGTATTTTTTTAAAGTGTATTTGGATGATAAATTAGATAATATTATATTAATATAATTTATATTAAAATCTCTAAAATACAAAATCTGTTGGAGATGAATATAAATTTTTTTAGAAATTTTTACCTTTGGTTCTCTATTTTAGAAAAATTATAGAAAACCTATTGGAGATAATTTAAATAACAATATAAAGGATCTCTTCAAACAAAATAAAAGAACAAAATATTCATTTTCTAAAAGGGAAAATTACAATAAACCCAATGGATTTTTGTATTTGGAACAATTAAGTCACTGGACAATTTTTCGGAACAAATAAACCATTAAACATTTCAAAACCTGTTAAATAAATCCTTGGACTTTATAAAACCTGTTGGATACACCCTTATGATCTTCAGATTACTTGTTGCATTAGTTTTACATGCATACATTATAACTTGAGCTTATTTATTCAATCAAACATCCGAATTAATATTATTTGCTGCAATCCTGAAAATGGTGTTGCAGGAATACACGAAAAGACAAATGGTGGGGCTGATCAACCTTGCTGAATTGTGATTTTAAGATATCTGTATATGATGTTCAAAATGTACATTTCAATACTGATTACAATAACCTTTTCATGATTGAATAAACTATAAATCATTTTTTTTCATAATTGCTGTAAAACTCAATAACTCATACACAACTTTTTTAAACTAGGTCAGTGTTTTGACTTTTGAGAGTAAATTTTATAGTGTTTGTTATATCATATATGTGCATTTATATATATCCAAAATCAAATTAAATCATCCGTTTAAAATGTAAAAAATAACTCTTCCAACCTTTGAAATCAAACTAACGTGTGGAAACAACATGAGAACTCAAAAATTGCAGGAATCGAACATAAAAACTCAAAAAAATCGAACCTAAGAACTGAAAAACGAACCTGTGGAGCGCCAACTGCTAGTTCGTCGGCCGGTGATGATTAGGAGCGTGGTGAGTGAAACGTGAGAGGCGTGCGATTTGGGGTTTTGGGAGATCGAGTAAGCGATCGTAAGTTTTAGGTTTTTTTTTAAATTTATATATTTACCTCATCAACAGGTTGCAAGTTACCAAAGGGATGTATTTAACAAGTTTAAAAAATTATAATGGTTTATTTAACTTTTGCTAAAAGTCCAATGGTTTATTTGTTCCAAAAGATTGACCTGTGAATTAATTGTTCCAAACACAAAAGTCCGTTGGATTTTATTGTAATTTTCCCTTTCTAAAATAAAGAAGCTATTTGAGATGCTCTTAGCTTTTCGGAGCTTCTGATGGAACATATATTTAAAATTTGATGGTAAAAAAAAATTCTTAAGAGCAAAAGGAAGAAAACATATTAAAAAGTTGGTAAAAAATAAACCAAAACCGTTATCATAGAAACATCGGTAGAATCCGAGTATTGCCGCTCAGCAATTGTTTCTCGACTCTTTACATTATCGACTTTCAACTCATAACAAATACAACATACGAATAACATGATCATACCTTCCATGGTCTTTCTGCTTTCAGACATTTATCAGTTTACAAAAACAACGTTATTGATTCTGATTTCAGACTTCAGACTTCACCACCACCTCTTAAAAAAAACAAATAACACCTAATAAGCATCTGTATGGTCATTGGCCGGTTGATCCTAGCTAGGATACCCGGGGGTGCAACCATTGGCCTTCCAAGAGATCATTTTCCGATGATCCCGACCTCTATAAGTTCTTGTGACAAGCCCTCCATTAACGGGTTTGCACAAACCAACATCGACCACATTAGTACTCTTTCCTTTCTCGGTAGATAAAGATCCATCGCTCACATAAAAATCGAACAACATTGCAAGGCAACATACCTGATGGGCCAATATATAATTCTCTTCCTCCCAAGATATCATTTTTATTACGTGAATGTTTACCTAAAACATGCAAGATGCATATGGATTAGAAACCCAGATGAAAAAGAGTAAAATTGAAGTTTTAACGGTTGTTCTTTTTCTGTTTCAAGTTATAAGATAATACCCCTCTCAGGACAGGTTTAAATGAGAACCGTAAATATTTTAAGAACCCAAAACAAACTATTCATGTTTTTATTCATCATGAATGGCATGATCGATGTTATGAATAATGAAAACTGTTAGGATATTCATGATTATTCATCATGAACAATACGTGAAACAGTTGGTTTCAGGTTCTCAAAATATTTATGGTACTCAAACTAGTAAAGTGGGTTCTTTTATGGGACCGAGGGAGTACAATTTATCTTAAAAAAAGTGTTCAGCACTCAAGATGACTTAAAATGAAGGAAAAACAATCTTATGAATCCATGGCAGCTTAACGAGCTTAATGGAACTCGTAGATTATTCGGTCAGCTATACATGACTGTTTGGTAGTGGCTTAATGATATAGAAAGTGGTTTATTAAGCTTCTAGGGGGAAGCTTTACGCAGAAAACCAAGTTTTTTCCAAACCTGCCCCTCCTAACTTAAAAACAAGCTCCTTCCTTCTATGGAAAAACCCTCTGAACATAAACCTTCTCAATCTATACAGCACACAAACAACTTTATCCATACAGGACTTAATGGAAAGCCAACCAAATAGCCCCTTATTGTAACATACTGTAAAAAGCAGAAAGTTTCTTATTGGTTACCTCAGCTTCCATGGCTCGCAATTCATTAAACCACTCGTTAGCCTCAGTCTCCGATCCAGTTCCTGCAGTAGTGGCTCTAAAAAGATTCAGGGTAAAAAGTGGCGGCCTCAAGGGATATTCCATACTGATGTTGATCTGCAATAATAAAATTTTAAAAACACGACTTTTGGATGATAACAATTTTTACAAACCAACAAAACAACATAACACGTTGCATATATATATATATATACCTTGGCTTCTAATTTCATGAGCCCATCACTGCTGTTGACTTTTCTTGTTAGAAGAAGACGGTATTCGCGGACCCCACATGACATCCATGAGTTATCGATTACCTTTAAGTTCCCAGTCCCAGATACCTCATCAGTCTCTGGCTCGGTTTGTGGTGGCTCATCCACCTCACTGTCGGAGAATTGCATCAAATCCAAATCTTCATCGTGCTTTCTAAAACTTGGCGATTTCCCTTTGCTCATTGGAGAAGCCATGGATTTAGTAATCAAAGCAAGACGTTTCGAATGTTCGATGCCTGATCCCTTCAAGGGCGTAATGGTAATTTCATTGACGATAGTCGTGGCTGAATTTAGAGATGGAAGCTCCCCATCTTCCCTTACGTTCTCTATCTCTGCCTTTGAAGTATCGGGTTCACTAACCATCTCGATTTCCTGTGAAACTTGAATTTGTTCTCCAACAGATGTTGCTGCAGGCTTGGGTGATGGCTTAACCGTCCAGCTCTGCAAACTGCAGAGACGAGCATGTGAAAACCATGGTACGGTTCTACAAGTCAAAGCAGGCCATTTAAGCTTTGTTAGCGAGTCAATCTGCTCCCTGTAAAGTCAACCAAAGATTTCCAAGTTTTCAATATGCACACCTACTGACAAAAAGAAAATAACACCCAAATAAAACACATAGTTGAATAGAAATTCTCAAAAAGCCACATAAATGCAAATCAAACATCCAATGAAACCATAAAATTAATTTATTTCAAGAACGTTTTAACAAAACAACAAGTCCAAACTCGGTCAAACGACGTGAAACCGTCATATCATACATTCATGACTCTCTAAAAGTCTAAACATACAGTGTAGTAACTCACGCAAGAGCCAGCTGAGCCTTTTTTCTAGCCCGAATCCTTTGCACAACGGTCTGCACCCTGTTCTGTTGACGATATAAAGATAACCCAGAAATAATAGCGGTTTGTTTAGTTGTTTCACCGTTTGTTGAATCCCCACCTGTAGTAAGAAGGGGTGAAACCTCCGGTAAAAAATCAATCCCGGCTAAATGTTGTGTCCATTTATATGGACGTGAAGATCTTTTTTCATCAAATATAGGACCATCGCCACTCCAGAGCTTAGCTGACTGCATGATTAGAAACAATGAACTTTGATAATAAACACTTGGAATCGTCTTATATGAAAAATAACAAAAAAAAATGTGTTAACGAAAAATGAAGACCTGGTGAGGCAGCTCGAGCCCTGCGTCATTTGGGAAGAGGTTGCATAAGATGTTACTTTCTGGACCGTCATTCGATCCCTCAATACCAACACAAACGACATTTAACTTCAGTAAATACTCGAATTTTAGTACAATAAGTTTTGTGGATTTTGGATCAGAAGTTTCGTCATCGTGTATTTGGAGGATGAGTTTAAGTGGGTGAGTTTGATATATTCTTGCTGGATCGAGACTCTCTTTAACTTGGATTTTCTTTGGACGTTTTCTCCTTCTTTGGCCATCGTCTTCTTCATCAGGGATGTCATCTTCTAACTTGGAATTCTCTATATTAGGAGAAGTTATGCCTGTAGCATTAAGCAGTATTATTTATTTTTCTTGTAAAACATCAAGCACTAGTTTATGGGTGCCATAGGATAAGAAAAAATAAATTTAGCTAGATAAATATAATTAAAGTAATAATTTCATTAGATTGATAACCATATAAATAACAAATTTATTATGTTAACTTGAATATTATGGATGTGAAGGATAAGTGCATCAAGCTTATGAAGCATATGGTAGCGACTACTGGGTACCATTTAAAATTATGCTAAGAAGATTGAGTGAAAAGAATAGCGAAAGAAATTCCTTTTGGCTCTGGTGTTAGCATACATATGACGTAATGTAGACCACATGAAAATATCTATAAAGATTTCAGCATTAAGTGATATTTTTTTTGTCTTTTTCATCAACAAATTCATGAAGGATCTACATAGACAGGAAAGACTTTATAAGCAAAAGGTGATATTGTTTCTGTTGTCACGTATAGAAGCAAAAGATCCTGAAATATCAACTTTAAAATATCTAGGTTTGAGTGACTTTCTCTTTCATTTACTATATATACTACAACTTAAAATGATACCTCCTCCATAACACAACTACATATTTGACTTTTGTGTGTCAAATGAGCTTCTTTATTAACTTGAAATATTAATAAGAACTGTTTCGTTGTCGACCAAAATGGTTCTTGAACTAAAAAGGTAACAAGATACCACAAAAATAGAGCATTTTGTAATTAAATGCTAATAACATGTCCATGGTTTGAATTTTCATAATTATAAGTCGATTCTTTATCCGGACACAAGTACATAATTCCATGAAATACATTGCTGAGAAAAAATGAACCATACAATTGAAAGGTGGTTATTCATGCCATTGACAATTGAAAGCCATATAAACTAACCAGCAAGTGCAGCCTAGAAGTCTACAACCTAAACATGACACTATTTTTGCATAGACCTCGCAATACCATCCCATACACAATAAAAACAGCAAAAAAGGACCACTTTTTTGTAATTGTTTAGGTCAACTTTGGCCAATTGTTCTATGGGTCAAAATGGGCGCACATTTAAAGCAAAACATGAAAGTAAACGGGTAAGAAACAGGACAATTGGGTGGTTGGATAAGGATATGGCGGCAGTAATAATCTCCTGCCTGATGTGGATAAAAAGTAGCTCTACAGTAATTTACAACCGTATTTTAAATTTTCAAATTTCATGATAAATATGAAAATTTCTCTTTTCAATTCTATAATATTTTGAGATCAAATCTGCACCATCTTGACCGGTTGCCCAACCCAACCCAACCCAACCGCGGTTTTGCCACCTCTATTTTTTACACAAAACAAGCCATGTCATTTTCAAAATTTTGCTGATTAACAACCTATGCTTTATGCCACAGAGTCGATCCATCATGTAACACCCCCCAAAAGCCAAACACCCACGTAAGAAAGAATAAGATGCATATGTTGTAAATTGTTACCATTGTCCTTATTGGCTTGCTGTCGGGCAAATACATGAGCATCCTTCATGCTTCCCACAATCTCGAGATCAATACTCTCACCAAATGCTTCTTTATGCGCTAACAATTGTGAGTATATCACATAGAGAGGAGGTGGAAGCAACTCTGCTGACTGATGCTGCTTCAGTTTCTTTGTGTGAAGAATTCCCAGTTGGTTTTGTACTGGAAGAGATGCCTTCTTTAGAGATTTAAGGTGTGAAGGAAGACTTGATAAAAACTTCTTCCTGTTAGCAATAGTGTCCTGAAGGATCTTCTTTTGCTCTTCCATTTTCTCATGGAGCTTGGACAATTCTTTGCGCTAACAAGAGAAACATACTAGTATTTTGTCAAATGATAACATCAGCATATACATACATATACATGTATGTGCGTATATATGTGTGTGTGCATGCATGTGCTGGGAGAGAGAACGAGAGAGAGAGAGAGTAAACAAATATGAAAATACTCAAAGAAGAATATGAATATACCCACGATTGGAGATGTAAAACATAATATCCAAGATGTAAAACAAGTTTTTGCTATTAGAAGGGGAGGCAATCAAATTGACGATTAATAAAGTTACACACAAAATACTGCCTTGTTATTCAATAATAACAATATACCTGAAACAGCTCAAAATTGAGCCTCTTAAGCATCAAATCGTGGGCACTGTCATTTGACTGTACAGAGTTTTTAATTTGTTCTGGTGCATCTCTGAAAAAATCTTCCTCTGAAACAAGTTCGATATCTGGATACTTGGACTTAAAGTCTTTGCAAGCCTTTATTGCTTTCACATAATGATTTTTCTCATACATAAGGTTGTGGAGTTGCAGCGTTGTGAAGTCTACAGGTGCTTTTGCATGCTCAGTCTCTGCTTTTACAAGATCTTCTTCAAGCAATATGGAACGATTTGCCTGTAAAGAAACACAATAAATTGAAGGAGCCCAAACATGGTATATGTCAATGTTATCATAAACACTATATGTTCAGGCAGCAAGGCACCAAAGAACAACCAGGAGCAGACATATGGGCACAATATAGAATATACATACAGAAAAGGGTAATTAAGATGATTTACGGTACAGTTTACAATAATAAAGAATTATATCGTAATGTGAATACCAGAAAATGGAACAAATTACTTGGTTTATAATTTTTAAGAATGATGATGCACTGTGGTTAGATACATGGAGCATAGTAACATGAGTAGGAAGCATATTGGACCCAACTGATTCAGTGTAGTTTTTTTCTTAGAAATTTCTACTTTCTTTTAAAGTGTACAGGGCTGTGTTTAAAGATACACACTTTGTTTTCTTATTAACAGGAAACTCATCTATATAAGATTAAAGGAAACTAATTTATGTGGACCTAATTTACAGCCGTTATCATATATCTAAACCAACATCCTACCTCAAGTTGAGAGTTGAGAGTTGAGACATGCATATTTATAAGATTAAGACCCAAGTTGCAGATGATTATATCAAAGCTTCGCTTGTACAATCCTTTTATTTGATGAAGTGACGTCAATTTCTATGTATTCTGTCCTATCATGCTGCACAGAATTATTAGCAATGCTCATGGTAGCCTTGTTGTCACGTATAATTTCATATGACCCTCCAATGGTATTGTAGCTTCTGTAGTACTTATTTGAGCTAAATTGCCTCATAGATTTAATTGACCATAGCAGAGAACCGTGCTTCAGCACTGCTGTGACCCACTACATTTTGCTTTTTTTTACTTTACCAAGTTCCTAGATTTCCCCATACAAACTAGCAGTATGAATTGTAGATCTTCTACCAGTATTTGGAGCTGTCCAATCTGCATCACTGAACACCTCAATAATTCCTTGAGAGATATACCTTAATGAACTTCTTAGGAGAGTGCATATGGCTGATTAAACTGACAATGAAAGCATACTCCGGACTTCTATGAGACAAGTAGATTAACTTCCCTTTAATCTAGATAGCCACTATATAAATTAACTTTGTTCCCACTGCAAAAATTGATACTTGATACAAAGTAAACATAATGCAAAAAATCACAAGTCACTTTATATATTGCCTAATCTTCTTCCTGAAAAACGCTGAATACTCAATGGTCTCAACAAGTCAAAATACACACACAGATACTGTCCAAAATGTAAAAAATGCATGAAGGTTAAGATATATGTCATTGAAAACGATACACTTTGACAAGATTAGGTCATTTTCCACTAAAGAAGGATCCTTACTTCAGAAAAATAGGAACTTTTTGCAACGTAAAACCTAATTGACTAAAAGAAGTACTACATCATAATTCCGCAAAAAAATGCATCAAACTGACGTTCACATTTACTATAGTAATTCAAATTTGATTCTTCCACAAGCACTAAACTCCCATTAGGGCTGGTAACAAATGAAATAAGCATAAACGCAGATAGATAAAAGATAAGGTACCTTCCGAAGGTTCACAAAGTTGATAAGCATGTGCGTGACGAGCTCAGGCAGTTGTGATTTGGTAGTATCACCTCCTCCTCCTTGTTTCTTCACTGAAAGCATCTGTGCAACTATATCCTCCACGGAGGTCCTAGTCTTGTGAAGCAAATCGTACGCAGATGTATCGATCTTCCGATCCGGTAAGATCTCGCCGGGTTCCGCCATATTCAAATCCATTATTCAAAATCGCCCTCTCCGGTCTCCACCCACCCTCCGCCACTTTGAGTCCCTGTATATTCTCGATTTCTCCCCGTTTCAGAGTTTCGGCCAAGTCCACGAATACGATGTCGTTCCGTTAGCGCTTCTACCAATTCGGTCCAATATTTCTTATTGGGCTCATTAGCTTTTTTCTGGGCCAAAGTTTTTGAGGCTTTCATAATTCATCCTAAAATATTTAATAAGTTATCTTAGGTTGCGTTTGGTACTCGGTCTCAGAGATGGTCAAAAAGTGGTGACGGGCGGGGCCCAGATCGGTCTATGTTCCAAACACTATTTTCGTAATTGGTTTCTGTAAAAAAAATGGTGGCCTGGTTAAGGTACTTCATACCGGTTATGAGAACCGGTCCTAGAGGTGGCAATTCTCGACACGACACGAAACACGACACGAACCCGACACGAAAATAAACGGGTTAGGGTTGAACTTTTTGACACGCGAATCCGTCAACCCGCCAACCCGTCAACCCGCCAAATAAACAAGTCAGGTTCGGGTTGACACGCCAACCCGTCAAAATTTATTAAAAATAATATATATATATATATATATATATATATATATTTTATGCTTTATTTTAAAATCTAAAAGATTAATCAATAGAGTTTCTTTCGTTTTGTTGTGTAAATTGTAATCCCGTCCGTCAAAACTCAAACGTAGAAATGTGAAACATGAACACCTTACCCTAACTCAGAATACTCAACAGTAGCTACGACGGCGCTCTACCTAGAAACAAGAGATTTCATGACCCCCAACCCGCAAACGACCTGCCAACCCGCCAACCGGAGACACGCCAACCCGATAACACGCAAGTTGACTCGCCAACCTGCCACCCCGCGACCAACCCGCCAACACGAACGTGTGCGGGTTAGGGTTGTGTATCTCGACACGATTAGCTAAATGGGTTGGGTTAGGGTTGAGTATCCATGACACGCCAACCCGCCAACCCGCGACACGACAACCCGAACACGACATGATTGCCACCCCGGTCCTATGTATTATTTTTTTAAATTCGATTTTTTATATAATTTTTTTTAAAGAATACAAAAGTGTTATTCTAATACACTTTGAACATATTTAATTTGGTCAATCAAATACATTTGAAAAATACGTTTTATTATAATTTTGTTAGAACATCTCCAACAAATTCCCCAAAATTTCTCCAAAATGAAGAACAAAATTCAAATTCTCCAAAAAAGTTTACATTACAGATGAGCGGAACAGACCGAAATCCCGAACCGAACCGGTACGAGTACCGAATGTGATTACTGGTTCGGGATTCGGTATTGGGTTTTTTCAATTTCGGGATTCGGTACATTCGGTACCGGTACTAGTCCCGGTAAATCCCGAACCGAACCGGGAATTTAAAAAGTCATTTCTCAATTTGAATTGGTAACAAACCCTTCCCGTTTTTATAGAAAATCCACCTAAATATATTACAATTTTCGGTTCTTGTATTTTCCACTCAAATACCGATTTTTTCTTGCAATTCTTCATATTTCGGTTCTTCCAATTCTCCAAAATCGGTTCCGTAATTTCTCCAAAACCCGGTTCTTGCATAATCGGCTCCTCCAATCCGTTTCCGCTTAAGTGATTTTGGTTTTTGTTATTGTGTATAATGGTCAACAGTGAAAAACGATAGTCGTCCCAAAAAATGGTACCAAACGGTTCTAGTCCCGAAAATCTCGGTACCAGTACCGAACTTCTCTTATCGGTTCGGTATTCGGTATTGATTTTTTCCACTCCCGGTATGGGTACTGGTCGGGTACCGAGCTCATCCCTAGTTTACATTCATCTCCGGCAAATATCTTATTTTGGAGAATCCATCATTGATTATAATATTAAAATATTGTACTCATCTATTAAATCTCTGTAAAAATTTATTTTCAAATTTTCTTATTGGTGCTCTCATTTAGTAATCATTTTTTAATTGATTTCCATATTTGAAGAAAAAACTATTATCTCTTATACTTTCTCCATTTTAGAGATAGTTTTGGGAAATCTGTTGGAGCACAATATTAGTTCAAAATCCTCATTTTTTCCATTTTCCGCATTTTGGGGAAACTGTTGAAGATGCTCTAATGTGTTTTCAATAATTTTTTTGCATTTGTGAGTTGGTTTTTTTCCCCATGCACCATACCATATAACTTATATATAGTGAATATAGGATACTGAGACAAAAAGGAGTCAAAATGGGAAAAACATTGGGTAACGGTAATAAAACAGTAATATTTTTGGAAAATTGGGTTGGTTCTGGGTCGGACCATAATCGGTCCCAAACTAGTCTCGGGACGATTCAAACCTTCTTTTTTGCTAAAAATTGTAACCGGTCCCACATTACTAAAACGGAAGGCTTTCATCTAGAGACATTTCCCTAGGAAACCCGTCGCTAAAAGGTAATTCGTCACCAAACCGTCACAAAAGTTCATTGCTAAATTGTTGGTGGGTAAATTAAATCAGTGACAGATTACCTAGAAAGTCATTTGTTTTGTAGTGTCAGTCCGTCGGCCCCAAATTAAAAGACAATATTGGATCGGGTCGATCCCGATCCTCTCCCGGTCCAGGGCCAAACGGGGCCCATTTGGCCATCTCTACCCACACTGTACCATAAAATGACAAAATTTAATGTTTCATATTTGGCGTAATATGCGACATGAAAAAAATATATAGATCCAATAGGATTTGATGAGATAAAAGATTTTTTATTCCACCAAAATAGATGGAAAAACATGGGATAAAACCAAAAGATTATCAGTCTCTCATTATTTGAAAAAATCTTAATATGATATTTGTGTCTCGATCATATGATGGGATCTTTGACACCTAATTTCCTGTGTCAGGCTTGAAATAGGTCTATAAAATTCTATATTATTGTGCATTTAATGATGCGTGTAACATATGATTTTGTTTAAAGAGTAAGTGTTTTGATTATTGAAGTGTAATCGGTGGTCTTGCTGTCTCATTCAGATGATGAGATCTTTGATACGTAACATCCTGTGCTAAGTTTGAGTTAGGTACTTATGTTTATAAAAGTTATACATTATTGTGCATTTAATGATGCATGTGACATATAACTTTGTTTAACGAGCATATATTTTGATTATTGATGGGTAATCTTGTTAAGACCATCTTCAACCATTGACTCCATTTTTATACCAAGATGGTGTAGTTTCGATATAAACCATTACACTATTTTATAAACCATCAAAAGATTGTAAACTATGTAAGCTGACGATCTCAATCGTTCAACAAGTCTAACAAATATCTGATTTTATTTTATTATATCGATTGGTTTCTAATATAAAACATTAATCATAATTAATGAACTCTAATCGCATTTCTTAAATATTCAAATAATAATAAATAAACTATCATCATTTCCATAAATATTGGTTTACATGTATAGTTTACAATATATTTATGGTTTACAAATGAATACGCCTCATAGAAAATATTATATATATATATATCACTTTTAATTGATGAAATGAATAGTGTTGAATAAAATTTGATGTTTTAATGTTAACGACTTCGTTTTGATGTTAAATTTGTGTAACATTAAACAGGATTTGGGGGTAAAGACGAATTTGGTGTACATTATAGGTGACAAAATTGAGAGGTTGAGTGGATCAGGTAATGTGTACCCGAAACAGGTAAATATGTAAGGCATGTCGAAACAATTGGATTGATTTTGTCAACATTTCTTTTGTCTATTTTAAAATTTTCATGAATAATTAGTATATTATGTAAATTACAAAAAAATTACTGAAATAATGATCCATTTTTAATAAAACAATTTAAGAGGTGGTAGGTATTTAAGCAATACTTTGAACAACTATTCAATTATATTATTTATTTTTCTAGTTTTTGTTTTACTCATTAAATTAACTGTCATCAATACAACCTAAATTTACCTACTTTACAAAAATTGGTTGAAAACGACACGTGAAGTAGGGTCACATAATTGTCTTTGCGGCTTAATCGACCTAATTAACTTGAAACTTTGATTGGGACAAATAACAAAAAAAAACCCATTAGAAAAGACGTTGTCTATTACTTAATTAAGAGGTGGATATTGGAGGTGTTGACAATATGTCTAATTAGAGTCAAAATAAACGAATGGGTTGGACCTTTAATTTTTGAAAAAAAGTTTAAAAAAACCCAATGAACTATCAGATTTTATATGATTAAGTCCTTAAACTATTTTTTTTATTGATAAAACTCTTAAACTTTCTAAACCGGTTATATACATCCTTGTAATCTGTAAAAACAAGTTAATGTGATAAAAATTAAAGAAAAGTCTACAAAAACCCAATAAACTATCTGATTTTTATTCAACCCTATCATCCACAGTAAAATATTTACTTTGATAGGCACCAGTTTGTTCCAGTTGGTTAGGCTCTGCTTACTCTCCAAGGTTTTGGATTCAATATAATTTCGAACAGACGCTACCGAAGACTCGCATGCTCCATCCATAGACCATCGCCACCTGTCTTGTTGGTTGGACAAAAGTGTATTACCAAGTAACTCTTTCAACCTTTCTATCCTCTCTTGGCGCTCTGCGTAGGACCGAATCCCAATCTTCCAGGAGCGCACGATCTTTAACTGGGGCCTCTTTCGGATCCAACATGTATATTCTTGGAAATTTCAATTTAAAAGGGCCGTCTTCCAACCACGTCTCTTCCCAGAATAAAGTTGATCTCCCATCTTCTATCTTTTTCTTGCATAACTCCAGAAGGTTTATCCCTTTGTCAGCCAACTGCCAAACAACCCTATAGAATTCCGATCCATGTTGTGTGTTGCCTCTTTGTGGATTAGCCTTTCCCCAATCACCGCGTCTTTGTCCATACACTGCTTTGATTACTTTTACCCACAACGTGTTTTGTTTCTCCCGAAACCGCCAACTCCATTTAAATAACAGTGCTCTATTGAAGGCGAAAATACTTCTGATACCAATTCCCCCATCTTTGCGCTAAACCATGCATTTTTTTCATTTCACCCATGCCATTTTCTTATTCTCACTATCACCTCCATTGAAAAAACGATTTTAGAGCGATACAGGAATATTCTCTATCGAACTCAAAATTTTGTAGATGGACATGAGGTAAGTGGGTAGACTACTTAGAACATATTTGATAAGAGTAACAATGCC
The DNA here is from genome assembly GCA_036898165.1 of Silybum marianum. NCBI lineage: Eukaryota > Viridiplantae > Streptophyta > Magnoliopsida > Asterales > Asteraceae > Silybum > Silybum marianum. The sequence continues at coordinate 30,581,502 of CM072535.1, forward strand.
CCTACTGACAGCGTTCGAGCTTTCCAACAAGAAAGTTTAGAAACAAACTTGTCGATAACTCCTTTCCACCCGTCTCTTTTGGACATAATTCCCCCAACTACAATAGAGTAGTGCATTCTACTCTCCCATGACCCCTACTACGACAAAAAAACCTTTTGTTTTTTTTAAATATCAACATTTCTGGTAAAAGAACTATAATAAATAAAAATTGATATACAATGCGGTGCATATATGTGCATATATATATATATATATATATATAACCCTGGTTAATAATTTAAAACCGCAAACCAAAGCATATAATACAATTATAAAAACATAAACTATAAACTATACCGTGAAAATTCAAAACAAATAGTTTAACGTAGTGCGCCAATTTATATGGTTTTATAAACACATTAGCTGCCATATTCTTGCATAACAACATATTATTTTGCCAACACATAATTCAATAGTCATACATACGGTTGTGGCGCCATTACAAAACTATGGTTCAAAATTAACTAATACAAAACTATGTGTACATATATATACTAATTAATATGATCAGAATTGGAATTTTTCGACGGATTTTTCTGCTAAAATTTCCAACGAGTTTGTGACGTATAAGTGACTACCAACATATCACCATCGATGAAACCCCTTTATTTAGTAGTGTACAATTAGCATCATAGCATTTTTCTGTTAATTAATTAAACGCAATTCCCTTCTTATTTAATTATGCACCCTTTTAGCCATTTTCCGTGCAACATGTTCATCGTTCAGTCGTTGGTATAAGATCAGTCCCGAGTCGGGTGATGTCAACGTAGTCTTTAGGACCATGAGCTGCTAATCCCGGGATTATCAATCCGACCATCCTAAACAATTTTTCGAAACTTCCTTCCTTGTATTCTAAACCCTTCCAGTACGGCAAAATGAAACCCCTGATTACCTCCCAAATTGCATTCAGATACTTGGGTATAACCCACACCAGGGAGAAGTAGTTCTTGTTTGGTTCTTCCTTCATAACCTGATCAAATATTTATATTCAAATATCGCCCGTATAAACATAAACACCCAAAGTGTACGTATGATCATAGCATATTCTTGCTTATGGTTAACATACAAAATCAACCTTATAAGATGCTAATTAAAGATGTCTAGTTAAGGTCTTAACATATTGTTTTATAAGATTTATGTTTATATGAATGACCACACAAATACAAATGTGCGTCCTATATAAAGATGTTACAATAGGTTTTATGACACACGTTTTTCTTAGTGTTACAAAAGAAGTGTCCTATGAGTATATCTTTTAAGAAAACACTTTTAATTTTATAATAATGTCATATATAAAAGACAATAAGATGTTTTTATTTCAAATTATGTTAAAAACTTATTGTAAAACCAGTACTTAAAGACACAAAAAGGTGTCGTGTAGTTTTAACTTATTGTAACACTTATATAAAAAGGAGTTTATAAGGACCTTTAGACATATTTAACGTCTTATAAAGTTGATTTTGTTGTTGTGACATATATGTACACGCGTAACGACCAATTAAGACCATCAAGTTTTTTTTGGAAGGATGTCCTAGGCTATGCCTGGACTAATCCTGACAAATTATGACTGCAAGACATCAGCTCTGATAAACCCAATGATCATAATTGTTGTGTACGTCTGGATTCGAACACTGGATCAATGGCATATTATTCCACCACATCCCCTGGGGCCTCAACCACTACGCCACAACCCTTGTGGTTTTAAGACCATCAAGTTCTTAACTTGAGTTGTTAATTAACATCTTAGAGGTCGTGGGTTCAAATACTCTTTCCTCTTAATCGTTAGACCGTTTGAATTGGTTCATAAAACATGATCAAACTAATATAAGCTGGGTTAAAAACGAGTGTTATATATATACATACCTTGCCGCGGTAGAAGCTGTTGAAGTATAGCGTGATTCCGAAATGCTTAAAGAATAGGGCTTTATCATCATAAGGCAACCTAGGCACCATATCATTGCTATAAACATACCTAAAATACTTCACATTATAATCTTCAATCATTTTCATCATATGCCTCCCAAAAGACTCATCACCAACTCTTGGCTGCCCAAAAGTATAAACCCCTTCTAACCTTTTCAAAAGCCATTTCTCTTCATGTAACCCAAGCACGGCTACAAACAAGATCGCTAACGCCCCTCCCAAACTATGGCCGGTGATTATAAACTTTGCATTTGGATTCTTTCCTAGAATCTCTCTTAGCTTTTCTCGGATCTTGTAGTACGCAAAAGGGTGGTGGTCATTTGGATTTGGAGGTGGTTCGAGTTCTTTTGGCCAACCCTTAATCTTTTGTAATCCGAGTGCTTTCAAGAACCCACCGTGGACTCGACCAATGCATTGATCGGAGTCGTTGGTGTTTTTGAGCTCGTACCATGAGATGTCGATGTCTGTTATCCAGTCGTTGGCGTCGAACGGGCTGGTTCCTCTTAATGCAACGACTATCAGATTGGGGTCTGATGCATCTTGAAACATGCTTGCATGTGTTGTGAATTGATTTTGATAATCTTTGAAACACAATCGTAAATTTGGTTTAGAAGTTAATAGATTCAAGGGTCTGAATTAATGTAATCACCGAAATTAGTCACCTCTTTACTTTACATCACACTAGAATTTATATGAAAGTCGTAAATGAATATTTTATAGAACTTAAGTTTATAAGGTTACAAGACAAAAAGGAGGTTCAATGGAAAACCTTGAGAAAAACTGAGGAACACCTTGGGAGTCTTCCATATGGATTATGGACATGATGCATTTGTGCACAGACGGTATGCACAAATGCATACAAGCGTTTTTCTTCTATGCACGGGTGCATGTCATGCTAATGCATGATACAAATTACCAGTATGCATTTATGCATACCGTCCAGATGGAAGCTCCCAGGGTGTTCTTCAATTTTTTTGTGTGGTTTCCCCCAAACGTGATCCTATAAGACAAAACTATAAAACGTCTTATCTAAAAATGTTATAGTGGGTTATAGGACGCTTTTAGACGTTTGAACAAGTTCTTTTATGACACTTTTAAAATAAAGTGCATGTCTTATTAATTAACTATTTTGTATGATACTTTTGAGAAGTGTCTTACAAACCCATGTTTTTAGGACATTTGTGTTTATCGCACTTTTTTAAGTAATGTTGTATAAAATAATTAATAGAACACTTTATTTTAAAAATATTTATAAAAAAACTTGTCAAAACGTCTAAAATAAGCTAGCATTATATATATAAACATATTGTAATGCTTTTAGTTAAGATGGTGTTTTATAATTTAGTCCTATAAACTTAAGTTTTATAAGATATTCTACTACGACACTTGGACATTGTAGGCGTCCTATAACGCCAATTTTGTTGTACTGCTAGTTTTTTTTTGTTTTTTTTGGAAAACCATGGGTTTCCGTGCCAGTTACATATACGTGCACCGTATAATCTCTGTAGGTTTAGTGACCAAATAAACAGGTTTTATATATAGCACATGCAATTTCGTACAAAAGCTAAGAAAATCGAGAAAATATCTTCTTGATCTTAATTTTTCGAGAATTAGGCATATACACGCAACGAATATGGTATGATCTTAATGTTCCTAACATATTTATTTGATCGATGAGTTACCTACCATTCCAAAATTTGTAGAAACCAATAAATACCATCTGGAAAAATAGAAAACCCAAAAACACACGATGGTTAGGTTATTGCATAAAGTTATTAAATTATTTACCAAAACACGATATGCATAAATCAGATAGATGCTCATAAAATACAAAATGTTCAACGTCTTCATCTATATAAAGAATAGAGTAAATTACATTTTTGATCCATGTGATTTTCATCCATTATCAAGTTTGGTCTTTCTTTTAAACTAATTATAGTTTCGGTAATTATGGTTGTTATTTTGTTTCACTTTCGGTCCCTCTGACTAATTTTAATTAAAAATGTTAGAATATTTAAGGGTATTTTAGTCTTTTTATATTTCTTTGTATTTTTCATTTTTTGTTTTATTAAATTATATAGTAAATTAAGTTTTGGTCCTTGTGGTTTGTCTTTTATCTTTTATTTTTCTTTCCTACCTTTCTCATTTTACACTTTTATTATGTTAATTAGTTAATGATAATTTTAATTAGCAATACATTAAAAATACTTATTTCATTTTGTAAATTACATAATTAGAAAAAAATTATCGATAATTTTAAAATAAGAGTATTGAATATTTTTAATTTTGTACATAATTTATCTGATATATATCTACAAATCCATCTACAATAATACAAAAAAATCTTTTTTATTTTAAGTTGGGTTTATAAAAATTATCATTTATTCTTATTTATGCAATATAAAAATAGAAATTTATTTTTGTCTATTAATAAAAAATTGTATCTTTTTTACATATTTTATTTCATTTGGTATGAAGTGACTCTTTGGTTAGTCTTTTATATATTTTATTGACTTTTTTAATTACCATTAATGTTGCAAAAAATATATGAAACCTACAAATGGTTCTTATAAAAGCTATCAGTACGAAGTAGGGATGAGATGTACCGAACTAGTTGGTACCGAAATTTTGTGGGACTGAAAACAAGGACCAAAAACAGAACCGTATATACAAATTCGATTCCAGTTCGGTTTCGGGACTAAAAAATCGATACCAGGACCACTTAGGACCTAAAATCGAAAGTGGGTACAGAAACGTTAAAACCAATTGCAAAATTAAAAAATGTATCAAAATCAATCGCAAAAGTTCAACAATTTAAAGTTCAGCAATTAAATGGACAAATTTTTTTTATGGTGATACCGATTTTTTTGAAAAATTAACAATTATGGAGAATAGGGTTGAGATCGGTACCGACCCCGGACTGAACCAAATTTTTTTGGGACTGAATACGAGAACCGAAAACCAAACTGTATATACAAATTCGGTACCAGTTTAGGTTCGGTTCAAAAAAACGGTCTTCTAGTCTCTCCCTAGTACGAAGATTTATGTAGGGTTTTGATTAGATGAGGTGGAAATGATGTGCCAAATAAAAATACAAAAAATGGATTCTTATGAGAACCTCCTATTGGAGATATGCCAATATCATTTAAAAAATAATACAAAATAAACAAATATATATATATATATATAGAGAGAGAGAGGCGGGTTCATGCGAGAACGGTAACAATTTACGAGAATGCGAAGACACTATAAAACAAATGACTTTCACCCACAAAAATTACCCAGGGAAATTTTCATCAGTGATTATCCACGGATCGCCCATAACCAGTGGTCCTGTAAAATCCAATGTTTTTCGAGAAAATACTAACGGATCATCCAGATATCATCAGTGATTTGTGACGGTTTTGTGAGGACTCACTCTTTAGCAACAGATTTCCTAGGGAAAGGTCCGTAAGCAAAAGTTTTGGTCTAGTAGTGGGACAATTCTCAGCCAATTATTTTGTACATGATTTTTTTTTTCATATACAAAATCATATGTGACTTTGTATTAGCATCAAAAAGGATACAGACGACTTTTCTCGTGGGCTAAGTCGCGTCTAATCATATATGATTTTGTACGTAAATCATATGTGATTTTGTACATGAATCATATGTGATTTTGTAAATGAAAAATTTTATATACAAAATGATTGGCTGAAAATTGTCTTTGCATTCTCGTAAATTGTTACCGTGTTCGCATGAACCTCTTTCTATATATATATATATGTATGTGTGTATATATATATATAGGCAAATTAATACGATAATACTTATTTAATAAAATAAAAGAATGATTAAATTACGTATAAAATCATATGTGATTTTAACGGGGAAAAAAATATGCAAATGACCGTATGACCGTGCGGTAAGGTTGCATATATTAATGACATGAGATTTTACTAGAATAAAATCTCATGGAATTCAATCTTCTCTTATTTATTTTTTAAATAATTACCGAATTATACACATAGAGAAGTTAGGTGACCTTCAAGTGATCTTGTACCGCAGCTTTCACAAAAGCTTCATTTTCGTAAGACAATTTTGCAGCCATCATAGCTAATGACGGATTATATCTTCCGTCGCCTTTTCTAATATTTGCATCCAGTTTCAACCGCCTGTCCAGTTCTCCGATCAACGATGTAAACTTCTCCGACGACTCCTCCGGCTTCATCACCTTACCTGCAACAATCCTACCAAAACCCTAATCAAATTAAACCATTTATATATATTACCACAATGGTTCCTACGGTCGTCCAATGCCACCACTCCACCACCACCGGAACCATTAATATCCGGCTAATATATACATTCGCGCATTACACCAAAAAAACAGATTTTGACGCCATTAAAGCTGATAAAAACCAACCACAAAAGGTGGTGTCCAAACTGTTTGAGCTTGGACTCCAAACGTCAAAAGTACCCGGAGGTCTTAGGTTCGAATCCACGGAGGAATAAAAATCCTCTTGCGACCATGGAGGTTCAAATGCGGTGACTCTGGACAATCATCCGTTAAATGGATGATCATCCTGGAATTAGTCGGCTCGCATAACAGGTTGGGATATTCAGGTTAATAAAAAAACCCTCATAAAAACTCGAAAAAAGAAATCACAAACAATAACCTCGTAAAAGTTTGATTATAAGCCCGAAAAAACCTCCATTGCTGGATAGAAGATTCAACCACGTCTCAATCAAAGATCCCGTCAAAGCCAACGGCTTTTTCGTCCAAATAAAAAACTTCTGCAGAACGACGGAGGCAAAGATGAGCCACCGCCGGCGGAGATTCACGATGGTTGACTTCTCGACATCTTCACATCGTTCGTCGTAAAACGTCTTTTTTTTCAAGAAATCAGTTGAACATACCAAAATACAAGCAATATCGTAGAGGCTTGCTGCTTTGGCGTCAACCACTAAGTAATCTTTGCAGAATTCTTCAGCATCTGTTGCCATGGCTTTGAAGTTAAGAACTCAAAGAAATGAAGCAAAAGGAACCTGATGAGGTGTTGAGGGTATATACAACACACACACACGCTATTTAAATCAATTGACTTCTATTATAAGATATGAGTCAATAGGCTTGGCATGTGGGTTAATTAATTAATAATGTTTAACCCATATATTAATAAACACTTAATGATCAATTATAGTAACTCTGACTAAATAGTTTTTATTTTAAGAAATAATAATAATAATTGTATTCTTGATCCACACAGTTACCAATGTAACAAATGGTTGTCCATTTGTTAACGGTTTGACGAGACTTATAGTTTATTCAGTCAGTTATATATGATTAATTGTATAGTGATGACTTAATAATATATAAAATGACTTATTCAATAAGTTTTGAAGGGACTTTATGGCTTATGCAGAAGCCAAAAAAATTTGATATATACTTGCGACTTCAAATTAAAAAATACCCTCATATGAACATACATTCCCAAATAACTTCAACTTATATAGACAAACTAATCAATGATACAGGAATTAATGAAAAATCAATCACATAACTAGATCCTTAATCCGGTTTAACGTAAAAATTATTAAATTTGACTTGTTAATTATATATATGAAAATAGTTAATTATATGATTTGTTAGTCAATTATTGTTCATTATAGTAAGTCTCAAAATCGGAAAACTTTGTTATATATTATAGGTTGATCAAGTAAAAACAAATCGAACTTTGCTCATATGTTTCTAATGTAATCATTTACTTCAAAATGTAAATACAAAAATAATTATCGCTTTGTCAAAGTTTATATAATCCCTAAAGCTTAATTTTGTTTTCATCTCTTCAATTGATTGTTAAATTTAATTTGATCCTCATAACAATCAATAAAAATAGGTTTATAATACGTTTAAAATATCTAATCATCTTAGTATGTTTTATAGAAATTAAGTTTGTAAAAATAAACAATATAATATCTTATACAAAACTTACCAAATTAATTACAATCTCTAATCACCGTAACGCAATACTCAAGCCACATCCACACCTCCTTCTCCACATTACAACAAAAAATGACTTTCACACACACAAAAACACTCAGGGAAATTTCCGTAGGTAATTACCACGGATCATCCAGGAAATACCAATGATTCCGACGAAATCCGATGTTTTCAAGAAAAAACCAACGGATTACCCTGGAATTTCCTGGGTAATCTGTCACTGATTTGATTTACCCACCAACAATTTAGACACCAACTTTTTGTGACGGTTTTGTGACGGATCATCCTTTAGCGACGAATTTCCAAAAGAAATGTCCGTAGGTGAAAGCCTTCCATTTTAGTAGTGCCAATCACATGTTTTTTCCCGACTAAACTACCAATTTCTAATTCTCTACCTATGATCAAGGACCAAGATTTTGCACAAAACAATAATGAAACTTCATTGCAAAAAGACAAGAATAAGGGTGTGTTTGGTTCTGGCAAGGGAATGAAAATGAGAATGGGAATGAAAATAACAGGGAATGAAAATGGGAATGAACTTTCATTCCCCTCAATTTAATAAGAATGAAAATTTCGGCTTCTAGGGGAATGAGCCCATTATATTATATAAAACCAAACAGTTTCTTTTATTATCATTCATATTAATTACTGCTTAATACCCTAACCAAACACCCCCTCAATCTAAATCACATATATGGACGGAGCTAGAATTGAAGTTAGGAGGGTCTGGTCTGGTTGTTGAGGATCATACTATGATGTTTCCATTAATCTTTCAAAGGCATTTTCTAATATGGAAGTATTTTGAGGTTGTGGTGTATTCGTTCGGTGAAAAAAAAATCCGACCATCACTTTTATCAAATATTTGGTGAAAATTGTTGGTGATTTTAGTGTCACCGGTCCATTTATGTGATTGGAAATAACATGATGTCTATATGGGTTTTATACTGTGATCTAATTCAAGTAAGGTGGTGCGGAGTGCACGCTTGTTATAAGACGAGCTTGACAAGTGAGCTTGAAAAGTCAGCTTGAAAGTCAGCTTGAAAGTCAGCTTGAAAGTCAGAGGTTCACTTTCTGGACTAAAACCAGAAACTCTAGATGGTCAGTTTTCTGAAACGGTTACTGCACATTAAATGTGCAGTTATTGAGGAGTTACAAGAAATTTGTAACCTCCATTACTCCTGAATTTCAGCCAGCCATGATTAATAATTTCAGTTACAATTTTGAGTATAAATAAGAATCTATACTCATGGATTTAGACACGTTTTTGTATACGTTTTTGTACACGGTTTGTACACGGTTTTGTGAACAATACTCTCATATACTCTCCAGAAAATTGCTCTCGTTTTTGTGCCTAAAAACGAAAGTGTTTTGAGTCTTATCCCATATTGAATTTCGTGTAACCCGGGCATAGGGTCGAAATATCAATTCGGAAAGTGTCTCACACGATTCTCAATATAATCCGGTGATCGATTAACCCTTGTTTGCCTACACGGTTCCAACGATCGTTTTGATAGTTGGGACGATTCCCCCAACAATCGAATTGATATTTTTAATGTCGATCATGGCCGAATCTGTGAAAGAGATGACTTCAAAGTTCGGAAAGCTGGAGAAGTTTGAAGGTGCTGATTTCAGACGTTGGCAGAAAAAGATGCATTTTCTGTTGACGACTCTGAAAGTGGTGTACGTGCTGAGCACTCTCATTCCAGAAATCTTGGAGGACGAGACGCTGCTGGATCAGGTCCGGAGAAGGAGTAAGTGGGAGAACGATGACTACATCTGCAGAGGTCATATTCTAAACGGTATGTGTGATTCCCTCTTTGATATCTACCAAAGTGCTGAAAATGCGAAGGAGTTATGGGATTCCCTTGAGTCAAAATATATCGCTGAAGATGCTTCTAGTAAGAAGTTCTTGGTGAGCGATTTTAATAATTATAAAATGGTTGACTTAAGGCCCGTAATGGAACAGTATCATGAGATACTTCGCATTTTGGGTCAATTCACTTTACACAAAATGAACATGGATGAGTCCATTGTTGTGTCAAGTGTAATTGACAAACTTCCTCCATCTTGCAAGGATTTCAAGCACAATTTGAAACATCAAAAGGAGGAACTATCGTTGGTTCAACTTGGGAGTCACTTGCGCATCGAAGAATCTCTTCGGGTGCAAGAAAATGACAAATCCAAGTCCAAAGTTGAATCTGGACAGCCCTCGGTTAATATGGTTGAAGAGAAGAAAACCGACTCCAATAATCAAGGAAAAGGCAAGAAACGAAAGTTTGATGGACCCAATAAATCCTTCAAGAAGAAGAAGGATTTGGTATGTTGGAGATGCAACAAGGTGGGCCATACCAAACATGATTGCCGGGTTAAGTTGAATAACAACGGTGCTGGAACAAGTGGAGCCGGGTCTAAGGACCAAGCTCAAGTGAAAGGAGGTCAGTTTTTGACTAACTTTGATAATAAATATGAAAATATTTATTATGTTTCACTTATTCTGAAGTCTTTCTATGTACAGGATGATGATTGTGCATGGTGGGTGGACTCGGGGGCGACATGCCATGTTTGTAAAGATCAACGCTGGTTCGAGAAATTGACACCGGTTGAAGATGGATCTGTACTAAATATGGGAAACGAGTCGACCGCACCGATATGTGGATTTGGAGTAGTTAATTTAGAGTTTACTTCTGGAAATCATGTTAGGTTGTCTGATGTTTTGTTTGTTCCTAAAATTCGAAAGAATTTAGTTAGTGGTGGTAGATTGAATTGTTTAGGGTATAGACAAGTTTATGATTCGGATAGATATATTCTATCTCGATATGGCAAATTTGTTGGTTTTGGATATTATGTTAATAAAATGTTTCGTTTGAATGTTATATCCAAAGTTTTCAATTCTGAAAATTCTGCATTTATATTGTCATCTTCTTCGTCTAAAATTCACGATTCAATGGTTTGGCATGCTAGACTAGGTCACGTGAATTTTAGAAGAATGCATGAAATGTCAAAGGATGGTCTTATTCCAGCCTTTGATATTCATACGGAAACATGTAAAACATGTATGCTTACGAAAGTCACAAAACAGCCCTTTCCGACTGTCGAAAGAAAGTCGGCTGTTTTGGAACTTATACATAGTGATCTATGTGACTTTCATTCTACTCCTTCGTTGGGTAATAAGAAGTTTGTTGTCACATTTATTGATGACAACACTCGGTTTTGTTATGTGTACTTGTTACATGCCAAAGATGAAGCTTTGGAAAAATTCAAAATATACAAAACCGAGGTTGAACTACAATTGGGTGGTTCAGTTAAACGTCTCCGAACTGATCGGGGAGAGGAATATATGGACTCTGAATACTTCCAATCAGTTGGTATAGTCCATGAGACTACGGCTCCGTACACACCTCAACAAAATGGGGTTTCCGAATGGAAAAATCGAGTTTTAAAAGAAATGGTAAACTCGATGCTCTCATACTCGGGATTGAGTGAGGGATTTTGGGGAGAGGCTATGTTGACGGCCTTTTGAATAGAGTTCCAAACAAACGGAACAAAACAACCCCATATGAACTTTGGTTCAAGAAAACTCCGAATTTGAGTTATTTTCGAATTTGGGGTTGTCGGGCAGTTGTGAAGCTACCCGAACCCAAAAGAAAAACTTTAGGTGAACATGGAATTGATTGTATATTCATTGGATATGCAACAAATTCCAATGCATACAGGTTCTACGTAATAGAATCTAATGATTCGGTATCGAAAAATACCGTTATCGAGTCGCGGGATGCGATTTTCGATGAGATGCGATTTTCATCAATCCAAAGGCCTAAGGATCTGATTCCTAGCACTAATGAAGTGCAAAATCCAGAAAGTATGGATGGCGTTTCAACTCCAGAAGCGCAGCAGGTCCGTAGAAGCAAAAGAGGTCGAATCGCCAAAAATTTCGGTGATGATTTTCAACTATATTTGGTTGAAGGTTCGAAAGATGAACTTGGGCTTCAATACTCTTATTGTTACAGTATTGAAGATGACCCAAAGAGCTTCAAAGAAGAGATGGAGTCTCGAGATGTCTCCTTTTGGAAAGAAGCAATTGATGACGAAATGTCATCGATTCTTGAGAATAACACTTGGGTGTTATCTGATTTGACTCTTGGTTCTAAACCACTTGGATGCAAATGGATCTTCAAAAAGAAGATGAAAGTTGATGGGACAATTGATAAATTCAAAGCCCGACTAGTCATTCAAGGGTTTCGACAAAAAACCCGGTATTGACTATTTCGATACGTATGCTCCGGTAGCTCGTATTTCAACTATTAGGTTGTTGGTTGCCTTGGCTGCAATTCACAACCTGGTTATCCATTAAATGGATGTTAAGACAGCCTTCTTGAATGGTGATCTTAATGAATAAGTTTACATGAAACAACCGGAAGGGTTTGTTATGCCCGGAAACGAGCATAAGGTGTGTAAACTTGTGAAATCCTTGTATGGGCTGAAACAAGCACCCAAACAGTGGCATCAAAAGTTTGAGGTTATTCTATCTTGTGGTTTTTCTCTAAATCAAAGTGATAAATGTGTTTATAGCAGATTTGATGCTAAAGGCGCAGGTGTTATCATCTGTTTGTATGTGGATGACATGCTGATTTTTGGAACTGATCAAAATCAGGTAGATGAAACTAAAAAGTTGTTATCATCTAATTTTTCCATGAAAGATATGGGGGAGGCTGATGTAATTCTTGGTATTAGAATTAAACGGGTTAACAAAGGAATTGTTATGACACAGTCACACTATGTTGAGAAAATTCTCAAAAAGTTCAATTATAGTGATTGTTCTCTCGTGAGCACTCCTATGGATCCTAGTGTGAAATTAATGCCAAATACGGGCACTTCTATTTCGCAACTAGAATACTCTAAGGCTATTGGTAGCTTGATGTATGCCATGACAAGTACAAGGCCGGATATAGCTTATGTCGTGGGACGGTTGAGTCGGTATACTAGTAATCCGAACACTCAACATTGGCAAGCTATTCAAAGAGTATTTAAATATCTCAAGGGTACCATGGATTATGGTTTGAGTTATTTGGGATATCCTTCGGTGTTAGAAGGATACTCGGATGCAAGTTGGATATCCAGTATGGAGGATCACTCTTCCACGAGTGGTTGGGTATTTTTTCTTGGAGGTGGTGCGAATTCTTGGACATCAAAGAAGCAAAGTTGTATTACAAACTCAACGATGGAATCTGAGTTTGTGGCTTTAGCCGCTGCCGGTAAAGAGGCAGAATGGTTAAAGAATCTTGTTTATGAGATTCCATTGTGGTCGAAGCCAATTGCACCTATTTCTATCCATTGTGATAGTGCAGCCACTTTGGTTAAGGCTTATAGCCAAGTGTACAATGGCAAGTCTAGACACTTAGGTGTTAGACACAGTATGATTAGAGAATTAATCATGAATGGTGTAATCTCTGTTGAGTTTGTTTGATCACAACAAAATTTGGCGGATCATCTGACCAAGGGTTTGGCAAGAGACTTAGTGCACAAGTCTGCCATTGGGATGGGATTAAAGTCCTTATAAATATATAATGGTGAGACACCCAATTCCCCTCTAATATGACATTAAGGGCTGAATTCAATGAGGAAAGCTCACACTTATAAGATTGGAACACATGATAAATCATCCCAGTTATGTGTTCGGTACTACAGTAAGTAGGTTGAAGTTTATCTTCTTAATAATTCCTTTGAGAAAGTGTATTTGTAGGTACACAAAGTAAAGGAATTACCTATGTGATCGTGAAGTGTAGCCGCATTTCAGAAGGTTGGGGACTTGGCCTTTATACGATCATGAGAGGATTAGGACACTCGGCTTTATAATTGTGTCACATTTATTTTCTTGACGAGTAGGTGAAACTTGTATGTATTTTATCTTTAGGTATTCAAATGAGTTGATGGGTTCAATCCTTGGGACACCTTGATTCTCGAATATTTAAAATGTGTAAAATACAAAGATGGAAATTCAATCGTTTCGACATTTTCATTTATGTGCAAGTTTGGTACTGTTTATTATTAAGATGTTATTTCATGGGTCACACTAAAATGGGGGAGGATTGTTGGTGATTTTAGTGTCACCGGTCCATTTATGTGATTGGAAATAACATGATGTCTATATGGGTTTTATACTGTGATCTAATTCAAGTAAGGTGGTGCGGAGTGCACGCTTGTTATAAGACGAGTATGAACCCGGTCGTGCTGTTATAGGACTTGGAGTAAATAAGTGAGCTTGAATAAGCGAGCTTGACAAGTGAGCTTGAAAAGTCAGCTTGAAAGTCAGCTTGAAAGTCAGCTTGAAAAGTCAGCTTGAAAGTCAGCTTGAAAGTTAGCTTGAAAGTCAGAGGTTTATTTCTGGACTAAGACCAGAAGCTCTAGATAAAGTCAGCTTGAAAGTCAGCTTGAAAGTAAGAGGTTCATTTTCTGGACTAAGACCAGAAGCTCTAGATGGTCAGTTTTCTGAAACGGTTACTGCACATTAAATGTGCAGTTATTGAGGAGTTACAAGAAATTTGTAACCTCCATTACTCCTGAATTTCAGCCAGGCATGATTAATAATTTCAGTTACAATTTTGAGTATAAATAAGAATCTATACTCATAGATTTAGACACGTTTTTTATACGTTTTTGTACACGGTTTGTACACGGTTTTGTGAACAATACTCCCATATACTCTCCAGAAAATTGCTATCGTTTTTGTGCCTAAGAACGAAAGTGTTTTGAGTCTTATCCCATATTGAATTTCGTGTAACCCGGGCATAGGGTCGAAATATCAATTCGGAAAGTGTCTCACACGATTCTCAATATAATCCGGTGATCGATTAACCCTTGTTTGCCTACACGGTTCCAACGATCGTTTTGATAGTTGGGACGATTCCCCCAACAAAAATCGGGTTGTATCTTGGTAGTGCAATACCAATGGTATGTTGTATTCCTATTGGGACATGCAACTTGTGTTTGTCAGCATGTTTAACAGAGACGAATCTAATTTTTTTATACGATGACACCATATAATATACACAAAAAATAATTACAAAAATTACGGTTATGTTTTTACCGACGTGTCCTTATGTTTTTACTAACGTTTAATAGCGCGCTCGATGTGTTTTTAACCTAATTAATTCCACCGTTTTGAGGGATTTAATTTTTAAAGGTTTTTGCTTGATTTTGAGGGATTTTTAAGTTTTTTTTTATCGATTTAATTCGAGGGATTTTTTCCGGTTGGTTTTAAAAGTTCCTTTTTAGGCTGATTAGGAGGTACGGTTGCACCTTCTTGAACTCCAGAATATCATACGATGACACCATTGAAAACGATACAGTTACATCTTTCATAAATATTTTATAACATTTCTATGAAAAATTAATACGATGACACGTACCACCGTATGCCATTAGTAAAGTCCGTCTATGGAGTTAAATCCCTTTCGCCAATATGATGTATGAATCTACAGTTCTAATTTGCAACACACACATATGCTTTGAATTATGTGATTTGATCTCATCTAATTTTGAGTAGTTGTAATTTTATGTTTTATTTTATTATATTTTGATTTATTTGTTTTGCATAAAATTGGAAAACAATTACCAGTGAGTTATTGTTTCATGAACTTATATAAAAAATCCGACTAATCAACATATGTATTTTATTCGTTGAATCTAGGATTTAGGTATCAAATGAAATAAATAATTAGGTGTTAAATTTGTATCTTGACTGTTAGGCGTTTTGTATACCCTGAGGTATGTAATAAATAAGGCTAAAAACAAATATACTTTTGGTCTTACTATCGTCCTTTCAAGTAATAAGTGGTACAAAGTACCGAGTATCGTCCACAGGGATCGGAGTAAAAAGTTGTTATAAAAGTCTAATGAAAGAAATGAATTCGGATGGCGATTTAGAAGGATTCAATTGTTTGTTTGTTTTGAGAGTCACCTTAACAGATTTATAACAGAATAAAGCAAATAGCAAGGGTATAAGATCTATGGTAAGGTTTAAACCTAATTCCAGTGGGCAATGCTGTAGGGATGCTACATCATTCTATTCTATAATAGCTCGTTCCACTACCTATTTTGAGTATTCCTTCCGGACTTATACCAGTATACTAATGCCTAGCTATCAACCCATATTCCTATGAAGTATCAAGACCAGTGATAGCAACATGGTATTCTCAAAATAGATGGCTTAGAAAATTCCTTTGTCTAATTAATCCCTCTTCCGAGGTGATTCCATATCATCCAAGTGGTGTGCATTCAATGACTTATTCCTAAGTCCATGGCACTTTGACACTTTGATAAGTGACAGACTTGTCAAGAATATTCAATGAGAAAAACATAAAAAAGTAACTTTTCCAAGTAAACTTCTCATATCCTTCAGATTGACGTGCATATCGTGGCTTATTCCTAAGTCCACGGCACATTATCACCATCAAAGTGATCAATCCGTCAAGAAGTGTCGTTTGGATTTATAAAACTTTAGATGAAATAATGAAATATTGTTATTATAGAATAATGCCCACTTTCTTTGAGTTTAAAACCTTACCATTTCCTTTATACCCTAGCTAATAAAAATTAGCTACTCATACTAATAATGAAAGAAATATAAATGACTATAAGTAAAGACATAACTGTAAATATATAAATATATATATATGACTGAAAATATAAATGACAATGAATATAAAGTGCAAGAAGTAAATGACTTGTAACTAAAGACTTAAACGTAAATATATGTATATATATATGGCTGAAATGTAAATGACGTTAAGCGTAAAGAAATAAATGACAGTAATGCTGAAAGTAATGCTGCAGTATTAAATGACAGAAACTAATTGTTTTCTTGATGAACAAGAAGAACACCAAGAAGAGAGAAGAACACAAGAATACTTCAAACACTTCTAAGGTTATAGTAGACTTCAGCTGGTAGAACATCCTGTTACAAAGACCTCAACACCTCCTTTTATACTAGGAGGTGTCACAAAATACAAAACTATGGACCAATGGTCCAAAGGTCATATCAAGCATCTTCCATCACATACAAAAAGCAAAAATTCCTATTCCAAGATGCTTTCTAGTTCAGCTGAAAATATAAATAAAAACCATAATATAATAAGTAATTACTAGATTATTCTAGATCTTTCCATTGATTGAGCATTTCTTTGCCAATATCATGTTCCTTCCCTGCTGCCAGTTGCTGCAGCGTTCCAACAGCATCCACCTGAAAGAGAATAAACTACCAAAAGTGAAAAAACAAGTGAAATCAAATACTTAGCTCCAACTACTACAAATGGAAAATAAGATAATAAAATGACTCAAATTGGAATAAAATAAGGCAAAATATATTGACTATAATTATAAAATAGGTGCTTAATATAGTGAATCTCACTACATATCATTGACAAACCAACCAATTATATTATTAACAATACCAATTTAATTGGTTCCAATTAAGTTGCTTGATACTATCATACTAACTCATAAACTTGATTGATACTATCATACTAACTCATAAACTTGATTGATACGTGATATTGAAAATCGTCTACCACGGTAATACTGTACCATACCGACTTTTATATATATATATATATATATTATTTATGTAATAAAAATCAATTAAGTGTGTGCGTGTGTATATATATATTATTTATTAAATAAAAATTAATTAAGTGAAATATATTTAATTATTAATGTATCTAATTGTCTTTTTAGAGGAACTTAATCATTTATAAATTTAATATTTTATTGTTTATTGTTTAGTGTTTACTTCAACTTTAGTACATTACTTACTAGGTAGGTTATTGAGTTAGTGGTTTGGGGTTAACGTCTCCTCAAATAGATACCCTAAATCTCTTAATCATTAAGGAGTAACCCTCATCCCCTTCTCTTCTCAACTCTAGATTCCAACCTCCACAGTTCATGCTTCCAATCTTCCATCCTTCGAAAGGCCACGCGACCACGCAATACACACCTCTACACGACTACACGACCCCGTGGATTTGCAACTTTTCAGATGTTAGTAGAAAACTGTACCAACTTGTACCAAAACTTTTTTGGTACCAATTAAGTTGGTACCAAATAGAGTTGGTTGGTACACGGTATAAAAAACAAGGCACCGTGTCATTTATTTAATGTTTTCCCATGAATCTAACTCTCTCTCTCTCTGGGTGGTTTCAAGTATAAATTATGTAATTTTTACAAACCATACAAACCATTATATTAGGAAACAACTGCGATATTTTATAAATAATTATCATGATTCATTAATTACGATTAATGTATATGGAATATGATAAAGTTCATTTATTGTGATCATATATTTATTAGACTAGATGGATAACTAAGTTTGGTTTGTACAATTTGTTAGAATTGTATGGTTTGTAATGAAACGTCCCCTATATATGGGGCCCATTAGGTAGTGTTTTGTATGCAAACATGATTGGACTGAACTAGATATGACATAACTGGATAGAACAAGAAGGTAGCACTGGACATAAATGGTCAGGACAAAACAAGTGTTTGTCTGGTGTTTGGAAAGAACGCCTCAAATTTGGAAAGAGCGACTAATTTAAAACTTTCATTATTACATCAGTTGAAAGATAAATCCCTTCATATAAATCAATACTAGAAATTTTCTCAAATAATAATTCTAAATACACCTCAACAAAAGATATGTCAAGTTTTATACTAAGACATAATTACGGTCGGATGTTACTAAATCCAAAAGAGTCCCTATCTCTGAATGCGGGAAACTTCACCAAATCGCTAGATCTTTATTGTGACATTCCCTAGCTCTCAAGTCAAACACGTGAGGCTAGAACCAAACCCAACAAGAACCTGATGCACATGCCGGCAAAGAAAAAGGTTAGGCTTAATGCCTAGTGAGCTCAAGAATTTATAACATATTTATAATTGATAGAATTCGAAAGACTGCTTGAATAATAATAATTTCTCATATAAAATGACTTCTTTGTAAAAGCAATATCTTTCCCAAATGCATCATTTTCATAATAAAAGTTTTAGACTAAAAATGTCGTTAGTAACGAAAGCTTTAAATAGAATATCCATTCAAAACGAATTCTACACCTGATACTTACACAAGACATGAACAAGTTTTAAATGCTCCAAATACCAAAATATGGACAAAGCTCCATTTTCTAGAATTCCAAAATATGATTAAGTCTCAAATATCCACTATTACAAAATGTGGATAATACTTCATACTCCAAGATACGTCACCGAAATTAATGGATAAGAATATATACCTAAAACAACACCTTTCGATGATGGGAGAGACCCGATTTACCACTAGTCGTGACAGGACACAAAGGTAAGCCATGAACCAATGTTATAGAGCGTCACATAAATGTCTGGTAGCCATTGACATCAACAAAAGCCAACATTATAGTTATTTATGCACATAAGCTCTTGCCTCAAGAATTATACAATTTATCACAATGCCTATTACAAGATAGTGAAAGGATGTATGGAAATTACACAATTTATCACAATGCATATTTTCAATTTATAAATAAGATAATCCCATCTTTCACATAAATAAGGGATGAATTGTAAATCACACAATTTATCACAATATCTATTCCTAATAAAACAAAAGGAAACTCAAGTTGTACGACTTCAGAATCTCATCCCATGTATACACCATTAGACTGACGTATATCCTATAGATCCATTACATTCTAGCCATAAAATTACACGACACTAAATGAATGACCAATGCACCCAAAACGTGTAATATATCAAGTAAATATGCCATAACTGCATATAACTCTAAAAACCCGATATAGAGCAATTTAAATCGGACAAATGTCCTCAAGACTCATTTTAGTCAAACCCTGGTTAAAACATGATAACTCAAAACTTAAGTGTTTACTCAAAATAAACATCATTGGTTGAGACGACCATTTTCCATATGAGATTATTCTCATATTTCAAAATGTCTCATAATACAATAACATGTATTTTCCAATGGTTTATAAATGAAATACTTCCAAAATGCATAATACCAAATAATCTTCAATCTGTAAAATAAAACATCTAGACAACTCATTTTTATGTTTTATTTATCAAAATGTCTAGGAACCCAAACATAAACATTTTTCATGATTCATAAAACCCCTTATTACCAAATATACACATTTCACCAAAATTACTCACACATTTGATAAATAGTAAGTAAAACATGTTAATACATCAAAATGAACATTTTTGGCATGTACACCGTTTTCACAAAGCAACTTGAACTCACCTTGCTAGATTTAGGCTAAATCTAGGTTTTACACCAAAAGTTTCATTTGAAGAGAAGTCCAGATCTGCAAGCACCCTTCACTAGAAACCATCTCTAGTTCACAAACAAGCTAAAACACATCAATAATAACCCCCAACAATCAGATCTATAAAACCCTAGTCAAAAACCTCAAATATTCCAAAATGGTCAAAACTCAAAAATACCAAAGATGTTTCAAGAATAAAGTTCTAAAGAACTAAAAAGAAAGATTTAGACAAGAAATAATGCCTAAAAGAGTTAGAATAACCGAATAATTTACAAATGTGATATGGAAAAAACCCCAAAGTTTGGCCAACAATGGAGAAAGGAGAATTGGAGATGATGAAGATGAAGACTTGAATCTTGAACTTTGATGTTGCTCCAAGGCTTTTGGATGGTTGGAAATGAGGGATAAATCCTCCAAAAATCAGCTTGATAGAAGAGAGAATAAGAGAAAATGAGTGGGGGAAGAAATGGTGAGAAAGCTTGGTCAAAATCTATTTTCAAGAGCCACAAGCGCTCAAAAATCAACCCGGGCGGCTTCTTAGGCGGGTTAAGCCACACAGAAACCCGCCCGGCCTTCTGGAGGTCGCCGAATAGTAGGTAAAACGGCTATTAAAGTGGGTATAACCACTTTACAACCTGCTTGAGTGGGGAAAATGCCCAGAAGCCCCTATTTTTGAATTTAAGTTGATTCTCACCAAAACCCTTCATACTTAAATGACTTCTTCTACAAATTCTAACTTAGGAACACATAATTTAACCAAAACTAACCTAAATTCAACCCAATCCGCCTTCCGTTCGCAAAAGCGATTTCACCTCAAAATTTATATTTCTAAAAATTTCCGGGTGTTAAATGGTACGGGTAGGACTGAACATAACTAAACAAGTTGCCCCCAAAAGTTATTTGATGATTTTAGATGTCATGTAATAGTTATAATTAACACAAATAAAGTAAATAATTTAATTTATAAACATTTTTACACAATTTCCATATACATAAATAAATACATATATAATAGTACCAAATATGAATGAAAAATGATATATAACTGTTTGGTCGATTTGGAGTTTTTGCTTAAGGGGTAATTGGGGGTGTTAAGTGGTGTCCTACCCTTAGGGGTTTAATAGTGGGATATTTAAGAGTAAAATTGGGTCATTAACTTGTAGTTTAATTTATCCAATTCAGGCGTTCGATTGGTGTGATCATAGTTGAGACGAGCAATCTAGGCTTGACATTCAGGCGAGTTCCCTTGTTAACCTTTTTACTTATAAAAGTGTTTGGTTCTTTATTTGGTGTGATAAATATTTTATAAATGTTAAATTTAAAGCATGATTCCTATATGCAAGTGTGTGCTTGGAAATGCTTATTTTACGAGAGGTGTGTAGCGAAAGGGATATGAATTCGTTTCATATACCCTTATGCAATGGGCAAGTGTGAGCCCGATCAATTAGTCACAAGTGTGAGTGACTATTAGTGTGTTCTATCGTTGCAACAAGTATCTTTGAATCCAAAGTGTGGTTACGTGTGAGTTAATATTCATGATTGACCTTTTTCCCATCTTATAAATGTCATGCATATTTAACTGTGATTTTGAGGGAATTCACTAGGCGTTATGGTCTAATCCTCTCATTTATAAAACTGAAACATTTTTCAGGAAAACACATGGTAGAGAGCTCTAGTAAGGGCAAGGGGAAGATGTGAGCATGGAAGCTAGAAGTGGGAGGCGCTACTAGTGGATAGTTAGTTGCCTAGTTTAAATTTGAGTTTCGTAATGATCTTAGTAACTTTTATTTCACTGCAACTCTTGAGGTTAAACTTAAATTTTGGGACCTAATTTTAGTTGGATTTGCTATTTTAGAGCACTGACGTGAATTGTCTTTATTTTAAGACTACGGCTGTTACAACATTGAAGTAATTAATGGATGCTGAAATATACTTTCCACCAAGGGAAATTATTTTAGGGGTAAAATTGGTAGGGCTATATAGTAACAATATAGTATTCTAATATATTATTACTTTATAATATATTATGAATATACAAATTTTGTAAAATCAATTAATAATATATTAGAATGTTATATTATATTATTATATAATTATCTCATATATGATTTTATATTTATCTTTGTACAAAATCATATATGAAATCATATGTGATTTTGTTGAAATATTTGACATTGTAATCATGTATGAATATTATTTGTACAAAATTATATATGATTTTACATTTACATTTGAACAAAATCACATATGAGTCTTACATTAACATTTGTACAAAATCATATATGATACTGAAATCATATGTGATTTTGTTGACATAATTGACATTATAATCATGTGTTGTTTTAACACGATTTGAGAAAGTAAACATTCATAATCATCAACACATCTCGTCTAAAAAATCTTACCTTCAATTCAAGCGGTTGTCGCTTGAATGAATTCCGGGCGAAATTCTTTTAAATAGAAGAGGATGTAATAACCCTAAACCTTATTGCTAATCGTTGGGTTATTAAGTTTAATCTGCTGGGCTTGGACCTGATTAGGTTGATGGGCTAGGGCTTATTATGTTAAGGGCCCATGATATAAATAGGGTGAAGAGAGGAGGGTTTCTCATTTCACCTCATTTCTTAAAATCAGTATTGTGTGTGTGTGCGATTTGTGGAGAAGAGTGTTGATGTCAGTGTTGAGTATACTTATGTAAACCCTTTACAAGGAGAAGGGTGTTGATTCTTAGTAAATTAATTCAAGAGATTGCTTTAAAGCTTTCATTGCTAGCAAGTCTTATAATGAAAGTGCGTGTCTAATAATTTCGGGGAGACAAGTAAAAGCGGTTGTAAGTAGTGTTTTGAAAGACAAACTGTCGAGGTTGATTTTATTATGGGAATGGTCTGCACTCTGCGTGGGCCTTGTGATTGATATCGGGCTGGATATGATGGGTTTTAGTGAGTTGTTGCTCCGTCTGTGGGACAAATGAACTCTAAATCATTTTAGAGAAACCCCTGGGTTATCGGGTGACTCGATAGAAATTTCGGAAAGGTGTTTACAGGATTGGTTCAATCCTGATTGGTAGGCTATCCGGACGTTACGCGGTGAATGTTACACTTATGTACGTAAATGTGTTAATAAAGTTGCGAGTAAGGTGTGCTACCTTCAGAAGAATGGAGTAGTGTGATGAGTTGATGGTCAATACTGTGTTAGCGGTACAATACTAATCTGGTTGGATTTAAATGGTGGCGCCAGGTGTTATGGAGAAATGCATGTTGCTTGTTAAGCAACTCTCTATTGAAAATCTAAGTGAGAGGCGCAAGGATGAATTATTGTTAAGTCAACAAATCGAGTGGAAATAATGATTAATCGGAGTTCGTGTTTGGTGCGGAGTGAACTTCATTAATAGTTCTTTCTTTGGAAGAATTGGAGTTCATTATGAAACCCAGGTAGACGCGTTTTAAAACCATGAATTCAGATGTGTGGATAGAACAGACAATGACAGGTATGGTTGACCTGGGATGTTCTAGAAAGCAGATCAGTCAATGACAAATTTGTTTCGTGGTATGAATCTTGGGTGGAGGATGTTGAAATGGAAGCTTGGTAATGGTGTGAATTGTTGTGAAGTACCCGTAAACGAGGTTGGTAGTAATCAATGTGTGTGTATGAGGATTATCGTGTGTCTACGCATGTAACCGGTGTCATACAGTGGAAGTGTGAAAATCTGCTGGTATTCGTGTTGTGATTTGTGAGAAATTGTTCGAGAACGAACAAAGGAGACGCGTCAAGGACGAAGAAGTTAGTTTTGTGTTGGCATGTTAGAAACCTCCTAAAGGTAGGAAGTATGGCGGAAATTTGAGTAGTCAACTTTGGCGATTGGTTGCTCGCGGTTGTCGCTTGAATGAATTCCGGGACAGAATTCTTTTTAAGGAGGAGAGGATGTAATAACCCGAAACCTTATTGCTAATCCTTGGGTTATTAAGTTTAATCAGTTAGGCTTGGACCTGATTAGGTTGATGGGCTAAGGCTTATTATGTTAAAGGCCCACGATATAAATAGGGTGAAGAGAGGAGGATTTCTCATTTCACCTCATTTCTTAAAATCAATATTGTGTGTGTGTTTGATTTGTGGAGAAGAGAAGAGGAGAAGAGAAGAAGAGAAGAGGAATCTCAAAGGGAGCAAAGAACTATTATCAATTTCAGGTATAAAACTCTACCTTCTTCTTATTCTTTTATGGTTGAGTCATTTGGAGGATTCATAGTTGGGGTTTATGTATTGAGTTGTTGATTCTTGGTTGATGAGAGTCTCTAAAATCAGTGTTGGTTGGATTAATGGTTTGATATTGAAGTATTCTTCAAGTTTGGGATCCATATTTCATTCCAAGGGTTGAAATCAATGAGAAACCTCCATGGATGACAATGTGTCCACCCATGTGAGAGTCAATCCATCAATCAATGGATGAAATGGATTAGTTGTTGTTAGGGATCGATTGAAAAGTGTTTTGGTCAAGTTTTATATATGTTTTTGGGTGGAAATCAGTAGAAATGTGGAATTGGGGTTTTGGTGTTCGAGCAGAAAAGTGCAGGAACCACAGTGAGTTCCCGCGACTTGTCCCGCGGCTTCAAGTCGCGCGAAAAGTCGCGCAACTCACTGTTTTGTTGATTTTCGGTTTTTGATGAAAAGTCCTTTAAGGGTGTTAAATGGTGTCCTAGCCTAGAGGGTTAATAGGTAGAATGTGTGGAAGTATAATTGGGTCATTAACTCGTAGTTAATTGATCTAAATCAGGTGTTCGGTTGGTGAGATCGTAGTTGAAAAGTGAGCTAAGTGGGGCTCGGCGATTCAGGTGAGTTTCTTTTCGTGTGCTAAACTTTATAAAGGAATGTTTTAAATTGAAATGTTTTATATCATTCAAATTGGGCGGCGTGTGCCTGACTTTTGGGTGGTGTGTGCCCATTTAAGGTCACGGTGTGTGTGACGAAGGTGTGTGTACTGTTGCAACAGATATGTGTAAAGTGTTTTTGAAATGTGTGAGTTGATATTAAATGACTAACCGTTTTCTCTTATAACTGTCATGCATATTAACCGTTGATTTTGAGGGAATTCACTAGGCCTTTTGGTCTAACCCTCTCTTTTATAATCTGAAAACCATTTTCAGGAAGACATATGATAGAAAACACAAGTATAGGGAAATGGAAGCTGTGTGCTTTGAAGGGATAGAAGTGAGATGCTACTTGTTTAGTTAGTTGCCTAGTTTAATAGTTGAAATGTAATAATCTCAATAGTTGTTTATTTCCGCTGCAATCTTGTGAGATTATGTTTATACTTTAGGACCAATTGGTTATGTAATTGCTATTTTAGAGCAATGTCATGGATTACCGTTATTTTAGAATCGCGGTCGTTACATAATACAACGTCATATCACTTGTAACACTATAACTTAAAAAAAAACTTGTAATGTCGTAACGCGCCATGGCGGGCCATAACACACCATGGTGGGCCAATGCGCGCCATAACTAGCTCTACGCGTTATATCCATGTCAAGGGGTTAACATGGCCGCAAGGCTGCGACGCCATGGTGCGCAATGACGGCGTCAAGACGCGTTTTTTAGAATATTTGTTATATATCAAATGAGGGTTAAGTAATTAATAATATTTTAGTTTATGTCTTGTTTTTGTCCCATCTTGTTTCAGCAACTTGTGCTTACTAATAATATAAGTTTAAAAGGCTTTTAATTAGACAATGAATGAACAAGCTTTTGTTTACTATATTTATTTTTATTTATTTTTCATATTGTATTATGAAAAGCTGATTTTTGCATGTTTGTCAAAATGATTTATGATTGATTACAAAAAAGTTTAAACAAAATTTGAAAATTGACTTAAAAACTCTTACAAATGTATGGTTGTAAAACTATGGGTAAAGTATATGAAAATTAAAATTTATTTTATTTTAATTTCTATGTTATATATAAGCCTACCTCTTAAAGTTTTTTTTTTTTATGTTTATAACAAAACCTTTCACACAAAAAAGTTTAACAAAAAAATTGTTTTTAAATTATAATATATTTTTTGTCATAAAGTTACGATATCTTCATGTATCAAAGACATTTATCAAAAAGTTTTGAGAATAATTTTCTCAAAATGGAAAATGGAAGACAATACACTCAATTTTGACGTAATTTGTCTTAAAATCATCAATAATTTTGAAATAATTAACATAACGATTTAAATAAATTCTTTGATTTTTTTTTTAAAGTTCTCCAAAAATTGTAATATTTTACATTTTAAACTTTTTTATATTCGTTTTAAATCCGGTTTTTATGTTCTTTTTCTTACTTTTTCAGATTTTGTTATTATATTATTCTTTCCTTCCAATTTACATTTATAAATTTCATTTTAAAACATGAAATTTATTGTTAAAAAGTTATTTATACCTTATCGGGTGAATAAGGTAAGGACCAATAATGTTACCTGATAAAAGTGAGACAAGGACCAAGAGTCTTACCCGGTAAGTGAGGGAGATGATTACTCTTAATTACTATGGTAAGCGTTTACCGAGTAAATTGTTTCATACGAAACCGTTTTGATGACTAAAATCTTTTTTTAAAGGGTATCCTAGGCATTTGCCTAGACTAATCTCTGACAATTTTAAGACTGCTAAAGCATGCAACCCTGAGATAATTTCCCAGTGGCCACAAGTTGTTTGCGCCTGGAGTCGAACCTGGGGTAGATGGGTTATCTAGCCTCATCCCCCACAAGCCTTAACCAGTACGCCACAAGCCTTGTGGTTAATGAACTAGAATCTTACCTGATAAGTAAGTGATAGTGTTGAATTTTATCGGTAAACACTTACTAGATAAATGTTTAATAAACCAATTATAAGTCTAGATGAATATGATCAAATAAAACATGTAATTGAAGCATCGGATATAGTAGAATTATAGAAAACAGGCCACATAAGATATATGAGTATGAATATTGGATAAGGAGGAGTCATCTTTGTCTATGCCAATCTTGTTCTTATCCCTTGTTTTATATTCAAAATTGTTGTTTGATGATATACTGTTTCAATTCACAATAATTGTTTTAATCTGCTATAATCACTAAAGAAATAATATCATTTTTAAAATAATTTAACGAGGTTCCTAATTTCTTTTTGAATTTGAACAAGTAAGGTAAAGAATAATGAAAACGCCACGACTTTTTACCATAAAACGTGTTATTAAAATGTAATAATTTTTAGAGTAAAGACAAATCGTAGAGAATTCCTGTTTCTACAAGTAGAAACTTTGTAAACAAAAGCAAGCTAGGAAGAGAAAAATTACGAAGTACTAAAAGAAACAATTGCCATGTAAATATATTTCCTTGTGTGCTATCTATCTCTTTACGCTAGAACACTTTTAGAGTTCTTTTCATTATATAATCTAATAGCTTAAAAAAGTATTAAGGGGGTGTTTGGAACTCCTTGATAACTTACTTTTGTGTGGTAGAAAAATAAAAATAATATCCTTATATCGGTGCCAAACCGATAATAAATAGTTTTTGATAAGTTAGAACCTTTTAACTTGTTAACTTATTTGAAACAACTTAACCTTTTTGGTTATTTTACATGCATAATCAATCACAAACACTCCTAAAAACAACTTATTAACTTATTTTTTTGAGCAACAAAAAGACATTTTCTTACCAACCTGTGTTATATACAATATATATATATATATATATATATATATATTTTGATATAATCACAAGCTTCATACCAACAACCAAATTATTGAAATCTATTAACCCGGTCCCGAATACATGTATATGAAACCTTTTTACCCGTTCCCAAACGTGAACCATGCACCCTCGAACAACATCTCCGTCTAGTGTTGTCCACCGATCAGCTCTCAAAAACAGCCTTCGATGCACCCCCCTCCTCGTAATGTCGCCATTCAGCTGTCCTATAGACAACCCTTTTCGACTTTTTTTATTTGATACATCAAGCACCACAGCTTAATATGGACATGTAAGTGCAGAACCAGTTTCTCGAAACAACAAAACAGAGTATGTGCAACCCCTTCCATCAAAACAACAAAACAATAAGTTTTTTCACGAACCAATCGTCTATGCAGCCCCTTCCAGTTCTGTCCACGTAAACTATTAGACCGGAGTACAGTCTCTCCTTCGGGCAGTCTCTTAGCGCACTTCTCGATTAGCTGCAGCTGCATACCGGTCAGTCGCCACTTCCCACAGTACAGGGTTCGATAACCAGCAAGCCCAATCAGTTGCTAGACCTTGATCTTTCCATTTTATCCATTCGAACACCTTTTGTTGTATTTCGAGAAACTGATTCAACAGATTACTCATATTATTCTCAAACACCACTTTATTGCGGTGTTCCCAAACTTAATGGAGAACATTCCACACTACCGTTAACCACCTTCGAACACCGCTTATGTTATCACCTAGCTGATCAAATATCCACATCAATCCTTCGATCGTTTGAATCGAGTCTAAATTAAGGTTCCACCATTTACTTCGTGCCAAATCTTTTTCACCTCGTCACAGTTAATAAGTACACGATCAGTTGATTCTACCATATTTCCACACCTAGGACAAAGAACATAATCCATCTCTATACCCATTTTGTCTAAAACCAAGCGAGTGGGAATCCTACCAAGCCTTGCCCTCGACATGAAGATACTTATCTTTTTCGGGATGGATTTAATATTGTTTCCTAGACATTGTTTCCCTCCCTAACTCATTTTTCTTCTATCAAACTTATCATTTTCTTGACCGTAAAACCCCCATCCGAATCTAAGCTCCACCTCACTCGATCTTTTGTTTCCTTTTTAGGTACTCTATTTCTAATCAAGTAGATGAGATTTTCTAGCTCCCCTAATTCCCTCCCCCTCGACTCCATTCTCTACCCTCATTTCCACACCCAATCTTCTCCCCTCCATTCCCCTCTCTCCATGATCGTCGAGTTTTTATTCAAATCTAGTTGGAAGAGCTGATAGAATACCTTCTTTAACATACGGTTAGAGGTCCATCTAACCCTTCCCCCCAAAAAATCGAGTCCCCGACCCATCTCCTAATTCTATGACCAAGGATTCCGACAATTGGATCCCCTCCTTTTTCCAACTCTCTTCCCACCTTCAAGATACCCCTCCGTACCGATTCCACACCCACGTTCCTAAGGTTTTCTACACTCAGCCCCCCATCCCGACCATAGATACTCCGTATTACTTTTACCCAAAGTGCATCATTTCTACATGGAATCTCTACCACCATTTGCTAAGATGTCCCCAATTTGCGTCCCAAAGACACCCAATATTTAACCCACCCATTTTCAAGTCCCCTAATACCTTTCCCAATTTGACCCAAAAAATGCAAATATTTTTATTCGAAACCTCACCCCCCCCCCCCCCAAAGAATTGAGTTCTCACACTCTCAAGTATTTTTATCACTCCATGCGGGGCACAAAACAAATAAAAAAAGTATAAATAAATACTTCCAAGAACCGATCTAGTCAAAGTCCATCTTCCTCCAAAAGATATCGAGTTTGCCTTCCATGTCGCAAGCTTGTTTTTGACTTTCTTTTCTTAGATTCCCTGACCGGAAGCCCTAAGTATAGGAATAGTAAGATATCACTACCACATCCCAATCCTCTTGCCCATGCTTGAACTTCTTGTACCGGAACACCCACTCCAAAGATCTTGATTTTGCTCAAATTGATTTTAAGTTCGGACACTAAGTGGAAGACTTCAACACCTTCATTAGATTCTTTAGGTTTGACAACTTCCATTCCCCAAAAAAGATCACGTCGTCCGCAGATTGGAGGTGGGATATCGAGACTTCCGCTCGGCCCCACCTTGATACATTCAAACAACCCCTTCTCCACCGCTTTCCCATCATGATATGAAGCCTTTCGGCTACCACTAGGAATAAGAAAGAAGCTAAGGGGTCTCCTTGTCTTAGTCCTTTCTCCATTTGAAATTCTCTTGTTGGCGATCCATTTAAGAGTACAAAGATTGTCGATGATTTTGGACAAGCATTTCTAAGAGAAAGTCCCACTCCACCGTATCGTACGCCTTTTCAAATTCTACCTTGAATATTAGACCTTTCTTTTTAGCTTTTTTTAGTACCAAAACCGTCTCATTGGCTATGAGTATCCCATCTAGGATGTATTTCCCTTTTATGAACGCACTTTGTTCTTTACTTATAAACTTATCCATCATCGTCTTCAATATTTTAGATACTATCTTGTAGTAGATGCCATTAAGACTAATCATTCTAAAATCATTTAGACCCATCAGGCTTTGTTTTTTTGGAATCAAAGTTAAGAATGACGCATTGCACCCTTCACTCGTCTCCCCTTCTTCCATGGACCAACTTATTACCGACATTAGGTCTCCTTTCAAGACTTCCCAAAATTTCTTTATGAAGCCAATTATGAAGCCATCCGGTCCTGGGGACTTGTTTTTCCGCATTCTTTTACCGCATTCCACACCTCCTCCTCCGATACCCTTATCTCAAGATTGCCAGTTTCCTCTTCCCCCATATTCTTAATGTAATATATCAACAAAGTGGGTCCATCCTTTGGCATACTTGCGAATTTACTTTTGAAGAAATCAAAGGTATAATCTTTTAGCTTTTTCGGGTCCTCTGTCCAGCTCGATTCAGTATTGATTCTACGTACACAATTCTTTATTTCTCTATTTTTTATGGCCGCGTGGAACCTTTTGGTGTTCTCATCTTCCTCTTTAACCTATCGTATCTTTGCTTTTATTTGTCCCATCTCCATTTTTCTTTCTAACTCGAGCCACACCTTTCTTGCCTCTATCCATGTCTTTCTGCCATCTTCATTCAGCCTATTTCCATCCGCTTCTTCCTCCCATTTTCTTACTTCAACTTTTTTCTTTTTCAATTCGGTGTCGATGTTTCCCTTCTTCGTCCTACTCCATACTTTTAAAGTTATCTTAACATATTTCTAACCTATCGCGAAAGATACAATTCTGTCTTCTTGATGTTACTTCCTCGCTCCAAGCTTTCTTTATCACTTATCCTATACTTCCTTCTTTCATCCAAGCATCAAAGAACTTGAACGGTCTTGGACCAAAGTCTACCCATTTGTCGATTAGTAGGATCGGTGTGTGATCGGTCCATTTTCTCTTTAATACTTTCGGGCTCAAATTTGTCCAAGCCGATTCAAAATCTTGAGTGACCAAGAAGCGATGCAATTTGCTTATTTTCGGTCCATCATCACTAACCCTCGTAAATGTTTTCCACCCTTTGGAATTTCAATTAAATTACCTCTCCTAATAAAATCGTTGAATTTTTCCGTTCCTTTAGGGTCAGCGTGTGAATTTAACCTTTCCTGCATGTTGCAAACCTCGTTGAAATCTCCAC
The DNA here is from genome assembly GCA_036898165.1 of Silybum marianum. Lineage (NCBI taxonomy): Eukaryota > Viridiplantae > Streptophyta > Magnoliopsida > Asterales > Asteraceae > Silybum > Silybum marianum. Next base: position 30,613,141 of record CM072535.1, read on the forward strand.
AAATTAGCCATTAACCTCCCTTTTATCGCATAGAGTCTCCAATTTTTTCCATATGTTTGATCTCTCTTTTTGTTCCCTTGGGCTGTATATGTTCACTCAACCCACCAATCTGTTTATATTTCCCCCACTTGCCTACTACTGCTAGGAGGTTTTCCTCTTGAATCAAAAACTCACAATGAAATATATTTTAGTTCCATATAGTTATAAGCCTTCCCAAGTTACACACTGCCAGATTTTGCACATAATCCCTATCGATTTGCGTTTTGATACTATCATAACCTAATTCTAACACTTTTTATAAAACTCCGATTTAACACCACATAAGTTAATAAACACTTTTACATAAAAACACAAGTGGTTTTAAATAAGCAATCCCAAACACCCCTAGTTTGACAATTTTTCGAGGGAATTAATTAAGAAAGAAAATGTCAATTATATCTAATGTTTAATGAGTGTACACGTGGACTGAGATAGCTGATTTGGTAAGATTTAACAACCAACTGATTAATTACTGCATATTAAAGAAAATCTTAGACTCGTAAAAAAATAAATCATACCCAACTTAACCTGTGTTGTTTGGGTAGGGATGATTTGGTTTAATATCTATATTATATTATAAAACATTTGAAACAAACTCTTAAATTAAAACAATTTTTAATATATCAAGTATTGGTTATTGATGTATTGTGTTTTGAACAACGGTATTTCATTAAAACACTAGCAAGATGTTAGACTAAAATTACAAAACAGAGATATCAAGGGAGGGATTTTGAAGCCATCTGACCTAATTGATATTAGATCTGCTATAATACCTAAAATTAAAGATTACAAATAAATTGTACATAAGTACAACTTATCAAAGATTTATGTTTGAATCATGTAACTAACTGTAGATAAACATAATCATATACAAGATAAACTTCTTATTTTAAATATAAAAAATCTAAATTATAATTAGAGAAACATTGAATTCTAACTTCTAATAGAATTTTCATAAAAAGTTATGTTATTAAACAAAAAATAAATTACTTTGTTATTAAATCTAAATGAAACTATAATAAAAAAAATTGAATTAAACAAATTACACAAAAACCGAAGATTTTCAAATTGTTAATTTGATACTAATATCAATTTTTTATGAAATTTTTAAATTTGTATTTTATTCAAATATAAAACATTACCGTTTTCTCAAAATCTCATAAAACGATATTATAACATCGACAGAGATAAAAAACAAAACAAAACATTAAAATCGAGATATATCTTACTGCATTATACGAGTACCCTTGGTAGTAATCAAATATGTGAAGTTAGAACGAAAAGAAAGATATAATAAAATTCATATAAATCAATAATGTCAATCACCTAAATGTTACCGATTAATCTAATTTTTTTCCGTACACCTAAATGTTCCTATCAAGGTTAATGTTTTCGTATGGCGGGTGGGGTTAAATAAGATCCCAACAATGGATATTCTGGCTAATAGAGATATAGAATTTAATTCTTCCATGTGTTCGATTTGTGAAGAAGAAGCTGAATCGGTAAATCATCTATTTTTCGAGTGCCAGATGGCGAAGGATATTTGGAGAAATATAGGCAGATGGTGGAATCTTGATATTCCTGTCCTCAACTCCGTACATGATTGGAAGAATTGGGTGGCATCCTTAAGGATGATGAAAAGGGTGATCGGTTGCTTGGAAGCGGTTTCGTTTACGACACTGTGGTCGGTTTGGTCTTTTCGGAATGAGATCCTTTTCGGGTCTACCAAACCTAAAAAGGCGGCTCTTTTGGATAACATTGTAACACGCTCGTATAATTAGGTGTACCACAGGAGTAGCGATTGTTAGATTAATTGGGTTGGTTGGCTTAAAAATCCCTCCCTTGCTATTTTTGTTTTTTGTAATCTCGTCTAGTGTCTTGCTAGTGTTTTTAATAAAATGCCGTTGTTCTAAAAAAATCTAATTTTTATCAACCATCCTATAGTAAAGCCACATCACTACAGGAAAATTCCTTTCTTCACCAACCATAGCATAACATGGGTCAAGTGTATCGGGTTGGATTATGTTCAAATTTATTTGGTCAAATATCAAACGCGTACTTACCATTTGAGAATTTTATCTCGATTATGTATTGGGTGCCTTTGTGTTGGGTTACTTTGGGTTGGTTTGGCTCCAATTCGTCGGGTTCTTGTGTTTCCTACTAGAGTCTCTAAATTTATTGTGTTCGCCCAGCTATTATCGGTCGTTGAGTAAGCCATAAAATTGCCTCTTCATATTGGTATATTGTAGTTCCATATGGAGCTGGTTGGAGTTGTCAGCAATCAACTTTTTACTCCAATTTATATCTTGTTACTATTCGGTAGCAAATTGATCATAATTGATGTAAAAACCATTACCACGAGTCGTAATTTTCTCTATGAGTAATTAAGTTTTCTCGAATATATGAAACTTAATAAATACCATTTTCTGCAAGTGAACCAAACTGCACTCAACCACTCTTTCACCAGACTCTGAAGTCTAATGTTCAATGTAACTTCAATTAGATTGAATGAAAGAACATATTTCAACAAATACAATACATCATGATCATTACCTTGTTCTTGATGGACCACAATCCTTTAGTATCAAGTCTCTTGAAATTGTACTACATTTGTTGACCATTTACATAACCTAACTCTTGCATCATGCTAGCTAGAATTCCATGAATGACTTAGCTCTTCAGGACGTTTTCTGTATTGTTTGGAGATAACGACTTTATAAGTTTTAGTAACACATTTCCTTATCCTAGAACTAGTAGAAGGTTTGGTTTGTAACTTATTGATGTAAGTAAGTCCTTAAATTGTCATTTTAGATAATTTGAATGTTATCCGTTAGAAAGAAACAACTTATCCTTCAATTGAGGTATTAAAATTTTTAAATTAGTCATTCTTTTCTAAAATTTATGGTGTTACAACGAGATCCAATTCACGCACAGAAAAATGCCTCACATTGGTGTAACACCCCTAAAAATGGGAGTTAATTTAAACCAAAGAAAATGCGGAACAACTTCTACTTCATGAAACATCACCCATAAAGATGGGGAGAAAGTTAGAGCGAGTTTACAACATATATAGGAAAGTTAAATGACAACCTAGTAATCTATATAACTCAAAATACAGATTAAGTACGGGTGTCACTAAAATCCTCAAAATAATCTTCTATGTAACTCCATCTATACACACGAGGTGCACTTCAAAAAGAATGCCACAACCGGCACCTAGCTTCTCTCATCCCATCAAGCCTCATCCGCTTGATCACCTGTTATACATGTCATTTTAAGAAAAAGTGTTAGGCTTAAAGCCTAGTGAGAACAAACAGTTCAAAAATACAGAAAAGCCATTTAAACTTCGAAAGTGGTAAATAACCATATAACCGAAAGCCTTTCCCCAAATATCTCTTTTTCTTTACTTCTGCGATTTACACCTGAAAGATACGCTTTACTTCTCTTGGGCGGGACTTCTACGGGAATGACCCGTCATCTGGTCGATTACTCGACCACACAAGCTAAACCCCAAACCGAGATCTCTTGCAAGTGTCTTCCCCAAGTACTTCTGACTATATGTGCCTATGGATCCATTACACTAGTCTAACATCTTAACACAATTGTTTCCAATGTATTAGCTTCTTTCTTCACAAATCTCTGTGAAGTAAATCATCGTGCTTCCAAGAACCTTCCTTCCAAAATTAGGTCAAATTATCATTTAGGTTTATACATCATTTTTCTTGCATTTAAACTCATAAGAGTATTACAAAACCGTTCTTGACTTCCAATTCATCATTTCAAAGGAAAACCATAAATGACACATTTTGACCTAGTTTTACCAAAATCTTCCCAATATAGAAATACTCATTTTAAACATCATATTAAGGTAAAATACTTCATTTTGACATGTATAAAGTTTTAAAGGTAAGAATGAACTCACAAGCTAGAGTTGGCAAAACCTAGAAAATCTCTAAGATGATGAAGATGGTGGAACTAGCTGAAAAGAAATCAAGACACCACCACTTGAAGCTTTAACACCAAAGTCCAACTTGATTTCTCCTCTTTAATGGAGAAATAAATGCACTTGAGAGAAGTAGGTAGAAGAGATGGAACCCTAGAAATCGCCCCTTACTGCTCTGGTCTCAATACCGTAACTGATATCTGATAAAAGGAGACTGAGCTGAAAAATCGCGTCTTAATGGAGCCTCCTGGACAACACAGGCGACTATGCCCTTGGCGACTATGACATGTCATAGTCGCGAGATTTGTACCGAAGTATCGGATTTTGGTTGGTTGGGGTTTCTTGGCGACATTGCCCTGCGACTATGACATGGCAATGTAGCCTGTCATAGTCGCCATAAACGTACCGAAGCTCAACAGGTTTCCGGCTTTCGTTCCTTTCCCCCATTCCATTGCAACCAAACATTATACACACGAAACCTTCCATTGAGCCATAAATCACAATATTACCATGCTAATTTACATAACCTTTCGCTAAATTTCCGGGTGTTACAATTGGTGTCGTTGGAGGCTGGTTCCGTATGGCCAAATTGGAGTGCCGATAGTAATCAATTTTTTGCCTAAATTTATTTGTTGTTAATATTCAGTAGCAAATTGGTCGTAACTGATGTAAAAATCATTCCCATGTGCCGTAATTTTCTGTATGAGTAATTTTTTCCCAATATATGAAACTTAATAAACATCATATTCTGCAAGTGAACCAAAGTCATACCGACTCTGATGTCTAAAGTTCAATGTAACTTCAATTAGATTGAGTGAAAGAGCATATTTCAACAAAAACAATACATCATGATCCCTATCTTGTCTCTTGAAATTGTACTACATTTTTTTACCATTTAGTTACATACCCTAACTCGTGCATCACGACATCCAATTCCTGCAATAAAAAATGTCCCTTATATTGGTGTCAATGAAAGCAGGTTCTATATAGGGCCGATCAAAGTTACCGGTAATCAAGTTTTTGCCCAAATTTATTTGTTGTTAATATTCGGTAGCAAATTGGTCAGAATTGATGTAAAAACCATTACCACACGTCGTAGTTTTCTCTATGAGTAAGTTTTCTCAAATATATGAAAGTTAATAAACATCATATTATGCGACTGAACCAAACTCATTGCACTCAACCACTCATTACAACAAAATTAAGTTTATAGGACGCCACCAATGAATAAACTTCCTAAGGGTGCGTTTGGTACATGAGACGGGACAGGACAGGACGGAACATCACTCACTATCCCACGTTTGGTGCAACATGGGACAGGACATAAATTCATTGTCCCACCTTTGATGCGACATGGGACAGGGATAGGACTGGCACAAGGTGGGACAAAGTGGGACAAAAAATGCTTTTTCTTGTTCCACCAAAATAGGCGGACCAAGATGGGACAAGAACGGAACAGGAAATCAAATATTACTAATCTACCCTCATTTGATATATAATCTTGGTACTTGTTTTAATGGTCAACACCACCAGTCACGACCGTCGGTACCGCCGGCAACCACCGGTAGCCACAGTCGGCCACCAACCACCGTCATCCCTTGCCACCACCACCACCATCGTTGGCCACCTCCACCTTCTCCTGTAGAACAACAACCTCTTCCACTACCTCTACAACCACCGTTGGCCACCAACCACCATCGTTCATCGCTTCCACCACCACCGCGGCCACCTTACCTCCACCATAACCACTACCACTGCCGACCACCACCTTCACCGCTATCTACCATCTTCACCTCCTTACAACCACCATCCATACCCACCACCACTACCACCGTTGGCCACCTCCACCTACTTCTCTACTACACCAACCTTCTCTTCCACCTCCACAACCATCGTTGGCCACCGACCACCACCGTCCATCTCCACCACCACCACCGCTGTGGGCCACTTCCCCTCCACCAACACCACTACTATCTTAAGTTTTAATGTCATCTATAATCAACACCCACCGCCCATCGCCATCACCAATACTACCATCAGAATAAAGCATAATCTCTCATTTGTGTGAATTAGATGTTTTCAAACTATCATCACTTATAACAAAATTCTCATTCAAATTTTATACTAGTATATATGTACATATATATATATATATGTGTGTGTGTGTGTGAAAGTTGAGTAAAAATAAATTAAATCATTTAATTTTTCGCTTTTTTGTGTAATTATAACTATTATATAATATATAAAATCGTCAAATAACTTGTGTGGCAACTTGTTTAGTTCTGTCATGTCCTGCCCAGTCCTAGTTGTACCAAACATATACTTGTTTTGTCATGTCAGTCCTGTCCCACCCTTTTGTACTGTCCTATCCATTCTTGTCCAGTTCTGTCTCGTCCTGTCCTGTCTAATCATGTCTGCATACCAAACGCTACCTAATAGACCACTTTATATGACACAAATTATAGGACCAAAAAATAAAGTGTCCTATCTAAAGGCGTTGTAATAAGTTTATAGGACGCTTTTGGGTGTCGTAACAAGTTTATTAGGACATTTTTAATAAAAAGCATCGCATTAGCTATTTTATATGACAAATTTTGAAAAAGTGCCCAAAAGCGTCTTATAAACTTATTGTAACGTTTTTAGATATGACGTTTTATTACATTTTTGGTTCTATAATTTGTGTCTTATAAAGTGTCTATTAGGACGTTTATTTATGAGTGACGTCCTGTAAATCTAAATTTATTGTAGTGACTCTTTCATCAAGCTCGAATGTCTAATGTTCGAATAACTTCAATTAGGTTGAATTAAATAGCATATTTCAACAGAAACAATACATCATGATTAGTGCTATGGACCAAAATACATCATTATCTAGTCTTTAAAAATTGTACTACATTTGTTGACGATTTACATAACCTAACTCTTGCCCTGAAAGTTGATTGATCATAATCTCCCAAATCCATATAACTAATTTCCCATTTTAATGCTCCATGTCAAGATACATGGTAAAAAAAACGCTAATGTATCTTTATCGACATAAGGGTGAGATATTTTTTGTGCAATGCTAATTAAACATAACCGATTAATAACAAAATCTCAATAAATACATAACATTCACTGAACAAATATCTGCAAAATGAATTTTAGTCAAAACCTCGAAGTACAAACCCTTACCATAAATCTCGTACAGAAAAGATTTCATGTGATATTCGAAGTTGCCACATTGTAAGAAATGTTGACCAATCACTTGTATGAAAAAAGTATTATCTATCATGTGGGCTTAACGGAGTGTGGGGTGTATTGTTAGGGTAAAAAGTATCAGATTAAGCACGTTGGAGAAGATTAGGGTTTCAATTCTCAGGGATTATAGTGCAAGTGATTTGGGGTAAAATATTATAGCTAAGGGCTTAAAGAGACTAAGGGGCCGTTTATCAATTGTTTACCCGGGTAAGTGCTTATCAAGTCATATTACCTTATCGGAAGACTATAACAAGTACCAAAAACCTTACCCGGTAAGAGCGAAGACAAGGAAAACAATGACCAAGAGTCTTACCTGGGTAAGTGATGGAAACGACTCTTACCGTGGTAAGCAGTTACCGGGTAATTTGTCGCATACGATGCCGTTTTCGTGGACTAAAATCTTACCCGGTAAGTAAGTGATAGTGTTGAATTTGACGGTAAGTACTTACCCAGGTAAGATTTGGTAAACGGCCCTAAATTGCCCCTGACGTACAACGCGTATATGATAGCACCTAATAGCATTTCATAGACAACGTTTGGATGAGGAACTAAATACGTAAGGATTTGAAAACTACAGTGACCGTCAAAACAGTTTAAGAACGAAATGGATAAATTTGAAATTAGTGAAAAATGACCGATTAATCAAAGTACCCAATTTATCCCATCCCATATTAAAAATTTACATATATTATGTGAATATGTTTTGACAAGTTATTCAACACATCCATTTTATCATCAATACTAAAATATTTATAAGTTAAGAAAGCTTTAATTTTGACGAATGATTTCGTATGTGATTAATTAAAAGGCAACGTGCAGAGTGTTTCCGTTGCAGTTAAGAAACATTTAGTTTTAAAAATGGTATTGTATTTGATTAATATTTAAAAGACAACGTGTTTCAAACCATAATTAAAAACAATATATCAGACGTGGGGTTTGTGATTTATCATGATCATGTTCCTGATCCTTATGGAATTGGATCACCAAAAATATATTAAAAAAATTAAGAATTGTAGATCTCACTTTCTCACAATTTGTTGGGTTGTTTACCCCATGATTAGCGGATGTTACTTACCTTACCAGATGAGTATGACGTTAACTGATCAGAATATTATACGGTAATTAAGTAGAAGAACCGGGTAAGAGAGTTTCACAAATTAATAATCTGTTTTGATGACAATGCTACCCGATAAAATAAGTGAAGTTAGTATCTTTTGCCGATAAACGTTTACCCATAAATATTTGACAACAACCCTTTAATAATTAACAAGATACACATTTCTGAAATTTAGAATGGCTCGAACGGTTTTTGAAGCTATTCTAGAGCCATTTTGTCAAATGATCAATCCACTTGTTGGTTATTGTAATTGTTATTAGAGTAAACTACTATTTTCATCCTGTGGTTTGGTGTTTAAAACGATTCTCATCCCTATGGTTTGCATTTGTTTTCCTATTTAGTCCTTAAACCAATTCTATTAATTTTCAACCATTAAATCAAGAGCATTTATGTCTTTTTCTATTTTATTTAATTTTCTATTAAAGTATTTAATATTTGATTCAAAATAATAATAATACATTACATTTGAGTATTTAATATTATCTTATAATATTTCATCTTTTATATGTATACAATAATGTGTGTGTATATATATATATATGGTGATAATCAAATAAAAACCATAAAAAAATTACAAACTCGTAAAAACCGATATAAAAATAAATTTTTTCATGATTTATTTTCATCAAACGTTAGAATATAAGATATTATTTTAACATATATTTGTTTCATAACATGAAACTTTCACATGTCTTTTTTCACCATATAAATAATTTTTACGCATATTTTTGGATTCACTAGGTGAATCCAAAAAAAAATTAAGGGGTTGTTTCATAAGATGAATTAAGGGGCTGTTCCAAAAAAAATTAAGGGGTCGCTCCAAAAAAATTTGAGGTGAATCCAAAAAAAATTCACATGTAATTATTTCATAAGATGAACCCAAATATATGTTAAAGACTATCTTAAATTATAGGTTTTTATGGAAAAAGAATCAGGAAAAAAAATTATTTTTATATCGGTTTTCACGAGTTTATAACATTTTTGTGGTTTTTATTTGATTATTACCCTGTATATTGTACCATAAAAATTGCTAAAAAGTTATTGTTAAAATGTACAAGATTTTAAAACTACGCTACTTTAAAATTCAAATCATTTTAAGATTTTTAATTACACTTTGTACTCTTATTATGTTAAATGTATAAAATTATAAAGCTACACTATTCCCACTAACCTTACGATCCCAAATAATATAAAAAATCAATTCATTTTAAAAATATATTTTTACAAATTATATTATTGTGATCGTCACATATAGGGGTGAGCATCGAAACCGGGTACCCGTCTTTGGAGCCGGAACCGCTTCGGAACTGCTGGTTCCGGAACCGATGTGATTGGTTCCGGTTCCTAAAATACGGAACCGATCAGGACCGTTCCGGTTCCGGTTTTAATTTTTTTGGAACCGTTACCCGCTGGGTACCCGCTACCCGCCACTTTTAAATAATTTTTTTTATATATATTTATAAATAATAAATAAAAACTCAAATTTTCTATTTTGTTTATGTAACAATTAGTTTTTATCGGATTAGTTTTGACCATTTGTTGTATTTATTACTTTAAGTCGGTATTTTATAGTTTATAATTATATTTTTATCGTACATAATTTAAAAAATTAAAAAAAAAATTGAAACCCGGTACCGGAACCGGTTCCCGTCGGTTCCGGTTCCAAAATATAAGGAACCGGTGTTAGCGGTTCCGGTTCCGGTTCCAGATTTCCAAGAATCGCCGGTTCCGGATTTCCAAGAACCGCCGGTTCCGATTCCATGAAAAATAGTCAGGTACCAGATTATGCTCACTCCTATACCTTTTAATTTTAAACAAATTTTTTTAACATGCTTTTTAAAATAGTATATATATATATATACATACATACATATATATAAAAGATATATATATATATATATATATATATAAAAGATATAAAATACAATAGAATAATATTAAATACTGAAATGTAATATATTATTATATATTTTTGAATCAATTATTAAATAATTTTTAATGGAAAACTAAATAAAATAGGAAAGACATAAATGTCCTTGATTTGATGGTTGTAATTTAATAGAATTTGGTTTGAGGGACTAAAAAGGAAAGCAAATGCAAACCATACCCTATTAAAATGCAAGACTTTTAGCTACAAACATTTCTCTAGGTAATCTATCGCTAAAGGTGTTTCGTCACCAAAATGTCACAAAAGTTTGTGTCTAAATTGTTGGTGGGTAAATCAAATCAGTGACAGATTACCCAGAAAATTCTTGGGTAATCCGTTGGTATTTTATTTAAAACATCGGATTATTCAGGAACCATTAGTATTTCTTGGGTGATCCGTGGGTAATCACCAACGGAAATTTCTCTGAGTGATTTTTGTGGGTGAAAGTCATTTGTTTTGTAGTGACAAAAACGAAAAAAGTAGTTTTAAACCACAAGAACAAAAATCGTTATAAAGACCAAACCACAAGGACGCAAATAGTACTTTACTCTTGTTATTACTTATTAATAAGAATCACCATTTTTTTGCTCCATGAATGTAGGCAAATGGTACTTTGTTAATAAAAAGCAACCGTGTATTAAAAATAACAAAAGTGATTTTATAAGACGCCTTAAATGAAAAAAAAAGTCCTAAAACAACACTTTATAAGACACTAGTTTATAGGACCAAACCATAAAGTATTCTATTTTAAAGCGTTATAATAGGTTTATAGGACGCTTTTAAGCGTTCCAACAAGTATTTTACTGACGCTTTTAAAATAAATGTCATATTAACTATTTTATAGAACACTTTTGAAAAGTGTATTATAAAAATATGGGTTTATAGAAACATGTCCTATAAAATAGTTACTAAGATACTTATTTTAAAAGTGTCGTAAAAAAATTGTTGAAACGTCTAAAAGCGTCGTAAAACCTATGGTAACCCGTTTAGATAGGACGCTTTATGGTTTGGTCCTATAAACTTGTGTCCTATAAAATATTCTTTTAGAACGCTTTTCCATTTAGGTGTCCTATAAAACCATTTTTATTGTAGTGAGGTTGAGCACTCTTGTGAATTAATATGAATTAATATTACTTGGATGTTTATAAGACCTCATATATTATTAATTAAGAAGGTAATTTTGCGGTTGAGATCCTATCCGGTTAATAAATTACATTTATAGGGTAATTAAGGTCTCATATGTCCTTATCCGGCTTTTATGATAATGAGGTGGGTTTCATTCCAAGGCGTATGGGATGGAAAAAAAATCTTACGCGATTTCAAATATACATATAGGGAGAGTAGCGAAAGAGAGCTTCAAATACAAATTAACCATGGAAGCCATTTCAAACCAATCACAACAAGAAACAATGGCAACAACGACGAACAAATTTGTAGCAGAAAGTTGAATGCCTAGCAAATCCGTTGTAAACAACTTGTAGCTAATGAACTTGTCACAAGTAAATTTTACTACACATTAGCGACAAACTTTTAATATTAGAAAATCCATCACAAAATGGTGTTTATTAGATTGATAATTAACTTTGTAAATAAAAACACACAAGCAACGATAGATTAGTGACGAATTATCAACGAAAAATCAGCTAGGGGTTAGCTACGAAACATTTTAGCTACGATTTGCTAAGGATTGTATTAGCTACGGATTTGCTAAGAATTGTATTAGCTACAAATTAGCTAGGGACCATATAAGCTACTGATTAACTAGGGGACATATTAGCTATAGATTAGGTAGGGACCATATAAGCTAGTGATTAACTAGGGGACATATTAGCTACAGATTAGCTAAGGAACGTATTAGCTACAGATTAGCTAGAGATTATATGAGCTACGGATTAGCTACAAATTAATGTAAGGATTGTTTAACAATCTGTCGCTACTTATTTTTTATTTAAAAAGCAACTTTGTTTCTTTTCTTGTATAAAATTCAAGTTCCGGTATAGACATAAATTTTGGAAAGAGAAAATAATATTAAAAGTGACTAAATTATGTGCAAAATTTCAACTAGAGAAAATTTGAAACAAAAATGACACTGAAGATGTATCAATCTAGCTAGGATTAGGGGAAGGATTGAAAGGAGATGGTACATGCACATCATGCAACTCCATAAAAACCTTCATTAGCTCGTTCTTGTATATGTAAACAAATTACACATAATTAGTAAAGAAATGTCATGTAGGTTAAACATAAACACCTTGGTAGCCTTTCTCATGCAACTTGGAACTAATAATTGTATACAACGTTCGACAAGCTAAATAATCGGCAACCAATAACTCAATAACTATAAATCATGATTTCTAATAAGCTCCAAACCAAGAGGATTGTATAGTAAACCCATTTTGTATAAATTAGAAACTAGGTGAGATGGTTTACCAAAATTGTATTAGGCCTTGATAGGTCGTAATGGACTCGCTATTATTAATATGTTGTATTGGGCCTTGATTATATCAGATTTCATTCGGCTTCAGTGGCTCTTAATGGACTTGATTGGGCTTTGATGAGTCGTATTAGACTTAATAGTTGTTAATAAATTGTACTAGGCATACAAGGGTTTCAATGGCTACTAATAAATTGTATTGGGCCTTAATTGGAACAATGGGTAGTAACTAACTTTATTAGGCCTTGATAAGTTGTAATGTACTCCTTGTTGTTAATAAACAGTATTGGGACTTAATAACCTTTAATGATTCTTAGTGAATTGTATTTGGCTTTTATGGGCTTAAGTGACTCTTAAGGAACTTGATTAGGTATGTAATAAGATATGATCAGTCGTGTTGGACTCAATGACTCTTAAATAATTGTCTTAGATTTTATTCGGCTTCAGTGGCTCTTAATGAACTAGATTGGGCATTGATGATTCATATTGGACGTAGTTGTTATTATAGGGGTGGCATAAAGTGACCCAACCCGAATCCAACCCATTAGTAGCAGGTTGGGTTGAGATTTTCAACCCGTTTACCTTAAATGGGTCACCCGCCTAACCCATTTAATAAATGGGTTGGGTTGGGTTGAAATTTCTGTCATATTTTCAACCTGTTTTCAACCCATTTATAACCTGTTTGCAACCCATTTGTAACCTGTTTTCAACCCGTTAATAATCTATTTTCAGCCCGTTAATAACCTATTTTCAACCCATTAATATATTGTATTTTATTTTTAATAGTAACAGATTAATAAATTTAAAATAAATTTTTTAATGTTAAAGTGAACCCAAAAAGAAAAAACCCTGGTTTCATTAGAAGTTAAGAACTCCTTGAAAGTCCAAAAAGGAAAAACCCTAGTTCTCTGCTCTCTCTCGTCTTCGTCAAAATTCCGGCCACCTTTACACTCGCCGGCCTTCTCATCTCGTCGACGGCCAACACCCAACGCTAATCTATCTCTCGTCGGCGTTCTCATCTCGTTGGTCTCGACATCGTCTCTTCTCGTTATCATCTCCGACGTACTTGTAGTTGTGGAGTTGTTTTATTTTATTTATTTAAAATTAAATGGGTCAACTCAGGTTGAACCCATTCGTTTAACAGGTTGGGTTGAGGTTTTCGTAAATAGGTCAACCCAGGTTGAACCCATTTAAGTAGCAGGTTGGGTTGGGTTGAAAATCTCAACCCATTTAACTAAATGGGATGGGTTGGGTTGAGATTTCCAACCTGTTTAATAAATGGGTTGAACCCGGACCCAACCCAACTCAACCCATTGCAACCCCTAGTTGTTAATGATCATGAACTTCATAGGGCCTTGATGGGTCGTAATGGACTTACTGCCTATTAATAAATTGTATTAGGCCTACATGGATTTTGGTGATATTAATAAATTGCATTGCCCTTGATTTAGCTGTCACGGCCTCATGTTGGTAACGTGCTGTATTGTGCCTTAATGAGTCATAATGGAATCACTTGTTGTTAATCAACTGTATTGGTCCAACTTAATTGGCTTTAGTGGTTCTTAATGAGCTGTATTGAGTCTTTTAAGAACTTAAATTACTTTTAATGAACTACATTTGCCTCAGATTAGCTACTCTTAGTGAGGACATTCTTATTAAGACCTTATGGTTATAATAAACAAATTCTTATGAATACCTATGAACATCATTTATTAATGCAACTCATATTAATATAGTTGTTTTGGGAGCATATTGATAAGGTTGATTTATTAACCTTATTTGTGTTCTGTTTTGTGTCATTTTTAGTATGTTTTAGTCACTTTTAGTTAGGATCTTTAAATATTATTGTCAATTCCTAGCATTTAATAAATTCATCTAAAGTTCAACCCCACTAGGTCTTTACCTTGTAACTATACAATGACGATTTATCCATTATATTCTAGTCAAATAATTTAGTATATCAACCTTGACACACTAACAGATTTCCCAACATAAATACTTGGTGCAACATTGTTTCTCATCAAATATGAATTCTCCAAAATTAGCTCAAAGTAGTTGTGAGTTCTACAACTAATATTACTTTGAAATATGCCCACACTAGGGTTTTAAACAAATCTTCATGCTCATTTTGACAATATAAATGAAAGTTCCAAAAACCCAAGTTTGACCTAATTTGACAAAATCACTCAAATGTGATATTTCTTGAAATGAAATCTTGTAGAAGGTGAAATACATCATTTTAACATGTATATAGTTTTATCAAAGATTAGGATGAACTCACACTACTAGGATTTGTGGAAACCCTAGAACTCCCAAACTTCTTGAAAAGTAGAGATGGAGATGAAGAACACTTGAGGTTTGAACCCTATCTCGAATCCTTTGCCTAGAGCTCAAATACTTAATCTTGATTGGGTTGGTGAAGGAAGTAAATGCTCTCAAATTCGTCCCCTAGGGTTTTACTGAGAGAGTAAATGAGAAAGAGAAAGGTAGGTGATAAGAATAAATGAAGTCTGAACTTAAAATCTCGTTTTTATACTTCAGATGGAAAATGCGAGGTTGGCAGTGCGAGGTTGCCATGGCAGGGTCGCACCTCTAGGTCGCACCCTCCAAAACCCAACTCACGGTACACAAAGTGCGATGCTGGCAGTGCCAAGGTCGCACTTAGGGTCGCACCTTCCAAAATCCTCTACTTACGGTACAAAAATTGCTAGGGTGGCAATGGTAAGGTCGCACCTCAGGGTAACGTTTCTCTTATGATGGATCAAATTGAAGGTTAACACTTAACATAACACATGCCAAGGTTGGGTTCACAACAAATGGGTTGAGAGGTGTGAAATTTTAGGTGTTACAAGGAAGATGAGTCAGAATTGAAACTGGCCTATGTCACTCAATGGGCCGAATATTGTTTAGTATTTTGGGCCGAACTCCTCATTACTATAGGCTACAATTGTGTTGACCAAGTAAACCACTTTGTTGGACCTCTTAATAGGCTTAGTTAAAACAATTGGTATGTATCTATATTGGCTTAATGGATACAGCCTTATCCATGTTAAGTGGTATATATGGGTGCCTAGATAAGGAAAAGGTCATCCTTTTTTTTTTGTATTAGTAAGCTTGTAGTGGTTGACAACTCGCAACAAGTTGTCTTCCTTTGTATGCAAGTTTCTTTAGTCTCATGCTATTTATACAATACATGGTAATTATTTAGAAAAATTGTTGTGGTGAATCTCCTTTGTTGTTGCTCACAACCGAATTCTACAAGAATAATCCCAAGTGATTCTTTTGTTCTTCTTTATTTTACACTTATTAAATAACTTGTTTTGTTCTTCAAGGTTTTATAAATCTCCCTTTTAGAAAATCATCAAAGCTATTTTCATCATCCTTTCAAAAGTTCTCTTTTAAGTTCTCTAAAATTGTAGGTATTTTCCATCTCGGTTATTTATAAAATAGTTTTCTTAAATCTTTTGTAACAAGACATCAAAAGATGGAAGGCTAAACCCTTTTGCTTGGGGTGCAAGGTAAACGTCACGATTGAACATCGGTAAGGCCAGACCCATTCTTGACATTTTTTAAGCCCGGGGCGAGATGAAAAAATGGCCCCTCGATAAGTATGAAAAAAAATCAATATATTTCTTTTATCATCAGTATATAACATTGAAATAAAAAACACTAATAATTCCTATAAAACCGTTTTTTTTAGTATTCCTAAACGTAAAATCAATCAATAATAATTCTAAATTAATATTATCTATCATATAATTTTTACAGAGCATTGTGAATCCATTCCACTGCCAAACACATTTAGGGTTACAATTGTTGATGATTTAGACTAACACTTTATATAAATCAATATAAATAAGTTGAGTTTCAATGTCATATCATGTTAATGACATTTTAAACTTTTAGGGTTAAAACATATTTTTTAGGAACCATAAATCTTAGAATCAAAAGTCCATGTTTATTGTAGTTTGAAATCTTATTGTTGTTTTAGAGACAGGATAGTAGTTAAGATTCATACACAAATATTAGATAATAAAAAGTCAATAATGCATGAAAAGACAATAATAGTCTTGAAATCATAAATATAGATATAAGTTGTACCGTTTTAAACAGTTAATATTATTTTCTTCTAAAAGGCAGGAGTTTTCTTAATTAATAACAACAAAATCTACTATATCCTATAATACAAAAATATAAATTCATGCAGTTGGAAGATGAATGAAGGACAATATATCAATGTCCTGTAGAGAAGATAGTTTTAGATTTTAGTAGTAAGTTAAAAAAACTTAGAGATACAACAATCAATGCTATAAAATGAACAACCAATTCTATTTTTTTACAAATTTCTTCTATAATGTAATTAATTATTACATGTTTTGGATTCTTAATACAATGCTAAATTATTTTTGGATCACATTAGATAATAAAAAATTGTCTCTTTTATTAATTATTAACTTTTTTGAACTACTACTATGTACTATATAGTATATATATAAAAAATTGGGCCCAAGTTTCTTGTGGGCCCTGGGCATACGCCCGGCCCGCCCTCCCTCAGGACCGGGCCTGGGTAAGGCGATAAGAAGGTGTCTCGACTATATCGGACTAATCTTTAAGTTGTTGAAATTGGATCGTTAATATTTCATTATAAAGTGCCCTTAATTAATTGACAACTAATTATAGGTATAAAAATGGGTTAACCTTAAATAAGGTTACGAAAAATATTCATTCTCTGAGACGACGATTAGTTCCTTATAATATCTTTTTATCAAATTGCCTAGTTCCGTCTTGACAAAGCCTTGTATCCCGTGCTCCTTTTTATAATAGATTTTTCTCAAGTCGCAATCAAACCAACCCAAACTTAGTTAATCAACAAAAATCCTCGATTTCGCCATCTAAATCAATTCCGTTAAATACCGGGAGTTTTAATTCTAACGAACTTTTAACACCATCTCTGTGGGAACGATACACGCTACTTGTACCATTATTACTTGTTACAATACGATAGTAAACTAAGGTGTATACCTACGCTGAGGTTTATTTTAGTGTTGATTTTACAGGTTGCATAAAAATGATCAAAAATTTTCAGATATGAATCTGGAATATGTTCACTTTGATCAACCATTATTCACGTTAAAATTAATATAATTATTCCAGAATCTTGAAATATGATGAATGATTATGACTCCTGAAAACATGCAAGTAATAATTTAGAACATTTCACTAAATACCGCAAAAGTATTTTGCACATAAAAAACTGTAACATCTTTTTAAATACCATAAAATTAACTTACACATAAAAATTACTTATTTGTCATTTATTATTAAATAAAAAATTTGAAGTATTCTCACCTAAATAATGAATTTTTGATACAGAGAGGTTTCGAGACTTAACGAGACTTTTCTTCACTTTTTGGAATAGGAGAAAACGAACCCGAAAGAAACTCGTAAACCTGCATCGGAAACTGAAAAATAGTTCCCTATGCAACTTGGGTTCCATGCCGGGTTGCGGGCGCGTTCTAACGAGTCCCGAAAGGATTGCATTTATTTGTTTGTTTGATTATTTTATTTTCTTAATCAGTTTAGGATAATTAGTTAGTTTATTTATTTATTATTTATCGGTTTTATAATTAGATTAGGATTATTATTTGTTTCCTTAACATAAGTTTCCTTATATTAGTTTTGTTTTTATTAGTTAGTTTTATAGTTGGTTTAAGTTTAGGATTGATTTAGTTTCCATAGTTATCTTAATCAGTCTAGATATAAATAGGATCTATTGTTTTAATCTTTTATCAACAATATTATTCTTCTCCTTGAGAGTTTTAAGAGTTTCTCTTAATTTTTCGAGTTTTACTAAACGTAATTCTCAACCCCAAAGGGTTTAGATGTTTGTCGATCCTTCTGCAAATCTACGCTGCATCAGTTGGTATCAAAGTAGGATTCACCTATCTTTTCACTAACCATGGTAGATCAACAACCGTCTCTCAAAGAAGACTTAGCCGAGATGACTACGGCCATTACCGCAGCTCTAGTTGATCTGACAACAGTTATTAACAAACGTTTTCCCAACCCCGATAACGATAAATATCGGAGAAGGGGCAGGCACGAAGAACCGATCAAAGTTCCACGCGGTCGCACCTACAACAGTTTTATGAATTCGGTTTCTCTCCTAAACAAACGGCCATCTATTAACGAGAGTACACCAAAAAAGTCGAGGTCGAGTTTTTCGAAGAAGAATACGAAGAAAAGATCAACATCGTACTCCAACAGGTACTTTTCTCATCCGAAGAGGAGGGTTAAATAAAACAATCTTTTTCAATCTCACTACTTCATCCATAAAAAGTTATGTAACCTGATCATTGATAACGGTAGTTGTAAAAACCTTGTGTCTAAAAAGTTGGTCGATTATCTCAACCTACCAACTCAACCCATGAAGCTCCTTATTTTTTTGGGTGGGTCAAGAAAGGCCCGCAAGTTAGGGTCACACAAACTTGTCGGGTACCTATATCGATCGGAAAGCACTACCACGACGAAGTTCTATGTGATGTTTTTGACATGGATGCATGTCAAATCCTATTGGGCCGGCCTTGGAAAGTCGATAACGACGTCACTTATAAAACGCGAGACAATGTAATGTTATTCCGTTGGGGCGACCGAAAGATCTCCATGGCATCAGTGAGTAGTTTTGAAAAGATCCCTAACAAGAAAAACGACAATATCATTATAGTGACTACTAGTGAGCAAAAGACGGAAGAAGACGTAAAGAATGTTCGTCTTTTGTCCTATTGTCATCAAAGGGTTAACGAGTGTAGAAAAAGACGAAAACTTGTCCCACAAGATCGCAGAAAAAGGACATCCCCGAGGTAAAAGAATCACAACAAGAAATCATTACTAAAACCCAAGTGTTCGAACCCGATCTCGAGCCAACGATCGAAGCACCCGAAGGAGAACCGGTTAAGGACATTCCCGAGCCAACGAGATCGTTGTCACAAGAAAAACATAAAGAAGAACCTAAAGGCGATGCTTCCATTATTCCGACAACAACGATTCCAGATCAAACCGAGACAATTCCTGGTAAAGAATCTGTAATCTTTTACCCTTTCGAGTTTCATAGAATCTCACTCCTATGGAGGCGATCACGACAAGAAGATTACTCAACCCTTCTGAATTCTAAAAACCAATTTATATATCATGTTTTAAAAAAATAAATTTCTTTAAATGAATTGGTATCGCATCAAGGACCAAGAGAATCGAGTAAAGATAATTTTCAAATGAACTTGAGGGCGAGTTCTTTTCAAGTGAGGGTGACTGATACATAGAGGTTTCGAGGCTTAACGGGACTTTTCTTCACTCTTTGGAATAGGAGAAAATGAGCCCGAAGGAAGCTCGTAAACTTGGGTTGCATGTCAGGTTGCGGGCTGTCCTATCGAGTTCTGAAAGGATTGCGTTTATTTGTTTGTCTGATTATTTTATTTTTTAATCAGTTTAGGATAATTATTTAGTTTATTTATTTATTATTTATCATTTTTATTATTAGATTAGGATTATTATTATTTTTCTTATCATAAGTTTCCTCATTATTAGTTTTATTTTTATTAATTAGTTTTATAGTTGGTTTAGGTTTAGGATTGTTTTAGTTTTCATAGTTATCTTAATTAGTTTAGCTATATTTTAGCATTTATTGTTTTTAGTTTTAATCACATAATTATCAATACAATTTATTCTCCTTTGTGAGTTTTAAGAGTTTTCTCTTAATTTATTGAGTTTTACTAATCATAATTCTTAACCCCAAAGGGTTTAGACGCTTGTTGACTCTTCCGTAAATCCACCCTGCGTCAATTTTATTGGTCCAGTAAATTCACAAAGTTAACAACATATTCTTGGTTAACGAACCAGTCAATTCGTACAAACTCCATAATTATTCTTTTATTGAATTAAATTATTTCATGAAAGTGTTTAATATTATATAATTGTCATTGACTAATCAACCCTTATAATATAGAAAAAAGTGAAAAAAATTAAAAAAACATGATTGGTTGAATGAAGTTTGTACGGTTTGTACTAATTGACTGGTTTGTAATAGATGTCTCCCCTATAGATACATACATACATACATACATACATACATACATACATATATATATATATACATACATATAGGCTTGGATCACATGAAACCAGACTGTTTTCACGAGACTCGTGAAACCATTTTTTTACACTTGAAACTTCACAGCAAAACATTGTGAAGGTAAAATAAATCCGAACATTCACAGCAAAAACACAGTGAAGGTTACATTCACAGTGTTTTGAAAGTGAAAAATTATGGTCTCACAGGTCTCACGAAAACAGGTTGGTCTCACGTGAACTCAACCTTATATATATATATATATAGAGAGAGAGAGAGAGGGGGAGGAAAGTTCAAATGCGAACTCAAATTTGGTTGTGAACGTGAGGAAAAATGAGAACGTGACACGTGTCTGAATGTAGATTATTCATATTGAATAATCAAAGAAATATTCAAACTGAATATAGTATTTATTCAGCCTGAATAATGCTTATTTTAGACTGAATATTTCATTGATTATCCGGTCTGAATATGACATGTGTCGCACTCTCATTTGTCCTGACTTCACAACCAAATTCGAGTTCTCATTTGAATCCGTCCCTATATATATATATATATATATATATATATAGAGAGAGAGAGAGAGGTAGGTTCAAGAGAAAACACTAAAAAGAGAAAACTGAAAAACACTCTGAGAGCCCTCCATTCGGACGGTATACATTAATGCATACAAATGTTTTTTTCTATGCACCAATGTTCTATAACATATGCATTAGTGCATATGCACAAATGCATGTTACAAATTACTAGTATGCAATATTACATACTGTCCAGATGAAGGATTCCCAAGTTGTTCTTCGGGGTTCTTTTTTGCGTTTTCATTTGATCCTGACCCTATATATATATATATATATATATGTTGGGGCGGGTTCAAATGTAAACTCAAATTTGGTTGTGAACGTGAGGACAAATGAGAGCGCGACACGTGTCATATTCAGAATGAATAATGAAGGAAAGTATTCAGACTGAATGTATTATTATAAAAATCAAAACCCTAGCTCGACAGTGGACGCGCTGGAAAACCGACGGAGGTGTTGAAACACCATCGTAAGGAGGAGGTTGTAAAGGAAAGCCAAAAAAAACTCACTGTAGTTGGAGTAAGAACAAGGGTTTTGATTATTATAATTGTTGTTGCTGCCGTTTTTAAACCAAAGGTTTTGAATTTGTTATGAATGATTTTGATTATCTTATGAATAAGTATGAATTGTTCTTGTAATACAACTATGAATTTTTTAAATGGTTATGAAAATTTATGAACAATTATGAACGATTGTGAATTTCTTGTGTGTTTATATGAATTTCTACAAATGGTTATAAATTTTGTATGAATGGTTAAAAATTTATTATGAATTTGTTACGAATTTTTTTCATGTTGTTGTAGTTCAATTACGAATTTTTATATATGGTTATGAATGGTTATAAATTACAATTTGTTGTTCATGGTTACGATTTTTGTTCATGGTTACGAAATTTTATGAATGAGTATGAATGATTATAAATGTGAATTACGATTTTTGTTCATGATTATGAATTTTTTTTAAATGTGAATGTTTTCGAATTTAAAAAAGATATATTATGAACGAGTATGAATTGTTCTTGTATTATAATTACAAATTCTTTTTGAATGATTATGAATATGAACTAATCCTAAAAAATATGAAATCGGTTTCATATGGTAACTGAATAAGATATTTAAGGAATTAATATTTTTTTTAAATCAAAGTTATTCTTAAAAATACGAATTTGGAAAGACCCAAATAGGCAAATACGACTGGTTTGTAAGTTTGAAGTTTTGTACATTAATTTAGGTTTGCATTTGAATTAACTCTCTATACATATATGCCTTGGATTAGATATCTCTCTCTCCCTCTCTCTCTCTCTATATATATATATATGTGTGTGTGTCTCATATTAGCTACAAATTTTATCAAGATTTATTCTGATTTCTTAAATGTAGAATATAACTAAGTTTGTAGCAAGCAAAGCCTTGATAAATCTATATATATTTGTGTCGAGTTAGCTACGGATTTTATAAAGATTTGTTTTGATTTTTAAATTTATAATATAACTAAATTTGTAGCAAAGATGTGTCACACACACACACACACATATATATATATATATATATATGTGTGTGTGTATAGAGAGAGAGAGAGAGGGGAAAGTTCAAATGTGAACCTATATTTGATTGTGAACATAAGGATGGATCTCATCCCTTGATCTAAGCCATATTCAAGCTGGTCTTTAAACGTGGCTTGAGGGGTAATTTTGGATGTTTTATATTTTTTTCTTGATTCTCCTTTATTCTTTCTTTATTATCGTTGATATCACTCCCGCTTATTTCTCTCCTTAATATCGTTGATATCCTCTGTTAATCGGATTCAATGCTGAAGAACTTCATTAAATTTGTTGATATAAGTTCCGATTTGCGATTTATGAAGCTCAATTGTCGATTTTTCGTTTCAATGGATTATGTTTCTTCATCAGGAAATTTAATCGATTGTCATCCAGTTGAAAATTCTACACTTTTTGTTGATCAAACAGGTGATTTGTTCACTGATTACAATTCTGTTACAGATATCGAGAACAAAGACTGAGGAATTGGTTATGATGTTAAAGATGCATCGAACAGAGACTGAATATAACCTACAATTATTCAAACACCTAATTATAAACTATATTCAATCTGAATATAAGATACAAATATACAAACACCTAATTGTAGACTATATTCAGATTGAATATATAACCTACAATTATTCAAACACCTAATTATAGACTAGATTCAGTCTGAATATAAGCTACAAGTATACAAACCCCAAATTGTAGCTTATATTCAGACTGAATATAACCTACAATTATACAAACACCTAATTATAGACTATATTCAGTCTGAATATAAGCTGCAAGTATATAAACCCCAAATTTTAGCTTATATTCAGATGAATATAAGCTACAATTACATAAACACCTAACTATAGACTATATTCAGTCTGAATATAAGCTACAAGTATACAAACCCCAAATTGTAGCTTATATTCAGTCAGAATATAAGCTACAATTATTCAAACACCTAATTACAGACTATATTCTGTCTGAATATAAGCTACAATTATACAAACACCTAACCCAAATTGTAGCTTATATTCAGTTTGAATATAAGCACCAAGAGTACAAGTATACAAACCCCAAATTGTAGTTTATATTCAGACTGAATATAACCTACAATTATACAAACACCTAATTATAGACTATATTCAGACTGAATATAAGCTACAAGTATACACACTCCAAATTGTAGCTTATATTCAGACTGAATATAACCTACAATTATTCAAACACCTAATTGTAGGATATATTCAGTCTGAGTATAAGCTACAAGTATACAAACCCTAAATTATAGCTTATATTCAGACTGAATATAAGCTACAATTATATATACACCTAATTGTAGACTATATTCAGACTGAATATAACCTACAATTATTCAAACATCTAATCATAGACTATATTCATTCTGAATATAAGATATAAGTATACAAACCCGAAATTATAGCTTATATTCAGACTGAATATAACCAACCATGGAACCAAAGGTTTTGAAAAGCAAGAATTCAAGCAAATGTGTTTCAAAGAAGAAAGAAAAGAAGAGTGAGGGAGAAGGCATGAGAAAGAAGTTTTCGTTTTTTGTGAGATATGTTAAGTAGAAGCTTTCTCTGATAAAATGATGAACGATCATATTAAAGGGAAAAAAACATTTGAATAACCTTGTTACACTTCATCAAAAAAAAGAATCTGGATCTGAAAAAGACATATGATTCCAAGGAGGAACACAAAGCAGAAACAGACTTGTGCGAAAATTTCTTTTGGGGAATATGATGAAGAAATTTGGGGAAGATGATGAGGCCTGGTTCTAATTTGAATTATCAGGTTGTATTTATGATTATACCCCCACACGCTAAATAATGACAAAGCCATGACCAGAGTTTTCCACTTATTTACAAGAATGCCACCGTGAATTTTATCCCCTGGTCTGATTTAAAATGGGTGGCTGTGATTCATCCTCATGTTCACAATCAAAGATAGGTTCACATTTGAACCCACCCCTATATATATATATATATGTAGAGAGGAAGGTTCAAATGAGAACTTTGTAAATTTAAAGGAATAAATGAACACCTTGTGGACCACATATGATTTGGGTCCCACATAATATTAAATCATTTCTGATTTAATATGATTTAATATTAAATCAGAAATGATTTAGTATTATGTGGGACCCACATCATATGTGATCCACAAAGTGTTTCTTTATTCCTTTAAAAATGGGTGGTTCTCGTATGATCCCTCCCCTATATATATATATATATATATATATATATATTTGTCTCAAATTAGTTTCAAATTTATCAAAATTTGTTTTGGCTTTTTAAATGTCTAATATAATTAGGTCTGTAGCAAAGTCATGACAAATATAATTTTTTTTAATTATTTAAATACATATTTACGACTCAGTTTTATAGTTATTAAAAAAATAAGTGTTTTCTTTCACTGTCGCTAACCGTAGCAAATATGTACATGTTTGTCACGGATTAGCGA
This sequence comes from Silybum marianum, assembly GCA_036898165.1. Classification (NCBI taxonomy): domain Eukaryota; kingdom Viridiplantae; phylum Streptophyta; class Magnoliopsida; order Asterales; family Asteraceae; genus Silybum; species Silybum marianum. The sequence goes on from CM072535.1 coordinate 30,638,562, forward strand.
CGGATCATACATGCATTGATGTGAGTAAAATTTTAAAAAATGGTTTTGTCACTAATCCATGGCGAATAATTAGTGGCAGATTGGTCCATAGCAAATTATGGGTCGTGGATGTCCAATTTTTAGTTCAATAAATTCTCTATTGTTTCTTAATCTAAAACAATGATCATAACGAATGTACTTCATAATCTTCCGTAAATATTTCGATCTTTGGTCATGTTCCATAAATGTTTCAATCGTAAATTCGTAATGATTGAACCCTGATTACCTTTCATAATTAAATATCTCAACTATTTCATAATATAAATGTTATTCATGATTTATATGGTTAATATTTAAAATTTCTTCTGCGTATACCTAATATTCTTATAAAGTATCATAATGTAAGATATTTTTTGTTGTTGCAAATATCATATTTATACGACGGCAACGAGTTTAACTATGATTAAAGACATGTACTTGTATAACCATTAGTTTAATCGTTGGTGTGTTATAATCAAATTAATATTACCAAGTCCATACATTCTTATTCATAGTTGAATATTCAAGAAGGTGTACATGTCGTGGATATGCATGTGGAATATGTCAACGAAAAGTTTAAAAGATTATCAATTTTTTCAGATAAAGTTTTCTTATAAATAATTTGAATTCAAAACACTTAAAAATAATATTAAAGATAGTAATTTTTAATATAAATAAAATTGGGAAAAGTTGAAAATTGATAGTTGGGAGATGCATGACAAAAGTTCGAAAGTTGATGATTGGGATCGGATTATTTGAAAGATCGAAAATAATTATATATCTGCTTAGAAATTTAGAATGATTTTGTTTGGAAGAAGATTAAGGGTCGTTTGACATTTGCTGAATGGTTTGATGCATGGTGTTGAATAATTAAGTGATCAGAATGATTAATATGCTCTTATGATATAATGCAAAATGAATATAATTGTCTGCTAATTGTTCAAAATGAAATTAGGCTCTGAATGGTTAAGAAAGATCCAGAATAGAAAATGAGCAAATTTGTTTTTTGTCAAACCCGATTCACCTCTTAAGTATTTACGGACCTACTATTAATAGAATAGTTAATAGGTAAAGAAACAACCCTAACACTTGTCAAATCAGTTTCTTGACAGTTTATCTTTGTATTACTTAGATCTCCCTTTTTCGCAACCACGTGTCAGTTTTACTTATACTTGAGTGGAGAAAAAATAACTTTTGGGGAGGGTATGGGAATTGGAAACGAACTAGAGTCAAATGGGATGGTGCTTTAAATTCCTTTCTATTAGAGCTTATAGCTGGCTGGGTCTTCTTAGAAAGTGATGGTGGCGTTTTAGGATAGAGGGGAATTCTTTTTGGGTTAAGGTGTTAAATATTTTGGCAAGGATAATGAGATTGGTGTTTCGGGATCTCTTGGTGGGGAGGCTCTCGAAGTCCTACGATTTGTGGGAATGTGGGCTAGAATAATCCCTGTGGGGAGAGATTTAGAAAGACGATGCTAACGACTTTACACATCTTATGTTCTAATTACAAGAAAATTTCGACAATGTTTCTATTGATTCACAATAACTTAACTTTTATACTCCTTTTTATACACTTACGAGATCTACCAAAACTCATCCAACCAATGGGTTCTCGACATAGTTTTGCCCACTAAATCTAGGACGTATTAGGTTGGAAAATTGTGTCTAAATCGATTCAAATGGGAGAAAACACTTGCTGAATGAACGTTTTTTTTTTCCAAAATGCGTTGCACGATTTCTTTCTTTTCCGAACCTTCAAGAATCCTTAAACCGTTCTCTTCTTCGGCTAACAATATCTAACTATCACAACCTAAAGCCACATGAGATATTTTCACTCTAAAATTATGCCAAAATTTATACTTAACGGAATTTTGATTATCGATTGACCCGAAAATCTCAACCCACAATGATCACCACTTTGGAATATTGTTTACTTGGCGTCTCTAAGCTTAAATTCGAAGCCTCCCAACGATTAAATGAGACGGGGTCGCAAACTCGATATTCTAACGCAAAGTTGACGAATCTAGTTCCAAAACTTGTTGTATATGTCCTCGAGTTCGTGGTCCTCCAAACACTTATTGCTCTTGATGAAAACCTTGACTTCCAAGGCTTCTAAAATTCACCGAATGATGATTGGAGAGCCTTTCCGATAAATATACATGTATAGAGATGATGTCCCTCCAGGCATAGTGTGAGAAGAAAAGTTAAGATGAGAAATGTAAGAAGAGATATGGATCCTTGATTACTTTTAATCTCATACTCACCCATGAATTACGCTTTAGAAAGAAGTTGATATGGTGCATCTCGATGCATCTCATCCTAATATACATCCAAAAGTAGAGATTCCTTCCTATGCTTCGCACCTTAACTCTGTTTCTCACTGGAACCCAACCCTGTCCCTCCAACCTTAATTACCCTTATCGATATCTGTAGTAGGGTGGCAATCGTGTCGTGTTCGGGTTGGCGGGTTGGCGGGTCAGGAAGGCTCAACCCGGACATGACCTGTTTAGCTTATTGTGTCGAGATACACAACACTAACCCGGACACGGTCGTGTTGGCGGGTCAACTCGCGAGTTGACGGGTTGGTGGGTTGGCAGGCCACAAACGGGTTGGCGGGTCATTTTTAATTTTTAATTTTTAACTGAAGACGTGAAGTTAGGGTTTCATTTTTGTTTGTTGAGTTTTAATTTTTAACTAAATAACTATATATAAAATATATTTTAAAAAAATAAAAGTTACTTGGCGGGTTGGCGGGTCCGGCGGGTCAACCCGCGACACGATTGGGTCAACCCGAACACGACCCGTTTATTTGGCGGGTTGGAGGGTTAGCGTGTCAAAAAATTCAACCTTAACCCGTTTATTTTCGTGTCAGGTTCGTGCGTGTCGAGAATTGCCACCCTTAATCTGCAGTTTGCCTCATTTTGACCAAATGAATCCCTCAAGTGGTCCCTTAACTATGATTAATTCACAATTGAACATTTGATTTACTATTTTCTCACTTGACAGTTCCATCGATATAACTTAGTGATAGCGTAAATCGTTTGTGTTCACACAGTGGGTACAAAGTCCCCACAGTGGCGGTGCAAGTGTACGCCGACACTATGATCGCTGACAAGTAATAAAGTGGTAAAAGTACAAGAATCGTTTCCACAGGGATTGGAACTACCGAGACTTAGAGATTTTCATGAACTTATTAATCTTGTTTCGGTTTGTGATTTCAATTGACTTATAGTTGGTGAGAATATTAAAATGACAACTAAACTTATAATTAAAGGATGGGTATAGGTGTAACTGTTCCTTAAGATAAATACAACAACGGTGTGATCAGAAATTTATGATAAATTTACAGAACCTCTGATCTCTGGAAAGTGAAGCTTTATAAACGCCTCACGAATTTCCACAAAGTTCCCATTATTAATACTTTAAAACTTGCCGATTTAGCATTAGATTACATTAGGCGAAAAATTCATACTCAAATCTCTTTGTAGTGTAAACATTCGACAACCAAATAAACCCTAGCAAATTACATAAAAAATTCGTATCTCTATGTAATTATCAAAAACTTAATTTTCTCAAATCTTTTTGCATCACTTAAGCCGTATTTCAGAACTGTCCATCTCTAGGTCTAGAATCTAATATTAACACTTCAAAGTAATCGTTTTTCCGTGTTGAGTTAAGTCGCACCTTAAGTGACCAAGCCTAGAAAATATTAAAAATGGAAACACCAAAATAATTGCATAATATCTTAAGTTAAACTCATAGTCACACCCATAGAGATGATTAGCTCATAATAAATACGGAAAACATATTTAGTACAGTTTGGAATAACATGAGATTTCAATAGCGAGAAAAAATATTCTTTTAATTTGATGAGGAAAAAGTTATTTACCGATGATTCAAATAGTCCCACACGTAATCCGTCTCATATGAAACGAGTGTAAGAGAACATATTGGACTCATTCAATGCCAAAGGCTAGAAGGAGGAAAATGGGACATGATGGAATTCAAGAAGTGTCATGTATTTACTATTTAGATAATGTCACTTTCATCTCTATACAAATGGATTGGTAAAATTCACCCGTTGTGTAGTTTCCAATATTGCAAACCCTTTCCGAAGGATTTTTCTAAATAATAGAAAGTCATACATATTTTTATCTTTAATTGAAATGCTTCATGGAAAATCTTATTATATTAATTTAATTAAGAAACACTTTTGAAGAGAGAATGTAACTATAATATATTAGAAAGATATTTGTGTAATGTAAGGAGATGCAGGGTCGGTCCTGAGGTTTTTTGTACCCATGACGAAATGATTGAATAATGTCCCTAAAATTACAGCAAAAAATACCTAGTGGTTACCATGTTTTTAATTGTATTTAAGATGGTTTGGTAATTTGGTCTCTTGTTCATAACAAGGTGTACATGAAGAACTTTGTACACGATCAAGTTCAAATTACGTATATTGGAAAACAAGCATCCAATATTTTATTTCCCTTCAACACAATTTTAGAAGGTCCAAGAAAGAAGACAACAAAGTAACAAAAAACAAACATATTTATCGAACTCCTAAAGGCTAAACAATAAACATGGAAGTGGTGGAACATGATTATTTGATCTATTAGCTTCCTAAATCATGGTTATGATTCATGTTCTCATACACATGGTTATGATTCATGTTCTCATACTAACCAGTTAACAATACTACACATATGGCAAAAATCCAGTAAAGTTGATTGCTAATTTTTGGGAGTAGCTAAAGACACTTCTTCGACAAACATAAGCATCCTTTATATATTGAAATAGGCCATATACGGTTCTGGTTAATTGTAGAAATCTTCAACAAGTAATATCTTGTGTCGAGTAGATTGAGAGAGATAGTGATTATAAAGAGTGAAAGAATGTAATTGTATAGATTGATCAATTAAAACTATTTGCTAATAGGATATATAGGACCTGTTTTGAATCATTTGGAAACACCAACCAATGATAACATATAAATATTTGGACCTCATCATCGAGTTCTTAATGATTTGCACCATTTCCTTCAATCATTCACGACCTTTTTGCATTAAGAACTTTGATATGCAATCATTATTGATCCAACATTTGGCTTACGTTAAAGGAAGCAATATGCTAAATTGCTAATCACATATAGTTATTGGTTGAACAAACATAAAACTTAATTTTATCCTACATTCAGTTAGCTAATAGTAACAAACCAATAGGCAGAAAGCAAAAGAACAACCAAGAGTCAACAATATTCCAAATTCAAAACTGCAACAATCAGCAAAAGTGCAAAAGTAGAAGTCTAAGAATCCAATCAAGTCAGCAAATTATGAAAGTCAACAAAAAATGGAAATCAAATCAATTAACTAAAAGAGTTATTCTAAATCAGTAAACTAAACAAAGGAATAATGAAAGCCAACAAAAATGCAAAATATAATTGGTATTTAAACTTGGTACCTTGGAATGAATCAGTAGAATCAAATCGAGACATGGAGGAGTTAAGGTTTGAGACGGCTTGCTGAAATTGATGGAATCTATTCACAGAAAAGCCACAACACACTTGGATGATTCAATTGAATCGAATCGATTGTTTTATGAAATCATTCCCCTAGAATCGGTAACTGTTTATTGGATTACAGAGTCGAGGGAGGGCAAAAGCACGGGAGAAATGGGGGGCAGAAGCGATAAAAAAATTGAGCCTACTAAAGGTACCATGTGGATGGAAGAGTGATGCCCTATGGGCTTTTGATGCTCATGGCTGTTGCCATCATAGCCATCGGCCAGGGCCGGCCCTGAGGAGATGTATCTCAATTTTAATATTTTATCTTATATATTTGTCTTTACCGATATTATAATGCGATTTTATGAGATTTCGAGAAAAATGATAATGTTTTTATTTTCGAATAAAATTTAAATTGAAAATATCATGGAAATTTGAAAAAAAATGTATTATCAAATTAACAATTTAAAAGTTCTTGGTATTTCTGTAATTTCTTTAATTTAATTTTTCATCATAATTTAGTTTAAGTATAAGTATGATAACAGAATAATGTATTTTTTATTTAATAAATATAATTTTTTATAAAAATAATAATTAAATATTTTGTTAGAACTCAATGATTATTTTAATTATATTTTTAAAATGTTTGTTCTATATTTAATTATATTTATTTGCAGTTAGTTACAGGAATTTAAACATAAAGTTTTAATAAATTTTATTTATATAGAACTTAATAAATAAAAAATGGTTAAAAATTTTTGTTATAAAATAATATAGTATAGATAAGATGGATAAATGACAAATTCCTCTCACGTACCGACATGAGACACATAGATGTCATGCAAATTTCTCTCCCGCTTTTTGAGCTAAATACCATATATGAACTTTTTCAATACATATGAAGTCTAGTTCAATAATGGTTATCGTTCCTGACCCCTGTCCTTGAGGTCATGCTTTCAAATCCCTCAGCTTTAGTTTTTCTTTCCCTTCTACTACATGTTGATTTATTAATATCATTGTATATAAAAATAAATAATGTTTAAGTTGCTAATACAAAGGTTTTCTTTTTATTAGTTTATAAATATAACATATTTATATTACTATTTTCCGGTTTACGGTTTGAAAGTTATGAGTTTTAGTCTTATATTAACCAATTTTTTCCTAAAATTTTATAGTAGATCGTAGCAAAAATATATATGCAACTTACACATGTATTAGAGGGTTTGCGATTTTGTATCAACCTAAACCAAGCAACATGTGTATCAACTGTACCAATTAAATTGGTATCAACTTCATCACTATCAATTACAATCTGTTGGTAGACATTTGAACACAATGACAAATTTTTATATATGTAAGCTTAAAGTTCGTACAAAACTAATACCAACCGATTTTTTTTGTATCACAGTTGGTTGATACACGACATAAGATTTTACATACCAATAATAATTGGTTGGTACATCGATATTGGAGAATTGTTTTTCTTGGTACTGTACTAAGTCCATCCCAATATGTATTATTTGGATTTCTGAATATTTATAGTATTATATTTCGGTATTCGGGACTACAACCTGGATGGTAAATTTCTTATTAAATTATTAAATGGATAAATTTAAGTATCATATATATACCTTGTTTTTTTTTACCGGATGCATGAGATTAATATACGGACAACTTCAAAATGATCATGTAACATTATCCGAATTACACGTGAAATGAAACCAACAACACTCAAAATCTTATCGATATTATTATATTAATAAGTGATAAAATAGATTAGGGCATTATTTGATAAAAGTAATTTAGTTTATTTTTGATAAATATATTTGATAAATTACAAATTAGCTTATAAGTTAACAGATTAAAACGTTACTTAGAGTAACGTTTGAAAATTTATTATCACTTTTTTCAATTATAATTATAATTAATATTAATTATTATTTGTTTTAATTAATTATTAATAAATATTATTAATATGAATTAATTTAAAATTAAAATTAAAATGTAATTATAAATTATATACTAATATTAATTATTTATTAATTATTTACAATAATTATTACGTATACCAATTATTTTGATATTATTATCTTCTTTAGTTATTATAAAATATATATATAGCTATCTAAAAACAAATATAACGATTATAAAAATGTTTATGTAAAATAAAAATTAAATTTATACTTATTTTTTTACAAATAATAAAATTGTGTTAAATAATTTCAATAAAATATTTAATTTATTTATCAAATATTTTTTTTTAAATTACTAATTAATTAAGATATGTAAAATTAATCAATTTTACTATTATTCATAATATAAGTAATAATTATTTAAAAATTAAAAATGATAGAATTTGTTTTAACAAATTGAAATATTATAATATATATAATAATCAATTTAAAAAAATAATCATTTTATACTTTTATACGTTAGCTTATGTTCAATATAATTTTTTTTATTAATTAATTTGACAAACATAATTTAATTAAATATGTCTCAACTTGTTTTTAATTTAGTTAATCAAATGAGTTTAAAAGTTTATGGTCTACCAAATTGAATTTGATTGACCCACCTACCAATTATTATTTTTTGGATTTTTTCCAATCAAATGTTGTGCATATGGAGACAATATCACATGGTACCATACTACCATTGGCCACAGTTAGATTTATACAGGTAAAGGGGCAGAACACAACAGGGACCTTTAGGGGTCATGACCATCCTGTTTTTTGAGCTAAATACCATATATGAACTTTTTTAACACATATGAAGTCTAGCTCAATATTGGTTATCATTTATGGCCCCTGTCCTTGAGGTCATGCTTTCGAATCCCTTAGCCTTAGTTTTTCTTTCCCTTTTACTACATGTTGATTTATTAATATCGTTGTATATAAAAATAAATAATGTTTAAGTTGCTAATCCAAAGGTTTTCTTTTTATTAGTTAAAAATATAACAAATTTATATTACTATTTTCTGTTTTACGGTTTTAAAACTTATGAATTATAGTCTTATATTAATCAAATTTTTTCCTAAAATTTTATAGTAGATCGTAGAAAAAATATATATAACTTACGCATGCATGGGGGGGGGGGGGGTTACGATTTAGTATCAACCTAAATCAACCAACATGTATATCAACTGTACCAATTAAATTGGTACCAACTTAATCGCTACCAATTACAATCGATTGGTAGAAATTTGAACATAATGACAAATTTATATATATGTAAGCTTAAAGTTCGTACAAAACCAATACCAACCGAATTTATTTGTATCACTGTTGGTTGATACGCGATATAAGATTTTAAATACCAATAATAATTGGTTGGCACATCGGTAATGGAGATTTTTTTTCTTGGTACTGTACTAAGTCTATCCTACTATGTATTATTAGGATCTCTGAATGTTTATGATATTATATTTCGGCCCCCGGAGCTACAACGGTTGTGTTCCGCCCCTGTACAAGCATGATCAAATAGAGTTTAACTAATTAATAAAAGAATGTTTATCTAAAACTATCTAATTCACTCATATGAGAATGGGAATTCGTGAGTTTTAGCATATTTTAGTTCGCGTATGAGTTACATAATGAAATATGTTAGAATCGAAATTTACAAAAGGAGTTAAAATTTATTAAAGGAGTTGAAAATACGAAGAAATTAAAATAAAATTTAATCATATTCGGTCATATATTTATTTGGTAGAAATTAAAATAAAATATATTAAAATAATTTAAATATGACTATTTGGTTTAATGAATATAATGTTGGTGGTGAGGTGAAGCGGAGACGGATCCAGAGATTTTTTTATACGATGACACAAATATTTATCAAAAACATAGTTTTTATCAACGTGTTTTCGTGTTTTTATTAAGGTTTCAATATCGCTCAATGTGTTTTTAGCCTAATTCCACCTGTTCGAAGAATTTTTGAAGTTTTTTACTTTATTTTGAGGGACTTTTTCGATTTTTTTGGTTGATTTCAAGAGCTTTTTTTTTTGTTTTTTTGGTTGATTAAGAGGTACGGTTGCATCTTCTTGAACTTCTTAATATCATACGATAGCACCTTCTAAAACGATACGGTTGCGTCACAAACCCAAAAAATTTATCTTTCGACGGAGAGATAATACGGTGGCACGTGCCACCGTATGCACCCACATAGGTCCGTCCCTGGAAGGCGGGGTAGTGGAGGTGATGGTGGTGGTGGCAATAGTGATGACTGTGGTGGTGTGTCGTGTAGACAACGATGACGGTGATGGCACTGACTGTAATGGTGATGATAATCATCGTGGTAAGATGTAATAGAATGTTGTAAATGTGTAAGAATATTACAGTTTTACTTAAAAGATGAGATGAAAGAATTGAAATTCCTTGATATACCCAAGGAAATTACGTTCCATCATACCGAAATTCAAATTTCTTATCAAAACTCAAAGAACATACCAAACGGATGAATGAAACCATTCTAATTTCTTCAAATTCCGTCGGATTAAGATGAACTAAAAACCACCTTACTTTCTTTCACTAATATAACACTTTAAAGGATGATATTTGGTATCTTTGATTAAATTAGTTTCTCAGATTCATAAAATTTTGTATGCATACAAGTCTTTAAAATTTAGGCTTTTGACGAGTTTTTGTACACTAGTGATCAGTTAATAAGGGTTTGTTTCTTAGCAGCTTACTGAATGAAATATGACTTACAGTTTATTCATTTAACTATATATGACTGTTTGGTACGCGAGTGACTTAATGATATAAAAAATGACTTTTTCAATAAGCTTTTATGGAGGACTTTTACAGAGAACAAGTTTTTTTTTCCAAACATGTCTATCACAAATCACAATTAGAAAAAGAAAAAAAAGCATTATTTTCACTTATGAAAAAACTATCACAAGCACAAACTTCTCAATCTATTTAGACAGATCAATCTACATAGACAACTTTATCCGTAGATTACATAACTTATGAAAAACAAATCTAACAGCCCCTAAATGATTCATGTCGAGTAATAAGAGTAAATTACGTCTTTATTACAAAATCTTTCATATGGTTTACCAAAATTCTGATTTTTGCCACCTGACTAATTCTGAAATTACACCATGACTCCTTAGTTTGTATTTTATTTTAGTTTGGGTCCTTGCCTCTAGTTCCAACAATACTTAAGAGGATGAAGGGTATTTATATCATTTTACATGATTGTTTTATTAAAAAAAAATTGTTAATTTTTTTAAAATAATTGAATCCTAATCACCGTGCATTAGTACATTCAAATCAAAGAAACACACCAACCTTTAAATATATGGAATTCAGTTTTGATGGATTTTCAAGAAAGATAGGTTTTGAATTCGTAAATAAATTATGAAAGAACAGGATGGTGGATTAGGCATGAGGATAAGTCGGGGACCTTAATCTCCAATCTCGATCTCGATATCCGTTTAACTTATAAATAATATATTCAATAATAAATAGGTAAATTCAAGAAACTAGTCATTTTTTTTGTTGGGTTTCACCTTATAGTCAATATCTCTCAAAATAGTCATCATGTTTTCAATGTTAAGTTCACAAGACTAAAAAAAATTTACTTTTTTAGCCCCTATTCATAATATCCCTTAAAAAACTACATTTTTGGCCAGGTTTGCAATTGCAAACCAAATATATTACAAACAGAGGTGGAAAATGTAAATATAATTTTGTACTTTAGCTAGGTTCACAACTACGAACCTAGCATTGCGAACTTGGTGGTTATTTTGATAAGTTTTGGGAGAAATTGGCTATAAAGTGAAACCCAACCCAAAAAATTGGCTAGTTTTCTAAATTTCTCTAATAAATATACACTAGATGACTAGACGATATACTTAATAATAAATATATAACATATTTAATATATGGGGCCGCGCAGGACAGGTCGGGACCACGCTTACGACCCTGTCCTATTCCCAACTTTTAACTTTTGGGGTTCTCGTCCCTGTCGGGATAGGTACAACGGGTTTTCAGCAGGGTTGGTCTCATTCTCATGTGTAACACCCTCAAATTTAGAAAGATCGACTAATTTAAAATTTTCAATGTTACATCAATTAAAAGATAAAACCTTTCCTATAAATCAATACTTGAATTTTCTCGAATAATAATTTTATATACACCTCAACAAAAGATAGGTCAAGTCTTATATTAAGACATAATTACGGTCGGGTGTTACTAAACCCAAAAAAGTCGCTATCTCCGATTGCGGAAAATGTTACCAAATAGCTAGATCTATATCGTGCCACTTTCTAGCACTCAAATCTACACGTGTTGCTAGTACCAACCCCAACAAGAACCTGATTCACATACCGACAAAGGAAAAAGGTTAGGCTTAACGCCTACTAAGCTCAAAAGTTTATAACATATTTTTTTATAATCAGTAGTAACCGAAAGACTGCTTGATTAAATAATAATTTTCTCAAATAGAATGACTTCATTATAAAAGCAACATATTTCCCAAAGCTCAACATTTTCGTAATAAAAGTTTTAAATCAAAATAGCGTAGGAATGAAAGTTTTGAATAGAAATACTCAATTCAAATACGAACTCTACACCTTTTGTTCACTCAAAACGTGAATAAGCTTAAATGCTCCAAATACCAAAATATGGACAAAGCTCCATCATCAGGAATACCAAAATATGGTTAAGTCTCAAAGATCCAATAATATAAATTATGGATAATAGTTCATACTCTAAAATGGTCACCGAAAGTAGTGGATAAACTCTATACCCAAAACAACACCTTTTGGTGACGGGGGAGACCCGTTTCCACGATTAGTGGCGGAACACAAAAGTAAATCACACACAAGTTACGTGACATCCCTTGAAAAGAAAATCAGTGTTACCATCAACTCTATCCGAGTCTTTAGTCAAACATACCCATGAATATCAACTCTATCGAAGTCTTTAGCTAACATCAAATCTCTCCAAGTCTTTAACCATACATACCGGACCCTTTGATTTCGTCACTGGGAAAGATAGTTAATTTCCATAAAAAAATCCCTAACTTTAGGGCAACTCAAATAATAGCCTAAAATGGAAAATCAAAACTTAAAATATTAAAATACTATATTCAATTTGAACATAATTTTATTTTACAGAATACAAATTTAATTATATTATTAAAATATTTTGTATATTTATTAAAAAAAAAATTCTTCTAAATATTTAACATCAAGGTTTCTATTGATAAAAATATAATATAAAAAAATATTTCTTCCATGATAATTATTTTTGACCGGTTCTTGAAAACAAAAAATTATCTAAGAGTAAATTACGTTTTTAGTTTCTATGGTTTGTTGAAAATTTCTATTTTTTTCCTTATGGTTTTGAAATTACGATTTTCATTCTTATGGTTTCTAATTCATCATAACTTTTTTCTTCCTTGTGATTTAAAATTTATTACTTTTTTCGTTTCCATGGTTTACAATTTATTTCTATTGTAGTTCTTCATGTTTAAAAGTAGTAGTTTGAACTCAAGGTCAAAATAGAAATGAATTGTAAACCATATTGATGAAAGCTGCAATTTCAAAACCATAGAGACGTAATCTGCAATTTTTATCAAACCACAGGGATGAAAAACGTAATTTACTCTTTATCTAAAATCTAAATATTTTTCGTACTAAAAATAAAATATCTGTTTTATATTTTAAGAAAATTACACACGATATTTTACCATAAAAAACAAAAAAAAACGTATTTGAGGGGCCACAAAGCAACATAAACCATATATGGTCCAAAATCCATCAATTGGGTTAGCATGAAATGGACCCTCGATGTTTTAAATTACCGAAAGGTGCCAAAACTAAATGGTATGTTTTTCTCACTTTCAAAAGTCTTGGACATTATCCCCCAGACCAAACAAACAAATGGTCCTTACTAATTGTCTTTATTTTCATATTGGTTATCAACCTTTTGTACCCACAAATAGAGGTGTTTATAAGGTTTGGTCGTAATTGGATGAATAGAAATAAATTCGTTGATTTAAATTCAACAAAAAATTTAATTAGGGTGATGATAATACATTTAACTTTATTGTTAAAGACAATATTTGAGAATTAACTATCTCTATTTTTTCCAAATTTTGTTCAAACATTAATTTTTTATAATGAAAGAAAAGAAAATGGAGGGGAAAGGAGAAAGGTAAAAAAATCTTGTTTCTAGAAACCATTTTAGGTGAAAAAATAAAGTAAAAGAAAGAAAAATAAACTGATAAGTTTTTTTACCAAAACTTTTCTTCCAAAATGTGAGAGAGAGAAAATAAATTAAAACCCTTTAAGATGATTATTAAAATTACAAAACTACCCAATCCACCAAAATCATCGCCAAAATCCTTGCATGCAGAATTAGTAGAGTCATCAACTCTATCGTTAGTGACTCCCAATCAGCTTTCATAAAAGGTAAATACATCGCTCAACTTCTATTTTTCAAAGCTGATTTCGAGAAAGCGTTTAACACTATGAACTGGTGCTATTTGGATGAGATCATGGAAGGCATGAGCGTCTTGATGAATTGGAGGAGGCGGATTAAAGTTTGCCCTCACTCAACTTCTACCTCTATTTTGGTAAACGGGTCCTCAACCACATAATTTCAGCTTTAAAGAGGCCTCCGCCAAGGCATCCTTTATCCCCTAAACCTCATAAGGTCTTCATGCTCTCATGTCGGAGGTCAAGAACAAAAACCCCAATTATGGGCTTGAAATTTGGCAACGATAATCTTTCTACAACCCACCTTTTTATGTAGATGACACGATGTTCATAAACGATTGGTTAGTAGAAGAAGGGAGGAATATTCTAAGGATCTTGAAATGTTTTTTCCTCACTTCGGGGTTGCGCCTAAACTTGATGAAAAGCTAACTGTTTGGAGTAGGCATGGAAAAAAAATGCAATTCTAAGGGCTGTTGTGGAGCTCAAATTCAAAGGTGTACATCTTCCAAGTAAGTACCTCGGGGTCCTGTTAGGAGCAAACACATCGGGAGCCAAAGCATGGGGGTTCCTATTATCGAGAATTTTGACAAAAAAAAAACTATCCAAATGGAAGGTAAAAAATTATCAATCGGAGGAAGACTGTTTTGGTTCAAGTTGTCCTTGGCAGTCTGCAACCTACTACCTCTCCTTATTCAAAGTTTCTAAGAACGTGTCTAATCACTTAGAGAGACTTTATCGAGACTTCTTCTGGGATCAGATGAAGATAACATAAAACTCCATTGATTAAACTAGAGAACGATGTTGCGAAGTAAAGGAAATGGGGGTGTTTGTATCAGAAGCATCGTCGCTTCTAATTATGCTCTTCTCGCAAAGTGGACATGGAAATTCAAGAAGGACCCTAACTCAACTTGGGTGAAAGTCATAAAATCAATTACAAAAATGACGTAGGACTACATTCAGATCATGGAAATACAAATAGCTCGAGCCCGTGGAGAAGCATTATAGTTGCTATACATACATTGAGGTCTTTTAACATTAACTTTGATGAGTTGTGCATGAAACGGGCTGGGAATGGTTTAAAGAAAACTTTCTAGACATGTCGATGGAAGGACTCTTACCCATTTTCAAATCGTTTTCCTAGACTTTATGCTCTAGAAAATGAAAAACAAGTGATGATGACGGAAAAGCTAAAGACGAGCAACTCATGGGACTGCGTAGACCTATCCGAGAACGAAAATGAGGCGGAAGAATTTGATTATCTAAAAGAAGTAATCAAGGACTGATTGCTCTCTGATAAACCTGATGGTTGGAGTTAGGATCTCGCCTCTAATGGTATGTTCTCTGTTGGCGCTTTGAGACGGAATATCAAGAATGCTCAGTTGGACAAAAAGGAAAAAGAGACGCGTTGGAATCATCTGACACCCCTAGAGTGAACATATTTATGTGGAGAGTGATGCTTAATATAATCCCTTCCGAGACAATTTCAATAAAATGAATGCGGACCTCGACAATATTCTATGTCCGCTTTGCTTCGGAACTAAAACTTCCTATCATCTCCTGTTCAATTGCACAGGGGCGTCGGAGGTTTGGAGATTTATTTAAAGGTGGTGGTCAATATCATTTCATATGAACAGGTCTATGGAATCGATGATCAACGGAATAAAATTTTCAAACGAAGACAGTCATGTTAAGAAAGCTTTAAAAACACTCTTTTTCGTTAATTGTTACATTTTATGTTGTTTCCGGATATATGTGTTTTCGATAGTTCTCCTCCTCGTAAAGATTCGGTAGCTTGTGGATCAGATTGTGGAGAGATCGTTTAGGTACTTGGATTTTCTCTAGGTGTAAAGTCCTGATTGTATGGAGGTTCCAACCATCTGATTGTATCATAATGTAGAAATTTGTGATGTATTTGTCTCTCGTTTGCGAGCTTCTTGCTATCCCGTAATAAAAGTTCTGATTGCCTTCAAAAAAAAAAAAAAAACCTACCCAATCTTTCTTTTCCTTTCCTTTCCCTTGGAGATCATAAATAATTTTATTTATTCATTTCTTTTTCCTCCAATTATTTTCATTGATATTTCTCCCAAATTAGAACATAAACAACTTCAAATTTTGAAAGTCTTTCTCCCATTTCTCTTATCCTTTTTCTATTTATTTATCCTATATTATAAAACATTTGACAAAACTCTTAAAAACCATCTTTTATACATATAGCACTGCTTATTGATGTATATAACTTAAAATTCAAGATTACAAGTAAATTATGCGTAAGTAAAACTTATTAAATCTTTATATCTGAATTCGTGTACTAACTTTCAGATAAATATAACCAAATAGAGGATAAAAATCTCGTTTCAAATATAAAAAATTTAGAATTTAATTAGGATAATCGTTGAATTCTAACAAAATAGTTAATTAATTATTATTTTTATAAAAAATTATATTATTAAACTAAAAATAAATTACATCGTTATTAAACCTAAATTAAAACATAATAAAAAATTGAATTAAAAAAATTACATAAAAACCCCTGTTAAATAAACATTAAAAGTCATTTTCTCAAACCACATAAAACCATTTTAACGTCGATAGAGAAAAAAAAATAAAAAAAAATAAAATCTTAAAATCAAGATGTATATTACTACATTGCATGAATACCCTTCTAGTTTTTATAAAATGTATTTAAATAAAATATGTCTTCACCAAAGAAAAGAATATGTTAGATATTCTTTTTCTTAGACAATATTAACATAAAAGAAAATCTAAATTAAATTACATGCCATGCAAATTAACCTTTATTCTAAACATAATTTATTTATTCAATAATTGTTTATAAATATTTCAAATTTAACACTATCAAAACCTACCTAACAATACTATAAATAATTAATCCTTTGCTGATATTCCCATGGGTGCACCGAGCTCCCATTTGCAACAGTCACCGGAAAATCCACCCTTGCCACCGCCACTGGATGATTCACCACGTCGGCTTTCTCCATTAACTCAATCTGGTTCTTCAAGAACTTCATGTAATGAATCGCTTCATCGAGCATGGAAGCCGTATCCATCTGGGTCCCACCAGGCACAAGTCTTTGCAGTATCCTAATTCTCTCACTAATCCTTTCTCTCCGATGTCTCGCCGCCACACTCTGCGGGTCTTTCGATATCTTGACGTTCCGCCGCTTCGGTGGTCTGACCGATTCAGGATCGATCTCAACCGGTTGCAACGCCGATATCTTATACAACATCTCCCTCATCTCCGCCATATTCCGCTTCTGCAGTACCGCCGTGGAACCATCGTCACCAGTTTCGCCATCTTTCCTCTTCCTCCAACTCGACAACGATTTCGATTCCGATTCCGATGGAATGAGTGAACTGAAATGCGAGTCTTCAGTGAAGTTGTTTGATGTGTTTTGAAGGTAGAATTGCGGTAGTTTTGTTTGGAACTGTGGCATTATCGTTTCCATTTGGTCAAGGTGTTGAATGTCCATTGCTGCCCTTAATAACTTAGGTTCACAGTAAAACCCTAAAAAATGGGAAATTAATTGGATGGTTTCCAAAAGAGTGAAAGATATAGAACAAGATAGGGTTATTGTATTAGAATGTTGAAGGTAGCTAGGTAGAAGTGGATGCAATAAGGAAATAAAGTAGTGTCAGCTGCAACAGACTGATAATGCAATATATAGGAATACTCTATATATATCCAGTAAAGAGTGTCCATAAGATATGTAAGTAAAAACAAAATAGATTAAATGTTATGGGGAAAATCTAGAAAAACCCTATTAATTTCCTAAATTTGAATTATTTTATTTATAGAAAATTTTATTTTAAATAATTTTTTAAATATTTTTCTTAAATAAGCAAACCAATGAATTTTTAAAATTTGATTAAAACGATCATTTTAATTTAAAAAATTATTTATAACCGGCTAGAAATGCTTTTAACTAATAAAACCTAAATTTGTTCTATTGTTTTTAAACCCTATGTCACCCAAACTAGGGTGTCAAAAATGTATCGAGACAAACCAACCAATTAAGATACCAACCGTACCAATTTAATTGGTACCAACTAAATTAGTACCGATTATATTGGTTGGTACTACCGTACCAATGACACAAACATGGTTGGTACGTGGTATCAAAAATTCAATACCATGGTACTATCGTACCGTACCGACTTTTATATATATATATATATATATATTATTTTTGATATAATAAATCAATTAAATGTATTATATAATAATTAATTAGTCTTTACAGTTTAGTTTTTACGGTTCTATATTTTTTCTGTTTTTTACATTCACTTTAGGTTTGGGCTTCACTTAGGGATTTATTGTCTTTAGTTTGTTTACAATACTCTTTACAGCGGATTTAGTTTAGATTTATGTCTAACATTTATGGCATTGCTTATTTCTTAATAAAGGTATTTGTTCAGTTTTTATTAGTTATTACTTGAATGTTTTCCTATTTCAAAACATGACTACACGAAGTGCCCAAAGATAGCTGAAGTGGTAGTCAAACTAATAACTCAAGTCTTGATAGTGTTGTTAATTTAGGGGGAACAACACATGTAGAAAGATCTCATTCCGGATTTGGAGTTTTAGACAGGTTTTGGACAACAAATCATGTTTATTAGTTTATATTAAACATTTAAACTTTGTGAACTTTAAGATTTTGGTATAAATACCGTACCGACACGTAACAACCGAAATAAGTTGGTACCGATTACAGTTGGTTGGTACATGGTATAGATTTTTTAATAGCAATTATAATAGGTTGGTACACGGTATTGGAGAAAAAAACATGGTACCGTACCATGTTCACCCCTAACCCAAACCATTCACACCCAACTTCATTGTTCCTAGAGATGACCAAAAATCGGTCATGAGCAAGGCTGGGCCCAAATCAATCCCGATCCCAAATAGTATCAAGCTAGACCGGTTCCGATGAGGTAAATAAAGCCCGGTTATGAGAATGGATCTCGGGTCCAAATCGGTCCTATACTAAAAAAATATATTATTATTTTTGATAATTTTTTAACATTACTTTAATATAAATAATTTGGTCACTTAAATACACTTTAAGAATATGTTTTATTGTAGTTTGATAATGAGTTTTCAATTAAATACACTTAAAAATACGTTTGTTATAGTTTTATAATTGATTTTAAATTAAATATACTTAAAAAATACGTTTTATTATAAATTTGTAGTTAATTGGTTTCCAATCAAATACACACTAAGAAATACATTTAAAAATATATATAATATATAGGGGAATGTTCATACGAGAATGATACATATTTGAGAAAATAAGAGAGCAGTACAAAACTCCATTAAAAAAGAACAATACAAAATCATATATAATTCACAACTAACAAGGGCAGACGACTTTTGGGGCCACTTAAATAGCATAGAAAAAGTCGCCCGGAATCATGGGTACATGAACGGCAATTCTCACGAATAGGTTTCATTCTCGTATGAACATAATTATATATATAGATAGATAGATAGATAGATAAATCAATATAAAAGTATTTTTTTCATTATTTTTTTATCAAATGGTATGATTTAAGATATTATTACACATATGTTTGTTTCACCTTGTGAAAAAATTATATGAGATCCTTTTACATTATGAAACAAATACATGAGAAACTTTTACATTATAAAACAAACATATGTGTAATAATATATTAAATAATAACACTTGATTAAAAAAATCATGAAAAAATATATTTTTATAATGTTTTGAACCGATTTGTATAGTTTGTACCTTTCAACTAGTTTGTATTTGAACTTCCCGCCCTATATATATATGTGTGTGTTTGTATAGGGGCAGGTTCAAATGAGAACTCAAATTTGGTTATCAACGTGAGGACAAATGAGAGTACTACACGTGTCATATTCAAACTGAATAATTTACATTCAGACACATGTCGCGCTCTCATTTGTCTTCATGTTCACAACCAAATTTAAGTTTGTCATTTGAACTTTCCTCTCTCTCTCTCTCTCTCTATATATATATATATATATATAAATGGACGGGTTCACATGAGAACTCAAATTTGGTTGTGAACATGAGGACAAAGGAAAGAGCGACACATGTCATATCTAGACTGAATAATGAAAGAAAATATTCAGATTTAATGTAGTTTATTCAGTCGTTTTGAATAACACTATATTCAGTCTGAGCATTATCTTTCATTATTCAGTCTGCATATGACATGCGTCGTATTATACTTTGTCATCATGTTCTTTAAGTTTGAATTTGAACTCTCTTTCTCTCTCTCTCTCTCTCTCTCTCTATATATATATATATATGTAGATATATAAATTCATTTTTCATAAAAATCGGGCAGGTCCTTTGAAACCATCCAAAAACCCCAACCGGTCCTGAATTTCGGTCCTATAATCGGTCCTCACTGGTCTTGGACAGACCGGGCCCAAATGGCCATTTGTAATTGTTCCCACAGCGCCACGGTGGCTGATCCAGGAATTTTGTCCATTGAGATCCCATTAAGGTAGAATAAAGGCGCGTAAAGTCACCCGACGTGTTTCGGAATTTTTTTAAAGTTTTTTAATTAGTTGACTTCAAGGGATTTTTTTTTGTGTTTTTGTCGATTTTAAAAGATTTTATTAGTGTTTTTGTGGATTTCAAAGGATTTTTTCGGTTTTTTATTGATTTTAAGAGACTTTTTAGTGTTTTTGTCAATTGCGGGCGAGATGGAGTCTCTTGAATTTTTTTACTGGGGGGACGAAAGGCTGAATTAAGTATTTTTGATATTTTTTTACCCTATATAATTTTTTTTAACATTCAGTGGGGTCCTTGGCCCCCCCCCCCCCCCGCCCCTTTTCTACACTAGTTCCGCCATTGGCGCCACCGCTTGTCGTCCACTTTATTACGGTCCATCAACATCGTTAGCCTTGTCCTTAATATATATAACATTTTTTTTAATTAAAATAGTGTAGGTAATCAATTTTGAAAAATTAAATAATATATTTATTCTAGAAGTTCTTTTTTTTTACATTTTTCAAATATCCATTATAAGTAAATAAAATTGTCTACGGACTTTTTCCTCAGAAATCTGTCGTTAAATAGTAAATCTTCACAAAGTCGTCGCAAAAATTGGTGGATAAATTACTAATGGATAATTCAAATCAGTAACAAATTACCGTTGGTATTTTTTTCAAAAAACGTCGAATTTTGTCAAACTATTGATATTTTTTGGGTGATCCGTAAATAATCACCTACGAAAAAAAAATTAAGTAATTTTATATGAATAAAAGTAAATTGTTTTGTAGTGTTTATTTAACAAAATAATTCTTTATTTTTACCAGCTACGAACAACAAGACTTCTGGCGTACTGTTTAAGACTTGTGGGGATGAGGCTAGTTAACCAATCTACTCCAGATTCGAATACAGGTGCAAACAATCTGTAACCACTGAATAATTATCTCAGTACTGCATGATTTAACAGTTTTAAGATTGTCAGGGATTAGTCTAGACACGCCTGGAATACCTTTTCCAAAAAAAAAAATCAACATCCTCAATGGTTTTTCAACAAATAGAAACGTAAAATCGTAAATAAAGAAAGAGAGATAAAAAAAAAACCCTACGCACATGACAATAGTCAGAGAAAGGTCTCCCCACCCCAATTCAGTGGGAAGATTTAATGTAATGGTATTGGTAGGGGCCCAATTAACCGGTGGTGAAAATCCGTTGCCGGAATTTCTCATTGATGGTTTGTGACAGGTGACGTCATCCACTTGCTACAGGATTGGCCCACCAAAATGATGATAAATATATTA
The DNA here is from genome assembly GCA_036898165.1 of Silybum marianum. Taxonomy (NCBI): domain Eukaryota; kingdom Viridiplantae; phylum Streptophyta; class Magnoliopsida; order Asterales; family Asteraceae; genus Silybum; species Silybum marianum. The sequence goes on from CM072535.1 coordinate 30,660,350, forward strand.
TAATTTCATCATATCCTTTGTTTGATCAAAAGTCATAATCACCCATGGCCGCCGTTCAAGGCGGATCAGAGTTTTAATTATTTTATGCTGCTGCTGCTCACAACCACCGACCGACCTGCAACGGCATTTGGCAGCAAACTACAGCTTCATGTACAAGCCTTCTAATTAAGGGGCTGAACCCAACAAAACATCTTCATTGATAAGCTCAATTCATTATTAAAAAAAAACTAAAAACTGTGTGTGACAGAAAAATAGAACCTATGACCACATATACAAGGGTCATATACACATAACCACCTGAGCTAAGCGAAATTCATTGATAATATTTATAATACCTAGTATTTAAGGGATAAAACGCAGGGGTCATGGCCCCCTAGGCCCCTATTGTGTTCCGCCTCTGGTCATGAGCTCCAGGAAATTTACCAAAAATTGACAAAAAAAGGATGTATTTTAAGTACTTAATTAACCCAATATATGGATTTTTTGAAGAAGCCAATTAAGGTGATGAATTTTCTATTCGACAAATTTTTAAGTGAGATTTGAAACTTAATGTTTCAACGGGAAATGATTTTGGATGACACCAATTGATTGGATCAAAGGATGTTTGAAGCTAGCAATAAATGCCAAAAAAAAATTGCAAATCACAAAGGTTGTATAGTGGTTTGAGGCATGGGAATGTCGTGGAATATCTCATATGTTCAAGATTTGAATCCAAAGGTACACACCAATTATGGCCACTGAGTTTATTAGGGATGATTTATGATTTCTTGCAGTCATAATTTGTTGGAATTAGTTAATGAGACACCCTTCAAAAAAAAAAGACAAAAAATGCATGAACTAATGGCCAAGTACAAAAGATATATAACTCGCAAAGGCTTGGAGACAAAGATCGATTCTCAACTCAACCCAAGAATAATGACAATGATAAAATGACAGATACCCGTAAAAAGCTAGGAATTCTAACATTATCATGCCTAGAAAAAAATAAATTAGCCACGTGACATATATATGAACGTTAATTGTACAAATATTATAACATGAATGTACATAATAAAGAAGCAGATTCATACAAGAATGATTAATATTTAAAAAAATACGAGAATGACTAAATTATATATGAAATCTATGTGATTTTACAATAATGACCAAAAAATCTGTGGGCAACCCTATATATAGCCGCATGTCAAGGTCGCATTAATCATATGTGATTTTGTACGTGATGTTATTGTGAAATCATATGTGATTCAGCCATTCCCTTATTTTCTTAAATAAGTATCATTCACGTATGAACCCGGCTCATATAATATATGTATGTATCTATGTAGAATTGAAACTACATGTATACACGGTTAGTCATGATCACGAGTGTCCTCCCTCGCAGGCTCGTTCATGAGTCCAAGGGTGAATACTGAATTTTGTCGTCAATTCCTTTGCAAAATACATGCATGTATTAAAAAGCATATGAAGATATCTAAAGAACTAGCTTATAGAAGAAATTAAGGATTTGCGCAAAAGTTCGTAGAGTAGAGTTTTGAGTATAGAAGATGAAGTCAAATATCACATCCATCATTGATGCTTCGACTACGAACCAATATTCCATTATTTTTAACGCATGTCTATTTCAATATATAGAACATGAGTTTAACATAGAAATTAGAAGATATTTATAAAACCTCAAAACATCATCGTTCATTATTATCTACCTCAAAGATTATGATGCATTAAAATAGTGCAAACGGAAACAACCTTGCCGTAAACTATATATATTACGAACTAAAATAAACATATATAATGTAGAATGATACTATGTTGTCTCTAATACCCAGAGTACTCTACCAAAACTTTTCTTTTTGCTCTAACACTCTTATGCGTCAGTTTGACATACATGTGTACATACACACAACCAAAGTAGGACTTAGTGAGATTTAGGGTTTTTTCTATAAGAATTAAGAATATATAAAGTGCATTCCATGTAAGATTTCTAAATGTACTAATTTCCAAATACGTATACAAAAAACATTTCATGAAAAGAAATATAGCATTATGTAACAAATTAAAGAACGGAAACTTTAATCATAAACGCATACTGTAAGCATGATTTATATGCGTTATCTTTGAACGTAATTTTTGAACATAAGTGTATGACGCATCGTAAACTTAATATAACTATAAATTGTAATAATGCATCATGAACTATTGATTCGCTAAGCTTTTTGGTAAACTTTTTTCAAATTAAGTGATCGAGATGCTAACTTCTTGTAATCGTATATACATTGTCGACTCATCCCTAATAGGGATATGTATATGGATTGGGTTGGGCTGTTTGAGCTTATTTGAACAACCCAAAACCCAACACCCAACAAGTTCAGTTTAAGAAATCATAACTCATTCAATCCTCTTTAAATTTGTAACCCAACCCAACCTATTATATGTCGGTTTGGTTTGGTGTGGTTTTAGTTGGGGAATTGAGCGATTTAAACACGTGTAGTTAAAAATTAAAATGATGATTATTAAAATTCAAACCACAAAATCAGATAACATAACATGTGTTATTTTACCATTCAAATATATTAGAATCATCCAAGTTTATATCTAATTGTCTAAATATAAATGTCAAGATCACTACAAAACAAATGGTTTTTACCCACAATAATTACCCAATGAAAATTTGTGGGTGATTACCCATAGATCAATCAAAAAATGCCAATGAGTCAGTAAAATTCGATGTTTTTCGAGAAAAATACCAACGGATCACCCAGAGAATCTCTGGGTAATTGGTCACTGATTTGAATTATCCATAAAAAAATTACCCAACAAATTTTGTGACGGTTTTGTGAATAATCACCTTTTAGCGACAAATTTTTCAGGAAAAAGTTTGTAGGCAAAAATCTTTCGTTTAGTAGTGATACATATTATGATAAGAACATTGAATTAAAATGACATCATCGATCAAATGACAACATGTTTCAACTTTCCTTATTCTAATGGCATTGTGGATACATATTATGATAAGAACGCTGAAAAGTCTGTAGGTATTGTTTGGTAAAAATAAGTCAGCTTATTTTCAAGGTACGCGTTAAGCTAACTTATTGAAATGCTACTTGGAGTAGCATTTTAAGAGTTTATTGTCAATTTTTCCAATTATAACTCTCATTAATATTAATTATTATTTACTACTAATAATTATAAAGAGATAATAATAAATATTAATTATTACTAATATTAATAACTACTAATTAATATAAATTAACATAATTAATTATTAATTATTAATTATAAATTATACATTAATATTATTTATTAATAATTTACGATACTTATTAATCATATCAATTATTTTTGTATTTTTTTTAATTATTAATCAATAAATTTAGTTATTAAAAATAAATATAATAATTATAAAAATATTTATGTAATATAATAATTATCTTTTATATAGAACAATTTTGAAAAATGTCCTATAAGTCAATATTTTTACAGGACACTTGTGTTTATATGACTTTATTTCAAATATTATCGTATAAAATAGCAAATACAGGTTCTAAAAATTTGTTAATACATTGAAAAATGTCTTATAAACATATTGCAATATTTTTAAATCGAACTTTTTTTGTTTGGTCCTACAAACAAAAGTCTTTTAAAATATTTTATTAAAACGTTTATACATTCTAGACGTTCTATAAACATAATGTTGTTATAGTATATTGTGGAGTCTATATCAACGATAGACAATAGAATATATATTTTTTAAACTATAGACTTATAAATATTATTTTTAAATATTTGTTTTCAAAATAAAATTTGTCTTACTATCAATTGTCATGTATTTCCACAAATTTAAACCTAACCATAAATTTAAACCTAACCATAGAGCTTTCTCTCGTATGGTTACAACAGTCGCCATCAATGGCCAAGTCATCAACGGCCTTAGGACCAATGTTATGCCACAATTACTCACGCAAAACATTGTATATACCAAACTAACATTAAACATGTGTTTAACGAGAATATCTTATTTTGTGTGGATATTGGAGTATTGGTTTTTGAATAGAAGACTATCCGCAGACAGTTAATATCGTGACAAGTAAATGCAGAACTTGCCTAATTTTGGCTTCAAAGACAACTGTAAACATAAACAATTATGTCGAAATTTTAAACTCATATGTTTTGTCAATTTGTTGAATGTCTTAGAAGGCTCTCTCATCATTCGTCCCCCATGTGCTTCATAAGCTTAAGAGATTCAAACATTTACCTCTGATTTTATTTTACATGTCATTTGTCTCTAAATTTAAGTTTCGATAATATATAATGTATATATTTTCTTTTTTCTCTAGATGTTACATATCTAATTCCAATACAAGAGTTCAAAAAGATTTCATTTTTATATGAAGACTTAACCTTTCTTACTTGTTCCACCATATCTGGTTCTGGTGTATTACAGTCGGATGTTGCAACCGAAGGTTTGTAGTTATATGCCTTGCAAGTTGCAACACTCTTAGTGGTTGTTTGTTTATCTCTTAACAGTTCCATTATGAGATAATCGCTAATGGTGAATCATGATTGATAAAAAAAAATAAGTTTGCCTCTTAATCGTTCCAAAACTCTCTTAATCATTTTATATCATGGACCTCCTTTAGCCATTCAGAGCTCTGATTTCATTTTGAACAATTAACAACCAATTATATTTCATTTTGCACTATATCATAAAAGTCTTTTAATCACTATGATCAATTTATCATTTTACACCAAACAATTCAGCAATAGCCAAACAGTCCCTTAATTTTCAAGAATTCAATTACAAGACACCGAGAGGATGTCTTTTGATCATTAAAGAACCTCAGGTCAATTATAGCACATGAAGGTATCTTGTCCATACTATCCAATGAGCTAAATGTTAGGAACCACAAGGCTTGTGGCGTACTGGTTAAGACTTGTGGGGGATAAGAATAGTAACCCATCCATCCCATGTTCGAATCCAGGCGCAAACAACTTGTGGCCACTAGGAATTATCTCAGAGCTGCATGTTTTAGCAGTCTTAAAATTGTTAGGGATTAGTATTGGCAAATGCCTAGGATACCCTTTTGATAACACTCATTTTGAGCTTTATTTAATTTAGGACCACTTTCCATATAGTTTTGCTCGTTTTCCAAGCAAACTAGGTGTTTTTTTTAACGGTTTAGTGCAAGTTTATACAGGAACGGAGATGTCAAAGATTCAAGGAATCGGCTATTTCGGGCTTATTTTCGAGTACTTATGTTATGATTGGTTGGAGAATCAACTAAGAAGTCCAACGCTTCTTTTCGGAGTCAATTCGGAGCTTGAACGAAGTAAATATGGACAAAACGGTGAACGAAGCAAATGCCTAGTATACCATTTAAAAAAAACGTTAAATGACAGGCATATTTAGTACAACTCTTCTTATTCTTTAAGAATCTTATATTAATAATTAGCATGGACTGATTTTATATCTCTGGCATGATCTAGCAGACATACATGAAGTTTCATTGACCTCGTTAACAGTTTTAGTTACTAGTCAATAATTTTACTTATCATATTTATGCCCTAGATTCTTTAGTTGAATTCAATAATTTCAACAAGTTTAACCGTTCAAGAGCTAAAGGCTTATGTACGTTATATCAATAAATTCTAGTGTTTTTTGTTTATAAATTCACGTGATAGAAAATATAAGGATCGCCGATCTTACTCGATTTTTATTCGTTTAGTTATTATACAAATTAATAAATAAAATTGATGTTATTTGAGATATGTTTGACAAACTAGCTGATAAGGTAGCTTATGACTGATAAAGTAACTGATGACGGACAAGCTAGCTGATGAACAACTCATATTTGGCAAAAACTAGCTAATAAACATGTAAAATGATCAAAAAAGACATCTTGAAATAAATAGTTAAAAACAAATAATATAATATATTTATTTTAAAAAATTAAATTGATTACCATATGTTATTTCTGAAATTATTGTATCCGAGATGACAACTATTGAAGACATGAATGACCAAAAGTGCAAAGTAAACAAAGTCATTAATTAGGAAAGTTTAATATAAGGAAAAGATAATTATCTTGTAAAAGGCAATTGTATAATTCCTAAAACACTTACCTTTCTTATATAGATTAATGGTTTAGTATAAATAGAAGTTTTGAGCTATTCATTATCGTGTGGTAAGTGTCGATTACAATAGAGAGCCATGTTAACATTGTAATCATTCAAGTGAGATATATGACTATGAAGCTTCTTTCATCTTTGTGTTTTTATTCGTTTTATTTAATATAATCATTGTGCTTGTATATACTGGGATCTACATCATATATATTATAAATTTAGGATTTGTTAAAATAATGTTTGAAAAAAATTACATTAATTTATGATTTTAAATAAACATTACATGTATAATATATGAATAACTAATCAACCACATTCTAATTAATTAATAATTTTTTAAAAAGTATAAGTAATAATTTTTTATAATAATTAATTAATATTAGTGAATAATTTAAAATTAAAATGAATTCATAATTAAAATTAATTAGTGATTAATAATTAATTAGTATAATAAAAATAATATTAATTCATAATTATAATTAAAAATTAATTAATTAAATCCAAATGAATATTAATTAATAATAATCAGAGGTATAATCAAAAGAAATGAAAAAAACTTTAATAAGTCATTTATAACTAGCTTTTCAATAAGTAAGCTTATAAATTATAAGCTAGTTTGTCCAACATGTACTAAAAAAATAAAATAGTTTATAAGACGAATTATTAGTGTGATCCTGTCAAACAATACCTAAGAATAAGATGTTTAGATGGGTCTGCAACATGTAAAAGATTTTTTTCTTCATTCGGTTGAAAAGTGTTACGACGCCGTTACTAATTTGTTTCTTAAACCCATGGGCTTACAAAAGCATCTTTGGGCTTTTTTTTCTTTTAACAAACATTATCATTTATTTTACCAATATCCAATTTAAAAGAAAACGAGCCTATTTAATTTATTTAAACCTATTAATATTTAGGTTTCTTTTACTAAATGTTTATATAGTAAACACAAAATGTCAAAGTCATACTCGGTAATATTACTATATATGTAACAAACCCCATCTAGAAGGAAACGATCCTGTCAAAAACTATACCGATAAATAAGCATGACGATTCTTACCCAGTTAACGCTTACCTGATAAATTGTTACATGCTTATTTATCGGTATAGTTTTTGACAGGATCGTTTCCATCTTTTTAGAGGGCTTTGTTACACATGTAGTAATATTAAAGATTGACTGGACAATTAGTAAATAAATCAAACTATAAAATTTATACCATATATTATGTTAAATCACAAAGTAGTATGCGAAATCTCATCTGAGATCTGAAAAGTCGTGATAGATTTTGTTTTCACCGAGAAAAAAAAGTGAAGAAGTCCAAAAGACGGAGTCGATCAACAAAGACGATTGAAGAGATAACAAAGGTCCGGAAAAGACCTATATCGTTTTAATGCCTATTATTTAACTAGGTTTTGCCATTTAGAATGGGCCAAAGTTTGAAGACTACTAATAATAAACTTTTGGGCCACAAAAATGTAGATACCCTATTTCTGTATTCCATGATGGAACACCTCAAAAAACCATGTTGGTTTTTGCCATATATTTTGTTGCAAGAAGTTCACTTTAATTTTTTGTTTTGGTTTTTCTTATGTACATCATAGCTTACAGTTTTCAAAGTTATAATTTTTCTATGAAAATGAACATAATTTTGTTTTATGATCCATAAACATCATATTTATTTTATGGTATCTCATATTATGATCATTTGGCTTATGATAAATTTGAAACCAAATTTACCTACGGTTTCTATTGATATTTTATTTAGAGATAAAGATACCTTCAAATTTGAAATTTGAAATTAGTAAAAGTTATTATATTAAATTTAAATTTAAATTTATACTACTAAATGAAATACTTTTGTCTACGGACTTTTCCTGTAAAATTTGCCGTTGAAGTATGATTCCTCACAAAATAATCACAAAAATTGATGATGAGTAATTCAAATCGATGACAGATTACCTAAAGATTCCCTAGGTAATTTGTTGGTATTTTCTCAAAAACCATTAGATTATAAGCCATTTTTAAATAACATTGAATTATAAGCCATTTTCAAAACTATGGTGTTGTCTTTTACATTTTAAGGTGATGGTGATTCTGTTTATAGTAAAAAGAAATATGCAATGCTTTATAATAATAATAAGAGTGGATTGTGGATTTGATCATGTGTTTTGATATTATTTTACTAGTTTCTCTATAGTATGTTTATCATGGATTTGGTTTTGTGATATTCGATTTGTTTTTATATTTTTATAGAAAAAAGAGAAAAGAATAGGCAAAAAGGCTATAATCACCACAAAAATCACCAGGGAAATTTACATCGGTAATTACCGACGGATCACCTAAGAACACCTAAGAAATATTAATGGTTCCTGTAAATCTGATGTTTTCAAGAAAATACCAACGAATTACCTAGGGGAATTTTGGTTTGCAGAATGTTTTTGGATGGAATGAAATTTGTCAAAGAAATTTGACTTTGCAGGAATTGGAATGTAATGTTATCAGTGGTTGACAGGCATTGGAATGGAATCTGTTAAAGGAATTGAAAGTTGCTTGTTTGGTTCACATCATGTAGCTTTAGAATTGGAATGAAATATTGGTAAATGACAAAAATAACCTTTTTGAATATTTTGAAACCGAAATCCAACAACTATGGTTCAGATTAATCGTGGTCGGTAGTGTTTGGCGGTGGTCGATGGTGGTTCAGATCGGCGGTGGTTCCGATAAGCGGTGGTCGGCGGTGGTTCAGATCGGCGGTGGTTTCGATAAGCGGTGGTGGTTTAGATCTGCGGTGGTGGTCGACAGTGGTTCACATCGATGGTGGTTGGCGCGGCGGTGGTTGGCGGTGGTCGATGGTGGCCGACAGTGGTTCAGATCGACGGTGGTTGACGGTGGTTCAGATCGGTGGTGGTCGACGGTTGTTCAGATCAGAGGTGGTTCAGATCGACGGTGGTTCAGATTGGCGGTGGTTATGGTGGTTCAGATCGATTGTCGGTAATGGTCGGCAGTGATTTAGATCGATGGTGGTTCTGATCGGTGGTGGTTCACATCGACGGTGGTTCTGATATCGTTGGTGGTTCAGATCGACGGTGGTTCAAATCGGTGATGGTTAGTGGTGGTTCAGATCAACGGTAGTTCAGATTGGTGGTGGTCGGCCGTGGTGATCGACTGTCGTCAACGGTGGTTCACACCGGTGGTGGTCGGCGGTCGCCAATTGGTGGTTCAGACCGGTGGTGGTCGGTGACGGTGGTCGACGGTTGTCAACAGTGGTTCAGATCGGAGGTGGTCGACGGTAGTCGTCAACGGTGGTTCAGACCAACGGTGGTCGACGTTCGTCGACGGTGGTTTAGACCAGTGGTGGTGAAGATCAAGTAGGGAAGATGAGAATAATTTTGTCTTTTTGAGAATATACGATGGAATGGAATTGAATTCCTTATCAATTGTGATGGAATGACCAAATCCATGGATGGTGGAATGTGTTGGATTCAATTCCATTCCATAGGTAAATCAAACGACTGAATGAAATTTGGTCAATGAAATTGATCATTCCAATTCCTTCCAATTCCGTCGAAATCCTGCAAACCAAACGCCCCCCAGTAATTTTCTGGGTAAATTTAATTTAGCCACCAACTTTTGTGACGGTTTTGTGACAAATCATCATTTAGCGATGGATTTCCCACAGATATGTTTGTAGCTAAAAGTCTTTCATTCTAGTAATGAATCTCCACTGATTTACAGAGTTAACGAAGGAGTTAATCGAAATGATTATAACCAAAACAAATTGAATATTACAACGATGAAACCCACAATAAATATATCACATTGACCTTGGTAATAAAAATAATCAAAACACCTATAATTCACTCTAGTAATAATAAATTAATAATCACTATTTTAATTTTGGTTTTAGACATTCAAAATAGGCATATTAATTTGTATCATCAAAATAGGTTGCATTTAAAGAACATCTCTGGAATATTCTCTGTCTGAAATAAAGTAAATAGAGATTTGGATAATTTAATTTGGGAAACTTATTTTTCCTAACATATTCTCGAGAAGATAGTGTATGAAAAAATCTCTAAATTTCATGAACTCTTTACAAATATTACAGTAGGAGAGAAATACTTGTTATTATATTTTTATCAATTGAAAACTTTAAAATTAAATGTTTAATTAGAAGAGATAAATAACTTGATAAAGCTATTCAGAATTAATTGGTAAGAGGTCAACACTTATGTAAATTGCTTAAACAATTCCAATCCGCCCCTCTCGTGGTGGAAGAACAGATACTGACTGTTTATACCGGAACAAACGGTAATCTCGATTCATTAAAAATTGAACGGGCAAGGAAATTTCTTAATATATAAAATATTTTAATAATATTGTAATCTTTAAAATTGAGAAGTTAAATATCATTTTATTTCAAAGATTTTAAATTTTGATTCTCATTTTAAAATTTTATTTAAATAAGCTGTAAAAATACTTGCTAGTTAGTTAGTGAATGGGACGAGGTTTCATTAGGTATCTGAACAAAATAGCTAGAACATACCACTACAATAAAATTATGGGTTTATAGGATGTCATTCATAAATAAACGTCCTAATATACTATTTTATAAGACACAAGTTATAGAACAAAAAAATTAATTAAGCGTCCTATCTAAAAGCGTTGTAATAAGTTTAGAACAGTTTTAGGCGTCGTAACAAGTTTATTAGAACATTTTTAATCAAAAGTGTCGCATTAGTTAGTTTATAGGACGTTTTTTTAAAAATGTCCTATAAACTCATATTTTTTAGGACACTTGTGTTTATAGGACGCTTTTTCAAATTGTGTCATATAGAATAGATAATGCGACATTTTTTTATTAAAAGTATCATAATCAACTTGTTACGACGCCAAAAAAATCCTATAAACTTATTACAACGCCTTTAGATAGGACGTTTTATTTTTGGGTCCTATAAAGTGATCTATTATGACGCTTATTTATTGGTGGTGTCCCATAAACTCAATTTTATTGTAGTGTTCGTTAAAAAACGAGTTTACACATAAATCAACAATTATTGATTTTTGAGTTTAAGCACTTGGTTAATTTATCACCATTGTATTAATTGTAATTAGATTTCCAAAACAAAATTTAAAAGTAAAAGCTAAGGAGATTGGAACTTTGTAAGAAAATTACAAACCGAAAGCCAAGAATTTTAAGAGTCAAGCCAAAAAGTATGATGATTGATATGTTAAACATAAAATTAAATAATAAAACAAACGTAGAGAAAAATGAATTTGATATTCTAATCGTTTCTACAATTTCGAAATCATTAATTTTTTTTTCCTTATCAGTTAAACTTCTTATTGCGGTTTTAATTTTTCTTTTTTCCTTTTTAGTTACCATGGGTATCCAGGTCTATTTATCATGAATAGCTTGGACTCTAGAGTCATCATTGGTGGATCTTCACGACCACAAAAGCTTTAGTAATGCTTGAATTCGAGTCTACGTAAATATGTGACTTCTATTATATCCTTTTAAACTTTAACTGCGTGTCACAATTTAAATGAAGTAATTTCAACAAATTTAAAACACTTCTGGCGATATATTTTGATGTTGTCTAGATAGTTCTTAACTTTTTTATTAAACAAAATTTTCATATAAATCCATATATGTATAGGGCTTAATTGTTTGAGAACCGTAAAATATTTAAGATCCGTGAGAACAATCCTAAACCATATATTTAAAATAATTAATATATATTATTAATTAATGAGATAATTAAAAAGAGAATTATCCTTGTGTATTATGTATATAATTAATATTATTATGATCAAATTAAGTTGAGCACCATGGAAACAAGCAAATTAAGTTTAATTACCGAGGAAAAAGGGGAACAAAAAGAGAAACCACATATCTAGGAAACACCCAAGAATAAAAACCACAAATCTAGGAAACACAAACACCCAACACAAGATGGATGATTGCACACAAATTTTGAATATTATAGGGGATAACAGAAAGAAGCTCTGCCATCTTCTACTAAAGTAAGTGGGATCAAACCTTTATGTAAATTTACATTAAATTTTTCTTCTTCGGTTTCCAATAAACATTGTATTTTAAAACCAACCTTTAAATTGTCAATAAAGTGCTCCATACGAATAAAATGTCAATAAAGATGGTGAAAAATAGAGAGTGAAAAGACTAAAAAACCCTAGCAAAAGTCAGTATCCCTCTTTTTTCTTTCACAGATTTCAAAAATGGTGTGTGATAAGCAACGCAACACAGAAAGCACATCTTCTCTTCTAAAAAAAGCATCTTTTGCTCTTGGTTACATGTTTGTATAGATTTATAGGTAACTTTTTATTATATATTTCTTACAGTCTGTAGTATGTACTAGTACATATATAGTACTCATCCCAAGCTCCCACCCTCGTCTTTTGTTGAATGACAAAATGATCCTTTGACTTTGTATGGTAAAAAGCTCCTAAAAACATATATCAAATTATCAATGTAGTTGGAGATTCCTGAAACTAAATAATCAAAATTCATAAGTGAAACCAAAAACTGAAATAATAAGTTTTATTTAAAATTCATAACTGAAATCAATAATTAAAATTCATAGATGAAACCAGAAAATGAAACAATTTATTTTATTTACAGTTGGTGAAACCATAAAGTTAATGGAATAATTAAGAAAGGTTAAACAAGTTTAGAGGTGAAATCAAAAATTTCATATATGAAACAATTAAGTGGATAATATAATTAATGAATGTGATAAAGAAATGTAATAATTAATTGAATGAAATATTTAAGATATCTAGTATCTATAATGAAAAAGACGAAATGCCCTGTTAATAGATAATCTTTAATTATAATTTATTAAAAAATGGATTGATATAACCCATTAAAACCTAATACATTCATTAAAGTCTAATGAAACCATTACAAATCACTATATATGAATGTGTTGTCTATTGGATTCAATAAGACCACTAAAATCTAGTATAGCTCAAGAAGACTCTTTGGGTGCGTTTGGTACGGTGGATAGGATGGGACATGACATGACACACTTGTATATATGTTTGGTGTAACAATATATAGAACAAGGTCGAACTAACTAGCACAAGTGTGGAACACGCTTATTCCCTCCTACCCCCTGGTACTAAGTGGAACAAGACCCCATAAACCATTATACCCTTTACCAAAATACACGCCTCTCTTCTCCAAGTCGTCTTCTCCAAATCGCCTACTCCAAATCAGCTCCGCAAATCGTCCTTCTCTACATCGTATTCCCAAATCGTCTTCTCTAAATCGTATTCCAAAATTGCCTTATGTAAATCGTATTCCCAAATCAGCTCTGCAAATCGTCTTCTGCAACAAATCGTCTTCTTCAACGAATATTCTTCTGCAAATATAAACCCTAGACCGAAGAACCTTCCTGAAATCTTTCACGACTCTTCTTCAACCCTTCTTTCTCATCAGGTAATCGATGTTGCTTCTCATCGGACTCTCTTCTAGATCGATTTTTTATCTGATTTGGTCACTTTGTTGTTTACATGATATATACGATTTTTTATTCGATTTTGTATCTTAATTTTGTATATGCTTGTGACTGATGTTGTATTTGATTTTGTATGAAATCTTGAGATTTGGTTAAGGATTTTTATGTGAAACTTAGTAATTGATTTTCTAAGCTTGAGGAATGTGTATGTGTGATTGTATTAAAAAGTAATAATAATGTCTGTAACATCTTTCTTTGAACGCACATGAATATAAATTCTAGTCACAGATTGCATTATGATTGTTGAGTTCCAATAACAGTGCATTATGATCATTCTAGTCACAGAGTGTAATAAGATACTATAAACAATTGGTGTGATATAATTTAAAATAAAAAATGCATATTGGTGTGAAATAACTGGTGTGATATAAATCTAGTCACAAAGGGTTGGGGAAAGTAGTTTATGTTGATCCCTAACAAGATAATGGCTGTTAAGTAAATGATTTGTAGAAGGGGGGTTGAATACAAATACACAGTTTTTCACTTTTTAAATTGTTTAATATTGAAATATTAAGAACTTACACATAGAAAATAGATTGTTGCGGAAAGAACAAATAAAATCTATTCTAACAATCTAAACACCTAGAAAACACTTAGACAACAGATAAATAACTAAACACAAAGAAAGCTATTTAAAACTGTTTGACACTTGCTGAATCAACTTAAGCACTTAGAAGATAACTTGTTGAAAGCGTATATTGCATGGAAGCCCTTGATCTTCTTTTATAGTGCTCATGCATTAAATGCATGTGGACACTTGTCACAATATCAATTGCTTGTCGTACGTTTCTTTGGACAAAAGATGGTGTCATTCCTCAGACTATTAGAAAAAGGTTGGTGACATTCTTTATAGTACAAAAGGAGATGTCACTATTCATATTTTCTTCATGTCTTCAGTTGTCACATCAAACCTTTTTGTAATAAGACAAACAATCCTTTTTCTGAGTTTTAAGGAGAATGTTTGAACTTAAGGCTTGATGCACACGTTCTTGTAATTATTGTGACCGAAGGAGTATCTTCATAAATGTCATCTGAATTCACCATGTATGGCAACTAGCCGAATATCACAAAGGATATTCCGGCGAGTACCATCTATCGGCTAGTACACATTAGCCGATGTTGGTCTCTGAAATTCGGTGACATTGTGCTTTGATTCAGCTAAGTCTGGTTTATGATCTGTGAACATATCTTCATTTCCACAATATAGATAAATTTCTTTTGGATCAACTAGTCTTCGATTCACTAAACTTGTTGAGCAATGCCAGACTTTATCAAAGAACCTAAATTACAAGATACATAATCTAAGGAAAGAATTGAGGGGTCATCACCAAATCATCAGTGGCCCAACAGTCTACATACCTTGTCATTGAAGATTTTTTTTTCTTGACTTGCAATTGTGATCAATTGGTCAAAAAAGAGGTTTTTTCTCTTGACTTGCAATACCTCACCTACATCATAGTGCAGAATTTGAAGGTTATTTGTATTTTTCATTTAGTGCTTATGTGTTGCCAAAATTTTCGGAGATCAAGGATATATGTAATTGTGTGTAAGGAAAGAGCTTACTCTCTCGTCAAAAAAGGTTTTGGGAAGCTTGAGCATATAACAAGTCGAACCTGAAACAAAGGGTGCTTGTCTGATTTATAGCATTTTGTTTACATGATATAATATTGTTAATTTTCATTTAGATTATTATTTGGTAAAAAAAAACAATAATAACTTGTTAGGGGTAAATTGGTCATTTAACCAATTCTGCCCTGTCCTGTCCAGTCCTGTTAAGTCTTAGCAAACGCTGAATAGCTGTCCTATCCTCTTATGTTATGTTCTGTCCTGTTCAGTCATGTCCTGTCTGCGTACCAAACGCACCCTTTATGACTTTGTTAGTTATATAAAGTCCAATAACATTAATGATGACTTATTATATCTATTTGTATGCAATTACCAAACAAAACACGCATTATAATTATTTATATATGCATTCACATATACATATACACCTACATGTATATATACATACATATATATATATACACAACACATACACATCATGCGGTTATCAAACAGCACACACATTATTCACATACATATAAACATATATACAACATACATACATCATCCGATACATGTACCTTCAACAATATATATGTAGAACCAATTGTGGTTAGCAACCAACACACATACACATCATGTATACATATGTATAACACGAACCGACATATATATATATATACACACACATATAACACATACACATGTATATATATATATAACACATACACATGTATATATATATATATATATAACACATACACATGTATACAGCTAGGGGCGGAGCCAGTTAAGAGCCAGAATTGGCCTGTAAATTTTTAAAAAATTTATTGTATGAATATAATTTAATAAATTATCCAATAATATTATTTAATTGAAATATTAAATACACAAATAGTTCCTTGGATTAGTTGGTTAGTGCTCCTTATATATATGGAGGTGGTCTTGGTTTCCAATCCCCTCCAAAGTATTTTTACATAAAATACTTTTTAATTTATTATTGGACCTTCTTAATTTGGACCCATCTAATCTTAATTTTCAATTGGGCCTCCTAAAAGTCTAAAACCCACCAAAACACTAACCAACTAATTGTATATCATATTTACCTCCTAAAATCTTATTTTTACCCTAACTACACGTCTTTAAAATAAGAATCCAATCATATTTACCTCCCAAGATTGATCATGAAAAAGACGTTTTTTGGCAAGGTTGATAATGAATATATCATAGATAAGTTTCAGAAAATGAAAACTCGACAAGGTCATTGTTATTTATATTTTTGTGCTCCCGCTCATGAAAATTTCTGACTCCGCTCCTGCATGTATACATATGACACATACACATACACTTGTATACATATAACACATATAAATGAGAGTAAAAAAAATAAACTAATCCGTTGCTACCTAGCGACAGATAGGACAAATCTCCATTTTGTCGCTAATTCATCGCTAATTAGCGACGGATTTTTTATGTCGCTATTTCAATACTCAGTTTCTAGTAGTATTATGTGACCAGAAGTTCACTTACGAACATTGTTCAACATTCATGGGTTCAACAAGTTCAACTTACGAACATTGATCAATCAATTCACAATGAACCCTGATATGTGTCCACTGCGTTGTTTGCGTATGAACAAAAAGGAATTGTTCATTCATGTATGCATTGTATGTTCACCAAAGGTTCATTCATGTGTGCATTCATTTGCAGTGATGGTCTTGAAAAGCAACCCAAATTCTCAATTTAGACGGGTGGATCTCCATCTATCCCCTAATGATCACAATCTCTATAATATCCTAATGATTACATTCTTATCCATTTATTAAATACCAACATCATATGAATCAACCAAGAGTATATCTTGTTTCTGATTGATGAATAATGATGTGTAAAATTAATACCGGTGAATTGATTAATAAAAAACCTTACCTCTATATATGTATGTGTGTATATGTATTATGAGTAACCATACACTACTCATCCATAATCATGATCGATACTCTACATATACAACATAAATAATCATGATGTTCTTAACATATATTACACATGAATATATACGTATAGACAATACAATACACACGATTTAAAAAAAAAGACAATACAATACACATTACCTATTAAGATCCATTAGAATCTCTTACAACCCAATAAGACTCAGTAAAAGCATTACTACTCATTTAAAAAATAAAAAATAAAAGATAAAAATAAATGTAAATATATGTCGATGATTTGTTGATAATTTTTAAATATCACTAATGTTCACTGAAGGATGTCAATATAAATTATAATTCTAAAGGTTTTGTTTCAAATATAATGTTTTCCGTAATATGTCGGTAATCTATCTAGACCATCGACGGATCTTCTAGGGATTCCCATAAACTAATTAAAAAATAGAATCATTAGTGACGACTTTTTTGGACATCACAAATTTGTCGTTAACATGTCGCTAAATCAAATTACACTTTAGGGTCAATGAAAAATATGGACCGAAGAAGATGATGACATGAAAGAAGATAAAGGATATAGGACTAAAATTTCCTAATATGGTGGGTACATGCTCTCACATATTGGTCAAAACATGGATGATATTAGTACTATGATTATAACAATTTAATGTTATTGTTACCAGATTCATAATAAACAGAGTTTAAGAAGTATATTTGTAATTTTCACCAAACCAAAGGTACTAAATCCGTAATTCACTCATGAAGTTACGAAGAGAAAAGGGGGCCCAACTCAACAGTAAACAGCCTCTATCTCTCTCTACTTCATTTTCGCCTACTTTTGATCAAGTCTGAATAAGATTCTTACTCTTCAATAATGTCCAAAGATTGTTGACGCATTGGGGGATCCCCCATCCTAGCTATATATATGAACCTATACTTGGATTCTTATCAAACTTTCAGGTTAAATGTCCTCTTGGGTATTACACATCTATGATATTCAAATGATTAATGGTTTCTAGCTAGCACTTCAATATTATTGTTCTTCGTTAAACGAAAAAAGGTAAGAAAAACGTCGGTGAAGGGGTTTGAAAATTGAGACGAAAAATAGTTAGAGAGAAAAAAAAAACTAAGATGTCAAACATGAAAGTCGTGTGTGATAAGATTCGGTGGCTCTAGATTGATGGCATCATGTTCAAGGACTACTGATTAGGGGTGATTCTTTTAATTTGGACCAAAAATGTAAAAAAGAATTCATGATCACTAATCACTATACCTAAAAAGGTTAATAAATAGTCTTATGCTTTAGTTAACTTTGGTTCCACTTTGAAGATATTAAAAAGTTGGAAGGAATATGTTTAAAATGTGAGGGGGTGAATCTGTTAGAATATGAAATTTGATGGGATGTACCGTAATATACTTCTACTCTCGCAGTTTGGAAGAGACGTATCCTTCTACTCACATGCAACAACCCACGTGGCGCATCAAAAGAAGAAAACAAGAGAAGAAGCAAGTAGGCATGACAGTAGAGACTAGGGTTAGGGTTTTCTTATTCAGATATATGGAAATCATTACACTTGACGACCAAGATTTCCTATTCCTTTTAACTCTCAAAGACCTACCCTCTCTACATCCCCCCAAAACACACATACATATATGTATATATATATATATATGCGCACAGACACACACTCTCTCTCTCTCTATATATATATATAGTTATATATCTCTCTCTTTCTCTATATAAATACAAAATTATTATAAAAATACAATTTAAATCACAAGTTTTGATGGAAAAAAAATGATTCGACGGTCATTGCCATAAGAATGGTTAAAAGTTTAATCGTTTACTAAAATTTGTTATTATTTTTTTCAAAAAGATTATTTTGTTAATGGTATGATTTTGTTATATATATATGTGCCGGTTAAAACTTTAATAAAATCAAATGTTATATTTTTAGGGTATTATATACATCTTAATCTATATTATGTTCATCAATTAAATTAAGATGTTTATGCCTACTTTAACTTTTTTGGATGTTATAATATCCTAATAGATTAGGGTGTGAGCATAGACTAGGGTGCATTTGAAAAAAAAAGCCTGTTAAAATGTGTACTAAAAAGGATGTTACCGTATGTACCCTAGTCTATATCATGTTTCCTAATTAAATTAGAATGCATATGCCTACTTTAATTTTTTTTTGGATGTTATCATACACCAATAGATCTAGTGTTATCATACACTAGGGTGTATTTGAAAAAACCCGCCAAAAAATGATAGGTTGATTTCATAAACATAACATGTAAAGTTACTTTAGGTAAAATGAGTATTATTTAAAAATAAACATTTGACAAAAAGTTATATTTATCTAGTATAACTAAGTAAAACCAGGGTAATAATATTAATACCGGTCTTTTTTTAGAAAAATAATTTTATTTGTTATTTCTTATTGTTAGAATCAGGTTAATTTCATAAATATATATTATTTAAGCTAATTAATAATTAATACAGTTTCATATTAGATAAAGTCGTTGAAGGCAAGAACATCTAATTTTTGGTACTTATACTAAATACTAATTAAAATGTTTTCATATATAAGGGAATGTTTAATGGAGGTTTTTACGAAACTACTTTTTACATTTTTTTTCACCTCATCTCTATTTAATCAAATTAAGAACTTTTTGAAAATTTTACAATAATAGTTCTTATAAGAACTTTTCTTTGTGGGACCCACTTAGTAAATTGTATAATTAATAAGTATTATATGAAATCAAAAAAATAAAATAAAAATAAGTAAAATATCACTACTCACTAAAATCATGGTAAAAACCAAAGTTCATGTTTAATACAACACATTTATAAGAAAAATTATAATAAAAATCTTGTATTGGAGATGTTCAAAACATTTGTTTACTTTGCTATTTTTAATTCATATATGCTGTAAGTAGTTTATTAATTAGAGAAGGGAAAATAAGAATAAATTATTTGGTCAAAATTTACGCAAAAGCTTTATCTGTATGGAGAATATATAATATTAATTATTGAAGAATTAAAAAAGATGTGTTTTTCGGCAAAATAAAGTTGCTTTTGCTTTGCACATTTGTGCCCGCCAGACAAGAAATAGATCTCACTCAAAACAGACTATGCATCTTAATTTATGATATACAAAAATGTGTGACTAAAATACCATTAAATTATTTATTTCCATTTTGTGATGAACTTGATTGCGCATAATGGTTTTATAAAGAATAGAAAAAGGGATCCAAAGAAGGTGAGAACACAAAGGTTATTTTTTTTTTTATAAAAATAATCTTTGGAGGTCAGAAGAAGGAGAAAACGAAGGCAAGTGTTTGGATTGTTGATTGGAACGTTTCAAACCCAACATTTTTCTAGACTATCTTTTCTCCCATACTTCACTTTCATCGAATAACTCAAACTCCCCTTCTCTTTTACTCCTTTCTAAAATCCTTTGTTTTCATCTTCTTGTCTTGTTGTTTATACACATGGCAAGCATGACTCATAGATCTCTCTCTCTCAGAAAGACAAATATATATTTTAAAAGGAATTAAAAAAGATTTTGATAGATTTGTATTAAATTAATTATTAAGTTTATTAAACCTTAATCACAAAGATATGATATTATGATGATATTGATGATGACCCACTTTTTCTTTTTTCTGGATCATGCTCCATGCTACTTCTCTAAGTCAAATGATTTTAATCTTGAAAAAAATAGATTTGATGATGATGATGATTTCTAAGTTTTCAAATTTCATATAAATCAAATAATTCAAAGTATAATTCAGGGATAGAAATGTAATTTTACCTAAAGGATACATTGGTTGTACAGTACGTTTTAATAACCATTAATGCACTGAGCACAAACGTTTGTCTTATGAGAGGTCTCATAAGCTTCATCCTTCTGCACAGAAGACATCACTGAAAGGCACCTTTCATCTCTTATCTCTTATGGCATTAATGAAACTGAACTGAAACTTTCAGATATCAAAACAAAAATCCCAGAAAGAAATGCTACAAAAGAAGAAGAAGAAGAGGATTGATAATCGAGGTGAAACAATTATTACCCCCACAGTCCCACTGCATATTTTCATCATCAAATAAACTAAAGAAAAATAATGTTACTTGTAGATCTTCGTTTCCTATTCTGAAATTAACTTTATATTTACATCTGATCCATACCAAAAACACAAACCCAAACAGATCTCACAAAGCTAGATCGTGACAAATGATATTGTTTAGTAAGAAATACTTAACTAAACTCCATAAGATTTTTTTTTTAATCAATGGAAGAAAATAGAGAGATAATTAAATTAATTAATTAACAAGGAGAAGGAGGCATGAGATTTAACCCTAAATCATCATTTTCAAGTACCAACCTTGCCTTATGAGTCTCCACCATTGTATTACTATTATTACTCCCATACTCTGGATGCAATCTCTTCTTCGACAACAATGGAACTCCAAAAAGCTTTGTTCTACTAACGTTAACGTTATCATCCACAACAACGTTATTAATGGTCGTCGAACCATGAAGTTGTTGTTGTTGTTGTTGTGATTTATTAGGATAATACCCACTTGCGCCATTAAAATTAGTACCCACATTCAAAAACGACTGTTGTTGCTGTTGCTGCTGCTGCTGTTGTTTTAATAATTGACCATTCATATGTGAATTAGTTGAAGATAAGAGAAGCGATGAAGGGTATGAGTTACTTGGTGCCACCGGCTTCACATGGTTTTGTACGAAATAAATTATATCATTGTAAAGCTTCCTCATGTGGGCCAGCTCCGACATCAACATATTATTACTCCGCCGTAGCCGTTCATTATCCTCCGATAACGCCGTCACGGAGTTACCTCCTCGACCGCTGCTAATACTACTATGGTTGTTATTATGAAAGATTCCAAGCATACCAGCTGTTGTGGTGGTGGTGGTGGTCGTCGGAGAGGATAGAGGTGGTGAGTTGTCACAACATAAGTGGTCGTCGGAGTCCGGTGGTGAGATGCTTCGAGTAGTTGGGTATGAAAAGAAATTATTGCCGCCGGTGGCAATGCCGGTGAAGTGGTGTGGGTGGTGGTGGTGGTGGTTAACTGTAACTTGCGGTTGTGATGTTTTCCGGCGGTGGATCTCGCATAGCAAATGCTTCTCTCCTTTCTTGAAGAACTCATTTGCAAACTCCCATCTGTCTGGTACTATTTTCCTAAAACCCTAATAAACAAAACACACACCATGATTATGATGATGACGATGACGATAAATTAACAATCTAAAACAAAAGAACCTACGACTTACGTAGGTGTTAAGCTGTCGAACGAAGGAAGAGAAGTTGTTGTGTTTAAAGTAGTTTGGAAGGAGATCACGTGCGAATTCAGGTGGACGCCAAACGACGAAGGTGGTGTCGTCTTCACCCCATGAAACGATATGGTCGGTGGATGGATCATCAACCAGTTGGTAAGTTTTTGTGAGAAAAGGAGCTGGAACTGCTTTGTGAGAGTCTAATGACAATAGTATACCTCCTTCACATGAGTTGTCTAACATCATAGCCATTAAAACACTTGCCTATTTTTTTTTTTTTATCAAATCTTCTTTCTTCTTGAATTGATTCTTGTTTTTTTTTTCTTTTTGGGTGTGAAAATCTTGAACAAATATATTAGTTTCAAGAGAGAGAAAGAAAGAAAAGATGGATGGGAGATGAAGAAGGCAGAAGGGCAGCCTCGATTATGTAGAGAGAAAGGAGAGAATATGTGTCTGTGTGTCTGGTCTAGGACTGTGAAATAAGAGCCTTTCAAGACAAACCCGTGACACACACACACACACACTCTCTTACACATAGTTACACACTTTTACACACACTATCTTTCTGAATCTATTTAGTATTCACTAGTGAATACTAGATCGACATTGATGCCACACGCACGAGAGAAGACGAAGAAAATGAGGTTGGTTGGTATAACCGCATCAATAATCCATCCGCTCCACTCCTAAAAATTATCATGTACTTAAAAGTTTTTAAACTCTAAGAGAATCTCCAATATAAAACTTGATCCATTTGTTATGTAGATTTTCATTAATAATAACTCATCTTCAAATGCTTTATTTTAAAGTAGACTAATGACATTCCTAGATGTTGTTAATATCATCCTTATAAATGAATTTCTATTTATACACTATAATACAAAAGATTTCGTGCACTCCGTTGCTTATGGGTACCATTAGTACTCCCCTTATTTTAATGGTCAAGGTTTTTAAAAACTTTTTTTTGTAATATTTTGTATTTTTAATTCATTTTTAATAAATGAATTAAAAATGACGTTATCTTCCGGTATTTTCTTGGTCAAATTCTTGAAGACCATTATCGAAGAAAAGCATCCCGTAAAAGGTGGCCCTCATCTAGAAACTGTGTGGAACAACCTTATCCCAAGAAAGATAAATATATTTGTGTGACGTGCTCTTCATGGTCGCCTTCCGGTACGTATATATAGCTTTGGATAACAGGGGCATAGATATGGATACTAGCCTATCTCCAATTTGTGAAGAGTCTCTAGAGACGATCGATCACTTCTTTATGGAATGCAAGACGACAAGATCGGTTTGGGACTTGTTTCTAAATTGACGGGGAAGCAGTATTGATACAGGAAGATCGGCAGCAGATCTACTTCGCCTTCACGGACAATATTCCCTCTCTCCTTGGTTATCCCGAATTTGGCAGGCTTCTATTTGGGACACTAGCTACCTGCTATGGGATCATTGTAGTAACGTTAACTTCCGGAAAGAATCTCTTTTCGCCAGAATCCAAGTTCGCGTCTTCGAGTGGATCTCAAGAAGACTTCGAAAAGGCTCTTTTCTTGGGAACATTGGATCACAAATAGATAGCATTCACAAATAGGCTCTATTTCTTGGGAACATTGGATCTGAAGAAGAATTCATTTTCTGGTTAGTTGCATGTAAGATTTCACATGTCGTGAGTTGATTTAGGCTTTAGGTTCCTAGGTTCGTGGAGTGCTTTGGTTTCAGTTGGTTTAGTGTTTCCTCGGGTTAGTTTTGTTGCTTGCAGAACTTTGTTATGGACTTTTGTTCTTCTCTTTGTTTTTTAATTTTATGCACTACAACAAAAGTGATCTTATAAGACGCTTAAAATGAAAAAGCGTCCTAAAAGATTAGTTTACAGGACACTAATTTATAGGATTAAACCAAAAAGTGTCCTATCTAAAAGCGTTACAATAAGTTTATATATGACGGTTTTAATCGTCTTAACAAGTTTTTACGACGCTTTTAAAATAAAGTGTCCTATTAACTATTTTTAGGACCCTTTTAAAAGCGTCCTATAAACCCATATTTTATAGGACATTTTTCAAAAGTGTCCTATAAAATAGCTAATATGACACTTTATTTTAAAACGTCGTAAAAAAACTTGTAAAGACGCCTAAAACCGTAATATAAACTTATTGTAACGCTTTTAGATAAGACAATTTTTGGTTTGGTCCTATAAATTAGTGTCTTATAAAGTATTCTTTTAGGACGCTTTTTCATTTTAGACGTCCTATAAAATCAATATTGTTGTAGTGGCGCTGGCTTTAAAAAAACATTTTTAATAAAGTAATTTTCAAATGTTTTTACCTCAAAGACTTGACGTCCCCCAAGTCTTTTGATGTCAGGTTTTTCTTCAACTTATTGCTTAAATAATAAAGTCTTTTATCAAATGATTTTCAAATCTTTCATCAATCATTTTTTTTACTATTGGAGATGTTTTAAGAATCTCAAACAACTATGTTAAAATGGGAAAATATGGTATTTTAACGTTTTTGTAGCTACAACATCAACGTTATTCTCTATGTTAAAATATAAAAAATAGGAGAGATTGAAAAAATTTCTAAATTTAAAGAAACTATACAACACTATAGAAGAGAAAAAAATAATATTTTTATCATATCCAACCAATTAAAACCATTGAAATTATGTGTGTAGCAGAAATAAATAAATTTTTAATAATATAAAATTAATATTAGAATTACTAAAATTAAGTAGTGGTTGGAGTTAGATAAAAAATAATATATTTCAACTTTTAATACTTTATTATACAAAAATTATATACTATAACTGTTGAAGATGTTATTGATAGAACCCGACCTCAATAAGGTGAAGTGTTTAAGTTTAAATGTTAATTGTTAAAAAATTAGAAAATTATCTGAAAAAAGTATTTAAGTAGAAATTATATATTAATTGAAGCATTAATATCAGATGTTGTTAGAAAGCATGGGATGGGGTCGGCATGAACACAAGTCGACGGTGTCAACCCTATATATTTACTACGCTGCTACTGTTATACTTATTATTGTCTTTTTTGGGAAATTTTTATTATTTCCATTTTTGTATATACTTATGACTCATTTCTTGCACATATATTAGTCCTGTTGACTAGTCAATCCTCAGATTATACCTTCTATTATCATGCAAAAGGGGTTCTTTTCTTATGAAACGAATGGAAGGCAATATTGTACAGTGGCAGTACCAAATATAATAAGGGACAAAAAAATTAATTTAATATGTTATAAATGCAAAAACATAAAAGTATAAATACTAAAAATAAAGTCCAGCAAATAGAAGATAAACTATTAATAATTTTGTTTACCCTGGAATTTAAGTGAGTCCTCCATAAGTGTTCCGCATCCTAGTCATGAGCTTTTCAATGGTTATCTTAGGGCCGTTTATCCAATTCTGAACCAGTAAACATTTATCATAAAAGTCAACACTTTTACTTAACTTACATATAAGATTATAATCCATTAAAACGTCATCGTGCAAAATATTTTTATCCGATAAGCGTTAATTTACCGGGTAAGAGTCGTCATTCTGAGTTGCCGGATAATACTCTTGATACTTATCAACACTTTTACCAGGTAATTAGATTCTCAATCATTATAATTAATGTTCATCCAATAAGGTAAATTAAAACGACCGAATAAGTGTTTAGTAAACGCCCCTAATATATACTCAATCTTGTACCTTCATTTTTGCCATTTTGAGAGGGATTTTCCAAATGTCAACAACAATCATCATTGAAGTCTGTTTGTTTCAGAGTTAAGACCCATCATGCATAATTTAACTACTTGTTGAATCGCTTGCACTACTAGTTCCGCGTTCTTGATTCCTTCTGAAAGATACATAAGAGTTTAAAAAACATCACTTTGTTCATTTTGGAACGACTCTATGTGAAATCCAACGACCAAAATTTGAATTTCGGATGTCTGTACCGTTTATCCAAATATCACAACCTTTACGAGATAAATTGATCAACTTTAAGTATAAAACCATATCCAAACCTCGAGTTGAGGTTGAACACCTTCCCCTCGTTGAGTCATTTTCCACATATATGTTGTCTATGTAATATTGGGAGAAAATTAAATCTATGATATTGACTTATTATATTTGTCTATTTCGGGTAAGTTATTTAGTCTTTTATGTATTTTCTAACAAATTATTATAAATGGAGAAATGAAGGGTTTCCCTTATTTTTTGCTACAACGTAAACCCAAAGTTTCTCATTTTGGAGAAAGGAGGAAAGAGAAAGGAAGAAAGCGAAGATTGATTTCTTTAAATTTGATTTTTTTTCAAAAAGTACAAAAGCTATGTTTGGCAAAAATAGCTTATAAGGTATCTTCTGACTTATAAAGTAGCTTATCAAAATCTTACTTTTATTTACTTCTCAATAAAATACCTTATAAAGTAGCTTATAAGTTAACTTATGGTCATCCAAACAATTACACTAAACATAAGGTACCTTATAAGGTGACTTATAAGTCACCTTATTTTTGCCAAACAATGCCAAAATTAAATATTAGGTACAGAGAAGTAATTTTTTTTTTATTGTTTCCACCAATTAAAATTTTAAAAGTTCGATGACATAGTAAATATATTAAATATTTTATTAAATAATTAATGTTGGAGTTAGATCTTCAAGATTGATAAACTATTGGAGTTAAATGTAATTTGTTGTTGAGATTTTGATTTTATCTTCTTCTCTATTTTGAAAAAATTATGGGGAAAATGTAATGGATGCTCTTTCAACAAGTAGAATGTTAGTATTGAGATACCAACTTGATTGAAATGTGAGGGAGCGCTCTACATTCTACCGCTTTGAGCTTGCACCGTTAATTAGCATCACATTTATTCTAGTGGATTACCCCTCGAGATGGGTGTCGGAAGAACCGGAAATAGCTATGGTTGGGTGAACCACCTAAATCTCTTGTGTAGCTTCTCAAACCTTTTTTCCCACACTTTTTTGTTAAATGATACTATGTCTTGTGAATTGTTTTTAGTTACTCTAATGCTTCTGAAATTTAAAAGTCGATAAGAAATAAAAAGTAACGGTTACAACCTTTTCACCCTCCGCCCCCATTCTAGGTTGTCTAATAGGTGGTATCAAAGGGGCACTCCAAGAATTTGATTTGTGCTTTTAAGAAAGTTTCACAACCTTTGTCAAATCGATTATAGAGTTTTTCTTTCCAAAAATGATTTGTGGTCAAAATTTGTTTTTGTACAAAAATTTATATTCACTGTATATGTTTTTAAATGTATTCGATTTGTCAAAATTTTGAAATTTGGTAGTTTTTTATAATTGTTGTTTTCAAAAATTAAATCGACAAATGACTTGACTTTTACGAGTGTGTTTCGTTGTTGAGGATCTTCTCTTCATGATCATCAATTATGGGTCCAACTTTATGAAACAAATCCAATCTAAATAAAAAAGTTTTTCATATAATTATTAATTAACATCAATATACTTTGGTAATGATTTCGAGAATCTTATGTATATAATGTGTCGTGTTAGATAACATAAAAAAAATATTTGGGAAAAGATTTTGAAAATGTGCAAAAATTTACTTTTTTATATGTACACACATGTGATTTTGTTTTAATGTATGCTAAAATGTACAATATGTCCTCATTGTCATGTAATGATATATTTTTGTCAAAATAATATGTTTAGCATGTCAAATGTGAAATATTTGAATTTTTTTTTATAATATTCAAAGTTTTGTAAATCCAAACATCTGTAAAGTCAAAAGGTGGACATTCATGTATTGGTCTTAACGTATGCTTCAGTTCCATGGAAGCAACAACAAGATTCGATCAGATTAAATGTACAAAAGAGATAAAGATACACTAATGAAAATATTCATACAAATCTTCTCCTATATTGATTTACAAATATATATGAAGTTTATTTATAGCAACAATTATAGTGATGAGGAGCATTTTGATTGGTTTAATCAATGCGAGGAAAAATAGTACGTCAAGGCCGCAATTTGTATAGTCTCAAAGAAAGAGTGCATAGGAGGTGGGTGGCCAATTCTTTGGCGCGAGGCATGGTGAACAACACACACATGTGAATTGTTAAATTCATTTCTTCCTCGGTTAGTCACTCATATATTAGTTGATCAAAGACTTGCATAATTAGATCAAATACGCATCCACATCTTCATGATTCTTCATAAGTTGGAAAGACACTTTATGTTAGTTGATTAGGGAGTTGACGTATTAGTTGATCAAGTATAGCAAACCTAGCAAACATGTTGTGTCGTGTCGTGTCAGGTTCAAAATTAAACGGGTTGAGAGTGCCTAACCCTAACCCGACCCGTTTAATTTCGTGTCGTGTCGTGTCAACCCGTTTACTTAAACGGGTTGAAATGTATTATCCAAATCCGTTTAATTCTTGTCGAGTTCATATCTCAATATAACTAGGAAGACGTTTCAAATACCACACATGCATTACCGGGTATGCGAGTTTGATGTAGCCCATTTGATATCTTCGTATCCGAGAATCAACAAACTCGACTCCGCATTGTTCACAAAATTTCGGGTCTTCCTTTTGATCTCCGATTACTCGATAATTTCCACAAGCACAAATTCCACTTTTGATAGGCCCAAAAATTCTTTCACAAAATAATCGTTCGAGAACTACGATCTTTAGCTCTGGAACTGAATCATTTTCTTGTATCTGAGAAGACTTTCCAGATTAATAGTAAGGAAGCTTAATCGAACGGAAGCAGAATTCTTCTTCTATGATCGATCGATATACACATCAACAACTCCGAATTGGATTAGTTTCTCCTCAACAAATAAGTACTTGGTCCAAAAAAATCCTGTTAGCATGTCGTGCCAGTTTTTGACAGGTCTACATGGAATGTACAATCACATTTTATTATTATTTAGTATTACTTTGTTAACAAAACTATAAACTGTGGGTTGTTGACGTTATTTGCCTAAGGGCCTAAGGGGCCTAATATAAACGGGTTATTCGAATCATTTTCGAGTTGAAACTTTTGACCCTGACTTTACCCATTTAATTTTCGTGTCGTGTCGTGTCAACCCGTTTACTTAGACGAGTTGAAATGTATTACCCAAACCCATTTAGTTCGCGTCGGGTTAGCGTGTCGTGCCAATTTTTGTCAGGTCTAAGTATAGGTGCCTTATACACTAGTTGAATAGATGTCGATTAGCCATTGGATTGTAAATCTCCATGAGTTGATTTGACATTGATGAACAAGTGGTTGCTATCTTTCAATTATCCTCTTTATCATGCCCTTTCAAGTGAAATTTTGGTGACTAAGATAGTCAAAGAAATTTTTTTGACATATTTTTTTGTTATCCTTCATCCAGATTAACCTTTACATTCATATACAAACATTTTCGGAAACTAACCAAAAGTAAACAGGAAAGTGAAAGACAAACTATCCATTTTAAAACTCCCCCTCAAGTTTGGGAATAGATATCATAGATGCCCAACTTGTCAAGTGCGTCACAAAAAGCTTTTCGTGAGAGAGGCTTCGTAAGAACATCCACCAGTTGATCTTTAGAACGGAGAAAGGGGAACCTAATGATGTGTGCATCCAACTTCTCTTTGATGAAGTGTCGATCTATCTCCACATGCTTCGTGCCATCATGTCGAACCGAATTGTGAACAATTTCAATTACAGCTGTATTATCACAATAAAGCAGCATGACCTATTTTTTCTTGAATCCTAAATCCTTTAACAATCTTTTTAATCATAACATCTCACAAAGACCTTGTGCCATCCCTCTATACTCTGTCTCTGCACTAAAAACGAGCTACCACGCTTTGTTTTTTACTCTTCCAAGTGACCAAGTTACCATCTACAAACGTGAAGTAGCCGGAGGTAGACCTACGATTTATCATATTGCCTTCCCAATCTGCGTCCGTGTACCCAAAAACATCCAAGTGACCGTGTTTTGAAAAACACAATCCTTTCCCCAAAGCAGATTTTAGATATCGTAAAATACGAAAGACAACATCCATGTGAGTCTTTTTGGGATCATGCATAAACTGACTCACCACACTTATGGCATATGCCAAATCTGGTCTAGTGTGGGATAAATAAATTAACTGACAAACTAATCTCTGGTGTCTCGCTTTATCTGTAGACACATGATCCAAATGCTCAACTAATCGATGATTCTGTTCAATGGGAGTGTCAATAGGTTGGCAGTCAAGCATACCTGTTTCCGTCAACAAGTCAATAACATATTTCCTCTGACTCAACATAATACAGTCCTGACCACGAGCAACTTCAATTCCTAAGAAGTATTTTAAATTACCCAAATCTTTCATCTCAAATTCAGAAGACAATTGACTTTTTAACCTTTGAATCTCCTCAAAGTCATCTCCTATCACCACCATGTCATCATCAAGGTCGTCACTTTACCACACTTGTGTTTAAGAAACAAGGTGTGATCTGAATTGCTCTGTTGGTACCTAATCTTTTTCATGAACTTGGTGAACCTACCAAACCAAGCTCTGCGAGACTGTTTCAGACCATAAAGGGATTTTCGTAGTTTGCACACCACTTGCTCTCCGGTAGACGTACCATAGCCAGGGGGCCAATCCATATAAACCTCTTCATCCAAATCACCATGTAAGAATGCATTCTTAACATCAAACTGCTGTAACGACCAATCAAGGTTAACAGCCAAAGAAAGAAGTACTCGAATTGTGCTAATTTTAGCCACCAGAGCAAATGTCTCATTGTAATCTACACCATACTTCTGACTGTAGCCTTTAGCCACTAGTCTTGTCTTGTACCTATCTATCGATCCATTTGAATGATGTTTTACAGTATACACCCACCGACAACCAACTATCTTCTTCCCACGTGGTAATGGTACTAACACCCACGTATCATTCTTCCCAAGTGCTTCCATTTCTACTGCCATTGCTTGCATCCACTTCGCGTCCCTCATTGCATCCTGCACTTTACTAGGTAGATATACAGAAGATAAATGATTCACAAACGCATCACATGACTTCGAAAAATGACGTGTAGACATATAATTACCAACGGGGTATTTAGCTTTTGCTCTAAAAGTAGGTTCATAGAGTTTTGGGGTTTGACCGCGACTGGAACGACAAGGTAAAATTTTAGTGGGAATGTTTGTCACAAAGACGGGTCATCAGCAGTTGTGGACACATCAGGAGTCTCAAATAAAGTAGGGCTAGAACGTACCTCGAGTGAGGGTTGAGCTGGTGAGACCATTGAAGGAGGGGGAAATCAAAAACAATCTCGGGAACTCCACTGGAAATATCATTAGTGTCAGTATCAATAGTTTCCTCTCCATCAGGTCTGTTAAATTGATCTGATTGATTGATCGGTATTTGTATTTGACCACCTAAATTATCCTCTACCGTTTGTAGGTTGCTGTCATTGTTTGCAACTTTTGTTCCCAAATCTTCCAAGCTTGAGACCTCATATTCCAGTCTAACATCTTGCCTACTAAACAAATCTTCATAATAAGAAGATTTCTCCCCCTGACGTGTAGTTTTTGGAGAGGGAAAAAAACATACATCTTTACTAAATGTAACATCCATGGCGACATAAAATTTCTAAGATTGTGGATTACAACATTTATATCCCTTTTGATGAGAACCATACCCCACAAACACACACTTAAGGGCTCTAGCATCCAACTTTGATCGTTGATTCTTATATAGATGAACATAAGCAACACAACCAAAGACACGGCCAGGAAGGGTATTAGAATATGGAATGGAAACGTAGTTAGGCAATACTTCAAATGGGACACGACCTTGGAGAGGGACACACGGGAGACGATTTATTAGATGAGAAGCGCATAAAACAGCCTTTCCCCAAAGATACTTAGGCATGTTAGCACTAAGTAGAAGAGAACGAGCCATATCCAAAAGATGACGATTTTTTCGTTCAGACACCCCATTTTGTTCGGGTGTTTGCGAGCATGAAGTTTGATGTATTATACCATGATGTTGGAAATACTCATAAAATGAATGATTCACAAATTCACCTCCATTATCAGAGCGAAACATCTTGACATGAGCATCATATTGAGTACAAACAAGGTTATGGAATGCTGTAAAAGCCAAGAAAACATAGTCTTTAGACTTAAGTAAAACCACCCAACATAATCAAGTAAAGTCATCAACAAACAACACAAAATATCGCATTTCAGAAATGGTAGAATGTTTAGTAGGTCCCCGTACATCTGAATGAATCAACTCAAAAGGTTTAGCATTAGAACTAAAGCTTGAAGGTTTTAATTAGACCTATGACTTTTGGCCAAAGTACAAGTTTCACAACACCAAGTTAGACTCTTTAACTCCAAGAAATAATGAAGGCATGGACTTCTTCATAACTCCAAAAGATGGATGACCCAAACGTTTGTGCCATAACCACAACTCACGCAATCATTCAGAACTCAATGTCATGGCTAAAGGTTGTTCGAGTGCTTGTGTTGGCTCCGCATACATGCAATCCAAGTGATACAGTCCCCTCTCAGATCTCCTCTGTCCTTGATCACCCTGGTACACACATTCTGAAAAACAATATACATAGGGTAAAAAGCTATCAAGCATTGATTATGTGAACTTAATTAAGATACAAACAAAAGATGATGAGATAGTGAGGGGACATAAAGAACGTTATGCAGTACAAGGTATGATGTAAGTTGAACATACCCAAGACCATCGACAGGAAAAGATGTTCCATTGGCATTATAGACGTGGGACATAGAAGGGGTGACATAGACATAAAACAATACTTATCATAGGTCATGTGGTCAGATGCACCTGAATCAATTATCCATGTATCACTACCAGTAAAGTCAGAAACATTTAAAGCAACACCAAATTTACCTCGATGTAGTGGCACATTATCATGTGAGGGATCTGCCCTGCAACACCATAAAAGTCCGGTTCTAGCACCAATTGGACTGCTGCTTTGCCTCTTAGACCAGTACCATGTCCTCTACGTCCTCCAATGCTATTACCTCCTCTCCAACCGAAGTTGCTAGACCTCCGTAACTTAGGACATTGATTCTTAAAATGACCAACTTCCTTACAATAGTTGCAACTTATTAGGTTTGGATTTTGATAGCCTTGATTCCATGGATGGTTAAACCAAAAACTTCAGTATGAAGATTTTTGGCAACAATCTTATTACCTTCATCTATTCTAATATAGGCAAAAGCTTGTTCCAATGTAGGTGGGTTTGGAAGACGTAACAACTCATTCTTTGCACCTTCAAACTGATGGTCCAAGCCAACAAGGAAAACATGGACACACATCTTATCCTGCTCAAGTCGATAAGATTTAATATCAGTTGCGCGAGTCATAGGATTAGGATGTCGCTGATCAAGCTCCTGCCAAATCGTCTTCAAATTTCACATAAAACGTTGCAATAGGTTGGCCACTTTGAGTTAGCTTGAAAGCTTTGACACTTAACTCATGAACATGAGCAAAGTCATTCCCATCATAATATTTAGCAGCAACGGTATCCCAAATTGCTTTAGGAGAATCATAGTTAGCAAATAATCTCATCACATCAGGAGTCATAGCCTTGAGAAGAATTCCCATCACATTAGTATTTATTGTTTCCCTTTCATCCACTCTGGACCCTTCTATTGGTTTTGTTGCACTACCAATAACATAACTCCACTTTCCAATCCCTTGAATATGTATCTTCATGAGCCTATGTCATAGTTGATAATTAGTGCCACCAAGTTTTACACCAAAACTTGAATTGTCGGTCACATTTTGGACGATCAGAACCTCACGGGCTACAGATGTAACCCCTTCATCATGAGAACCACCAATACTCCCTTTACCAGTCATATTTAATTTAACTGACCACAAACCAAACAAATCCAAAAGACCACAATCAACACAACAGAAAAATGAACCTAATTAAGGACCGGTACCAACAAAGTGTGGTATTAGCCAATTTGGGTGTGGTAATAATAACCTAAGTGTGGAAATAACACAAAGACAAAAGGACCAACAGTGTTTCCATGCTTCTGTACCCAAAAGAAAGAATCTCTTAAGTCTTCTCTTCTTCAATTTTCACTTTTATATTGAAAGCAAACAACTAACTTTGACATACTTTCACCATATCCACAAGATATACCCCTCTTTTAAGAAAATGAGATCT
Organism: Silybum marianum; assembly: GCA_036898165.1. Lineage (NCBI taxonomy): Eukaryota > Viridiplantae > Streptophyta > Magnoliopsida > Asterales > Asteraceae > Silybum > Silybum marianum. The sequence continues at coordinate 30,695,003 of CM072535.1, forward strand.
GAAGAAAAAGAAGGGCAGAGATTTTCTTACAGAAACCTTGCTTTGGCTACAGATAACTTCTTTGATGACCTGAAGTTGGAAGGAGATCTGATGAAGAACTGAGATCTAGAGATGGAAAGTCTGGTGGTGGTAACAAGATGTGAAGATGGTGAGATCTGGAGATGATGAGGCTGGTGGTGGCGAGATCTGGTAGCAATGGTGACTACGGTGGTGATGGTGGTGGTGTGACTGATTTATGACCGGAAAAAAAGGAAAGAGACGGTGACCTGCTCTGATACCAAGTCAAAGAAAGCTTTTTGATATATTTTTTGTTACGCTTCATCCAGATTAACCTTTACATTCATATACAAACATTTTAGGAAACTAACCAAAAGTAAACAGGAAAGTGAAAGACAAACTATCCATTTTAACAACGCCAATAAGGAGCTTGTTCTTTAGGTAATTGAAACTGGCAATTAGAAGTATTTAGTTCAATGTTATCACTTCAATGTGTTTGGTTCTCGAATGTAAATAAGGTTTGATGTTAGTTGTCTTACCCCTGAATTGTCACACCAAATGATTGTTGATTGTATCTGATACCCTTTTCTTTGCACAAAGATTGTAACCGAGTTATCATAGCTTCCAATGAGAACATGTTAGCTTGATTTCTATCGATTTTTTGTGTAGGACCGGAATGAGTTTTTTCACCTATTGTACTAGCAAGGTAAATGAGAACATGTTAGCATGATTTCTATCGATTTTTTGTGTTGGATCATGAAGAAATTGACTCCATTTATTGACTACAGAGGCTATATCAACTATATCGAGTATTAGGTATTGAAGGGATCCACATTGTGCTCCTGTAACATGTAACCTCATCAACTAGAGGGCTATCACCAAGATAGACCATTGCTTTGATTGGTAGGTGGTACACATGGTTTTTCATGCAACACTTTGGTTTTTGTAAGTGGTTCAGAGTTTATATTTTTTCCCCCACAAATATAAACCATGAACTTACGTGGAGTTTTGTTCAAATAATAAAATTTGGTGGAATTGGATCCATCAAAAGAATTTGATTTTGAATGAATTGGAAAGGAATTAGAATGAAATTTGATAGAATTTGATCATGCGTTTGGTTAGTAGAAATCAGAATGGAATCTCTCAAAATAATTGGAATCTCCATTATTATTTATGGGGAGGTGGGGATAGCATCTGTGACGATAATAACAGTGGCGGGGGAGGGAGGGGAGGTTGTAGGGGTGGTAATGGTGATGTGATGGTGACAGTAGTGGCATGCTGGTCTGTGGGGTGGGCGATGGAGTGTAGTGTGATGATAGTAGTGGCATGGTGGTCGTGTGGCGAGGTGGGTGTGGATGGGTAAAAAGGGGTAGGGTAGGGTTAATGGGTGTGGGTGTGTGACGGGTGGGGTTGACAGTGGTATGGTGGTGAGTGGTAGGCTGAGCGTTGGTGATTTGATTTACCCACCAATTTGTGACGGTTTTGTGACAATCACCTTTTAACAACAGATTTTACAGAAAAATATTCTTAGGTAAAAGTCTTTTATTTTAGTACCATATCCAATTAAATTTTTTTATAGCTTTTTTTATATTAATTAAGACTAAATCAAATAAATTCAATATATTATACTTGTAGGTATGAAAAATAAGAAGAAAATTATTATGAAAAAGTTAAAAGAATATGGAAAAGCCAAATGAGAAAAGGATGAGCTTGAGTTCACGTCAAACGAAGGGTCCTCTTTCTTCCCATTTTGTAGGTTTCCTCCTTTGTTGTTTAGTGAACCTCACCCTCTCAAATCGACTTATTTATTTCTACTGTATGTGGGTTTTTATTTTTATTTTTATATATAATAAATATTTAAATAATGTAGGAGAGAAAAGGTATAAGGTTGAACATACATCGATGATTGTGATGGGATTTTAAAGGCTGTTGGTATGTGTGTTTGTGTGAATGGTGACGACAATTATTCACTTACTTCTTCTTTGGTTGTTTCTTTCTTCCACTTCTTCTGCTTCTCTCTCTCTCTCTCTCTCTCTAACTCCAATATAGAATCTTGTATACGGACATAATGCAGTCACTTTCTTACTGACTTCTACAACTGTTCTTCCATATTTATGCACATGCATATCATATAAATACTTACACTTGATTGTTTTAAATTAAATATGTAATATGTTCTTAAAAATTGAACAAGTCAATTTCATCGACTAAAAGTAATAATGTTAATTAATTTATAACTTATGATAACGAACACATGAATGGTTTTACCGTCGAAAAATAAATTACCATGGCTTTAATCTACATCTTAAAAAACGAAAATTTGTATAGAAAATGTTAAAGTTCCATACCAGCTAGACTTGAACCATTTCTCTAATGTATATGTTGGAACCTCCCTTTACTATATACTATGAAGATTAATCTGAGGTTCTACATATTCTCACATGGTATCAGAGGCAAGTTCTACCATTTTAGGAACTTGACACTCTGGGGAAATATGTACTTGCCTGGCCTGGCCCTTCACCTATCTAGCCCCTCTCGACGCTCTGGGACAATACGTGCCCGTATAGCCTCCGTTGGAGGGGGCATGTTAGAGTCCCACATTGACTAGACTTGGACCAAATTTCTAGTATATATGTTGGACTCTCCTCTTTCTCCTTAAGGGCTCTTTTAGAGATTAATTTGAGATTCCACATATTCTCACAAAACAAAACAATGTGATCTAACCATAAGGGTGGTGTTCGATTGGTTTGAGTTTGGATTCGAAAATCCAGATTAATTTAAAAAAAACAATGTGATCTAATTAATAAACTTTCAAGAAAGAAACTATTTGTTTATAATTTTATATATGGTTAGACTTTTTTAGTTTGTGTCATAGTAAATTAATACATAATTTGAAACAAACATAAAATTACTAAAACATATGTAATTAGAACATCTCTAATAGCTATTGTAAATTTTTTCTAAAATAGCATATTAAAAGTTAAAATCTCTATAATAATTTGCATCCAACTCCAACAGTTACTCTATTTTAGCAACTTTATCATTAACAATATTAATAAAATATTCCATCATTTAATAAAATATTATTTATCTCTCATACACACTTAACTTCAATAATTAAATATTGTTTCTCTCTATTCTATATATTTTTAGAGATTATCTAAATTTAGAGATTTTTCTTCTCTTTTTTCTCATTTTTCTATTTTAGCAATTGATATATCATAGCTGTTGGAGCACTTGAATTGCTAAAATCCCATATTTTTCTATTTTACAATAGCTGTTGGAGATGCTCTTATAACCTTACCTTATATATATAAATATATATATATATATATATATATAGGAAGGTTCAAATGAGACTTTGCATTTTTAAAGGAACAAAGGGACTATTATGGATCACATATGATGTGGGTCCCGCATAATATTAAATCATTTATGATTTAATATGATTTAATATTAAATCATAAATGATTTAATATTATGTGGGACCCACATCATATGTGGTCCCAAATGAGTTCCTTTGTTCCTTTAAATTGGTAGTGTTCTCATATGATCCCTCCCCTATATATATATATAGGCGGTTCATGCAAGAACGGTAACAATTTACGAGAATGCAAGAACAATCATTAGCCAATCATTTTGTACTTGAAATTTTTTATGATTTTGTACTACCATCAAAAATGACACGTGCGACTTTTGCTACGTGAAAAGTCCCGGCTAATCATATATGATTTTGTATGTGAATCATATATGATTTTGTACATTAATCAAAGAGGTTCATACGAGGACGGTACCAATTTACGAGAATACGAGGACAATCATCGGCCAATCATTTTGTACATGAAATTTTTCATGTACAAAATCACATATGATTTTGTACATATGATTTCATGTACAAAATCATATGTGATTTTGTAAGCATCAAAAAGGACACGAGCGACTTCACGGCTAATCATATATGATTTTGTACGTGAATCATATGTGATTTTGTACATGAAAAATTTCATGTACAAAATGATTGGCTGAGAATTGTCCTCGCATTCTCGTAAATTGTTATCATTCTCGTATGAACCTTCCTCTCTCTCCCTCTCTCTCTCTCTCTCTCTCTATCTATATCTATACTATATTATAAAGCATTTGGCTAAAAACTCTTAAAAACAATTTTTAAGCGTTAGGTACTGCTATTTAATGCTAATTACTTAATTTTCAAAATTACAAGTATATTATGCGTAAGTACAACTTATTAAAGCTTCATTTCTGAATTTGTGTAACTAATTGCAGATAATTATGGTCAAATACAAGATAAACATCTAATTTAAAATATAAAAAATTTAAAATATAATTAAGATAATTATTAAGTTTAATTATTATCTTTATAAAAAATTATATTATCAAAACAAAACTAAATTACTTCGTTATTAAACCCAAAATAAAGTATGATAAAAAAATTGAATTAAAGAAATTACATAAAAAAATGAACTTTTGTGATATATATGTCACTAGAACGTCAGTGATCCATCAAAACATTCTGATGGAGTATGTCATCGATAATTTCATTGATGTATGAAATTTCTAGTAGTGCCTTCTTATATCATCGACGTCTTGTAAGTGAACCTATACACACACGACACTCACCTTTCATGCTTAGCACCAAAACTTAACATAATGATCATCATGCAACATGCTAAGATACTTTAAAACAAATAAAACTCATAGCATGTATAACTCTTATCTGAAATATTAACACATATAGAAAATACTGATTTTTGCTGAATATAGTGTTATAAAAAGAATATGTTGCATTTAAATCACATGAAAACTTATATAATCATGTAGTATGAAACTGACATGGTATTGAAACTAACACCTAGACAAGCATTTCATACGTAATAGATGAATGGTCTACCATTATACATGACATGGATTTGTTAAACTCGACCAAAAACCTCACACTTGGATTTGCCAACTTTCCACCGTTCATGCCAGATCCTTCACAGTCTGACACCATGCATCCTTCCCAACCTTGCATGCTCTGTATCAAAACCCTACACCACCCCTACACTATACCTGTGAGAATCCTTCATGATCTAGCACCATTAAGCAATATGCAAGCCATTTTTGGGGTTTAAAAGTCGAATGTATTCACCATTTTTGGCCCAAAAACTCAACTTTGCTTCAAGTGAACTCATTCTTTTTGTATACAAACACTTCTAATACATATATCTGATTTATATATATATAGAGAGAGAGAGAGGGGAAGGTTCAAATGAGAACTTTGTAAATTTAAAAGAATAAAGGGACACTTGTGGACCACATATGATGTGGGTCCCACATAATATTAAATCATAAATGATTTAATATTACATGAGACCTACATCATATGTGGTCCACAAATTGTTCCCTTGTTCCTTTAAAGATAGGTGGTTCTCATATGATCCATCCCCTATATATATATATATATATGCATTTAAACATTGATTTAACACAAATCGTGCATCAAAATGTGTCTTTGTTCCTCTTTTGTCACAACAACATACATGTTGAACGTAAAATCGACACTAAGCTTCTTGTTAACATCATATGATACTAAACACATATTATAACGATTGTATGACATAAAAATTGTGCCTTTAATTAGTCATCCATTCCTGAAACTTGTTGCACATCTCTCCTTTGTTATTGACCTCCAAAACACACCAAACCTTGTTTTCTTTTCTTTGTTAGCTTCATATTTTGAGAGAGACAAGGATAGGGTCTTCATATAGTAACTTTTTGCTTGATAATGGCCAAAAACTTATAGCGGTAAGTATTCTCGGCAGCGGCGCCAAAAACATGATGTGGTTTTAAATTTATAACCGCAAGTGTACGGATGGAAAAGCTTAAACCCTAAACCCTAAAAATACTTCAACCCTCTCTTGAGATGGAAAATCTTTTCTAAACCAAGACACGTATTTACTTTTGCAATACATGTACGTCGGGAAGAAACATTAAGATTTAAAACGAATATTTTTCTCAATCAACGTCCTTAACTATTTGCATGTTAGGACCATTATCATCGATCAATTTAATCCAAGTAAAAGACCAAACTTTCGTTTCGTCAAAAACTAATTAGTTAAACGTTTTGTTAAAAACCAATTAAATCGATTCCAACTTACGTTAGAATCAAAATGGATTAAAACCCAACATCCGTTTTAAGACCAATTGATGAATACCCAAAACCTCAATCCTAAGTGACGATTACCTAATAAAGCGATTACTAAATTAAAACCAAGAAGCGAGTTATTTTAGTTAGACTCCAACAAGATTAAAGATAAAGATTAATTAGATCCAACTAGAAAAACAACTACATTATACACAACTCTTAATGATTAACAGTAACGAAAAACAAATGATGAACAATAAAAGACTAAAATATCATACTAAACCTAAAGTGCAATAAATTAGGGATTATGGTAGAGAGTAAGGGAAAGAGATGCATAAACGTAAATAAAGATGAAGTAAGGGAAGGAGAAAAGAAGAAAAATCGAAACTTGATACAACTAAACCAGAAATAAAGGGATTAAGAGATAAAACTCATGAACGATTCATTAAGTGATAATATTTATACAAAACAAGAAGATTATTAAACAAGCTAAGAAGGATAGGGAAGAAGATACTCAATAATGTATGAAAAACAGAATGTAATCGATCTCCAATGGCATAAGCTTCAAATCTGAATCTTCTTCTTCCCCAAGATTATAGAAATCGACTAAGAGAGATGAGAGGAAAATCAAGTAATCGTCTTGTATGGAATGAATACGGCCCCCTAAACAAAAAACCCTAAATTGGTTTAAATATGGAAGACAAAAAGCCAAAAAAAAATCCCAGGAAAAAGCCTAAAAAAAGGGGTCCAAACGATTTTCACGAGTGCGAAGAAATCCTTCGCGAGCGTGAAAGTATACAAAAAGTCCAGGATGCTTTTTCAGGAGCGGTTCACGGGCGTGACAGATTCTTTCACGCTCGCAAAATCGGACAAAAACTTTTCTTCTATTCAGAGGGGTTTTCTTCGCGTCCCTAAATGTTATCCTTCACGTCCGTGAAGCGTGGCAAAGTCTCCAATCTTCAAATCCTTGCATTTTTGTCCCAATTCTTCCTCTTTCTTCGCTTCTTATTTGCTAATGTCTTTTGATCCTTTCGATTCGCCCGCCATACCTTCGTCAACACCATGTATAATCTGCACAAAATGCATCAAAAGAGTAAAATTGTTCCAAGAAACCATTCTAACCGTGATTAAAGAGAGAAATGGAAAAAGAATAATAAAAGATGCATGAAAAAACTAAATTAAGGAGTAAAATGCATAAAAGACTCAACTAAAACACACCAACTTAGGTGCATAAAATGCACTTAACAGCTTCATATTTTGAGAGAGACAAGGATTGGGTCTTCGTATACTAACCTTTTGCTTGACAATGGCCAAGGGGTACGATGTAATCCTCGTTTCAACCAAATCCATGAAAATCTCCTCCCAACTCTACCACGTCTCTTTCGAATTCAATTTGGCAACAACGTGTTCACCAGTTCCAACTAATTATTAACATTTCAGTACTCCTTAAACTTGGTTCTTTCAATTAATCCATACTGTCCCTCAATGAAAATATTATTACAACTTGTCTCTCTTTTAGGGTATAACAAATAGTAACAATATTGCAGGTGGGGCCACTGTTTATGGTTTGTGATGGGCTTCTAGGATTAGTCGAGGTGTGCAAGCTGACCCAACCATCCATTGTTAAACAAAACAAAAAAATATGACTTAGTTTACGATATATAGTGTCAAGTCATCAAGAGTAAAGCTACATGAAGTCACCCAAGTAGTCATTGACTTTGATATGATCTTGTACTTTGATCCAAACTTACGTAGTTACTATACCTTAATGTTTACTTGTCATGGTTAGTGTTGTTAGACATGTTTTTTGTTCATTAATGTCATGAAAACCGACTAAAGCAAAAAAAAATCCCAAATGTGGCAGGTATTTATATGTGAACATTCTCTCATTTACGATATAGGATGTATGTGTATGTGCAAGCAATGTAAAGTCAAGTTTGGGCATAATCTTGTCGTGGCATCGTGAAGATACACAATAAGTTAACCAATATAAAAAAGTACAAGATAAAATTAAACACGAATAATAAATAGCTTTCATTTTCTCTTGAGCGCATCTCGAGACGTCCTTTTTAACACAAAAAATAATTCATTCATATCCATCCTTAACATATATGTTGTTGAATGCCACTTTTAAGATCCAACAACTAACCATTAGTTTGGACTTCAAAAGTCAAAAGTACCAGGAAGTCGTAGGTTCAAATCCAAGGAGGGGTAAAAAAAATCTCCTTGTGGCCACGGAGGTTCAAATGTGATGACTCCGGGCTAATTGCAAAGCGAGTGGTCATCTTGGAATTAGTCGGTCCGTATAACAGGTTGGATATCCAGATTAATAAAAAAAAAGATCCAACAACTTACTCTTAGGAGAACAAAATCTATCAAAATATGCGTGATGATGAAAAAATAAAGACGGTTCATAGAAATGCATGGCAATAAATGTTGATGTCTTCTGTAACCCACCGAGGAATTGGGATAAAAGTTCAAAAACATTGATTCATTTGTGCATAAGTGGATACCTGTAGGGACATGCATATATAAATGTACATAATGGCCTCAAAGTGAAACAATATGAAAATGATGAGCAATAATTTCAAGTGATTATACTTTGATAATGGTTATGACATGATCAAATCTAATTATTGGGAAAGCCATGTTTGCTACTATTTCAAGTTCCCCACAACTATCATCACTTTTATACATCTATGCGCTAGCTAATAGGCATGAATTTTATTTGGGATCTTAACCAAACTAACCCTTTTGAAAAATGATATTATGAAAATAACAAAAAAAAAATCAGGGTTTTCATATATAACCCTTTTTCTGCTCATTGCCCATCATCCGGTGAGCAAAAACCCTTTTTTGTAAAAAGAAATTTTTTCAGGGACCTATATGCAGTAAATCATAAAATATTTTAAACGATTTGACAACAGATGACACATCTCCAATCCTATCGCCGCTGGTCAACCAAGGTCAAGGTACGGCCGCTCACCCGTCGGTGAGCGGTGAGCACCGACACAATCCCCGATGCAATTTTTTAGTATTAAAAAATATATTAAAGTTTAGTATTTAAATCTATGTAATCAAATGATAGACTATAAAGAAAAAAAAATACTTGTTTCATTCACCCAAATGTTCAACTAAGCGTAAATAGTCATCGAGGATGATATTAACTGGATTGTGACCGATAAAACCAATGAATATCATAAGCAAAAGACATAGACGTACTGCATCAATGTCTTCTATTTTTCCAAATTTTTGATGGTAAAAAACTCGGGCATAAGATCAAGCCTTTTTACCGCACAATTTTCATCAGTATCTAAAACCTGGTTTCTAAAGGACGACTCTATTATCTCCGGTAGCATACTATGTTTTTTGGAACCAAATTTCATTCCGGTAATTAAACAAAAAATTTCTCGTCCGAAACGTAAAATCCGCCAACCAACATCAAAATATAATGTTTTCTTTGCAAATAAAATATTTTAAGATAAAATTGTAGTTTAAAAAATTTATATTTTAAGATAACATTTGTATTTTAAATAAAATCTTGTAAAAATATTATTTAAAAAACTATATTTTAAAAATAAAAATTTCTTTTTAGAAAAACCGTTTAAAATTTGTATTTTATGAAAAATTGAGTTTTAAAAAATTTGTATATTTTAAGATGAATTCATCCGCGGGTGTTAAGCAAAAAACAAAAAAAATATTATATTTTATAGTAAAAAGCAAAAAGTTGCATTGGGAATTGTGTCGGTGCTCACTGCTCACCAATGGGTGAGCGGTCGTACCTTGACCTTGGTTGACCTACGGCGATGGGATTAAGGATGCGATGTGTTGTCAAATCGTTTAATATAATTTCTGATTTATTGCATATAGGTCCATGAAAGAATTCTCTTTGCAAAAAGGAGTTTTTGCTCACCGGATGGTGGGCAGTGAGCAGAAAAATGGTTATATCTGAAAACCCTGAATTTTTTTGGTTTTTTTCGTAATTCTATTTTCCAAAAAGGTTAGTTTGGTTAAGATCCCATTTTATTTGGGTGTTACTATAGGAACACTCATCTACTTCCTATGACCTATATAATAATTATTAACAACATTTAATTACTTAATCATTAAATCTATAATTAATCTCTCTCTCTTCTCTTTTTTACTATTTTTAAATTTTTTAATATATAATAATAATTATCATATGATAACAATTAGGGAATTTAATTATTTTGACCATTTTAGAAAAATCATTTACCAAAATGACCATTTTCTTTTTGATTTTACCAAAATGACCAAAATACAATCGAAATACATATCGAAATACAGATCAGATCGAGTGGGTTTGCAATACCATCAAAACGACGTCGTTTTGGGTTGAAATCCTCCCCAAAGGTACAACTCCTCCCCCAAACATTCAATTCCTCCTCCAAATTTGGTGCGGAGTGTATAATTTGTTAAATTTTTCATTTACATTTTACAATTTCTATTCTTAGAGTTAGTTAATAAATTACTTTAGGTACTTTACTTTTTAATTGTTCATTTTACACCTTATCACATTAACATATATACTCGTATAACAATTAAAATACGTCTAAAAAATACGTTTTTATTTTAACAAGTTACACCATTATAATCGTCTCGACAATACCTTCAAAATGAGCCCAATATTAAATATTTTTCGATTTAATAATGAATATTATTATATATCTGTATATTACTATTTTAATAATTAAAAAAAAATATATAAGAATAATAATAATTAAAAAATTGTTTAATTTAAATTTGTTTTTATATAAAATTAATTGGTGAATCTTTATTCTTTTAGATTACGTTTTTGTTAATTTCCATAGCTAATGATGTTTGTTTATAAGAGATGTATTAACCATTTAACATATATAATATATAAATATAGTTATTTAGTTTTTGTTTTTGTTTATTCTATATATTAAAAATTAAATTTGTAAGTTAAAAATATATTTTTTTAGAATTTTAACAATTTACAATTTTATATTTACAAAATACATAATAATTATTTATTGTATTGGAAATATAAAAAGTAAAACTTGGTGATAATGTGTAAGGAAACAAATAAATTATTAAATAATGATTATTTTTAGGAGGTGTCTAAATAAAAATTAGAGGGGTGTTCAAATAGATAAACCATTTCATTTTAACCAATTTCAATAATCATAGTTAGCATTTTAATGCTACAAATCAATATCAGATTTAAGAATCTCAAGACAAGATTATATTATCATAAATAAAATTTCTTTTATATTCTTATAACGCCTTGATGGTGAAAACTTTAACATCTCGGATGGTTTGTTGGATATTTAGAAAAAAAATTAGACAAGCGAACAAAATAAAAGGTATCTTCGTGTTTTTGGTTATAAAGTTTCAAAAAAAATGTGAAATGCACTAAATATGATATTAGCGTATAATAATATAATAAAACATATAACTGTAACCGTAAAAGAGGGTTTCACCGTCGAACAAATCCGACGGAATATCTTCGGTGAATAGTAACATCATGATAATCCATTGGTCAAAATCTATTGGTCAGAACTTGGTCGGAAAATTACCACCTACGGACACATACGTACATAGATAAACATACAGACATATTAATATACAAATAAACAGACATGCATGCATGCATAGATACATACAAACATACATTGTCCCAAATAGGAATAACAAACACATAAGCAATTGTAGGGGAGGGGGGGGGGTTGAATATAATACACACAGAGGGGGGGGGGGTTGAATATAATACACACATTTTCACTTAATTTAATTATTACCAATTTTGCAAAATCAAGAATTACACAGAGAAAACATGATTGTTGTGGAAGAGAAAAAAGTTAGAAACCTATAACAATCTTTCATTTAGGAAACAAGAACATAACTTAAACACTGGAGAAGCTATGTTGTTTAAGGAGCTGCCGATTTTTGCTGTTCACGTGGATAGTCTTTTGAAAGCCAAACGTTGCATGGAGCAACCACTCTACATTATTCATCACCATATGGATTAAATGCATGGGGACACTTGTCACTTGGGGATAACATGACAAAGTTGACTTTGGAACCTTTGGGGATGTCCTTTTCATTGTACACAAGAAAAAGACTTGTCGTTGGAACACTTTTTTTTGTTATTTCTTCAGATCGATGTCACATCTAGCTTAAATGAGGACAAACATACCTTTAAGGTGGTTCATATAATGTTTTTTTACAATGCTGGTTATATTTTGAAAGAAAGGTTGATGCAGGAGTATCTTCAGATTAGGAAAAGGTTTCAGAGATAGTTTTTTTCACGTAGGAATAGATTTCAGAAAACCATTACGTTGGCAAGTCTTCATCTGCTCACGCGCTTAATAACATGGTGGAGCTCCGTAATTTGGAAAGTTGGTCAAACGTTTGATTTATGTATCTTGGGGGGTTACGGGTCTTAATCAAATGGACAGATTATGTGGATAAATTGAAGATTCAAGAAATGGAAGGTTCGATAAATGATTTTAAACGACATTCCCATGGTTGAGGGATTTCCTTATTGAAGAGATGTTGTGTTGGCTTTCCGTAAAAGGAGTTCCGACTAAGATATGGTGCCCAAATTCGTTTATCGTCATCACGACCAAGTGGGAAGAGGTTCTTATTTCGGAACCAGGGTAGCAACATAATATTGATCCTCGAAAAGATATGTTTGCATGCTTACTAAATTTTCTAACAGGATCAACGAAAAGAAAGATATATTGGTGGGTGACAAGTTATCGAGGATCAGAGTGGTGGAGAAAGATGACTTTTATACTAAGTGCGAGTTTTTCTCAGTTAAATCGGTGGTCCAAGACTTGACAAGTGATAAGGATGAAGTTTTTATAGGGGAATCAGAAGATGAATTGGATGATGAATATTACAAATATGTTCCAGATTCATATATGGAAGACATTAACAATAGGCAAAAGAAGAAAAATGAGGAAGGACAAGAGGAAAAGTGTATTCCATCATCAAAGTGGAAAACTCATGCTTAGTGGTGCCAGACTCCAAGGAGAGGGTGGCGCCAATCGACAAAGCAAAGATGGTCTCAGGGCAGAAAAAGAGAAGGTCGCATGAGGGTTACAAGGAGCATGATTATGTTGTTTCTTTTTTTGATATGAATGTTGGAGTTAGAAACGACAATTTAGCAGAGTCGGGATTTCCAAAATGGGAATCGATGGTGAGGGTTCGAGTGTGAGCCATATGTCATAAAATTGATCACCCCCTTTTGTTGATCTAGTCAATTTGGATCAATGGTTGTAGGTCGTGACCTTTCGGGTTGTAATAAGGAAGAGTTGTTTTTGTGCCCGAATCACCTATCTGCATTATTAGGGATACGGTTTCTCATGTCAGAAAAGTCGACAAGAGGGGTCAATCATCCTTTTCTTTGTATGTCGTGCATTCTATAGACACTAATAGGTATTTTTCTTCACCCAATGGTCAATCTCATGACTTAAAGGTTACAACACTTAATCAGATTCAAAAGAACAAGTTTTTGAGAATTTCCAACTTAAAGTCCAAAACCTAGCCAGGAACTAAAAAAGAGGGGAAGAAAGAGTGTCAAAGGAGGAATCAATAATAAAATAAGATAGTATTTTGGGTGTGGCAGATTTAGAGATTTTTCGTTGTAACTTTAGAATTCTTCGAAGCACTTCTAATGACATAAATAAGAAGATAAGTTCTTTAAAATTTAATAATTATCTGTCTGAGATTGGAAGAACTATGGAAGTGGGTGTTATGTTGGGCTTTAATATGAATGGGATGGAGAAAGAAATCAAGAAGTGTGTGATTGGGCAAGGTGTGAACAACAATTATCAATGAATTTTTTGTCTCTAGATTGTAGAAGTATGATGTGTGATGAATATTATGTGGGATCCACATCATATGTAGTCCATAAATTGTTTCTTTGTTCCTTTAAAGAGGGGTGGTTCTCGTATGATCCTTCCCATATATATATATATATGATACAAGATGCACACTATGATACCTTTGTAAAACACACTACTACACAAATGCAAATATAACCCATCAAATTCAACCCGGTTTCTAGAATACAACCGGGTTATATTTATATTTATTTTAATGACTCTAAATATTACCCGGTGCTTTGAAAACTACCGGGTAGTATGTGATTATTAGGTAGCGTGCTTTGTATAGAACTACCCGGTACTTTAAAAACAACCGGGTAGTATTTGATTACTTGGTAGTGTTTTTTTATAAAACAACCCGGTGATTAAAATCAACCGGGTAGTATTTGATTAGTTGGTGGCGTGTTTTCGTAAAACTACCCGGTGCTCTAAAATCAACCGGGTAGTATTTGGTTACATGTAGTGTATTTTTATAAAACTACCCGGTGCTTTAAAATCAACCGGATAGTATTTGATTACTTGGAGGATACTTTTTATAAAACTATCCGGTGCTTTTAAAAACAACCGGGTAGTATTTGATTATTTGAAGGACACTTTTAATAAAACTACCCGGTGCTTTAAAAACAACCGGGTAGTATTTAATTACTTGAAAAAAAAACTTGTGTTTTGGGAAAGAAAAAGAACAATGATTAGAATTTTCCATAACTTTCCTAAGAAAAGTAAAGGAAATAAATATAAAATTAAAATCATTTAACAATTTAATAAAATTGTCAGATATTTACGTCTAATGTTTTAAACCTAAACTAAAATCATCGCCTCCATCCGGCACCGACTTCTTCTTCTTCTTCTTCTTCTTCTTCTTCTTCTTCTTCTTCTTCTTCTTCGAGGCTGTCGCTTCTTCCCGACTTCGATCTCGATCTCCAGGTGCGATTTCTTTAACCTAATAATCACATACTATTGATTTAGGTTTTCTATTTCGATCTCGATATCGATCTCCAGGTGCAATTTCTTCAACCTAATTATCAGGTTTTCTATTTCGATTTTTCTGCTTCTTCCAATTTCGACTTCCATTGCCATTGGACCAACAGTATATGGCTTATTGAATTTTGATTTCCACTTTTGCTATTTCATTATTATTGAATATATGATGCTACTGTGAATTTTGTTTTCTATGGTTTTTTAGTTTCATGCTATTGTGGATTTTGTTTCCATTTTATTATTGAATTATATGATGCCTATATTGAGAATGAGATGGAACTCAAAGATAGTTCCTGCTGAAAATCCTTGCCAAAAGTGATCCTCGGAAAATGAATGTTGTAATTTGTTTTCCAAATATGGTGTTAAATTTCTTGTTGTTTTTGTTACTTTCTATAAAATGTGTTATTTGTTTTGAGAATTTTTGTAGTTGGTTATCTTACGGAATATTTACATTCAAATGCTCTTGTGGTTAATTGAATTGGATAATCTAAATAATGAAAGAGAAACTTTTGGCCCAAGAACATCTACTGTACTTCAACAGTAGAAAAACTCACATTACACATGAGTTTTTTGTGTGTTCTTCAACAGTACTTCATACTTCATCATTGTTGAATTAGGAGTATCAAAAAAACCCTTTTTTTGTAATTAGCACACACTTATGGGTGTTTCTGTCTATGTCTTGGACAACCTCATTTTGTTCATTTTTGTCTTTGACTCTCTTTCTTTGTTTTTCATCAATAAGTTATTTATGAATTTGTTTTTCAATTTTTAATCATTCCTCCACTGTTACCATTTCTTTTAAATGATGGAAGTGTATCTAATTTATGATGATTGCCATAGATGTTGCTTCTTTAACAACAGAAAGGGCAACAACTTCTCTAACAGCAGAAAGGGCAGCAACTGCAACTTTTAATCAGTATAAATATTATATTATACTGATTAACATATAAGCACAAATGAATTTCTGTCAAACACAATAAACTAAGTTAAGTATTGTGTCCTACACTTCATATGTTTGTTATGCATGTTCGATATGATTAATTATGCTTTCTGAAGCTGTTTTTGTGTTAGGTCCTAAGTTTTGGCCAATTATGTTCTTTTTATTTCTATGTAGAAACAGAAGCAGTAGTTGTTGGTCAAAGCTAAAGCTAAAGAAACACAAGAGGTATATAACTATATTGACGATATATTTCTTTCTATGCATTTCAATACCTTATTGTATGTGATATATATATATATATGTATATGTGTGTGTGTGTAATTATTAGTTCCATGTCAGACCAAACCGAGTTATCGATATCAGAGGGGAGCGAGGGTTCTGAACCAAGTCACATCCAAATCCCACCCAAGAGATTGAAGTTCATGTCGCCTCTGGTGTCTTTGGAGGTCAATCATATGACCTCCCCATTTTCCGTGATGACATACATTTTTTAGTGAAGGGTGCTTGGCTCGATCATTCTACAATTGCTTGGTTCGAGATGTAAGTGAATCTAAATTCTCAATATTCAATCTTCTATTCTAAAAATATTCTACTTTATCATAACGTCATGTTTTTAGGTTATTACATGAGATTATGCAAACAAAGACGAACAACAGATGTGGTTTCATATATCCAACCTTGTTTTATGCCGATGTATGCCAAATAAACGCTGATCAAGTCATAAGTAACATTGTTAGTGCGATCTCTCACAATAGAGAACTACAGTTTTATTTGGCGCCATACTTACAGTTACAGAGGTGCCATCTTTATTGTTATATAACTTACGATATATATATATATATATGTTAAAAGGTTATACTAATAGTTTTAAACATTACTAGCAAGCACTGGAGTCTGCTTTTGATTTACCATCGCCGTCGTATAGTATATATATTTTGGATTCATTAATGTCCGAAGGAAAGACCGCCGACACATATCTTGTCAAAGACCTTGTAGAAGCGTAAGCAATTGTTAAATTGGTATAAATTTGACCTTTTCTTTTATAACTTTTAACACCACCATTGCATATGTTTCGTTTAGAGTACATTACAAGGTATCATGAAGAAGGAGGGCTGTGTGAAATCGACAAATCAAGGCCATTTAGATGGGAGTTGGCACACGTAATTCATCTCACTCTACACATCTATCTTATTTCGTAGTTGAATATGCCTAATACACACTTCTCTTATTTCCAATTTAGTGCAATCAACAAGAATCTGGTTGGGAGTGTGGCTACTATGTAATGTACTTCATGTTTCAGTTTGTCGTACATCAACAATCAGCATTCCCGGATAGGGTATGTATGTGTTAAATATGTTTTCATTGTGTGTATTGCACTCAACCTTGTGGTTATAACAACATTTATTTTATTTTGCATCTAGGTACCATGGCACGACATCACACCCCTTACAAAAAGAATGGTGGATGATGTAGCTAAGATATGGGCTACCCGCTTTTCGAGTGCTTATCTGAAACATCTAGTTTAACTGGTATGTTGGTCATTCATGAGGAGTTTTTATATATATATATATATATATATATATATATATATTTCTATCCTCTTTAACATTATCTCTTGATGTTTTACCTCATAGAAAAGAGCATTCCAACCATGTCAAAACTGTGCAAGAACTTGTTTGTTCGTGTATACATATTAGACTTGTTTGACATGAGTTGGTTTATGTTAAAAAAATCTATCCATTCTTTCGAACTATTATCAATATTATGTTAAGGTTTTATAGTATTTTCCTATTGTCAAGTTTTTTTTTAGAAAAAAACGGAACAAGACAATGTTATAGTAAGATGATAATGATAAGCTACATAAAGTAGACCATTTTATAGCTATATGTTTTATTTATCAGTCAAATTATACAAATTAACAACAACTATATATTTATATGCAGAGTTAAGTCAGACTGAAAGAGGGTTCTTGCAAGCTATGTGGAGTTATGTTTTATGGATATGGTAGGGATCTTGATTGTAATCAAAGGAATATAAGTAGATAGAGCGTGTCCTGGATGATACAGATTTGGATATATGTTTTGTTTATCAATTCCGTTGGTTATTGTGGCATACAAAGTCTAATTGTGGATTTTTATTTCATTTTTATTTTCATTTTATTCGTAATTTGTGATTTTCATTTTATTCGTATTAGTCGCATAATACACGGTTGCTTAAAATGGACCGGGTTATATTAGTCACATACTACCCGGTTGCTTGAAAGGAACCGGGTTATATTAGTCATATACTACCCGGTTGCTTAAAAAGAACCGGGTCATATTAAGCAATATTCATGCCCCCTTTAAACTAAATACTACCCGGTGGACTAATAAAAACCGGGCTCCATTAGGCGAATACTACCCAGTTGTTCAACCGGGTAGTATTACCGTGACATTACTTCCGCCCCATGATAGGACCCGGTTGTATAACCGGGTAGTATATCATTTTGCAACCAGGTAGTATAAGCATTTCTCTGGTAGTGACAACTAAAATAGAAAAATTACACATTGTGGTATCCTTTGTAAATTATCGAAAATAACGAAATACATAACGTGATACACTTTATAAACAAAGAAAATACATTGTGGTTATACATTGTGAATGTTATCATTGTGATACACTTTGATCCACAAACATTTTTAAAAGACAATATACATTAGCTAATTAAAATTAATCAAATACTTCCTTTAAAAAAATTAATTAAATTTTTTGATGAGTTGTTATAAATAAAATTACTAAATTATCATTCATTACAAAACAAATGACTTTTACCCACAAATACTACCCTAGGAAATTTTCGTGGGTGATTTACCCACGGATTACCCAGAAAATATCAGTGTTCGGTAAAATTCGATATTTTTCTAGAAAATACCAACGGATCACCCAGAGAATCCTTGAGTAATTTATCACTGATTTGAATTACCCACCAACTTTTGTGACGATTTTGTAATGAATCACCTTTTAGCGACAGATTTTCTAGGGAAAAGTACGTAGGCAAAAAAATTCTTTTCGTAGTGATTTACCTTATTTAAGAAATATCCTTAAATATCTCAAATTAGTGGTTTATATTAGATTTTACGGTTATCACTTAACACAAACTATACGGTTCTCGTTTGATTAGGCTTATGTATATAATATTATTTGGTTATATATATATATAGGGGAGGGATTAATTGAGAACCACCCCTAAAGGAACAAAGAAACAAACTGTGGACCAGATATGATGTGGGTTCCACATAATATTTAATATTATGTGGGAGCCACATCATATGTGATCCACAAATGTCCTTTTGTTTCTTTAAAAATGCAAAATTCTCATTTGAACCTTATCTCCTCTCTCTCTCTCTCTCTATATATATATATATATAATATTGTTTGGTTCTATATATGTACATGGTTGTGATTTCTTTCATCTTCTTCCTACTCAGATTCATGACCTTCCAGGGTCCATGTACACAATGCAGAGTCTGAGCAGCGACTGACATGGAGTCTGAAAGGGTCCTTATATTTATTTATTTATTCATATTAAAGAAGTTTTCTTTTATTTAAATAATTTTGAAAAGGAGATGGTACCTCATTCTCGTGATTCTTGCTTTGGATTTTTCCATTTTCACCTCTTATTTATGTCCATCCCTCCCATTCCTATTCATGTTACATGCATATCTATGGGAATATTTCACATGCTCCATTCTTTTTTTTACTACTTTCCTAGATGTACTTTCTCTTTCTTTCACATCTATCATTTAACCTTGATGAAAGGACAAGTTTCTAGACATTTAAAACAAAATCAAGTTTAACATGGACATTTTAAAAAGGATTTTACTTAGCATCATCATTACTTTAAGGTTTTAATTCAAGATGATGACGAGAGTTCTCGTATTTATTTGATTGACTATATAAGGTCGGACCCATTATGATTTTGATTTACAAGCTCGAATGGAAATCATTACTTGAAAACATGTTAATGATGTATTACAACAAAAATAATTTTATAGGATGTCTAAAATGAAAATCGTCCTAAAATAATATTTTATAGCATATAGGACCAAGCCATTCAGCGTCATATCTAAAAGCGTTACCATAGATTTTACAACCACTACAAAAAATCACTTAGCGAAATTTCCTTGGGAGATTACCACGGATCATACAGAAAATACTAAGAGCATCTCCAATAATTTCCCTATAATTTCTTCAAAATGGAGAAGCAAATAACAAAATCTCTAAAAAAATTGCATTCATCTCCAACAAATTCCCTATAATTTCTCCAAAATAATATTAAAATATTATTTATTTCATTAAATATTTATTTTTCAAAATTTTCTATTAATCAATTCATTTGGTAATCATTTTTGGGTTAACTCCATATTTGGAGAAAACTCACTCTCTCTCCTAATTTCTCCATTTTGGAGAATTTTAGGGAAGCTCTTGGACCAAAATTTTTGTCCAAAATCCTCATATTCCCCTTTTTTTCCATTTTGGAGAAGCTCTTGGAGATGCTCTAATGGTTCTGGTGAAATCCAATGTTTTCAAGAAAATACAAACGGATTACCCAGGAATTTCCTGGGTAATCTGTCACTGATTTGATTTACCCATCAACAAATTAACCACCAAATTTGTGACGGTTTTGTGAGGAATCACTTTTTAGCGACGGATTTCCCAAATAAATGGTCGTAGGCGAAAACCTCCCTTTTAGTAGTGGATGATTTTAGGCGTTTCAACAAGTTTTTTACAACGTTTTTAAAATAAGTGTCCTATTAGCTATTTTATAGGACACTTTTGAAAAGTGTCCTATAAACCCATATTTTTATACTATATTTTTCAAAAGTGTCCTATAAAATAGTTAATGGGACACTTATTTTAAAAACGTCTTAAAAAACTTGTTCAAACGCCTAAAGTCGTCCTCTAAACCTATTGTACCGCTTTTAAATAGGACGTTTTATGGTTTGGTACTATAAACTTGTGTCCTATAAAGTATTCTTTTATGACGCTTTTTCATTTGAGGTGTCCTATAAAATCATTTTTGTTGTAGTGATGGATGGAATCGTTGGTAAGGACAATTAGTTGCGGCTTTTGAGGGGAGATATCTGTCGGCTAGTACTTTTTCGGTAAATTACCGACATATATATATATTACCGACGGAGATTAAAATATGTGACAAAACAATTTTTATACTTATATAAATTACATAATTTGAAACCAAACTTTTCTACGGGTTATCGAAGGTCATTGAAGAACACTTACCAAGGGATTACCAACATAATGTTTCTATCGGCAATCATGACGGTCAGAAATCCATCGGTAATGACAAAACACTATTGTTAATAGTCATGCTCAAATGCCCTGACTAATGCTTGCATTTTTTCTGTGCTTGGCTTTTGTGACTGTTCACTCTTTTTCTATTTTTCGAAGTTTTTCTCTTAAATGTTGTATCTACAAATATTAAACACATAATAACAAAATGACATCTTTTGATATTAAGTAAGAAAATAAAGAAGAATAAACAACTTTATTAGAGCTCAAATAGGGGCTACTAATACTCGATGCACTAATGTTGACTAAGCTTCTCTTTCACCTTCCTCTTGCACACCGCTCCCAAATCTCTGTATCAACATGTGGGTTAGCATTGATGTTTGGCTCATACTTCTCGACCATGGGTTGCTAATATCACTACAAGAAAATTGAGTTTACATGACACCATCAATAAAAAGACGTTCTAATAGACCAATTTATAGGGACACATATTATAGGACCAAAAAATAAAGTGTCATATGTAAAAGCGTTGTAATAAGTTTATAGGACATTTTTGGATGTCGTAACAAGTTTATTAGGACACCTTTAATAAAAAAATCACATTGGCTAGTTTATAGGACACTTTTGAGAAAGTGTCCTATAAATATAAACCCATATTTTTATAGCACATTTGTGTTTATAGGACACCTTTTCAAATTGTGTCCTATAAAATAGCTAATATGACATTTTATTATAAAATTGTCCTAATAAATTTGTTACGACGCCCAAAAACGTCATATAAACTTATTACAACGCCTTTAGATAGGACGCTTTATTTTTTTATTTTATTTTTGGCAACCACAAGGCTTGTTGCGTACTGGTTAAGGATTGTGGAGATGAGCCTAGATAATCCATCTACCCCAGGTTCGAATCCAGGCGCAAACAACTTGTGGCCACCGGGGAATTATCTCAGGGCTGCATGTTTTAGCAGTCTTAAAATTGTCAGAGATTAGTCTAGGCAAATGCCTAGGATACCCTTTAAAAAAACGCTTTATTTTTTGGTCCTATAATTTGTATCCTGTAAAGTGGTCTATTAGGATGCTTTTTTTAATGATGGCGTCTTATAAACCCAATTTTGTTGTAGTGTATGTATCCCACATGCGGCTAATATATATATATATATATATATATATATAGAGGAAAGTTCAAATGTGAACTCATTTTTGGTTGTGAACGTGAGGACGAATCTCAACCACTTATACGGTCAATAAAGGCGGCTTTGACTTGGTTCCCCTTCTTTAATAATCTCCACCCTCCCATGAATCGCGTCAATCCTCCGTGATCGCGTCCACCATAACCGAAGATGTGTGGCTGAGATTCGTCCTCACGTTCACAACCAAAATTGAGTTCACATTTGAACCTAACCCTATATATATATATATATATATATGTTCAAATGCAAACTTAAATTTGGTTGCGAATATGAGGACAAATGAGATCGAGGTGACACGTGTCCATTCAATCTGAATAATGAAGAACATTCGGTATAAATAATGAAGGTGAAGTTGATACATTATTCAGTATGAATAACACACGTTCAAAGTGAATAACACAACATTCAGAGTGAATAACACATCATTCGGTCTAAATATATTCGGACTGAATGGCTCACGTGTCGCTCCTTTGTCCTCGCGTTCACAACAAAGATTGAATTTGCATTTGAACTCGTCCCTATATACACTACTAAATGAAAGGCTTTTGCCTGCGAACCATTCCCTAGGAAATCTGTCGGTAAAGAGTGGTTCCTCACAAAACCGTCATAAAAGTTGGTGAGTAAATTGCTGGTGGGTAATTCAAATTATTGATAGATTACCCAGGGATTTCTTGGGTGATATGTTCATATTTTCTCGAAAAAAATGAGATTTTACCAAACCATTGGTATTTTGTGAATGATGCGTGGGTAATCACTAAAGTAAATTTCTCTGGTTAATTTTTGTGGGTGAAAGTCATTTGTTTCGTAGTGATACACACACACAAAACATGGCATGTTTTTTTTTCAACAACATAACACTATAACAAAAATGATTTTATAGGACGCCTGAAATGAAAAAACGTCCTAAAAAATAATTTTTAGGACACAAGTTTATAGGACCAAACCATGAAACGTCCTATCTAAAAGCGTTACAATTTTTAGGACACAAGTTTATAGGACGCTTTTAGGCGTTTCAACAAGTTTTTTACGACGTTTTTTTTAATAAGTGTCCCATTAACTATTTTATAGGACACTTTTGAAAAGTGTCCTATAAAAATATGGGTTTATAGGACACTTTTCAAAAGTGTCCTATAAAATAGCTAATAGGACACTTATTTTAAAATTGTCGTAAAAAACTTGTTGAAACGCGTAAAAGCGTCGTAAAATTTATTGTAACGCTTCTAGATAGGATGTTTAATGGTTTGGTCCTATAAACTTGTGTCCTATAAAATATTATTTTAGGACAATTTTTCATTTTAGTCCTCTTATAAAATTATTTTGGAGTGTAACAACGATAAATTAAACATACATTTTCACAACAATTTTTTAAATAATTAATATTAATTACCTATTCAGCTTTTCTATACATTCCAAGAAACAAATACGAATATTCTAAACATTTAAAAAAACACGAAACGTAAATTGCGACGACTTTGGGGTAACCGACTCCAGTCGCTCCCGGTTCCTGGCTCCTGGTGCCTCATTCGAAATGGATTTTTTCAAAGACGTCACTAATAGATAGTAAGAGTTGGCCCAAATCTTTTTCCTACAAAAACTTACCAATACCGGTTATGTTATACCGTATCAAAACAAAAAACTATTAATTCATCGGAAATATGTCACTAAAGTCTCATATTATGAAGGTATTTAAAAAATGTAAATTAATATCATTTTCAAATATGCATATACAGTGACGGATGCAGATTTTTTTAGTAGGGGTCACAATATTGCAGGACAGATCTATAGCTTTTTTATATGATGACACATATAAAATAGACAAAAAATAATTGCAAAAAACAAGGTTTTTATAACGTTTTTACTAACGTTCAATATGGATCGATAAGTTTTTCGTCTAATCCCATCGTTTCGAGGGATTTTTAGAGCTTTCTACTTGATTTCAAGGAATTTTGAAGTTGTTTTTATCGATTTCGATGTACTATTTTGGTTTTATTTTTGTTGTTTTCAAGAGTTTTTTGGATAGTTTGGGGTCCCTTTAGGTGATGAAGTTAGGGGCCCTTTAGTAAAAACTTCCGTAGATAAATAAAAAATTACACATCATCCCATGATTTAATTGGGATCATAGCTAGGACCCCCATACTCAAAAGGTGCATCCGCCCCTGTGCATATACATAAAGAATATGCACCTTACATATAGAGATTAGAGATGTTCAAATAAAAAAGTTAAATGTCATGAGAAAGTAAGAATTGATGGTTCAAGGAAGATTCATATGTGAGTGATAAGCATAATCATTTGAAGATGCATATTTGACTCTATATGAATAATCTCTAACGTTGTTTCACATACACATCTTCAGTTAGATTCTCTCAGATTTCCAATGGAATTCAGATACAAACCTTCTCTTCTGAACCTTCTCATGATATTTAGTCTTTTTATTTGAAATAAACCAGGAGCGGACCTCTAGTGGTTCACACGGTCGCACATGCCACCGTAATATTTCTCCGACAAAGGGTAAATTTTTTAAGCATTGAGATATGAATGGTGCAACCGTATCGTTTTGAAAACTTCAAAATGGTGCACCTAAACTCTTGAAATCAACCAAAAAACAAAAAAACAGTCTTGAAATCAACCAAAAAATGGGAAAAAACTCTTGATATTAATCGGAAAAACCGAAAAAAAAAACTCGTGAAATCAACTGAAAACCGAAAAAGTCCCTCGAAATCGATAAAAAAAACTCTGAAAATTCCATCAAAATCAAGCAAAAAACTTTAAAAATCCCTCAACGCGGTGGAATTAGGCTAAAAACACATATAATGATATTGAACGTTGGTAAAAACATGAAGACACATGTCGATAAAACCGTGTTTTTTTTAATTATTTTTTGTCTATATTATATGGTGTCACCGTATAAAAAAAGTATAGGTTCGTCCCTGAAATAACCGATATATACACACACATATGCCAAATCATACGAGAAGGTGGTTAATCTGTGACAAAGCAAAATCACATATGATTACAAAGTAGAATTATAAGTGAATTGTGTGATACAACATACAAAGTCAGGTTCAAACGAGAACGATGACCAAATAAGAGAAAGGGAATGGTCAAATCACATGTGATTTTACATTAAAACCACATGTGATTCACACAACTTTGTCTGCGATTTGACGTTATGGGCCAAGTCTCTCGTTCACCCTTGCTTTTGACTGTGTTCCGTAATTGCATGTAATTTATCCGTTTTCTTGTTTTCTTATTTTGACTATGTTCTCGTTTGATCATGTCTTTCTCTATTTTTTTATATATAGATACATGTATATATAGAGGGAGATTCAGAGGAAAATCTCAAAAACATGGAAAACTGAAGAACACCAAGTAGACAAGAAGTCTTAATATCATATATGATCACACTTCTTTAAGTGTGTTTAATCGTATATGATTAAGCGTCTATGTGTTGTCAAAGCAAAATGTGTTTAATCATATATGATTAAGCTTGTGTATCATACGTGTAATCATATATGATATTGAAACTTCTTGTTTGAACTTAGCCCCATATATACTATGTGTATATGTATGCATATGTAGCTAGTGTATATCTATGTATGCATGGATACATTGTGCATATTTATAATAGGAATGTAGAGACTATACATTCCTATATATGACTAGTTATAAACTACACATCCTTATACACACATCCATATACGTTATAAACTCTGACTCGTTAACAAACTTTCTAGACTCGGGATAAGAGAACATCTCCCGCAAAGAATGGCACCTGATCATGGATGTTGTTATCGCGATGTATTGTTGATCAATCTGAAACCTTCGTTATTCGATCACTAGCAATAAGGGGCAACCGGTTAGCGTTATTGTTCGTAGGTTTTGTCAAACTATTTTATGTAGGTTAAGAATATGGGCATAGTGGGGGATGTCTTTTATTTGGGATAATTGGAAATGTAACCTTCTCGATGTATCTTGACGCTCCTTTGTACTTCTAGCTCCTTGCTAGCTTTTTTGGTGGAATAAATCATTTTCGCTCACAAAAATATATGATATGCATAAAACAATCCAATACATACATATGCATTATATATGCTTTGTCCTAGGAAAATTATTAAGGTTCATTACAGCTTATTATAGTCTATGAAAACCCGTTACAACCCATTAAAACCCATTTAAACTGACTAACACTCACCAAGGCCCATTATAATATATATTGGACCATTAAAAGACACATCAGACCGATATGATTAGATACTATACAACCAATTAATAGATTTAACAAAATGGTAGAAACAAAAAAAGCTAGGGCATAATATGTCGGTAATGCCTTGCATTAATCACTAATGGATTATGGTAAAAAAATTATAAAAATTAAGTAAATTTAAATACAATAGTGTCGATAAATTGTTTGTAACCTATACAATTACAGACGAAATATCAAATGAAATATGAAAATTCAACGATGAAATAAAAAAAAATACGAAAACTTGTTACTAAGTCGTGGATCGGTAATTGTTGTTCGTAGTTTAACGACAGATTACCAACCAATAAATTTCCTGTCACAAAATCAATTCTAAAGTGCCGTCACTATTTTCTGATTCATTAGTTTGTCGGGTTGCCTTCGGTTATCCATCAATAATTTTCGACTATTCAGTAATATATAATAGCCATCTGTAATACTTTGCTTTGTAGTAAACCCGAACTGTCAACTTTCAAGCACTATAGTTCCATGGCTTTTACGATTAAAAGTTTTAATAGGTAATTGTTAACTTCTATTAAAAAAACATTCATATCAATTTTGGTCGAAATTTGGATAATCTCGGTTTATGTATTCAATGTATAAGATTCTGACGAGTGTTGGATAACAATTTTAATCGATCATAAATGATTCCTATTTATAAAAGAAATTAGTTTTAGAGTTATATATATGTTCCAATTTGACGTTTCAACATAACTTTTTTGTCTTGAATAATACGTTCAATGAACATTGTAATTACTAGAATTTGATATATGATAATTATAGTTCTCAAACCTTTCTAAAAGGGAAATTATTAGCTTACTTTAATTATACGTAAGGATTATATTATAGGAAACATCATTTCCCTACAGATCTAACGATATTTTACTTTGTTCAACACAAAAAGAAGAAAAAAGGGTCTAAAACATCTTTTTGGATCGTTTATAAAACAAGCACAATAATATTCTTGTTTTCTTTTTCTGTTTGAAGATATTAAATTTAAGATAGAGTACTGAAGATTCTATTCAATATGTATATATACCAAAGGATTGTGAAAATAAAATGAACCCCCAC
The DNA here is from genome assembly GCA_036898165.1 of Silybum marianum. NCBI lineage: Eukaryota > Viridiplantae > Streptophyta > Magnoliopsida > Asterales > Asteraceae > Silybum > Silybum marianum. The sequence goes on from CM072535.1 coordinate 30,722,733, forward strand.
CTCCCATCACATGACCACCGCCGATGCTTTTGTTGAAAACATAAATTATATAGTCTACAGTAATTTAAAATAAATATTGACTGCATATTACAGTTATCGAGTACAGTGCATAGTGAAGATTTCAATGAGAAACAACTTAAAACCCAGAGAATAATTAATTAAGTATTTAAAACTGTGTTAAACTACTGTTGTATTATTTTAGATTATCACTCACTCCCTTTTTCATAACATAATTAGATTCCATTTTATAAAATAATATGTAATTTGAATATCTTGCTTCATCTCAAGAATCCAAGCTCATTAATTTTAATGGTGAATAAAGATGAAGATGATGAGATTAAATTAAATTAAAAATAATAATTATAGTTAAACAACCAAGATTATACGTATTGATAATGATTTATTGTTGTAAAACGTTATATTTGATAATTATCGTTAAACAATGAAGATTATATATGCTTACGGTGATCATAGATTAGAACAAAAATTTGTATTGCAGTCAGAAAAGAAAGTGGTGGAATAATGCATACGACAAGTGACAAAGGTTCTTTGCTCTGTCTCTACTCTTACTCTCTTTTGTCCGATTCACTGGCATCTTCTTCCCTCTTTCTTCGTTACCCTACTACTGACTATGCCAGTCCCACCCCCTTCGTTTTTCATATATAAATTACTATAATTGCCCCCGACACTTTTAAATTTCTTTTACATTTTAAAAATAATTTAAGGTATTATTTTTCTTGTTTTTTTTTTTTTTTAGGGGAAGGCTAATGACAACCCTAATGTATGTTAGTGACACACCTAAGTCTATTTAATGATTATTATTTTTTTGTTTTTTGTCATTTTGTTATCTTTGTTATCTTTGTTTTTGTTGTTTTTGTTATTTTTATTATTTAAATATTTTTTATTGGAATTAAATATATGTAAATTATTAATTAACTTTTTATTTTTTTAATTAGTATATTTATTAATTTTTTTTTCTTATTTTTAGTTACTTCCTTATTTTTCTCTTTTATTACTTTTTTTAATCATAACAGAAATACATTTATAAAAATAAATGTTTATTTTTATTCTATAATTTCCACCACCTCTCACCTCATATATAAACATTGATCTTTTTTATGTTTTTTTAATTTTATTTAAAAATAAATAAACTTTTATTAATATAAACATTACTAATTTTATTTTAATAATTATATAATTACCAAAAGAAACAAACATTAAGATTTGACGTGTATATGAAAAAAATAGAATGCATAAACTATATAAAAATAAAACATAAAATGACGTTATCTGCACTATAATTAACGTGTAAAATTATGTATAATCATCAAAAGTTATTTCTTTTTTTTACCTTTAAGCTACGGTTCAACCCTTTAGAACATAAACACTAACAACACTTATAGAAAAAATGATCAAAAAAATTCAACCCAAATCTTATACAACACAAGATTAATACAAAAGTTTTTAGACTTCTAAACTTTCTAAAACTAAATAACGTAAGATATTACAAATGGTAAATATATGACATATGATATATATATATATATATAATTTTTTTTTTTTTTGATTAACCTGGATATCCAACCCGCTATGCGAGCTGACTAATCCCAGGGCGACTACCCGCTGCGCGAGTAGCCCGAAGTCACCGCATTTGAACCTCCGTGGCCACAAGGGGATTTTTTTACCCCTCCCTGGATTTGAACCTGGGACCTCCTGGTACTGTTGACCTTTGGAGCCCAAGTTCAAACCATTGAGGCACCACCCTTGTGGTTTGATATATATATATAATTAATATATATACAATTAAAAATCTATTTATAAATAATACATAATAGTATTAATATTTTTGTAAGTAATCGTAATACGTATATATATATACTAGAAGCGTACTCGCCCAATGCAGCGAGATACATCTCGATTTTAGGTTTTATTTTGATTTTTGTCTCTATCGCTATTCTAATGGTTTTATGTGGTTTTAAGAAAACGATTTTAATGTCATTTAAAAGTTCTCTTTTTTTATATAATTTATTTAATTCAATTTTTTTTATCATAATTTAATTATGTTTAATAACAAAATAATTTATTTTTGGTTCAATAATATAACTTTTTATAATGATAATAATTAAGTTTTCAGTTATAACTCAATAATTATCTTAATTATACTTTAGATTTTTTATATTTAAAATTAAATGTTTATCCTGTATTTTGGATAATGGTTATCTGCAGTTAATTATACGAATTTTCAGAAATAAAACTTTAATAAGTTGTATTTACGCACAATTTACTTCTAATCTTAAAAATTAAGTAATTAGCGTTAAGTAGCAGTACCTAGGGCTTAAAATGTTGTTTTTAAAAGTTTTTAGCCAAATGTTTTATAATATAGTATAGATATAAGTTATAAGAATTTATAATAATAATAATATATAAGATATATATATATATTTAAAACAATAATAATATTTATATAATATAAATGGTATATAATAATATTTATATATTTATTAAACATTCGTAATATAGAAGGGTATTTTTTTTAATAATAATTAATATAAATTATATATATATATATGATAATAATAATAATAATAATAATAAAATATAATTAATTATTGTAATTTGATAGACATGAATGACATTTAATAAGTTTAAGGTTCTTTTTCAATTTCCTAGACATTTAACATCCTTATTAAAGGATACCATTAACACTCCCCTTTTTTTAAGATGATTTAAGTAATACAAATTTTATGAGGTTATCAAACTCGTACTTATCTTGATGTCAAATTTGAAACAAATTTTTGCATGGTGTGTACGTTTTTAGATCAGGTAGGTTCTTCTATCATGCTTTGTCAAAATTATAAATAGATAAAGAGTTACTTTGAGATGCATGATATTAATTCTAAAGTAAAAACTCAAAACTAATTTATTTGTCTATTTATATTATTCACTTCAACGAACTGATTTATATGTCCTTAAATTTTTTTAAATATTTTAATAGACTACTTTAGAAACATAAGATGTTTTTGGATGTTTTAATAAATTTTTTAATACACTTTTAATATAAAATATCTCGCTAACCATTTTATAGGACACTATTTGAAAAAGTATCTAATAAAACAAATGTTAAATAAAAAATGAGTTTATAGAAGATTTTCTTAAAAGTGTCATATAAAATTGTCAATGCAATCCTATTTGTATCAAATGTGTCTTTAAAAACTTGTTAAACATTTAAAAATGTTTATCAATTTATTAAAACATCTTTAGATATTTTGATCATAGAAATTAAGTCCAATAAGATAATTTATAATTATAACGGTTAGAAATACATTTTATAAAACCAATTTTGTAAAAAGGGTAAGTGTGCTGATTTTAAATAAATCTCCATTATTTGTCATTATTAGAGATAGAATTACAGATTTAATAAATCGTCAAAATTGAAATTCATAAGTTTTATAATATATATTTTTTTATTTTAGAATATACAAATTTTTACAGTTATTTATTATTTATACCTTTTTTTTATTAATAATCACAAGGATATTTATCTAGTTAATTATGTGCTGTAAGTTTTTTTTTTAATTTTATGTTATTATTTAAATATTCTTTTACTTAATTCTTCAACAATAATAACAAGAACATCCCAAATATATAACATAAAATAACAAAAACATCCCAAATATACAACATATCACATGTCAACTTTCCACTATTTTTTTTATAAGAACATATTTTTGAACACCGTCTTCTACACACTATTAGAAAATCGGACATTACCGACAAATTTTACCAACGGGCAAATCCGTCGCTAATTGCTGACAGATTCTCGAGGGTTTTCTGATGGATCTAACTAAATTTAAAAAAAATTTAAAAGATAAAATACGTCGGTAATTACCGAAAGATTTTAGTCCGTCGGTAATTACCAACGGATTTTCGACGGATTTAGAAAACTAAAAATTAAAATATCCGTCGGTAATCGATCTGTCGGTGAAGCCTTTACCCACGATCAACTTTTCAACGGCCCATTCACCGACGGATCCGCCCGTTACTGACGGATTTCTGACGGATTTTATCGTCGGTATGCCCGATTTTCTAGTAGTGACATCAAACACTTTTTTAAAAGCCGATCAATATTTAATATTTATCTATTATCTATTTGAATTGTTTCATGAAACCCCATCTAATGAACAAACGTAAAAACATAAACAAACTATTATAAATATATTGTGTTGATCATTAATCTATGATCACATCCATAATTTATAAAATCGTATACGTATTTCCGTAGGGTCAACAAGTCCGCTTGACCGAAAAAGTAACAACACATATCATATAATACGTATTAAGTGTCCAAAACATGTTAGATAACACCGATGCCAACTTAACTCATATTATTAACTACACTGCTTCATGTTGCACTTGACAGTGAGTTTTAGAAACTTCATACATGACTTACAAGTCACCTAACATAATATATACTAAGTGTCCAAAACATGTTATATAACACCGATGACAACTTAACTCACATTATTAACTACACTACTTCATGTTGCACTTGAGTGTGAGTTTAAGCAACTTCAAACACGACTTACAAGTCACCTACCAACTCGCCTCACTAAAGGTGAGTAGTTGAATTCCCATGTGATCTCTACATGTTGCTTTGCCAAGTCAGATAACTCTTGCCCTAGGGTAACTTCCTACCCAACCTTTACTTTACGTTCCATGTCACATCCCTAAGTCGACTTCACTATACGACTTTCAACTCATATGGCAAATCATCTTTGTATTTATATGATTTGGCACAGGTCGCTTGCCAACTCATTTTAGGTGTACCAAAAGGCAAACAATCAACTAACACACAAAACCATATCATTCTAGGCCAAATACATTATTTTCTTCTTGAACTTAGAACAACCTTCTTGCAACTTTCCTCCTTTGTTTCCCACTCAACAACTCGACTCTATCACTTGAAATCTTATAAGCTTCGCCTATCATCCTATATATAGAACGAGATAGAATATTTGTGCATGTGATTTTCTTGTTTGATCACAAACAATCGGCATACATATTTTCATCATATTTGTCTAATATATACTTTCATTGATGGAAGAAGTAATTTGTAATACGTTGAAAACGTCCAGTACTTCACTGATAAAAGTCTTCAACTCCATTGCAATATGTAAAATTGCTTATACACAATACTAAGTGATGGAATGTTGTCATAGCCCTAACGAAAAGTATGTTGTGACACAAATGGTTCATACTATATCAATATATATATATGTATTGTTTTTCTGTATTTACCTAACTCTGTTGTCATTTTAAGATATAAAATATAGTGTTTAATTTGAATATTGAGAGGGAGCCAAAAAGCAATGGTACTTCTCAACTAATTTTTGCATTTTAGCCAAATATAGTAACCCAAAGACTTTCCCCAACACCATTGATATAGAGTGAGGACTAATATGCAATCAAGGAAAAGTACAAGGACCCAAACTGTACATGTACATTTTAAGTAATTAGCGAAGTGGTCAAAGAACCTATGAAAAGGTATGGGGTCACGACTCACGAGTGGTGGCTGATATGGAGTATCATCCAAATATGGAAACCACGAGGAACTGAATATCCATGCAGTAATGAGTTGTACCAACCATGTGAGTATTTGTGGGTATATTGTGCATGCATTGATTTCTTGTACAACTATGTGGGTGACCGGTTGTGTTACAACATCGTTAACAACTTGTTCAAAAAATTGAAGCTTTTAGGGGTTTTTAGGACTAGTTATTTTCTATAACAGTTTTTCTAAAAACATTACAAATTGAAAAAAGTTCGAAAAATAGAGTAAATTCTCTAAATTTGGCGACTATATAAAATATTGTTTAACAAAGAAAAATGTGTTTTTTGAACGGAGAAAAATATTTTTTTATTCTCACCTATAAAAATCCATAAAATTAAACATTCAATAGAAAGAGCTCAATTTTAAGGAATGTTTGGAGAATGTGTTGACATGCACGTGACTCTTTGTGGGCATGGTGTGTATACACGAAAGATGTTTATGCGAAAACGGTTACAATTTACGAGAATACGAGGACAATCCTCAGATAATCATTTTGTACATGAAATTTTTCATGTACAAAATCACATATGATTCATGTACAAAATCACATATGATTCACATACAAAATCATATATGATTTTGTACATGAAAAAAAATTCATGTACAAAATGATTGATTGAGGATTATCCCGCATTCTCGTAAATTGTTACCGTCCTTGCATGAACCCGCCTCGTTTATACATTGATGACTTATACGCCTAATTATGTACGTGCTTGCGTTACTATCAGTCCAAACTACAATGGGAGCGTGCAGGTGGTACAACATGACTATTTCTCTGCTTTTGACAAACAAAAAAGTGTATTCTATTCATATTTATTTGAGTGAAAAGACGGTATGAAATGTCAATGGTATGAGTGACCAAATATATAAAATGTAAGCAGTGACGTGTGAGTATTGAAAGGTTTGACTACCAGAAATTGCACTACACAGATGACGATTCTTCTCATTCAAACTATTTTAGTAACCATCTCTCACTCATTTTTATCCGAATGTCACTGGGTCCGTAACCTACCTAAGTCGACGTCATTTTTGGCCAAATGTCACTGGGTTCGTAACCCAGATCCGTGAGTATTACTAACCTGACCCAAAACCGGTTCCACAAGTGTATGACACGTGGCATGTCCGTAAGTATTATGGAGGTGGGTTGCAGATGTGGCCCAAAACAACGTTGTTTTGGTTGGTCCGTAATACTTATGGAACTGGGTTACGGACCAGTGACAAGTGGATAAAAATGAGAGAGAAATGATTATAAGGATAAATGAGAAGTATATTTTGGTCATTTAAGTCAAGTTGTCTTTGAATACAATCCCCTTCAAAACAAGCACATGTTTTAAACTAGACGGCTTGGAGAGTTAAAACGACTTCAACTTTTTTTTGCCTTGTCAACGGTTTTTTTTGTCAACGGTCACTAATATATTAAATATGATCATAAAAATTAATATTAAAATCGTTAACCAAATTTTTAATCATATACGAATATAAGATGTTGCAAACACTTAAAGTATATGGCTCGTAGAGGGAGCTTAAGAGAAAAACCTCAAAAAAATAAAAACTGAATAACACTCTGATAACTATTCATCCGACAGTATGTACATGTACATATTAGTATTTGAAGTTGTTCTTTGGTTTTTATGAACGTGTGCATGTTATACACATGTCCATAACAGACAAATTGCTAACAACTTACATGTATGCACATGTGCATACTGTTTAGATTAACGCTATACCAGGGTGTTCCTTAGTTTTATTTTTTCACGGTTTTCTATTGAACCTCCTTCTAGGAGCCATATAGAAGTCACAATTTATTTGGGATGTAACACCCGAAATTTTCGTTACCATCTTCCATTGTGGATTCATCTATAAATTTAGTTCTTTAAGGTTTAAATTAAGCTCCTTTGAATGTTTTTGGGTGTTTTAGTTTTGGCGCTTCAAAACTCAAGGTAATGATTGGTTAAAGAGGAAAAAGTGGGTCAAGCTGGTTACTAGCCTATAAAGCAGCCAACACTTCTGAATTATCGGGGGCTGGTTAGCTCGCTAGTTATAACTAGCGAACTAAGCTAGCCAACACTTCTGTTTGCCCGGGATGGTTAGTTCACTATTTATAACCAGCGAACTAACTAGTGAACGCATTTGTTCAACGTTTTTAAGGAACAAAAATCGAGATCTTCCTCATTTTAGCCATATCTCTCTCAATTTTGCTCTGATTTGGGTGATTCAAGTTGCTATGGATTCGTCCTTTGAATCTTTTCATGGAAACAAATATGGTTAGAGGTTATTGGTTTATTTTGGAGTTCATAGAAGTGAAGATAAGACCATATATTTTGTCTTTTGAATCTAGAGTTTGGTTATTTTGCACCAACAACTTTCATTATTTATTTTGGGTTGTTTTTGTATGTTTTGGGTGTAAATGAAGTGTTCTTGAGAGGATTTGCACCATAGATCTGGAGGTCTAGCTATTGGAACTCAAGTCTCCAACTTGGAAACTCAAGATTGGGGTAAAACCTAGATTTAGCTTAAATCTAGCAAGGTGAGTTCAAATTGCTTTGTGAAAACGGTGTACATGTCAAAAATGTCCATTTAGAAGTATTAACGTGTTTTACTTGTTATTTATCAAATGTGTGAGTATTTGGGTAAGTTTTGCATATTTGGTATAAAAGTGTTTATAAATCATGTAAGAGACTTATACTTGAGTTTTTAGACATTTTGATAAATAAAGTATAAGTGTGAGTTATTTGGGTGCATTACCTTTTGAATGAAGACCATTTGATTTTGTTTGCATCTTTAGAGTATTTGATTTATAAACCTTGGAATTACGTGTTATTGCATTATGAGGCATTTTGAAAATATATGAATATGATTTCATTTGGAAAATGGTTTGTATCAACCAATGTATTGAGTAATTACATAAGTGTTGAGTTATAGAGTTTTTGCTCGGTTTTGACTAAAATGAGTCTCGTGGACATTTGTCCGATTTAAATTGCTTTATGTCGGGTTTTTGAGTTATATGCAGTTATGGCATGTTATTTGATATATTACACGTTTTTGATGCGTTAGTCATTCATTAGTGTCGTGTAATTTTATGACTAGAATGTAATGAATCCATAGGCATATAAGTTGATCTTAAATTGGAATAGTTATCCTTTTCTGTAAATAGAACCACGTGTAGAATCATCGGGGGCCATAACCTTGAGTTATTATTGGTCGTCGCCAATAGCCATTGATCCTCAACGTGAGTTCTTAGGTAGGATCATCGGGGGCCATAACTTGGAGTTATTATTGGTCGTCTCCAATAACCATTGGTCTTTAGCGTGAGTTTAACTAGGATCATCAGGGACCATAACTTGGAGTTATTATTGATCGTTGCCAATAACCATTGATCCTTAGTATGAACTTGTAATATTAGTTTATGGCTTACTTATGTGTTCCGTCACAACAAATGGTAACACAGGTCTTCCCCGTCACTGAAAGGTGTTGCTTTGGATATAAGGTCTTATCGATTATTTTTTATGACGTTTTTAGAGTATGAAGTATTATCCATAATTTATATTATTGGATCTTTGAGACTTAACCATATTTTGGTATTCTAGAAAATGGAGCATTGTCCATATTTTGGCATTTGGAGCATTTAAGCTTATTTACGTGATGGGTGAGTATCGGGTGTAGAATTCGTTTTGAACAAGTATTTCTATTTAAAGTTTTCGTTATACTAACAATATTTTGATCTGAAGTTTTTATTATGGAAATGACGAATTTTGGGAAGATATTGTTTTTATAAAGAAGTCATCTTATTTGAGAAATTATAATTTAATCAAACAGTCTTTCGAATTCTATTGATTATAAATATGCTATAAACTCTTGAACTCACTAGACGTTAGCCTAGCGTTTTTCCTTTGTCGGCATGTGTATCAGGTTCTCGTTGGGGTTGGTTCTATCGACACGTGTTGGCTTGAGTGCTAGGGAGTGACACATAAAGGATTTAGCTTTTACTGACGTCTTTCGCCTTTGGAGATAGCGACTTTTATTGGGTTTAGTAACACAAAATCATATTTATATCTTTGTATAAGACTTGGTCTATAAGACTTGGTCTATCTTTTGTTGAGGTATATTTAGAATATTTATTCAAGACAATTCACATTTTGATTTGTAGGAAAAGGATGTACTCCTTATTGGTTGTATTGGTGAAAGTTTTAAATTAGTCGCGTTTTTCGAATTTGAGGGTGTTACAGGAAATTAAACTTTTTATAGGCAGTGGGATATTAAGTCAACCATCTAACGGGTTGTCGCATACCTAATTTACCTATCACTTTGTATACTTCCACAAATTGATGAGGGGATAACTCAGGCTATAACAGTGTGGGAATGGCAATTCATTTAGGGTACTGCATTTAGTATCCAGACAAGACAATGATCCATATAAAAGTTTACAATTTATTTAGGTGCGTTTCGTACGTAGACAGGACAATGATCCATATAAAAATCATGTCATATATTGAATAATGATCCATATTCTTTTATGTCCTATCTTTTGTACCAAACGAATTAGACTCCTTTGCATTTGACTAATAAATCAACCACCTAACAAGTTGTTATATAGCTAATTTCTCTCTCACATACTTTAAGCAATATGGTGTAAGCCAATTCTGAGTTGGTTAGAAAACCGTTCTACACAAACACTTGGTATATGTTAAAGTGGCTTTTAAATCGTTCGGCCCCAATCATTTTTAGCTAAACTTTTTGTACCTTACTGTATGAACCCGCTAGGGATAAGATAAAAGTGAATATCAAAGATGATTAATTATTAGTGATATTTTAGGGCATTTGATTATTTAAATTTTTTTTATTAGCCAATATTAAGAAAAAGGACATATATAATCTTCTCATATATTTATATTTATTAATGTAATGAATTTCTTTTATTCTTAATTATGTAAATTAAAGTTGTATTAAAAGAACACAAAATTTGGATCCAAAACGAAATATAGAAGTTGAATATAAATTAAATTATGAAATTTCAACATTATTTAGTTTGTTAGCAGTGAAAAATTACAAATATCAAAACTTTAATATTTTAATGATTTAATTATTTTATTTAGATCGAGGAACAACAGCTCAAACAACACGACAATATATGATAGCCTAAGAAGTAAGAATAAAGGATTTGTTCATCTCTATACACATTTTAATATAGCTTTTAACATCAAACAATGAAACTTCACAATATAAAATATTTATAAACAGAAAAATGTCTATAAGTGTATACATAAATTTAATACATATAAAACTCTTGGTGTCCATATATAGTTTCCTTTATTTTTAAATTTGGGAATCGTAATATTAGAGATTACAGAAACTAAAATACTTGAAAAATATAACATTTTTAATGGATTTAATCAAATTTTAATAAGAAATCCCTTGTATTGAATGATTTACCTTTTAGTTAAACTTTAATAAGAAATCCCTTGTATTCAAATGATTTACCTTTTAGTTAGTTATTTTGATTGATGATGATTCAGATTATATCAGAAGCTGGTATAATTTGGCTAGAAGCAAGACAGCTGGGATTTTGTCTTCTAAACTGCTAGAATAGTACTTCACCTGAACATGTACAAGTGAATACACCTATGCACCATTATATTATATATATATTTATACAAGGAAAAATACAAAAAAGCCCATTAAATATCTTATTTTAAATAGTTAAGTCCTTAAATTATTTTTTTAATTAAAAAAATCATTAAACTTTCTCATTTTTAATGATTAAGTTCTTGAAGTATTGATTCGAATGAAAAAACCATTAAATTTTCTCATTTTGAATGATTAAGTCCCTAAACGTTTTTTAATAAATAAATCATCGATTTTTTAAAAATTAGTTACCTACATACTTTTTTTAAAAATAAGTTACCCGTAACTCACTAAAAAAAGTTTTAAAGTAAAAATAAACTTAAATCGTTTTACCGTTCCAAAAACCCTATGCAATTAAAAGTCTTAGCAAACAACAGTATCACTCCCCCTCGTCACTCCCATTACACTAACATTGTCCGTTCTTCATTTCGTCTAACATGTTGTTGGTTCTGCCATCGATCTTCCTATTTTTGATCTATTTTTTTATCCATCATAAGAGGGAGAATCAAAAGATAACCGGTTAAATGTAGTTTATTTATGTTAAAAGATGTAAGTAACCAATTTTCAAAAATTGGATGGTTTAATTTATTGATTTTTTTTCAAGGTCTTGATCATTCAAAATAAAAAAAGTTTAATGATTTTCCATTTAAAATAATAAAGTTTAATGGTTTTTTCATCCAAAAAAATAGTTCAGGGACTAAATCATTCAAAATGAGAAAGTTTAATGGTTTTTTCATTCAAAAAAATAGTTTAGGAACTTAATCATTCAAAATGGAATAGTTTGTTGGATTTTTCTGAACATTTGCCTTTATATATGCATAGGGAGTTTAGGAATATTAGCATTCTATAGAGGTGCCATTAGCTCAGGGGCAGACCTGTAGTGGTGGCCACGGTGACACGGGCCACCGTATTATTTATGTCTCCGGCGAAGGGTAAAATTTTTTAGGTTTGTGAGATTAGTAACCGTATCGCTTTGTTGTGTGCCACCATATATATTTTAAAAGTACAATACGAACATAAGTTTTCCTTGGCAGAGTTAGTTTACAAGGCTTTTCTTACATCCTAGACCCATACGAATCCCGCTAGTGTCATTTTCTTATCCTTTTGCTTTTAATTTCAAATTTATTATGTTTCTAAAAAAATTATAATAAAAGACTTGAACCCAAAACCTCACGTATGAAAATAAATGAACTAACTAATAGACCAATTATGATGTTATAAAAAACATATCGACATTTGTTTCTTATAGTTAAACGGTGCAACTGTTTTAAAAAAAATTGGGTCCATCTGTAACACCCGGAATTTTAGTAGTCTTTAAAATTGTGAATAAGTATCTTATTTTGGAGTTTAAATGTAGATATGTTGATTTAAGAGTTAGAAAATATTTGGAGTTGATTGTATTAGAAAAAATCAGCACCTACATTCGAAAAGTAAGCATATGGGCAAGTTTCTCCATCCGGGAGGCTTTTGCTATGACTTTACCCACTTGGGAAGTCGCCCATGTGGCTGGGCGGCTTATGCCGCGGATTAAGCTGCTTGGAAAGCCGTCTGAGCGTCTGTTTGTCCCTGGTACTTCCTAGAAACAGGATTTCAACCACATATGGTTTCTCATTCTTTCTTGAACTCTTTTTCTCTCTAATATTTCTCCCCAAACCTGATTTTGAAAGCATTAATCCCTCTTCCCCAACCATCCCAAAGTCTTAGATCATCATCAAGGCTCAAGATGAAAGCTACCAGACCATCTTCTCCAAGACTTTCTCCACCATTGTTGACCAAACTTTGGATTTTTTCCCAAATCAAGATTGTATGTTATTCTAGCTCTTCTAAACTCTATTTCTTGCCAAAACTTTCCTATTTAGTTCTTAGAACATTTATTTTGAAGCATCTTTGTATTTTTGAGTTTTGACCATTTTTGGGAGAATTGAGGTTTTGACTATGGTTTATATAGATCTGATTTTCAGAGTTATTCTAGGTGTATTTTAGGTTGTTTATGAACTTGATAAGGTTTCTAGTGGTGGATGTTTGCAGAACTGGACTTTTCTTCAAATGAAGCTTTTGGGGTAAAACCTAGATTTAGTCTAAATCTAGCAAGGTGAGTTCAAGTTACTTTGTGAAAACTATGTACATGACAAAAATGTTCATTTTGAAGTATTAACAAAATTTACTTGCTATTTATCAAATTGTGTGAGTTATTTGAAGAGTTTTGACGTTTATTTGGTATATCTGGTTTCATAAATCATGTCAAATGTTTATATTTGGGTTTTTGGACATCTTAATAAATAAAACATATATGTTGGTTCTTTTTATGATTCATCTCATAAATGAAGGTCATTTAGTGTTAATGCGTTTTTGGTGCATTTAAATTATAAACCGTTGGAAAATACACGTTAATGCATTGCATTATGAGGTATTTTGGAAATATGAGGGTATGAATTGTTTTGGAAAATGGTTTGCCTCAACAAATGATGTTTGTTTTGAGTAATCACATAAGTGTTGAGTTGTCGAGCTTTTGTTCGGTTTTAACTGAAATGAGTTTTGGGGACACTTGTCTGGTTTAAATTGCTCTATGACATATTTATTTGGAACATTACATGCTTTGAGAATGTGGTAATTCACTTGGTGTCATGTAATTTTAGCATATAATGCAATGGATCCATAGGCGTATTGATAACTCTATATTTTAGAGTTATTACATGCCTTTTATTCCCATTTTATTTAGTCATTTGCGGTCATTTTGCCTTCTAAAACTCCCTTTTTGGTCTAAAATAATTGTTTGAGCTATTTGTGAGTACTTTCATGTCTTGGAACCATTTATGGTGATTTTACTTCAAAAATCGTATTTTCATCGGAACTGGTACCCGGAGTGACCACCCCGCCATTCAGATTCAGCCATTCGATTAAGCCAACTGTTGGAAACCTTCTAGGTGCTGTATGGGAGACTCAAAAGGTGAAAAGGTGGCTCACAAGTCCTACTTTCTGCTGGATGTTGAGGAGGAGACAATAAAGCATGCCAAAAATGTTATTTTATTCTAAAGTAACCTTTTTGGTAAAATGTGCTTTACCCCATGGTTTTTTGTGCTTCTTCTTTGTGCAATGAATTTTATGCAATTCCTTGTACTTGCTCTTGGCCTCCTATATAAAGGCTTCAAGGCATTCAATGCTAAGGGAGAGGAATTCATTATTCATCATCCATTAGTTAGATAGAAGCTTTAGTTTTAGAAAGAGAAAGTAGTTTAGCATTTATTTCAAGTAAGCTCTTTAATTTTCTGTCTTTTAATTTCCAGCAACTAGTGTAATTTTACATTCAGTAATTTAATTTCCAGCTTTGTGTAGCAATGTCGACGAAAGTGGGCACTGCAACTTTCCAGTTTAATTTTAGTTGTTTTTAGTATGGAGTCCTGCAGTATTTTAACTTCCATTTTCTACTATTTTCTAGTAATGAACTAAACTCTTTTTGAGATGTAGAAAATGAGAAGTACCCAGACTTTATGTAAAATTCTTGAGTAGTGTTTATATATATTTTTACCTATTTTTGATTTGGTCATTCATTGTTCGATAATGCCAATGATGCGGACAAGCTAACAACTTGAAAAGTGTTTACTGTCTAGTTCAAGACCCAGACCTGGGCGGAACATAGTGACACGAGCTTGGATGATGCTAGAGAATTTGAAAGAATTCTTTACATAGTAAGTTTTCACCATATGGAGTAGGAGCAACCATTTGGGCATTAAAAATACTTATGGCTTTTTGCTTACTGCGTAGACACCATCGAAACTCGATCGAGTTCAGGAAACTTACTAACAAATCAAAGAAGGTTAACTATATATATATATATATATATATATATATATATATATATATAAAGCTTTAGTTAGAAAAGATGCGAGTGCTAGATGAGCCGGCATTCTGGACAGAGAGTGACCACTGCTCCAGTGCAATGACCATTTTTATAAGTCAAGTATTTAATATAAAATCCGGGGAAAATCACAACTACATCTCTCCTTTTAATTATAAGAACTTTGTTAATTATTTTCACCAAACCAACTCAAAGAATTGCTTCCTCTCTAATCGAAACTTGTAAAAGGAAGTTCATGAAAACAATAGTGTCTTGATTTAAGTTACAGTCCTTGAAGATACGATATTTGGTTCTTACCACTTTATTACTTGGTAAACGATCATAGTAACCAGTGTATACTTGCGTTGTCCACTATGGACTGAGTTTCTAACCTCATTGCGATTACATATTTCGCATTACGATTCGCACGTACCAAGTTTTTGGCGCCGCTGCCGGGGACTGGCGTTATTTTCATTTCAAGACATTAGTTTTCATTCGAGCCCGAGTAACTTGTTTTTCTAAGCTTTTTGTTTGCGTGTTGTATGCCAAGGCTACAACACGGACCATTCAATTACCTCAAACTCCGATCGAGAACATGGCGGATGCAAATCCTTCTCCACCTCCGGAGAACACGGTACATGTTGCCGATGACAAAAATCGTAAAATACGGGATTATGCAACTCCGGGACTTAATCAATTACTTTCCGGAATTACTCCTCCCAACATTACTGCAACGCATTTTGAACTTAAACCGGTGATGTTCCAAATGATCCAAACCATTGGTCAATTTGGAGGTCTACCGTCCGAAGATCCACATTCTCACTTAAAGTCAGTTTTGGAGATTGCGGATGCTTTTTCGTTTAATGGTGTACCCGAAGAAGCCTTAAGGCTAAAACTCTTCCTTTTTTCATTAAGGGATAGATCCAAAGATTGGCTAAATTCACAAGCACCCAACTCAATCACTACTTGGAAAGATCTTGCGGAAAAGTTTTTACAAAAATACTTTCCTCCCACAAGAAATGTTAAATTGCGAAATGATATTTTGTTGTTTAGGCAAGAGACGGATGAGGCAGTCTCGGATGCGTGGGAACGTTTTAAGGAACTTCTGCGGAAGTGCCCACATCACGGTATTCCACATTGCATCCAATTGGAAACCTTTTACAATGGTATCTCCCATGCTGCCAAAATCATCCTAGATGCAACAGCAGGTGGAGCCTTTACGGCTAAGACTTATAATGAAGCTCACCAGATTTTGGAAAAAGTCACTAATAATAACACCGAACGGTCAGATCCAAGAGCACTTCCAGCTAAGAGCTCTCCTGTCGATTCGGATGCACTTAAAGCTATGAATGCACAATTAGTTGCTTTAACTAAACTGGTTTTAAATGGAAACAAAAATCAGGTGAATTCTGTAGTGACCACTCCACAACTCCCAGAAAACTGTTCTTTCTGCGGAAAAGAGCACAGTTATGACTTTTGTCCTGGTAACCCCGAAGCTGTCAATGCCATAGGAACCCAGTCTAGAAACAACCCCTTTTCGCAGACTTATAATTCTAATTGGAGAAATCACCCGAATTTCTCTTGGAATGCAAATCAAGGACTCCAACCCCCTGGGGCGAGTCAAGGACCTTCACGTACACAAAACCCTCCTGAATTTAATCAAACTCAGTTTCAAAACAGTTAGCCTAATTTTCAAAGTGGACAGTCCCCACATAACTTTCATGGTCGGCAGTCTTCACAAAGTTTTCAAAGTGGACACGCTCCACATAATTTTCACACAAGTCAGCCTCCACAGAATTATCAACCTAGTCAACAACAACACATGTCCGATACTCAACCGTCACTTGAGTCTATGCTCAAAGGTTTCATGAACCAAACCCAGGCCGCAATGAGGAATTTTGAGACTCAATTAGGACAATTAGCCGCTGAGGTTAAGAATCGACCACAAGGTAGTTTACCTAGTGACACCGAGCATTCTAAGGGGGTACCAAAGGAGCAGGTTAAGGCCATATCGCTTAGGAGTGGTAGAGATACTACGATCCAGTCTGACCCCAAGTTAGATATTCCAGAGACCGTAGCAACAACTTTGCCTAAGACCATAGTGCCCACTCCAGTAAGCAATAATGTGACTACTCCTCCTAAAGAAGTAAGCACCCTTATTCCACCTACTTCTGAGGTTCCAAAAGACTCATCCAGGAAAGTCAAGACCACTAGTACTCCACATCCCAAGGCTACACCACCGATCGATCCAAGACATCTTCCATTTCCGGAAAGATTGAAAAACAAAAATGTCGATAATCAATTTAAAAAGTTTTTGGACATTTTCAAACAACTCCATATCAACACTCCACTGGTAGAGGCTTTAGAGCAAATGCCAAGTTATGTGAAGTTTTTGAAAGATATTTTGAACAAAAAACGAAGAATGGAAGAGTATGAGACCGTGGCGTTAACCAAGGAATGTAGTGCTATTCTTACCAACAATATTCCACCTAAGATGAAAAATCCGGGTAGTTTTACTATCCCTTGCATTATTGGAGGTCAAGAAGTTGGTCATGCTCTTTGTGACTTAGGGGCAAGTATTAATTTGATGTCTTTGTCCATGTTTAATAAGCTTGGTATTGGAGAGGCTAGACCCACAACCGTGACTGTACAACTAGCGGACCGATCCATAGCTTATCCAAAAGGTAAGATAGAAGATGTGCTTGTTCAAGTGGACAAACTAGTTTTTCCCGCTGATTTTATAATTTTGGATTATGAAGCGGATAAAAAAGTGCCACTCATTTTAGGACGTCCATTCCTTGCGACCGGACGAACTTTAATTGATATGCAAAAAGGGGAACTCACTATGAGAGTCCATGACTAAGAGGTCACTTTTAATGTCTTCAAATCCCTCAAGTACATGGAAACAAAAGAGTGTTCGTCCATTAGTTGTTTAAGCGTTGATTGTGTGAAGGAGATAGTGAGGATGAGGATATTTTTGAGGATGAGTGTAGCCCTGTTCTGACAACTTTTGAGCAGCTAGATTTCACCGATAGGAATGTCCAGAAACCATCCATAGAACAACCCCCTGATTTAGAGCTAAAACCTTTGCCTTCCCACTTAAAATATGCATATCTCGCTAAAATGACAAACTTCCCGTCATTATTTCATCTAAGTTGAGTGAGGAACAAGAAAAACAGTTGGTAGATCTTCTATCTAGACATAAAAAGGCATTAGGTTGGACTATAGCTGATATCAAGGGAATTAGTCCCTCTTTGTGCCAACATAAGATTAACCTTGAGAGTGACCACTCTGGAAAGGTACAGCCTCAAAGGAGGTTGAACCCAATCATGAAGGAGGTGGTTAAGAAAGAGATCTTGAAGTGGTTAGACGCAGGAATCATATACCCTATTGCAAGTAGTAGTTGGGTGAGTCTCGTCCAATGTGTCCCCAAAAAGGGAGGCACAACCGTTATCACAAACGAGAAGAATGAGCTCATTCCCACTAAGACTGTGATTGGGTGGCGTATTTGCATGGATTATAGACAACTTAACCTAGTCACCAAAAAGGACCATTTCCCCTTGCCTTTTATCGACCAAATGCTTGATAGTTAGCCGGAAATGAATTCTATTGCTTTTTGGACGGATATTCCGGTTATAATCAAATCCATATAGCCCCCGAGGACCAAGAAAAGACCACCTTCACTTGTCCTTATGGTACCTTTGCTTTCCGAAGGATGCCTTTTGGGTTATGCAATGCCCCCGCAACATTCCAACGTTGCATGATGGCAATCTTTTCTGATATGATAGAGGACACTATAGAGGTGTTTATGGATGACTTTTCGGTGATAGGACCTTCATTTGAGGAATGCCTTAAGAACTTGGAGAAAAGCCTAGAGAGATGTGAGATGCATGACCGTATCTTAAATTGGGAGAAGTGTCATTTCATGGTCCAAGAAGGTATAGTCCTAGGTCATCTTGTGTCTAAGAGAGGGTTAGAAGTAGATCGAGCCAAGCTAGAAGTGATTGAACAACTCCCCGAGCCTACTACCGTTAAGGGTATTCGTAGCTTTTTAGGACATGCCGGGTTCTATAGGAGGTTCATTAAGGATTTTTCCAAAATAACCAAACTTTTGTGCACCCTTTTACAACATGACTAGAAGTTTGAGTTTACCCATGACTGTAGGAAAGCGTTTGAAACCATAAAGAAATCCTTTGTTACTGCGCCCATAGTGACCACTCCAGACTGGACTCTTCCATTCGAAATTATGTGCGATGCCAGTGAGTGGGTTGTTGGGGCTGTTTTAGGACAGCGAAAAGATAAAGTATTTCACCCCATATACTATGCAAGTAAGACTCTAATTGAAGCCCAAATTAATTATACCGTCACGGAAAAAGAGTTGCTTGCAGTGGTGTTTGCTTTTGATCGCTTTAGATCCCATTTGATAGGCACGAAAGTCATAGTGCACACTGACCATGCAGCAATTAAGTATTTCATAAGCAAGGCTGATTCTAAGCCTAGATTAATTCGTTGGGTACTTTTGTTGAAAGAATTCGACCTTGAAGTTGTTGATAGAAAAGGGATCAACAATCAAATCGCAGATGACTTGAGAAGATAGTGACCACTCAGGAACCAACTCCGGTTCAAGAAAGATTTCCCGATGAACAATTGCTAGTTATTCATCATTATGACCCAGGTGCTCCTTGGTATGCCGATGTAACTAATTTTTTTGCATGTGACCTAAAACCTCATGGCATGCGTGGTCAACCTTTTAAGAAATTTTTAAAAGATTGTAGACAATATGTTTGGGATGACCCATACTTATACAGAGCGGGGACTGACCAAATATTGAGAAGGTGTGTTCTCGGAAACGAGATACACCAAATTCTACAAGGTTGCCACACAGCCCAGTACAGTGGCCACTTCGGCGGACAGCGTACCGGTGCTAAAGTATTGCAATGCGGATTTTATTGGCCCACAATTTTCAAAGATTCAAATGAATTTGTAAAACAATGTGAACAATGCCAAAGAACCGGAAATATCTCTCAATAGAACGAAATGCCACTTAATAACATTTTAGAAGCGGAACTTTTTGATGTGTGTGGAATAGACTTTATGGGTCCATTTCCAAACTCCAACAACAACCAATACATATTAGTCGCGGTTGATTACGTTTCGAAATGGGTCGAAGCCATTGCATGCTCTTCTAACGATGCAAATACCGTGGTGAAATTTTTGCACAAAAATATTTTCACTCGTTTTGGAACACCAAGGGCTTTGATAAGTGACGAAGGAACCCATTTCGTAAATCAGCTAATGAGCTCGGTACTCGCGAAGTATGATATACATCACAGAGTGGCCATTGCTTATCTTCCGCAGACCAATGGGTTGCACGAGCTCTCAAATCGAGAAATTAAAGGCATTTTGGAGAAAGTTGTTAAACCTCACCGTAATGATTGGTCAACAAAGCTTGATGATGATCTTTGGGCCTATAGAACGGCCTACAAAACTCCTTTAGGCATGTCTCCATTTAAATTGGTTTTTGGCAAAGCTTGCCATTTACCAATCGAATTGGAGCAAAAAGCCTTTTGGGCCCTAAAGGAGCTTAACATGACCGAAGATGCGGCGGGAACCAAAAGGTTTTTGCAATTGCACGAATTAGATGAGCTTCGTTACCATTCTTATGAGAACGCAAAGCTCTACAAGGAGAAGACTAAGATGTGGCATGATCGGAGAATAAACCATAGAAAGTTTGAGGAAGGACAACAAGTGCTACTATTTAATTCCCGACTCAGACTCTTCCCGGGTAAGCTAAAATCTCGTTGGATGGGACCATATACTGTTGTCAAGGTAAGCCCTTTTGGAACCATCGATCTCATGGCACCTGACTCTGGAGAAATCTTTAAGGTTAATGGGCATAGAGTAAAACACTTTCTCAGTGAGAGTGCCCACTTTATCCCTGTTCAACCTGAATAATACATATCCATGATAAGATGCAAGTAAATTTTTTATTTTCTTTATTTTTCACCCTTTATTATTATTTTTGGTGTTTTATTTCATCTTTTGTAGGTAATTTAGGTAAAAGCTTCGAATTTCTCGGATCTGAATGAGAGTGTCCACTATGTTGTCTTAAACTACTGGGTGACTGTCGATGTGACAGCTGCCGCCTAAGGAGTCCCAATAGTCAACTCCTACTACCTATAAGCTTCAAACCTTTCACCTTTAGTCACCTTTTGCTGCCATAAAGCAAGTACTCAAGTACTTCTCTTTTCAAGGATAAAAACCCTTTGGATTTCTTTTTTCCTCCCATTTTCTTTACCCGGTTATTCATTTAACCCAATAAATTTTATTTCTTTTTTATTTTAAAAAAATTAAAAGTAACTTTTTTGTCCCCTTTTGAAAAACCTTTACCCGGTTGTGTTTTTAATCCGGTGGGTTTTAATTTTGGGATTTAAAAATTATTTTTCTTTTTTAAATTTAAGAATTGATTTGTGTAATTTAAAAATTAAAAGTTAACTTTTTGGTTCCCTTGGTTTGATTTTAACCGGTTAATTATTTAACCCGGTTGGTTTTTAACTTTGTGGAATATTCAAATCTTTTTCTTTTTAAATTAAAAGGGTTAGTTTTATTTTTAAAATTCAAATCTTATCCCTAAAACTTCTTTGTTAACCGTTTCCTCCTAAGAACAAAACCCTTAACCTCTATCAAACCCTTTAATCTTCTATACTTCTCCATTACCCACCATTTTCTTCCACATTTTCCATATTTCCAAAAGTTAAACTTTCTCTCAAATCCTTTAAGCTTGCTAAGTCTTCATTTGTTCATGGCTAGAACAAAGAGAACCCTTGCATCTCCTCACCCAAACACTATATCCACTCGCCAGAGGTTGATTCCCACCATCGAGACATCGTCGGAATCTTCGCCGAAGATGGAGAACAATGAAGCCGACGTGCGTGTTGCTCGCATTATGACTGAAGATCTCAACCAACTCCCTGCCAATACAGAAATTACTCAAGAAGACCCTATTAACACCGACGAGGTGTTGTCGAAGTTCAAGGAAGCCGCCGGAGCAGAAACCGCCGGAGCAGAAACCGCCGGAGCAGAGACCACCACGTCGGAGGTCCACGCTCTTGAACAAATGAGACTCGAAACAGAGGCTGAAATGGCCAAGATAAAAGCCGATCTTGCTGAAAGAATGAGGGTGTTGGAAGAAAGAAAGGCGGAGATTGTTCGAAAGAAAGAAGAGGAGGAGAAAAGCTTGAGGACGGAGGCCGAGAGAAAACAGAAGGAAGAAGAAGAAAGGATTCGAAAGGAGGAAGAAGAAAAACGAAAAAAGGAGGAAGAAGAGAAAAGGAAAAAGGAAGAGGAAGAGAGGCGGTTGCATGAAGAAAGGGAGAAGAAAAAACAAGAGGAATGGGAAAGGGAACAACTAGAGAAGAAGAAAAAGGAGTTGGATCAGAAGAGAAAAGAAACTTTAGAAAAGAGGGCCGAAATGGAGAAAAAGAAAAATGATGAGAGCCCTAAGATTCTTAAAGATCAAAGCAAGGAAGATGACAAAAAGAAGAAAGGTAAAGGAAAACAGAAACAGAAAGAGATAGGAGAGTTTGCTGAAGAAGAGATGCCTTCGAAGAAGAAGAAAGGAAAAGGTGCTGGAAGCAGTTATAGAGTGATCACTCCGCATTCAACAGTGTCTCGTGCCTCTGGTGCACCCTCTGAAGCACAAGGTAACTCCCCTTCCCAAGGTTCTGATAGTCTTTTGCATGATTCTGAAACAGAAGGTAGTGAGAGCAGTACCCAAACTCCCAAGAAAAACATGGTGATCGGAAAGCCGAGAACTTTCACAACAGCAGCAGCAGCGAAGCAGTATGCGATACTCGTAGGCAGGAAACTCAATATGGAGAAAGGCTTTGATGAAGAGTTTTTGAAGCAGCATGCATTTGTCAAGGAAAGGATCGTTGAGCATTCGTGGACCACTATTGCATGTGCATCCCGCAAGGCTAACGCCTCGGTTGTCCGAGAGTTCTTTGCAGAGGCAGCCGGTGGCCCGACTAAGAAGGTTAGTGTTCGTGGTATTATGGTCCATTATGACGGTCTAACTATCAACAGAGTCCTTGGCCTCAAACGGCCGGACTCGTGTTCACTTACGACCCTCATGGAAGGTCTCAGTGACGAGGATATGTTGGACATTAGTGACACCCTTTGTGTCCAAGGACAATCGTGGGTAAAGAAGAAGGGACATATTTTTATACCCGCTGGCCATCTCACTATTGAGGCTGCCATTTGGTTCAACTTTCTCTGTCGCAACCTTTGGCCCACATCCCACGACATTACACTTTCTATAGACAAATGTTTCTTGCTATATTGTGTTGTGAAGAACCTCTCTGTCGATCTCGGCCATCTGATGAGCTTAGCTATTATCCAAGTCCGTAAGCAAAAGAAGGTAAACAATCCTTTTCCTTGCCTTATCACGGCACTAACAGTTGATGCAGGAGTGGCCACTGATGAGGGTGACTACTGGATGAACACTGCTACTTCCATTAGTAGCATGACCATCAAACGCATGAAGCGTTCACCCTTTGTCACACCCGGTGAAACATCGTCCGGTACCCACTCTGATGCCATGACCGAGATCTTGAGGTTGTTGAAGGAAAACAATGATCTTTTGAAGACCACGCAAGATAGAATGAAGCTGATGGAGAAGTCGACTAAAGCTGTCTGGAGTTATGCATGTGAGCGTGATTTGGTGCTGAAAAGTTACTTTGCTGTGAGAGACCCTGATGTATATGCACAATTCCCCGAGTTCCCTGCTGGTGTGTGTCCAACTTATGGTGAAGATTCGTCTGATGATCTTGTTGATGAAGATATAGCTGAAGATGACTTGCTTGATGACCAAGTCGATGAAAACGTATGGTTCGTAATGACATGGTTGTGCCCATGTGGCTTCTGAACAATTTTTATTTTCTGCGTTTATTTGATGTTTTTAACTCTCTAGCCATTTGACACTTGCTTCTTTTTGTCTATCACCTTTAATGCATGGCTGCCTTACCAAATGATTGGTAAGTGCTTTTTGGTACTAACTTTTATGTTGTTTGAATGATGTTGATATTACTAACATTTTGATGCCCACACTTTTGGATTTCATAGCAAAATGACCCACTTTTTCAAAAGATTCCAAAAAAAGTCCATTTTTGTCACTTTAAAATGACGTAGGCCCTTTTTGCTATACACAAAGCCTAAACACTTACCTTTTGCACCCATAGCCCACTTGTTGTGTTTTTATTATCACAACGAGGACTTTGTGAAGTCTAAGTTTGGGGGGATGACTTGATCATGGCCTTACAGTCAAGAAAAGTAGAGTGTCCACTCCAGTACTATCCGACTGACATTCCAAAAAAAAATGAAGAAAAATAAACAGAAAACCCTGAGTGAACACTTCAGAATGCCCACTCCACAAAAAGAAAATTTTCAAATAAAACCCAGAAGTGCTCAAAAGTGACAAACTTCTCAAAAAAAAATAATAAGAGAAAAGTTTTATTTCTCTCAAATAAAATGGCATGATCTAAGTTCAAAACAAGTTTGGGGGAAAAACATTGCATATCAATGAGAAGGAAATTGAAAAACCCATCCAAAGTCCTATTGATCAAATTTTGGCAAATATGTGATGATTTTGGAATATTGGGAAAGTGACCACTTCGCATATAAATTCAAAAGTGCATCTTTGGTGATATCAAGGTTCATTCATCCACAACATCTTTGGTAAGTTCCTTCAAGACTAATGCATTCTCTTTTTTATTTCATTGAGTCTTTTTCTATTTGTCATTTTTATTACTTGGGGACAAGTAATGATCTAAGTTTGGGGGTGTGATAACTCTATATTTTAGAGTTATGACATGCCTTTTATTCCCATTTTATTTAGTCATTTGCGGTCATTTTGCCTTCTAAAACTCCCTTTTTGGTCTAAAATAATTGTTTGAGCTATTTCTGAGTACTTTCATGTCTTGGAACCTTTTATGGCGATTTTACTTCAAAAATCGTATTTTCATCGAAACTGGTACCCGGAGTGACCACTCCGCCATTTAGATTCAGCCATTCGATTAAGCCAACTGCTGGAGGCCTTCTAGGTGCTGTATGGGAGACACAAAAGGTGAAAAGGTGGCTCACAAGTCCTACTTTCTGATGGATGTTGAGGAGGAGACAATAAAACATGTCAAAAATGTTATTTTATTCTAAAGTAACCTTTTTGGTAAAAGGTGCTTTACCCCATGGTTTTTTGTGCTTCTTCTTTGTGCAATGACTTTTATGCAATTCCTTGTACTTGCCATTGGCCTCCTATATAAAGGCTTCAAAGCATTCAATGCTAAGGGAGAGGAATTCATTATTCATCATCCATTAGTTAGATAGAAGCTTTAGTTTTAGAAAGAGAAAGTAGTTTAACATTTATTTCAAGTAAGCTCTTTAATTTTTTGTCTTTTAATTTCCAGCAACTAGTGTAATTTTACATTCAGTAATTTAATTTCCAGCTTTGTATAGCAGTGTCGACGAAAGTGGGCACTGCAACTTTCCAGTTTAATTTTAGTTGTTTTTAGTATGGAGTCCTGCAGTATTTTAACTTTCATTTTCTACTCTTTTCTAGTCATGAAATAAACTCTTTTTGAGATGTAGAAAATGAGAAGTACCCGGACTTTATGTAAAATTCTTGAATAGTTTTTATATATATTTTTACCCCTTTTTGATTTGGTCATTCATTGTTCGATAATACCAATGATGCGGACAAGCTAACAACTTGAAAGTGTTTACTGTCTAGTTCGAGACCCAGACCTGGCCGGAACGTAGTGACACGAGCTTGGATGATGCTAGGGAATTTGAAAGAATTCTTTATATAGTAAGTTTTCACCATATGGAGTAGAAGCAACCATTTGGGCATTAAAAATACTTATGGCTTTTTGCTTACTGCGTAGACACCATCGAAACTCGACCGAGTTCAGGAAACTTACTAACAAATCAAAGAAGGTTAACTATATATATATATATAAAGCTTTAGTTAGAAAAGATGCGAGTGCTAGATGAGCCGGCATTCTGGACAGAGAGTGACAACTGCTCCTGTGCGATGACCATTTTTACAAGTCAAGTATTTAATATAAAATCCGGGGAAAATCACAACTACATCTCTTCTTTTAATTATAAGAACTTTGTTAATTATTTTCACCAAACCAACTCAAAGAATTGCTTCCTCTCTAATCGAAACTTGTAAAAGGAAGTTCATGAAAACAATAGTGTCTTGATTTAAGTTACAGTCCTTGAGGATACGATATTTGGTTCTTACCACTTTATTACTTGGTAAACGATCATAGTGACCAGTGTATACTTGCGCTGTCCACTATGGACTGAGTTGCTAACCTCACTGTGATTACATATTTCGCATTACGTTTCGCACGTACCATGTATGAGTCAAGTTGTTATTTGAAAATGAGATCATATTTCTTGTTTTGAGGTTGGTACTTAAATAGGCGATAGAAATGGAGTTGTTGAGGTTGGTACCAATGTGAACGATAGACATGGAGTTATTGAGCTTGGTACCCATGTGAGCAATAGACATAGGGTTGTTGAGCTTGTTAACTCATTAAACTATAGACATGAAGTGGTTGATCTTAATGAATAAATTTAGATATGTGGCCTACTTTTGTGTTCCGTCACTAACCATGGGAATCGGGCCTCATTGCCGAAAGGTATTGTTTTGGGTATGGAGTTTTTATCCTTCGTTTTTGATGAAGTTTTGAGTATAAAGTGTTATTCATAATTTATTATATTGGATTATTGTGAGTTAACCATGTTTTGGTATTTTGTATTCTATAGTTTTACTTGAGTTAGTATTTGTCCATTGTACCATGTTCTTTCAAGTAAGTATTGGGTGTTGGGTTCATATTTGAATGGGTATTCCGATTTAAAGCTCTCATTAGTAATGATATTCGATTTAAAACTTTTATCACGAAAATGATGGTTTTAGAGAAAGTTGTTGCTTAAGATGAAGACATTTTATTTAAGAATTTTTTATTTAAATCAAACAATCTTTCAATTTCTATAATTATGTTTTACCTAATGTTGGTGCTAGTGTAGCTATACCATTTGGGTTATTTTTAAGTAATGACTTATAAAGAGAGAGATTTCTTCTTTAATGGTTGTATTTTTGAAAATTTTATTTTAGTTGCTCTTTCCAAAAAAATTAGGTGTTACACCGTCCCTGCATTAGCCTCCCCCCCCCCCCCCCCCCACACACATACATATATATATATATATATATATATAGAGAGAGAGAGAGAGAGAGTGTGGGAGAGTGGGAGAGTGAGGGAGGTTCAAATGAAATTTTTTTGGATTTAAAAAAACAAAAGAACAATTTACTAGCCACATATATATTTTAAGAAATTAATTAATTATAATCTAGTTACTTTAAAGATATTATGGTCAAAATATTACTTTATGAATGTTACTATTCATGAATTTTCATCGGATTGTATAATGTACAATTTTGATTAACTTTTAACAATATAAGATCAAAATAAATATAAAATATCTTTGAATAAATATAAGATCAAGAGAAATGTAAGAAAACAAACTCAGTATCATATATGATTTTAGAAAATTGAAAGTTTATTATTTTTAAAAATTTGTAATATAAAACATCTTTAAAGAAAAGTTTATTATTTTTTAAACTTTAAAAATTGAAAAAATTTATTATTTTTAAAAATTGAAGGTAAGATTTTTTAAACGAGATGTGTTGCTGATTATGAATTTTTACTTTCCCAAATCGTGTAAGAACAATGCATGATTACAATGTCAATTATGTAAACAAAATCACACATGATTTCAATATCATATATGATTTTATACAAATGTTAATGTAAAATCATATGTGATGTTGTACAAATATAAATGTACAATCATATATGATTTTGTATAAATGATATTCACATATTATTACAATGCCAAGTATGTCAACAAAATCACATATGATTTCAGTGTCATATATGATTTTGTAAAAATGTTAATGTAAATTCATATGTGATTTTGTACAAAGGTAAATGTAAAATCATATATGATATAATTATAATATAATATAAAATAAGATTTTAATATATTATCAATTGATTTTACAAAATTTGTATATTCATAGTATATTAAAAAGTAATAATATATTATATTAAAATAGTATATTATTACTATTGAGCCCTACCAATTTTACCCCTAAAAAAATTTACCCTTGGTGGAAAGTATATTTCAGAATCCATTAATTACTTCAATGTTGTCCAATATAATATCAATTGATTTTACAAAATTTGTGGCTTAGAAACCATTACTTTGTTTCTTTAAACAATAGGTGTTCTCGCATGATCCCTCCCCTATATATATATGTGTGTGTGTGTGTGTGTGTATAAATATAAATATGGAGGGAGGTTCAGGAGAAAACGCTAAAAAAAGAGAAAACTGAAAAACATCCTGAGAGTCCGTCATCTGGACGATATTTTTTTCTATGCATCAATGCATAAATATGCATTAGTGCATATGCACAAATGCATAAAAGCGATTGGAGGTCCTTTTTTTATGCATCAATGCATAAATATGCATTAGTGCATATGCACAAATGCATGTTACCAGATGGCGGTCTCCCAAGGTGTTTTTCAGTTTTCTCTTTTTTAGCGTTTTCTCTAGAATCTCCCTCTATATATATATATATATAGAGAGAGAGAGAGAGAGAGAGAGAGAAAGAGGAAAGTTCAAGCACGACAAGTCATGTCATATTCAGACTGAATAATGAAAAAAAATATTCACACTGAAAATAATGTTATTCATACACTACTAGAAAACTGAGTATTAGGCATTTGTGGCACGCAGGAAGGGCTCGTGCAGCTGCAGCAGGATTTGAAAAAGGAATTGATCGTGACGAATTTTAGAAGGATTATTGACATGACAGCACATAAATTTTCGACGAATTTTCAATGAATTTCTGTTGAAAATCTCTCACAAAATGCATTTTCAACCAAAAAAATTTCAACGGAATGTCTCGTCAAAAAAATTTGGTTTAAAATGCATGTGTAAGAGATTTTCAACGGAAATTCGTAGAAAATTTATGGTCTGTCAATAATCCTTCTAAAATTCGTAGAAATTTTTCAATAATATTTTTCGTTGAAAATATTCAATTTTTTAGTAGTGATACTGAATAATAGTATATTTAGACTGAATAACATTAGATTCAGACTGAATAACACTAGATTCAGACCGAATAACATTATATTCAGACCAAATAACACTATATTTAGTCTTAATATTTTCTTTCATTATTCAGTCTGAATATCAAGCGTGTCACGCTCTTCTTTGTTCTCATGTACACAACCAAATTTGATTTTTCATTTGAACCCACCCCTAATATATAGGGGATAATTTTTTAGAAACTATTTAAACAATATAATTATTCTTGAAAACCAATATAAAACTAACTTTTCTCATAAAAAAATTTTCATCAAATGTTATGATTTAAAATATTCTTTCACAAATGTTTGTGTTCACATGATAAAAAATATTACATGCTAAAAAACGGTGGTTCACTTATTTGTTTCACTATATGAATTTTGTTTCATATGTGAAATTGAACCAACGTTTTTTCCCACATATAATTTTTTTTTCATTTGAACACAAATATATGTGAAACAATATATTAAATCATAACATTTGATTAAAAAAAATTATATTATCTTGGTTTCCACGAGTTTCTATTATTTAAAAAGTTTTCTAAATGAACAAACCAATGTATATATAGGAAGGTTCAAATGAGAACTTTGTAAAATTTAAAGGAACAAAGGAACATCTTGTGGACCACATATGATGTGGGTCCCACATGATATTAAATCATATCTGATTCAATGGTGGGGTCCATTGAATTAGATATGTTTAATATCATATGTGGTCCACAAAGTATTCCTTTGTTCCTTTAAATAGGGGGTGTTCTCGTATGATCCCTCCCCTATATATATATATATATATATATATATATGAAAGTTCAAATAAAAATCCATTTTTCATCCTAAATGAAGGGATAAATGTCAGTGTTCAAAAAGACGCGACTTCGCTGTTACGAAACGGCCATCGTGTTTATGTAAGGTGTGGCTCACGCCAGGGCGCCTTGAGGCGCGCTATGGCACATCGTAGCACGAGTTTTTTCTAAGACTTCAATTTTTTCAGTTTTTTTAAATTTTTTATTAACTTGTGTGTTGTTACACTTTTAACTTTTATGTTTTTACAAACTTAATTAATCATATCACTCACAATTTCTTGGGTTCACATATGTCACAGAGTCACTGTTAAAACAAAGTTGTAAAACCTTTTCAAGTTCTATTTTGAATATCTAATAACAAACTCTTTATATAATTCTAATTAAATTATATGAATGTAAAATTTTTAATTGCATTATATTATTGAATAATAAATAGAAAATATAGATGTATATGTATATATATAAATAATTACATATATGTCATACAAATTTGTCGCTTTATGTCACACCTTAAAACACGTCGCCTCCTTGTTGTGTCGTGTAAGACTTAAGGCTTGAAGTCTCTGCTACGCCATGCCTCACGTCATTTTGAACATTGATAAATATTGATCATCCATCTCTGTTCGATCCAATAACTCATGTTAACTTTATTTTTTAATTAAAAATATTAAGTAAGATGATTATGGATAAAAAAAGTTCATTTCAATATAACGCCTATCTTATTTGACTTTTTATTTTTTAATTAAAAACTTTTACCCCTTAATAAATAATTTTAAAATTACTAATATTTTAAATAATGAAATTATATCGAAACAAACGAGAACTTCATTCTCTTCGATATGACATCCATCTCGATATGGTTTTTTTCTTCATTTTAAACGTTTTTCACATGAAATGCAATATAAGTGTAATAATATTCATTATAAATATTCATGTACGTTCTTCAGTTCTTCAACATCTGTGAGAACAAATTTATGGTGAACACTTTTGAATTTTTGAATGAATTGATATTTTGTTCCGACGGCTCACAAAAAACATGGACCTTTATCTTTCTTTATCTGATGGCTCACAAAAAATGAAACCTCCGATCATCTACCTTCATATTCACCTTCACAAACATTCACATATTTTCAATCAACTTCATATGCATAAATTTGTTAAAAGTTTCGTTCATGGTAATACAAAACAGAGGTAGATGCAAATGTGTGAATGTAAGTGGATGAAGCTAGATGATCAAGGATGTGGCAATGTAAGTGATTGAAGGTAGATGAAGGTCTTTGTTCTTGAAGTTCTCATAATATGAAGGTGCTTTCACCTTCATATAATTAACCCTATAAATTAAATAAAAACTAAAAATCAAATTTTAAACATCTCTCAGTTATTACCTAACGCTTACAGACGAATATCTATTATTTGAAATAAATAATTTTCTAAAGCCAAAACTAATCTTTAAATGATCACTGACAAATCACCAAAAAACCCTTAATTTAATCCGACGGTTTCCTAAATAAAAAATAAAGTAAAATTTATATATCTGTCGATAATCTGTTAGTGATTGTTGAAATATTATCTAAGCTTTAAAAAATTATTAAATGAAAAATGGAAAATTTTAATTCTGATCACTAACAAAATATCAAATTTTTAAATTTTAATTCTAACCATTGGTGATCTGTCGGTACTCACCTAATACCCCTTGTTTTCTTAATGGTTTCCAATCAAATTTTGAAATGTGTAAATGCATGGGGTCAATATGTAACTTTAGAGGTTGGTTATGAAAATGAAAAGGAATGAACCACAAAGCTTGTGGCGTATTGGTTAAGGCTTGTGGCGTACTGGTCAAGACTTGTGGGGGATGAGGCTAGATAACCCATCTACCCCATGTTCGAATTCAGACGCAAACAACTTGTGGCCACTGGGGAATTATCTCAGTGCTGCATGCTTTAGCAGTCTTAAAATTGTCAGGGATTAGTCTAGGCAAATGTCTAGATACCCTTTCCAAAAAAATATGAAATGCAATGGCTATGTAGGGCAAGAGAGGTGCATGTATAAATTAAACGGCACTGAGACACATAAAAAGATAACTATTGACATTTTATTGAAAAAATATGGAGGAAATTAGAAAAAGGATAAAAGAAGAGCTCTTTTGAACCTTTGTGCTATTTGAACATTCTTATAGTTAGACACTTGGGCTCCCGATTTTTATGAATAAATTAATGGCATACATGAATCTTTACATTTTATTTTCCCATCGATGAGATGATTTTGCTTCTAGAGCTTGAAAAGCCGTTCTCATAAAAAGTGGAGTAATTTGAAGTTGCTTTTGACCCTTACACTTTCACTCGACGGGAATCCAAATCCTTCATAAGAACCAACTTTTCAACCATATATTACAAAAAAGAAGGGCAAAAGATAAACTAGCAACCTTTATTAAAAGCAACATAAATTTGGGAGTTAAATTTTAGGGTGAATCAATAAATTTATTTTGGAGGGTTTGAATAGGTCATATTTCATTATTTCATACCGAAAGAGAACATAAAAACCAAATTTCAAACGCAAATTAAAATTAAAATATGAGATTTCTTACTTAAATAATCATTTTTTCATCAAGACCTCTTGTATATAAAACTATTGTCAATAACCCATCATTAGAAATAAAGGAGTTCGTTGTTCATGACCGTAAACAAGAGACAGTGGCCACTATTATGCTTGTAGGGTCTCAATCTCCTCTACACCATCTCTACTTTGATTATGTCGACTCACTACTTCTTTCTTTGTTGTAGTTTTTAATATGTCAACATATAGAGATGTATAGAAATAATGACAGTCAGGAGTGTCTTAGTAGGGACTATATCAGATCAAGTGACGGTTTTTTGGAATTTACCTATGCCAGTGAAGGTTATGTTGAAAGAAAAACTATGTGTGATGGGATAGTGTTTTATATAAGATGCCTTTGTTCCACGCATCAAAGTTTACACCATAAAGAAAGGGATGAAGTGAGACTTTCCTTGATGAATAATGGTTTCATATCTGATTATAAAATGGTATGGGCACATGGTGAAATCTATTACCATGCATCTCAATACGTTTTGCAATCTTCTACTCCGATAGTAAATCCTAATGAAAGGTATGCTGAAATAGTGAACAATCACATGGTACACGATAGCTTGATATGGGAACAATAAATACCTAATCCTTTTTCCCATAGTTTTTATGACATGTTACAAGCTGCTGACGAGCCATTATGGGATGGGTGTCCAAGTTACTCGAAATTAGGAGTTGTGATGACATTGTTGAATTGGAAAGCAGAATGTAATGTACTTGAGACAACATATAATCGAGTTGCTCCTATATTTAAGGAGATGCTATTCGAGGGTGATAAGCCACCCTGTAACTTCTATGAGACGAAGAAGTTTATGAAAAAGCTTGGTCTACCAAACTAAAGGATCGATGATTAAAAAACCATTGCATGTTATTTTATATGGATGATTTTTTGTTGACTCATTCTCGAGTATGCACGAATATCGTTTCAAGATACGTGTACAAAGCAAGGTCTCTAACTTAGTGTTGACGCACTTGTCGATTTTTCCTAGACTCCAAAGACTATATGAGTCAAAAATGACCCTGAAGGAGATGACTTGACATTACGATCATCGAACGAAACCCGGTGGGATGGTACATCCAAGTGATGGTGCGACCTTGAAGCATTTCGAAATGAGGGAAGATCCTGACTTTGCTTCTGAGATCTGGAATGTTCATCATGGGTTATGCGCCAATTTTATTGTTTTAATCATATTATTAAATATCATAAATACATACGAGTTATTTTTAATATTTATATTTTTACCCTTATGGTTATTTATTTAATTTTTAACTATAAGGATATAAAGTTTAAGTATTTATAGTATTTAATAATATAAGATTAAATTAAAAAATATTCAATATTTGCCTTATAATTAGTTATTTTAAAAGTATTGACGAAAAGATTATAATCATGTAATTTGTAAAAAAACAAAAGGTAGTTTTTGATGTAATTTAATTAGTGAATATATAATTATGTATATTAATATAATAAAAGTGTAACATAAAAAATTAAAAATATAAAATAAATTAAATAACTAATTATAATAGCATAAATTATAATAAAAATAACCACAATTACACAAATTGGTTTCACATATGGGTAAACTATATGTTTTTCTTTTTATTTTAATTAGAAAAGGATGTGTTACACATGTTAGGCCTTTGCATGAAAATTGGTTATTTTAGGGCATCTCTAACTCAAACATTAAAAAATATCATCAGAAACCCTATAAATACTAAAAATGTAACACTAAAAAAATTCAATTCTAACCCCACACTAAAAAAAACAACACTAAAAATATCTTTAATATTAAAATAATACTAAAATAATATATGTATTTACTTTTTAATGCATTAAACTATTAATTTATAAATAAAACTAGAAAAAGTTGAATAAAATATTAATATAATTTTTTAGAGGGATACTTTATTCACCTTCAAATATAGATGCCAATAAGTTGCCCCTCCATTTCTTTTTGTGTTATAGTGTTGGGTTGGAGAAGGAAATACCTCTATTTTTGTGTTTTTAATGGTTTTAGTGATGGGTTGAAGATGGTTTTAAAGACTTGAGTTTAAAAAGTGGTTACAAAGTTAATTAAAGTTAAAGAATTGACTACTTTAATCAATTTCCTTATATTTTATCATTATTGTATTACATATGATATGTACAAAGTTTACAAAGTGAATCATATATTATATATAGTAGATCACGTATGATTTAAAACATACATAAAATTTTTTGTGAAAAAACATCTGCAAAAGATGATGAAGAAAATATGAAAACAATCTCATAAAAAGTATATCTAAAGAACAATGAAAACAAATCATATAAAACGTGATAAAAAAATCACGAAAGAGTTAAAATCTAAATATAATAAATCCTAGTAATATAATAGATTTTTAAAGGATTTCACCCAAATGATAGGGAATTTAATTAAAATGACCCTTCTATAAATGATGTTTATCAAAATAACCAAAAATTTTCTTATTTTACCAAAATAACCAAAATATACTCGAAATACCCTTCGAAATCACTTTCCGGCCAAAACCTCCGCCTCAAACCCCAAAACCT
This sequence comes from Silybum marianum, assembly GCA_036898165.1. Classification (NCBI taxonomy): domain Eukaryota; kingdom Viridiplantae; phylum Streptophyta; class Magnoliopsida; order Asterales; family Asteraceae; genus Silybum; species Silybum marianum. Next base: position 30,757,975 of record CM072535.1, read on the forward strand.
CCGCCCCATACCCATCGAAATAACTTTCCGGCCAAAACCTCCGCCACATACCCCAAAACCTCCGCCATGACCATTTTCCCAATTTGTAATTTATATTTACATTTTCTACCCTTAGAGTTAGTTAATAAATTACTTTAGGTACTTTACTTTTTAATTTTTCGTTTTACACCCTTATCACATTAACACACATACTCATATATCAATTAAAATACGTCTAAAAAATACGTTTTAAGTTACACCATTATAATCGTCTCGACGATACCTTCGAAATGAGCCCAATATTGAATATTTTTCGATTTAATTATATACTTTTAAAGTCAATTATCCTCTTAATCGGTGAATATGAATATTTTTCATAAAATTCGGAATATTAATTAAAATATAATGCTATTATTTTTTAACGACAAAGTATAATATTATGGATATATAAAGAAATAAGATATAAGTTATAGTGAATTTGTACTACTTTTATGTTATTGTCATTTTTATAATAAAAGCCATATAAATTAATACTCATGTACAATAACACATAATTCATCAGTTTTTAAGGTTATTACATTATATATTATAATTAACACATTTTTGAATCAATGATATATACACAGTGCGGATGGGACTACAGAAATGAAATACAGAAATCTTTCAAGCATATTTCCATGCTCTCCTTCTCCAAGACCTTTCATGAGTAAAATTTTCAGCCTCAATATAATATTTTAATAGCCGAAAAAAACGACCAACTTACAAAAATAATAGCATTATAGAGGGATAAGGCGGAGCGGAGCGAAAAGGGTTTTCCATGAGATGAGAAGTGAAAACTATTAGCCCCACACGAAGTTTGTGTTTTAATTAATATTCCAAATTTTATGAAAAATATTCTTATTCACCGATCAAGAAGATAATTGGCTTTAAAAATATATAATTAAATCGAAAAATATTCAATATTGGGCTCATTTCGAAGGTATTGTCGAGACGATTATAATGGTGTAACTTGTTAAAATAAAAACGTATTTTTTAGACGTATTTTAATTGATATACGAGTATATGTGTTAATGTGATAAGGGTGTAAAACGAAAAATTAAAAAGTAAAGTACCTAAAGTAATTTATTAACTAACTCTAAGGGTATAAAATGTAAAATATAAATTAGAAATTGTGAAAATGTCTTGGCAGAGGTTTTGGGGTATGGGGCGAAGGTTTGAGGTATGGGGCGGAGATTTTGGCCGGAAAGTGATTTTGAGGGTTATTTCGAGTATATTTTGGTTATTTTGGTAAAATAAAAAAGATTTTGATTATTTTGATAAATGTCATTTATAAAATGGTCATTTTAATTAAATTCCCCAAATGAAAACTCCTAATAGCTGAAAGTATTTTACATTTCCTATTTATCGTATTTTTTTTAATGAGTTATGTGGTTTAGCTTACTTCTTGTCTTTTCAAAAGTTGATTATTTTCTTGTTGGATCTTACTCCTAGGTATGTAATTATGTATGTAGATTTGGGATCACGTCAGCATGTTTTCGTGAGATCCGTGAGACAACCTTTTTACACTTGAAACTTCACAGCAAAAACACTATGAAGGTAAAAAAAATATGAATCTTTACAGTGTTTTTGCTATGAAGGTAACCTATATAGTTTTTTTGCTGTGAAGGTAACCTTCACAGTGTTTTTGCTTGTGAAGGTTCAGATTTTTTTTACCTTCACAGTGTTTTTGCTGTGAAATTTCAAGTGTAAAAAGGTGGTTTCATGGGTCTCCGACGGGTCTCACGGAAACAGGCTGGTCACACGTGAACCCATCAGATTTTTGTTACCTTAACAGTGTGTTTGCTGTGAAGTTTCAAAAGTAAAAAGATGGTCTCACGGAAACAGACTGGTCTCACATGAACCCAACCCTATGTATGTATATATATAAATATATATATATATATATAATTTGAATTTTTCAAAGTATACAACTATTTTTTTTTACGTACAAGTTTCAAAGACGTAATAGCCGATGAAATCCGCTTTCTCGGCATATATACTAGCTTCCTCCCCCAACCTCTCTCCTAATTGTCAGCTAGATTCCACACTTTCCCTTTTTACATTACAAAACAAAGAAACTTCATTAACGGAAAAAATCGTCGGAAAAAGAGTCTTATTTTGACAGATTCCGGCTAATCTCATCAACGTATAAAGTGTGGCCGCGATCATGATTACCGGCAGATTTTATTACCAATAGTTAATCCACAAGTAAGCCGTCACAAATTCATTGGAAATTACCTATGGAATATCCGGTAATAAAGCCTCTTTAACTTGTATTGTTTCTATGTGCTCCAGACCCATGTGAGATGTGAAGTGTGTGAGTTCTTGTTTCAGATAAATTTAGGAAACATCAACAGGCTTTAAGAAAATGACATAAATGATGGTGATGATGAAAGATAGGTGAATAAAAGAGCACCACTACACGAAAGAGGTTAATTAAAGTGGACAATTACAAAACAAATAAGTTTTACTTACAAAAATCATTGAGAAAAATTTATGTGGATAATTATTGACGGATCACACATAAAATACTAATGATTTCGGTAAAATCCGATGTTTTTAAAAAAATGCCAATGGATTACCCAAAAATTTTCCGGGTAATCTGTCACTGATTTGATTTACCTACCAACAATTTATTCACCAATTTTTGTGACAGTTTTGTAACGAATCACCGTTTAGTAACGAATTTTTCAGGAAAATGTTCATATGTAAAAATCTTCCATTTTAGTAGTCCACTATAGGAGAATTCTATTTAAAGATGGTGAAAAGAGTCTAAGATATCTCAGGAAGAAGATGAAAAGCACCATTTGTTTTAAACTCCTGGTCATTTTAATTTTTCACTCCTGTTTTACAATTAAGTTTTTTCTCATGAATGTGTATACATCTAATTTATATATATACATATATATATATAAATAGAGAGAGAGGGGTTCAAGGAAAACTTTCAAAAAAAAAAAAAACCTAGTAAGCATTCGGCTGGCCGGTATGAACATTTACATATAAATAATTGAAGTTGTTTCTTGGTTTTTATGTGTATGCATATGTGCATACCTGGAAAATTGGTTACAAATTACTTGTATGCATACCGTCCAGATGACGGTTACTAGGGTTTTCCATTAATATATATATATATACACATATATATATATAGAGTGGAAAGTTCAAATGTAAACTCAAATTTGGTTATAAACGTGAGTACAAATAATACTGCGACACATGTCATATTCAGACTGAATAATGAAGAAAACTATTCAGTCTGAAGATAGTATTATTCAGTCTGAATATAGTATTATTCAGTCTGAAAAATATTCAGCCGAGCCGAGCCGAGTGGAGTAGTAGGTTAATTGAATCGGGCTAAAAAATTTAATACTGGGCTCGAGCTCGATTAACTTTTCAATGTAGGGCTCGAGCTCAAGCTCGAATATTTCTTGAGTTATCGAGCTCGAGCTCGAATATTTTTTGAGTTATCGAGCTCTCGTTTATGGGTTCGAACTCGCGATCGATTAGCTTGTTTATCGGCTTGAGGTCGATAATTTTTATATTTTTTATTGTATGATTAATAAATATATGAGCATGTTTGACTCGAAAAAGGGGTATGTTTGAATGACTCGACTCGGCTCGAAATATTGAATCAAGTTTTTGAACGAGCCAAGTAGAATATTAGTGTTATAAAGCTCGGCTCGTTTAGTTAAGCGAGTTCTATTTTATGTTCGAGATCGACTCGAGCTCAAGAATTATTAAGCTCGAGATAAATGAACTCGAGCTCGAGTAGCTCGTTAAAAGCTCGAATCATTTACACCCCTGGGGGGGGGGGGGGTAAGGGAGAGCATATCACGTGTCCTCATTTGTCCCAATTCATTATCAATAACGAACACAATTTTTTATAGCATTCATGATAAATTTCTCATGAATATTTGGATCACGTGGTGCACTCTTGTTTATATCCAATTCATAATGGAAATTAGATTTGCAACTGAAAGTTAGTACCTATATATATATAATTAAGTTTAAATGAGAATGAAACTTATTTACGAGAATACGAGAATGACCAAATCATTAATGATTTTAACCTAATATATATATATATATATATATATCTATACTATATTATAAAGCATTTGACAAAAAACTCTTAAAAACCATTTTTTATGCATGTAGTACTATTTATTGATGAATATTACTTAAAATTCAAGATTACAAGTAAATTGTGCATAAGTACAATTTATTAAAGCTTCATTTCCGAATTCGTGTAACTAACTGCATATAAACATAATCAAAATACAGGATAAACATCTCATTTTAAATATAAAAAATCTAAAATATAATTAGGATAACAATTGGTTTCTAACAGAACTCTTAATTATTATCTTTATAACCAAAAATAAATTATTTCGTAATTAAACCTAAATTAAATTATAACAAAAAAACTAAACTAAAGAAATTACATAAGAAAAATAATTTATAAATGAAAAATTAAAACCGTTTTCTTAAAACCATTATAACATCGATAGAGACAAAAAAAACATTAAATTCAAGATGTATCTCGCTGCATTGCGCGAGTACATTTCTAGTATATTATAAAGCATTTGGCCAAAAACTCTTAAAAACATATTATTATGCAATAGGTACAATTGATTAAAACATAATTACTTAAAATTCAAGAATACAAGTTATACATACATTGGTACAACTTATTAAAGCTTCATTTTTTAATTCGTGTAAATAACTATACAACTAACTATATAGATAAACATCTAATTTTGAATATAAAAAATCTAACATATAATAAAGATAATCATTCTACTCTAACAAAATGCTTAATTTATTATATTTATAAAAAAATTATAGTATTAAACCAAAATATATTATTTCATTATTAAACCTAAATTATAATTTAAAAAACGGAATTAAAAAAAGTACACAAATAAAATCGTATTATAACATTGGTAGAGACAAAAAAATAAAATAAAACATTAAAATTAAGATGGATCTCGCAGCATTGCACGAGTACCCTTCTAGTATATATATATATAGAGAGAGAGAGAGGGGCAAGTTCATGCGAGAACAGTAACAATTTACGAGAATGCGAGGACAATTCTAGCCAATCATTTTGTACATGAAATTTATATTAAATCATAAATGATTTAATATTATGTGGGATCCACATCATATGTGGTCCACAATTTGTTCATTTGTTCCTTTAAGGAGAGGTGGTTCTCATTTGATTCCTCCCCTATATATATATATATATATATATATATATTCAAACGAGAATGAAACTTATTCGCGAAAATACGAGAATAACAAATCATTAATGATTATATCATAACATCACGAACAAAAACACTAATGATTTCCCGTGACTTACCATGCGGCTTCAAAGTCACGCGTGTCCCTTGGACACACGTCGACTCCCCATTAATGTATAGTCATTAATGATTTTGGACAGTTCTCTTATTTTCTTAAATATGTATTATTATCGTATGAACATATCTATATATATATATAAAGAGAGAGAGAGAGAGAGAAAGAGATTTATGCGAGGACGGTAACAATTTACGAGAATGCGAGGACAATTATTAGTCAATCATTTTGTACATGATATTTTTAATGTACAAAATTATATATGATTTTGTACATGAAAAAAATTGCATGTATAAAATGATTGACTGAGCATTATCCTCACATTCTCTTAAGTTATTACCGTTCTCGCATTAACCTGCCCCCTCTCTCTCTCTATATATATATATAACAATATAGCTTAAGGTAAAGTTAATAATAATGGTATGAAGCTCAAGCTCCAACGTGCATTAGATTTCCTTCTAACTTGGGTTAACACAAACTAAATGGATCCAAAACTTATGTTTTTTTTAATTATATATGGTTATTATATATAACGACCCAAAATGACAAGACACACACTAAATTTCGCTTTTACGTTTTCAATCGTTAAGCCTAAGATTATCATGTTGTTGTAACTAAATTTACCATTGTGTTTTGTAAATTCAAAAACAAAGATTACAACCTTCTGTTGATTTTTTATAATTTATTCATAAGTTTTATAAATATAATGATTATTTTTTAACGTAAAGGTTGGAGAGAAACATCCACTGATTTGGTAGATATGATTTGTAGATAAGGGCCCTATAAAGCCATTATTCAACAACATGGTTGCTTAGAATTATGTACTTTATGATATAAAAAATATTGAAGGCAAAAAAAAATTCTAATGAAGAAGATCCAAACAACATAGAAACAAAATTAGGGGACCAATGAAAAGAGAGGCTTTATGAATTAATTATCAAAGATGGATTAAAACTTAAAGCATAATTAAAGTAATAAATGAGAAAGCTCCTTTAAGGGACAAACAAAAAAGAAAAAAAAGAAATTCTATTAGCATATGGATCCAAAAGATGTTTTCCATAAATCAAAGATAGGGATGGATGTAGGTTAGACTTTGCATGGCCAGTTGTTTCTCATCGACTACGAAAAGAAACCCCAATTTTAACCACACTTTAGAAAAACAAATTTGCATTAAAAGGAGAGAACAGCAACACTCGTCTTTTCTCTTTCTTCCCTTCTTTTTCATTTGTGGAAACCAGATCTACTTCAAAAAGGGCATACACTTAGTATTGAAATATACCCTAAAATAACGTTGTATTTTTTCTTCTTAAATAAAATGACCTAAATTAAAGATGCTGTAATTTGGATTATATATTTATGTATTATTATAGACATGCTCATGAATGGATGGTGATTAAACACATCATTGGTATCCAATATGGTTTTTTGAATATATATTTTAGAAAATTATAAACTATAAATTATGTTTATGTTTATAATTATATAAACATGAACGTTCTAATTTTTTTGGAGGCGTTGTTATATCCAATTTTTTTGATTTTTTTGACAGGAAAATGATCTTTTACTCCAACCAAAACCTAACGAGGTGCTAGGTAACACCGTTATTCCAATTATCCCAACATAAATCTCTACCAATATTTACAGAGAATCGGAGATAGATGTTAAGCTCAAAAGTGGGCTAAATCTAAAAGGTTAACAATATGAACCTAAACCTAAACTACTAATAATTTGAATCTAAACCCAAATAATTAATAAGTTGAATATAAACAATTTTGGTTATAACTTTATAATACGGGTTGATGAAACACCCTAAACACATGTAAAATTAGGCTCTAAAATATTAGGAATCCCATTCAAAATCTCAAATTTAACATATCAAGGGACGACCAAAGCGGTTTTACTGTTGTTATGTAATTTGATAAGATTGGAGTAAAATAGTAACTTCATGTGCAGTGGGTTTCGATTATTTCTTTATAATATTTAGGTTATATATAAGTTTAAACGCCTTAAAAAGGTTAAATATATTATTACATCTTGACGGTTTAAAAAGGATATATAATTATATACAGAAAAGCAAAACTCCATTAAGAATAGTGGAGAAAGGAAGAAGTAGCAGTAGAAGTGACTAGTGATATTCATGGGTTAAGAAGAACTTGAAAAAGGAGGGGAACATAAAGGCTGTTGGATCACATGCACATCACCTTCCTTTCTTCTTCTCATCTCGTCTCTTCTTTTCATACTGTTTATGGCTCATATTATAACCATTAATTAATTAGTAAATAAAAATAGAAAAACAAAAAGGGTGTAATTATATAAAAGGTTCTCCAAAACCAACCATCATATCCAGGCTTCTGATCCATATATATGCTGCTGCTCATCATCCTGTATTCTTCTCCATTAAAAGGTGTACCCCATTGACAAACATCATACTGCACAGTTAACATTTCATGGAACATAATAAACGAAATCAAATACGAGATCTTTGTTACGTGAATGATCATAATAGCTACTTGCAGAGGCATGCTACAATGATTTTCCCGTTTCAGTTTTTAATATTCCTAAGTTTCAGAATCTTTTATATATAGAAATGTGTGTGTATATATATATACATATATAGATAGATAGATAGATAATAGGTATTTAAAGAGAAGTCTAACGACTATCGGTACAGACTACAGAAGAACGCTAGTAAGCTGTTGGCAGTAACCTTATAGGTATTGATTCCATTAATAATTTATCAAAAACCATTGTTGAATATATAAGCATAATTATAATGATCTTCAGAATGTCAGTACTGAATTTAAAAAGAAAAAGAAAATCATTTTTGAAGATAGACAACGTTAGTAAACATTCATTGTAATAGTTGTTTTTGATTATTTGTAGGTAGATTGAAACCTACGTACAACAAAGTATGTTTAGTGTTAATTATATAAATATTTTTTGGAAACCAAAAAACACAACTATTTTTTATGACAAAGTATGTGTAGTGTTTATATAAATATTTACCAACAAATAGAACAATATAATTAAGAAATTGTAATTATAATAAGGCTACATAATTGATTTTGTTTTTATACAATTAGCAAACTATAAAAAGAAGTCTATAACTAGCTAGCTACAAACATTTGTCCTATAAATCTGCATTTCTAAGTTTATTGTTTATAACAGCATCTCCAACAGGTTTTTTTTATAATTTTTTTAAAATAGAGAACCAAAGTTAAAAATTTCTAATAGAATTATATTCATCTTTAACAAATTTTATATTTTAGAGATTTTGAGACAAATTATATTAATTTAATATTCTTTAATTTATCATCCCAATACACTTTTAATTTTTTTTTATATAAAATGATAAAAATTCAATCTTATTGGTGACAATGGTGAGATGGAATAAAATAACAATTTATCTTTCATATCATCAAGTTTTAGAGAATTTCTAAAATTGAAAAAAATTCAAGTTTTTTCTATTATAGAGAACAAGATTGCAAAGCTGCTGGAGAGGTTTATAAAACAAAAATCAATTTTTTTTTCTATTTTAGCAAAACTGTTGAAGATGCTCTAAGTAAATTGTTTTTTGAAATGATGTGTAGGGATTCAAAAACTTGTATGAGGTGGTGATGCAGTAGGAAAATGTGAAATGTTCGACAAATTTATAAACAAAAAAGGATAACGTGGAATTCGAAAAAAAAAACTCTTACAAATGTAGAGATAAAACTCTAAAGGCTTGATTTATTAATCATCAACTCAATTGAAAGAGAAAGAGTAAATCTTATTTATAAGTTAAACTAACTAAACAATTATTTAAATAATTAATAGAAGAGAACTAGAAAATAATCATAATCTAATTGGGAAGCAAATTAAAAAGTAAAAGAGTTATCAAAAGGAAATGGAATAAGTTGAGATCTCGTCTAAGGCATATGCGGATGACTAGGTGCATGACCATGGTCCCATGGTTAGTTGTGTGAAAGACTGTTTTCCGTCTTCGATTCAGGATTTTTAATATAAATCGTGCTTCATCGAGCCTACTTCCTTTTCTCCCATTGATCCTCAAAATTGTCTTTTAACTCTAGGCTACATGCTACATCAAGTGGAGTTGAAGAAGAAGCAAATTTTTTTTAATATAAATCGTGCTTCTTGGAGCCCAGTTTCTTTACTCCTATTGATCCTAAAAAATATCTGTTAACTCTAGGCAACATGCTACATCAGATAGAGTTGTAGAAGAAGCAAAACGAAATTTAATACATTTAGGACTATAAATGTTGAATATGAGAGGATGATTAGTGACTTAGATATTAAAGAGAGTAGTTAAAAAGATGGTCGACATTATAGCTTATATAAATGTTAAACTCTTATAAAAGTACGTACCAATAACATACTTTCTTTGTTTTTCATGTTAAAAAGTCACACCAAATTGTCAAATCAATGCTTATTAATTAAGTATTTTCTATCATAAAAGGTGAACCTTCTGAATGGAAAATGAATAGCAAAACAATTTTGCCACTTTGCTGTCACAAGTTCACAACCAATTCAAAAAATATATCCCTCGACTTTATCTATGTTTGATATATGAAATTGTATAGAGGTGTAAAAAATTATATACATTCCAACTCAATGTATTTTTTTTGATTCCCTCGATCAAATTTTTTTATTGAACTTATATTACGAAGGTATATATAGAGAGAGGTAAAATCTTTTGTTAACTTTGAATATACTATCAATTTTGTAAATTTATTGGACCAATAATATTCATTCTTTAATAGAAGTCACTTTAAATGTTTGATTTAATGATGAAGTGTAAATAGCTAATTTTTATGTGCAAATTATTTATATGGTATTTAGTTAGATGTTATAAACGAGATTCATTCTTATACGTAAGTTACTTGAATGTTTTTAGGAATCATAATCATATCATCAAGAGTATAGAATGATTATGTTAATTTTAACGTGAATACTGGTTAATCAAAGTGAACATATTGCAGGTGCATATATGAAATGCTCTCAAAATGCACTCAACTTGTTCACCATATTAATTTGAATTGCATTTAACAAATGATGTTCATAAGAATATGTTCATAACCATATATAAGGTCTTCAAAAGAATGTGCTCATAGGTGTTTATAAGGTGTTCATAACCATAAGACATTCATATGATTCTCCTCATAACCATATGGTATTCATAGGTGTTCTAGAAGATTTTTAGTAGGTGTTCATATGTCATGATCTTTTTTACAAATACCCATGTTCAGAAATATTCACCAATGTTGATTTCTCTTAAGTTTTTCATTTACTATAAATACGTCATGACTAATTTAATCCGTAGATTTCAAGTATTAAGGGCTAAGATTAGCTCGCATAGTTAACACCATATTTTGGTTAACAAAAAAATCAACCCATACACACACACACACACACATATATATATATATATATAAGGGAGTGATCAAATGAGAACCACCCTTCTTAAAGGAACAAAGGAACAAATTGTGGACCACATATGATGTGGGTCCCACATCATATGTGATCCACAAGTGTCATTTTGTTTATTTAAAAATGCAAAGTTCTCATTTGAATTTTCCTCTCTCTCTCTCTATATATATATATATAGGGAGGTTCAAATGTAAACTTTGCATTTTTAAAGGAATAAATAAACACCATTAGAACCACATATGATGTAGATCCTACACAATATAAATCAGATATGATTTAAATTGTGTAGGATCTACATCTGATTTAATGGTGGGCCCCATTGAATGAAATATGATTTTATATTGTGTGTGACCCACATTATATGTGGTTCTAAATGTGTTCATTTGTTCCGTTAAATGCGGGGTGTTCTTGTATGATCTCTCCCCTATATATATATATACATAGAGGTTGGTTCATTTACAAACTGCTTCAAATCAATATAAAAATAATTTTTTTCAATATTTTTTTTCATCAAATGCTATAATTTAAGATATTATTGTGCATATGTTTGTTTCACTATATGAAAAAAAATACATGTGAAACTTTTATATTATGAAACAAATACATGTGAAACTTTTTCATAAAAAAATATATGAGAAACTTTTAACTTATGAAAACAAATACATATGAAACTTTTACATTATGAAACAAAGATATGTGAAATAATATTTTAAATCATAACATTTGATGAAAAAAAATCATGAAAAAATCATTTTTATATTGATTTGAAGCAGTTTGTATAGTTTGTAACATTCATTCAGTTTGTAAATGAATGAACGTCTATATAAACAAATCCATCATCTGTTCCCAGGGTGTTGGTGATTTTAGTGTCACCGGTCCATTTATGTGATTGGAAATAACATGATATTTATATGAGTTTTATATTGTGATCTAATTCAAGGTAGGTGGTGCGGAGTGTACGTTTGTTATAAGACGAGTATGAACCCGGTAACAATTGAATACAACAAGGTTCGACTGGAACCCAGTCAATCTCGACTGGTTCCATTCAACCTTTGTGAATTTGGGTTGACATCCTCTGGAATACTCGACTGGGCCAGTAGAACCAGTCAAGTCTATACTGGTTTCGATGCTTATATCCTCTAGAAGACTTGATTGGGCAGTCGAGTCGGTCGAGCTGTAATTAGACTTGGAGTAAATGTGGAAAATAAGGTTCAAAATGTTGCTTATACATAAGCTCTTAGAAGCTTTTGTATTGGGATTCAGAAGTTGCTTATACAGAAGCTCTCATAAGCTTCTGTATTGGATTCTGAGGTTTCTTATACAGAAGCTTCTGTATGAAAACCGGAAGTTCTGGCCTGGTCTTCTGGAATACTCGACTGGGCCAGTCGAGTCGGTCAAGCCAGTCGTGATCTGGACTTGGTTTTGCATGAAATACCAGAAGCTCTGGTCTGGTCTTCTGGACTTAGAGTTTCTGAATGAAAGACCAGAAGCTCTGGTCTCGACTCTGATCAGTTATTTGACTTATTTCTGAACGGTTACAATGCATTAAATGTGCAGTTATTTAACAGTTACAAGAAATTGTATAACTTACCACTACTCCTTAATTTCAGCCATGATTATAATTTCGGTTACGTTATGTTGAGTATAAATAAGAATTTATACTCATGATTTAGATACGGTGTTTTGAACAATCCTACGATACTCTCCAGAAAATTTGCTCTCATTTTAGTGCTTAAGAACGAAAGTGTTTTGAGTCTTATCCTAGATTAAATTTCGTGAACCCAGGCATAGGGTCGAAATATCAATTCAGAAAGTGTTTCACTCGATTCTCATTATAATCCAGTGATCGATTACCATTGTATGCCTACCCTGTTCCAACACAGGGTACAACGGCGAAAGCAGTGTACTGTCGGATAAGAAAGCTTGCCTGAAAATGTCGCCGAAAAGTCGAGTGCAGTAGAGAGAAATCGAGTGATGTGTTGTGTATTAAGAATGAAATTAAGGACCCTTTTTATATCGTGAATCAACACTGATGAAACCGACGATATTAAATGATAACTAAACGAATGAATTATGAGCTTTAATTCAAAGATCATAACCGAAAACATTTTTATTAAAAAATCAAAACCGAAATTATTTTGAAATTTCAAACATATTACAGTTACAAAAATTAAACTAGGTCGAAAATTTTAGCAAAACAGGCCTGTGCAAACTCGAGATTTCGGAGTAGCATTCGTGCATGCACACAAGCTAGGTCGATTTAGCCTACGAAATCGCCAAATCGCACCAACCGTTGCGCGCGGGTAGGTGTTGGAGGAAAAACCAATCAAGAGCTTGTAAGCTCATTCCACTATTTTGGTTATAAACCACACAAGATTTACTCCTCCACTAATGTGGGACACATCCCACACCCATCTTATATTTGCTAATTTTAAATCCAAATACTCAACTTTAAGCATCGATATCTCATTCACACTTGCTTCGTTTTGTACACATAATATATGGTTTCGAAGCTCTCATATAGGAGAACATAAACCCACTAAAAGTTTATTATATATATATATATATATGTTTAAATGTGTCCAAAGTTAGTAAAAATCCATAATTTTTAACTAAATTTCCAACAGACTTTGATAATACTATTTGTCCGTTATGTAAGCAGGTCGTGGAGACAGTAGATCATACCTTTTTCTTGTGTCTTAAAGGTGCTTTAAGAGTTCAAAAACCCTGTTTTAACAGGTATCAAATGGGTTTCTATCTTAACGTGAATCAAATGGGACGAATAGAGCTTACCTACGGCACCTGGCTTTCTCCGACGCATGATGTCTCTACTTCGATTTAGAGAAAACAGGAAAGTTGGTGGCCATTTTCTTTCTCTTCTTTTCATTCATTTGGAGTGGCATTGGAAAGAATAAATATGACCCACGTCTCTTCATTGAATCATCAATGCTTGGAGGTTATGTTTATTACTTGCTATTCTATATGGAGCATCTAGAATTAGCTGCTTTCGAAAAAAAATTAGAGCCAAAGGACGTTACTTTTGATTTGATTATTGATAACTCTTTTAGATGGATGTTGGATAGGCATCAGGCGGGTCTAAAAGATGTGTTATTGTGGAGAACTTGTCTTTTTCGTTGTTTAGACTTAGACCCTCTGTAATTCCTTCCGCTAGACTCTGGCTAGCTTTCTAACGAATTGCCGTTTTCAAAAAAAATATTTAAAGGTTAAAGTGTCAATTACCTAAAGTCGGTAGTTATTTTGCTTTAAAAATAAAAGTTAAATATGAGTTTTAAAGGTTTTCAGAAAGTCTTAATTTCTACTTTCAAAATCTTTGTTATCATCATATATGACAATATTATCTTTACTCTAATGTTTTAATATATTATTTCTGACTAGTACTTCTCCTTAATCTACGGAGTTCTATGATCTTTAATTAAATAAAGAATAGAAACAAAACCCTAATTGAAAAAGATTTAAGAGGAAAAACATTTGAGGTAGGTCCCAAAATATATCATCCCTGCAATGATTTTATGCAGATATATGGATGAAGAAGACGACCCCTCTCTCACTTCCATTATTGTAAACAAAGCAATTTGCTTCAAAAGTCGAGCATGACATTGCAACTTCCTGTTCATTATGATTGATTGGGAGAATGAATATGTCATCATCATCATTTATTTTTATTTGCTTTTTTCCTATTTTCGGGGAAGATAATTGTGGGAAAATAATAGCTATTAATTGATAATTGATCTTATTAAAGAAAAGTTATGTATCATCACTGAATCATTTGATTTGTTATTCCTTTCATCTCTCAATTATGATTTTTTTCTTCATATTGCTTGTTTTACACAAAATATTATAACTTTTATCAATTCTATAATTGGTTCAATTCTTATTGTCCACTTAAAGAATATTTACGAAGGCAAACTCTAATTAATGACAAGACACAAATACATTTTGTCGGTCAAAAAAACCTTGTTTCGACCGAAAAACCTGCTAATTTGATGTTCATGAATAGTGTGTCATCAAATTTGTGGTTTGTTACTATTTCAACGTTAACAATTTTTTTTATATTTTATTGTTTATACGTCTTCGGTCTCAGAATAAATATAATGGTCGATAATATTTTATTTACTTTTATCTCAAAATAAGTATCAGGTTTTCAATGTAGAAAACTGAATTTAAATTTATAGTTTTTCAGGGTTTTGATTGATATTTTGTATAATATATGTAAGAGGATTTAGTGGATGGAAATGTAATTGATACTTTTGTAAGCATGTTAAATACATGCATATACCAAATTTAATCTTTTAAATATAGGATTTCTGGCTGATTTCCTTTTGAAACCCGACAAATAATCCCCGATAATCTGTTGGTAATTAATAATTCACTGAAAAACCATCCATTGGTTTGTGTGCAGTTTGTGGTCCAATAACTATTAGATGCCAGATTTTTTCGACGGATTTGTTATTGGCTATTTGAAAATAAAAGCCATTGGAAAGCCATTACTAATCTCTGTAGGAATATCGTCGGTAGTTTATCGATATTCAATGAACAATTTTATTAAGCAAAGTATTACAATCATGGTTTAGTGATGTATTATTAACAAATTTTCCATCAGTAATACCTTGAAAGCTAACAGAAAATGTTATCAATAATGTATTTCAGACTCACTATCAATGTATCATTATGCTCGTGATGGTAATGTTCTTCTTAGTGCTTTCGAGACTCGATTTTTTGTAAAACGGTTAGTATGACTGAGTTTTGACCAAGTTTTATCTTGATTTTTTAGGCTCTAAAATCATTTCAAACGACTATGCTAAAATAGAGTTTTTGAAGATTTATGTTGTATTTTTGCTCCAACAACTATTCTATAACATATGATATAGAGAGAGAGAGTGTGTAGATATCTCCAAAATGGAAGAAATCTCTAAAATTATATATTTTAGAGAGAAAACTAATATTTAATTCTTTCTCACCAATAATAAACAATGAAATTAAGTGGTTAGAAAATAGAGAAATAATACTTTATTAATGCATTGAATATTTTAAATAATATAGTTAATAATAAAATTGTTAAAATGGAATAGTTGTTGGAGTTTGGTGTAATTTCTTTACCATATTTTAACTTTTAATACTCTATTTTCGAAATTTTATAGCATAGTTATCGGAGATGGAAAAAGATACGTATCATCAGATTTTTTGCATGCTTGCCCTAGTCTTGTGCAATAGCGGAACACGGGGCTTGTAATCCCCATTACCTAACTGATGGTTTTAACCGTCGTGAGTGACAGAAAGCAATATGTTACGAAAGTGCAAGCTCGAGGGGTATTTTGGAATAAAAAAATCATAGAGACTAACTCAAAAAAATAAAACCACAGGCACCAAATTCGTAATTTACTCTAGTTTTAAGCAGTATATGATCATATTAATTAAATGGTAGTTTATATAACGTTTTATAATACATTGTAATTTGAATAATTTCACCGGTATTAGTAAGTATTTTTCAAATATTATTTATAAACTAAACAAAAAACAACAAATATGTCATTAAATAGCCAATATCATTTATCATTACTACGTTTAAATTACAGAATCACATTTGATAGACATAACGGGTTAGATATTCGGATTAATCAAAAAAAATCATTCTTCGTTAATTAACAAATTTAATTCTTTCCATAAACACTATTCCAACCACGCCCGGGCCATTAATTAAAATTCTTATGCTAATTCACAATTAGGCTAGTACATATGTGGGCTCTAATTAAGTTATCTAGATTATATGGCTTCAAGTTTCAATATGCAAGCTTTATAAAGATGTCATTTGTATGTGTGCATTATTAAACAAAAGACTTTTGTCTATAGACTCTTTCGTACGTAGAAATCTGTCGCTAAAAAGTGATTCCTCACAAAACCGTTACAAACGTTGGTGGGTAAATTACTGGTGGGTAATTCAAATCAGTGATAAATTACCCAGGGATTCTCTGGGTGATCCATTGGTATTTTCTCAAAAATTATCGAATTTTACCGAACCATTGGTATTTTCTGGGTGATCCATGGGTAATCACCGACGGAAATTTCTCTGAGTAATTTCTCTGGAAGGTCTTCATCTCATCATGGAAGGAATCGAAATCGGTCCATATTTCACATTTGTTATATGCAGATGACACCCTCTTTATCAATAAATGGTCGATAGAAGACGGAAAGAACCTAATTTGAATTCTTCGATGCTTCTTTCTTGCTTCTGGCTTAAAGTTGAACTTGTCAAAAAGCATCATGTTCGGTAAAGGAGTTGGAGCGGAAAAGGTTAACAGAGCTGCATCAGACTTTCATAAAATACTTTCGAAATGGAAGTTAAAAGCTCTGTCCTTTGGGGGTAGAAATGTTCTTTCACAAGCTGTTTTGGGCAGCTTACTTGTCTTTTTCCTATCTGTATTCAAGGCCCCAAACGCAGTCATTACTATATAAGCTTGAAAAAATGCGAAAGGATCTTTTCTGGGGTTTCGAGGATGGAAAAAGTAAAATCACTTGGGTTAAATGGGGATCAACGACCAGAAGTAAAGACAGTGGAGGCTTGGAAATCGGTAGCATTGCTGCAACCAACGTTGTTTCTTGCCAAATGGGCATGGAAGTTCAAAACTGACTCGGCTGCGACATGGGTAAAAGTAATCAAAGCGGTCCACGACACGAACGGGGGGCTTGATACCGTAATAAATGGTGTTAAGGTGGATGGCCAAGGACCTTGGCAAAAAGTAGGAGCTGCCTTAAATAATCTAATTAACCTTGGTTCTCTTTTGATGATTTATGCATTAAGCAGGTTGGAAACGGACGAAATATGTGCTTCTGGACGGAAAACTGGTCAGGAACTGGAATCTTTTAGGAAAGGTTCCCGAGAGATCTCGAATTGGACAGGAATCCAAGAGCCACCGTTGCAGATTGATTAGACATGAACGACTACAAAAGGGACTGGCGAAGGGAGCCGAGAAGCGGTCGTGAATTGACTGAGGTGGAGCAAATGTTGGAGATCATGAAATCAGTTGATATCACAGAATCGAAAGACAAATGGAGGTGGACTCTTACACAAGATGAGATCTTTTCGGTCCAATCCTTGAGAAGAGAAACTGAAAAACTGCATCTTGGAATTGGAACGCGTAAGACCCGCTGAAATATTATGGTTCCCGCAAAGATTAATATTTTTTTTAGAGAATGCATCTCAATCTATCAAAAGTAGATTGGAGCAGATCGGAGTGGACCTCGATAACACAGTATGCCCTTTCTGCAAGTCCGAGATTGAGACGGCTGAACATATTTTTTTAGATGCTCCCGGGTGATGGCGATTTGGGAAAGGGTTCAAAGATGGTGGAACTTTCCATTTTCCTCCTTCAACTCGGCGGGGTCGGCTTTAGAAGGTATCGATAATTTTCGAGGTTCTAAGGCATTCAAAACGGGTGTTGAGACAATTTTTATGATCACTTGTTTCATTACCTCAAAATGCGACTTAGGCAACAAATGCAAAATGTTGCCTAAGAGGGGTTTATGTGTTGCATAAGCCTTAGGCAACATACATATGCTGCCTAAGCGTTGTTACCTTCTCTATGTTGCATTAGAACCAAGGCAACATAGACAAACATATATATGTTGCCTAAGCTGACTCCTTAGGTAACATTTAAAAGGTAACGTTGTCTAAGTAAAAAACATAAGTTGCACCATAAGGAAACATTCGGTTTATGCACGTGTTGCCTAAGATAGCATCTTAGACAACATACTCTATTTGCATATGTTGCCTAAGGTATCATCTATAACAACATACTATATTTGCATATGTTGCCTAAGGTATCAGCTAAGACAACATCTTCTATTTGCATATGTTGCCTAATGTATCAACTTAGATAACATACTCATCAAACATATGGGACATGCCTTGTACCCTTTCGTCTGAATACCACCTAACATTCCCAACCCCGGAAAATCACTAATGGTCCACATCATGGCAACTTTCATCATAAAGTACTCTTCCCGTATCGATCCCATGTCCTAAAACCAGTCTCCTAAAGAATTTTAAGCTCATCAATCAGTGATCTCATAAACACATTGAGACATTTCCCTGAGGATTTTGGTCCCGATATCAACATCGTTAGTATATTAAATTCCTTCTGCATGCACATTAAAGAAGGCAAGTTGTATGGCATCACAACAATTAGACCTGGCAAAAACTGACACGACACGCTAACCCGACACGAACTCGACAAGAATTAAACGGGTTTGGGTAATACATTTAAGCCCGTTTAAGTTAACGGGTTTGACACGACACGACATGAAAATTAAACGGGTAAGGTTAGGGTCAAAAATTTCAACTCGAAAATGACCCGAATAACCCGTTTATATTAGGACCATTTCACCCTTAGGCAAATAACGTCAACAACCCACAGTTTATAGTTTTTTTAACAAACTATATGCTAAATAATAATAAAAAGTGACTATACATTCTATATAGACCTGACAAAAACTGGCACGACATGCTAACCAAACACGAACTCAACACAAATTTAATGGATTTGGGTAATATATTTCAACCCATTTAAGTAAACGGGTTGACACAAAAACGACACGAAAATTAAATGGGTTGATACAACACGACACGAAAATTAAATGGGTCGGGTTAGGGTTAGACACTCTCAACCCGTTTAACTTTGAACCCGACACGACACAACACGTTTGCCAGGTCTAACAACAATTGACCAAAGGCTATAAGGAGTAACAGAAGCCCCGAAAGGACTAAACCTATCAGTCGATAAAGCGAGACGAACGTTTCTAAGGTCACTTGCAAATTGAGGATATGACCTATTATGTGTCAAGGAGTACAAATCTATTAAAACCATTTACTTGTCAAAAAATATAGCTATATTAAAAGCATTTACGTGTCAACAAGTATATTAAAAACATTTACCTATCAAAATCTTTCCATATTTCACCATCGGCTGGGTGTCTTAATACATCATCGTATGGGGACGTTTCTCTTTTACCATGCCATCACATATCATCGTACGAACAATCTTCATTGGTACTTTGTTAGCGTCGTCTTCATATCTTGGCAATCCACATACGGGGCACTGGCCATGCCCGTCACCCTCTTTATAGTATAAGAAACAACCATTTAAACATGCATGGATAAGCTCATACCCCATCCCAATGCCTTTAAGAATCTTTTTCGCCTCTGCATATGATTTAGGAAGTTTGTTTGGAGTAGGCCTTAAAGATTTTTGAAACCCCAAATGCTTATCAAATGCCTTGCTAGAAATTTCGGTTTCTTCTTTTAGAGAAATTGCTCTTAGAAGGGCACCCAAGGAAGTTTCTATACAACCCTCATAAAATGGAGTATTTGTTTCCGCTGCCAGTCCCGAATAGGCATCAATGACTTTGGAAGCAACAATGTCCACATCACAAACTGGATTACCCGCCTGGGTGATTGATTCATTATCATTGTACCGCTCACGAAACGGAAATGCATCTTCCACAAAATTTACAATAGGATTAACGCTATGACTCGAAGACGCTCGATCTCGTATCATATTCAACTTTTGTTGCGATGCAGTAGGTATATTTGCAACCTCAACGTGTTGATCCCACACAGTATAATTTTTCATTATACCAACATCTTTCAAATGAAATTTTATATCTGGCTCATTTTGAAATAACATGTTGCAATAAGTCTATGCATGGGCATTTATAATAACCATTACAACTCGTTATTATAAATGCATATATTCCTAAAATGCATTTTTCCTCGAATCTTCTTAAATCCATCCAACTTTTGTCCACATTTTCTGTCATATCTATATGTGAAAAATATGTAAATGGATATGGTAAGAGCTAAAGGTATTTTTAGAAACGCAGTAATCCAAATTTACATGAGATAAACATGAAATAACTAAAAAAATTAGACAAAATACGATAAAAATTACCTAAAAATCTTTAAATATTTTTTATGATGAAAACATTTGTTGGAAGCCAAACCTCGCCAATATATCCAAATCACGTCCTAAGCTCTTAGAAACAAAATGATGGAACTGGAGATGAAATGTTGGAAATGAGGGAACTATCAATATTTATAATTGGTTTTGATCTTAGACAACATAGAAATAAGAATATGTGTTGCCTAAGACATATCTAAGGCAACAAACACAATAGTTTATCTGTTGCCTAAGTAAATCGTCATAAATCTACCATACAATGCTAGTTGTCAACTTTAAAACTCTTACCAACCTTAAAACAGTCAAATGTTTGTAGTTATTACATTTTTTTATCTTAGGGAACATAGAAACAATAGGATATGTTGCCTAAGACAAATCTAAGGCAACATACACAATAGATTATATGTTGCCAAAGTAAATTGGTATAGAACAATCTCGTACAATGCCGGTTGTCATATTTAAACCATCAATTTTTACCTTAGTCAACATAGAAACAATAGTATATGTTGCCTAAGACAAATTTAAGGCAACTTAGGTTAATGTGTTGCCTAATATCACACTTAGACAACATATATTTATGCTTTGCCTAAGAGGAAACTTAGGCAACAGATAATAGCTTTAGTTGTCTTAGTGTATCTTAAGCAACATAGGCAATTAGCATTTGTTGTCTAAGACAACATTTGGTGTAGTGTTTCTCCCTATGGCGTTTCCGCAATAAATTTCTTTTTGATAGGATCGTGCCTAGTCTTAGTGTCCTGTTCGATTTTTTCATCGAGAACTCTTTTAGATGGGTGATCTATAGGTGTAAGGGGAGCCGAAAAAAATTCATTTAGTGGAGTATATCTCCCATCTCTTGTCTTGGTTCCATGTAATTTTCCATTTTTGACAGCTTCTGGGTATCCTTTTTATAAGAATATTGTTGCTTCTAAAAAGATATAATAAGTTGACTAACTGAAGGACATTTTAAAATTAATTTTGATATGCGTAAGCAAAATCATGTTAATTTTCGTACAATCAAGAAAAAATAGCTTGTTTGATTGATCCCTTCACATTTTCTTTCAAATGGTAAATATGTCGCATCACAGTACATGAAACAATAAACTGATAGAGATACATCATATCTCACCAAATCACCCTCTTAACTAACTTGATCACCAAATCATCCTCTTAACTACAATTGATCACAATCCCATGATTTACTATGTAATCATATCTCTAATTTTATTCATTGTAATTATTAGTGTAATCCTCTAAGATAGTTTCAATCTTTTCTATTTTATTTTGATTCTCAAATTGTATATATAAATATGTACTCTTGTAAGTTGATCAATACAAACTTTTCATTTCAATTAATATTTCTCTTTTATATGGTATCAGAGCATGAGGTCCATATTCTACCCACTTTTGCTATTTTTTTTCTTTTCTCCTAACACCGTCAATGGCATCCAACGAGTCATCTGTTATCCCCAACAATTCTGAACCTACCAAACCTTTTATCATAGTTTCCCTTTCCCATGTTCTTAAACTCACTCCAACCAACTATATCTCCTGGAAAACTCAACTTGAAGCCACTCTTCTTGGCTATGATCTTCATAAGTTCATAGATGGCTCTTCCCTTGCACCCTCTAAAACCATCCAATCTAACAATACCATTGTCACTAATCCCGCTTATACTACGTGGTTCCGGCAAGACAAGCTTATTCTTAGAGTTCTTGCCGGCACTCTTTTCGGCCTTCTCGTTCCTCTCATCTCGCAATGTGCTACCACCTATGATGCTTGGCAAACTCTTGCCAAAACCTATGCCAATCTCTCTAAAGTCCATCTTAAACAAATAAAAGACCATCTTCATAATATCACTAAAGGTACTCGCTCAATTTCTAAATACATGCAAGACATCAAATGTTGTACCGACCAATTAGCTTCTCTTGGCCGACCTCTTGACCCTGAAGACATAGTTGACAAAGTCCTTGACCAACTCAATGATCCCAACTATGATAGTGTTATTAATGTCGTTCAAAGTCGAGAAAACCCTATCACGTTTGATGAGTTACATGAAAAACTTATCAACCGTGAACTTTCTCTCAAACATAAAATAAAACCTTCAACTACTTTTCCCGCAACTGTTAACTATGTTGCTAAAAACCAAACTCGAAACTACCAAAAGCGTCCTTTCTCCCCTAATCCCAATCTTCTCCCTACTCCAAACCAATTTACGTTCACACCCGCTACTCGTCCTTCTCAACCATTCAAAGGTAAGTGTCAATGGTGTCGAAATTACGTCATTATGTCTCCCAATGTCCTATTTTCCGTTCCCAATTCCCAACCGCCATACTACCCTCCCACCCTTCAAACCCACCTATGGTTCCTCCTAATGCTCGCTCTCGGCCTTTTCATAAAGAATATCAATCTTCGATTCCTCGTGCATACACCACCACCACCACTAACGACCCTTCTGATGATTGGCTCCTTGATAGTGGGGCTACTCATCATGTCACCCACGATCTTGACAATCTTTCTCTCCATTCTCCATATGATGGTACCGAAGAACTAATTATTGGAGATGGCTCGGGTCTATCCATCTCAAACACGAGTTCCACTTCTCTCCTTACCTCTACTACTAAATTCAATCTTAATAATATTCTTCATGTGCCTATTGTTTCACGTAATATAATATCTATTTCTAAATTTTGTCGTGATAATAACTCTTTTATAACCTTCTTACCTTATTCTTATATTGTGAAGGATCTTCGCACGGGGGCACTTCTTCTTCAAGGTCTAACTAAATCCGGAATCTATGAATTTCATCCTACTCGTCCGACCGTTCACTCCATTCACCTACCATCCACTATTGATTGGCATCATCGATTAGGCCATCCCTCAAGTAATTTTCATTGTAACTCATGTGATTGTAATAAGAGCCATAAATTGCCATTTTACCAAAATACCGTTCAATCTAAAGGTCCTCTAGATTTTATTTATAGTGACGTTTGGACATCCCCAATACTTTCTTACGATGGATACAAATATTATATTATATTTGTTGATCATCATTCTAAATATGTGTGGTTTTATCCTCTAAAACATAAAAGTGATGTCACTTACACATTTAATAAGTTCAAACTTTTGGTTGAAAAATTCTTTGGTCGACCTATACTTACCATCTTTAGTGATAATGGTGGTGAATACATTGGTCTACGTCCCGTACTTGAATCACATGGAATAACTCATCTCACTTCTCCTCCTCATACACCGGAACACAATGGCTATTCGGAACGGCGTCACCGTCACATTGTTGAAACTGGACTCTCCCTACTCACTCACTCTTCCATGCCACACAAATATTGGCCTCTTGCCTTTGCTACTGCTTGTTACTTAATTAATCGCATGCCCACTCCTACTCTTCATCTACAATCTCCTTACTCTAAACTTCATGGACACCTGCCTAATTATCAAAAACTTCGTAGCTTTGGATGCCTTTATTATCCATGGCTACGCCCCTATATGTCAAACAAACTTGAGCCGCGATCCGCCCCTTGTGTCTTTGTTGGTTATTCCGCTACCTAAAGCGCTTACTATTGTCTTGCTCCCGACTGTCACAAAATCTATGTTTCTCGACATGTTAAATTTATCGAACATGAATTTCCCTTTTCCTCTTCTCTTAAAAATCCCTCACCACACACGCCTATCGATACCAATGAATGGTGTTCGTCACATCTACCTATTGTCTCCGATACCTTGACTACCATAACCATCCCCTTCCAACATCCACCACGTTCATCTTCTCCTCTCTCATCCATTGGTCGTTCCCTCTCTAGACATTCCTTTCTCTCGACATCCACATCCACCTCCACCTCCACCTCCCCCTCATCCTCCACCTCCACCTCCATCATGCCCTATCACTCGCCTACAAAACAAAATTCGCAAACTCATTACTAAATTGAATCTCCATGCTTCGCTTCAACCATCTTCTTCCGAACCTACTACCATCACTCAAGCCTTAAAAAGCCCAATATGGCGTGATGCCATGCAAAGTGAATACAATGCCTTACTCAAAAATAAAACATGGGATCTTGTTCCCCCTTCTCCTTCACAAAATCTAATTGGTTGTAAGTGGGTCTTTAGGACAAAGTTTATTCCCGATGGCTCTATAGACCGTTATAAGGCTCGCCTTGTAGCTAAAGGGTTCAACCAACGTCCTGGCCTAGACTACACTTAAGCTTTTAGTCCTGTAGTTAAACCCGCCATAATTCGTATTGTTCTTTCCATAGCCATAACATATGGGTGGTCTCTCCGTCAAGTTGACATTAATAATGCTTTTCTCCAAGGTTCTTTAATGGAGGACGTGTTTATGATCCAACCCCCTGGTTTTGTTAGTCAATCTCATCCTACACATGTTTGGAAACTTCGTCAAGCTATCTATGGCCTCAAACAAACTCCTCGAGCATGGTATAATGAGCTCAAATCATATCTGCGTCTCTGACTCATCTTTATTCACTCTACGCACAATAATGACATAATCTACCTACTTGTTTATGTAGATGATATCATTATCACTGGTTCCAATTCTACTTTCTTAAATACATTTATCTCTCAATTCTCCTCTCGTTTCTCACTAAAAGATCTTGGTAATTTATCCTATTTTCTTGGTGTTGAATTAATACCTCATCCTCATGGTTTCCTTCTTAGTCAACAAAAATATATTCAAGACCTTTTAACCCGTGCTCATATGTCTAATGCCAAACCTGTACCCACTCCTATGGTTACACATCCTCCTTTATCCACATACACTAGAATCTCTCTCGCCAACCCAACTGAATATCGAGCGCTTGTGGGCAGCCTACAATACCTCAGTTTAACTAGAGTTGACATCTATTTTGTTGTAAACAGGTTATCTCAATACATGCACAGTCCTATTGAAGAGCATTGGGCTGCTCTCAAGCGGTTATTACGTTATCTTGCAGGTACAAGTACTCAAGGTTTACTACTCCGGCGAGACTCGCCAAATACTCTTCATGCTTTCTCTGACGCTGATTGGGCGGGTGATAAGAATGATTACATTTCCGCAACCGTGTACATTGTCTACTTGGGTCGGAATCCTATATCTTGGAGTTCTCGTAAACAACGTACTCTTGCTCGCTCCTCAACCGAAGCCGAATATCGAGTTGTTGCTGCGACTACTGCTGAGGTCCTTTGGGTCCAAAACTTACTTCGTGAACTAGGACACTTACCCATAACCAAGCCAGTCTTATACTGTGATAATATGGGAGCTACATATGTTGCTGCAAATCCGAAGTTCCATTCCAAAATGAAACATTTAACCCTTGACTATCACTTCATTCGTGAAAACGTTCAAAATCAAAACCTACGTGTATCGCACATTTCAGGCAGTGATCAACTAGCTGATACTCTTACTAAACCGCTTCCTCGCACTCGATTCCATGCACTCATTTCCAAGATTGGTCTCACTCATCGATCGTCCATCTTGCAGGGGCATGATAGAGATACATCATATCTCACCAAATCACCCTCTTAACTAACTTGATCACCAAATCATCCTCTTAACTACAATTGATCACAATCCCTTGATTTACTATGTAATCATATCTCTAATTTTATTCATTGTAATTATTAGTGTAATCCTCTAAGATAGTTTCAATCTTTTCTATTTTATTTTGATTCTCAAATTGTATATATAAATATGTACTCTTGTAAGTTGATCAATACAAGTTTTTCATTTCAATTAATATTTCTCTCTTATATAAACATGTTGCATTTTTTGTCTTTTGAACACAATAATAATAAATAACAAAAATCTATAACCAGCATTTGAATTACATGTTTTTGAGATGAATATTTAAGTTAAGAACAATTGCGAAGGAGGTTACCAAAGTACTCTAAAATTATAACTGACTTCGATCTTTAACTGGATTTGGTAAAAGAGATAAAAAAAAAATGAAACAAAATAGCAACCACAACAATCAAAATTAGAATTAGTTTAGAATATATATCAAACTTTACGAGGAGTGATAACCTTAAAGACTAAAAATTTAATTTACTCCTAATTATATATATCACTTTTAAACAATTGTTACTACATTAAGTTATAAACTTATAGTTAATATGGGGTTCAATTCAAAATCAGAATTAAACATCTTAAACAAAAAAGATAACCATTTTATTCTTTTTAATTTAACAAATTAACATATATAAATAATCATATAGTTTTTAATTCTCTCTTTAACGGTTATAAATTCTTATTGTACAACTTAATTGTGCGAGTTCATGTGTATTGTTTTATCGTAAATGAAAATCAATGGGTAAAAAAGCCAATCCAACTATTACAAATCCTAAAAGTTTTCCAACCGTGCATGCAAAATCAAAGTGTAAAAAAACTACTATCTTTTTTCACGATTAACCAAAGAACTTTTTCAAATGTAAAATTAAGTAACACAAATATAACAACAAATTCTGAACAAATTTATATATGTTGAAGTAACACAAATACAAAATCATTTTCACAACACATTAATCCAATCACTTTAATTTTTTCACAAAATTGGAATCCATAGAAAAAAGAATCAAAATATGATGTTAAATGAATAATTGCTATAATACAATAAACAAAACTTATCTCAAAACTTTCCTGTTAAAGAATATATATTAGATATGAGTTTTGTTCTCATCTTAACACGTGGGTCTAACTTTGGGGTGGACCATCGAAGATGTTAAACCTTATTAACCCCACCCGTGTGTTGAACCATAAAGGTGACAGAACTAGTTGGTAGCACTGTGTCTTAATTAATTAAAGCTGATATATCAATAGTTAGATTTCGGATTGTTCCATCCATCCATATTAAGCTAGCTACTCAGCCACCACCACCACCACCGGCGGCAGCTATTGCCACCCTCCATCGGTAATTAATGCAAGTGAACCACTCTACTCCACCTACAGTTTTGCGGTACATGAGCCTACCGACGTGGCCCGCTATGATTGGCACTTGGCCGCCGGCAAACCACCGATTTGTAGGACAGGCTGTAATAGCACTACCATGTACAGCCTAAAACACTGGCTTTTCAAAGACTTGTAAAATTACAACCATATAACCTGGCCACCTTTTTAAGTGGTAGTACTTAATCACTCAGCCATTCATGATCATCTCCAAACACCATCATAACATCCAGAAAATTTTGAAGTTAAAGCTATATTTGAAGATAAGGAATCCAACATAAAATCAGAACGATCTCTTCACAAAATTCACTTTAAAGGATGGTTCAATCAGATCTTTAAAAAGTGCATGAAGGGTATTGTCAAGAATTGATTCTATATATCTTAATAACTTTCTGTATTAATGTGAAATACTGTATCAGTTTCAGCTTTCTGAGTGGTGGTGACTGATAATCCCCAATGCATGACAGCATATACCTTCCAATCCTGGTATAGGACCTACCCAAAAAGGAAGCCACTTTAATATCTCCTTTGTTTTGCATGTTAGAATTTCCAGAACAAAGATGTACAACATCCCCCTGGTGAAATTAATTAGAAAAGCAATACAAAGTGGAAGTTAGCCTTAGAAAAAGCCCACTTGATTTAGACCCCACTACACACTTGAAAGAAGAAGAAAAACAGCTTTTAACAGGAGAATAATTAGTAGGAGGGTATATATATCATGTATATATATATATATATATTTTCACCATGTCAAAACTCAGGTAATTAATTAAAGCCATCCCACCTCAAATTTTCTGCAAGGACCCACCAAAACCTCATTAAAAGATCAACTTTTTTTTATCTTCTCTTCGTGTCCCAAGTTTCAGTTTGTTAATTATAATATTATCTTGACCTAAAAGATTAATTCGAACCAAAAACCTCTATTTTGAGAAAGTGTAAACCACTATTAATGTACTAGACTCTTATAAACACAGCACATGGGATTTTCACATGCTACTTTCGGATCTAAAATATAGACACAAACAAAAAACAAACATATATAACTTTAAGAGTATACGTGAGTTGAAATTTTAAGTGGAGTGCTTTTTAGGTAAAGGATTAAAGCAACGAAAGGGACATATATAGATGGAGAGCGAGGGGTGTATTGTGGTGGAAGTGGAGGAGGAATTATTAACAAAAATATATAGAAATGAATTAGCACATATATAGAGTAGTAGTAGTAGTAGCAATAGTAGCAGATAATCATTAGGGATGCAAAGACACTTTCCTCTTTGTCATCGCTTTTTAATCAAGGCATGATTAGAAAAACAAAAGTAAATCAATCTTGAAGTGAAAATAGAAAATAAATCCTAATTGTGTTTCAAGTCTCAAGTTCATATGAAGGATCAATATATATATATATATATAGCTTGCTAGCATCCCATATAGCTTAGTGGAAGAGATATCATTATCTCTATTAATTGCAAGTTGCAACTTGCAATAGTAAGTAAATGGGATATAAATATTTCATAACCTGGTGGTGTAATTAGGTTGTTCTTGGGTTTGTCATGAACCTGTATGCATTTATTTTGAGGGATAATCAAATAACTCTTAATCTAGGATCAAAAGTACCCATTTTTTGTTTGTTCTATACATTTACCATAGTTCAAATCCCCTTGGTCTACCGACAAAGCTAGTCTACCACTTCCCGATGTAGTTTGGTAGAATATAGTCACTTATTCAGTTTATGTAGCCCAAAATCTTACTGCAGCCCATTATAAGATACAAAGCCCATGTGGAAATAACCAAAGAGGGAAATTTAAAGCCCATTACAATCTTGATATAATTTAAAATTTATAACTGCAAGCGTAAAGATAACACACGGATCGATCACGAGGAGGGGATGGACTGATTAACATGAACCCGTTTTAAACTATGACCTAGCTACGGATATTATGAATTGGTGTTCAAATGGTGATTTTATTGAAATAGAATAAAAGAATAACGAGACACAAAAATAAAAGATAACGAAGATCCGGTAATTTTTGTTCTTGTATTTTAGTTATGGTGAGTATTTGTTGTGTAAAGTACCTTAATCCTCTGTCAAGATGGAAAAGTCTTTCTAATACAAATGTGCACCTACTTTAGTAGGATACAAATTTTGAAAAAATATCATTTATATAAAACAAATGTTTTCTCATCCCACGTCCCTAACTATTTACATGTTAATGCAATTGTCATTAATCAATTCGGTCTAAATCGAAAATCAAACTTTCTCCCATGTTTCCGATTAAGCAAATTAACGAAGCAATAGATTAAATCAATTAATCACATAACAACTTACGTTGGTTGAAATCAATCGATAAAAATCCAACATTTGTTATAAAATCAATTGATTAATCTCAATACCTTAATTCAAGAAAACAAAACCCAAGCAAACGCAAGCTAGACTATGAGACGAAGCATAAACATAAATCTAATGAAAGCGATAAAATTAATTTAAGAAAACTATAAGAATAGATATAAGGGAAAAATCTGAAAAAACCCAACGAACTATGTGATTTTGAATGATTAAGTTCTTAAACTATTTTTTTGAATGAAAAAACCCTTAAACTTTCTGAAACCGGTTAAATACATCCTTGTAACCTGTAAAAACAAATGTTATAAAGATGTGGAAAAAGTCTAAAAAAACCCAACAAACTATCTGATTTTGAATGATTAAGTCCTTGATTTTTTTATCGAATAAATCCCGAATTTTTTTCCTAAACCTTTTTACCAAATTAAGTTTTGAACTTTCTTTTAACAAATAATCCCAAACTTTTTTTGAAAACTAAAATCATGAACTTAATTTTGAACAAAAAAATGCGGAATTTTTTTTGAACAAAATCACAAATATATATATATATATAATTTTTCTTGCCGACAAACAAATTACAATAAATCAATTAAATATAGATGAATTATATCATTTTCAATACTAATTACAAAGCATAAATCAAATTCATTAACTTAATTTTTTTATGTATAAGTATTTTATATGTATCTATTTATGTTCTATACATGACTTTTATATGTTTCATAATTAGTAATGGAAATGGTATAAGTAGTGGATGTTTGGATGACATCCCTGACTACCCGGGTTTGAATTCCCGCGGCTGCATGTGGCGATATCCAGACTTTGGCCTACCACTCTGTGGTGGATCTTGGTCGCCGGGGATTACTCGGGTGCCCGAATGGATCCCGGATACCCCGAGAACGTGTGTGTGTTATTGTTGTTCAAAAAAAATTATGTATAAATATTTTATATGTATCTATTTATGTTTAAGTATGACTTTTATATGTTTCATAATTAGTAATGGAAATGGTATAATTTTTCTTCATTTAATTGATTCATTGTACTTTGTTGTCGATAAGAGAAATTATATATTTTTTGTTTATGATTTTGTTTAAAAAATGTTTCGGATTAATTTGTTCAAAATGAAGTTTATAATTTTATTTCTTCAAAAAAAAGTTTGAAATTTATTTGTTTAAAGAAAGTTAAAAAATTAATTTGGTAAAAAGATTTAGATTTTTTTTTGGAATTTATTCATTAAAAAAAATAAGGACTTAATCATTGAAAATCAGATAGTTCGTTGGGTTTTTTTAGACTTTTTCCAAATTGTTATCACATTAACCTGTTATTACAGATTACAAAGATGTATTTAACCGGTTTCAGAAAGTTTAAGGGTTTTTTTATTCAAAATAATAGTTTAAGGACTTAATCATTCAAAATCAGATAGTTCGTTGGGTTTTTTTTAGACTTTTCCCTAGATATAAAGAGTGTCATCCAAAAATCAATTCTGAAACTAAGAAAGCAGTCAAATAATTAAGAACAACAATACATAAATTAAATAAAACATAAATAAGGGAAATAATATAGAAAAGAAAATTTAAAAAGGATGAAAAATTCATAAACTAAAAAGATAAGATAAAGAGATACAAAACGATGGTTGTACAATGAGATTCATAAAACTCCATATTCATCTTCAATTCACAAAAGTGTAATTTCTCCATAATAAAAATCAATGAAGAATTTACATAGGAAAATATAAAACTAAATCTAAATCTAAAAGACTGAAGACCAAATGCTAGAATACTCTAAAACCTAGATCTAAAATTCACAAAGAAGGGAAGGGAAGGGAAGGGAAGGGAAGGGAAGGAAAGAAGAAGATAGAAAATTAAAATGGGCACACTTTAATTAAAATGATCGGTCACACCCTCTACATAACCCTAGAGGATATATTTATACCAAAAGATGAATATCCTTGATAAAAACGGAGTTGAAACTTCCCAGACATGTTTTGATTTTGATTTCTATGCGGCCGTGCAGAATTGTATTCCATTTCTACATGGTTATGTTGTTTTCTCAAATCTTGGAGAAGTAACCTTGCAGAATTCTTTGGGCTTCTTGAAAGAAGGCTTTGGCCTTGTTGGGCTCATTAATTTGCATTTCACCACCTACATCTAGGAGTCTCAAAAACCCGACAAAACCGATCAACCCAACCTATCCTGACGTAAAATAACTTAACTCGAAGAAACTCAATGTCTAATCGAGTTGTAAAACTTTTAAACCGTAGGTATTTGGTTGATATCGGGTTATTTTTATTTGAACCCAACCCGATCAACCCTCTGAACTCGATATCATTTTATTTTTTAATATGATTGTTGAGTATTATTAATATATATTAGACAATTACACCATCACATAATCTTTTCATATACATATATTTTCAATCTATTTAATTCTTTTGTATACATGTCCATTAAATGTGAATATATATATATAGGGGTATCTTCAAATGAGAACTCAAATTTGGTTGTAAATGTGAGGACAAATGAGAGCGCGACATGTGTCATATTCAGACTCAATAATGAAAGAAAATATTCAGACTGAATGTAGTATTATTCAGACTGAATAATACTACATTCAAACTGAATGTAGTGTTATTTAGTCTGAATAATACTTCGTTCAGACTGAATAATACTACATTTAGTCTGAATAATAATACATTTAGTCTAAATATTTTTCGTCATTATACAGTGAATATGACACGTGTCACGTTCTCATTTGTCCTCACGTTCACAAGCAAATTTGAGTTCGCATTTGAACTTTTCTCTCTCTCTCTCTATATATATATATATATGTGTGTGTGTGTGTGTGTGTGTGTGTGTGTGTGTTTGTGTGTGTGTGTTAATTGAATGTGATATACTTAAATTTTAAGAAGTATGAATAAGTTATACCAAATAGCTGACAATGAAAAGTGAATTATGAATAGACTAGAGAAAACAAAATATTCAAGGTTAGGAGAATATTTTGTTACACCAAAAGTATCAACCCAACCAACCCGTACGGGTTGGGTGGTATTTTGGTTTGGGTTGGGTCGGGTTGAGATTTTTCAAACCCAAAGCATTATTGGGTTGGGTTGTTGAAATGTTTTCAACCCGATCAACCGAATCCGTGATCACCCCTACCTGCATCCAAATACTTTACTTGACTTGTTTGCATTTAATCTACACTCTTGCACCATTTGTCTTCTAAGTTTTCGAATCTTCAAAGCTCAATTCAACATCATCAATTAAACGAACCTATCCTGCCAAAATTATGCACAAAATAGTAAAAATATCCAAAACACTACCTCGACGAAGATTAAATGAAAACTAACTAAAGATCAAATAAAAACTAAATGCAAACGATTAATCTACATACAAAATGCAATTAAAAACTAACAAAGTTAGGTTCATAAAATGCACTTAACACATCCTATCTATCACTTAACATGGGTTTCTGTTTCTCATAATATTAACAAAGTTTGTATACATATCTTAACCTATACAAGTAATCATAAGGGCTATTAATTTATGAGAAAAATATATATGTTAATTCATTCTGAAATTGTTATTTGAGGTCAAGTTAACAGTCAAATTTTGTTATTTTGATTTGTAAATTATAGTGATATACATTCTTAAATTTTTCATGGTGACTTTGTCTTCTTAATAAGCTTTTGGTGGTGATGTACAAGCTCCTCTAGAACGTTTGACATACTGTAAAAGCATCACAAACAAGTTTGCATCCAATTCTTTTGTACTATCTACATATGTGCAAGCTTCCCCTAGCTAGTTTGCATAGCCTTACCGATCAAGTGTAAAAAGTTGTCTGAAGTTTTCATTCCCTATTTAGCTTATATCATCTCTCATTTGTCCCCTCTAGATTCTCATCAATTTTGATAACGAAAGAAATAGTTGATTTTCTTAGTTGTTTCCTTAATTAAATTATTTTGTTTCCTAGTTAATTAAGGTTTTTTTTAGTATAAATAGTTTGATAATCTCAATGTTTTAGGTACCTTTGAATTAATACAATTTATCAAATTCTTGAGTTTTCTCAATTTTGAGTTTTACTCTGTTTCCGTTCTGCGTCAGTTGGTATCAGAGCTCGTTAGTATCCCGATGGCTAACGACGGAGGAATCAATCAACACAACGGTAATGACCGTAGCGTTGAGAACTTGTGGAAAGTAGTGGAAGGCATCACGACGAGCCTCACCAAACTCGACACAAGTATGGGAGAACTACGTGTCACGATTGTTCCAAAATCACGAGGATGCTTTCCGTGGTCGACCCACCAACGCCAAGGCAAAAATGGCGGCCATAGGTTAGGCCCGGTACATCACCGTAATACGGTAAAAAAAGTGAGACCGAATCAATTTGAAGTCTTCTCCGATGAAGAAACGGAAGAAGAATTTGAAGAACCACGATACCGAAGAAGACAAAACCAAGTTCATGAAAACTATCGCGTTAAAGCCAAGATTACAAACTTTCACGGAAACCACGATCTTGAGGCGGTGCTAGATTGGCTTTATGAAGTCGATAAAATTTTCCACATCATAGACATAGCCGATCAACAACGGGTAAAGATTGTCGCGTACAAACTTCGCGGCGGTTCCGACGCTTGGTGGGTAAACGTGCAAGACCAACGTCGATGAATGGGAAGGTGTCCCGTAACAGAGTGGCCACGAATGAAAGAGTTAATAAAGGGAGGAATTTAATCACCTCATTTCGAGCAAATTCTTTATCAGCAGTACCATAACCATACCCAAGTGAATCTTACAAGCAAGATGTCGTTTTTCCAAAATGGAAGAGCAAATGGAAGCCCGTTATATTAATGGGTCGAAATTTTCTATTCAAGACTGATTGGGTCTTCAACCCATTTGGTTCGTTGATCAAGCCCAAAGTATAGCCATAAAAGCCGAGAGACTTCAGTCCCGAGCCATCTATAACACTCGACAAACTCTGAACGATCTAAGCTCAAGTGATAATCAAGGCCTTCAATCAAGTCCGGTTCAAACTGTCACCCAAAACAAGCCTGTTTCCACTCAAAGGATCCCTAAAATATCCAACCGCAACGTCGGAGCAAGTTCTAGAAACGCCGGTCAACCTCCAAAAACTCCCAACAACCCATACACCAAACCTAAAGGAACCAAGTGTTACCGATGCGGGAGCTGTGTCACCGATCGAATGAATGCCCGAAACGACGACAAGCGTTTGTGACTGATTATGAAGATGAAATAGATGAAAAGATCGACCCGGACGAACTTACAAAAGGAGTAGAAGAGTCTGTCGAAGTTAATGGTGAACCGGTAACTTGTGTGGTACAAAAGATTTTATGCTCGCCTAAAATTTGTGAAGACTCCCAACAAAACAAGATATTTCATGTCAAATGTTCCATTAATTAAAAAGTGTGTACTTTAAATATTGATAGTTGTAGTTGTGAAAATCGTGTTTCAAAGACTTTGGTCACTCATCTTAAACTTCCAATCGAGATACACCCAAACCCATACCAAACCAGTGCAAGCTTTCGTTATCTATTGGTAAAACATATAGCAACATTGTTACTTGTGATGTTGTTGACATGGATGTCTGCCATGTTCCTTTAGGGAGGCCGTGGCAACATGATGTGGATGCTACTTATAGGGGTAGGCGGAATATGTATCTATTTTCTTGGCTCGGAAAGAAAACCGCTATCTTACCTACCGGATCAGTCGTAGCGGTCAAGACGAGAGGAAAGGATCTCAATACCGCACTCAAATTGGTTGAAGACGTACAAAAGACACATGCCAATGTCCGAAAAAAGATTAATCAAGCAAATGCCAAGTCTAAAGTGATGACTAACAAACAACGTCGTAATAAAACTTTCAACATAGCCGATATCTACCAACATCACCCAACGTAAGATGTGGGTTATCCCGAGAACTCGTGGACGAGTTCTTTTCAAGAGAGGGGGAGTGATAAGGAAAGAAATAGTTGATTTTCTTATTAGTTTTCTTAATTAAATTATTTTGTTTCCTAATTAATTAAGGTTTTATTTTGTTTACTAGTTAATTAAGGTTTTTTAGTATAAATAGTATGATAATCTCAATGTTTTAGGTACCTTTGAATTAATACACATTATCAAATTCTTGAGTTTTCTCGATTTTGGGTTTTATCCTGTTTTCGTTCTGCGTCACATTTCCCTTCTATATTTCTTTTACAGCCAAGTGATGGCATTTCCCTAATGAAATCAACACAGGGGTTATGGATGGGATACCATAAATCTGAAATGATGCGGATGCCTCCATCAAACATTCTCAACTTGACCGTTCTCACACTTGGATTATGTACAACGTGTGACATCTATAGAATATTGTTTCTCTTTTATATCCAATACCCACCAATTATCACCAATATGGTACGCAAGTAATGAAGTGAAGTTGAATGCATCATCCTCACTTGTATCTTACTAGCTATATAGTAGTACCATTATATGTGATATATTGATATTATAACATTACAAGTTCAAAGTTCGAATCTCTTTTGCTCTCTTTTTAATTTAATGGTAACAACAACAAAGAAAAATGAAAAAACCACTTCAATATTGCAAAAAACCACGTGTATGCTATTCGAAACTGCGCTTTTTATTTTCAAATTCTTTTTGTTGTATATTATTCTAATTATTTTGTTTATTGGCTTGAAAAAAAATTCTTAATTCACCTCCAAGTGGGTATTGGGAAAAGTGACGCAAGTTATAAAACCTTTATGATTATGTAGTACGTAAACATATATAGACGTATGGGTCTTGAACAACAATCCCTTGATGGAGGTAAGGTTTTGTAGAGAGATGTTTTTTTGAAAGGATATATATTAAAATAAAACTAGTAAGATGCTAGAAATTACAATGAAATTACAAGGTAACCATAACCCGAGAATATTACGGATACCCATTAGTCTGTAGAATATTCTAGAGTTACTATTCAAATCCATGTTTATATTTAGATTGATTTATATTGATTTATTACCATGTATAGGCAATGCTAACTTCTCTCCTGATTGTACTCTTTGTGTATGGCTATAAAGCCAATTGTTCTCTCAATGTATAATATCTAACATTATCAATACTCTCTTTATGGTATCATAGCGTATCACAGCTCCACCGAGTTTCTGATCCTAGCCTTCTCCGATCTTCATCACAGCAAGAACCATGACCGGCGGAACATCAACCCCCTCCACCACCATTACTCCCATCACTGCAACAACCCATTTTCCGATTAAACTCACCTCTTCCAACTTTCCTGTCTGGCGCAAACAGATCCAATCCACCCTCATTGGATTCGATCTCGACAAATTCATTGACGGTTCCCTCGTACCACCGGCGCAATTCATCAACACCAAAACAGGCGAAAAGAACCCGGAGTTCTTATCTTGGTATCGCCAAGATCAAATCCTCCTTAGTGCAATCCTTAGTAGATGCACCGACACCATCCAACCTATCGTATCATCTGCAAACACAACTCGTGAAGCCTGGGAACGTCTCACTGCAAGTTATGCGAGTGCCTCCCGCTCGCGGATCATCTCTCTCAAGACCAAACTCACTAAGAATCCAAAAGGTAACCGGTCTGTTAATGAATTTCTCCATGATATGCAGTCCATCTCCGACGCCCTAGCACTGGCTCAAAGTCCCATTGATGAGGAAGATCTCCAAGTCCACATTCTCAATCAACTGGGGGATGAGTACAACCCCATCGTTGCTGCTATTAGGGTTCGTAAGACCGCGTTATCATTCTCTGAACTCTTTGACATGTTGGTTGATTGTGAACAATAACTCTGTGATAAAGCACCTACATCTGAACCGGTGATCGCGACAGCACACTACACTCAGCGCCAATCTGGAAATCAGTTCCGTTCCTCTACCCGCTCCAATTAGAATGGACAGTCCCGCAATACTCGTGGGACTTGGTCGAACAACAACAACAACAATCAAAATAGGGGTAATCGTTCCTCATGCACTACAACCTACTGTTAATTTTGTAACATTTCGGGTCATGATACTCACGATTGTCGAAAACTTGCCCGCTTTCTTAAAGAGAATAACATCTCGATTGGTCAAGCTTCTGTCATGAATGTTCTCCAAACAGCACCAGTTATGCATGTCACGTCTTCTCAACCCACTCAGTCCTCCCCTACCTGGCTTTTCGACACAGGTGCCTCTCACCATGTCACCTCTGATCATTCCACCCTTCACTCTGTCTCTAACTACGGAGATCCTGATGAAATTTATCTTGGTGATGGTACGTCTCACTCTATTTCTCATGTTAGCCATACCGCTCTTCCCACACCTTCTCGTCAATTATCTTTATCTGATGTTCTGTGCGTACCTCGTCTAAGAAAGAATCCGATTTCCGTTGCTAAACTCTGCAAAACTAACAATGTCTCTGTGGAATTCTTTTCCATACATTTTTTTGTTAAGTATCTTCGCACGGGGGCGCTCCTTCTGCGGGGTGAGAACGAAGGTGACATCTACCATACTGCTTTGCGAACTCTGCCCCAGATTAACTTTGCTGCCAAAGCATCCTTGTTTGACCTTCATCACACGTTGGGTCATCCCTCTGTTAAAACCTTGCAATCTATTGTTCATCACCTAGGACCAAATTTAAAGTTATCATCTTTTTCAAATTTTCATTGTGACTCTTGTTCAGTTAATAAAAGCCATAAATTACCGTTTGGGCCCACTTCTTTTACTACAACTAAACCATTGCAACTTGTTTACACTGATGTATGGGGTCCTACACAAAAAATCGATTGATGGCTTTGCTTATTACATTATTTGTGTGGACTTCTACTCTAAATATGTTTGGTTCTATCCCATCAAGAAAAAGTCTGATGTTGTACAATTGTTTCCTACTTTCAAACGACTAGTTGAAACATATTTCCAAACACCACTTATACCAATCTTCTCTGACAATGGGGGCGAATATCAAAATCTTATTCCTACCTTCCAGTCAATGGGTGTCTCTCACTTCACCACCCCATCACATACACCTGAGCAAAATGGCACAGCTGAAAGGCGTCATCGCCACATTGTGGAAACTGGCCTAGCTTTACTTCACTATGCTGGTCTCCCACTCACCTATTGGTCTCATGCATTTAAAACAGCGGTTCATCTCATCAATCGCCTTCCTACGCCAGTACTCACAAACAAAACACCCTTTGAACTCATGAACAATACACCCCCTGTTTACCACAAACTCCAACCCTTTGGGTGTCTATGCTACCCATGGCTTCGCCCATATTCCACCTCCAAGCTTCAACCCAGATCTACCAAATGCATATTTCTTGGATACTCTTCCTCAAAATCCGCCTACAAATGTCTTGATCTCTCCACCAACCGTCTCTTTCACTCGCGCCATGTCCAATTCATACCAACCCAATTTCCCTTTCAAGGCTCATCCACTCCAACTTCCCCTCTTCCTAATGCTACCACTTTCCTCAATATCCCCTCACCGCCCTCCCCGACCGAGCAACCCCCTTCACCAGACTATTCTTCTCTCAACACCACCCCTCCCGCACCATCAAACCCCACCCCGCCTTTGCCGGCAACTGAACCCGAGTCCCCTCCTACCACCCCTCACTCTCAACCCACCTCTTCTCCCTGTACAACTCAGCACCCACCCGTGTCTCCCTCACCTCACCACCCGACCAGCCAATCCCCTCCCACAACTCCCATGTCGTCATCCACGATCTGAATCACCCACTCCCTCCCCTGTACCTCCAGTTCACCGTACAAGAAAACCCAACCCCAAGTACTTCAATGACAAATTTATTAACAATACTACTCGTCATCCTTTACCTACTACTATCGAACCTACCACCCATACCCAAGCTCTCAAAGACCCAAAATGGCGCAAAGCCATGGATGATGAGTTCAATGCCTTACTTCAAAATGGCACTTGGGAACTCACTTCCTCCATCGATCACAAACCCATTGGTTGCAAATGGGTGTTTCGTGTCAAACGCAATCCCGATGGATCCATTGCCAAATACAAAGCCCGACTCGTTGCCAAAGGCTTTCACCAACAGCATGGTGTTGATTACTTTGATACCTTTAGCCCAGTTACAAAGTCTGTCACCATTCGCACAGTCCTTTCCATTGCTCTCTCTATGAACTGGCCTCTCAGACAGCTTGATGTAAACAATGCGTTCCTTCAAGGTACATTGCATGAAACTGTCTACATGGTCCAACCTCCGGACTACACCCATCCCCAATACCCAAATCACCTATGTCACCTAAAAAATCCATCTATGGGCTCAAACGAGCTCCACGTGCCTGGTACTTAGAACTTACTAACTTCCTACTTGCCTTCGGCTTTCAGAAATCCCTTGCTGATGCAT
Organism: Silybum marianum; assembly: GCA_036898165.1. Taxonomy (NCBI): domain Eukaryota; kingdom Viridiplantae; phylum Streptophyta; class Magnoliopsida; order Asterales; family Asteraceae; genus Silybum; species Silybum marianum. Next base: position 30,798,422 of record CM072535.1, read on the forward strand.
CCTTGTTTATCTACCGTAAGAACGGCCTCGTTGCCTACTTCTTGATCTATGTTGACGATATTGTTCTTACAGGCAACAACAACGCCTTTATGGAACATGTGGTTAATTCTCTTGCTGCTCGCTTCTCCATTAAGGACCTTGGTCCCCTCCACCACTTCCTTAGGATTGAAGTTATTCCTTACCGCGAAGGTCTCTTCCTCTCTCAACATCGCCACATTCAGGACTTGCTCTCCCTCTTCCACATGGATGGCGCAAAAGATGTTGACACTCCCTTAAGCTCCTCCATTGATCTCTCTCTCTCATGGATGGCTCTTCCTCAGTTGATCCCACACCCTACCGAAAACTCGTTGGCTCTTTACAATATCTTGCATTTACCCGGCCTGATATATGCTTTGCTGTCAATAAACTCTCCCAATTCATGCATTCTCCCACTGAACTTCATTGGCAAGCTCTCAAGCATCTTCTTCGGTACCTCAAAGGTACCATTCACCACGGCTTGTTCCTCAAACGCAAGTCCTCCCTTCACCTGACGGCATTCTCCGATTCTAATTGGGGTGGCATTTCTGACGGGGGCCGATACACTACGGCATACATTCTCTATCTTGGTACGAACATAATCTCGTGGAAATCAGCACATCAAAATTCGGTGTCCAGATCCTCCACTAAGGCCGAATACAAAGCATTAGCCAATGCCGCTTCAGAGATTTCTTGGGTCCAGAACCTTCTATTTGAGCTTGGTGTTAGCACCATCACTCCTCCTACACTTTTTTGCGACAACACTGGTGCCACTTATCTTTGTGCCAATCCGGTATATCACTCGCGTATGAAACATGTTGCCCTTGACTATCATTTTGTTCGAGAACAAGTGTCCACTGGCTCACTTCGGGTGCTGCATATTAACTCTCATGACCAACTGGCCGATGCTCTCACTAAACCACTAGGAAGAGGTCCATTCCTCAAACTTCGGTCCAAGATTGGTGTATCCGATGGAGCCTCCATCTTGCGGGGGCGTATTACGGATACCTATTAGTCTGTAGAATATTCTAGAGTTACTATTCAAATCCTTGTTTATATTTAGATTGATTTATATTAATTTATTACCATGTATAGGCAATGCTAACTTCTCTCCTGATTGTACTCTCTATGTATGGCTATAAAGCCAATTGTTCTCTCAATGTATAATATCTAACATTATCAATACTCTCTTTTGAGAATACCCAAACACAAAATGACGGATCCAACAACCCTAACAAATAACCCGTAAGCCACTTAAGGGCAGTCACCTGGAGAACTTGAAAAAAAGTCGACCTCGACCATAACACTGAAAGCGAAATTCCCCAACCCACAAAACAAACTAACAATGGCCACATCGTTCTACCAGGCAATAGCAATACGAGATGTTGGAGCAAATTGTGGGGAACAACCGCAAACTGTTGGAATATCACAGGTTTAACGTTAAGGCAAGAAAACTATGTTACGACCAAATACGCGAAAACAACTAGATGCACCGCTACCCAACTACGACCTTACCGACACCACCGAAACCATGAGACTTAGCTACCAAAAGCTACGATCAAATCACCCGAAATACCCATAACCAAAATGGGTCACGATCGAACAAACCATCTCGAACCACCCCAACCAAAATGGGCCACGACCAAACCTTCCCGAACTACCCAAACCTATACGGGCTACGACCACTCTGAACCAGACCGAACCACATTCGAGTCACCCGAACCACATCGAGTCTCAACAAATCTCGAACCAAACCAAAACCTCGAACAAAACCCGAAACAACTACCGTAGCGAACTCCAAGTCCAACGACCCAACACCGAGAACCTTGACACCTGCATACCAACGATCCAACACCGAACCTACAACCAAAATCACGACCCTTCAAACCATCCTCGACAGAACTCTCACCAAACGAACCCGAGCCTCAACAGAAAACGAACCAGTAGCCAGCGACAAAACCACACTCCTCAACCGGTACACCAAATCAGAAACCTCGAAGAACCGTCGTTTGAAACCTTGAACCATACCCACTGAAACTATAACAACAAACCTCGTCTATAGCCGGAAAACCAGAGACCTAGTAGGAGAGAAAACCTTCATTTGAGGCCAAACCTCGACACCCCGATAGAAAACCAAAACTCGTCTGCTCTCAACAAACTTGAAGACCAGCTAACTCGATGCGGGACTCGACAAAGGGAGAACCTCAACACAACCCTTCAAAAGGACAATAGAAGCAAGAAAGATGGAGGAGAGGGGAGAGGTCCTCCGAACCGCCGGGAACACCGACGGTCGGAGAAGGGAGATGGCGGCGGCGGTGGCTTTATGAGATTAGTGTTCCTAAGAACGAGAGCTTTTCTAAGAGATAGAACTTATCCGATATCTTGAAACAACAGAAAAAATACTAAGATAAGTGACCTTATTAGAAGAAAGAAAGATGGAGGAGCGAAGAGAGGTCCTCCGGACCGCCGGCCTACGCCGACGATCGAAGAAGAGAGGTAGCGGTGGCGGACGTTTTATGCGATTAGGGTTTCTAAGAGATAATTCTCCCTAACGAGAGAGGTGTTCCTATTTAGAGCAATGTTATTTACACCCGTTTTTATTGAAATTTATATATATTTTTGCATTAAGAATCTAAAAATTTGGTTTTGATGTTTCATGTGTGTGAGGGGAAATATACGTAATATGATTGGTTCCGGTTCCTAAAATACGAAACCTATCATGACTCTTTACGGTTCTGGTTCTCATTTTTTTTGAACCATTAGCCGCATGGTACCCGGTCCCACTGGGTACCCAGAAGGCCAGAACCGGAACCGACAGGTACGTGCTACTTTTTAATAAAAATTATTTTATATATCTATTATATTTAATATGTTGACGTGAAGTGTTTTGGAAGCCGTTTTGTTATTGTCGAGACTCAAGAGTTTCTAATTTATTTATATAATTATTAGTTTTATATTGTACTCGTTTTCCTGTTTGTTGTGTTTTTTCAAGTTGGTACTTTGTATTTGTAATATACTTAGAATCACGTTTTTATTGTATGAAGTGATAAAAAAAAATTAGACATCGGATACCCGGTACGGACCTGGTTTCCAGGGATTCTCGTTTTGGTTTCAAAATATAAAGAACCGATGTAAGCAGTTTTGGTTCCTTCATTCCGGAACTACCGATTTCAGGTCTGATTCCATGAATTTTGGTCAGGTACCCGCCTTTTGCTCACTCCTAAGGAACTTTGATATTTTAAGTGATTAGGTCCTCGAACAATTATTTAAACGAATAAATCCTTACACTTATAAAATGAAAGATGCCTTTTTCCATGTATGAACAAATCATTAATTAGGAACGTATAACAAACCACAAAAACAGAAGAACCCATATTTATTAAATTTTATTTGTTTCAGATTTAAATGACAATCACTACTAGAAAATTGAGTATTTTCAACGAAATTTTTTAACGAAAAATATCGTTGAAAATTTTCTACGAATTTTAGAGGGATTATTGACAAAACATAAATTTTCTACGAATTTTTAACGAATTTATGTTGAAAATCTCTCACAAAATTCATTTTCAACCAAAAACTTTTTAACGAGACATTCCATTGAAATTTTTTTGGTTGAAAATGCATATATGTTTGTGAGAGATTTTCAACGGAAATTCGTTGAAAATTCGTAGAAAATTTATGTTCTGTCAATAATCCTCTAAAATTCGTAGAAAATTTTCAACAACATTTTCCGTTGAAAATACTCTATTTTCTAGTAGTGAATCACATGTGCTTGTTATAATTCTATGATTGTCATTTGAACATAAAAATTAAATAATTATTAGTTTCTCTTATGATTTTCATTTGAACCTTAAAAATAAATAATATATAATGAAAATGGTGTTAATCATTTTTATTGATTTATTGTATTTTGTTATTGATCTAGAAATCTAGATATATCGAATGAGAAATGAGAAATGATATATTAGTTTTGTTTTATAAGTACAAGGAATTGGTTAAAAACCAGAGAGATCAACCTGCGCCTTTGATGTTAGGCCCCGGCGGAAAGTTTTCCGAAACCGAACACCAGTTTTCTCGAAGCTTCTTGTTCATATCTCTCATCAAAAGGCGCTATTCGATAATGTCTGTCTAGCAACCCCCCCGCTAACCCGAGTGAATATTCAAATATTTGTCCTACATTCATTCGTGAAGGTACTCCTAATGGGTAAAAATTATAATAAAGACTTAATCGTTCAACATATGAAAACTCATGGAGTTTCTTCTGTTTTGAAAAGTTAATTATTAATTACTTATTTGATTTTAGGATGTTTTAGTATTTACTTGTTTGATTTATAAAAAATTAGAATTTATTTTTTCAAAAAAAATTCAAAGACTTAATCACTCAGAATGTGGCTTGAGGAGGTATCAGATAATTAATAAGAAAAAAATTTGTTGGGTGACTTGTGAGAAGGTGGTCAATAGTAAAGAAAGAGGTATTGGGAATTGGTAGCCTAAAGACGCTTAATTTAGCTTTGATCGGAAAGTGGTGGTGGCGTTTCAAAATGGATACGGATAGGGGTGCTCAAAAAACCGACCAAACCGACCAACCCGATCAACCCAACCCAACCCGATGCAAAATAACTCAACCCGAAGCAACCCGATGCCTAATCGAGTTGTAAAATCTTCAAACCGTAGGTATTGGGTTGATATCGGGTTACTTTTATTTGAACACAACCCAACCCGACCAACCCGATACCCTTTTATATTTTGGGTTTAATATAATTATTGAATCTCTATTAATATGTAAATTAAACAATTACACGCATCAGGTACTCTCCTCGTATACATATATTTTCAATCTATTATCCATCTTTACATAAATCATTTGTATATATTAGTATATATATTGAGAAAAATTAATTGGATGTAATATACTTAAAATTCAAGAAGTATAGATAAGTTGTACCAGATGACAGATGATGAAAAAGAAATTGTGAGTTATTCAATGTTAGCAGAATATTTTTTATACCAAACTATCAACCCGACCAACCCGATTAACCTGATCAACCTGAACGAGTTGGGTTGGGTTGGGTTGAACTTTTGGTTGGGTTGGGTTGGGTTGGGTTGAAAAATTCTCAAACCGACAACATTGGGTTGATTAGTTAAAACACCTCGAACCCGATCAACCCAACCCATGAGCACCCCTAGATACGGATGCCTTATAGAAGACTATAATTACTAATTTTTATGGTAACTCTAGTGGTTTTATGACTGGAAAATGTTGAAAGTGGCAGTTTGTGGAGTTCCATCACGGGATTGCATAAAGGCTTAGCGAAAATTGGCATCAATTTCGAAAGCCTCTTTCATTGGGAATGTGGACAGATCGAGATGGAAATGGATGCCAGAAGATGAAGGCAACAACTCGGTCTCCTCACTTCGCAAGCTTGCAGACACGGTACTTCTTCCGGGGATGTAACTCGCTACGCATTGGAACGATTGGGTTCGGGGAAAAGTGAATGTGCTTTGCTGGAGGGTGATGAACAATAAATTGGCGACGAAAATAAATCTGCAAATCTGCAGAAAAGGGGAATACAGCTCAACTCTGATGCCTCCCCCTGATGTCTCTCCCACTCGGAGTGCGTTGATCACCTCTTTATTCGGTGCTCGACAACACGCGAGGTGGCTGTGCATCTGCACAGTTGGTTGGGCGGTTGGCCGGTAGACGCTCATTCGGTATGGAATCTGTGGGACCCACGACACTAAACTCAAATAACGACAACTGCAGCAAGAAGGTGAGATCGGCGATTCTCGACTCAACGGAACGAGATTATCTTCAAAGGGAGGATGAAAAACGCAAAAGAACCGGTTAATTTGGTCAAATATTCTGCTTTCCATTGGATTAAGGTGAGAGCTAGAAATGGTAGAAGCATTTGTTGGGAGGACTGGGCTAAATCTCTCTCGTAGGCTCGTAACTTTCAGTTATAATTGTTGGTTTTAGCGTCTCCCTCGCTTTGTTTGGAATAAAATTGCCTCTCGCCGTTCTAAAAAAATCACTCAGTTTTTGGGTTTTTTTAAACTTTTTGTCTTTATAAATGATTTTTCTGAAAACCTTTGGTTGTACATGATAATTAATATGCTTTTAGTTAAGACATAAAAACCACGTTTTTTAGGGATAGTTTTTATTTGTATATTATTGAAAAGCCTTAATACATCATCTTAAATTCAACTAATTAAATATATATATATATACATGTTTCAAGTAACGTTCAAGAATATATAAGTCTTTGTAACCAGCATAAGATGGCATTGATCAAGGCTGAATAATTAGCATCCATGTTTCCAATGCATGTAAACTAATGCGTACTTGACTATTCATCGGATAACTTATAAGTTGTAACTAATTAACTATGCTTCATTTACAGAGCTTGAGAATAAGATGAATGAATACGCCGGGATGCCTTTTTAATTGTTAATATTATAAGTCCTACACAATGTTTTGAGCAAACCATAAGACAAAAGTATATTCATTATGAAACTCGTAATCTTTAGGCAACTGAAATCAGTTTATCGTCAAGATAATAATAATTGCAAAAAACGTCTTCTTGTACATATATTTTTAATGCACAATAGGATTTGTCAAATATCACTATTTTTTTTGTTGATATTATTATTACTTAATTATAGGTTTAAAATTGATATATATTTACATTATCCAACATGGCTAAAACAAGCAAATCTCCATGTGCAATAGCAACCATTAGTTCAAGTCTTGTTGACTCAAGAAAACAACAAAGAAATTCAATGATCGAAAAGGGATAGGAGCTAAAGCCTAATGGGGTGTGGGATAAACTGACAATATTACTCTTATGGCACTGTGGCTTCAATAATCCTTCTGATCTCTCTGCAATTTGTTGTATGGTCTATTTGGATTTTTCAATTGAATTCATCATTGTGCAGTAACCTTGTCTTTTCTTCCCTCCATGCTTGGTGTCGTATGGTGCGATCACCACTGATATTGAGATTGCAGGATAAAGAAACTGAATTAAACATGTGATATAACTAATTAAAATGGTCTAACAGAAAATAACAAATGGAGTGATACAGAATTAAACTATTTTATAGTGATTTCTAAAATGAAACACAAGAAAAATCAATGAGTTGGCTTCCACGAAATTGTTTAGACTTCTTTACATAATCTAATGGGTGCATTGAGCAGTATATATAAGAGCATCTTCGAGAGCATCTTCATAATGGAGAAAATGAGAAAAATAAAGATTTTGGATGAAAATTATGCTCCAACAGCATCTCCATAAGTTTCTCCAAAATGAAGAAAGTATGAAAGATGGTGTTTTTTTCTCCATATTTGGAGATTACCCCAAAAATGATTACCAAGAGAGAGAAATTAATATTTTATTCATGATCCCACTTTCTCACCCAAAAAATCAGTTAAAAGTTAACACTCTATAAAAACTTTATTGAAAATTATCATTTTATAAAAATTTGTTAAAAATCACAACTTTATATAAAGTCTTGTGAAACTTTATTACTTCATGAAAAAATTGTTGAAAATTATCATTTATAAAAAATATGTTTAGAAGTTATTATTTTATAAAAAGTTTGTTGAAAATAATATAAATCTATATTATATTATAAAACATTTGGCCAAAAACTCTTAAAAACAACTTTTTAAGCTTTTAAGTTACTACTATTTAATGTTAATTACTTATTTTCAAGATAACAAGTAAATTGTGTGTAAGTACAACCTATTAAAACTTCATTTCTAAATTCGTATAACTAACTTTAGATAACTATGATAAACTACAGGATAAACATCTAATTTTAAATATAAAAAATCTAAAATATGATTAAGATAATCATTGACTTCTAACAAATAAAATAATTATATTATTAAACCTAAACTAAATTATTTGGTTATTAAACCTAAACTAAATTATGATAAAAAATTGAATTAAAGAAATTAAATGAAAAATGAGAACTTTTAATTGAAATACTAAAATCTTTCCTCAAAACCACATAAACCATTAAAACATCGATAGAAACAAAAACTAAAATGAAACTTAAAATCGAGATATATCTCGCTGCATTACGCGATTGCCCTTCTAGTATGTTTAAAAGTTAGTTAATGTATTGAATATATAAATAATATAATTAATGTTGATTTCTCCTAAATGAAGATGTTGTTGGAGATGAGTGCATATTTTTTTAGAGATTTTGACTTTTTAAGTCTCTATTTTAGAGAAATTTTAAAGATGATGTTGGAGATGCTCTAAGTCCCATTTTGATGCAAAAAGGTTTCACCAACAAGAAAGTGTAGATTTTATGAACAGTAAATACCCTTTTTTCTAAAGTATATATAATATTTATATATGGAAAATGCGACAAATAAACTCACACATTTTCCTTATATTTGGTGAAGTTTGAACCCCTGACCTTCTAGCTAGAAGGAAAAGGCCACGATACCGCTAGGCCAAAACCTGAATGGTGTAAAAACCCTTTTTGCTGTAAATCATAGATAACTACTGTAAATCATAGATAACTACAAGCACATATAGATAACTACAAGTGTTTGTTATATAGAGATGAGCATCCTAAATCTTTGGATATATCCTTTGTAATCTATTATCTATAAATACAATCTACAACCCTTTAGGGTTAACAAGGCAAAATATTGATTTCTAACTTGGTATCAGAGCCTGATCCCTAGGCGCCGTTTTCTTCACCACTTCTACCTCCGACGACGTCTTTCTTTTCCCATGGCTCCTCAGTTTGTTAACTCTGCAAAAATTGCAACTGCTATTACCTGCAAGTTGAGCCGCACAAATTTTCTGCTTTGGAAGGCGCAGATCACCCCCATCCTTCGAGGTGTTCAACTTTTTGGATATCTCGACGGAACCACAGCAGCCCCAGCGCAAATGATGACGGTAGGAACCGGAGCCGAAGCAAAAGAAGAGATAAATCCGGAACATCAGCAATGGGTCGTCCAAGATCAGGCCATTCTTGGCGGATTATTATCTTCCATAACAGAAGAAGTTCTATCGCAACTCACCCGTTGCATTGATACATCAAACCAATTATGGACAGCCCTCCAGACAATGTTCTCAGCCCAACATAAAGGGAATTCCATTCAGATCCGAACGCAGGTTTCAAATACGAAGAAGGGTGACACGAGCGCGTCGGAATACTATCAAAAGATGGCAGGCCTGGCTGATGTTATGGCAAATATTGGCCATTCTATGACTGATGAAGAAATTGTTGGTTATATACTTGCAGGACTCAGCCCAGGTCATGGCGATCTCTTCACTGCAATCACTATCCTTAGCAATCAACGAGCAAAGGACGCTTCCAGAATTTTATTCATATTTGATTGCACATGAAGCTCAAACAACAGTGATGAACGGCCCCACTGAATTCACACCATCAGCAAGCAGTGTTACGAAACAAGACTCAAATGGTTCTCGCAAGAACTACAGCAACAATGGGTACAATAACAACCAACGAAACTATTATCGAGGCAGTCGTGGCCGAGGGCGCGGTCGCGGCAGACACAACAATGGTGGCCCGCGTTGTCAAGTATGTGGAATCCCGGTCATACTGCATTGAATTGCAGAAATCGATTCAACCATGCCTACCAAGCAGAAGAATACCATAGTGGAAATAGTGTCACCACTCGAAGCTACAATTATGACCCTAACTGGTATATTGATACCGGTGCAACTGATCATCTCACAAGTGATCTTGATCGCTTATCTACTGCAGAGCACTATCATGGCAAAGATCAGGTTGAAGTAGCCAATGGAACAGAATTGCATATTTCCCATATTGGTCATTCTAAAATTCCCGGTTTAGGTAGACCGCTTCATCTTAAAAATATCCTTTATGTTCCTCAAATCAAGAAACATCTTCTTTCTGCTGATAAATTGGTTTCTGACAATAATGTGTTTATTGAAATTCACCCTAATGTTTTCTTTGTTAAGGACATAATCACGAAGAAAATGCTTATGGTCGGTAAAAGCAAAAGAGGTCTCTTCCCGGTGCCAATCCGTCATTCGTCTCGCTCTGCAAATCTCAGTACCAAAGTCTCTTCCTCACAATGGCACCAGCGTCTTGGTCATCCTAGTGCAACAGTTGTCAAGTCTATTTTAAAGTCAAATAAGTTAGCTTGTTCTTTTAATTCTATGTCGTCTGTTTGTGATGCATGTCAACGTGCAAAGAGTCATCAACTTCCTTACAATAATTTTGTTCATGTTACTTCATCACCACTTGAGCTAATCCACACTGATGTTTGGGGACCGGCTCAAGTGTCTAGTGGACGTTTTCAATATTATGTTAGTTTTTTAGATGATTATAGTCGGTATACTTGGATCTATCTTATTAAACGAAAATCAGATGTTGAACAAGTCTTTTACAATTTTCAAAAACATGTTGAACGTCTTTTGAGTGCCAAAATTCGCACCATTCAATCTGATTGGGGTGGTGAGTACCATAAACTTCACAAATATTTTCAACAAACTGGCATTACTCATCGCATATCCTGTCCCCATAGCTCTCAACAAAATGGAATGGCAGAACGAAAACATCGCCATATTGTTGAAACGGGTTTGGCTCTTTTAGCACACTCCTCTCTACCTCTTTGGTTTTGGGATGAAGCCTTCTTAACAGCTTCTTATCTCATAAATCGCATGCCAAGTCGCACCATACATAACTCTACTCCTCTCACGCGCCTCCTTAACCTCGCACCCGACTACTCGTTTCTTCGAACATTTGGGTGTGCTTGTTGGCCAAGTCTTCGAAAATACAACACTCATAAACTCGCTTTTCGATCTACCATGTGTGTCTTCTTAGGGTATAGCTCCATGCACAATGGGATACAAATGTTTAGATAGGCGAACTGGTCGAGTCTATATCTCTTGAGATGTGGTCTTTGATGAGTCCTGTTTCCCATTTGCAACCTCTTCTAATACACCTTCCCATACGACCACAGTTGTGTCCTTTCCTCAATCTGAACCACGAATTGTGAATGATCACTTAAGGAATTATGACTTATCCTTTTTGTTGGCTAACTCTCTTGATACAGCTGCAGCGCCCTTAGCCGCCAGTGTTCTTTTTCAGCGCACGCGCATACCTCCATAGCCACCAGCTGTGCCATCGCACTGTGAACCTTTGGCATCTATGGAAGCTCCAGCTCAAGTAGCTGCTACTGAATCCGTCACTCCAGCAGTCGCTGCTGCCACCGAGGGCACTCCTGCCCCAGCCTCACCTACTCCGGTCAGTGCCACTCCACCGCCCCCCGTCACTCCAGCAGCCGCTGCTACCACCGAGGACACTCTTGCCCAGGCTTCGCCTACTCCGGTCAGCGCCACTCCACCGCCATCGGGGGTGACAACCCGTGCTCGTGCTGGGAAATCTTTCCCTCGCAAATATACTAATGGTACGGTTGTCTACAATCCCCAGCGTTCAGGATTTCTTTGCGGAGCCGACCTCACACCATCAGGCTCTATCCGAACCCAACCGGAAGCTTGCCATGGAAGCTGAATTTGCTGCCTTACGCAACAACAATACATGGGTTTTGGTTCCACGTCCTCCTGACGTCAATATTGTCGGTTGCAAATGGGTCTTCAAACTTAAACAACATCCAGATGGCTCCATTGATAAACACAAGGCTCGTTTGGTTGCTTGAGGCTTCACACAACAATTTGGGGTGGATTACCAAGATACATTCAGTCCCGTGGTCAAACCAGCCACGGTTCGCTTAATCCTCTCACTTGCGGTCTCAAGAGGATGGCACCTACGCCAAATTGATGTCAGCAATGCGTTCTTACGCGAATTCTTAAATGAGGAGGTTTACATGAGGCAACCTCCTGGTTTTGAAGACCCCGACAAGCCTCACTATGTGTGCAAACTTCAGAAGGCACTTTATGGCTGGCCTTAAACAGTCACCACGTGCATGGTTTTCTCGCCTAAGCGACAAACTCCACCAACTTGATTTTCACTCATCCAAGGCCGACACCTCTCTTTTCATTTTTCACCAAGGGAAGCACACTATCTATATGCTTGTTTATGTGGATGACATTGTTATCGCCGGTTCATCTCAGTTGCTCGTTGATCGCTTGTTAAGCAGCTTGTCATCATCTTTTCCTATCAAGGATCTTGGTCGCCTCAAATATTTTTTAGGGATTGAAGTCGCTCACAATTCAGGGGGCATCACCCTTATGCAACACAAGTATGCCTTGGATTTGTTGCATCGGACTCATATGGTGAATTGTAAACCCGTCTCGACCCCTATGTCTGTTACGGACAAACTATCTCGGGAATCTGGAAAAGCACTCAATGATGATGACGCCTCAAAATACAGAAGCATGGTTGGAGGTATCCAGTATCTTACCCTAACGCGACCTGATATTTCATTTGCAGTAAATAAAGTCTGCCAATATATGTCTAAGCCTACAGATGTCCACTGGGAAGCTGTCAAACGCATACTGAGATACATAAAGGGAACGTCTAATACTGGGCTGCATATTCGAAAGTCTAACTCTACACTTCTGAGTGTGTTTACAGATGCTGATTGGGCCGGATGTATAGACTATCGCAGGTCTACCGGAGGATTTGCCGTATTTCTAGGCCCAAACCTGATCTCATGGAGTTCACGCAAGCAGCCAACAGTGTCTCGATCAAGTACAGAAGCAGAGTACAAAGCATTGGCAAACGGAACAGCTGAAGCGACATGGGTGCAATCCCTGCTTAAGGAATTAGGCGTATGTCAATCGAGACCACCAGTCCTATGGTGTGATAACCTAGGAGCTACATACTTAACAGCAAATCCAATATTTCATGCACGGACCAAACACATAGAAGTTGATTTTCATTTTTTCAGGGAGAAGGTGGCGATGGGTGCTCTGGAGGTTCGTTTCATATCATCCAAAGATCAAGTAGCTGATGGGTTCACCAAACCGGTCACATGCATTATGCTAGATCGGCTTCGAGACAATCTAAACCTTGTTACGGTTAAGATTGAGGGGGAATGTAAATCATAGATAACTACTGTAAATCATAGATAACTACAAGCACATATAGATAACTACAAGTGTTTGTTATATAAAGATGAGCATCCTAAATCTTTGGATATATCCTTTGTAATCTGTTATGTATAAATACAATCTATAACCCTTTAGGGTTAACAAGTCAAAATATTGATTTCTAACTCTTGCTATTGCCTGAATTTGGATAATGGTGCATAGAGTGGTTTATGTATTCTTCTAAAAGACTATCATAGAGTTTTCTAAAGGGATTTTATATATTAATTCTCGCAAAGCTATGTAACTTCATAATACAATATATATAATATAGAAAGATTTAAATACAAGTCTATAAAAATAAATAAAAACCATCTCTTACTCTCACGTCAACTTCATATGTTATCACAAAATCCTAGCAGGATAAAATGACAGAAATAATGAATCTCTTGAACTCAATCATATCCTTATAATTATGAGTAATTTTATTGAGTGTCTCTGCTGTGCTTGTTAGGCTTGTAGCAGCAATAAAGACTGAAATTTATCGGTATCATATATATATATATATATATATATACCAATTAATTAAAATGTGTCTACTGTACCTATTAAGCTTGTAACAACAATTGGACTTCTTACTACAATCTTTCCTTTACTTTCTATCCAACTCAAGAAACCATACACCACTTCATCTTCCAATCTATTCGGCCCTTCTATTCTTAACTTGTAGCTTTGCTTCTCATTCTTTGATCGGAAACTCAGTTTCTCCGGCGACACACTCACATTTATCCCGTTAATCGCCGGAAGTTTCGCCGTGAAAGTCGAACTTCCGTCGCCAACGTAAGTCACCGTTCTTTTGAACACTCTAACAACTTTATGATCACCAGCCGACTTCGTCTCATTCCCATTGAAATAAGCAATGAAAGAAGGGTAGTTTATGTCCAACGATGGGTTCGAGCAATTGAACTTCGAAGATCTCGTGATTATTTGAATTTGAGTCTTGCTAAAATTCAACCCACAAAGAAGATTAACGTAATCTTCGGGTTTAACATCGTAAACGAACCCAGGGTTCAACGCTTTGTTTGGTGAAATATGGCCCGAACCCATGGCTAAAGGAGTTGCGGGATTGTCGTTATCGCCAATATCTTTGATCGGTTTAAACGTGTTATCGAGAATCTCCGATGTAGTCATCATCGCGGATCGAATAGCGGATGGACTCCAATCAGGGTGAGCTGATTTTATTAAGGCAGCCACACCACTAGCGTGTGGACATGACATAGAAGTACCCGATAAGAGATTAAATTTACTAAAAAGTGCTTCGTTTTCTTTCTCGATAGAAGTCGGTGAGATGGCGTCGGGCCATGCGGCTAATATCAGCGAACCGGGAGCCGTGAGGTCAGGTTTTAAGACCACTGGACAACTATTTGATGGACCACGTGCGCTATAGCTGGTGACCCTTGGTGATGGCTTAGTTCCGAGACGAGTCCCATGGAATTTCATACTGGCTTTAGCTTCACCATTGTTGACTTTTTGGATGTAATCTGTGACTATTTTACCTGATTGTAGATCCAACAATAAAACTGGATATGAGCTTTGCATATAAAGTTCTAAATCAGTGCTATTTGTTATGAAAATAGCCCCTAAAGCATTTGAACTTTCAACCATATAAAACTGTTGGCTTAATGTGTCATTATTGTCAAAACACACAACTATCTTTCTTTCAACTTTATTAGCTTCAATCTCTTTCTCACAAGCTCCGATAAAAACGATCGGAGATGGATTCGAACTCGAATTTCCGGGATAAAGAGCGAAACCGGTGACGGAAACTCCGTTACCGAGCGTTAATATCCCGGTGAATTCGCGATCGATTGTACTAGCGGCAACGGTTAGAACCCATGGTGTTCCATTGTGGAGTGACCTTAGATACGGTCCGTTATTTCCGGCGGATGCTGAGACGAAAATACCCTTTTCGAGAGCTGCAAAAGTGGCTATGGCAATTGGGTCTTGGTGTAATGCAACACCATCTGCTCCAAGGGATAAAGAAAGTACATCAACTCCATCTATAATTGCTTGATCAATGGCTGCAAGAATGTCTGAAACATAAACGCCTTCTTGCCAAACAGCTTTATAAACAGCTATTCTAGCATTTGGAGCCACACCGGTTGCTGTTCCGGTTCCGTATCCGAAATAAGACGCGTGTTTCACGTAACGCCCAGCTGCAGTCGATGACGTATGAGTTCCGTGGCCGTCTGAATCACGAGCTGAATTCATCGAGAGAGTCGTGTTATTTGGGCGGTTCGAGAGAAGACCTTTGTTGAAATAACGAGCACCAATGAGTTTCTTGTTGCATAAAGAAGAATTGAATTGGAATCCTTCTTCACATTCACCTTTCCATCTGTACGGAACTGCACCCATTCCGTAGTCGTTGAAGCTCCCACTTTCCGGCCAAATTCCGGTGTCCACAAGCCCGATGATAACGTCATTCCCGTAGTTCGAAACCGGCCATGCACCGGATTTCGAATTCAGCCCGAGAAACTGAGTGGAGTGAGTTGTGTCGAGCTTAACTGTATGATCTATAATTGAAGAGAGATAGCCTGGAGAGTTTTTGACAATTTCAAGCTCTGATTGAGAAAGAGTTGCAGTAAACCCATGGATAGCATTTGTGTAACTATAAACAAGTTTAGAAGGGGTGGTGGTGGTGGTGGTGGTGGTGGTGGTGATGGCGGCGATGGAGTCAAGGGTGGCCGTGAACCAGCTATGGTGGCTAGAGAATGATTTGGGCATGGCGGATAAGTCCATATTGACTATGTAAGTTTCAGAGTTTGCTGAAACGATAAGTGAATTGGATATGGAGAGAGAAAGGAGCCACAGATACAAGATTTGGTTCGCCATTGGCTGAATGAATCAGTCACTCACTCACTCCCGTGAACGTAGGATACGTTTATCTATTAATTTATAGTGTGTGCTTTACACTTTCTATACAGCTCACTTTTCAAGTTTCTTGCTTCTTTTTCTTTCTCAGTCATTATTCCATTATAATTATAAAGAATTTTTTAAGGACTTTCTTTCTTCAATCAAATTTAGAGCCATGCGCGGAAGAAACGGATGGTTACCAACCATATGTATCAACAATAGATCTGGTAAGAAAAATATCTAAAGAATTTTTTTTTAAATCTACGACAAATTAAATGCAAAAGATAACACTAATGACTTCCAGTCGTCCACCCATAAAACATCACCAAGGGAAATTTCCTTGGGTGATAGATTAGTGATTACCACGTATCATCCAAGAAATACTAATGGTTCCGGGTAAATCTGATGTTTTCAAAAAAATATCAACGGATTACCCGGAAATTTCTCGAGTAATCTGTCACTGATTTTATTTATCCACCAACAAATTAGCCACCAATTTTTATGACGATTTTGTGACGAATCACCCTTTAGCGATGGATTTTCCAGGGAAATGTCCGCAGGCTAAAGCCTTCCCTTTTAATAGTGTAATGTGATTTTAGGTGGAGTTTAGTTCACAAAACATTTTCTTTGGAAAAAATGAGACAAGGGTTGGGGTGTACGCGGGTTGGGTTGGGCGGTTTTTGGTATTTTTACAACCCAACCCAACACTTGCGGTTTGTGGCGGATTGGGCGGGTTAAGCGAGTTAGCGGTTTGGTAGTATACATAAAATTGAGGAATGAAATACGATAAATACTACTAAAAATATACAAAGAGTTTTGTTAGAGGATTTTATGTTTTTGTCGTATATATCAATTGTTGTTGGATCTCTTCACATTTTTTAAAAAGAAAGTTATAAAAAATCCTATCGGAAGACTAGATGAAACAATTTACTTATTGCTAAAAAAAATTACATGTATGTGTGTATATATACGTGTGATTTTGTTACATTGAATTTTCTTTAATATATTGACATTGATTTCTATTGCTACGTGACTAAATTTAGATGACATTCTCACGTCGATAGAAATTGTATTAATTTAAATGAATGAAACATATATGTATTTCATATTCGTATCCGACCATTTGACTTAAATTTATATGTATTTATCGTGTTCATTTGTAAAATGTTGATAGAAGCCATAACTTAAAAAACAACCTTACATAAAGCTCAATTGTTAAACCCTAATCTACAATAATAAATTAACATTTATCGAAGAACACATTCTCACTTACTTGGATTAATTTTTGACTTTTATCTTTAAATTGAACTAATAATATTTGTATTTATTTTTTGGGATGTAAATTGGAATAAAATATATACATATTTTTTGGTTGCAAATTATAATGTTGTAAATATTATATACGTATGTATATATAGGGGCGGGTTCAAATGAGAATTCAAATTTGGTTGTGAACGTGGGGACAAATAAGAGCGCGACACGTGTCATATTCAGACTGAATAATCAAAGAAATATTCAGTCTGAATATTTTTTTTAATTATTTAGTCTGAATAATTTACTTCCAAGCACGTGTCGCATTCTTATTTGTCCTCACGTTCACAACCAAATTTGAGTTCTCATTTGAACTTTCCTCTCTCTCTCTCTCTCTCTCTCTCTCTCTATATATATATATATATATATACATATAATTTTATCCAAATAATATATACTAGCGGCGGTTGGCGGTTTGGGTTGGGTTGAGTTTTCATAACCTAATTTCAACCCTCCTAATTAGCGGTTTGACGGATTGACGGTTTCCCAGGTTGGCGGGTTGGGTTTAATCGGGTTGTCAGCGGGTTGCGTTGGACGGTTTTCACTGGTTGACGGTTTTTTGTACACCCCTAAACAAGGGTGGGACTAGGTATAAGGTAGGGGGCACTTGTCTCTGCTCAAAACATGACGGACAAAAGTGTCGATGATCAGACAAGACCAAATAGAACAAGTGTTTGACTAGTGTTTTATGATTAGGCCTGGATAAGACAGAATTGGACAAATTGTCACTAAAACTTATTTGATGATTATATATATAATATAACAGTTATAAATGACACAAATAAAGTAAATATTTCAATCATGAGTATATTCATACGCAAGTATATTCATACACAATTGTATTATATTATACAACATTTACAACTTATTATTGCATACGTACAATTTATTAATACGTTTGAATTTTATAAAACTAACTCGTAACCAACTAATAAATATATTCAAATACAATTTAAACATTAATAATATGGAAAAATACTACATAAAGATGATAACCAATAGAAGAGTCTCTCGTTCTTTCAAAACCAGAAAAAATCATAAAATAAAACCGAAAGACACGAAATAGAGATGTATAGTGTTGCATTTCACGAGTATACTTCTAGTATTTATTCATACATGTCAGTATAATTAAAATTCATATTACACACTTTCTAATATATATTAAACTACTTTAGGGGAGGTTGGGTCACAAAATGAAATTTGGTGAAATTGGATTTTATCAAGAGAATTGGAATGAATTCAATAAAGATTGATTACACGTTCAATACTAAAATGGAAGGCTTTCACCTACAGACATTTCCCTGAAAAATCCGTCGCTAAAAGGTGATCCGTCACAAAACCGTCACAAAAGTTGGTTGCTAAATTGTTGGTGGGTAAATCAAATCAGTGACAGATTACCCAGGAAATTTCTGGGTAATCCGTTGGTATTTTCTTGAAAACATCAGATTTCATGGAAACCATTAGTATTTCCTGGATGATCTGTGGTAATCATCCAAGGAAATTTTCCTCGGTGTTCTTTTGTACGTGAAAGCCATTTTTTTTTGTAGCGGTTTGGTTGGTAGAATTGAAATGGTATTTCTCAAAAGAATTGAAACCTGCATATTTAGAAGATATTATCCTAGCTTCCGAATTAAATAAAGGTGACGGTAATGGGTGGTGACGACTATGTAGAATTAAGAGTGGAAAGGTAACATGGTGGCACATGTAGCAATTCTAGGCTCTCTTTAGTAGTTTTGTTTTTTAAAGAAAAAAAAGTGAGAGTTGATTTGAATTGAATATTATCACATATAATGATAAAATAACGCGGTAAATGTAGAATTTGTTGATTTTATTTCATTACATTTTGCATACCAAATAGCTAAATGAAATTTGGTTAACGAAATTGATCATTATAATTATTTTAGAGTCCATAAGAATCCTGCGAATTAGCCAAACGGAACCTTAGATTTTAATATACATGAATAAACTAATTATAAATACTTGATGTATGATAGTATATTTTCTTTAAATTTTGGTATCAAAGTTAATATGATAATTATAACATACATATTTCCTAAATCAATAATTAGTACTTACAATTTATAAACAAGACAAATACCTTAATTCAAAAAATCACATGGTAGGAGTAACATCAACATCAAAATTAGCTAGGGTAAATAGACTTCTGGATTTATTAAAAATGATAATATTATTAACTAAATGTTATTTATGATTTGTGGATGAAATAGGATCAAGTTGACAATGATTCAATTATTTGAGCAATAAAAAATTACTTATATAATTTTTCTTGATATTATATTTAAACTAAATTTTAATATAAAGACGACATAAATAGAGGTTAGAGATTGTTTAAAAAATGTCACCAACAAGATACATTCAAAATAAATGTTGTTTTAAAACGAAAGGTAACAAAATCCAAGAAGGAACTTAACAACTTGAATAAATATATGATGAATAATTAAAATATTATATTAAAAGTAATTAACAATGATTGATTGTTGATATGATTCTCTAAATGTTAGCTGAAGTTTGGACAAGTTTCCCATATTCTTTTTTGTACGTATTCCGTCTTTATTATTCTCTCATTTTTTTTAAGTACCATCTAATAAATTAACATATAACTTTAATTAATCAGATGTGAAATCTTCTAGATCTAGAAATTCTAGAAAAATATAGTTTGTGGTTCAATAACCTTGATCTACTATTAATAGAAATCTAAAATACTAAGAATGTGACTGGAATGGAGCCTTTCGTTTATTATTGTCCTAAAGGAATCACACGAAGAGACTGCATTGAGCGGGTTACAAATCCAATCCTCCTAAACTAGCAGCTTAAATATATCCTATTTAGGTTTATACTTTAATTGAATACTGCTTATATGTGAATCCCATGTTCTTTTAAATTGGGAGCTACTTAGACATCACATGAGTTGTTAACTTGTTATGTTTTTGGCTTCTATTCCCAACCAATTTATGTTAAATGCACATATAGTTATTAATTTCTTCTGTTTATATAGCCTTTTTATACCTAATAGCTATATGATGGTTTTTGTCCTTGTCTTTCTAATCATCTTATCCAAACCCACATCTGATTTCATCTAATGTGGGTAGTTGTTTTGATAATGTAAACATCATTCCAATATATTGGTCGTGAAATCCTTGAATCATCCAAGTCCATAAAATATGGCGTCCATTTCAGTGTGTCTTCTTCAGCTACTGCTACAATATCATTGATTTATCAACCTTTCCATCTGCTATTACATCTTGATTTGTCGAAGTATTTGATATGTTATTAATTGCTACCATCCATCAATCCACTACCAAAAAAATGACTTTCACCCACAAAAAAATACACAGGGAATTTTTTTTTTGAAATGTTATCATAGGCATTTGTCTTCTGACAATTTTTAAGACTGCTAAAGCATGCAACCATGGGATAATTCCGTAGTGGCCACAAGTTGTTTGTTCCTGGATTCGAACCTGAGATAGATGGGTAATCTAATCTCATCCCCCACAAGCCTTAACCAGTACGCCACAAGTCTTGTAGTTATAAATTTATCAAGTTGTCCACGAAAAAGATAAAATGATAATGGTTGGTCATTCAATTATTTATTTGGAAATTTTGCATATATTCATTCAGATCTATAAAAATATTTGTTATAATACATATAAGGATGAGAGACTCTTGTACGTGAAGGATATGCCCCATGCGTCTTAGAAGTTAGCTAAGCTGGCCACACAAATATATATATAATTATATGCGTGCCATGATACAAACCATTAATTTTGCCAATTTTCCCATCTTTTATTCATAGAGGACCACTCAACTCTATCTGTGGAAAAAAATCATTACAGAAATGTTTGTCATATATTCAGTGGCGTTGGATTCAGGATTTTTGTTTATCGGAATCATTTTTAACATAGATTAAAGACGTATAAAGTCGTCCAACGTGTTTTTAATCTAATTACACCGTTTCAAAAAAAAATTAAAGTTTTTTTTTTGTTGATTTCGAATGATTATTTTAGTGTTTTAATCAGATTTCGAAAGACTTTCGTCTTTCGATTTTTTTTGTTGATTTTAAAAGACCTTTTTGATTGATTTCAAGAGACTATTTTGGAGTCGACGGCATTGTTTGGCAAAAATAAGCTAGCTTATAAGCTGACTTATAAGCTAACTTATTTTCTGAGTAATCGTTTGGATGCACATAAGCTAGCTTATAAGTCAGCTTATAAGCTAGCTTATCGATAAATACTTGGAGTAGCTTATGAGAACTTTTGACACTTTTTCCAATTACACCTCTAACTAATATTATTTATTTATTTTCAACATGTCCTTTTTCGTCATTTCACATCTTTCATGTTTAGTTTTTGCCAAACATAACTTATTCATCAACTTATCGGCTAACAATTTATAAGTCATCGCCTACCTTATAAGTCATACGCTACTATCGATCATAAATAGTTTATCAATTTCAAACATAGCCGACGATGATCGGTTAAGATTGTGGGGTCCCATGCCACAATCTATAACGGAGAATTAAGTGAGAATCTAAAAAAAATTAACTCTTGAAAAATTTTATTTTATTTTTCTTTTAATGGGATCCATTCCCCTCATTTTTTTTTTAAGTCTGGCCCTGATCCCTATTACATAATATATATATATATATAGAGGAAAGTTCAAATGTGAACTCATTTTTAGTTGTGAACGTGAGGACGAATCTCAGCCACTTATCCGGTCAATAAAGACGGCTTTGACTGCAAGTTCCTCCTTTAATAATCTCCACCCTCCAATGAATCGCGTCAATCCTCCGTGATCGCGTCCACCATAACCGAAGATGTGTGGCTGAGATTCGTCCTCACGTTCACAACCAAAAATGAGTTCACATTTGAACCTAACCCTCTATATATATATATATATATATATATAAACAACAATTCTTAGAAAGAAAGAAAGAAGCTGCTATCCAGAGGCTAGCAACAACAAGAGACTACAACGTTCATATACAGGAAGAAGGAAATGAACCCCCTTTAACAAAGTTTTTTCGACTCCCTTTAAACCTATAAATCTTTATCTAAAAAAATTATCAACAATAAAGTCAAACATAAATTTGTTGGGAAGAGCCATATGAAAAAGCAAGTAACCAGGAAAATGGCCTCAGACACCCTTTTGATGGACCATGAATATTAGTGACATTTAGGTCAACATAAACATAAATGATTATGAGACTAATTTGAATGTTGTGTGTTCGAAATGATCATTCGAGTCAATTTGTCTAAGGCTATTTATGATAATAACCCCTAATCCCCTATAAAAAAATATTTGATAAAAAACATTCAATTATTCAATAAACAAAAGTTCAAAGACTCTAAGCAATAAAGTGAGGAGTGATCCATGCAATTATCTCATGTGGGTCAACCAAAGATGCTTCGATCTCTTTTCCAACATAAGTTTATTATTAGATGGATGTTTTCGCCTGTCGGGCATCTTCTATTGACTTTGACAAAAAAGAAGACTTTTCAAATTCAATTTGATTCTTATGTTGTTTTAAATATATAGCATTCTCGTATGATCATTCTTTTATATATATATATCGAATGTATTGAGTTGAAAGACCATAAAAGAAAGATGTCCTTAATTTGTTTGTGATGTATTTTAAATTACTATAAGCGTACGTCAATACGTGTGTTGTATAGTACTAATCGATCACAGGTACAATAACTGAGCACCAGACAATCTCAAATTATGAGTTATCTATACGACATATAAGGAAATAGAGTTATACTAATTAAACACATATATCAATCAACAGGGTTGGGTTCCGGTGAAAAGAAGACTTAGGGTAAGAAGTATAAGAAGAGATCTCCATCCTTGGATGAACATTAGAATGAGATGCACCGAAATGAGGTACACCGAGATGCACCGGATCAAATATCAACTCCCTTCTAAAATGCAATTCATGGTGAGTATGAGATTAAAAGTGATCAATGTCCAAATCTTTTCTTACGTTTCGCACCTTAACTATTCTTCTCAGATGATCCTATGTCTCAATCAACAAAGTTAAATCTTTAATAAAGATTTTAAAGCAATGATGTACAATTCTGTATGAATAACATTTATGAACTCATTCAAATGAGATAGAATCCAATCCCTAACAGAGTACCAAAGTCATTAGCTATATAATAGAATGTTACTCATTGTATTTTATTTTGCCAAATTAAATGTCCTCTTATTAATATGCTAAAATGGTAAAAAGAAATGATATTAATTATTTTGTTTTTAATATTTTGATAGGTTCGAAACACTTTGAAACGAAAGGTGGACAAACTGAGGCAAAAAGCAACGAGTTGTGACTTGCTAACTTATTTGTGAAGCCATGACATTTCGATCATATCTCACTCTCAACAAACCCCGATTAAGGTAATTAAAGGTTATCTGAAGAGCCAACAAACGGATCTATAATTTTGAGTTTTTGGGTCTACAAATCCAAGTTGTATCTAAGCCGAAAGTAATGTTGAAGTTAGAAGAACTATAAGGACAACTGGGAAAGGATGAAAAAAACCATCAACATGGAGGGATTTGGATTTTAAATGCAATCCATTCCGGTGTTTGGTTTGCCTGATGGTAAGGATTTAAAATTCCATGAACACAGGATTTTGAAATCCTTGGCGGATGCTCGGGATTTTGCGGGATTTCGTAGGATTTGTATGAAATAATGTTTTAAAAATGTTAAAAATATTTGTTTTATAATAATTGATTAATAAAAATGTAATTTAATTATTTTTTTAATTTTTTTATATTTTTATATAAATTATTTATAAATAATGGAAATTCAATTCCATTCGAAATCCTACAAACCAAACATACCTATTATTTTCAAATCCATTCCAAACCAAATCCAAATCATTTCATGAAATCCAAATCCCTCAAAAACAATCCCGCAAACCAAACAGACCCTAACAGTAAAAACATAATAAAAACGATTGAACTTATAACCCCGTATACAATCATAGACACTAGCTACTACTGCTATGTGAAAAACAACTTTTTGTTAATTTTCTTTCATTATTTTGATTTCTTCTCGACGTCAAGTAATTCATCTTAAAAATGAACGCTTTTTATCTCATTTCAAGACAACATGCATTATTTTAAAAGATCAAGATCGATCCATTTTATTTTATTAATTTTTGAAGCGGCATCTTTATAACCGAAGAGCTATATTTGATAAAAACGTATTTTACTTCCCTAATTGACATAATTAATTTTTCCTTGAGACAAATCATGTTGACTTCCTCCAGGTCAAACACTAGTTTTCCGTCTTAAAAGATATATCTGTTGAAAGAAATTTTTGGATCCATCACATACAAAAAAGATAGCACCACAATGAAGATTTCGTGTTTTTCTTACTGGAACATGGGGAGTTGGATCTAAAAGATATTCTTTTCTTCAAAAAGGGAGATGGGTTTTAACAATAATTGGGCTTTATTGGGCTTAGGGTTTAAATCATTTTGGGTTCGGTTTTAGTAGTTAGTCGTTTGAGCTTTATTGCTGAAGAGATAATAAAACACTTGAAAGAAATAAAATACCATCCAAAAATAATTTGGAGAATAATGAAGTGTATATATATATATATCACATAGTACGACCAATTCAATAAGCATATATGACCTAAGCCGGCTTCCACATTCTAGCTAGGCAAACCTTTGGTGATTTGATGATGAAATCGATTTGCATATTACTCATGCATGGATGCATGATTAAGACAACAAAAAATATATATATATATATATATATATATATATATATTGTGGACACCCTCTCTTTAAACGGGATGGATCATACAAAAACACCCTCTTTTTAAAAGAACATATGTGATCCACTAGGTGTTGCTTTAATGATTTAAATTTACAAAGTTCTCATTTGAATCTCCCTCATATGTATATATAAATATATGTATATAGATATGTATATGTTGCTCACTACATCAAACAAGAAGGTTTTATCTCATTACAACTGTCGTACATAATGCATCTTCCCACCAAGTTTGCCATGTATAATTAATCGTAAACACTTGATGTTTAGGTTTCATCGTTGTTTCATCTACTATTCTATTCCATGGACCTAGAAATTTACGTCCAAAAGAGACTTTATCAAAATACTTAATTAGTCCTTAATCACTGCAGCCCTTAATTGTCTTTATATATACAATCATACAGATATATATATATATATATATATATATATCATACGCTCACTTGCTTAACCATAACCACTAGAAAATACTTTTACTTAATTAGCCATGAGAAGCTTCTTTTGCTCTTTAGTAGTCTTATTGATCCAGCTATTATTGGTGCTACAACCATGGCTCACCATTGCATCAATTCAGCCCAAAAACTCCCAAACATACATCATCCACATGGATCATTCACAGAAACCACAACACTTTTCCAACCATGAATCATGGCACCAACAAACCCTAAACTCAATTTCATCAGTTTGCAATGAAGATAATCATAATAAACAAACATTTCTCTACTCTTATACCCATGTCATGCAAGGCTTTAGTGCAAAGCTCACCCTTTGCCAACTCTCACACTTGGAGAAATCTCGAGCTCATCGTGCGACCTACAAAGAGTCGTTCGGTAAGCTTTTCACCACTCATTCGCCAAAGTTTCTGGGACTCAACCGGAATTCCGGCATATGGCCAACGGCATCTTACGGGAAAGATGTCATCATCGGGATGATTGATACCGGAATTTGGCCGGAAAGCGAGAGCTTTCGCGATAAAGGGATGGCTAAAGTACCGTCGAGATGGAAAGGGAAGTGCGAAAATGGCACGGCTTTTAGTCCTTCTCTATGCAACAACAAACTTATTGGAGCGAGATCTTTTAGCAAAGGACTCGAGGCTGCTGGACTTAATATCTCGACCGAGTTCGATTTCGACTCGGCTCGAGACTTCATCGGCCACGGCAGCCACACGTCGTCCACCGCCGCCGGTAATCACGTCGTGGGTGCGAACCTTTGCAAGAGGAATGGCACCGAGTGCGCATATCGCGATGTACAAAGTCCTTTGGGCATCGGACTCGTTTTCATCTGCCTCTAGCGATATTCTAGCCGGCATGGATCAAGCGATTTCCGATGGGGTCGATATAATGTCGATATCTTTAGGGTTAGATCACACACCCTTTTTCGAGGACGTAATCGCTATTGCCTCACTTTCGGCTGTAGAAAAGGGAATCGTTGTAGTTTGTGCTGCGGGAAACGATGGACCAGGGTTCGGTTCGATATATAATTGTGCACCGTGGATCATGACCGTAGGTGCGGGCACGATGGACCGAAGGTACATGGCTACATTAGAATTGGAAAACGGGCTAACTTTCGTAGGTACCTCATACTTCCCAACGAGCGTTTCTATTACTAATAAGCCGCTATACTATGGGAGTAACGATCCGAAAAAAGCCGGATGTTCGGCTTTAAATCCAATTGAAGTTGCGGGAAAGATCGTCTTATGTGACGATAGCAACCCGGATCTTAATTCGCAGATGGATGTTGTAACGACGGCCGGTGCATACGCTGCGATTTTCTTGACGGAATCGTTGTTTTTAGATCCGGAAGACTACACGACCCCCGGGATATTGTTGCATACTCGTTACGCAACTTTAATAAAAGAATACGCGATGAAAGGCAACATGTCGATAGTGAAAAACATGAGATTCGTGGTAACGAGAACCGGCACGGGACCCGCACCCGAAGTGGCGTTTTTCTCGTCACGAGGACCGGATCCGATCACTCCGACCGTTCTAAAACCCGACATCCTAGCTCCCGGAGTCGATGTTTTGGGAGCCGTAAGACCGGATTTACCGTTCATGGTGGTCGGAAGATACGATTTAGTAACAAATTACGCACTCTACTCCGGTACATCAATGGCGGCACCACACGTAGCCGGAGTTGCAGCCCTCTTAAAATCCGTTCACCGTGACTGGACTCCGGCAGCAATCCGATCAGCTCTGATGACCACCGCAACCAATTCCGACAATAGAAACGGAATCATTTCAGATCAATGGCATAATCAACCCGCTACACCTCTCGATTTCGGATCGGGCCAAATCGACCCGAACAAAGCCATGGATCCTGGACTCATTTACGATATGGGTTTTCAAGATTATATCGATTTCTTATGTGGTCTTGGATATACCGAACAACAAATGAGTGCAGTAATAAGAAGAAGTCGATGGAGTTGCAGATTGAACCATACTGATCTTAATTATCCTTCGTTTATTCTGGATTTCTCGAATCAAACCACATTTCCATCGGAAAAGCGTTTCATTAGGACTGTAACGAATGTTGGAGATTCTACGTCGACTTATGAGGCCGTGGTGGAGGTTCCTGCCGGAATGGTGGTGAAAGTGGAGCCGATGACGATGAGATTTACGAGTAAATATGAATCGCAAGACTTTGTATTGAGTATAGAAATGGAGAAACGATCGAGAAATATGAGCTATGGGTATTTGAAATGGATCGATGAGCATAACCATATGGTTTCTAGCCCTATTGTAGTCATCGGAAAATGATGGATGATGTCGTGAGCTACTTGAGCTTTAACCAGCTAGGTTCCAACTATTGCAAATTATACAAGTCTACAAAATGTACTCTTTACATCTTCATTCTGTAACAAATGTTAACTTAAATTAACAATTTTAATTTCAATTAAGAAATCCAATAGTTAATTATTGATAAACAAAACTAACAAACTGTAACGTAAATTAATATTTTAATTAACAAATCCTAACAATTACTAATAAACAGGAAAAAAAAACAAATCTAGACGTAAGTTAACATTTTCTAAATTGACAAACCCTGATTATTTAGAAAATATATAAGAATAAACAAATAATTCAGTTAATAACTAGTTATTAAGATATTTTAGTTTTAAATAACATATAAAATCGTGTGTGTGCGCGCTCTGACAAAGAAAACTTGATTATAGTTTTAAAATATATATGAAGCTAGACACTGTAAAACAATACGGTTACACATTTCACAAACCTAACTTTTTTACCCTTCGTCGGAGAAATAATATAGTTGCCCATGCCACCGTAAGCTATACTACAAGTCCGCCCCGGGTTGGGGGGAGGGGGGACCCATTGAAAGAAAAAAATCATTTTTTGTAAGGGTTAAAATTAAAAAAAAAATTAACTTTTCACTTGGTTCTTACATGATTCCGCCCGGTAAATATTTGTAAGGGACCCCACAACTCTAGCCGACCATTGCCAACTCTAATAAAATCTCTTGAAATCAATCAAAAAACCAAAAAAAAATTGCAAATCAATAAAAATACTGAAAAACATCTTTCGAAATCGACAAAAACACTAAAAAAATTTATTGAAATCAACCAAAAACCTTTAAAAATCCATTGGAACAGTGTAATTAGGCAAAAAAAAAATACGTCTAACGACTTTACGGGCGTTTAGTTTATCTTAAAGATGACCCTATTAGACAAAAATTCTGGATCCACCGCTATGTAAAATGATAACTAGTTGAATAGTTTAGCAAATAATATTACAAATTCGTACCCTCTCCTTATTCAGATACTTGCTTTATTTATTATCCCTTTTCTCACTCAAATACCTAGAGAAGTATAAATATGATACACCTTAAACTAAGCATATATGTTAGCATATATATCCAACAACTATATTATTTTGGTAGAAAAAGAAGAAGACTTGTTCCAAAAGCTGTAAGTTAAACTATTCTCTAAAATAAAATAAAAGAGATACTAGAGAATTCTCCAAATTTGAAAATATATGTAATGGTTACATTTTGGGTCATTCATCAGCATAGGTTGGGGTTTAGAGGAAAAACCTCAATAAAAAACTAAAAAACATTTTAGAATCCCTCCATCTGAACGGTATGCATAAAAGCATATTGGTAATTTGTAACATATATTTGTACATATGCACTAATGCATATTATACATTCGTGCATAGAAAAAAAAACAACTTCAATCGTTTATATGCATAAATGCATACTGTTAATTTGTAATATACATTTCTACATATGCACTAATGCATATTATGCATCCGTGCATAGAAAAAAAACAGTTTGAATCATTTGTATGTACAGATGCATATCATCCAAATGAAGGGTTCTCAAAGCATGGTATATATAAATGCATATCGTCCATATAACATCTTTGTATCTACTTGTTATGATTATATTGTTTTTAAATATTTGGCACAATTTTCACTATTTCACAATATTTTATCGGATTAATTCCAACCTTAACATCAAAAAAAAAATTAATTAATAGGGTTTGGACACCAAAAATCACATCATCTCCAAGCACACGGCAATTATGCCGTTTGAACATGAGGCTAACATATTAACTATTTCTCTTCCGTCAACGGAAAAATTAAGTTCTCTTTGCCGGCCGGTTGGAATTTAAAGACCGGTAAAAATAAGGTGATCTCATGGCACATCACGACCTATAGGTAAGGTAACACCGACGAGACCTGAAAAGAAAACCCAATTGAGAATGGGAGGATCCATAATACCTACAGTGGCGGATCCAGGAATTTTATTCACTGGGGTTCCATTAAGGTAGACTAAAGACGCGTAAAGTCACCCGACGTGTTTCGGAATATTTTTTAAGTTTTTTAGTTGATTTCAAGGGATGTTCTTAGTGTTTTTGTAGATTTCGAAGGATTTTTTCGGTTTTTTATTTATTTCAAGAGATTTTTTTAGTGTTTTTGTCAATTGCGGGCAATATGGGATCCCTTAAAAAGTTTTACTTGAAGGACAAAAGGCTAAATTAAGTATTTTTGATATTTTTTTATCATATATATATATATATATATATATCCCAAAGTTAAGTTATTTTAACATACAATTGGAGTTGCTTTCATACCATCTCATTTCCTAATACATCTTATCGTAAAAAGATGTAAAACCGTATCCATTTAGAGTTATAAAAGTAAACATTTTTAATGGGAAATTAACAAATTTGAAAATTTAAGAATGTGGTTTTCTAAATAGTAGATAGTAGGAGAAAACCACCGTCACTTGGGCCATTTACTTATCTAGGCCCATCAAGCCCAATTCTAATAATTGAACATATGAAAACTTTTGAGTTTAGTGAAAATTGGGACAACATTCTATTAGTTTTTGTTGGTGATCTTGTTTTTTTCTCTATGAATGTTGAAAACGTTGGGAATTTTTATAATTAAGTGAAATTTTAATAGTATGAGTTTGACTTAACCACAAGGCTTGTGGCGCGTACTGGTTAAGACTTATGGGAATGAAGCTAGATTAATAATCTACCCCAGGTTCGAATCCAGACGTAAACAACTTGTGGCCACTGGGTAATTATCTCAGGGCTGCATGCTTTAGCAGTTTTAAAATTGTCAGGGATTAGCCTAGGCAAATGCTTAGGATACCCTTTTCAAAAAAAAAAAGATTTGAGTTGTGCACATTCATACGTGTTCAATCTTCTTAGTCGTTTTTGTATACGAACACATACCTCCAACTTTAATCATTATGCTTCTTATTTATAGTCATTCAATCATTTATTGTTGATCCATTTCTATCCGTCATTTATAATTTAATTATGATGAAAAAAATATAACAATATATAAACCTACTCTTAACTATAATTACATGAATGTTTACGAATTTACTCTTGTTTTTCAATGTATATTTTAGG
The DNA here is from genome assembly GCA_036898165.1 of Silybum marianum. Classification (NCBI taxonomy): domain Eukaryota; kingdom Viridiplantae; phylum Streptophyta; class Magnoliopsida; order Asterales; family Asteraceae; genus Silybum; species Silybum marianum. The sequence continues at coordinate 30,829,370 of CM072535.1, forward strand.
ATAAATTATATGAAATAGAATTCCTTCTCATACTTTCACAAATTTCTTAATTATAAAGTTGTATTTTCATTTTTTTTATTATTGCGACAATATGCTTTCAAATTATTTTTTATTAAAGTATTGTACAATAAATTTTTTATCTATGACATGAGACAGATTATCAGGTTTTCATGACACGGATTATTAGGTTTTCTTGACATGTCATTTCCACGTGTAACATATTACTGACGTGACATTCTTATTACAACAATGAATTTTCAAAAAACTTAACTTTGTATATTATTTTAATAAATATATTACATTAATTAAAAATCTAAACTATTTATTAACATAATAATATCAAAAATAATTGTAGAACACAATTATCTCGCTAACATTTACTAGAAATACTAACAATCATTGGCGGATCTAAAGCATGACTAAGGGGGTCAATTGACCCCCAAAACAAATAAATTTTTTGGGTTTTATATTATAAATTTAAAGTTTTTTAATTAAATACATTGTTTCGACCCCTAACAAAAATAATGTTTGTCCTCATAAAAAACTTAACCCAGTTTTACTGTCAAGTTTTTTACGTAATTTATTATTTATATTAATTGTTAGGGTTACGATTTACTGGTTGAAGTATAATTATTAATTGTTAGGGTAAGAGTTTAGTAGTTGATACCTAATTATTAACTTTTTATTAATTGTTATGCTTAGAGTTTATTATTTGTTGATGTCTAATTGTTAATTTGTTGTTAATTGTTAGGGTTAGAGTTTATTAGTAGTTGATGTCTAATTGTTATTTTTTTTTGTTAATTGTTAGGGTTAGAGTTTTTTATTAGTTGATGCCTAATTGTTACTTCTTTTTGTTAATTGTTAGGGTTAGAATATTTTAGTTGATTTTTTGATGCCTAAAAAAAGCTTATGTGAAAATTTCTCTTGGGATCAATTCGAAAGAAATGGAAAAAATTATGATATATCACCCTAAAAATATACTTAAATTATCTTTCCAACTATATTTTCATGGCCTTAATTCCGACCCCATCACGAAAATTTCTGAATCCGCCACTGCTAACAATTTTATTTAAATTCTAAATTTAGTTAATAAGTTTTTTTTTAAAAAAACTAATAAATAGATAAAATATCTTGATAACAACGTGATCATAGAAAATATTTAAATTTTATTGCGTCTATTAAAAATATATTTTATTTAATATAAATAAATAACTACAAAGTATGGTTTTAAAAAAAGTTATAAAGTACAAAATTTGATTTGTTTGCTTACAATTATTTGTTAGTATTTAAATATAAGGTTAATTGGGGAAAGTTATATTTAAACGCGGATTTCCCTTTAATGGGTGGGTATTGTCAAATCCAACTACGATTATTGTACAACAAAACTAAATTACAAGAATGGTCCTTGGATTATTTTCCATTTTTTGTTTTTGCTACTTTTATTGTTAATCTTGCAATTTTAATTTTTAGTTGTAAAAGATAATGGTATCATCCTAACTAATAGATTGTTTGACAGTTGCTGAATAGTTTGATATAAAATGATTAAGTGATCAAAATAATTAAAAGACTCTTATGATATAATGCAAAATAAAATATAATTATTTGATAATTGTTCAGGATGTTAGAGCTCTTAATGATAAAGGGAGACCCATGATACAAAATGATTCACAGTGTTTTGGAACCATTAAGAGTCAGACTTATTTTTTTGTCAAACAGGATTCATCTCTTAACGATTCAGATGTTGCCTCTTAATGAAACTGTTAAGAGGTAAACAAACAACCCCTAACACTTGGAGTTCACTAGCCAAATTTTGTTGAGAATGGTATGTGTCATTTAAGTAACTTTTGTCAAGTGACTGATCTTTGATCCAAATTAGTTCAATTGTTATTACGTATGGATCGAAAAGATTATTCTAATTTTCTGATGGGAAGCAACTGTAGATAACACTGAAAATAGCAAAAACTCATCTCTATTCTCATAATCTTAAGCAAAATCTATGGAGTATTGTGATGCAAATATTGAAGAAGAACATTGTAACAATCAAACTGTAAGAACCCTTTCATTAATCTATCTTAGTTAGTCATCAAACATAAATAAAAAAAACATTTTGTAAGCACTCTTTCATTAATCTTGTCTAGTGGTCGTCAAACATAAATTAAAAGACATTCTCCTAATCATTTTACGCATTTTAGATGAAAATACATATATCATGGTTGTTATCGGTTGCGATCCTCTCCTTCACACAAAAAAAATACCCAATTCAAAAGACAGTTTTTATACCTATCAAAAATAGTTTTGGAGTGGCATAAGATAAATTTAACTAATGAAAAAAAGGTTCATGTGAATATAAAAATATTTAAGGGGCTAAAGGGTGGTATGTAGTGTAGTCTAGGGTTGATTTACATAACTAACTCATAGTTTTGGTTAATATGAATATTGAATTTGATAGTCTACCCAATGACCAATAAATATTCTTGAATTCATCCACTATCATGGAACCATCTTGTGACGTGTGACAAAGGAAAAGGATATTGATATTGATCTTTCCTTTAATTAGTATGAATAAAACTCAAAAAGATAATCTATAAAATAAGGATAATTGTATGTATTATCGTGCATAAATAATAAAGTTTAAAATGATATAAAAACAGACTATAATATTATAATTTTAGAAAAGGCAAACACAATAGATAAATTCATATATAGATGACTTAATGGTAATGTTTGTATTTTGGCTTCTTCTCTTATAATGTGAAGGTGATGAAAACCAATGTTTGCATTTGTTTATGTTTTAAAATAATAAAATTGATCTACAGTAAATAGATAAAGAACAATAGTTATGAATTGTAAAATAAATATATTTTTTCATGAAAAAATGTTTGATATAAATTTCTTAGGAAAAAAACTAGTTCATTAGTAAAGGGAAAAAGAGGACTAAAGTCGAAACACATTAACTAGATATTATCATGCCTTCATATAAGTAGTAACATAAGGTTGATCCAGAATACTTCATTTGTGCTCAACATAGCTAAAAGGTCAAATGGTATATATGACTTATAACAGAGAAAATCCATGTGACACGCTCTTTGGTTCTTGGCCTATAAGAGGATTCATTTTTTGAACTTATATCAAAGTTATAGCTCAAGAACTTTCAAATTAAGGTATATCTCTTCTCAAAAGTCAGCCTAGACCAGGCTAACGAGAGGATTCATGATGCAAAGACCCACTTCGATGGTGCTAATTTTTACTCGTACAGACTCTAATAAAAGGATCATATCGCATCTAGGATTTTCATTTGACTCCTACTAGTTAATTTGCGTTCCTTAAAAGTACCTTCAATAACCAGCCTAATATCATCTTCTCTTAAGGTAGAGAATTAATCTCAACTTCTGAGATAGAGAAGTACTGTCAAAATCAATTATTTGCCCCCAATATCTATTTCCTTTGTATTTGTCATCACTTTTGTCGACACTACCTTCACCTCAATTATGTAGTGTCAGATCCTTTATTGGCAACATGTTTTCCTTGTTAGCACAACGTTACACAGGCAAAGTAAGGGGAGTTTTTATTCCAAGTCTTCTTATTACATCGTCGATGGCAACTTTCAACTTTTGCGTCTAGTGCGATAGGCTACTCAAGATAGAATTTTCACATAAATGAACTAACCAAAACTATCAAATGAGCACCAATTATACAAATATCATAAGACTTGAAATGATACAATGAGGTAGATTGCTTATAGAGCACATTATCGTTTTGAACTATGAAACTAAAAACCTACATTATTTTCAAAATTAAGAAATTTTATTTGCAGTAAAATTGAACATTTATCTTTTTTGAATAGCTCCAAAACCTTTTATCTAGATCAATTTTAGCAAAAGAGCTAGTGACGGTGACCATCCTTTCACGTCTATTACACAAATATTACAAACATTTTCTTCAACATAATAACATTTGGTGTGTGTGTGTTGGGGGGGGGGGGGGGAGGAACACCGATTAGACGAAAATAAAGAGATAATAAATAACTTATATTCAAATTAAAAAAACTACATTTCGAGCAAGTCACATACATAATGCATGTCCATTTTTTATAGAAAGAATATAACACCCCTAAATTAGGCTTGTTTATAATGGTTAATCCAAGTGAGAGACTAAAGATGCATGATCTTGAAAGTATTAGTCGAAGGACTTGCTAGACGACTTGTTTAGAAGATGAGAAATTAAGTTTGAATTAAACATGGAAAACTATATATGTTGCTTATAGGGGTACAACCATGAGGCAACTAACAAGGCCAAGTGTGAGGTTTGGTGTAGTTTAGCACACTGATATCATATGTAATGGTTTTAAACCCTTGACCTAGTGTGTACGACATTTATGTGTAGGTGCAAATTTTTGTATAACTTTAGTTTCAAATTTACCTCATAGTTTTTTTTGCCGTACAACATGAGATACATGTTTGTTGTGTCTTTTGAATGATTTGTATATTCTATGTCTACATACCGGAACTGAAAACATTTGAGATTATGCAGGATTATACATGAAAGATTATTTTTTGGCTCTCTTTTTAGCCATATGTCTCTTATCCCTGGGAGGTTTTCCTCCACTAACAGTTTTTTTTTTCCGAAAAACTCTATTGTTACATGCTTTAAACTGATTTTTTTGGCATGTTAAAAAGTATTTTGATGTATCAATATCCTTCATGAAAATTGTACTTATAGTATGTATGTGTAGAGGAACTCAAACAAAGACGTTTATGCAATTTTAGAAGATTGATGAAAATCCTAGTTTCAGTAATGACCAATATACGTCATAATGGCCTATGTCTTGTGTCTAGTATCAATGTATCAGGTGTTCCTCACCACGTAGATTAATAACAGAGCTCTAGTAGAAAATATATATTATATATGTATATGCATGTGTGTTTTAGTAGTGTTGCAATTCTTGTGTAACATGATTTGTGAAAAGTGTTTTTGGCAATATGATGTACGTTTCATATGCATAATTTCAATAAGAAGAAATCATCAACTCACTAAGTTTATTAGCTTTCACTATCATTAATACGAATTACCTTTGAAATGTTTTTGTACGAAAATCATCAACTCAGTGAGTTTATTAGCTAAAGAGCATAATATCTGAGGAAAAGGCAATCAAAGCAATACCATGAAGAAAGGAAAAGTCTAGCTATATGGTATATCTTAGGAAAAAAGCAATAACCAAGTTTCATATATATATATATAGAGAGAGAGAGAGAGGAAAGTTCAAATGTGAACTCATTTTTGGTTGTGAACGTGAGGACGAATCTCAGCCACTTATCCGGTCAATAAAGGCGAGCTTTGGCGCAGTTCCTCCTTTAATAATCTCCACCCTTCCATGAATCGCGTCAATCCTCCGTGATCGCGTCCACCATAACCGAAGATGTGTGGCTGAGATTCGTCCTCACGTTCACAGCCAAAATTGAGTTCACATTTGAACCTAACCCTATATATATATATATATATTATGAGAGAGAGAGAGAGATCAGAAAGAGGGTTATTTCATACGAGAACGATAACTAAATAAGAGAATAAGAAAACACGGTCAAATCATATGTGATTTTACACTAAACATGCATAAAATCACATGTGATTCATGCGATTGTGACCACAACCTGAGGTTGCTAGTCACGTCGCTTGCACAGCCATGCTTCATAATTGGAAAAACGAGCACCGTGGAAATACATGCCACTCAGCCACCCTTTTATCAACCGTTAATGTAGAATCACACATGATTTCGTCGTTTTTTTATTTTCTCTTATTTAGTTAGTGCTTTTATTTAAACCTCCTCCATTCTTTCTCTCTCTCTCTCTCTATATATATATAGTATTAAAATTAAAATTAAAATTAAAATATCATGAAAAAGAAGATAAAAAAACAAAAAAGTAAAAGAGTAAACTACAATTTCAGTCCATAAGGTTTTAATCGGGTAAAAGAGAAACATTGAGAGAAAAAGAACAAAATGTTTCCTTTCTTTAACAAAAAACATTATTTTTAACAGACGACATAGACCAAAATTCATAGTTAACTCAAATACTTGTTATTATAATAAACTCTAAAGAAATAAATTCTACCTAGAATTGATTTTTAAGAGGGTGTCATCTTTTACACCCTATTCTATATATTAAACCCTAATCTATATATATGGCCTTTAATTAAAATTGATAAATAAACATAAGAGTTAGTGTGTTAGGGCATCTCCAAGGACATTCTCCATTTTACTTTCTATTATGGAGAGTAAAATAGAGAGTTGGTCATATCTACTCCAATGACATTCTCTATTTTACTCTCTAAAATAATGTTCAATAAACCCTTTATTTATTAACTTTATAAATCATACCCTTATATTTTTATTTTCACAATATAACCTTATATTTATTAATTTTATCATGTTATTTTGACAACATTATAATTGAAGGACCATTTTTATCATGTTTTAGTTTATTAAAATTGATATTAGACAACAACTAAAATAAAAATATAACAATTCAAAGAATTGAAGAGCCAATTTATAATTATCAAAAGTTAAAAAAAATAGAGAGTAGTGAATAGTAACTATCTATATTTAGAGAGTTACTATTCAATTCTCTATTTTAGAGAGTGAAATAGAGAGTAAAATAGAAATAGAGAGTAAAATAGAGAGTTCATTGAAGATGGTCTTAGAGCATCTCCAACAGAATCCCCAAAATTTATTCAAAATGAAGAAACAAAAGCTAAAATCTCCAAAAAAAATCACACCCATCTCCAACAAATTCTCTATTTTGGAGAACCAAACATTAATAATAATATTAAAATATTGTAACCATTTATTAAAATATTACTTCTATTTTTTTTATATTTATTTTCAAATCTTTTTATTGGTGGTTCTATGGGGTAATCATTTTTGGAGTAATCTCTATATTTAGAGAAAATCATCTCCTCTCTCCTATTTTCTCCATTTAGGAGATGGTTTTGGGGAATTTGTTAGAGCAAGATTTTTGCTCAAAATCCCTATTTTCATCATTTTCCCTAATTTAAGAAAGCTCTTGAAGATGCTCTTACCAATCAAAATAGATAAATAAAATAAAGCATGGTGCATTTAAAGAGTAGAAGTGGGTGTAAACGGAAAAACCCTTTTTAATAACCAGTATAAATAATAAAAAAGAAAAGCACCCAAGGGTGGGGTTTCTAAATTTCTAGAAGTCCCATCAGTCCAGCTCTACACCTCCCCCACCCTCCCAACCCCCTAAAATCCCCACTCAATTTTCTATCCATTAATACTACCACTAACCATAGCCTCCTTTTTTTTGTCTTTCTTCTTCGTTATCTTCTCAAGAATTGTCTCTTTGTCATGTAGCATCATCGTACTAATAACGTTGTTAATTACCAGCACAAAACAAACTTCAACAACAACAATTGAAATGTCTGGCTTCTTAAACGATGAGCTCTCCAAGAAAACCTCAATTTTCGGTTTAAGATTATGGGTTGTTGTTGGAATTTGCGTTGGAGCCGCCATTGTTATCTTGATGTTCTTAATTTCCCTTTATTTCACCTCTAAACACAACACTTCCTGCAAAAGAACCAAAACTTTACCTCAAAAACCCACAATTCCAAACATCTCCAAAGAAATTCGTGAAATCCGAGTCGACCCGACCCGAACCCATATTCAAGAAACCCCCAAAAATCATCATCATCCGGGTCAAAGCCCGTTTCATGAATCCGATTCTTTAGCTGTAGTCGATAGACATGCAGAGGATGAGAGCAATTTAAATGGGTATCAGAAGATTCAGATAGAGATAGGCAAGAAACACCGTATTTCTTACCCGGATAAAGGCAGTGGTGGCGGTGGCGGGTCGTCCCATGAAATCGGGTCGGGTGATCAACAGTCGATTATATCGGTTCAACCCGAGGTTTCCCATTTGGGTTGGGGCCATTGGTATACTCTTAGAGAGCTTGAAATTGCCACAAATGGGTTTGCAGATGAGAATGTGATTGGTGAAGGTGGATATGGGATTGTTTATTGTGGTGTTTTGGTGGATAAAAGCACAGTTGCTGTCAAGAACTTGCTCAACAACAGGTTCAATTCTCAAATTCAAAACTCATAATTCATATATATATATATATATATAGAATTTGTGTATCTAACACGTATATGAACATTTATTTGATGAATTTAATGTTTTAACATAGTTTCCTTTGTAAGAAATTTGTGGGTTTATCATATTTAAGTCTTAAAATTAAGGTTTTTATGTAGCATATATCAATCAGTTTTTTTTCATTTATCCCACAATTTGATCAAATTATGATAAAGATCAAATGATCGAACCGTGATCTAACCGCGATCCTGGTGCACCGTGTGGCTTGGTGCACAATTGACCTTCTTGGTGCACCAAGATTCAGCCTGGCTTTGCCATGGTTCCGAGGAGAAGTACGCTAGGGCTCAACATCGCGTTGCTGTTAGCCGATAAACTAGTCATGTTCGGTAAATATAAAATAGTTGATAAAAGATAGATAATAATGTAAAATGACATAAAAATATAAGGGGGGCATAGTTGGGAAAATATGGAAAGAAACCCTGTGAAGCTTATTGAAACGCTACTTTAAGTAATTTTTCAAAAACCTAGCTTATGGCTAACAAAACGGTTTTTTTTAGTGTCGACTAAGGGCCTGACTCACAACTTATTCAGTCAGTTATACATGACTGTTTTGATAGTGGCTTAATGGTATAGAAAGTGACTTATTCAGTAAGCTTCTAGGGGGGAGCTTTATGCAAAAAGCCGAATTTTTTCTCCAAATTTACCCCTCCTAATTAGAAAAACGCTCCTTCCATCTATGAAAAAAATCCATCCCACACAAAAACCTTCCCAATCTATACAGACATATTAATCCACACAGACAGCTTTATCAACCAAACAGCCCCTAAGTTGTTTTTTTCTTCTTCAAATTGCTTAAAACAGAGGACAAGCCGAGAGGGAATTTAAGGTTGAAGTAGAAGCCATTGGACGTGTACGCCATAAGAATTTAGTCAGATTACTCGGCTTTTGTGTTGAAGGAGCTCACAGGTACACAATCCGTTATATTTTTTTCTTCATTTTTTGCATAATTTAGATCAAAATTAATCCCTTATGATAAAATTTATCATCTTTTTTTAGGATCCTCGTTTACGAGTATGTAAACAACGGGAACTTAGAACAATGGCTTCATGGAGATGTAGGATCGACTAGCCCGCTTACATGGGAGATCCGAATGAACATTATACTCGGAACAGCAAAAGGGTACGTTCTTTTTTACAAAAATTTCAATCTTTTTTTTTATAAATAATCTAAAACCCTTTATGGCAATTTATAGGTTGACCTATTTGCACGAAGGACTCGAGCCTAAAGTTGTTCATCGTGATATAAAATCGAGCAATATTTTGCTCGATAGGCAATGGAACCCGAAGGTTTCAGATTTCGGTTTGGCAAAGCTTTTGGGCTCCGAAAGGAGTTACGTCACCACTCGAGTCATGGGAACATTTGGGTATGTTGTTTAATTAATTCTTTATGTTTGCCAACATTCCAAAAAATTTATCATATATGATTTTTCTCGGGGTCTTAATGGAATCAGCCGCTCTATTTTTTTGCTCAAAATAGGTATGTGGCTCCCGAGTATGCGAGTACGGGCATGCTGAATGAAAGAAGTGATGTTTACAGTTTCGGGATTCTTATTATGGAGTTAATTAGCGGTAGAAACCCTGTTGACTATAGTCGGCCTCCGGGAGAGGTTCGTGTTGATTTTTTTTGTTCTTTTCGATAATGTTTTTTTGTTCTTTTATTTGGATTCTAAATGAGAAACGATACAGGTAAACCTTGTTGATTGGCTTAAAACGATGGTAACAAATAGGAATGCCGAGGGGGTTTTAGATCCTAAAATACCCGAGAAACCTTCTTCAAGAGCATTGAAACGTGTCCTTTTGGTAGCTTTAAGGTGCGTGGATCCAAGTGCTCAAAAACGGCCGAAGATGGGTCACGTGATTCACATGCTTGAAGCCGATGATTTTCCATTTAGAGACGTAAGTTTGTGTTTAAATGCATTCCTTTTTGACAAAATCGATAATACCCTTGAGGGTCAACTTAACTAACAAATAAAGGCTAGGCGGTGGGGTTTCCTCTGCCAGTTTAAGTCTCTTTAGGGCCACTAGGGATTTCCAGGGCCCAATTATTGAGATTTTTCTGACTGTTATCTTTATGGATTAATTATTGAGATTTTCCTGACTGGTATCTTCAGGGCCCAATTATTGAGATTTTTCTGATTGTTATCGGGCCCAATTATTGAGAATTTTCCTGACTGTTATCTTCAGGGCCCAATTATTGAGGATTTCTCTGACTGTTATCTTCAGGGGCCCTTGGGATTAGTCGAGGTCTGCCTGGTTAGAAACGCAAAATAACCATGAACTTGGGTTCTTGATTGCAGGAAAGGAGAGGGAGTCGGGAAACCGGAAGGGAGAGGTCGTTTGAGAAACGGCAAATGGAGTCGGGTGATAGTAGCGGGTACGAAAGTAGCATTCAGACAAACAAATCTGAATGGAAAAGACAAGAACAGCAGTAGATTGAAAAGCTGACCAATTCAGATGTGTATAATGTTGTCCATTCATGTAAGTTTACACGTATACGACTACTCAATTGTTGATTCCATAGCAATATTTTCGGATTTTTTTCCTTTCGTAAGACGGGTTTGTTTAATTTTGCGCGTTCTTGGTTTATTTTGATCGATGTTGAGTGCAAAAAAGAAAAAAGAAAACGAAAATCTGATTTTTCGTGATTGAATGTGACTTAACAATACTTTGGTTGTCACGAAAGCAGCCCGCTCTACTATCTGGGTTAGACACCCATGGTCGAAAATTAGGACCCATCTAGGCTGACGGTCCTAACCGGTCTTCAAGCGGTCCCAACCGGCCTTGTTTCGGTTCGTAATATTTGATTTATTTTCGGTAACATTTTGGATGTAATGTTTAGTATTTACTATTTATATAAATTTTATTTGTATGATGTTTCATTTGTATTGTGTGTATTCTTTTTTCCACATTAACATATCATGATGATAACATATGAAGAATTCTCAATAAATAATTATTATCACCACATTGTGCATAAATAACTATTATCAATGTTATATTGTTAACAATGTGCACAATGTTATTCAAATATTATCAATTTCAAATCCTTTAAATAGAAGGTTAAACACATTGTGCACATATAAGCAATGTTTTAAAACCTGTGTTTTTAGTTGACCCGGTATGTTGACCGGGTCCCGGGTTTCAACCACCGGGTTAACCAGTTTCAATAATTCCCTTAATCTCTTGTATTTTTTTTTTCCTGCGTACGTACATAAAGTTAAAAGAGAGTGTCAGAGTGATAATGATTCCATCCCTCCAAGACCACAACCTCTAAAATCCCATTTATTTTTAGAACCATCAGAGCATTTTAAAGTAATAATTTGATGTCCACAAGTTCCAACATTAAAAATACTTACATCAATCCAAATACATTAAAAACACACATTTTATTTAATTTTCTTGAATTTTAATATAAAACCGGGTTTGAGAAACGGGTTTACCACCGGTTTAACAGGGTTTTTGAGAAACCCGACTGAGATCGGTCATATGCATTGACCCGGCGTTAGTTAACCCGGGTTTTAAAACATTGCATATAAGATGGGAACACAAATATTAATTAAACAAACAATAGCCTAACAAAAAAAATAACAACTTACTTTGCTCAACCTTCTCCTGGAAATCACCATATTATATCTAATCTTCAAATCCATGGAGTGTAGGGTGAAGGAAAATACCTGGAAGCACGTTTCCGGAATTTTCATTGCTTGATCTCGCTTGACTATTATTACATTTTATTAGGGGGTTTCAATTAGGGGTTAGCACGGTTCAGTTTGGTTTTTGGCCGAAACAGAACGGAAAATTGAGCCATTTGGTTTTTGAAAATCCAAGCTGTTCGGTTTTCGCTTTGAGTCGGTTTTAAAACTGGATGGTATAAAATGTTTTTGTTTTTAGTTTTGGGTTTTCGATTTTCGATTTTTGTTCTATATTTCCTTGTTTCCAACTTATCAATTTCTTTTAATTGAAAATCAAATAAATAATATTATTATATTATTATATATATAATAAAAAAAATTATATTATTTCAGTTCAGTTCGGTTCGGTTCGGTTTGGTTTTTGAAGAAACCGAACATTTTCGGTTTGGTTTTTTTCGGTCGGTAGGGGAACCAAAACCGAAACTAAACCATAGCAATACGAATGTCAAATTAACGAGAAAAATATGATAGCTTTTTTTATTTGCTCGAATTTTGTTTATTTTTCATCTTTTTTGAAATAAAAAGTAGAGATGAGATTTTTTGATAAAAAAAAACAATGTTATAACTATTCGGTTAATCACATCTATTAAATCATTTAGGGGGTGTTTGGATGGGCTTATAAAAACAACTTATTGACTTATTCCGGTGTGGCACCGGTAATAAGTCGTTTTGAGTGTTTGGATAAAACAACTTATCCGGTGTCAAACCGGTAATAAGTCATTTTTTAAGAAGTAAAAGGTTTTAACTTATCAACTTTTCATAAGTGTTTTTTCATACAAGTAATAAGTTATAAGTCAATAAGCTCATTCAAACACCCTCTTAATCTAATGGTTGATAAAATGTTTTTTTTTCTTCTTTTAGCTTTTTCTTTATTTCGGGTTTCCCCGAAACTCTATATATGTATATGAAATTGGGATGGAATCTCCGGGAATTGGGTAGACTTTTGAGGGGTGAGATTGACATCCGTGAAACCTTTGTCCGTATTTAGATACGTCTCACGTGTCAACCTGCTTACCATATTAAATACTTCTTCCATTTTTAAATGTGTATTTATATTTATATTTAAGTTTCTTTTAAAATAAATGTTTTACTTTTTAAAATATGTGTTTATTTTTTATTTTATTCTTAATTATAAAATAAAAAAAATTATTTTTCTCTTATCAAGAGAAAAATAGTCATTTGATTAATTAAAAGATGTAATAATTAAATATTTATAAAATTATGTACTTTTTCTATTATAAACATCTATTTCGAAAATTATGTGCTTTTTCTGTTATAAACATTTATTTTGAATAGACAAAAGAACTATAAATTTATACGATTTTTGTTGTATAAATTGGACAATTTTTTTATTTTTCATCAAAAGTGTTCGCTCCTTTCAATAAATAAAGGGTAAGTTGTTCAATACCAAAATCTATATCACATGAAGCACGACGAAAATGTGACTTTTTGAAACGACGAGAATCTTTTTGGTGTTGTTGGTAAATATAGAGCTACGAACAAAGATGTAGGGCTACATATATAAATAGATGGTAATTATTTATAAAAGCAATAAATCTAAATTTAGGGACTGTTTTTTAAATTTTTAGGTAAGTGTATTTCATATCACAATTTTATCGAATCAATATGACAAAAATCGAAAATATCTGATAAGAACGACGATAAAGACCAAGAGTTTTACCTGTAAGGGAGGGGGATAATTTTTACTCGATAAATTATCTCTTACTGACAAATGTTTACCAAGTAAACAGTTGGGTAAGCCTCTTAAAGTATCTGCAACAGATTCTCTATAATTTTCTAAAGTAGACGACTAAAATTTAAATTCCAAAAAAAACTTTGCATTTAACTCCAATAGATTTATTATTTTAAAGATTTCAACATTAGTTATATTCTTAGATATTACTTCATTCGTCCCAAATTAAGTGTCTACCTTACTATTTTTGTTTGTCCCAAATTAAGTGTCCACTTTCAAAAGTAAGTTTTCAATTTCCCATTCTACCCTTAAATATGAGGTGGAGAAAGTTTCTCTCTCTACTATTAAAGGTATAAATGTTATTTGGTTATTTAAAAAGTGTAATAATTGCACATTCCTAAAACTGTGTGCCATTTTTATTATGAGACGGAGGGAGTATATAATTTTATCCTCTTACAAATCAGTTTCAACCACAAGGGTTGTGGCATAGTGGTTGAGGTCCTGGGGGATGTGGTGGAATGTCCCATTTGTCCAGGGTTCGAATCCAGACGTACACAACAATTGTGGCCACTGAGTTTATCAGGGCTGATGTCTTGTAGTCATAATGTGTCGGGATTAGTCCAAGCACAGCCTGTGACACTCTTCCAAAAAAAATACAAATCAGTTTCCATATGTTGTTTCATATATTAAACAATATATATGAAACAATATTGTATAAACATTGGATTTTCACACATGTTTCATATATAAAACAACACATAGTTTGTACGAATTATTGGGTTTGTAAAACAAAGAAAGTCGATATAAATCATCTAAATTTGTATTTTGATAAAATAAATCTGAAATTTTATTATCTACGAAAAACTCTTAAATATGAAATTTATATTTTTGTATTGCTTAACGAGAAAGCACATCCCATATGTGACCTTGACAAGGTGTTCATCGAAAGATAGTCAGACTCGAGCCCAATTACGTTGAGACTTGAATCAGTAGGCAATGTGATTGGGGTTTCAAACGCACACCTGCAAAACTTGCACTAGGACGGTTACCCCTATCAGTTGACGAATTTCAAAAATAAAATACATGTTCACGATTATTTTCGTCGTTTTACCTGAGTGTTGTGTTTAACAAATGCAAAAAGAGTGTGTTCTTCCATCAGTCATCCAACGAGAACCAGTCATCAACATGTCTATAAAGCTTCGATGTTAACCCTATGAGGTAGTTAATTGATAAAGTCACTGGATTTGCTCTACATTAGTCTCAAGTTCGAGTCTCATCATGCTCATTGACAGTTTTTCCAACTGTAACTAAAACTCAATATCTTTAAATATTTCTATAAAAATACTAAAATATGTAATTTGAACTCAATATCTTTAAGCATTTTTTATAAAATATAAAAGAGTAACAAAAACATGTGCAATATGATCAATAATTATCACATAAATAGTGTCCAGCTCCCCCACAACCATACATTGGTCATTTCCAACCTTTATTTGGTCTTTCAAACCTGTTATCATAAAGAACTTAAAAGAAATCAATGTTGCTGTCAATTTATTTTCAGAACATGAATTTGGTCATTGTGGTCTTGTTTATAGTCAGGGTTGTTTCAAAAAAAAAATTAGGTCTTGTTATAACTGTTACACCCATAAATGTCTGAAACGAGTAATAAATAAAATATAAAAGTTTATGTTATATAAAAAATTTTACAAATTAAAACAACAAAAATGTTTAACATGATGAAATGAGAAAAATATCAAAGAGTCTAAATATTTGTTTAAGATATTCATAAATTTAATTGTCGTTTTTTATTTATTTTGAAAGAAATTAGATATGTCTTCGCTGAAATGAATTCTTAAGTCTATATAAATAAGCTCCAAACTTGGTTCAAGTCCCTGTCTTTTGTCGTTTCTTGAGGTTTCGTTGTTGTTTCTTTTGTTGGTCCTTTTTTAGTCCTTTCGGGTTGGTGGTCGCTTGATTCTTGTGTTGTTGGTTTTTTTTTCTCTCTTTGATATCTGTCTCGCAGATCTCTTTGTAGGGCTATTGTTGTTGGGTCTTTTTTCTCTCTTTGTTATCTGTCTCGCAGATCTCTTTATAGGGGTATTGTTGTTGGTTTAATAAAAATTTTGCTTTTCAAAGAAAAAGCTCCAAACATAACTAAATTGGGTCCTAAAATTTTGAAGGCCTTACTTAAAAATTCATTTTAGCAGACGGTAAGTTTATAGTTTTTAAGATATAAATTTCGAAGATCGGTTATCTAAAATGTGAATGAAACAAAGTTGATTATATTTTTGTATTTAACATCTATGAGATTGTTTAGATTTTAGACTTGTTGATGGGTATGTGTTTAAGACTAAATGTAAATATAAATACGTCTATCGGTTTATGAATTGAAAGGCGTTTAAAAAAATGTTTTATGAATAAAATAAACAAGACTGATTTCATCTCAATAATATTTAATAATCATAGTATTTTATATTATACATATAGAACGATAATTAAATAAGAATTACAAGCAAGTTGAGAATCGTGAGGACTAAAATTTTAGCTTTTTAATGTTTCACTGTATGAAACATAACATTGGATTTGGTTCTGTAAAAAATATAAAAATATAACATTTTGTTGTTTACATGTTGGCAAATGACCTAAATGTTAGCTTCTTGACGTATATAGTAACGTCACTGGATGCTACATGGCTTGATGTTGAGTAACTAGACATATCATGTGAATGATCTCGTTCTTGAAAGATCACCAGTTTTGTTGTCTTTGACAACAGTTGCTGCAATAATTACAGTTTTTCAAGAAAACTAACTTGTATAATATATACATTTATAGAGGGAGGTTCAGGGAAAAACGCTAAAAAAAACTGAAGAACACCCTGAGAGCCCGCTATCTGGACGGTATTTTTTTTCTATGCATCAATGCATATATATGCATGAGTGCATATGCACAAATGCATATAAGCGATTAGAGCTCTTTTTTCTATGCATCAATGCATATGCACAAATGCATGTTAGGACATACTGTACAGATAGAGGCCTCCCAGTGTTTTCTTCAGTTTTCTCTTTTTTTTGATGTTGAGTACTAGACATATCATGTGAATGATCTCGTTCTTGAAAGATCACCAGTTTTGTTGTCTTTGACTACAGTTGTTGCAATAACTACAATTTTTCAAGAAAGCTAACTTGCATAATATATACATATATATATATATATATCTTAGTGATCTAATTAGAATGCAAAAAATGATGTTATTTCATGATATGAAACATTTGTTTCATGACATGGAACACCATAATCTCATGTTAGAAAAGATACGTTACAACTTGTTTCACAACGACATTTAGTTTGGGACTGAAAACATAAACAATGTAGGCAAGATATAAACATTGTCAACTATAAGCTACTTCACACATGTTTATAACATGAAACACTACAATCCAACATTCCAAATAATTTGTTACATTTTGTTTCACATCGATGTCTAGTTTGGGACTAAATATAGAAACACTATTAGAAGAGACATGTCATTAAACACTTTGTAAGGATGATTTAAACATTATCAACTATAAGCTATATTCACACCATGAAATCGATGGGTTTAGAAGATGAATGATGCATATGAACGACTACAAAACAATGAAGATGAAGAACGATGAGGATGCAATTAGTAGGCTTAGAAAATGAACCAAAAGATTGTGATTGCATAAATGCTCTTCATCGGACTTTCAAGTAATCAAATTGTATTTTTGGAATTACATGTTCTTTACCATTGTTTCTTCAATCATATGCTATCATTGATTGTGCAAATTTCACTTCCAATCAACTTAGTAATGGAGGTGGAGATGAAACTTAATGGAGGTGAAGAAAAGCTATCTAATATGAAATGTGATTTGGATTCCATTAATTAGTTTAATTTGAGTTTAAGAAATAATATCTAAAATACCTTTTCAATCTTCTTGCAATTTTGACAAAAAAACATCCTTATTTTTTACTTTTATTATGAATATGTCTTTTTTATTTTTAATGACAGTTGATTTATATTAATCTATAGATCAAATTAGTTCTCAAGGTTTTTAATCTTTTTTTTTGTGCTTACATTATTTTTAATCCCTATGCATATAATCTATAGGGTGAAACTGAGAGAGAACTCTGGAAAAAAAATCAAATGAACCATCCAAATCGTCAAATTGAGATGATCCAATGATTAAAGTTACAAAACACAATTTTTTATAAAATACCTCCCCCTATTTTGTAAATCAAAAATCGACTGAAATATAACAAAATTGAAGCAAAAGACGTTTTATCTTTAATTTGATATACTTTTAATTTTATTAGAGAATCTCCAACAACTTCCTCAAAATGGAGAAAATAAAGAAAATGAGGATTTTGAGTCAACTTTTTGCTCTAACAGATTCTTTTAAACTATCTTTAAAATAGAGAAAGTAAGAGAGAAAACATGTTTTTCTCCAAATATGAAGATCACCTCAAAAATGATTACAAATAAAGACTACCAATAGAAAATTTTGAAAACAAATCATTGAGAAGAAAAATAATATTTTAATAGATGATTTGAATATTTGAATATTATAATTAATATTGTTTTCTCCAAAATAAAATGAATGAAATATTTTTTTAGAGATTTTGAGTTTTGGTTCTCACTTTTAAAAAAGTTTTAGAGAATCTATTAAAATGCTCTTAAGCCAATCATCCTGTACATTAAGAAGTTTTGGTTCTCACTTTTAAACAAGTTTTAGAGAATCTATTAAAGAAGTTTTAGAGAATCTTTTCGTTTTGGAAACATGAATTCATATGCATGAATATTTGGAAATAAATGAGTTCTTCGATTAGGAGACATACTTGACTATAAATATCAAATCATTCAAAAAGAAAATCTAATTATTATTTATTTTAAGTCACTCTTTTTCATTGTTTTGTCGTTTTATATACTATTTACTTGTAATAATTTAATTAATATCTTAATTAAGAAGTACCATAGTTTTATTTAACTATAATCAATTAAATTATTTCTATTTAGAGAACAATTATAATTGAGGTTCTGAAGTGTGTGAGGCAAGACGAGATGTGACGACTAGCTTAAGCCTTACACGCTATCTCGATGATATGATGCAACGTTTTTCAAACTGTAACATAAGACTACAGATTTGTATGTCTTACATACACACACACACACACACATATATATATATATATATAGAGAGAGAGAGAGAGAGAAAGACTTGGGATCGTGTGAGACTAGGTTGTGTTCGTAATATCCGTAAAACCATGTTTTTACACTTGAAACTTCACAGCATAATACTGTGAAAGTAACATTCACAGTGTTTTTGTTGTGAAAATTTGGATTTTTTTTATATTCATAATATTTTGTTGTAAAATTTCAAATGTAAAAACGGGGTCTCTCGGGTTTAATGAAAACATCTTGATCTCACATGAACCCAACCCTATGTACATATACACACACACACACACACATATATATATATATATAGTCATACGTTATTTTAAGAAGTGGTAAATATTTGAGAAGTATAGAAGTGATCCTAGCCTTCATATGATCAAGAATTGCGGCTTTGACTAGTAAAAATATATGGCTATGTGAAAAACAGAGATGATAGATTCGTAAGTTTTACAAATATGTGGCAAACGGGTTCATATGTGAACCTGCGTGATTCACATATGAACTAATTAATTGATTCACATATAAACTAATTAACTTATTCACATATGAACTAATTAACTAATTCAAATATGAACTCATGTTATTCACATATCAACTAATTAACCGATTCACATATGAACCTGTGGGTTCATAAGTGAATCAGTTAAATAGTTTACATGTGAACTAATTAACGGGTTTACATATGAAAATATAGTTCATATGTGAATCACAAGGATTCACATATAAACCTGTTTGCTGTCTATTTGTAAAACTTTCGAAATTATCCCTCTATCTTCCACATACCATGATAGGAAATATTTGGTGCTTCACAGTCAAAGCCGTAAATGTTTACCAGATGAAAGGCTAGGATCACTTTTTTACTTCTCAATCGAACATTTCCATATATATATATATATATATGTATGTATATAGAAAGAGGTTCATGCGAGTACGGTAACAATTTACGAGAATGCGAGGACAATCTTCAGCCAATCATCCTGTACATGAAACTTTCATGTACAAAAATCACATATGATTCACGTACAAAATCATATATGATTCTTTTCCCGCGACTTGCCCACGAAAAAATTCGCGCGTGTCCTTTTTTAGCTTATAAAATCACATATGATTTTGTACATGAAATCACATATGATTTTGTACATGAAAAATTTCACGTACAAAATGATTTGCCGAAAATTGTCCTCGTATTCTCGTAAATTGGTACCGTCCTCGTATGAACCCGCCTCTATATATATTTATATATATATATATATAGGGGTTGGTTCATTTACAAACTAGATCAATCTTACAAACTCGTACAAACCAAGTTAAAAATATTTTTTTCATGATTTTTTTTATCAAATGCTATGATTTAAGATGTTATTACATATATGTTTGTTTTGTAATGTAAAAGTTTCACATGTATTTGTTTTCATAAGTTCAAAGTTTCACATACATTTGTTTCATAATGTACTTTTTTCACATGTAATTTTTTTCACAAGATGAAACAAACATATATGTAATTAATTACATTTTAAATCATAGCATTTGATGAAAAAAAATCATGAAAAAATTATTTTTAACCTGGTTTGTACGAGTTTGTAGGATTGGTCTAGTTTGTAAATGAACTATATATACATATATATATAGAGAGAGAGAGACCCGTTCAAGTGTTAACTCAATTACTTGTGTTAACTTTGTTAACCGATCTAAGTCATTCATTATTTTATTCAACGGTTGTGATTAAATGGAGATTATAATCTGATAAAAGGGGAAATGAAATAAATGATATTAAATGAAGGGGCAACTTTGGAATAATTTATCATATTTTATTTTTGAAAGATAATCAATAATATGTTTATATTATTTTTGGAATAACTCATATTTTATTTTTGGAAAATAATTAATATTTTTAATAATATTTATATGATTTTTGTTTAAAGATAAAATTAAAAACTTCATAGGTGAACTTGAAAGTGAATCGCTGATTTTTGTTTAAAATTCACAGGTGAAACCATAAAATGAGACAATAATTTTTATTTAAGGTATATAGGTGAAACCATGTAATCAAAGTTCATTAGTGAAATCAAAAAATGACACAATGATTTTTATTTAAAGTTCATAATTAAAACCATATAATCAAATTTTCATAGA
The DNA here is from genome assembly GCA_036898165.1 of Silybum marianum. Lineage (NCBI taxonomy): Eukaryota > Viridiplantae > Streptophyta > Magnoliopsida > Asterales > Asteraceae > Silybum > Silybum marianum. The sequence continues at coordinate 30,850,252 of CM072535.1, forward strand.
TGAAACCTTAAAGTGAAAAAATGATTTTTATTTATAGTTCATAGGTGAAACCAGAAATATAATAAGATAACTAAGAAAGTTTAAACAAGTTCATTAGTGAAATCAAAATTTTCATAGATTAACAATTAAGTAAATGAGATAATCAAGGAATGTGTTATTTAAACAATGTAATAATAAGTGAACAAGATATTTAAGGAATGCGGTATTTAAAAAATGTAATAATTAATTAAACAAAACATTTAAGGAATGTGGTATCAATAATCAAAAAGACGAAAATGTCCGGTTAACAAAGTTAACACAAATAATTGAGTTAACACTTGAAGGAGTCTCTCTCTCTCTCTCTCTTTCTATATATATATATATATATATGGTTGGATTCACGTGAGACAACCCATTTACACTTGAAACTTCACAGCAAAAACACTGTGAAGGTAAAAAAAATATGATGGGTTCACGTGAGACCAGCCTGTTTCCTTGAGACCCGTCGGAGACCCGTGAAACCACTTTTTTACTCTTGAAAATTTCACAGCAAAAAACTGTGAAAGTAAAAAAGATCTGAACCTTCACAGCAAAAACACTGTGAAGGTTACCTTCACAGCAAAAATACTTTAAAGATTCCATTTTTCTTTACCTTCATAGTGTTTTTGCTGTGAAGTTTCAAGTGTAAAAGAGTTGTCTTACGTGTCTCACGGAAACAGGCTGGTCTCACGCAATGTTCTAAAAAGCTCGCCGCACTGCCGCTATGACACCAAGGCTTGTGTCTTACGCCACGTTAAGCTCGTGGCACGCCATGGCATAATGCGCAAGTTTTGTAATTCGATATTTGATTTTTTTTTATGTTTTTAATGTTGTATTTGCTAGTTTTTAATATATAACTTAATTTAACTTGTTCATTACTATTAACTCATTGAGTAAGAATACAAGACATATGTTTTTTTTATATAATATTGTATATAAATTAGAAATTTTACGCCGTAAGTCAAGCTTTGAAAACGGCATGGCTCCTAATGCTTGAGGTTTGGCCTCGTCGCCACGCCATGCCTCACGCCATTTAGAACATTGGTCTCATGTGATCCCAAGTCTATATATATATATATATATATTGTCCAATTCTTTTATTAATCATATAAATAGTATTAACTTTGTTAACTGAAGTATTTACGTCCTTTTCATATATTAATACATTTCTTAATTATATTATTCACTTAATTATCACATTTTTTGAATTATTCATTTCACTTAATTGTCTTATCTATGAACTTGTTTACTTAACTTTGTTAATTATCTTATTCATTTTTCGATTTCATCAGTGAACTTTAAACAAAAAACGTTATTTCACTTATGAACAAAAAACATTGTTTCACTTGTGAACTTTGGTAAAAAAAATCGGAGAAAACAAAGTTCATAAATAAAACAACATGAACAATTTGTTCCGAAAATAAAGGGAAATTAATTATTTTAACCATTTTAGAAAGACAAATTACCAAAATGACCATTTTCTCTCCACTTTTACCAAAATGACCAAAATACAATCGAAATATCCACCGAATACATCTCATATGCATTAGGATGGAAACCCTCCGCCAAATGCCTCCCTCAAATTTGGCGGAGGTTATAATTTGCAAATTTCTTATTTCCATTTTACATTTTCTACTCTTAGAATTAGTTAATAAACTACTTTAGGTACTTTACTTTTTAATTTTTCGTTTTACACCCTTATCACATTAACACAAATACTCGTATATCAATTAAAATACGTCTAAAAAATACGTTTTTATTTTAACAAGTTACACCATTATAATCGTCTCGACAATACCTTCGAAATGAGCCCAATATTGAATATTTTTCGATTTAATTATATACTTTTAAACTCAATTATCCTCTAGATCGGTGAATATGAATATTTTTCACAAAATTCGGAATATTAATTAAAATATAATGCTATTATTTTTTGTAAGTTGATCGTCTTTTCCGGCTACTAAAATATTATATTGAGGCTAAAAATATGCTTGAAATATGCTTGGAGAAGGAGAGCATGGAAATATGCTTGAAAGATTTTTGTAATTTATTTCTGTAGTTCCTTCCGCACTGTGTATATATCATTGATTCAAAAATGGGTTAATTATAGTATATATTGTAATAACCTTAAGAACCGATGCATTATGTGTTATTTTACATAAATATTAATTTATATCTTATTTCTTTATATATCCATAATATTACACTTTGTCGTTAAAAAATAATAGCATTATATTTTAATAAATATTCCGAATTTTGTGAAAAATATTCATATTCACCGATCAAGAGAATAATTGGGTTTAAAAGTATATAATTAAATCGAAAAATATTCAATATTGGGCTCATTTCGAATGTATTGTCGAGACGATTATAATGGTGTAACTTGTTAAAATAAAAACGTATTTTTTAGACGTATTTTAATTGATATACGAGTATGTGAGTTAATATGATAAAGGTGTAAAACGAAAAATTAAAAAGTAAAGTACCTAAAGTAATTTATTAACTAACTCTAAGGTAGAAAATGTAAAATTTGGCGGAGGTATTTGGCGGAGGTTTTCTATCCTAATGCGTTTGAAATGTATTTCGGTGGATATTTCGATTGTATTTTGGTAAAAGTGGAGAGAAAATTGTGATTTTGGTAATTTCCTTTCCTAAAATGGTTAAAATAATTAATTTCCCGAAAATAAAACATAATATCTTCACAAAATAAAATATGATATGTTACAAAAATAAAAGCAATTTATTCCAAAAATGTCCTCCATTTAATTACATTTAATATGTTTCTTTTTTCATCATATTATAGCATCTTATTTAATCACAACCGTTGATCAACAAAATAAAAGGCTTAGATTGGTTAACAAAGTTAATAATATTATTTAGTTAACAAATGATTGTGCCTATATATATATAGAGAGAGAGAGTGAGAGAGGTTCATGCGAGGACGGTAACAATTTAAGAAAATACGAAGACAATGCTCAGCCAATCATTTTGTACATGAATTTTTTTTATGTATAAAATCACATATGTTTCACGTACAAAATCATATATGATTAGTCACGACTTTTCCAACGACTTATTCCATGACTAAAGTCGTCTGTGTCATTTTTTTGATGTTAGTACAAAACCACATATGACTTTATACATGAAAAACGTTTCTCGTATTCTCGTAAATAGTTAGCGTTCTCGTATGAACTCGCCTCTATATATGTGTGTGTGTGTGTGTGTGTGTGTGTGAATATAAAGGTGGTTTCATTTACAATCCCAACTATTAGCATAAATCATATAAACCAATCTCAACTATTCATCTAGTGTAATAATATATGGTTTACTAAATATCTTGATTATTTCATAATATAAAATGTTGATCATAAATAAATGAACTCATATTATCTTTCATAAATGCCCCCAAATCATAATAAACAAACTTTTACCATTTCCATAAATATCTCAATAAATTGATTTGTACTAATGTATGAGTTTGTAAATGAAACCACCTCTCTCTTTGGGTTTGGTGTGACATATTTGTTTTAATTGTAAGTATGTCACACGTCTGAATCCATGAAACTGTGAGTGATGTGATTAGATAAACTTATTATAAATTTAAGAAAATTAAATTTTAATGAAATAAATAAAAAAATTGAAAAAAGCCATGTCTTACAAAAAACGCACGTCATGCCATGAGTTACTCCTTACACAAACGTTACAAATCTTAGCATATTCATAGCATGCATCTTAAGAATGGTGCCTTTTTTAAAAATGTTTATAAGTCTATCTAAATAAAGTACATTATCAAAGATAACTTTTGCATTCGACGTTTTATATATTAAAAAAAATAAAGTTTCGTTAGTTGAAGAAGGGCTTTTACCAAACGCATACCAAGTAGGCGCTTATCGACAAAATTGACTCTTTTTACTTACCTAATGGAGTAACATTCTCGGCCATAAAAAATGGATTGATGGTAAGCATTTATTGGGTAAGAGTCATTATCCTCACTTAAAAGGTAAACGTTTATTGGGTAAGAGTCATCAGCTCACTTAGAGGGTAAGTTTATCAATCATTATATTCCCTCTTAAGGGGTAAGTTTCTCGGTTGTTTTTATTTGTTCATCCGTTAAGGTAAATAAACTGATAAACATTTACTAAGGTAAGTATTTAGTAGAGGTCCCCAAAACTGAATGTTAATTATATGGTTAAAAGCAAATGTGACAAATTATCTCCAATCTTTGTGCTATAATTTCATAAAACAGTGTATTAAAAACATTTAAATTTACTTTGTAAACAATGTTTGTTTTTTTTAAGAATATACGTTTTAAAACATTATGTATAAATTAGGGTGCGTTTGGTTCAGGTGAAGGAACCATGAAAATGGGCACCACTTTAATCTAGAATGAAAGTTTGGGTTTCTATGGACCCATTATATTAAAACCAAACAATTTCTTTTATTTTTATTCTCATTAATTACTACTTACTACCTCCAACCAAACACTCTTTAATAATGATTAAAATATCTTTCCAATGTTGCACAATCAGATAAGAATCAACAACATCATACATGTTGTTAGTCCTAAATACCATGTTTTTTCAATGCCTCAGAGTTCATAATATCGTGCATGATTTCCAAATGCATCGTATCTAGGCTCGTTCCATTCCAGTTTTGTACTTATTTGCATGAATCCAAAAACATGTCAAATCTCAACTTTTTATTTACATGATGTAGAGTCGAACCCCTATTTCTTGTTTTTGGTCGAAAGAATCTTTAAATGTTTCATTTTCATTACATCTAATCACCCCCTGAAATATTCAACAAACACATAATCATATATATATATATATATATATCCCACATCCTATTAAATCCAACCAACTATCAATAAAAGACCCCCAACAAACAATTTTAATTATAATAAACGTTTTCTAATTGATAACATATTTGTAAATGTGGAATCTTGAAATGATTGATGCAAGTAAGGGGCAATTGATATTTTGGGGTTAAATGTCATTTTTTAATACAAAACTTGAAAGGTGTGTAATGTAGCTTTGTCTAATAAAGAAAAAAGACAAACTCATCATCTTTGACAATGGATTAAAAGGTGTGAGAGTGGGTGATGAAATGACAATTAAGAACATTAAATAAAACCAAGAGATAGAGCAAGAGGGCCACTAATGTGGCACAACTTGGGAATGGTTTTGTGGGATTAAAAGTTAGAGCTTAGATTATTGGAACTTCCAATACTCTTTCATTCAAATATATATATAGAGAGAGAAAAGTTTAAATGTGAACTCATTTTTGGTTGTGAATGTGAGGACGAATCTCAGCCACTTATCCGGTCAATAAAGGCGGCTTTGACCTGGTTCCCCTCCTTTAATAATCTCCACCCTCCCATGAATCGCGTCAATCCTCCGTGATCGCGTCCACCATAACCGAAGATGTGTGGCTGATATTCGTCCTCACGTTCACAGCCAAAATTGAGTTCACATTTGAACCTAACCCTATATATATATATATATATATATATATACAGTGGCGGATCCAGGATTTTTATCCACCGGGGTCACATTAAAATAGACTAAAGGCGCGTAAAGTCACCCGACGTGTTTCGGGAAATTTTAAAGTTTTTTAGTTGATTTCAAGATATTTTCTTATTGTTTTTGTCGATTTTGAAGGATTTTCTTAGTATTTTTATCAATTTCGAAATATTTTTTTGGGTTTTTTATTGATTTCAAGAGAGTTTTTCAGTGCTTTTGTCAATCGCCCGGTAAGATGGGGTCCCTTGAATTTTTTCACTGGGGGGACTTAAGCCTAAATACAGTATTTTTGATGTTTTTTAGCCTATATAATTTTTTTTTTACATTTCACTGGGGGGATGGGACCCCCCCCCCCCTTTTGTTAGCTGGATCCCCCCTGTATATATATATATATATATATATATATATATATGGGTTAGGTTCAAATGTGAACTCAATTTTGACTGTGAACGTGAGGACGAATCTCAGCCACACATCTTCGGTTATGGTGGACGCGATCACGGAGGATTGACGCGATTCATGGGAGGGTGGAGATTATTAAAGGAGGGGAACCAGGTCAAAGCCGCCTTTATTGACCGGATAAGTGGCTGAGATTCGTCCTCACGTTCACAACAAAAAATGAGTTCACATTTGAACTTTCCTATATATATATATATATAACTTAGATTATTGAAACTTGCAATACTCTTCTATTCAAAAGATTTTGATTAGGTGTTTTTGTTGGTGGACATACTTTTGATGAATTGACATTGTAATAACCATACACCTCGTGTTCCATGATGCACCATAGTTAAATGATCTACAACTATAAGCCAATCCTTTGAAAAAAATATGTGGCTTCGTGTATTTGTTTAACTTATTTTTATAAATAGAATTCTTTTGAAAATATAAAAGATGCATCGGTTAAATTTTGAAAAGTGCTATAAGATAGGGAGGACCTATAATATTTTTAATCCGGTTGCATCATATAATAAAGACAAAATATAATTACAGAAAATATGGTTTTTATCGACGTGTCTTCATGTTTTTACTAACGTTCAATATCGTTTAATGTGTTTTTAGCCTAATTCCACCGCTTCGAGGGATTTCTAAAGTTTTTAGCTTGATTTCGAGGAAATTTTTCGGGTTTTTTTTAATCGATTTCGAGGATCTTTTTCCGGTTTTTCAGTTGATTTTAAGAGTTTGTTTTTCTATTTTTTCAATTGATTTCAAGAGTTTTTTTTTTCAGTTTTTTATTATTGATTTCAAGAGGTTTTTTCCCGGTTTTCTTGGTTAATTTAAAGAGTTTTTTTTTTTCCAATTTTTTGATTGATTTCAATATTGTTTTTTGGTTAATTTCAATAGTTTAGGTGCACCATTTTGAAGTTTCCAAAACGATATGGTTGCACAGTCCAAAATGATACGGCACCTTCACAAACCTAATTTTCTTTACCCTTTGCCGGAGAAATAATACGGTGGCCCGTGCCACCGTGGCCACTACTACAGATCTGTCCCTACTATGAGATATATACAAGGAATATCAACCAAAAAATCAAAAAAAAATTTGTTCGAAAGCATTTGTGCATATTATAATTTTTTTTGTATTTGATTATTAGGTAAACTCTCTCACTGAATTACGTATCAAATCACTGTATAATTGTCTGAACAAACATCGTTTGGGTTAGTTGTATGAAATAACACCTAAATACATCACTTTTGTATGTGGATTTATTAAGATGGATAGAACGGTAATTCACTTAAAACCATGTGTCATTTAAACCTAAGGCCTCAAATTTGATTGTTATTTCGTTATAGGGAGGAATTTAAGGAGTAGAAAATGTAATCAGTAAATATTAGATCCATATTCATTTTGGTCTAGAGAGCAGAGGGGATAAAAATATCAACATGGATTTGGTGCGATTTCGAAATTGGATTCGATTATAATCCTGCGTTTGGTTTAAATGAAAGCCCGAAATTGAAATCTCATAATTTTAATGGAACCCCATAAATTTTGCATTTAAAAATTCTATTGGGTAGTTGGTATTTTAAGGGATTTCATAAAATTTGTTTGTAACAATGTTTTAAAATATGTTAAAAATATCATTTTTGTAATAATCAAATTTTATAATTTGTTTATATATATATATATATATATAGGGGAGGGATCAAATGAGAACCACCCCTCCTTAAAAGAACAAATTATGGACCACATATGATGTGGATCCCACATAATATTAAATCATTTATGATTTAATATATATATATATATATATATATATGTAGGGACTAGTTCAAATGAGAACTCAAATTTAGTTGTGAACCTGAGGACAAATGAGAGTGCGACACGTGTCTCATTCAAATAAATATTATAGTATATATTCAGTCTGAATTATATTCAGTCTGAATATTCCTTTGTATATTCAGTCTGAATATTGCTTATTTTGACACGTGTCACGTTCTCATTTATTCTCACGTTCACAACCAAATTTGAGTTCGTATTTGAACTTTCCTCTATGTATATATTATCTATAAAAGTGGAATTCAAATTCCATTTCAAAAAACCTACAAACCAAACAACATAAAGAATTTCAAATCCTTCCAATCCCAAAAATTTTATTAAAAAATCTAAAATCTCTCAAAAACGTTCCGTCAAACTAAACATCCATTAATGTTGTAGGACAACTAAATGGATGTTTAATTAAAAATATTAAACAATAGTTTCTGAATTAAAAATAGAAAATAAATTGTTTAACTTTATAATATATAATAAATCAACCCCTCCAAAACCAAAATTTTCATAAACTAAAGTAGTTTTGTCATTTTGGTTTTCTTTCTCATTTTTATTTTGGGAAATTGATGAAAGTAGCTATTTCTCACTCTAAAATTGGTCTCTTAGTTATTATTCTTAATAGTTAACCCAAATATCATAATTTACGCAAGTCCCACTTCCTCCACTTGCATACCTAGTTAAAAGACAAAAAAATTTAAATTCAAACAAGGTTAACAAGTGGTATCGTTGCGTTAGTGGACTTGGCCGTCGCAATTGTGGATCTGGGTTGCATTTGTTTTTTGTTTTTTTGTCTTTTTTTGGATCCACAAGTGACGGGGGTGGTAATTACGTAGGTAATGATATTTTGGTAAATCAGAAAGATGAATGATCAAGAGATTAAGGGGCCATTTACCAAATCTTACCCGGGTAAGTGCTTACCGGCAAAATTCAACACTATCACTTACTTACCGGGTAACATTCTAGTCCACCAAAATGGCATCGTATGCAACAATTTACCCGGTAAACGCTTACCGTGTTAAGAGTCGCCGCAATCACTTACCCGAGTAAGATTCTTGGTCCTTGCTCTTACCGGGTAAGATTTTTGGTACTTATCGTATTCCTCCGATAAGGTAAAATGAACTTGGTAAGCGCTTACCTGAGTAAACGTTTGGTTAACAGACCCCTAATTTAAAAATAATAAATACTGAATAACCATTTATTTCAATTGATTTCCAATTTATTTTCCCCCTCAATTAAAGAACCTCTAAAAAGAAAGAAAGAGGTGCACCTAACTAATGGTATTATGTAGTGAAGGACAGAATCTTTAGGTAAATGCAACCCATAAATTGACTGTTTCAACACCAACCAAAATAATCTTGAAATTGAGGGTGAGGGTGAACTACCACCAAACCATTAATCAATTGTACCTTGTGCTTTTACCCTAGTACTTTTCTATAAGATCTAACTTATGGATTCTCTACAAAATATTAAAATGTTTGGTATGGTTATCATCTTCCTCTTTTATCATTTCTTACACATTTCCCCTCCTTTTTCTTTTTTACTCTTTCTTTAATCTATCACTGTCTTGATAACAATGGATAAGAAAATCTTCAGTAATTTTATAAAGACATGGACCGTCAACCTTTAAGAAATTGTTATTAAGGACACACTTTTTTTACTAGTTGAGTCAGTATTCAAAATCCTATTTGCTTTTCAGTATATAACTGAAAAATGTACTCTCAGCAAAATACAAGAACCGGTCAATTTCCCAGATGACATAACTTGATTCTACTTTGTACGGTCTCGTGAGCCTTTCATGGTCTTGTCTCTGTTATTTTCTTGGATGCCGTCTTTTCATTTTTTTATAGTATTATTTCTGTGTATTTCTTTTATCTTACTATTTACAAACTTTAATTATACTTGTAACCGTCCAAAACAATAATTAAAATAACTTTTTTTTAATGTAAAATACTTACTATTTAAAATATCAATTTTAAATTCTTAACTTCCAAAATAGTAAACAACTTGTTTTGATATTAGATTTAAAAATAAAAACGGTTACAAACATTAGGTGTGTTTTTAATATTTATGGTAAAATTATTTATTAAATAGAAAATAACAAAATATTATTTTTCTCCATTTTTACTTCAAAATACTACATTTCAAGACAATTAAAATAGTATAAATTACTTCAAATTACTACATTTCTAAGACAATTAAAATAGTATAGATTGAGTTTGTAACCTTATATGTTAAATAAATAAACATATTTTGATTACTTTCTATCAGAAAATTAGGTAAAGAAATAAATGTTACAAATGTATAAAGCATGAAGTATAATAATTATGATAGAAAATAAAATAAAATTTGAAAAATTCAAAATGGGGTTGCATTGCAGAGATAGAGAAAAGACGTTTAATAAATAGTAGTAGTAAAAAGAGGAGTTGGAGATTAGGGTTAGCGTGAAAGCGAACGCAAAGGCAGGCAGGCAGGCAGGCAGGGATATGAAGAAAGGCCTGCTTGGCGTGAAGAAAAAAACAAGAACCCACAGCTTCACAGCTTGCTCGGCTCGGCGTGCATTGGGACACTCACTCATTCATTTATACATACATACACCCACCCATATATATATATATATATATAATATATAGATACAGATATAGAGATAGAGCCAAACGCCATTTGGTAAGCGGCCCAACCCACACACACAAGTTTCTTTCTTTTCTTTCTTTAGGAAAACTTGCGACTTTTCTCTTTCTCTTTCTCTCTCTGGTTAGATCGTAAAATTAAAGATTACCTTCTCTATCTCTTTCCTTTTTTCTTTCTTTCATTTGTCATTTTAAACACAATTTCATCTTTCTTTCTTTCAATCTTTCAATCTCATCTCTCTAAACCCTTCTCTGCAAAAGGGGGGATATTTGCTTCAAGAATCAGAAACCTGATTCTGATTGATTGATCGTTTCTTTCCAACAGAGAAGAAAAAGACCAAGTCTTTTTCATTCATCACCATCTTCAACCTGTTTCATATATTCTTCTTATTATTATACTTGTTAATCGTAGATCCATCGTCGTCGTTTTCTCTCTGGTATGTTCTTCGTTTCATCCATCATCGCCCACTTTCTGTTTTTTCTGGTTCTTGTTATCGAGGTTTTACATTTTCTGTACAAAAAAAATCTTCTTTTTTTCTGAAATATTTTGATCGAGAAACGAAAAACTTGTTTGGTTTTTGTGTAGGTTTGTTGGGTGTTATATATATATACATATATGTTTAGGTTCATACCCTTTTGTGTATACCATTTGTTACATCATTCCACTGTTTCAATAGTTTGCCATTTACCTGATTCTTGAAATTTTTCTTGAAATAATGCTTGATGTTTCTGGGTTTTTTGACTTTGTGTATATTTGTATTTGAGTCGATTGTAGATTAGGGTGTGATGAGTGTTCAATTTCTTGTTTTGATCTTACAGATTCAAATGTAACACTTTCTGACCTTAAAATTTAGGAAACATTTTTAGGTTTTTTTTGCATCAAAATGTGTGTATTTAAATGCTTTTTCTTGATTGAATGCTTCATATGCAGTTTTTAACCATCTTTTTTGATGTAAAATTTGTGATTTTGGGGTTTGATTATTCCTTTCTATCATCTTATCTGTTTTCAGGTTTCTTGAAAATCTTGTGTTATTTTCTTGAAAAAAACTTAGTGGTTGGTGTAATGCAAGGGCAAAGGGGTGCGATTGGTTCGTTTCCAGAAACTTTAGGGTTCGATCATGGTTCAGGATCAAGTGATGGAGATCAGCAAATTTTCTGGGAAAACAACCTGCAAAACTCGCCATCTAACCGGCTATCCGCTAATGGAAGTGATCTGTTTTTGGAGTCTACAAATCAAGAAGTGCAGGGGTTAAGTATGTGGACCGTGGGTGAGGCCGGTTCGAGTTCTGGTTCGAACCAAGTTAGCCATGGTCGGATCGAACCCAGACCAGACCGTGGGTGGCCGGCTTTAATGAAATCTTGCCCTGAACCACCAGCAACAAGTATGCTTCAATTGGGTGATCATAGTTCTTCATTAGAGACGTTTCGAGGTCCGGCTGCTGCTGCTAGTAGTTCATCGTTTTCCGACCCTTTTGGCCCGTCATCTGACCCTTTTGAAATGGATAATCGTCGGTTATCTCGGAAAAGAAAAGCCGTAGAATTGAGCGTTGGACAATCGTCTTCCGGAATCGGATGTTCGAATGTTCTAGAAAGATCCGAGGGTGGTTCGACCATGTGGCAATCGATCGCCGAAAACCCTCCTTCAGATAATAATAATCCGAGACTTGGATTGGGTGTTTCGGGGATTTCGTTTGAAAACCCGGCAGTGGAAAACACTCGTAGAAACGTGCAGTTGCGGATTAGTTCTTCTCGTCAACAAGATTCGTTAATGGCGAATAATAATAATAACAACCGGCAATCGGATATATCGGCTCTTTATCCATCTTTACGACTTAATCCTGTAGATTTTAGATCATTACCTGTACCAAGAACGGCTGAAAATTTGAATTCATTGGCTGATCAGGGTCAGCCGGTTCTCCGTATTCCGGCATTGAGAAGGAATTTTCTGTCGAGTTCCAGGTGGAGTCGGAGTTCTAGCTCGAGAAACAATCGATCATCGAATCTTGTGATTCCGGCTGAACGGAATGGAATTGATTCAAGGACAATTCCATCTAACATTTCAGATCATCCTCTATTTGCTCAACCGGCTGAAATCAACTGGAGCTCAAATGGTGGTGGTGGTGGGACTATTCCGGCAGCCTCTTCTCAGGCGGCACCGACTCCATTATCTGTACCACCGAATTCATCTGCTCACCGGAATCAGCCACATTATCATCCTCGGAGATTATCTGCATTTCTCCGGCGATCTTTGTTGTCTGCAACTGATTTAGAAGCTGCAGGTGGGCTGAATAGTAATCTTTTCCCTAGAATCCCTCCATCTGTGAGTAGTTCAGCTTCTTCTTCTTCTTCTTCACAAGATTTAGGAATCCCATCTGCCATTAGCATTCAAAATCAACAACAAGCTCACTTGCGGACGTCCTCAGTGTTGGTGGGCAGACAGCTTGATAGTGCTGTTGGATTCCCTTATCTTTCTCGTTCAATGATGGCTGGAAGTGAAGGAAGAGGCAGATTAGTATCTGAGGTTTGTATTACTATTACTATTTGGGTGTGGCTTAATGATATAAAAAGTGGCTTATTCAGTAAGCTTCTAGAGGGACCTTTATGCAGAAAGCCAAGTTTTTTTTTTACCGAACTTCCCCCTTCCCAATTAAAAAAAACTCTTCTTTCATCTATGAAAAAAACCCACCCCAACAAAAACTTTCTGAATCTATACAGACAGCTAAATCCATACAATCTTAATCAGGTGCTCTATCAGCTTATTGTAACATAACACAATTGCCTGGATATTTGGTGCAGATTCGCAATGTTTTGGATCTTATGCGCAGGGGCGAACCTTTGCGATTCGAGGTTAAATTTCACCATCTTTTTACCGGATTCCGTTTGAAAAATGTTGTTTTTTGAGGTTAATTTTCTAGGGCCCGTCTGTTACTAGCTTAATGGAACTCACAACTTATGCGGTCAGATATACATGACTGTTCGGTAGTGGCTTAATGATATAGAAAGTGGCTTATTCAAACAGCCCCTAAGAGAATTATGTTATGTTGATACACAGGATATTATGCTCTTAGATCAATCGGTCTTCTATGGGATTGCAGATGTTCACGATCGGCATAGAGATATGCGGCTTGATATCGATAATATGTCATATGAGGTTACTTCTTTTTTTCATCATTTTTATAACGAATTTTTTTATAAAAAAGTTGGTCGTTTATCGTAACATCTGGTCGGGGGTTTCCAGGAGCTATTGGCTTTGGAAGAACGCATCGGAAACGTGAACACCGGATTAACCGAAGAAACGATTTCAAAGCATCTTAAACAGAAACAGTATGTGGCTGTATCAGGTCAGCCCGATGCCGAACCGTGCTGTGTATGTCAGGTATATGCTTGTAAAACTCTCCTGCTTTCAAAGCACTACGGCTTAATGAATAAGTCAAATATGACATTGACGTTTTTTTGTTGATGATCTGATCAGGAGGAATACAAGAATGGTGACGATCTTGGATGGTTGGAGTGTGGGCACGAGTTCCATCACGGTTGCATCAAACAATGGTTGCAACACAAGAACTCGTGCCCGATTTGCAAGTCGACGGGATTCGGTGGTGCACCGTGATCGAAAACGAAAACGGGCCCCACATGGAAAAATTGGTAGGAAAGAAGGAGCATACCATTTATTGGGCATTAAAAAGGTTTATTTTTATGTTGTTATTATTTTTTTGGGATTTATGAACCAAAGGAAAGGAAATCCATTTTCCATTTATTTATTATGCTCATCATCATCAGCCAGTTCAAAGTTTTGTAGTTGGTCTTATCTGTTTCTTTAGAGCATCTCCAACAGCTATTCTAAAATAGAAAAAAGAGAGATTTTAGCATTTTTTGTTCTCCAACAGTTATGCTATCATCTATGCTAAAATAGAAAATAGAGGAGAGAGATTGAAAAAATCTCTAAATTTAGAGAAATCTCTAAAAGTATATAGAAGAGAGGGAAACAATATTTTAATTATATTCAACCAATCAAAATAATCGATGTTAAATGTATATGAAAGAGAAATAGTATTTTATTAAATGATGAAATATTTTATTAGTATAGTTAGTGATAAAGTTGCTAAAATAGAATAGCTGTTGGAGTTGGATGAATTTTTTTTAGAAATTTTAACTTTTCATACTCTATTATAGAAATTTTTTAGCATAACTGTTGGAGATGCTCTTAATATTGTCATGTTCCAACTTCTCTTTATCATTATTTTTTTTAATTTATGAAATTTATCGAGATATAATGCTGAACAAGTATAAATATATATTTTTTTCAATTTTATAGATAATTAGTTAATATGATGTAGGGGTGTTTATAAAAAAATGTTTGGATTGGTCGAATCAAATGAAATTGTACATTTTTTTTTACGGTTTGAGCGGGTTGACGGTCAAGTCTGGTTTGAAAAATGGGTAAACTTTGTAGTTCAGGCCGCGGTTTGAATGATTTTTGAACTGTTTGGAGAGATCCAACCGAGTAAATATAAATATATGTTTGGAGAGATCCAACCGAGTAAATATAAATATGTGTATATGTATTATATTTTTAGTTTTCATGTTGTAAGATCAATTAAAAAAAAGGTTTTGTCCGATACATTACATTATTAGTTAACTTTCGAATTGTTAAATTCACCATAAATCAAAGTCCAAGAAGTTTTTTTTTTCTAAGTGATAAAACCATCTCCAACAGCGTCTTTAAAGTAGAGAAAATAAGAAAAATGAAGATTTTTGACTAAAGTTATGCTCCAACAGCATCTCTAAATGTTTCTCTAAACTGGAGAAAGCATGAGATAGTGTTTTTCTCTCTATATTTGAAGATTATCCAAAAAATGATTACTAAGTTATAATAATAGTTTATAATGTTGGATTCTCCAAAATAAAGATGTTGGATGAATGCAATTCTTTTTAGTGATTTTGATTTTTATGTCTCCATTTTGAAAAAAAATTAGAGATTCTGTTGGATATGCTCTAAGATTGTTAGACTCTTATGGACTAGTTTAGTTTTTTCGTTCCAATTTACTTATGCTTGTTTTAATTTCGGAGGTAAATGTCTCTTTTATAATTTGGTATAATATTTTTTATAATATTATACCAACGTAGTATTTGGTATGCTAAAATATACTAAAATGCAACGAAGTTTGCTTTAATTCTTATTTAATATAACAAACTATCTTAATTAATGTGATCAAGTTTTTATTTTTCTTATGTTGGAAGCAAAATTAGTGGAAATTTGTAACATTTTAGTGGGTTGGAAAATGTATTTTGACTTGATGATGATGTGGATTGCCATGTCATTTGTTTACTTGAGTTTTTATTTTATTCAGACCTTTTCTGGTAAGCACTGATAAAAATAAGAGTTGTCGTTCTCACTTATTTAATAAGATTTTCAGTCCTTGTTTTCATTCTTATCGGATAAGATTTTGGATCCTTACCGTAGTCATCTGATAATGTAATATGACTTGGTAAATGCTTACCCGAGTAAGTGTTTGATAAACGATCTCTTATATTGTTACTGAAAAAGAATTCAGAGAGAAATGTGGCTGTAACAACCAAGTATCCCTAGCCATTGTTGCAACAACTAAGAACTCAAAATCTCGCTATTCTCGTAATCCTCGTCAACATCAATTGTTTTTTTATCTTCTTTTGTTAACATCTTCATTTTCAACCACAAGGCTTGTGGCGTACTGGTTAAGGTTTGTAGAGGATGAGGCTAGATAACCCATCTACCCCATGTTCGAATCCAAACGCGAACAACTTGTGGCCACTGGGGAATTATCTCAGGGCTGCATGCTTTAGCAGTTTTAAAATTTTCAAAGATTAGTTTAGGCAAATGCCTAGGATACCCTTTCAAAAAAAACATTTTCGCTTTCTTCGTGAATGTTATATTCCTATATTACGGTTTTGACTATAATTGGAAGAAGAAAGATAATTACAAATAATAAAATGTTTACATACCTAACGTTACCTTAAAACATGATAACCGACTTAAATATAATAAAAAAAACATATAAATGGTTGAATATGATTATTCCATAAATAATAAAATTGATTGTAATACATTGAAATATGGTAACATCTAGAATAAGGAAAAATTAAAAATAAAAGTACAAATGATTAAATACGATTGTTTCACATTGGTTTACAAAGTTGGTCAAATTAACAAGTTTATAACAAAAATACGTCCTATATATATAGAGAGAGATACATATATAGAGATAGAGATAGAGATAGAGATAGAGATAGGGCGAGTCAGACTCAGAGAGATAGATAGGCATAGCTAACGCCCTTTGATAAGCGGCCCAACCCACACACAAACAAACAAGTTTCTTATGTGTTTAGGAAACTTGCGACTTTTCTCTTTCTGGTTAGATCGTAAAATTAAAGATTACCTTCTCTTCTCCCCTTCTTGAATTCAATTCAATCCAACCCAACCCCCCCTTCTTCCCTTTTTCTATTATCACTTTCTTTCATATGTCATTTTAAACACAATTTTCATCTTTCTTTCTTTCTTTCAATCTCATCTCTCTAAACCCCCCCTTCTGCAAAAGGCCCTGGGTATTTGCTTCAACAATCAGAAACATGATTCTGATTCATTGTTTCTTCCAAGAGAGAGATACCAAGTCTTTTTCATCACCATCTTCATATTTCTCGAAAACCGTTTCAGAATCTTCCTATTATACTTGTTAATCGTAGATCCATCGCCGTCGTTTTCTCTCTGGTATGTTTCTGCTTCTTGTTTCCCTAATTACTCATCTGGGTTTTCTTTCTTTTTCTGAAATGTTTTTGATCGAGAGACGAAAAACTTGTTTGGTTTTTGTGTAGGTTTGTTGGGTGTTATATATATATATATGTATATATCTGTTTAGATTCATACCCTTTTGTGTATACCACTTGTTAAGTCATTCCACTGTTTCAATAGTTTTCAATTCACCTGATTCTTGAAAAATTTCCTTCAATTTCATCGACTCATGATCATGTTTCTGGGTTGTTTTTGTATGCATTTGATTCGATTAGGGTAAGATCCATTACTTCCGATGGGTGCTCAATTCTCTTGTTTTGATCTTACAGATTCAAGTATTGCACTCTTTGGGCAACATTTTTATGTTTTTATCATCAAAATGTTTATGTTTATGTTTATATATATGCTTTTCATGAAGTTTGATCTAATTATCAATTTGTTTCTTTGAAATCAAAACTTTTTATAATCTTCAGAACCTTGCCTATTTCAGGGTTTCTTGAAAATCTTATTTTATTTTCTTGAAAATATGTTGCCCGCCAATGGAAGTGATCTGTTTTTGGAGTCTACAAATGAAGAAGGGCAGGGGATAAGTATGTGGACCGTGGGTGAGGCCGGTTCGAGTTCTGGGATGAACCAAGTTAGCCATGGTCAGATTGAACCGAGACCAGACCATGGGTGGCCGGCTCTAATGAAACCTTGCCCTGAACCACCAGCAACAAGTATGCTTCAATTGGGTGATCATAGTTATTCAGTTCCTCATAATGTTACTGCAAATCCTTCGACTTTTGCTAGTAGTTCATCTTCGGACCCTTTTGAAATGGATAATTGTCGGTTATCTCGGAAAAGAAAAGCTGCAGAATTAAGCGTTGGACAATCCTCTTCCGGAATCGGAAGTTCGAATGTTCTAGAAAGATCCGAGAATGGTTCGACCATGAGGCAAAGGATTGCCGAAAACCCTCCTTCAGATAATCATAATCAGATCATTCCAAGGCTCGGATTGGGTCAGGGTGCAGAAAACACTCGTAGAAACGTTCAGTTGCGGATTAGTACCTCCCGCCAACAAGATGCGAATAATAACAACCGGCAATCGGATATTTCAGCTCTTTATCCATCTTTGAGACTTAATGCTGTAGATTTTAGATCACTACCTGTACCAAGAACGGCTGAAAATTTGAATTCATTGGCTGATCAGGGTCAGCCGGTTCTCCGGATTCCGGCATTGAGAAGAAATTTACAGTCGAGTTCCAGGTGGAGTCGGAATTCTAGCTCCAGAAACAACCGATCATCAAGTCTTGTGATTCCGGCTGAACGGAATGAACTTGATTCAAGAACTATACCGTCTAACATTTCCGATCATCCTCTATTTGCACAACCAACTGAAATCAACTGGAGTTCAAATGGCGGTGGTGGGACGGTAAACAATGCCGGAAATGGTGTTGCCGCCGCCTCTTCTCAGGCGGCACCAACTCCATTATCTGTACCACCGAATTCATCTGCTCACCGGAATCAGCCACATTATCATCATCGGAGATTATCTGCATTTCTCCGGCGATCTTTGCTGTCTGCAACTGATTTAGAGGCTGCAGGTGGGCTGAATAGTAATCTTTTCCCTAGAATCCCTCCATCTGTGAGTAATTCAGCTTCTTCTTCTTCTTCTTCATCAATGTTGGTGGGCAGACAGCTTAATGGTGCTTCTGGATTCCCTTATCTTTCACGTTCAATGATAGCTGGAAGTGAAGGAAGAGGCAGATTAGTATCTGAGGTTTGTATTACAATTGCTCCATTATTTGATAGTTATTTACATCGTGTTTCTTATATTGATCCATCTCTATTTGGTGCAGCTTCGCAACGTGTTGGATCTTATGCGCAGGGGCGAACCTTTGCGATTCGAGGTTAGATTTCAGCATCTTTTACCGGATTCCGTTTGAAAAAACGTTGTTTTTTGAGGTTATTTTTCTTAATGAGCTTAATGGGACTTGCGACTTATGCGGTCAGATATACATAACTGTTTGGTAGTGGCTTAATGATATAGAATGTGGCTTATTCAGTAAACTTCTAGGGGGAGCTTTATGTAAAAAGCCAAGTTTTTTTCTCTTCAAATCAGCCTCTAAGAGATATATGTTATGTTGATACAGGATATTATGCTCTTAGATCAATCGGTCTTCTATGGGATTGCGGATGTTCACGATAGGCATAGAGATATGCGGCTTGATATCGATAATATGTCGTATGAGGTTTTACTTCTTTTTTTCTTCATTTTCTTAACCATTTTTTATAAAAAAGTTGTTCGTTGATTGTAACATCTGGTCGGGGGTTTCCAGGAGCTATTGGCATTGGAAGAACGCATCGGAAACGTGAACACCGGATTAACCGAAGAAACGATTTCAAAGCATCTTAAACAGAAACAGTATGTGGCTGTATCTGGTCAGCCCGATGCCGAACCGTGCTGTGTATGTCAGGTATATGCTCGTAAAACTCTCCTGCCTTCAAAGCACTACGGCTTAATGAATAAGTCAAATATGACATTGACGTTTTTTTGTTGATGATCTGATCAGGAGGAATACAAGAATGGTGACGAACTTGGATGGTTGGAGTGTGGGCACGAGTTCCATCACGGTTGCATCAAACAATGGTTGCAACACAAGAACTCATGCCCGATTTGCAAGTCGAAGGGATTCGGTGCACCGTGATCGATAACGAAAATGGGCCATGGAAATTGGCTTTAAAAGGTTCTATTTTATGTTTGTTATTTTTTGGATTGATGAACCAAATTAAGGAAAAGGAAAAGCAAAGGAAAGGCACAACTTAAGATGTCCATTTTCCATTTATTTATTATCTATAGGCTCAAAAGTTTTGTAGTTGGCCGCCTATCATATGGTTGATTTTGTTCTTCAATATTGGCATTCCAACTTTTTATTTATTTATTTATAAATTTGGTAAATGGATTAAGGTTATAAATGACGTGAGGTGAGGCGTGCCAACGAAGACTGAGGTCAAGCGTCAAGCATAACATACGTGTTTGTAGTACTCATAAAACCCTCATCCCCCAACAAAACCCACCCAAAATTTCCAAAAATATTTTTACTAAAATTTCCTATTGGCTCCCAATAAGAAGGAAAGCCTCGCGCTATTGTTAAATTAATGATGTATGTATGCGCATTGCTAGTTGATGAGTCTAGTTTGTTTGTCGAACATGGATTGAGTTTTAAACAGGTAAGAGGGCAAAGTTACAACAAAACAACGTTGTGAATACAAAAATTACACATGTTTTGTATTTTTTTAAAAGAGAAAAGTAAAAAAAAGAAAGCCAAAATACCCTCAAATTAAAATCTAAACTTTCTAAAATGATTTACATTCAAATTGTTTTTTTTATCTTGCAGATTATTACAATAATTACATTATTAAAAGTATTATGTACAATTTAAAATATAATTTTTTTCCCTAAAATTTTAATTCAAAATTTCTTATTAAAATGAATATAATAAAAAGATATGTCTTTCTCGATAACCATTTTTGGGAAGATCTTAAAATTTTGAAAATTTTCATTCACTTAAAAAGAAAAAAATTTAATTTTTGAAATTTTGTTGAAATCTTTATTTTCTTGATTTTGAATAATACCGGTTGGATATGCTTTTACATATTGAATCAATGCAAAGTAATTGAATTACAACATCACAATGTAAGATACGACTATTTTGCTTATAGAGTAAGGTTTCGTGAAAAACTCTAAGGCATTGTTTGGCAAAAATAAGCTAGCTTATAAGATGACTGATAAGCTAGCTTATTTTCTGAGTAATCGTTTGGATGCACATAAGCTAGCTTATCGATAAGATACTTGGAGTAGCTTACGAGGAGCTTTTTGACACTTTTTCCAATTATACCTCTAACTAATATTATTTATTTACTTTCAACATGCCCTTTTTGGTCATTTCACATGCTCATAAGCTAGTTTTTGCCAAACATAACTTATTCATCAGCTAGCTTATCAGCTACCAGCTAGCCTATAAGTCATCAGCTACCTTATAAGTCATAAGTTAGCTTATCAGCTAGTTTGCCAAACATAGCCTAAATAAATGATAAACATGTATGATAACACTTCATCAACCTTTAGATTAACTGATTCAATGGATGTGATAAAAGAGGAGGCTACAATTTATTATATTAAAAGTCCCCCCCCCCATCTTTTAGATCAAAAAAATACGAAATATAATCAAAATTTGAGTGAAACAAATTTTAGTACTAGAAAATCGACTATTATCGACGGATTATCTCCGTCGGTATACCGACGATTCACCGACGAATTTAATTAAAACAATCTATCGGAAATCTGCTGCTAATTAGTAATTACCGACGGATTTTCAAACTTTTAGTAATCCGGCAGTGATGCCTTTTCCCATGTCTTTTTCGACAAACTTTGTTGATGGATTTCCGACAGATCCTTCTTCTCGCGACGGACTTTTCCGTCGGTAATAGCCTTTTCTCTTGTAGTGACAAATTACACAAAAAAAAAAAACGATCGTAACTTCTTGTTTATTTGACATTTATATATTGTATACTTTTTCAACTGTTTTTAATGATTTTATAGTTTTCCAACATTTCCCCCAAACCCAACCCTTTATTGGTATTATTAGGTGTAATTTATTTTTTATATAATTTTTACAATACAGCCTTATATAAATGTAAGAATAAGTCACAAAATAAATTACAATGATCTTTTTCTTCATTACTTTTTGATAATTTATCTAAAGCCACCCATTTATATAAATTATAAGTTTTTATATTAAGCAATGATAAGATAATGATAAATTTAAATAAAAAAGGATAAAACAATTATAAAATGAGAAATTGCACTAAAATATGAAGTGTGCGTTGTTTTAGGGGGTGTTTGGATTAGCTTATAAAAACAACTTATGACTTATTTTGGTATGACACCGGTAATAATTTATTTTGAGTGTTTGAGAAAAACAATTTATCCGGTGCAAAACTGACGATAAACCATTCTTTAGGAAGTTAAAATTTTTAACTTATCAATTTTTGATAAAGAATTTTCCAGGAAGTCAATAAATTATAAATTAATAAGCTAATAGTAATTAAGAACTCCATTTTGATATTGCAAAATAATACTCCATTTTTAACTTGTAATATAAAAATTATATTGGCATAATCATATTTCTTCTATTGAGGATGCCATGGACGGATCAAGTGATGTCAAAGAGGCAAACCTTAGGGCTAAAAAGAATACTCATAGTTAAAAAGAAAAGAAAGATGCACAAAGTAGAACTCGAAAATATAAGAGCATTTAATCAAAGAGGAACCTATTGATCATTACGTACTCTGATCACTGAAACTTTGTTGTCAAATGTAAAACTCTCATTCAGATAATGAAACGAATTGAGGTGATTGACCACTTACAAAGTTACAATAGAAAACTTTATCATCGTTTTCCTACAAAACTAAGGCCTTGTTTGTTTTTTCATTTTAAGCTCTTAATCACCACTTATATATGATTCGTTTAGACCTTTCATAACCATTTCAGAACTGAATTCAGACTTTAGACTTCAGCATCTCTTAAAAACAAACGCCACCTAAGAGAACCCCTTAATTGTTAATTGTTTAGTTGGCGTTGAAAAATGACAATCTATAATGTCCTTAACCTTCGGCTTATCCATCTCGAATATATTGCCGAAAACCATATTGTAACCTAACTAATCAAACTTGGGTTAGCCCAAATTTAGATTTGGATATTTTGCTAACAAGCAATGCTTTCACAATAGTTCAATGCAAATCGGCCTCAGGAACGATTTTGATTACTATTTTGTTTTCCAGTGAAAATGATTTATGATGTAACTTTTTAGTTGATTTGATCAAATATAGAGGCGATTTTGATATATACCATGTAGTAGTATTCTCTATATAAAAAAATATAGTTCCACCTAAACAAAATAATAATCTCAATAAAACTCTACAAGTGAGGTTCTTACAAAAATTTGTTATATAACACTATAAATTCAATTTTATAAACTCCACATATTTGTTTCTACTGTCAATACTAAAATATATATATATATATATATATATATAGGGAGAGGTTCAAATGAGAACTTTGGGTTTTTAAAAGAACAAATGATGATTTTGAATCAATATGATGTAGTGCATTCAAATAAAAAATCATTTATGATTTTTTAGAAAAAAATCATAAAATCATAAATGATTTTTTATTTGTGAGTCCCATATCATATGTGGTCCCAAATTAGTTCCTTTGTTCCTTTAGATTGATAGTGTTCTTGCATGATCCGTCCCCTGTATATATATACACACTACATTTTTTAGAGAATACTATTTGTGGGGATGAGACTAGTAATTTATCTACCCAGATTCGAATCCAAGCACAAACAACTTGTGGCTACTGGAAAATTATCTCAAGACTACATACTTTAGCAGTTTTAAAATTGCCAGTGATTAGTCTAGCCAAATGCCTAAGACACCCTTTCAAAAAAAAAAACCAAATACCTATCAAAATCGTCTCATGTCTGGTCAAATTAACCAAAAAGTTACGTTAAAAATTGTGTTAACTAGAAAACAAATTAGGGGTTGAAATTGTCTCGGAGGACGATTTGCATGGGATGGCGGCAATTTGCATCAGAATCTAAAAAAATCAGATTTTTATTAGGGATGTGCAGAAAGTCAACCGATCCAATTAGAACCGACCGATCCGATTAGAACTGACCGACGATGATTGGATAGCAAATTGTAATTGGATCGGATCGGTTTGAAAAATTCAACATCCAATTGGATCGGTTCGGTTGTTGGATGACCATCCAGAACCGATGAAAACCGACCGAACCGATCCAATATATCATCCAATTACCATCCAATTAACCATCCGATGACCATCCAGTTATCCATCCAACCATCATCCAACTATCATCCAGTTAGTTTGTCTTCATTTTGCTTAAATCAAAATTTGTTTTTGTGTTAGTTTTTGAATTTTTAGCTTAACTTGTGTTTGTTTTAACACATATTAAAAATGATTAATTAATTTCTTTCATTGTTAAAAATTGGATTGAATTAACATATTGGATGGATCAAATCACATTGGATCATCCATCGGATATCCAATAAAAATATCCAAGGGATGGAACCGAACCGATCCAATCATCCATTGGAACGGTTCGATTGTCCGATGATAATCGGATCGGATCGGTTGACAAAATCTAACATCCAATGAATAATTAGATCGGTTCGGTTCCCCTCTCATCCAATAAATGTCAACTGATGAAAACCCTTTTTTTAATCCCCGAATGCTATGGATATGGAACCCATACACTTGCCCCCGGCTACTCCAAATCGCCCTGTAAGTGTCGATTTTTGTGGTCATTTTATAAGAGAAGGGGTTATTTTGTTAGTGCATCACCGACAAACTATCTATTTTGGGTAATTTCCTTTTTATAATATTTACCCACATTTTTAATGTTTTTTATTTTTTGATTTGTAGTCTTGTAGATCATACTTGTAACCCAACCCGACAACAATGTAAATAATTAAAAAATTTATTGGAACCCATGAAACTGAAGAAGCTGCAAATGACAACAGATCGAAAGGTGCGTACGTTTTTATCGTTTTATTACATGGTTTAATCGGATGAAAATCACCTGTTTTAAATTTTCATGTCTTATTTATGTTCATCAATCATATGGATAAATAAGAAAATAAAAATAAATTAAATAAATAGCATTTATGTCCACCAATCATATGGATACATAAGAAAATAAAAATAAATTAAATAAACAGAAAGATGATGTGACTTAATTTTATTGTTGAGAAAGGAATTGTGAATTTGGAAGATTTTTATCTGGTTTAATGAACTTTCAAATGGCTTCTTCTCCATTAATAACACTCAACAATTCTTCATCAGTTTCAAATGCCGCCATGTTTTCCGGCAACAAGCAGACCTCCAAATCCATGCTTCCTCCGCCATCCCTGCCAGGGTACAACGTCACCTTGCCGTCATACTTACTAGCATACCCGCTCAGAACCACCACTCCTTTCCCCAACCCGAATTCGTTCCCATACACATCAAATCTTGGCGAGTTCCCCATATGTACGCCATTAGGATCAATAAACTCACTCATTTTAATCACAGACGGCTTCTTTAACCACGAACCCACGAATCCCTTGATCGCTTTATCATCATGGTTCACCACCGCCTCGTGCAACCGCCATGCAGCCCACCCGGCACCATGATCCAGCAACTCCCCAGCCGTTGATGTTCCTGTCGCACTCAGAACCATATTACCGAAGTAATTTTCAGGTATCGGCGGGGAAATTCTGCTCCGGTTGTTCACAGCGAATCTGCAGCGGGTTTCTTCATCCGCCGGTAACCGCCGGGCACGTGTTACGCACCGCCACACAACGGCGGAGAGACCCTGCAACGTGGAAATCTTTGTTGTATTGCATTCTGAATTCACTTTTGCTTTGAGGTTAGAGAGAGAATCCGACGAAAAATGGAAGATTCTTTCTCTTAAAAATGGCCGATTAAATCTTTCGATGAACTCATCATCATCTGTAAATGGGAGGCTGATTATCCGATCGGATACTGCCGGAATCCATCTTTCGAGAATCGGAGGACGTGAGACGGTTTGTGTTTTTGATTTGAAAACTTGGGACCATGAGTTGAAGAAATGCCAGTATGAGGTTCCGTCAGCTACCATATGGTTGATGGAGCAACCGATGAAGATTCCGTCGATGAGTTCCGTCACCTGAATCGACAGCAACGATAGTTTGTGACCATCGTGAGCAATAGCTTTGTGGTGGTCGAAAAACGATTGAACAATCAACGGCACATCAGTTGGTTGAAGAACATCGGAAACCCTCAAATCGACAGTTGAATGAATGAATCTTGCTCCAGGGCTATTCTCAGGGTTCAAGAAGACGATCAAAGAAGGTGGGTTTTGTTGTTTAACGGTGGCTAAACGGGCGGCGAGTGGGTGGAAGTGAGTAAGTGTGGCGGAGAGAGAGTCTTTGAGGTCTTGGAGGAAGGTGGCGATGGAGAAATCTTGATTTTCCGGCAACCGGAAAAGTAGACCCATTTGGATGTAATTTATATTAAACAAAGGTAAATCCCATGGAGAAAAGTAAATGGGTTTCTTGGCTTCTTCTGATATTATTTTTGGCTTGACGAAACAATCTGAGATGATTTTAACAAGTGGAGACTCCATTGAAGGTCGATCGATTCGATGACAGTTTTCTGGGTAACTATTACGGGAGCTCATCTCATCAGATTGCATTGTTATCCTTATCTTCTTTTAGATAAATTACACCGTTGGGTCATGGGGTCTGTTTTTGGACATGGTCCCTCTTTTCCTTGTTTAGGATAGAGACGTTCAGAACCAAATTTGAGTTTTCATTTGAACCCGTCCCCCTCTCTCTATATATATATATATTATAGTTAATATCACTATGAAAGCTCTCAAGATCAATTGCAACACAAGCATGCCCGACTATAGGCCATGAGGGAGACGGTCATGGGCATCAAAAGCCCAGAGGGCATCACTGGCCCAGTGCCCACTTACCTTCGATAGGCCACGTTTGTGAGAAGAGTTTTTTTTACTTGCCTATTTCCCTCTGTCACTCCATCCTAAACGCTCTCGATTATGCCCCGTGCGATTGAATTTGATTATGAAGTACTGATTTCTACCTTAGACGCTCTCGATTATTAAGAATTTGATTTCTGTCCTAAACACTCTCGATTGACGCCTTAATTCTGCCCGATAAGCTCTCAGTTATGACCTAGGCACTCTCGATTATGCAATAGTGCATACATGTTTTTTTGGTCGCTTCATTTTTGAATTTTTGATCTGTTTTCATTGTGCTTATTTCTTTTCATTGTTAGTGTTTCATGTTTGCAATGGTTGTATTGGAGTTGCTTGATTTCTTCTTCTTTGATTTTGTTTTCTTTTCTGTAACATGATTCTTTTCTATCCAGTTTAGTTGGAGTTAGTTTGTTAAGTGGAATAGCACTTCATGTTTTTTCTCTTTACGCTCGTATTTGATTTCCATAGAGAAGATTGATGGTGAATTCTTTGACTATTCCTAAATTCATTTTATCTCCTAAACAAGTTGTTGAGACTATGTGAGATAAGTTCAAGTGTCCTACATAAGTTTAATTAAGGTGGCGTTTGTTTTTTAAGAGGTGCTGATCTGAAGTCTGATTGATTTCAGTTCTGAAATAGTTATGAAACGTTTAAACGAATCAGATATAAGTGGTGATTAAGAGCTTAAAATGAAAAAACAAACAAAGTCTAAGGGTGCGTTTAGTTAGCGAAAACTGTTTTCATTTTCCAAGAAAACGTTTTCAGAAAATGGAGTTGCGTTTTCATTATCAGTTTTCTATGAAAAATTTTCAAAACGCGTTTAGTTGAAATAGTGGAGTTTTCATTTTTAATTTTTAGAAAATTAGAAAACACGTTTAGTTGTGCATTTTCTACCAGTTTTCATTTTCCATTTTCAATTTTTTTTTCAAATTAGAAAGTGTGTACACACACACTTTCGCGCATGCACACACGCACACACACTTTCACAGACACACACACACACACACATACACTTACACAAACTTTCACAGACATAAACACACATTCACAAACACACACACTCTTTCACATTCACTTTCACTTTCACACAGACACACACACACACACACTTTCACTTTCACACACTTTCACATGCACACACATTCACACACGCGCGCGTACACACACACACACACACACTTTCACTTTCACACAGACATACACATACACACACTTTTACACACATACACATACATTTTCACTTTCACACAGACATACACATATGCTTTCACTTTCACACACACACACATTTTCACTTTCACACAAACATACACATACGTTTTCACTTTCACTTTTACACAGACATACACACATTCACACACACACACACACACACTTTCACACACACTCACTTTCATACGCACACACACACACACACTTTCACTTTCACACACATACACACACGCGCACACACACATACATTTTCACTTTCACAATGACATACACACACACTTTTACTTTCACTTTCACACAGATATACACACATTCACACACACACACACACACTTTCACAGACACACACACGCTCTTTCACACACACCCACATATTCACAGACACACACACACACACACACACACTTTCACAGACATTAACATACATTCACACACACACATACATTTTCACACACACACACACATACACTTTCACTTTCACACAGACATACACACACACTTTCACTTTCAAACACGCACACACACACTTTCACACACTTTCACTTACACTTTCATTTTCACTTTCACACAGACATACACATATTCACACACACACACACACACACACACACTTTCACACACACACACATACACAGACACATACACACATTCACATTCACTTTCACACAGACATACATACACACACTTTCACTTTCACACAGACATACACACACACATTCTCACACACACACACACATTCACATACACACACATACACACACTTTCACTTGGTGGATTCCAGAAAATCAAGTACACAATGAAAACTCCTCCTTTAGTCGTATATCTCACTTTCTAATTTTCTAAAAATAAAAAATGAAAACTCCTCCATTTCAGCTAAATGCGTTTGTGGATCCCAGAAAATCAAGTACACAATGTATGAAAGTTTTAAAACACGAAGAACACGATGAATAAGAGAGAATATTTGATCGTATATCTCACTTGGTAATCGTTTTTACGAAGAAGTCGAATGCTTGAAAGATATGATTACAATATGTAAGCTCTCTCTAATGATGTCTAACACCTTCTAATGATCCCTTACACCTCTATTTATACAGTAGGACATACGAATAAAATTTTCATAGAAAATTGACACAATTAAAATTTTCATAGAAAGCTGAGAATGTGTATGTGTGTGTGTGAAAGTGAATATGTGTGTGTGTGTGTGTTTATTAGAATGTGTATGTGTGAAAATGAAAGTATGTATGTGTGTGTGTGTGTGAAAGTGTGTGTGCGCGCGTGTGTGTGTGTGTGAAATTATGTCTATGTGTGTGTGTGTGTGTGAAAGTGTGTGTATGTGTGTGTACGTGTGTGTATGTATGAAAATGTGTGTGTGTGTGTGTGAGAGAAAGTGTGTGTGTATGTGTGTGTGAAAGTGTATGTGTGTGTGTGTGAAAGTGTATGTGTGCGTGTGTGTGTGAATGTGTGTTGTGTGTGTGTGTGTTTGTGTGAATGTATGTGTGTGTGTGTGTGTTTATGTGAATGTGCGTGTGTATGAGAATGTGTGTATGTGTTTGTGTGAATGTGTGTGTTTGTGTTTGTGTCATTGAAAATGTATGTGTGTGTGGGTGTGAAAATGAAAGTGTTAGTATGTGTGTGAATGTGTGTGTGTGAAAGAGTGTGTGAATGTGTGTTTGTGTATGTGAAAATGTGTGTGTGTGTGTGTGAAAGTGTGTGAAAATGGAAGTGTCAATGTGTGTGTGAAAGTGTGCGTGTGTG
This sequence comes from Silybum marianum, assembly GCA_036898165.1. NCBI lineage: Eukaryota > Viridiplantae > Streptophyta > Magnoliopsida > Asterales > Asteraceae > Silybum > Silybum marianum. The sequence goes on from CM072535.1 coordinate 30,880,017, forward strand.
TGTGTGTGAAAGTGAAAGTGACAATGTGTGTGTGAAAGTGTGCGTGTGTGTGTGCGTGTGTGTGTCAAAGTGTGTGTGTGTGTGTGTGTGTGTGAATGTGTGCATGTGAATGTGTGTGTGTTTGTGTGAATGTGTGTGTGTGTTTGTGTCTTTGAAAATGTGTGTGTGTGTGTAAAAATGAAAATGTCAGTATGTGTGTGTGAAAATGAAAATGTTAGTATGTGTGTGAATGTGTGTGCGTGTCTCTCTCTGTGTGTGTGTGAAAGTGTGTGTGCGTGTTTGTGTCTGTAAAAGAGTGTGTGTTTGTGTATGTGAAAATGTGTGTGTGTGAAAGTGTGTGTGAAAATGAAAGTGCGTGCGCGCGCGCGTGTGTGTGTGTGTGTGTGAAAGTGTGCGTGTGTGTGTGAAAATGAAAGTGTCAATGTGTGTGTGAAAGTGTGCGCACGCATGTGTGTGTGTATGAAAGTGTGTGTGTGTGTGTGTGTGTGAAAGTGTGTGTGTGTGTGTGTGTGTGTGTGAAAGTGTGTGTGTGAATGTGGAAAATTATTTAGAAAATGAAAATTTTGAAAACTCAAAAATGTTGTTTTCTAAATCCAATATAAATTTAGAAAATGAAAATGTTTCATTTTTTGGAAAATTTTTGAAAACTGAACGAACTAAACGCGTTTTCCAAATTTTCATTTTCTCCAGAAAATTTTTCTAAAATACAGAAAAATTTTCACAAACTAAACGCGCCCTAAGTGTCTTACTCACAACAATAAATTGACTCTTTGAATTCATACTCATTTCAATAAAAAAAAACTCAAACTCTTTTGACTTCAAAATTATATTATGTTTTATGCTTCCTTTTGCTTTTCGGTCTGTTGTGTTTCTTGCTTAATAATTAAAGCTTGTTACTTGATTTCTTTTAAGACGTACTGTCTGACCACAAAATCCAACAAATTGTTAGCATCCAATGCAAAGTAGGTGATGTTTTTATATATTTCTCATTGAAGACAACTTGGTTTTCTCTTACTTATATAATAGATAATATTCTTTTTCCTTGAAAGTTGCAACAATAAAGATATTTAGGGTAAAGTCATTATCTCTTGGAAATTTAATACAAATATTAATAATAATTAATATTAATATATACCGGGTACCCAGTTTAGTCTAGCAGGGATCCTCGGACCTGGTACCCAGTTTAGCGAGCAATCCCTCACTCCGATCGGGTGAACCGGATTCCCACCGATTCAAGACAAATCATCGTCCCTAGTTTTTATTATTGTTCTTTTTTTATAATTATTATAAGAATTATTTTGTTTGTGGGTTTCATGTAATTTTTTAACATAAATAATTATATAATAATAATAATAATAAAGTCAATAAAACATAATTTTTTTTAGAAACATGTCATTTTATACCATTAAAAAAACCCAAGGTTTTTATCCAAAAGTTTGAAGAAGTGAAATTCTTACGGGAACTATCAAGAATGATAATTTCTACAAGTCGTTTATTTTTATTTATAACAACATTCCATTAACCTCCTATACTTAAATCTTAAAAGTATCTTCAACAATTATGTTATAATATTTCTATAATAGAGTAAAAAAATTAAAATTTTTATAAAAAATTATATCCAAGTCCAATAGCTACTCTATTATAACAATTTTACATTAATTATATTAATAAAATATTCAATGCATCAATTAAAATATTATATCTCTCTCCTACACATTTTATCTCAACACTCTAATTGGTTGAATATAATTAAATATTAAGAGCATCTCCAGAGATATGCTAAAAAATTTCTATAATAGAATAAAAAAGTCAAAATCTCTATAAAAATTTACATCCATCTCCAACAGCTACTCTATTTTAGCAATTTTACCATTAATTATATTAATAAAATATTCAATACATCTAATAAAATAATATTTCTCTCTCCTACACATTTTTTTCTCAATACTCTAATTGGTTGATATAATTAAAATATTATTTTCTCTCTTTTTTAATAAGTTTTAGAGATTTCTTTAAATTTAGAGAATTTTACAAATTCTCTCATCTTTTTTCTATTTTAGCATATAGGATAGAATAGCTGTTGGAACAACTAAAATGCTAAAATTACACTTTTTTTCATTTTAGCATAGCTGTTGGAGATGCTCTAATTTCTCCCTATTCTAATGGGTTTTAGAGATTTTTCTCTAAATTTAGAGATTTTTCCAATCTCTATCCTATTTTTTCTATTTTAGCATAAAAGATAGCATAGCTATTGGAGTAAGAAAAATGTTAAAATCCAACTTTTTTTCATTTTATCATAGCTATTGGAGATGGATAAAAATCACCTGTCCCAAATTCAAATGTCTCATTCATGTCCCACAAATAAAATTAAGATACATCAGTTTTCCATTTATTTAATTCATTTTATTTTCTCTCTCTGCTTATGTGTATCCATATAATTGGTAGATATGGATGAGACATGAAAATTTAGGACGAGTGATTTTCATCCGTTGGTTGGGATGCTCTAAGTTGAGTAAAAATCCCCTGTCACAATTTCCCTATCCCATTCCTGTTCCATCCAATAGAAACTTGACACATAATCATATTTTAAATTAATTAATTAATTAAAACTAAAATGCCTTAACACCGTTAACCTCCTTTTAACTGAAAAACCCTCGCCCAAAACTCCTCCACTCCTACCATTTTTATATCTTTTATTAATTTAATGTCATTCCTTTTTTTCCCTCTAAATTTAATAGATTATTTTACAGGAAATTTAATTAAAATAACCATTTTACAAATAACATTTATCAAAATAATCAAAATCTTTCTTATTTTACCAAAATAACCAAGATATACTCGAAATACTCTTCGAAATCACTTTCCTGTCAAAACCTCCACCCCATACCCCCAAAACCTCCTCCAAGTAATTTCTATTTTACATTTTACATTTTATACCCTTAGAGTTAGTTAATAAATTACTTTAGGTACTTTAGTTTTTAATTTTTCGTTTTATACCCTTATCACATTCACACACATACTCGTATATCAATTAAAATACGTCTAAAAAGTACATTTTTATTTTAACAAGTTACACCATTATAATCGTCTCGACAATACCTTCGACATGAGCCCAAGATTGAATATTTTTCGATTTAATTATATAATTTTAAAGCCAATTATCCTCTTGATCGGTGAATATGAATATTTTTCACAAAATTCGGAATATTAATTAAAATATAATGCTATTACTTTTTAACGACAAAGTATAATATTATGGATATATAAAGAAATAAGATATAAGTTATAATGAATTTGTACTACTTTTGTGTTGTTGTCATTTGTATAATAAAACCCATATAAATTAATATTCATGTACAATAACACATAATGCATCAGTTTTTAATGTTATTACATTATATATTATAATTAACCCATTTTTGAATCAATGATATATACACAGTGCGGAGAAAACTACAGAAATAAAATACAGAAATCTTTCAAGCATATTTCCATGTTTTCCTTCTCCAAAACCTTTCATGAGTAAATTTTTCAGCCTCAATATAATATTTTAATAGCCGAAAAAGACGATCAACTTACAAAAATAATAGCAATAGTATTTTAATTGATATACGAGTATGTGTGCTAATGTGATAAGGGTGTAAAACGCAAAATTAAAAAGTAAAGTACCTAAAGTAATTTATTAACTAACTCTAAGGATATAAAATGTAAAATGTAAATTAGAAATTGGGAAAATGTTACCTTGGTGGAGGTTTTGGGGTATAGGGCGGAGATTTCGGCCAGAAAGCGATTTCGAAGGTTATTTCGAGTATATGTTGGTTATTTTGGTAAAATAAAAAAGATTTTGGTTATTTTGATAAATGTCAAGGGTCACTTTAATTAAATTCCCTATTTTATATCATAATTCATCTTTTGCATAATCATATATTTATTTTAAAATAGAAAAAAATCTTTCTCATCGATTTTAAGCCGATTTTTTTTTTGTTCAGTTCAGTTTTTTCCTTATTAATTTAGTATTTTCTTTATCATTATTAAGTTAAGTATGAATCAATTAAAGTCTTATTTTTATACTTATATAACGATTAAAATTATAAATAAGTTAAATATAATATTTCTATAGTTAATGTCAAATTCATTTTTCTTATTTTCAAAAATAAAAAATTTTGTACATGTAATTTATAAAAGTTAATCGAACTAGATGTATATCAAATATAACAAATTTAGAATGATAAATATAATTGTTACCGGATATAATAATTTAATTAGTCATATTTAATTTAAAATAAAATTTTAATTTTAATCATCATTTAAATTATAAAAATCAGGTTGACTAATACTAAGATTAATCATGATTAGAAAATATAAAATTAATAAGAAAAAAATTTGGAAGGCGAAGAATATTAATAGGACATAAAAAAAGATATGAATGAAATTTAAAAACTAAAATGAAATTTAAAATGAAACGTTAATCAATAGGGCATAAAATGTATATATTTTAAAAATAAGTCATTACATTTTGAAGGTATTAACGACATGATTATAATGGTATAATTTGTAAAAATTGTATCTCATGCATGTAATTTTGTACCTCTTAAAATTGTAAACTCATTTTGAAGATATTGATGACACGATTATATTGATGACACGATTATAACGATATAATTTATAAAAATAGAAACTTAATTTTTAAGTTACAAATCAAATTGTATTAATTAGATTTATAATAATATTTATGCAGGCCAATAACGATACTGTACCTTCGATTACTCTGAAAGCAAGAGTATCACTGATGATGGAAATTAAGGAGAAGTTAAACGGTGTTAAGGGATTTTGGGGGGGGGGGGGGGGGGGTTGGGTTGGGGGAGTTAACGGTGTTAAGGGATTTTAATTTGAATTAATTTATTTATTTAAAACGTGATTATGTGTCAAATTTCTATTGGTGAACAGTGCTAGGATAGGAAAATTGAGACAGGAGATTTTTTTCCTCTATGGAGGTGTTTTGTTGGAAATATTTAAACAATAAATAATAAAAAAAAAAAAAAACTGTTTAATTTTATATAATATAATGGAAAATTGGTCAAAATGAACATTTTAGAGATTTTCTTGTGCATGGTGACCATCTCTCTCCTGATTTGACCTAAATAACCAAAATGTCCGTTTTTTTTTTACTAAAACCTCCGTTTTTTAACGGAGGTTTGACTTTTTCGATAATTTTGACCGAAAAAACGGAGGTTTGTTTTTTTTATTTATTATTTTTAATCAGGAACTTTGACTTTTCCTCTAAAAAATGGACGTTTGACCAAAACCTCCGTTTTTTAACGGAGGTTTGGTTTTTCCTTTTTTTTTATTAAATTAATTCTGGAAATTAGACTTCTCATAAAAAAACGGAGGTTTGACCAAAAAAACGGAGGTTTGACCAAAACCTCCGTTTTTTTAACGGAGGTTTTAAAAAAAATATATAATTTTAACGGAGGAAAACCCTAAATTTGTTTTACCTCTTTCTCAGCCGCCTACACCTCTTTCTTCCCCTTTTTTCTTCTTTTCTTCATCTTTTACAAACATTTTGCTATCTTTATTCTTTCCTTTTACCCCACCACCATTTTTACTCCATTTCTTTCTCCTCTTTGAATTTACAAACAATAATTTTAAAAGATTTGAGGACCTCCTTCAATCTCATCTTTATCACGTTTGAGGACCACTTCAATCTCATGTTTGTCACGTTTGAGGACCACCACGTGTTTTTGGCACCGGAAAATTACACACGTTTACGAAATGGTTAGTTTCTTATTTATGTGTTTCATGTATAATAGTTTTACTTAATATTTGTTCTTAATATCTCATCTAGCTCATGTGAACAGCATGTTTGAATATGTTCTTAATATTTGTTCTATCATGTGTTCTACCATGACTTTAATATGTTTGAATATGTTCTTCAAAAAAATTTGTTTCAATATTTTTTTGAATATGTTCTTCAAGATATTTATTTGTGATATGTGATATTTATTTGTTTGAATATGTGTTTGAATATGTGATATTTATTTTTGTTGGTATATATTTTTTTGTTTGAAAATTAATTAAATAACTATAACTTTAAAAAAATTATACTTGATTGATAAGAGATTATACTTAAAAAACATAGTAATTTTGTTGGTATACAATTATTTATGTTAATCAATAGGGTGTAAAATAAAAAACAAAATATTAAAAGATATGAATGAAATTTAAAAACTAAAATGAAACGTTAAAAAAATGTATATATTAATAGGGCATAAAAAAAGATATGAATGAAATTTAAAAACTAAAATGAAATTTAAAATGAAACGTTAATCAATAGGGCATAAAATGTATATATTTTAAAAATAAGTCGTTACATTTTGAAGGTATTAACGACATGATTATAATGGTATAATTTGTAAAAATTGTATCTCATGCATGTAATTTTGTACCTCTTAAAATTGTAAACTCATTTTGAAGATATTGATGACACGATTATATTGATGACACGATTATAACGATATAATTTATAAAAATAGAAACTTAATTTTTAAGTTACAAATCAAATTGTATTAATTAGATTTATAATAATATTTATGCAGGCCAATAACGATACTGTACCTTCGATTACTCTGAAAGCAAGAGTATCACTGATGATGGAAATTAAGGAGAAGTTAAACGGTGTTAAGGGATTTTGGGGGGTGGGGGGTTTAACGGTGTTAAGGGATTTTAATTTGAATTAATTTATTTATTTAAAACGTGATTATGTGTCAAATTTCTATTGGTGAACAGTGCTAGGATAGGAAAATTGAGACAGGAGATTTTTTTCCTCTATGGAGGTGTTTTGTTGGAAATATTTAAACAATAAATAATAAAAATAAAAATAAAAAAACTGTTTAATTTTATATAATATAATGGGAAATTGGTCAAAATGAACATTTTAGAGATTTTCTTGTGCATGGTGACCATCTCTCTCCTGATTTGACCTAAATAACCAAAATGTCCGTTTTTTTTTACTAAAACCTCCGTTTTTTAACGGAGGTTTGACTTTTTCGATAATTTTGACCGAAAAAACGGAGGTTTGTTTTTTTTATTTATTATTTTTAATCAGGAACTTTGACTTTTCCTCTAAAAAATGGACGTTTGACCAAAACCTCCGTTTTTTAACGGAGGTTTGGTTTTTCCTTTTTTTTATTAAATTAATTCTGGAAATTAGACTTTTCATAAAAAAACGGAGGTTTGACCAAAAAAACGGAAGTTTGACCAAAACCTCCGTTTTTTTAACGGAGGTTTTAAAAAAAAAATATAATTTTAACGGAGGAAAACCCTAAATTTGTTTTACCTCTTTCTCAGCCGCCTACACCTCTTTCTTCCCCTTTTTTCTTCTTTTCTTTATCTTTTACAAACATTTTGCTATCTTTATTCTTTCCTTTTACCCCACCACCATTTTTACTCCATTTCTTTCTCCTCTTTGAATTTATAAACAATAATTTTAAAAGATTTGAGGACCACCTTCAATCTCATCTTTGTCACGTTTGAGGACCACTTCAATCTCATGTTTGTCACGTTTGAGGACCACCACGTGTTTTTGGCACCGGAAAATTACACACGTTTACGAAATGGTTAGTTTCTTATTTATGTGTTTCATGTATAATAGTTTTACTTAATATTTGTTCTTAATATCTCATCTAGCTCATGTGAACAACATGTTTGAATATGTTCTTAATATTTGTTCTATCATGTGTTCTACCATGACTTTAATATGTTTGAATATGTTCTTCAAAAAAATTTGTTTCAATAATTTTTTGAATATGTTCTTCAAGATATTTATTTGTGATATGTGATATTTATTTGTTTGAATATGTGTTTGAATATGTGATATTTATTTTTGTTGGTATATATTTTTTTGTTTGAAAATTAATTAAATAACTATAACTTTAAAAAAATTATACTTGATTGATAAGAGATTATACTTAAAAAACATAGTAATTTTGTTGGTATACAATTATTTATGTTAATCAATAGGGTGTAAAATAAAAAACAAAATATTAAAAGATATGAATGAAATTTAAAAACTAAAATGAAACGTTAAAAAAATGTATATATTAATAGGGCATAAAAAAAGATATGAATGAAATTTAAAAACTAAAATGAAATTTAAAATGAAACGTTAATCAATAGGGCATAAAATGTATATATTTTAAAAATAAGTCATTACATTTTGAAGGTATTAACGACATGATTATAATGGTATAATTTGTAAAAATTGTATCTCATGCATGTAATTTTGTACCTCTTAAAATTGTAAACTCATTTTGAAGATATTGATGACACGATTATATTGATGACACGATTATAACGATATAATTTATAAAAATAGAAACTTAATTTTTAAGTTACAAATCAAATTGTATTAATTAGATTTATAATAATATTTATGCAGGCCAATAACGATACTGTACCTTCGATTACTCTGAAAGCAAGAGTATCACTGATGATGGAAATTAAGGAGAAGTTAAACGGTGTTAAGGGATTTGGGGGTGGGGGGGGGGGGGGGGGTTTGGGGTTAACGGTGTTAAGGGATTTTAATTTGAATTAATTTATTTATTTAAAACGTGATTATGTGTCAAATTTCTATTGGTGAACAGTGCTAGGATAGGAAAATTGAGACAGGAGATTTTTTTCCTCTATGGAGGTGTTTTGTTGGAAATATTTAAACAATAATTAATAAAAATAAAAATAAAAAAACTGTTTAATTTTATATAATATAATGGGAAATTGGTCAAAATGAACATTTTAGAGATTTTCTTGTGCATGGTGACTATCTCTCTCCTGATTTGACCTAAATAACCAAAATGTCCGTTTTTTTTACTAAAACCTCCGTTTTTTAACGGAGGTTTGACTTTTTCGATAATTTTGACCGAAAAAACGGAGGTTTGTTTTTTTTATTTATTATTTTTAATCAGGAACTTTGACTTTTCCTCTAAAAAATGGACGTTTGACCAAAACCTCCGTTTTTTAACGGAGGTTTGGTTTTTCCTTTTTTTTTATTAAATTAATTCTGGAAATTAGACTTTTCATAAAAAACGGAGGTTTGACCAAAAAAACGGAAGTTTGACCAAAACCTCCGTTTTTTTAACGGAGGTTTTAAAAAAAAATATAATTTTAACGGAGGAAAACCCTAAATTTGTTTTACCTCTTTCTCAGCCGCCTACACCTCTTTCTTCCCCTTTTTTCTTCTTTTCTTCATCTTTTACAAACATTTTGCTATCTTTATTCTTTCCTTTTACCCCACCACCATTTTTACTCCATTTCTTTCTCCTCTTTGAATTTACAAACAATAATTTTAAAAGATTTGAGGACCTCCTTCAATCTCATCTTTATCACGTTTGAGGACCACTTCAATCTCATGTTTGTCACGTTTGAGGACCACCACGTGTTTTTGGCACCGGAAAATTACACACGTTTACGAAATGGTTAGTTTCTTATTTATGTGTTTCATGTATAATAGTTTTACTTAATATTTGTTCTTAATATCTCATCTAGCTCATGTGAACAGCATGTTTGAATATGTTCTTAATATTTGTTCTATCATGTGTTCTACCATGACTTTAATATGTTTGAATATGTTCTTCAAAAAAATTTGTTTCAATATTTTTTTGAATATGTTCTTCAAGATATTTATTTGTGATATGTGATATTTATTTGTTTGAATATGTGTTTGAATATGTGATATTTATTTTTGTTGGTATATATTTTTTTGTTTGAAAATTAATTAAATAACTATAACTTTAAAAAAATTATACTTGATTGATAAGAGATTATACTTAAAAAACATAGTAATTTTGTTGGTATACAATTATTTATGTTAATCAATAGGGTGTAAAATAAAAAACAAAATATTAAAAGATATGAATGAAATTTAAAAACTAAAATGAAACGTTAAAAAAATGTATATATTAATAGGGCATAAAAAAAGATATGAATGAAATTTAAAAACTAAAATGAAATTTAAAATGAAACGTTAATCAATAGGGCATAAAATGTATATATTTTAAAAATAAGTCGTTACATTTTGAAGGTATTAACGACATGATTATAATGGTATAATTTGTAAAAATTGTATCTCATGCATGTAATTTTGTACCTCTTAAAATTGTAAACTCATTTTGAAGATATTGATGACACGATTATATTGATGACACGATTATAACGATATAATTTATAAAAATAGAAACTTAATTTTTAAGTTACAAATCAAATTGTATTAATTAGATTTATAATAATATTTATGCAGGTCAATAACGATACTGTACCTTCGATTACTGTGAAAGCAAGAGTATCACTGATGATTTGGAAATTAAGGAGAAGTTAAACAATGAAAGAACGATTATATTCAGAAATACATGTTTTGGTTCATGGTTGGATCTATCTGACACTACTGCGGATCCGGTGTTATTGTATACATTTTTCCAGAATCAGTCATACCCCGATGGTGCAAGTGAGCAAGAGTTGTGTTTCCAGATCGGACCGCATCAACTTCATTTTGGTCGGGGGGGAGTTTAGTTTGGTGACGGGCCTTCGTTTTGGAATGACTACGATTGAACCTTCGGTTAGGGATGGTTTCGTTAGTAGGTTTTTTGGTGATGATACACCTAAGTTGGAGCAGATGTGTGCTGCTTTTTGTGCTATTGAAGAGGGTGACGGTGTGGATGACAACGATGTCGTCCAGGTGTCTTTGATGCTTGTTGTTGATATGTTCTTTCTTGGTCGCCAGAAACCAAACAAAATGTCTAAATATGTGTTGATGGCGATAGAAAATATGGATTTTTGGAACAGTTTTCCATGGGGGTCTGTTATTTGGAATTTTACAATAAGTCATATGTATAATTGTTTAAATAAAGGAGGACGCACATCGTCAAATAAAAAATTGACGATTATGGGATTCTTATTTGCGTTGAAGGTTAGCTAAATTTTTCTCATTTAAATCTTTATACAATTTACATGTATTTCAAATTTAATTATTGTCATTTAATTATTGTTGCCATTGTAATTCGCAGATATGGATTGTAGAAACGTTTCCATATTGCAGTAGATACTTCATTAAAAGTAATAACACGTACCCGAGGGCAGTTCGTTGGACCCGGGTAACAAAAATGTTAAAACGTAGCCACGTCATGAGGATCATTAATGCGTCGACGGTATGTTTTTAAATATTTTTATATATACGATATCTAAGACACAAAAATGTTTATATTTTTATGATATATATATATATATATATAGTACATATTAACTTTTTAGTTTAATAAATATTTAAAGTTCGAGCATAAAATAACTTATCAAACTAACTGTTTCTTTATCCATATTCGTTATAAAATACAGATAATATATTTTAGAACGATTAAATATGGAAAATATATTGTAATAAGTGTTGTAATTGATTTTTTGAAAATGAATTATTTTTTAAACTTTTTCTTATTGTAACATCATTTTATTTAAATATGTTAGGAGGCGGATATGCAACCACTCTACAACCTCCAACCAAAGCCTGTGGAGGTTGCATCCCAGTGGTATGTCGATAACCTCATTTTTTTTGGGGCGGGATTTCAGCAGCAGGGATCCCATCATTCGGGTTATCAGGGCCAGGGATCTCTGGCCCATGGATCCCATCATTCCGGTTATCAGGGCCAAGGATCTCAGCCCCATGGATCCCATCATTTGGGTTATCAGGGCCAGGGATCTCCGACCCATGGATCCCATCATTCGGTTTATGAGAGCCAGGGATCTCAAGCCCAGGGATCCCATCATCATGGTCATCAGAGCCAGGGACCTCAAGCCCATGAATCCCATCATCAGGACCCTTATTCCCAGTATCTCGAGAGGTTGGTGGAAGTTGAGCGTGTTCAGCAACTTCATCAAACATCATGGGATGGGTTGACACCGTACCTGCCTCAGATTCATCGTATTTCCGAGCTTGAGCCTATTCAGGGAACTCATCAAACATCCCTGGATGATCTTCGAAATTGGAGGCAGTCGGTTGATGACCGTTTCACGTCATATGGTGATCGTACACAGGCAAGTACTTTTAATAATACATTATTTTAGTATTTATATTTTATTTACAATATATACAAATTGGTTAACTATTTATATTCGTGCCTAGATGCCAACATACGACGCGCCACAGGCACCACACAGGGAAACCAGCTTCCTTGATTTGCTGGTTGCGGCGGACACGCCTTCAAGCTCCCAATTTCCGTTTTCCACGACACAGTCGTCCCATATGGTAACTTATACAATTCATTTGCGTTATTCGTATGAAACTCTATATATTGACAATATAACTCGATTACATTACGCAGCCGGTTCATCCATCTAGCTCATCCATGCCGCATGGCATGCCTAGCTCATCCATGTCGCATGGCATGCCTTTCATGTCTGGCCCAAACATGTTTCAGACTCCGGCTCAGATTCGACCTCCTCCGGAGATACAGGGCAGGCCGCACCGCAAAGTTGGAGGGAGGCGATGTATAGTAGATCCTTATACAGCACTACCGCCTACCACTACTCCTCCCGCTAGAGTTAGAGGAAATAGAGGTGCACCTAGAGGTAGAGGCAATGCTAGAGGTGCACCTACAGGTAGAGGCAATGCTAGAGGTCGAACCTAAGTTCAAAATCTTCAGACTAGTACTGAGCCGGAGGTCCTGAGAGTATACAGGTCGGAAGGGTTGCCAGAAAAATGCATGATTACGTTGATACCGATGGAACTCACTCCGACATGGTGGTGTACATTACTGGGAGAGGAAGGAATTGGGACGTACTTACACTCGGTTAGTTTTATAGTTGTAATTATAAATTTGGTTGTAATATGTAGTTCATGTCTAATACTTTATTTTTTATTAATAGCATGTAGACGCGTGGGCGAAAATGATGCAGTCAGGCCGAAATGATCGCACTAGATGGACGATTATGTCTGCCGACTTCTTTCAGAAGTTGTGTGAAAGTGAGGCCGGTTCAGCCATTCCACAGGCTGATGGTTCAATGGTAACAGCAGGATGGCCAACATGGGCATCAATCCATGAGGTATTGAAACTAAATTAACTTTTATTTATTTATTAATAGTCATCAAGCAAATTCACAATATTTTGAGATCTAACGTTTTTTTTTCCAGGTCATAATGCCAATATGTATCCTGAATGAACATTGGGTGGTCGCCGAGTTGGACTTAGATGAAATGAAACTCACAATATTCGACACCAACATCGGCGGAACCTATAAAAGGCCATTGAGACACTGGCTGCGTGCTTTTGGGGTCCGTCTAGAAGCGTTTTTACTAATTATTGGTGAAACAAGTTGAGCTTAGCGTGTAGGGTCCATCTCATTAATCCAGGCGAATAACGTACCACAACACGGATTTCTCGGCGATTCTGGTCCTTTGGCGTGTGAAATGATATCTTTGTTCGCGAATGGCCGTATCCCATCCGTTGATACAATGACTCGAACGTCGAGAGAAATACGTTACCAAATGGCTGATGTATTTTGGGATTTGCGTATTTTGGAATGATGTATTGTTTACGATATTAAAATGTATAAAAATGTATTTTATAATTTATAATTTAAAATGTATTTTTTGTTATAATTTGTTTTACCTTTTCAGACATTTTCAGACCTTTTCAGACCTTTTCAGCCTTTTTCAGACCTTTTCAGACCTTTTCAGTCTTGTATTAAAAATATTTTCTCCAAATACAAACTCGTGACTTCAAATGGGCATTTTCACGACTATATATAGGTGATATGATGAAGTAGTAATTCACATCTTCCTAACTAGCATTTCCCCCCTTCTACTTTTCCTACCTACAAAGATGCCTTTTGAAATACAACGTTTTTGGAGACTTATAAGTACATCTGAACCGCTGCCGCAATGGATAGAAGACCTTGTGTGGTAGTAAATCTTTTTAATTTCCATAACTAAATTGTCTATATTCAAATTTTTCTAACTTTTATTTACGTATGACGAATATTTCAACAGACGACGGTCCTCTAATATTTATTATGAAGGTCCATCATAACGGAACTTTCACACCATCCCCCGGTAGGTCGTATATGAACGGCATGGAAATATTTGTTGACCTAGTAGATGGTCAGTGTATTTGTCTAGAACACATGCATCAATTAATGACTCAACTTGGTTATGATGAACACGAACGAGCTGGAATGAAAATGTATTTCAAACCACCAGAAGCAGACTTGGACACTGGATTGAAAAACTCGTGGATGACCACTCTGTTTGGGATATAACTAATTATTTTCAGTGTGAACCTACCCCGCTTGAAGTGTATCTGGAAAGGGATGGTGCAAGCATAACCTTCGGTGAAGGGATGTTGCAAGCATAACCTCAGATGGTGCAAGATTGATGTATTTTATTGGGCTTTATGTTTCTCTTCACGCGTGTTTCAAATAATTGTTAGAAATTATGTATTTTAATGAGAAATTATGTTTTATGACTTTATTAATAGCACAAAATAAATCGTTAGATTTAATGAGAAATAAAATTATGTCTTTTTCAGGCGAATATGTCAGCCTTTTTCAGGCGAATCTGTCAGCTTTTTTCAGGCGAATCTATCAGCCTTTTTCCAGTGAATCTTGAAGCTTTTATCAGGAGTGCTAGTTGGTCTTTTTCAGCCTTTTTCAGGCGAATCTGTCAGCCTTTTTCAGGCGAATCTGTCAGCCTTTTTCCAGTGAATTTCGAAATTACCGGTTTAACCTTTTCACCACTATATATAGGTGATATGTATTGAAGTAGTAACACACAACTTCCTATCATTGATTCTCAAACCTTTTAATACTTTTGTAAAACACATTGTCTGCAAACAACCGATCTGGAAAGAAGAAAAAACAACAAACAAGGCTGGAAGTTCTCACACAACAATTTCCCAACCATTACCATTGAATGATGGAACGTACAGGCGTAGTTAGAAATTGCCATCAACGGAAGAGGAATGGGCAAATTTTCGAAGAACTAACGCGGATCGTCCAATAACCGAAGAGGAGAATGATGATTGGGAAGTTGCATGTTTTGAGTACATGAATACACCTCCATACAATCCACCACCAATGTATTCAGATAGGTTTGCTAACCCTGAGGGGAACCCTCCGGCGTCTCAACTCATGCCGAGAAAACTGAAGGCCGCCATTATGGAGGCGGACGAGGAAATCACGGCGCATGGTGTGAAATGGAACAACAACAGGGCTATACAAAATGAAAAGGAGGCAAATATTATGGAGAAGAAATTCCAGCTTGCAGCCTTGCAACAAAAAATCACTCAAGAGGAGAATGAGGTCAAAGAGATCAAAGAAGAATACGACGTTTTGGAGGACAAGATCAACGAAAAGGCTAAGTGGATCATCCAATGCCAGGATATCTATCCTTGCTAAATATCTGGATTTTGTTTGTTATTATTTCTCGGTGTTGTTTGTTTTTCATGTTCTTATTTGATGTTGTTATTTCTCGATGTTGTTTGTTTTTATTAAGTGCATGCCTTCTTATTAAATATATGTTTTAATGTAACATAACGACTGCAACAATAATCATGTTCACTTTATTTTACACAAAACAGTTAACCAACACATAAAAGGTTACAAACATGGTTTAATACTCATTGAGATCATCGTTGAGATCAAAAGTATAATGTCCATGACTTCCATGAATATCCTGGGTCGATACTGGTTGGGTCTGTCGGCTTCCTGATGCTCCTTGATTACCCACATTTGCCCATGTACATGTTCTCTAAGTATGCCCGCTTTGACCACACCGACTACATTTCTTCCGGATGGGATCCTCACCACGAGAAGGTATACGAGCATGTTCACTAGGTCTTCCAGCCGGTATCTTTATCAGGGGTGGACGAACTAGAAGTAATGGTTGCTCTGGAACAACCCATGTTTCTTCAGTGCCAAGCGGATAAATGAGTGGTGCGTACGTTGCTCGAAAATTACTCGCCCTATAGAAAGGCAATGCCAAATTGCTGCAGTCTGCAGAGCCTAGATATGTAGCAACAGCGATTGCATGGCCGCAAGGTAAGCCGGATTTTTGCCATTTCAAGCACGTGCAAGTACCTCCATGGTAATTACATGTTTCGTTTCTACGATAATCACGCACTTCATAGCAACCCTGACCAATTTCATGTACCGTCCACGATGCAGCTTTGTAGGCTCTCTTATAAATTTTGTTCTCCGCCCACGGGGTTAGAGCGTTGGTCATCGTCTCTAAAAAACATATTTATCTCGTTAGTATCGATTGCATCAAAAGCAGTAGTAGTACACAAAATTAGTAGTAGTACATAAAATAAAAAAATTTAAACGTTTTTAACCTCTTTTTGTACGGCGTTTAGAATACCACTCTTGTTGGAAGTCTCGAAAGTACTCGAAAAGCCCACAAATTGGCATCTTTCGAGCATAACGGCACAGTGCATTGATCGACTCGGCACTGTTGGAAGTCATTATGTTGTAGCGTTCTCCTTTGAAATGTGCCCTTGTCCATTTCTCTGGATTAAGCCGGTCCAACACTGTACATCCTAGGGGTAAAGCGGCTCGTAGAGCTAACATGCGCATTTCGAAATTGTCAAACGTATACGCTTGGCGGTGTCTTCCAATATAGATTCTTCTTATGCTTAATCCCGGGTCTTTGGTTTTTATGTTCATCTCCAGTGGCGACAACATAACCCGTGATGTGCCCTTGGGAAAACGGTGGTAATTCCTTGGTTTATCGTTAAAGATGCCTATCTGATATGAAAACCAAATCGGATAGTTCTCCAATACATTGCTTCAACATGGACAAAAACCATGTCCACCCCTCTCCATTCTCGGATCTACCCACTCCGAAAGCGACCGGCACAATTTGGTTATTTGCGTCCATAGCAACTGCTAAGTACATTGTTCCCAAATAAGGGCCCTTCAAATGGGCACAATCAATTATAAGAACTAGACGCAAATAAGATACAAACGTCTCAATCTGAAAATTAAGTGGTTCACATGTTAGAAAATTAAACTACATAGTTATGAAAAATTATATTCAAAATGTCAAAATTATACTTACCGCACAACCAAGAGCAGCGAAACACATCTCAAACCGTCCATGACTATCTGTCTCAATCCTTGTCACCGTACCAGGATTACGGAGCTCTAAATTATAGAAAAACTTAGGTAGTCGGTTAAACGAATCACCCGGGTCACCTTGTACAAGCATATTTGCATAATCTTTCGCTCGATATGCTTGCCAGATAGAAATATTAATATTATACTGATGTTTTATATCGCTTATTATGTCTTTTGCACGGAGTTTCCTCCCATTATCCTGCACTTTAGGTAAAATTAAATTACCCAACACCATTGCGGTTGCTTGACGGTGCTCGCGATGCAACCGAGTCTTTGAGCGGTGTGTACGTCATCCACCTTTAGTACATGAAACATCTCCGTGGAACCGACATTCGCGTGTACCGTCATACGCCATTTACAACTTCCAACATAACATTTCGCCTCAAACCTGGATTTGGAAGATTTATGCACTTTATATTCGAAACCCTCATCAATGAACTTTCTCGAAAGAGCCAATTTCATTTCATCTTTCGTTTTAAATAACATCCCCACTTTAACTCGTTCGCTGCGAATATAAGGTGTAGATAAGTTAGGTGTGATGACGGTTTCCGGTGTTGGAAGGATAGGAGGCATATCAAAATAATCGTTACTACCGGCAACTAAATTTTCTGATTTCCTTTTTGTTGTTGGTTGTTCATCACTATCAGTTATACCCAGGTAGAAAACATATGAATCGGAGTCCAATTCTTCTTCTTCTTCTTCTTCTTCTTCTTCTTCTTCTTCTTCTTCTTCTTCTTCTTCTTCTTCTTCTTCTTCTTCTTCTTCTTCTTCTTCTTCTTCTTCTTCTTCTTCTTCTCCTTCTCCTTCTTCTCCGTCTTCTTCGCCTCCTTCTTCTTCTTCTCCTTCTTCTCCCTCTTCTCCCCCTTCTTCTTCTCTTTCGTCATTACCATGATATGGTACATCATAGACATAAATTGTTGGCGCTTTATTTAAATTAGCAGCCCATTCAAAGAAGACCGCAACTTGATCATCGTTTTCCAAACGATAAATATGATCGCCATTTTTTAACTTGTACGCAATTGTAGTAATACCAACTGAATTGACAACTTCACATTTATGGCATGCATACACAAGCAAATCCGAAAGCGTCATTCTGGCTGACAACTTGACCGGGTGAGACGGTTGATCAGTAACATATTCCCATGTTTGATTAATTTTTTGCCACGAACCCCCACCAGAAATATGCAACTTAATTTTATAAATTGAAGAACTTGAAGAAGTTACATCAAAGATACAAGAAAAAAAGAAAGATTGAAGAAAATGGTTGTCTACAATTGAATCAGATTGTGGCTTTTAATAAGGCTGGTTGTTGGTTGTATAAAATTCAAATTATTTTACAATTATATTAAATCTTTGACATTTCCTTTCAATGTCAGTGGGTGGAGTACAAACAAAAAATTCTGATGAAAGTTACTGAATATAAGCATGGTACTTGTTGAAAAAAACAGTGTTATTACTATTTATATAAGTACTTGTTGAAAAAAATAGTGTACAACAAATTGTAAGTGAGAAATTTTGACCAATTTCCCATTAAATTATTCTGATAAAGTGAGATAAAGTGATGAGAAGTTAGGTAAATTGAGACATTAAATTTAGTCTGATAAAGTGAGACATAAAATTTGTCTGACAAACGGAGGATTGACAATAAATTAACGGACGTTTAATGGTGATTAACTGCAATTTAACGGAGGTTTGACCATAATTAACAGGTAATTAACGGAGGTTGACCATAATTAACTGGTAATTAACGGAGGTTTATCAAAAATTAACGGAGGTTTATGGTAATTAATGGAGGTTTAGGTGGTAATTAACAGAGGTTTCCCACCGAAAATTATATATTTTTTTAAAAACCTCCGTTATAAAACGGAGGTTTTGGTCAAACCTCCGTTTTTTTGGTCAAACCTCCGTTTTTTATGAAAAGTCTAATTTCCAGAATTAATTTAATAAAAAAAAGAAAAAACCAAACCTCCGTTAAAAAACGGAGGTTTTGGTCAAACGTCCATTTTTTAAGGGAAAAGTCAAAGTTCCTGATTAAAAAAAAAAACAAACCTCCGTTTTTTAACGGAGGTTGGGGGTCAAACCTCCGTTTTTTCGGTCAAAATTATCGAAAAAGTCAAACCTCCGTTAAAAAACGGAGGTTTTAGTCAAAAAAACGGACATTTTGGTTATTTAGGTTAAATCAGGAGAGAGATGGTCACCATGCACAAAAAATCTCTAAAATGTTTATTTTGACCAATTTCCCTAATATAATTGCTGTAGTCCAAAGCCTAAAATTTAATTTCAACCTGATTTTCATTTGCTAGCCGAACCAAACGTACCCTAATTTTATTGAACCAAAGCCTAATTTTTTTATTGAATCCATAAAACATGAAGAAGCAGTATTTTTTTTCATTGAATCCATAAAACATGAAGAAGCAGTATTAGTATTTTTTATGGCAAAAAGAAACGTAAGTTTTATTGTTTTATTACATGAGTTAATGTTGTTTCAAATGGCTTCTTCTCCATTAATTAACAAACACTCAACAATTCTTCATCAGATTCAAAAGCCGCCATGTTTTCCGGCAACAAACAGACCTCCAAGTCCATGCTTCCTCCGCCATCCCTGCCAGGGTACAGCGTCACCTTACCGTCATACTTATTAGCATACCCGCTAAGAACCGCCACTGCTTTCCCAAACCCGAATTCGTTACCATACACATCATATCTCGGCGAGTTCCCCATATGTACCCCATTTGGATCAAAATACTGACTCATTTTAACCACAAACGGCTTCTTTAACCACGAATCCACGAAACCCTTGATCGCTTTATCATCATGGTTCACCACCGCCTCGTGCAACCGCCATGCCGCCCAACCGACACCGTGATCTAGTAACTCTCCAACCGTTGCAGTTCCAGTCTCAGGCAGAACCATATTACCAAAGTAAATTTCAGGTATCGGCGGTGAGATTCTGCTCCTGTCGTTCACAGCGAATCTGCAGCGGGTTTCTTCATCTGCCGGTAACCGCCGTGCACGTGTTACGCACCGCCACACAACGGCGGAGAGACCCTGCAACGTGGAAATCTTGGTTGTATTATTGCAGTCTGAATTCACTTTTGCTTTTAGCTTAGCAAGAGAATCCGATGAGAAATGGAATATTCTTTCTCTTAAAAATGGTCGATTGTATCTATTGATGAGTTCATCGTCATCTATAAAAGGGAGGCTGATAATCCGATGGGATACTGCCGGAATATTCCATCTTTCGAGAATCGGAGGACGTGAGACGGGAGCTAAATGTCCGTTTTGCATTTTGGATCTGAAAACCTCTGACCAAGAGTTGAAGAAATGCCAGTATGAAGTTCCGTCAGCTACCATATGGTTAATGGAGCAACCGATGAAGATTCCGTCGATGAGTTCCGTCAGCTGAATCGACAGCAACGACAGTTGGTGACCATCGTGACAGATCGCTTTGTGGTGGTCAAAAAACGATTGAACAATCAATGGTATATCCGTGGGTTGAAGAACATCGGAGATCCTCAAATCGACAGTTGAATGAATGAATCTTGCTCCAGGGCTATTCTCAGGGTTCAAGAAGGCAACCAAAGAAGGTGGGTTTTGTTGTTTAACGGTGGCTAAACGGGCGGCGAGTGGGTGGAAGTGAGTAAGTGTGGCGGAGAGAGAGTCTTTGAGTTCCTCGAGGAAGCTGGCGATGGAGAAATCTTGATTTTCCGGCAACCGGAAAAGTAGACCCATTTGGATGTAATTGAAAGAAAACAAAGGTAAATCCCATGGTGAAAAGTAAATGGGTTTTTTGGCTTCTTCTGATATTACTTTTGGCTTGACGAAACAATCTGAGATGATTTTAACAAGTGGAGTCTCCATTGAAGAACACAATGGAGGTAAGCTGAAAGTCGATGGATTCTAGGAGATGAGAACAGCTTTTTGCATTTATATCCTTATCTTCTTTTAAATGATTATTGATTGCAATTTTATGGTTTATAAATAAAAATAAAAATAAAAATTACTTGCGGGTAAATGTGCTTTACGACCGGAGTTTAATCACTTCTTTATTTTTATGGTTTTATATCGTTATCATGTCTGAATTAGGTGATATTGTTATTAATATGTCGATTATCATGAAAGATAAATCATATGGAAATAGATAATTTATTGTGAAATGTTCATCTAGATTAAATTTTGCACTTTTTAAAAAATTCGAAGCAACCGTAGGGGACATTTTATAGAGGAGTATATATAGACAAGAATTTAAAATAAAAAATGATAAATAATAAATGTAAATTTTATATAAAATGTAAATTTTAAAATTAAATCACTACGTATTTATGTTATTTATAGTATTTTTAAATAATAAATCACTATAAATTTATTAATGAGACGATTATAATTGTATAAAAAATGGAAACGTATTTTTAATATATTTTAGTTAATATTATATATATTAATATTATTAAGGTGTAAAATAAGAAAGAAAAAAGAAGAGAGATAAAGTAATTAAACAACTTATTATAAAAGTGTAAAGTGTAATTTAAATGTAAAGTGTATATAAAAGTGTAATTTAAAAACTAAAGTAATTTGATTTTAATACTATCTTTGGAGGTTTTAGGAGAGTGGTTTAACTCCAAAACTTGTAGTTCGTGCTTTAAAATGGATACCTCTTAAAATTCAACAAATAACCGTTTATCATGTTTATATATATATATATATTAAATATATAGATATAAATTTTAGAGTAAATTACACAATTGTTTCACGTGGTAATCATTGAGAACTCACATAACAACCCACAATGATAGTTATTATAAGAGGGGTCATGTTCAAATGAGAACTCAAATTTGGTTGTAAACATGAAGACAAATGAGAGTGCAACACGTGTCACATTCAAAGAAATATTCAGACTGAATATATTATTTATTCAGTCTGAATATACAAAGAAATATTTAGACTGAATATAGTATATATTCAGTATGGATATTTCTTTGTATATTCGGTCTAAATAATCTATATTCAGATACATGTCGTATTCTCATTTGTCCTTACGTTCACAACCAAATTTGACTTCTCATTTAAACTTTCCTCTATTATAAGAACCATATTTTGATGGGTTCCATATATTTTTTCAACATCAGTAAGTCTTATATAATATTTATAAGGGAAATGTTTAAAACAACCAAACAAACTATTCTATTTTGAATGGTTAAGTCCCTAAACTATTTTTTGAATGAAAAAACCATTAAACTTTCTCATTTTGAATAATTAAGTCTCTAAACTATTTTTTGAATGAAAAACCATTAAACTTTCTTATTTTTAATTATTAAGTCCCTAATTTTTTTTCAAAAATTAAACCATCGAATTTTTAAAAATTGGTTACTTACAACTTCTAACATAAATAAACCACCTTTAATCGGTTATCTTTTTATTATCCCTCTTATGATGGATTAAAAAATAGATCAAAAAGAGAAAGATCGATGACAGAGGCCAACAGCGTGCTAGGCGAAATGGAGAACGGACAACGTTGGGGTATGGGGAGTGACGAGGGAGAGCAATACCAATGTTTGCTAAGGGTTTTAATTGCGTAGGGTTTTTGGAACGGTAAAACCGATTTAAGTTTATTTTACTTTAAAACTTTTTTAGTGAGTTACAAGTAACTTATTTAAAAAAAAATATGTAGGTAACTAATTTTTAAAAGATTGATAGTTTATTTATTCAAAAAAAATATTTAGGTAATTAATCATTCAAAATGAGAAAGTTTAATGGTTTTTTCATTTAAATCAATAGTTCAGGGACTTAATCATTTAAAACGAGAAAGTTTAAGGGTTTTTTCAATCAAAAAAATAGTTTAAGAACTTAATCATTCAAAATGGGATAATTTGTTGGGTTTTTTCAAACATTTCCCTATTTATAACTATAAAGTCAATAAAATATATAAAAAAATATAAAAAATTGTCATTTCACAATAAATTCATGACAAAAACCAAAGTTTTTATACAACAACTCAAAGCGGTGAAATTCTTATAGGAACCCTCCAAAATGATAGTTCCTATAAATCACTTATTTCTACTTATAAGAACATTGCGTTAACCCGTTATAGCGTAAATGCTAAATTTTTTTTATTGAACCCATAAAAACATGAAGAAGCAGTAAATGGCAACAGAAAGGTACGTTTTATTGTTCTATTACGCGAGTTAGGGACCACTTAATCGTTAGGAGGCAAGTCCCTGTTTGGTGAAAAAAATAACAGTGCCTCTGGTTCCTTCTACCTTTGAGGGATTTTTTTATCTTAGGTATGCCGTAGGGGTGAGCAATGGACCCATAAGAACCGGCCCGAACTGGAACCGAACCGGAACCGGGACCGGAACCGGAACCCGTATTGCCCAATTGGTCCGGTTTTCGGTTCTCCAAATCCTCCATTTCCGGTTCCGGTTCCAAACCGGTTTCGGTGCCGGTTTTTCGGGTAATTAACCGGGACCGGCCCGGAAGTTTAAGTGACCAATTAATTTCGTTATAATTTAAGGTAATTACTACTTCCTTTTTAGTCTTTTATAATTTGTTTATAAATTAATGTCATTATAATTTAATTCTTTTGTTGTTAAACATATTGGCAATACAAATTTCAACCATCGCGTCGGAGTCCGCGTTTAGCACTTGTGGTAGAGTTTTAAATGAGTATCGAGCTAGTTTGTCAATGTTGATAGTTGAAGCTTTGTTGTGCACCCAAGATTGGGTTAGAAACTTTAGAAAGTCAATAATATACGACAACCACGATATCTTGAAGGACGATGAATAACTTTGGGTATATTTTGTTTTCAGTTTTTGTTTTTTTAAACATGTATTACTTTTTATTAAATACGAACAATCTTTTCGGCTTTGTGTTTATATAGAGACTTCACAAACTTTAAACAGAGTAAATGACAAAGCAATGGGGGAAGAAGACAATGGAAAATTATAGTATGATTTTTGTTGGTTGATTTGTTATTAAACTATGAATATTTTGGGATTACTACACACAGTGATGCCATTAATTAAAAGTGTTCACGGATTAATGCACAGTAATACCATGGATTAACATAAATTTTGTTTAAAAGTGACGCTATATATTAATGTTAAAAAAGTTGTCAAACAATAAAAGGGATTGCATGAATTATATAGTGATACTATTGATTAAAAAAGAAAAAAAAAAGACTAAATTCAAGAAAAGCAAATGCATTAACTATCGGTTCCAACCGGGTTTTTGACCGGAAAACCGGGACCGGGACCGGCACCGGTATTGCCTATACGGTCCGGTTTTCGATCCTTACAATCTCTTATTTCCGGTTCCGCTTCCAAACCGGTTCGGTGCCGGTGCGGTCTGGTTCGGGCCTAATGCTCACCCCTAGTATGCCGTACCATTCAGAGCCTTATTTTTCCAGAGATTACCCTCTCTCACGACGCTCTCTCAATCTGCTATTGTTCGGCTCTCACGTTCTGCAGGTATACTCGATTTCACAAATCAATTTTACGATTTCATTAATCGATTTCATCTATGGATATCACGATTTCATCCATATAGAATTATCTTGCATCGATTGAATATGTCGCATCGATTGAATGTGTTGATCGATTGAATATACCCAATCGGTTTCATTAGACAATTATGCTTCATCGATCGAATTTGTTGATCGATTGAATCTGCTGATTAGTTTCATCGATTTCATGAGATAATTAGAGTTTGATTGATCGATTGAATCTGTTGATCAGTTTCATCGTTTCCATGACATAATTAAAGTTTGATGGATCGAATTTGTTGATCGATTGAATCTGCAGATTGGTTTCATTGATTTCATCCATACCGCGGTTGATTGAATTGATTCCAAAGTCTCCACTAAATTCAATTCATAATCAATTAGATGTTGGAATTTGATTGTTATGTTTTTATTTATTATAGGACTTTAACAAGTAATGTCATGGTTGTTTGAATTTATATGAAATGTTGTAAAAGTGTTTATCAACTTATGTAGTGGTAAATCAGAGTTTTATAAAAAGTGTTTGGATTAGCTTATATCGGTACCACACTAAAATAAGTCAATAATTTGTCTTGTATCGAGTGTTTGAGATTGCTTATACATGTAAAAGGCTTAAAAAAAGTTAAAAAGTCATAATAAGTTTTGATAAGTCAAAATAAAATAATTTATCAAAAACCTATTTTTACCAATTATCCATGGATATTAACACCAACTTTTTTCTTATCCAATCACTCAAAACTCTTTTTCACCTGTTCCACTAGTATAAGTCAAAAAGTTGTGTTGGTAAGCAATCCCAAACACCCCATGAGTATGTACTTATATTTACAAAATAATTGTTTTATTCATACATTTATTAAACAACTATATTTTGTGAGCAAATATATCACGTCGATTGCTCAACCATACTTTGGCTATCTTACGTGGAGCGGAACTAAATCCTACATAGGGTTAAAATAGTAATTTATTGTTATTCAAACTCTTCGTTTAGAATAGTTACCAAACAACTATATTTCATCCTGCAATATTTCATACAGAGCTTTGTTAAGCATTCTGACCACAAACCATTATGCACCAAATCATTCAGCGACTTCCAAACAGCCTTAATGGTGTTTCAAATAGCTTCTTCTCCATTAACAACACTCATCAATTCCTCATCGGTTTCAAAGGCCGCCATGTTTTCCGGCAACAAGCAGACTTCCAAATCTATGCTTCCTCCGCCGTGTCGGCCAGGGTACAACGTCATCTTGCCGTTAAACTTATTAGCATACCCACTCAGAACCGCCACTCCTTTTCCCAACCTGAATTCAATATCAAATGTTGGCGAGCTCACCATATATACCACATTCGGATCGATAAACTTGCTCACTTTAAACACAAACGGCTTCTTTAACCACGAATCCACAAAACCCTTGATCGCTTTATCATCATGGTTCACCACCGCCTCGTGCAACCGCCATGCCGCCTTTCCAACAGTCTGATCCAGCAACTCCCCCACAGTTGCCGTTCCTGTCACGGTCTGAACCATATTACCGAAGTAAGTTTCAGGTATCGGCGGGGACATTCTGCTCCTGTTGTTCACCGCGAATCTGCAGCCGGTTTCTTGATCTTCCGGTGACCGCCGGGCACGTGTTACGCACCGCCACACAAGGGCGGAGAGACCCTGCAACGTGGAAATCTTTGTTGTATTACAGTCTGAATTCACTTTCGCTTTTAGCTTAGAGAGAGAATCCGATGAAAAATGGAAGATTCTTTCTCTTAAAAATGGTCGACTAAATCTTTCGATGAGTTGGTCGTCATCTGTCGGATCCTGGCGGAATCCATCTTTCGAGAATCGGAGGACGTGAGATGGTTTGTGTTTTTGATCGGAAAACTTGGGACCATGAGTTGAAGAAATGCAGTAGGAGATTCCATCAGCTACCATATGGTTGATGGAGCAACCGATGAAGATTCCGTCGATGAGTTCCGTCACCTGAACCGACAGCAACGAGAGATCGTGACCATCGTGAGCGATAGCTTCGTGGTGGTCGAAAAACGATTGAACAATCAACGGCACATCTGTGGGTTGAAGAACATCGGAGATCCTCAAATCGACAGTTGAATGAATGAATCTTGCTCCAGGGCTATTCTCGGGATTCAAGAAGGCGACCAAAGAAGGTGGGTTCTGTTGTTTAACGGTGGCTATACGGGCGGCGAGTGGGTGGAAGTGAGTAAGTGTGGCGGAGAGAGAGTCTTTGAGGTCTTGGAGGAAGGTGGCGATGGAGAAATCTTGATTTTCCGGCGACCGGAAAAGTAGACCCTTTTGGATGTAATTTAGAGAAAATAAAGGCAAATCCCATGGGGAAAAGTAAATGGGTTTCTTGGCTTGAACGAGCATGGTGTTCACCAGTGAACGATGGGTTAACACGGTTAACACAAATTATTGGGTTAACACTTGAAGGAGCCTCTATATATATATTTGTCATTCGCGTTAACTCTCTTAAACAAATTTCGTTAGCTTATGCATTTTAGTCATTTGACTTATTTTCTAATTTTAGTATTTATGTTGCCATTGAGGGGTGTCTTAACTCTCAAATACTTTTAAATCAATCAATAACAAAAATTAAATACACATGGGATAGATTCCATGTGTAAAGGTTATGGACTCAAATCTTATTTCAAGTAAAACTTCCATAACATATATTTATTTCAAAGAATTTTAAGACTTTCTTCTCACGTCAAACTGCAGTTTTACAAACCTCTAATCCATCTTAAAGGTGCATCTGCTAAAAAAAAATCTTGGGTCCACCACTGTTTTGATTGACTGAAAGAACTACAAGACGAACACGGAAATGTAGGAAGAATAGGAAGACCCGCCACTTGCCGTCGAGATCAACGGAACTTTAGACTGTCAATTGTTCGAGCAGTCCCTTCAAATACACAAAAACGTGGAATTTTTTTCCCGGGTTGACTTGACTATCATCACCGGCTATCCTAGAGCCGATAAATCCACTATCCAAATTGTTGTAATTGAAAGATATCAAAACCTAGTTCATATTAATACAAATCGAGGGGAAATTGAAAACCCAAAGGGGTTCTTGATGTTTAAATGGTTTACTAAGGCTTTAATTGCTAAAAGGCACCCAATTATCAAAAATGTTTGTAAAAAAAGGGAAAAGTAAAGAAGATGAAGATCTTTTAAACTCTGTGTTCTTGAAGATGGTTTTCTGATATTTTTCTTGCTTAAATTGATGTTATTAAAGATGAGAAAGAAGAAGATGGCAGTGTGCTATGTGGCTTCTGTGGGTAATATGTGGAGGGACGACTCACAAAACATGAAAGCAAGTCACGAGAGATTGAGGAAATGGGCCCGAAGCGGCTTAGGCTCGTGACTAGTAGACTCTATAGGGGTGTTTGGTATGTCGGATAACTTTTTTTATGGAATGAAATATGAAAGGAATTGGAATGCAATGTTATGAGGTTCCATCATCTGTTTGGTAGCCGGAAGATGAATTTTGTAATCTGCCAAATGAATTAAAGTCTGTTTGTTTTGGTTGACGGAGGAATTGGAAATTTGGAATGAAATAATGAAAAATTCATTTTCTTTAAATTCATTTTTTTAAATTAAAAATAATAATATTTAAGATCATGAGACATCGATCGAAAAATGACCAAAATAGTCTTTCCTTCGTTTCTATTTACGTTAACGAAAATATAATTCCATCCTCCATCGATCATAAGACATAGATTGGAAGTAAAGTGAAAATAGGAAAAATGTAAAAGAAATTCAATTTTTCTATGGATTTATTAAACTTCTGTTAAATAGGTTCGTTATGTCCAGGGGTATTTTTGTCTTTTTAGTATTTCGTTTAACTTTCAATTATACAAATTAAATAAATGTATTAAACCCCCTCGGGTCATCTTTTTTGACAAACCCCAAACCCCACAATCTCCGGTCATCTTCTCCGACAAACCCCACCACTTCGTTCATCTTCCCCAGCAAACCCACACCCCCATAAATTAACCCATTTTTTTATCTCCTTCTAATGTGAATCGAACCAATTGTTCATCCCCTTTTGCCATGAATCAAACCCATTTTCAGAAATCAAAACTCATTTTAAGTTGAATCAAACCAAAAGAAAAGAAGCAAGAAACTCGATCCAAATGATAGACACAATCATAGAAAGGATTAACCAAATCTCATGAGAACCAAAAAAGCAGATTCAAACTAAATCTCATAAAGAAAAAACCCCCCAAAAAACCTTGCTTGATAAACCCAAAAAACAACCTGTTGAATGGATGCGATGATCGGACCTTGTGGGTTGTAATTTGTATTTTACAACTCAACGACTGTCCAGATCGAGATCGAACATGATCGAGCATGAACAAGAACCTATATATATTCAAACGAGATCTAGATCGAACACAAAGTTGTGGGTTGTTGCCGTTGGTAGCCGATTTGTGGCCTTTGTCACAATCACAAGGTCGAGATAGGGCGGTGATGATAGATACGTGTGTTCCCATAAGATTGAGATCTGCAGCTTCCGGTGAAGAGGAAGAAGAAGGGGTTTGTGTATTCCAGTGAAGAGGAAGGTGATAGGGTAGGGGTTAGGACTGTAAACGAACCGAACGAACACGAATGGAGGCTTGTTCGTGTTCGTTCGTTTAACTTTATCGAACAAACGAATGAACACGAACTGTAAACGAACAAATTTTTTTGTGTTCATGTTCGTTCATTAAGAAAACTAGAAGAGGTACCCGCTGCAATGCAGCGGAAGTTAAATATTTCATTAACATTAACGTCAAAAATCTCGAACTCTTTTAAAATATCAAATTATCTATCATTATAAACTTATAAATCGGCATCGATTAATTTTACAAAACTCAACTACAACTCTAATTTAAAAAGAACAAAGTAACACATTTATGACACATTTGATTTGACGAAAATAAAAAAATAATGGGTGCCGATTTATAAGTTAATAATGATAGATAATTTGATATTTTAAAAGTGTTTGAGACTTCTAACATTAATGTTGATGAACTATTTAAATTCCGATGCAGTGAAGCGCTATGTTTCTAGTAATGGTATAATTTGTAAAAAAAGAAACATATTTTTTTATGTAATATGACTCATATAGGGATATGAACGAAATTTAAAAACTAATTATAGTATAGATTAGGATGTAAAATTGAAATGTAAAGAAATTAAATAAATAACTATATGATATAAAATGTAATTTTTTTAAAAATAACTCATTACGTATTCATGTATATAATAATATGATTAAATAAAAAAATATTCAATATTGAGCTCATTTTGAAGATATTGACCACACGATCATAATGGTATAGTTTATAAAAATAGAAAGCTATTTTTTAATTGTCTTATAATTCATATACAATTAATCAGGTTAATATGATAAAGGTATAAAATGAAAAATAAAAAAAGTGAAGGATATAAAATAAATTAAATAAGTAACTATATGGGTCTCAAGTGTAACTATATGAAAGCTAAGGGGAAGAGAGGGGTTATAAAGGGTAGATGATGCATAATACAGGGTTTAAAAGTAAAATTAAAAATTAAAAATTAAGATATTAATTAAAATAAGTTAATACATATTCATCAATTTTTATAAGATTTATAAATCGTAAAATAGTCGATATTAGGCTCATTTCGAACATATTCAAAAGGCGATCATACAGGTATAATTTACTACAAAATATAATATGTTTTTAAATACAATTTAGTTGATATAAGATTTTGTATGTTAAAATAAAAAGGATGCGAAATGAAAGTTAAAAAAGGAAATGATATAAAGAGAATTAACTAACAAAATCTAAGGGTTCAAAATGTAATTTTAAAATTTAAATTAAATTTATTTTAAATAAATAGGGGATAATGTGCATTAGAGTGTTGTACATTAGGCTTGATTTTTTGTACCTCTTAAATTTTGTAAACTAACCGTTTAGTAGCCTTTATAATATAGTATAGATTTGTCAGTTCATGTTCGTTTGTTAAACTGTTAAACGGACGTAAATGAAGATAAACGAACATAAACGAACGAACAAACATAAACGGACATAAACGAACGTAAACGAACTAACTTAGATGTACATAAACAAACAAACACAAATATAGAAAAAAAAACAACCATTAATTAACATAACAAAATGAAAAATCGGGTAAACTTAGGAGGGATAAAAAAGAAATTCTAAAAATTTAATTTAATTAATGATTTTACAAATCAATGTCATAATATATAAATATATTTTTATATATACGGAAAGGAGATTTCTCCACGCAATATTATAAAAGACAGAAAAAGAGAGCAAAACGCCCAAAAGTTAGCACGAGCTACAACGGCTATATATATTTTTATATATAAACGAACATAAACGAACGAAAATAAACGAACATTTACGAAAGTAAATGAACAAACGAGACCAATGTTCATGTTCGTTCATTTAACTAAACGAACAAAAAAATGTGTTCATGTTCGTTCGTTAATTAAATAAACGAACTTACCGCCGAATGGTTCACAAACGGTTCGTTGAATGTTTGGTTCGCTTAGAGAATAGGGGTTACTTTTTGTGTATTCCGACAAAAAAGATGAAAATCCTTTTTATTTATTATATTAATATAATGAAATAATTATATATTTGTTCATTATTTATTAAAAATTAAAGAATACTAAAAAGAAGAAAATATCTCTAGACTAACGAACTTAATGTAATAGAAGTTAGTCTAACACTGTGTTCTCGAGTTCTTTTTACGAAGGAAAAAGGAAGGAAAAGGGAAGGAAAATAGGGGGAAAAGAAAAAATGTTGTGTTCTTGAGTTTTTTTAAGGAGAGAAGGGAAGGAAAAGGAAGGAAAATCTTTTTATAGGAAAGGGAAGGAAAGAAACAATTTTTTTTAATAATAATTAGAAATATTTATAAAATTATCTATTTACCCACCAATTACATTCTCCTATAAAATAAATAAGAATATATTAGTAAAAATGACATCTTTTCTTTCCTTTCTCTCCTACTCAAGAACATGAAAATTTATTTTCTTTTCTTTCATTTCCTTCCACTTTCTACAATCTCAAGAACACAAATAAAAAAATTATTTTTTTTTCCTTCCCTTTCTTTTCTCTTCTTTTCCTCTCCTTTCTTTTCTTTTCTTTCCTTTAAAAACTCGAGAATAGAGCGTAAGGGACTAAAATTAAAACAAAATGACAATCATAATGATTAAAACTGTAATTAATTTAAAAAAATAACGAAAGTAAATAATAGACAACAACAAACCAGAAAATGTAATTTACTTTAAAATAAATCTTTAAAATTGAGACAATTATATTTCAATATAAACCGAAAAGGGGAATTTGTTGGAGATGAATTTAATTTCTATTAGAGATTTTGAATTTTAATTCTCCATTTTGAAGAAATTTTAGGGAATTTGTTGGAGATGCTCTTAGCGGCTAATTGATATTTTAGGACCGACAAATTAGGTTTCTTGCTATATGGTTGGAGATGTTTGTTCACAAACGGTGGATCTAACATTTTTGTCGAGTGATGGTATATGGAAGGTGGATCAATGGTCTAAAGATGTTTGATGTGTTTTTAGTTGAATTTCATATTTGGAGGTAGGGGTGAGCAATTGACCCATAAGAACCGGCCCGAACCGGGACCGGCACCGAACTGGCACCGGTATTGCCTATACGGTCCGGTTTCGGTCCTAACAATCTCTTATTTCCGGTTCCGGTTCCAAACCGGTTCGGTACCGGTCCGGTTCGGGCCAAATGCTCACCCTTATTTGGAGAAATTTTTATAATTAAATTTGGTTGATTTAAGATATTTTTTAAGTTTTTTGATTAACTGCGAAGTTGTTTTTGGGTTTTTTCCGTTGATGTTGAAATATTTTTTCAGTTTTTTGACTGATGTCAAAAAACAGTTTCGATTTTTTATGTTCGTCCTATTTTGACTATTTTTTAATATCTTGGAGTATCCCACTATGACTAGACTTTTAATGAGTACACCTTTCGTAACCCAATTTTGTTTTCCTTATAAAATAATATTATACCGATTGCATGGGACCCCACTTGGAATATTCTAATAGCTCCGCTTGTAACCAAGAAGGGATGTAAACTAGTATTTCATTAAATAAACCCAACACTAACTCTAAGTAGTTGTTAATTATCATCATTTTTTTAAATAGACAAAAAACTATTCATAAAAATCTTTGAAGAGCATGAAAGGTTGCCTTATGGCGACGGGTTTCATCAAGATTTGATGATGATTGGAGCTAGCGGGTGTCTAACTTGGGAAAATAACACCACCAAATATTACGTCCAATATATGTTGTACTGTAATAAGTACAAAATCACTAAGACACATCGCAAAGGAAGAAATTAGGATGTTGCATGGTTGCATGATACATTGATTTGAAATCTCATGAACCATTCTCTCAACTGGGTTTTATAGTGGAGTTTTATACAAAAAATCAAATTTGTTTTTTCCGGTAGCTCTCTCTTCAACAAAATCATAGTAGCAAGCTATGGCATGGACTACATGTAAACTTGTTTGGTTACAACAATTGCTTCATGATTTGGGCATTGTCATATAATATCCCTCCTTGATCTTTTGTGAGAATACATCTATTATGCAATTGGATTCTAAGTATGCGTTCCACAAATGCAATAAGCAAATAGAGGTGGGTTGCAACTTCATACGTGAACGAGTTGTTGATAACATGGTCTAGTTACTTCCGGTTCATACTCATAATCAGTTAAATCAACATGTTTACCAACCATGTGTCTCGTTACAAACTTCTTCCTCTAACGCTCAAGATGGCTCTCAAAGATGTCTTTCGAGATTCATCTTGAAACGGGTTTTAGAATTTTAGATAAGTATGCACATGGGTAGATAAGCATACCCAGGGGAACATCTGTCAAAGATGTCATTGTTTACTATAATGCTCCAACAACTTGTCTATATGTTCTCTAAAATAGAGAAAACATGAAGACAAAAAAAACTCCAAGTTTAGAGATTTTTCTAAAACTTGATGTTGAGAGAATTTTTTTTTGTTATTTTATTCAATCTCACCAATGAGATTGAATTCTTATTATTATTTTATATATAATTTCTTTTTAAAAGTGTATTAGGATGATAAATTAGATAATATTATCATAATATAATATTTGTTAAAATCTCTAAAATAGAGAATTTGTTGAAGTTATATAATTTTTCTAGATATTTTAAATTATAATTCTCTATTTTAAAAATACTAGTTATATACCCGCACAATGCCGCGGGATGCAAAAATGTACGATCTATTACATGTTGAGAGATTTGGAAGAACTTTAGTCGTTTACTAACAATTATATCTTATACCACCCATTTGCCTTAAGGATTTTGTTCCTCCCTATTCACAACCTATACATACAACACAATTACTTTACTTATATACAAAGGGCTAATTTATAGATGGCTTTTATTACTCTGTAGACTACAAAATTCAGATTTTGCTTTGTCTCTAAAATTAATAGTACGTTGAACGACCCATATTCATATCCCTAGCAACAGGATGATTTTTTTTTGTTAACCATAGATGTTCGAATCAGTGTGCATATAAATAACTGACTTTATGGGGCCAGAAAATTTATATGGCCTGGGAAACATAAAACATATAGTTTTGTAACTTATGTCAAGTGTAAGAACGGGTAGAAAACAATTTGGTGTCATAGTTGTGAAGAAAACAAATTTTCTTATCTGAAAACTATTTAATAGGTTCTTTTCGTTCTTCATTCTTACTTTAACAATGTTTGGTTCATCTAGTATCTTTGTGTCGGAAAAATCTAGATGACAAAAAAGTGCATTCTACAAAATTGAAGAAGTCCGGAAGATAACAAAATATGAGATTTTAGTGATATGTTGCAATGTTCATCAGATATCTCTAAACAAAAAATGTTCAAGTATTCATGAGACGATAAATATAAACATAAATTAAACACTCATGATTTCTAGTTAACAGTCTAAATCGAGTATTTGATCTAAAAGATGGCAACTTCTTCATCTTCTTGGTTTGTCAACCATGACTATGTACTTCGTGACTTACTAAACAAAATAACAACGCAAGATAGCCGATTTAATGCAAGAAAACACGTGTGGCTTCATTTCTTCAACTCCAAGCCTACACATCACCAAAAAAAACCAAAATATGCATGAAAATCAGACACATTATGAAGACATTAAATTCAAAGTTTAAGGAGCATAAATAAAATAAATTTAAATATTGAATAAACCGTAAAAAAGTAAATAAATTTAAGATAGAGCAACCTTACTTGCAAAGTTGCAATACTTAGAGCATCTCTAACAGGTATGTTAAATTTTTTTTATAATAGAGTAAAAAAAGTCAAAATCCCTATAAAAATTTACATCCATCTCTAACAGCTACTCTATTTTAGTAATTTTATCATTAATTATATTAAAAAAAAATATTCAATACATCTAATAAAATAATATTTCTCTCTCCTACACGTTTTTATCTCAATACTCTAATTGGTTGATATAATTAAAATATTATTTTCTCTCTCTTCTAATAAGTTTTAGAGATTTCTCTTAATTTAGAGAATTTTACAACTTCTCTCATCTTTTTTCTATTTTAACATATATGATAGAATAGTTGTTGGAGCAACTAAAATGCTAAAATTACGCTTTTTTTTCATTTTAACATAGCTGGAGATGCTCTTATGGTCTATATATAGTTGAAGAGTATTTCATGAGATACCTGATGCTAATTTGCCCTTTTGGTTCTTAAAGAAAATATGCACATTCCCATCATATGTTGTTTTTATTGCAATAAAAGAAAACACCAATTACAACAACCACCAAATTAGTAGACAAAATCGGATATACCTATAAGCATATACTCTTGAAACCTACATTGATTGTCAACTCTGTTGGGACATTGCCAACTGTTATCTTGAAGGTAGCCTACATGCATTTAGAAGGTAATAACTTAACCAATGTGTCTACATTCTATGGTAGTGAAGTAAACCTATTCTAAGGTCAATTGATATTGGTATATGTGCTCTGCATTTTAATGATGGGTTGTAAGAATAACAAGTATTAACACTTACCATAGAATTATAACAAAATCTTTTGACATTAATTTGAAGTATTAATGACCTTAGAACCGGTTTACTTATGAAATAGTTGCACATAACTGACAAACGTTAAATCCCTTGGTTTCAAATTGCAATAACCACCCTCTACGTGACTTGTCAATTGAATAACATATTTTCACAAGCTTGTTAGTTTAAATTTTTGTTAGCCCAGTTGTCACTTTTCAATTGAATAACATATTTTCAAAGGATAGAGATGAATAACACAGTTGTCAATTGAATAACACAACACATATGGACAATAAGAACCAAATCGTGGGTTGTTGTTACCTGGAGGTCTGCGATTGAAAGCTCAAGGGAAGGAGGTCTGCAATGGATGGAGAGTTGTAAGCAAGGATTATTTTAATATGATATTTTAAGAACCATCAAACCCAAGAAAAAGTGGTAATCAAGAACCATCAAACTCTAACAAAGAACCATATAAAACCATAAAGGAAAACTCATGCAAGCGGAAAAAAAATGCAAAGAACCCTAACAATCCTCAAATCGAGGGCATCGAGGGTTGAAAATCAGATGGAAGATGGGAAATTACCTCGATTCAAGAAGAGGAGCTATTGAGGAGAGATCGCTTTAGAGTGGGTCAGGAGAGGGTCGATTCCAGAAGAAGAGCGATGGTGGAGAGATCGTTCATATATAACTGGAGATAGAGTCGTTCTTGGGGAAATCAGAGAGAGGTTGATGAAGAGTCGTTTGGAGAGGGAAGCGTCAGCCAGAGTCATTTGGAGAGGGAAGCATGCAAGACTATGACTTCTGATTACTGCTTGGATAAGTTGTACCTAAAGCTTTGAATGTTGTAATTAAGAGATTTAAGAGTTTGTGCTAAAGAAAGGTAGTACCTCATGTAATTTAAGGCTTTTGTAATTTTGCTTTATTAAGTAGTATAGATTATAAAAGATCTGCGGTCCGACTAGTCCTATTATCATTTCATCTTGTTCAAACTCGATTTAAAGTTTTATAATCTTCAACCGGCCATAGTATTAAAAAGAAAACACTAAAAACATTAAAAATGATGGGCCATTTGACACAAAAATTCAACGTCAACCATACTTAACAGCGTCTCCAATGCTCAAGTTTTATATAGGTATTTTTCTTTTGTAATTAGTCATTGTAGAAGGTAATCATTATCGGAGTGAAATAAAGGTTTTTTAATAAAAGGTTACTAAATTGTGGAAGGTTATTAAAAATAAGTTTTTGTTAAAATACAAGCTAACATGACAAAATCAATAAATTGTTGTATAGGTCACATGTTATAAGTGGTTTAAAAAAACACCAAATTACTAGGTGCATACCAAAAACATATTTAATTCTTATTAAACCGTTTTAAAATACAATATTTGTAATTTGTAAACAATTATCATTAGTAAATAAGTACAACAAAAATATTTATAATTTATACAAAAATATATTGCATTATTATTAAATTATATTATGCGTTATAATTCAGTTTTATGAATATACAGAAAACATATATACTACAAAATAATATTATTTCATATAAAAATATGAAGTATAATTATTTTTTAAATATACATGATAAAATGTAAATTCATAAACATTGTACAGATTAATAAAATAAATATTTAAATTTAATTTTCTTTGTACTTTCTAAATTAAATATCAGATTATCCCACTGCCACTATCCATAATTTTAGTCAGATGCATATTTCGAAACCTAATTTTTTATAGATCCGCCTCCTACATAACGAAGAAGGGTTGTAAACTAGTATTTGATCAAAGAAAACCAACACAAACTCAAGTACTTGTTTAATTATCATCATGCTTTTAAAAGGAGGCTGAAGTATTTGTAAAGCCATAAGGTACAAGAACATCTTCAACAACTATGCTAAAATAAAAAAAAATGAATTTTTTTCTTTAAATCTTTTCAACAGATTTGCTATCTTGTTCTCTGTAATAAAAAAAAAACTTGAAATCTTTCTAAATTCAGGGAATTCTCTAAACTTGATGTTAGGAAAGGGAAATTGTTATTTTATTTCATCTCACCACTGAGATTAAAGATTTATCATTTTATATTAAGTTTTCTTTTAAAAGTGTATTGAAATGATAAATTAGATAATATTATATTAATATAATTTGTATTAAAAATCTCTAAAATAGAAAATTGTTGGAGATGAATATAATTTTTTTTAGAAATTTTCACTTTTGGTTCTCCATTATAAAAAAAATATAAAAAACATGTTGGAGATGCTCTAACAAGCTCTTCATAAAAATCTTTGAAGAACATGATAGGTTGTCTTATGTGTTTCATCAAGATTTGATGATGATTGGAGCGGAAGTCTATCTTGGGAAAATAACACCATGAAATATTACGTCCAACGTCTATTCTTTTGTTATATGTACAAAATCACTACGACTCGTCCCTCTTGCGAACCAGTAGATTCAAGAGAAAAAAAATTAGGTTGTTGTTGGTTGAGGACCTGGGGGATGTGATGTGATGGAATATCCCATCTATCCAGGGTTCGAATCCAGATGTACACAAGAATTGCAGTCACTGAGTTTATCAGGGCTGATGTATTGCAGTCATAGTTTATCGGGATTAGTCCAGACATAGTCTCGGACACCCTTAAAAAAAATACCTTGAAATGAATCGACCTTGTTTGTTTTTTTCATTTTAAGCTCTTAATCACCACGTTTGTCTGATTCATCTAGATGTTTCATAACCATTTCAGAACTGAAATCAGACTTCAGCACTTCTTAAATAACAAACGCAACCCAAATCTCATTAATCACTTTCTCAAATGGGTTCTATAGCACTTTGTACAACTAGCCTAAGTTTTTAATTCGAAAAAACATGTTTCTTTCGTTTATCAAAAAACTTTTTTAACAAAAAATTTATCAATCTATATACACAAATTAATCTACATAAACAGTTTTATTGATACAATATAGTATATACTATGACAAAATAGAAACCAACCAAACCACTCTTATAGTGGTATGATAGGTAACAAGTACACCGGCAACATATAGAGTGTAAATTGATTACATGGGTAAATGGTGTTTCAAATGCCTGTTTCTTCGTTAACAACACTCATAAATTCTTCATCGGTTTCAAAAGCCGCCATGTTTTCCGGCAACAAGCAGATTTCCAAATCTATGCTTCCTCCGCCAGGGTACAACGTCATCTTGCCGTCAAACTTATTAGCATACCCACTCAGAACTGCCACTCCTTTTCCCAACCCGAATTCAATATCAAATGTTGGCGAGCTCACCATATATACCACATTCGGATCGATAAACTTACTCACTTTAAACACAAACGGCTTCTTTAACCACCAATCCATAAATCCCTTGATCGATTTATCACCATGGTTCACCACCGCCTCCTGCAACCGCCACGCCGCCTTTCCGATGCTCTGATCTAGCAACTCACCTGCCGTTGTGTTCTTGTGACGGTCTGGTTCAAATTACCGAAGTAGTTTTCAGGCACCGGCGGTGAAATTCTGCTCCGGTTGTCCACGGAAAAGCTGCAGCCGGTTTTTGAAATTCCGGTAACCTCCGGGCACGTGTTAGACACCGCCACACAAGGGCGGAGAGCCCCTGCAACGTGGAAACCTTTGTTGTATTGCAGTCTGAATTCACTTTCGCTTTCAGCTTAGAGAGAGAATCCGACGAGAAATGAAAGATTCTCTCTCTTAGAAATGGTCGACTAAATCTTTCGATGTGTTCATCGTCGTCTGTAAACGGGAGGCTGATAATCGGATCGGATCCTGCCGGAATCCATCTTTCGAGAATCGGAGGACATGAGACGATTTGTGTTTTTGATCTGAAAACTTGGGACCATGAGTTAAAGAAATGCCAGTATGAGGTTCCGTCAGCTACCATATGGTTGATGGAGCAACCGATGAAGATTCCGTCGATAAGTTCCGTCACCTGAATCGACAGCAACGATAGTTCATGACCATCGTGAGCAATAGCTTTGTGGTGGTCGAAAAACGATTGAACAATCAATGGCACATCAGTCGGTTGAAGAACATCTGAGATCCTCAAATCGGCAGTTGAATGAATGAATCTTGCTCCAGGGCTATTCTCAGGATTCAAGAAGACGACCAAAGAAGGTGGGTTTTGTTGTTTAACGGTGGCTAAACGGGCGGCGAGTGGGTGAAAGTGAGTCAGTGTGGCGGAGAGTGAGTCTTTGAGGTCCAACAGGAAGGTGGCGATGGAGAAATCTTGATTTTCCGGCAACCGGAAAAGTAGACCTTTTTGGATGTAATTTATATTAAACAAAGGTAAATCCCATGGGGAAAGGTAAATGGGTTTCTTGGCTTCTTCTGGTATTATTTTTGGTTGGATGAAACAATCTGAGATTAGTTTAACAGTTGCAGACTCCATTGAAGGAGGATGAAGCTCGGATCAAAAGTTATTCGATGGAGAGGTTTCTGTGTCACAAAGGAGCTGTATAAATAATATGGCGACTCAATCCCAAATGGGTGGGTTATTAACTTAGCAAAATTAATTATAATAGTTATTTTTTAACTTATGAAAGGGTGAAACGGTAAAAGAAAAATTGAACAAAGTTCACGATTTCAGAGACCAAATATAATAATATGGTCTAGGTGCACGAATCATGTTTGTTTTCCAAATTTTACATATTTAGTCCATGGTTCAAAAAAAAATTTCTTTTCTTACACTTTCTTCCTGCCGCAAATATAACAATTTGGGTAATTTTGAGACAAAAATGGCTAGGAGGTGAAACCATGTGGACAACATGACTATTTTAATTAAGGGACTATTTGACAGCATAAGAATCATTTTGTGCGGTATGATTAAGTGGTCAGAATCATTAAAAGGTTCTATATTATTTAGTATCAAATAAAAAATGATTGTTTGGAAACTGTTCTGAATCAACGGTCTGAATGACGTAAGTTACCATTTTACCCTCAACCTAAAAAATTAATGTTTTACAAAAGTTTTAACTAAATTTTTTGAATGTAAAATAGAAAATAATAAAATACCAATCAATTATCAACTTAAAAAACTATAATTATTCCAATCCAATATGTAATCAATATTTTTGGGCTTAACTAAACCAGAATATGAAGCCCCAAAGTACTACTCGCCTAGAGGTGTTTTCCAATCAATTATCAACCAATGTGTTTTCAAACCCCCAAGTCCCCCAACTACTACTCGCCCATATGCGATCATAGCCAAGAAACATTGATTTGGATTACATATGTGATACCAATTCTAATCATTCAATGTTTAAAGTAGGAGACTTTCTAATATAAAATTGAAACACTTTGAAAAGAGAAGAAAATACTAGTAAAATTAAACCCCTAAAGCGTATTCAATCGATCTAGAGGAACTGCCACATCACCATCAGCAATCTCTTGCTGCAAATCCATCGCTATCGATCTCATCACATCCAGTCCTTGGCGGTTTCTTTTGCAATTTCTTCTTCAATCTTCTTTGGAGACAGGCCTAGAGGTCCGATTTTGGGGACGAGTTAAGATGTTGCACCTACCTCAACGCAGGTGACTCAGACGTATACGTTAATGACCTGAGATGAATCGAACTGACCTGCCATTTCTTCGGCGAATTTGTATGCTATCTGTTATGGTTTTAGGGTTTGAGCGAAGGGATGATGGAAGAGATGATCGTTGTTGAGACACAAAAGAATCAAGGGTAATGGAGGAAAAACAACAACTCTGAATGATATGTTGGGTATAGGAGGATGAACGATAGAGAGGCATAAGGAACGGTTAAAGAGGCAATCAAAATTTTACAAAACAATAATGGCTCAAAGCGATTCAGATGTCTATCTACGGATCACTGGATGGCATCAATCAGACCCAAACAAACAGCCCCTAATTTATCATTAACTTATTATCTATACTATATTATAAAACATTTCGCAAAAACTCTTAAAAATTATTCTTTTATACATTAAGTATTGTTTATTAATGCATATTACTTAAAATTCAAGATTACAAGTAATTATGCGTAAGTACAATTTGTTAAAACTTCATGTTTTAATTCGTGTAACTAACAAAAGATAAATATAATCAAATACATGATAAGCATCTTATTTTAAATATAAAAATCTATAATTTAATTAGAACAATCATTAAGTTCTAATCGAACTTAATTGTTATATTTTAAAAAGTTATATTATAAAATGAAAATAAATTAATTCGATATTAAATCTAAATTAAGTTATAATAAAAGATATTGAATTAAATAAATTATGTAAAAAAAGATAATTTTTAAATAGTTAATTTGATATTAAATCGATATATTTAAAAAAATATATGATATATTCAAGCTTATATTTTATTCAAAAATAAAAATACTATCGGTTTCTCAAAACCACATAAAACCGTATTATATCATCGATAGATACAAAAAATAAAATGAAATTTTAAAATCGAGATGTATCTCACTGTATTGCACAAATATCTTTCTAGTCATATTAATAATAAGCAAAAGAGGAAAGACACCTCCAGATTTCCTTTTCTAAAAATAGTCAAAAAAACCATAAGTCAACACCGTAAATACATTTTTCTTTACGATTTCTGATATTTTCTTACGCATCCAAATAAAAAAGGGCCCACCATAAAAAAATTAAACACCGCAACTTGCCACACCATAATAAAAATTATCTTGCGAAGTTATAGTTGCAGTTTCTTGCTTGTTTTATGAAAAAAAGATTTAAAGTGGTTAAAAAGTTACTTGGTTATTTATATCATAAGTTCATAGGGGCAAGTTCATACGAAAGTGCTAACTTTTTACGAGAACGCAATGAGTTATTTTTATGTACAAAATCATATATGATTAATGTAGCGATTTTGATTCACATACAAAATCATATGTGATTTTGATGTTAGTACAAAATCATATGTGATTTTTTGATGTTGGTACAAAATCACATGTGATTTTATACATGAAAAAAGCTTATCGCGTTCTCGTAAAAAGATACCGTCCTCGTATGAACCTTTCTCTAAGCTCATAAGTTGAGCTTATCAGATTACACTAATCATGGAATTGAAATTTTTACAAGTAAAAAAGCTTAGTTTTTCTCAGGTTTTGGGAAGAAAATGCATAGGTTGTCGCCACCTTTCATTTAAATAGAAAACGAGGTGGTGTAATCATTATTATATATGTTTTTTTTTATTAACCTAGATATCTAACCTGCTATACGAGTCGACTAATCCCGGGACAACCATCCGTTTTGCAGGTAACCTAGGGTCACCGCATGTGAACCTTCGTGACCACTAGAGATTTTTATTCCTTCTTAGATTCAAACGTAGGACCTATAGATACTTTTAACATTTGGATCTGATGCTCAAACTATTAACATATCACCCTTTAGTTTTTTTTTTAATAAAGCAATAACTTCGTCAAATAAAATTCTCCTTGGGTTAACAAAGCTTTTTAACGGCTGCTTGTTATAGAAATTGAAAGCGAAACAAATTGACAACTACCATGATAAAAAAAGTGTGATTATTTCTAAATACGGACAAAACATGGCATTGAGTGCCAACAGCAAGACTAAAAATTTACTAGAATATATTATTACATGTGTGCACCCTAAATTCTGTATCTTATAAAGATAATGGGACCAATAATGATTTGTTGTAAAAGCACAATCATTTATATTTGTATTTTGTGAATGTTTTTTTTTTCATATTCTTTGAAGTTTAAACGTTTTTGATTTCTATAAAAAGCCTTTTTTTTATAAGAATGGTCAAGAAAGACGTCCCAACTAATATATCTATATATGTATAATCATATACGATGTGTTCAAATGAAAACTCATCTCTTTATTATGTACGTGAGGACAAAGGAGTGCGGGACACATGTCCTTTACTGTTAGAGTTTGTTATTATTTTCAGTTTATTTGTTAGTCCTAGTCAGCATTAGTTAGACTACTTTGACTTTTCTATGTATATATAGACTCTTCTTCTGTTCAATACAATATACAGAAATTCCCCAATCTCTCTCTACTTTCTCTCTCTACTTATTTCTCTCTGTTTTCTCATGGTATCGGAGCGATCGATTTCCAATCTGAAATTTCTCGTTTCTTTTTTGTGATCCATATTTCAATTACGTCCTTCTTTCTCTTTGTTTTCTTCTTCTTTGATTTGTTTCTCATCAAGAAGATGAGTGAAGAGAACAATACTGTGAACAAGAACATGAATGCATCTGCATATTCGAATCCGCTATTTCTGAGTCAAAATGATAATCCAGGCACGATTCTTGTCACAAAGATCTTTGATGGCAAGAGTTTTGGGGCTTGGAAGCGTTCTATGTCTCTGGCACTGTCTATTAAGAACAAATTAGGGTTTGTGACTGGAAGAACAAAGAAACCTGCAGAAGATGATCCTACTTATGATGATTGGGAGAGATGCAATTCCATTGTTATTACTTGGATTCTCAATGCTATGACTAAAGAAATTTCTGAAGGTTTGATCTATTATACGACTGCAAGTGCAATCTGGAAACAATTGCATCACATGTTTGAACAGTCAAATTTGGTTATAGTTTTTCAGCTACAGAAAGAGTTAAATCAAATAGCTCAAGGAACTGATTCGATTACTACATATTACTCCAGATTCAAACAAATTTGGGATGAATTTGTTGCAGTTGATGATATACCTGATTGCACATGTACCGCAGGAGAAGCCTGGATAAAGCGAATGGAAAGACAACAACTGGTGCAATTTCTTTTTGGATTGAATGATAGTTACATTCAAGTCAGAGGTAATATTCTTCATGAAAAACCTACACCTACTGTTGCTAATGCTTATGCAACTTTGATTCAAGAGGAACATCAAACAGAAGTTACTGCTCCTTTGAAATTGAATACCGAAGGTATGGCTATGTTAGCAAATAAACATAATTTTGTAGGAGGAAAGGTGTTCATGAATGCTGAAACGAAAAGAAATCTGATTTGTAACTATTGTAAGAAGAAAGAACATGTTAAAGCAGATTGTTACAAACTGAACGGTTTTCCAGAAAACTTCAAGTTCAATAA
This sequence comes from Silybum marianum, assembly GCA_036898165.1. NCBI lineage: Eukaryota > Viridiplantae > Streptophyta > Magnoliopsida > Asterales > Asteraceae > Silybum > Silybum marianum. The sequence continues at coordinate 30,924,810 of CM072535.1, forward strand.
TCCAAGAAGATTTTCTTCTTCTGTTAATGCTGTTGAAGGTGCTGAAATTACTAATCATGATTATCAGCAGATCATGAATTTCATCAACAACTGTAAAATTAAGGAATCTGCCATGACAAGTTCTGGACAGAGTATTTCAAGCAGTTCATGTGATTCTGTTCTGGAGAAAGAAGGAAGTGGTTTTGCTGCATGTGCAGGTTTGACTACTCCTATCTCAAGTTTTTGGATTATTGATTCTGGTGCGTCTGATCATATGAGTAGTCATAAATATGTGTTTTCCACTCTCACAAATCTTCCTAAATCTCGTAAAATCTCCTTACCTAATGGTAACACGTTGTTTGTTGAGTCAATTGGAAATGTTACTCTATGAAAATCATTAAATCTGAGTAATGTTTTATACGTTCCTTCATTCCATTACAATCTTCTCTCCGTAGCCAAGTTGTGTTCTACATATAAATCTCTTGTTTATTTTTCTGATACACACTGTTATATGCAGGACCCTCTCACCAAGAATCCCTTGGTACTTGGTAAAAGGGTTGGAAATCTCTACTTGTTGAACTCCAACCAAGTCAAGATCTGTGATTCTGCTAGTTTTTCTGCATCTGTTATGCTAGATAAATGCAACAAAATTGTTTCCTTGTGGCATTTACGTTTTGGTCATCTTCCTTTATACAAGCTTAAACAAATAAATCTTGCTTCAAATGCTTGTAATAATGATTTGTTTCATTCATGTGTTGTATGTCACAAAGCTAGACAACATGATAGCGGAAGATCGTATAGGTTCACACTATGGGTACGAAGTCCCCAAAGTGGCGGTGCAAGTGCACGCCGACACTATGATAGCTTTTCAAGTAATAAAGTGGTATAGTACCAAGATCGTATCCACAGGGATTGGAATTCAAAGTTTCGAGTTGTAAGTTGAGAATACAACGATTTCTCTTAGAGAAGGAAAATATATTTGAGTTTGATGATTTGAACAATGAAATCTAAATCAACTAAAAATGGGTATGGGTGTAAATTTTCCTTAAGGCATTTTGTGGAAACAAATGGTTACATACTTTGTAAATCACTAGAGTGGTTTATAAATACTCCAATCTCTCGAAAGTGAATAAATATAAACCGTGTTTTACAAAGTACTTATGAAATTTCCATATTTACTGTTTAATAAGCTTGACGATTTAGCTAAGTTTGATATGTAAAATCAAGTTCGATTAGTATAAAACATTTTACCCAAATCTCTTTGTGATAAAATACTCGACTAAAGTTTGAACCTTAGAAAACCATACAAAACCCTTATCTCTACGTGGTTATCAAAGACTTTCTCAAATCTTTGTGCATCACTTAAGCCGTATTTCGAACCCGCCCCTCTCGAGGTCTAAGGTCTAATATTAACACTTCAAAGTGATCGGCTTATCCGCATTGAGTTATGTCCCGACTCAAGTGATCAAGCTTAAGAATTAGTAATTATGGCAACACCCAAGTGTTGCCAACTAGCCTTAAGTTTGATTCACACCCACACCCAAAGAGGTGGTTAGTTCATAATAAAAGACATAATAAATAAGTACTTAAAAAGGAATTGCCATTTAATTAAAAGTAACAGCTTGTTCACAGTGAACAGTCTTGTGGGCAGAATATAAAATTACATAAACTTAAATCGCAGAATTTAAATATAGAAAAATAAAACTGCAAAAATTAAATACATAAAATATACACAGAAAGTAGTCTTCCACCAAAGATGAACTTTGGTGGAGATGAGAAAGATAGATAATGGTGTGAATTGGTGTCTTTCCTTTGCATCCCAAGCCTTCTTTTATAGTCTTCTTCAAGTATGGCACGAAAATAAAGAAGTAATATAGTACAAATAGTTTTCACTATTTGTCCCATTCCTCCAGAATTTTGAGCATGCTGAATCTGCCAAACCATGCCTTCAAGGATAAGCAAATGGTGTAATAAAGTACTTGTGAACAGCAGCGACTGCCCACTGTGGGCATATTTGTGCCCACTCTGCCCAGTGACGACCTCTTTTTGCATAAAAATCACTTCTTGGATATTTATCATCTCTTAAAAGCAAAATAGACAAAACGAAAGGGAAAGAAACAAAATGGGTATAAAAATGATATAAAAATGATATAAAAATCCTAGAAAAAAGTAATTAATAACTCTCATAAATGAGAGTTATCACAACACAAGTTACCTTTTCCTATTAGTCAATCTAAATTTGATTCCATATTTGATTTGCTTCATGTTGATGTTTGGGGTCCATTTCATACTTCTACATATGATGGACATAAATATTTTGTTACTATGGTTGATGATTATAGTAGGTCAACTTGGATTCATTTGTTGAAACACAAAAGTGCAGCTTTTCATGTCATAAAGTCATTTGTTCAGTTTATACAAACTCAGTTTCATAAAACAATTAAAGTGATTCGGACTGATAATGCCAAAGAGTTAGGTAATAGCATTGAAGGCAAAAGGTTTTTTTCTTCCAAAGGCATTGTTCATCAATTAGCCTGTCCATATACACCTCAGCAAAGTGGAAGAGTTGAAAGAAAGCATAAACATCTTCTTGAAACAGCCAGAGCCTTAATGATCCAATGTGGACTACCCCTACAATTTTGGGGGGATAGTATTTTGACTGCAGCCTACCTTATAAACAGAATGCCATCAAACGTGTTAAATCATCTCACTCCTTTTGAACTCTTATTCAAAACCAAGCCACAATATGATCGTTTACGATCTTTTGGATGTTTGTGTTTCGTTTCCACAAATCATGTAAGCAGACATAAATTGCAGTCTAGAGCTGACCCACATATTTTTTTAGGATATCCTTTTGATATGAAAGAATACAAAGTTATGCGTCTCAATCCAAGAAAATCTCATACTCACGAAATGTTGAATTTTGTGAAACTGAATTTCCGTTTACCAAACCTATTTCTTCACAAAATACAAATGATTTCCCATTAACTATTCCAACTGCTAATCCTGTTTCTTTCGAACCTGTTCCAACTGTTAATCCTGTTTCTTCAGAACCTGTTGAAACCGAAAATTTTGATTCGACTAATTCTTCTCCTATATCATCTGCTATACCTATACAATCATAATTTCAGTCGCAAAATCATCCAATCACAGAATCTGAGTTTGTGCATATTGAACAAGAGTCTCAAAATTCTGATCATGTTGATTCCGTTTCTATTCCTGTTTTACGAAGATCTTCTAGAGTCTCTAATAAGCCTTCTCATTTTGATGATTTTGTTTGCAATAATGTTTCTTCTGATGCTTCAATACCTTATATTGAAACATGTCCTCATACTATGACTAATCTATGTGTTTCGTCTCAGAATCAATATCCAATTGCTTTAGATACTTTTAGTCAATCTTTTGTTGCAAATATAATTATTTATTTTGTGGATCCTAAGTCATATGAAGAAGCTGTTTCTAACCCTTTTTGGCAAGAAGCCATGGCCAAAGAATTTGCAGCTTTAGAAGCAAATGGAACTTGGAAACTTGTTCCTTTACCGGAAGGAAAACGTGCTATTTGATGTAAATGGGTTTTTAAAACCAAATTCAATCAAGATGGGACTATTGAACGACATAAAGCACGGTTGGTGGCTCAAGGTTTCACCCAAAAGCAGAATGAAGACTATTTTGAAACTTTCTCTCTGGTTGTCAAGTTTACTACTATCAGATGTATTGTGGCACTTGCTGTTAAACAACATTGGCCCGTTCATCAGTTGGACATCAACAAGGCTTTCTTACATGGAGATTTGCATGAAGAGGTATACATGAAACGACCCAAAGGTATGATTTGCACGAATGATAACTATGTTTGCAAACTTAAGAAATCTTTATACGGTTTGAAGCAGGCTTCACGACAATGGTACTCAAAGTTATCTGAAGTGTTAAGAGCAAAAGGATTTTATCATTCTCAGAATGATTACTCTTTGTTTCTCAAAAAAACAATAGAGTCATTTACCATAGTGGCCGTATATGTTGATGATGTCATAGTAACCGGAGATAGTACTTCTGAAATAGAAGAGTTGAAGAAGTTTTTACATGAAACTTTTAAAATCAAAGATTTGGGGCATCTTAATTACTTTTTGGGTTTAGAATTTTTGCGAAGTGATCATGGAATTTTTCTAACCCAGAAGAAATATCTTACTGAGCTGCTTGAAGCTTATGCCAAACATGCTTAATCCTTTAGAAGATCCTAGCAAATATAGACAATTGGTGGGGAAACTCAATTTCTTGGTTCATACTCGGCCTGATTTGGCATTTAGTGTTCAGTTCCTCAGTTAGTTTAATCAAAATCCTTCGAAAGCTCATTGGGATGCTGCTTTAGACGTTCTAAAGTACTTAAAAGTATTTGGTTCTCTTGGATTGTTTTTCAACGACAAGTCTGATTTTTCACTCTCTGCCTATTGTGATTCAGATTGGGCATCTTGTCCTTTTTCCAGGAGATCAGTAAGTGGTTACTTTGTTTCTTTCGGGGGGATTCCTAATTCATGGAAGTGAAAGAGACAAGTAACAGTTTCGTTATCTTCAGCAGAGGCTGAACTTAGATGTATGTGAAGGATTACTACTGAGCTTACATGGCTGAGCAGACTTTTGGCAGATTTAGGAGTGGATAATGTTACTCCAATTGCTCTGAAATGTGATAATATGGCAAGCATACATATTGCAAACAATCCAGTTTTTCACGAAAGAACAAAACACATTGAACTGGACTGCTATTATGTAAGAGAACGGTTACAAGCAGGAGTTATTGTTGTTGAGTTTATGCCAACAAAATCACAAGTTGCAGATGTGTTTACTAAATCTTTGTCTGGGCCTAAACATTCTGATATTATTTGCAAGCTGGGATTAGTTAATCAACCGCCATCTTGAAGGGGGATGTTAGAGTTTGTTATTACTTTCAGTTTATTTGTTAGTCCTAGTCAGCATTAGTTAGACTACTTTGACTTTTCTATGTATATATAGACTCTTCTTCTGTTCAATACAATATACAGAAATTCCCCAATCTCTCTCTACTTTCTCTCTCTACTTTTTCTCTCTGTTTTCTCACTTACGCCAAAGGTTATTCATCCTCAGTAGAAAATGATCATGTATTATTCATTTTGAATGTTGTATCATTCATTATGAATAGTGTATGAATTTCACCTTCGTTATTCATATTGAATATCATTCATGATTCAAACTGAATGAAATATGTGTTATGGTCTTCTTTGTTGTCACTTTCACAGGAAAAAACGAGTTTTAATTTGAACTTTCTTCTAATTATATATAATACTTGTACTTTATATATGATAATGTTAAATTAGATTAAGTTAATATAAAGTTTATATTGGTCAATAAAGTTAACTATATTATTTTATAAATTTGACATTATATGTTTGAGGAATGAGGAATGCATGCATAAATGTTTTTGTGTTAATAAATATGCGAGTAAACTACGATTTTCGTCCCTGTAGTTTAATGTTTATAACGATTTTCGTTCCTGGTCTTTAAAAACTACTTTTTTCGTCCTTATGGTTTCTATTTGGTTTCTTTTTTCGTCCTTGAGACTAACTTTATTAAAAAAAATTGTTAAGCTAAGGGTAAATTGGACTTTTCAATTTCGCCTTTTTTATATGTTTTTCTAATAAAATTTTATAAGTATATTATAATATATTTTAATGTATATATAGAGTATTTGATAGCCTGACACTCTTCTAAAAAGCCTCTCCATGACCAGCGACCTGCACTCCCTCTCTTGAAACCCAACGCCGACGACCTAAAAACTCACCAAAAACAGCCCCACAAAAAAAATAGTGTTAAAAAATAAGGATTTATAGAAAATGAAAAATAAAACAAAAACTAAACCTATAATATATACAAAACCCCATCTTCTTCCTCCATACTACCTCCACCATTTTTTTCCCATAACCAACCAGTTAGCCAACAACAACCTTAAAGTATGGATACTAACTAAAACAACCTAATTGATTACTTCATTATTATGTCGTACATGACGAGTGAATATATTTTGATTAATCAACATCAGTTTCTGGATTTATATACAAGATCATCGTTTTCAATCTTTTAAACCATGAATTGGAATGTCGCTCCAACAATGAGATGGTCTTTTGCAACCAAAGAAAATTCGAGACCGTTATCGTGTCCGAAAGTATATACAAGATCATCATTTTCATCGTTTTACGGCCATTATTTTGCAGGTGGGTTTCAGAAATTTAAAGGTGGGTTTTCATTTTGCAGGTGGGTTTCAGAAATTTAAAGGTGGGTTTCAGAAATTTAAAGGTGGGTTTTCATTTTGCAGGTGGGTTTCATCTTCATCTTCCCCTCACCACAATCATCTTAGATCTTATTCTTCCAACCATTTGCATCTTCATCTTCATCTTCCACAATCTTAAATAGTGTGTTAAAGTTTGAGTTTAAAAAACCGATTTAAATTGGATTTAGGAAAGAAGATCGACGCGTTTTGGGGTACCGGATGCTTCTGGAGCTAGTGGTTCTGTCCAGCGGAGATGGATGAGAGAAGGGAAGGAGAAGGCCGAGGCGGGGAGGACGTGTCTGGTGTCTGGTGGCTGGTCGACAATGGTGGTCGCCGGAGGGGAAAGGAGTCGGCGACGGTGACGAGACTATGAGAGTGATGAAAAGTCGAGGGAGAAGGTTGATGTTAGAAAAGATATTATTTTTAATTTTTTAATAAAAAAATTAGATAAGATATGAAAAGACCAAAAAGTCCCTCATTTTAACAGACTCTTTTAACACAGTTAGTCAGAGGGACGAAAAGCGAAACAAATTGAAAACCACAGGGACGAAAAAAGCAGTTTTTAAAAACCAAGGACGAAAATCGTTATAAATATCAAACCACAGGGACGAAAATCGTAGTTTACTCTAAATATGCTTATTGATATTGTAATTTTAATGTATTTGTTTTTTTTTTTTGCATAGAATGTTACTTAATTTAGAAGTAGTTTATTTGGAGGCTATAGTCATGATTCTAGGCAATTCATACAAAATCTGGAAAAAAAAAATGTTTGAGGCGAAAACAAGATACAAATTAATTCCTAGACAGACAACAACTTTAAACATATTCAACCATAAGGGTGGTGCCTCAATGGTTTGAGTTTGGTCTCCAATGTTCACCAGTACCAGGAGGTCGTTCAAATCCAGGAGGGGTAAAAAAAATCCCCTTGTGGCCACGGAGGTTCAAATGCGGTGACTCCGGGCTATCTGTAAAGCAGGTAGTCGGCCTGAGATTAGTCGGCACGCATAACGGGTTGGATATCCAGGTTAATCAAAAGAAAAAAAAACTGTAAACATATTCTATGCAGATTTGAATAACTTTTAAAATCGTAACTTTTGTAAATAAACTTCAAACTAGAGATGGACAATACTCAAGTTATCTAAATCTTAAGTAAAAAAAAGCCATATTTTTTTGGGGTTGAACTAGTCATGGACTTCAGATAGGATTTTGAAGAAAAATAACATGATCAAACTTTTAGGCCGGAGCTAAAATAAGCTTCGGGACTTTTCGAACCGTACTTGAACCAACGATGTGTAAAGTTTTTTTAATATCATATGACTAATACGGTGAAAAGAATAAAAAGTAAACTAATAACAAAATTAAAAGTAATCTCATAATAAGTAAAACGTACAATATATAACATTGTTATTTTTCCAAAAAAAATGACAAACATCTAGGCGTTACTATTTCTTGAACATATATTTTCTAACATTTTATAGAAGCAAAATTATCTATGATACGTTCAAAATCAAGATTTGCTAAGTTTTCATTTTCAATCGTAATTAATTTTACTTAAACCATTTAATTCTCTCTCGAGACATATATAGTCGATCACAAATAACTTTTCAAAAGTTGTGAACATTATTAAGAAAACTATAGAAATAGTCAAATATAACAATAAGAATAATTCTAAGTTTTATTAAATAATCAAATAAAGTTAAAATAAGAAGATCACTAAATTTTTTTTAAAGAGCCTACAAAGAACATTTAATATTTATTTATAAACTAAAGTTGTACGAACTTAAGAAGAAGCATTGCAACTTTTTAGATGACAACGAGGAATTTTTTTTATAGGAAAAATGTAAGATTTTGGCTTTTTAAAAATAATTTACGAAAAATAAGTACATAATTATAAATACTGAAATTATTAAAAAAAATTAATTAACCAGGCTATCTTAAACGTCCTAAAAAATTTATATAACTATTTCTCTGAATTTATATATAATTAAATTATTTTACAAGAAATTTATATTTAAATTATCTTAAAAAACCATGAACTTTTAAAAGAAATAGATTTATAATTAAGTTATTTTACAAGAAATATATATTTAAATTATCTTAAAGCACCATAAAATATGTTAATAGAAATAGAAGATTGTTAAAAAAATTTGAAAATAATCGGTCTGTAAGATTCAAATTTAGGGAACTCCCTAAATGAAAGTAAACGAGTTGGAACTCGAAAAAACTTATGCTTGATAATTGATTTTCAGGTTTATATATGAATTAAATTATTATAAAAAAATTCATAAAGATCTGAGATCTTGTACGACGGTACCATCGGCACTGCTAGTACTAGTACATCTGAGAATTCTTAATTGGATAGTTGTAAATAGCCCCAGGGCTATGGAACAAAGGAGTATCCCGGACCTACACCGAGGTGTTGACGGTGATTTTCAAATCTCCTCAAGTAGGATTCGAACACCCTTAAGGCTGGCCCTGGCTCTTACGGACGGTTTTAGGGGGAAGGAGGAGCGTGGGTTTTTTTTGGAAAAAAAATATACTTTAGGATTATTTTTGTAATTTTCTTTTTTTCAAAAGGTCGTTTTTTTATTAACCTGGATATTCAACCCGTTATGTAAATCGACTAATCTCAGGACAACCACCCGTTTTGCAGGTAGCCCAAAGTCACCGCATTGGCACCTCCGTGGTCATAAGGGGGTTTTTGCTCCTCTTTGGAGTCGAACCTGCGACCTTCAGATACTTTCGACTTTTAGAACTCAAATTTAAACCATTGAGACATCATCATTGTGACTTCAAAATATCATTTTTAGTCAATATCCCGTAGATATACACAGGGGTCTATCCGTCATTTTAATTGAGAATCTCCTTTTTGTCTCCCACAAATAGTTCCTATCCTATAAAATTATCATGTATCTTGAAGTATAGATAAGAAAAGATACAACGTACTTCTAGTATAGTATATATATTATCTAAAGTAATTTTAGTACTTAAGTCCTGTTCTCTTTTATCTAGCTTGTTCAAATTCGATTTAAAGTTTTTATAACCAATTAAGAAGGGTTCAAGGTTGTAAAGTAGTATATCAAAGAAAAGCAACACTAAAGTAGTTGTTTTTAATTACCATCAAGCTTTTAAAAGGAGGATGGAGCGTTTGTAAAGCCAAAAGATATATGTAACCAGCTATGTATATTGATTAGTTTAAACGATTATATGGTTTTTGACGATTGTTGAATCAGTAAACTAGCAAATAATGTAAATTGATTAAATTTTTATTGAACCCCATAAACATGAAGAAGCTGTAAATGTATTTTTTTTATTACATGAGTTTATAATGTTTCAAATTGCTTCTTCTTCATCAACATTTAACAACACTCATCAATTCCTCATCGGTTTCAAAAGCCGCCATGTTTTCCGGCAACAAGCAGACTTCCAAATCTATGCTTCCTCCGCCGTGTCGGCCAGGGTACAACGTCATCTTGCCGTCAAACTTATTAGCATACCCACTCAGAACCGCCACTCCTTTTCCCAACCCGAATTCGTTTCCATACATATCGAATCTTGGCGAGCTCCCCATATGTACCACATTCGGATCGATAAACTGACTCGCTTTAATCACAAATGGCTTCTTTAACCACCAATCCACAAAACCCTTGATCGCTTTATCATCATGGTTCACCACCGCCTCGTGCAACCGCCATGCCGCCTTTCCGACGGTCTGATCCAGCAACTCCCCCGCCGTTGTTGTTCCTGTCACTGTCTGTATCAGATTACCAAAGTAACTTTCCGGCACCGGCGGTGAAATTCTACTCCTGTTGTTCACGGCCAATCTGCAGCCGGTTCCTTGATCCGCCGGTAACTTTCGGGCACGTGTTACGCACCGCCATACAAGGGCGGAGAGCCCCTGCAACGTGGAAATCTTTGTTGTATTGCAGTCTGAATTCACTTTCGCTTTCAACTTAGAGAGAGAATCCGATGAAAAATGGAAGATTCTCTCTCTTAACAAAGGTCGACTGCATCTGTCGATGAAGTCACCGTTATCTGCAAACGGGAGGCTGATAATCGGATCGGATCCTGCCGGAATCCATCTTTCGAGAATCGGAGGACGTGAGACCGGAGCTAAATGTCCGTTTTGCATTTTGGATCTGTAAACCTCTGACCAAGAGTTGAAGAAATGCCAATAGGAAGTTCCATCAGCTACCATATGGTTGATGGAGCAACCGATGAAGATTCCGTCGATGAGTTCCGTCACCTGAATCGACAGCAACGACAGTTGGTGACCATCGTGAGCGATAGCTTCGTGGTGGTCGAAAAACGATTGAACAATCAACGGTACATCCGTGGGTTGAAGAACATCCGAGATCCTCAAATCGACATTTTTATGAATGAATCTTGCTCCAGGGCTATTCTCATGATTTAAGAAGACGACCAAAGAAGGTGGGTTTTGTAGTTTAACGGTGGCAAAACGGGCGGCGAGTGGGTGAAAATGAGTCAGTGTGACGGAGAGTGAGTCTTTGAGGTCTTCCAGGAAGGTGGCGATGGAGAAATCTTGATTTTCCGGCAGCCGGAAAAGTAGACCCTTTTGGATGTAATTTATATTAAACAAAGGTAAATCCCATGGGGAAAAGTAAATGGGTTTCTTGGCTTCTTCTGATATTATTTTTGGTTGGATGAAACAATCTGAGATTATTTGGACAGTTGCAGACTCCATTGGAGAATAACGAAGGAAGATGAAGCTTAGATCAAAATAGTTATTGGTTGGATTGGAAAGAGAGCTTTTTGTATAATAATAAAGGAGCTACATAAAAAATATGGCGGCACAATCCCAAATGGGAGGGTGTTATTATATCTATTTTATGATGCATATTAGGATAGAGGGAGGTTTAAACAAGTTTGCATTTTTAAACTAATAACTTTAGAAACATATATGATATGATATGGGTTCATACAATATAAAATTATATTTGATTTAATGGTATGTTTATTGAATCAAATATGATTTTATATTTTGTGGGATTCACATCATATGTGGTCTTAAATGTGTTACTTCAAATGAAGGATGTTTTTATATGATATATCCCCTGTTAGGATAAGATACATTGAAATAAGATGCATAATCCATGTATTAAACACAATTTATGGTTGAGTTTGAGATTAAAATTTAAAAGTGATCAATGATCTATATCATTTCTTACGTTTCTCACTTTACCTCTGTTTCACACACGATCATATGCATGTTATCTTATAAAGGTGATCAATGGTCCATAAATTACGATTGATATAGGAAGTCATTTAGTGCATCTCACATGTGTTGATCTTCAATTATATTTGATCAAAGAATGAAGATCTCTTCTTACGTTTATCACCATAGTTTCCATTATCACCGGAACCTAACCTATTATCGTATCAACAATAAGCCTAGGACGGAAAACACCTACAAATTTGTTTCACAAAATAGTTATAGAATAACCATAAGTCAGCATTGTAAAAAATTAGACACTGCAGCTTGCGACACTGTAAAAACTAAAAACATGTGTTGGTGCACAAAAAGCAAAGCAAAGTTGTAGTTAGTGGCATAACAATAAAAATTATGTTGCATTGTTAACTTGTCGTTTCTTAGTTGTTTTGTAAAAAGAGTTTGATAGGAGTTATGTGGTTATTTATATAACATCACAAAGCTTAGTTTTTGTACATATATATATATATATATATATATATATATATTTTTTTTCTATACATCAACCAAAACTTTATTTCGGCTAGCAAGTAACTAGGACAAAAGGACTTTATTTCGGCTAGCAAGTAACTAGGGACAAAAGGTATTACATATTCTTGATACAATTAAATGGATGATTCTCTCTGCTTAGGTTTTTTATATCACTTATATTTTTGAATTTTTTCTACAATAATCATTTTTATTCTTGAATTTTATATAAAATGTATGAAAGACAAATAAAAAAATGCTCTTGTATGTCCCTCAGTTATCAGGCTTTTTAACGACCGTAATTATTAGGATCAAAAGAGAAATAAATTGATAACACAATAATAATAAGAAAAGTATTTTTAAATAGGATGAAACTTAGTAGTGAGTGTCAATCAAATAGACCAAAAAAATATATTACAAAAATAATGTATGTGTAGACTCGAGTTGGGACCGATAATGATTTGTTCAATTGTTCTAGAAGCATAATCATTTATATTTGAAATTTATGATTTCTTTGAATGATTTCTTTTACGAGAATGGTCAAGAACGGCGTCTCAACTCTCAACTAACCTATTTATACATATATAAATAAATCATATATAATACTTTGTATTTTATGTATGCTAAGTTTAAATTTGGTTCGGTTAATATAAATTTTATACCGGTCAATAATTTTAACCATATTATTTTTAAATTTGATAAAATTTATGTTTGAGGATGATGCATGCATAAATGTTTTATGTTAATAAATGTGCTTATTGATATTGTATTTTTAATCGTCATTTTTTGGCATAAAATTTAAAAATAGTTTGTTTACATAAAATGTATAGTCATTGTCATAGTTTCTGGTCACTAATGGAAGTAATCATCCATACCATTGTAAAATAAGAACAACTGGCTTCATCCATTCACAAAAACTCGATTCTATGTCTAAACATCACACGGCACCAGATGTGGTCACCATCATAGGTACTCAAAATATTGTGTGTGGAGAGATGGATATATAGGACTAAGGGAATATTGTGTTGTGTTATGTTATGTGATATATGAACGATATATAAAGTATTTTTGCTATATTTATTATTTATTACATAGAGAAAAGTTCAAATACGAACTCAAATTTGGTTGTGAACGTGAGGACAAACGAGAGCGCAACACGTGTCTGAATGTAGATTATTCAGACTGAATAATCAAAGAAATATTCGGACGGAATAAAACTGATTATAGTGTTTATTCAGTCTCAACAGACATTATTCAGACTGAATAAACACTATATTCAGTTTTATCCAGTCTGAATATTTCTTTGATTATTCGACACGTATCACACTCTCATTTGTTCTCACGTTCACAACCAAATTTGAGTTCTCATTTGAACTCGCCCTTTATTACATATATATTAATACTTATAACTAGGGGGGTTCATTATGCGGTTTAGGGTAGAGATAGAAATTTTATCTGCACGTCCCGACCATCGTGGGGAGGGGATCCCCGGTTTGACGGATAGTAAGACGGGGATGTGGATTTATTTCATGCCTGAAACGGGGTCAGGGATGACATTACGCACCCCTAATCCAACCCCGATTAATTGTTTTATTTTATTTAATATATCTATATAGTGTGCGTATAAATAAATATACATATATGTATATAGGCTCAGGTTAAAAGGAAAATGCCAAAAAAAAGAGAAATATGAATTAACCTTGGGAGTCCTCCATCTGGATGATAAGCACAACTACATACTGGTAATTTGTAACATCCATTTATGCATATGCACTAATGCACACAAGCACTTAGGGATGAGCTCGGTACCGGACCGGTACCGAACTGGTACCGAAACCGGGTAGTACCGAAACCGATAGTGGAAAAAATCAATACTGAATACCGAACCGATAAGAGAAATTCGGTACCGGTTCGGTACCGGGATTTTCGGGACTATAACCGTTTGGTACCATTTTTTGGGACGACAACCGTTTTTCACCGTTGACCATTAACACAATAACAAAAACCAAAATCACTTAAGCGGAAACCGGATTGGAGGAGCCGATTGTGCAAGAACCGGGTTTTGGATAAATTACGGAACCGATTTTGGAGAATTGCAATAACCGAAATATGAAGAATTGCAAGAAAAAATCGATATTTGAGTGGAAAATACAAGAACCGAAAATTGTAATATATTTAGGAGGATTTTCTATAAAATAAAAAAAAGGAAAGAGTTTGTTACCAATTCAAATAAAAAAATGACTTTTTAAATTCCCCGGTTCGGTTCGGGATTTACCGGGACTAGTACCGGTACCGGTACCGAAAGTACCGAATCCCGAATATGGAAAATCTTGGTACCGAATACCGAACCGGTAATGATATTCGGTACCGGTACCGGTTCTGTACGGGACCGGTTCGATTTCGGGATTTCGGTCCGTATGCTCATCCCTACATGCACTGGTGCATAGAAAAAAACAGCTTCAATCGCTTGTATCATTTGTGCATACCATCCAGAGGGCTCCTAGGGTGTTTCTCAGTTTTTTCCTTATTAGCGTTTTCCCCTGAAGTTCCCTCTATGTAATATATGTGTATATTTATTAAATAAGAAATATATTTGATTTTCATTTTTTTTTTCTGAACGGCAAGTTAACACACACACACACACGTTCCCATGGTATCCGGGATCCATTCGGGCACCCGACTAGTCCCTGTCGACCAAGACCCACCACTAAGTGGCAGGATATGGTCTGGATATCGTCACATGCTCTGTGCGGGGTTCGAACCCGGGTAATCAGGGATACTATCCACTGAATCCCAATGATGTTATCTTACCACTTGGCTAGACATGCTTTGATTTTCAATATTAATGATTAATATAGCGACGATTCATTATAATATTAACATTAAAATACATTGGTTTTTACTAGAGTAAAGATCGTGTGAGAATATGATTTAATCTAAGAAACGTAAGAATGAATCTGGCCCCTTGATTACTTTTGTCTCATTCCCACCTCATGAATTGCACTTGATACAAGAATTAATTTAGTGCATGCTAACTGTTTTAAATAAACAGACTGAATGATAACAATTTATCATTTTAGTTTTATGTATTAGTTATGAATGAAATATAGTTGTTTGACAGTTGTTAAATAAAACAATAGTTTGTAAATATAAACTACACATCTAATAGTACCTCTATTGATAAGATAATAATTAAAAATTACTAATGGATTATGAACAAAACAACCTGATAGTCATATAAATTAAAGAACAATATAAGAACAAAAGCGTCCTACATCTAAAAGATAATTTGATTTGATTGTTATATTCCAATAGAAACCAAGAAGCCAAAACGTATTTCATTATTGTATTATACTAAAATACAATAAGCTCTAAACTTCATCCATATTTTACCTTTTTATTAGGGGTCTAAGGGTTGTTTACCCAAAAGCTTATCCAGTAAGACAAGTAATTATCAATAAGAGTCAACACTATAATTTATTTTAGGGAAAAGTCTAAAAAAAACCTAATAGACTTTTGTGTTTTGAATGATTAAGTCCTTGCACAATTTTTTTGAATGAAAAAACCATTGGACAATTTAAAAAATATCAAATAAGTCGTTGCACATTTTTTTTGAATGAAAAAACCATTGGACAATTTAAAAAATATCAAATAAGTACTTGCACAATTTTTTTTTAATGAAAAAATCATTGGACAATTTAAAACATATCAAATAAGTCCTTGTTATCTAAAAATTTAACTTGCAACTTGCTAACCAGGTAAAGTCTTTGAGTTTTTATTTATTTTTTATTTTTATTTACATTTCTTAATAAATCTTTTACGATGTGTATATTTTTGTGTTTAAATGAGTATTTATTTTTTATTTTCACATATATTTTTTAATAAATCTTTTACATTGTTTATACTTTTTATTTTTATTTATAATGTTTGTAAATAAAATTTGGGAAAAGTTCAAAAAAACTCAACAAACTATTCTATTTTAAGTGGTTAAGTCCTTAGAACTTTTTCCAAGTTTTTATTTATAAACATTTTAAATAAAAATAAAAAGTATAAACAATACAAAAGATTTATTAAAAAATATAAATAAACATAAAAAAATATATGTTAAAATAAAAAAAAAAATATTCATTTAAACACAAAAATATACACATCCTAAAAGATTTATAAATAAATGTAAAAAAAAATTCAAAGACTTTACCTGGTTAGCAAGTTGCAAGTTAAGTTTCTAGGTAACAAGCACTTATTTAATATGTTTGAAATTGTCCAATGGTTTTTTCATTCAAAAAAATTATACAAGCACTTATTTGATATTTTTAAATTTTCCAATGGTTTTTTTATTCAAAAAAATTGTGCAATGACTTATTTGATATGTTTTAAATTGTCCAATGATTTTTTCATTCAAAAAAATTATGCAAGGACTTAATCATTCAAAACACAAAAGTCCATTAGATTTTTTAGACTTTTTCCTTTATTTTATTAGGTAAAATTGTAATACATCAAAACAATATTGTATGCATTTAATAAAAACCCTAGATCCTATGAACAAACAAACCCATTGATACCAATAGAGCTCAAAACCCTTTTAACTTCAAATATAAACAATAGGAGTCTTCAAAGCCACAATGAAAACAATCAATTCAAGAAGAATATAATTCTTAACTATTAAAACCCTAATAACAAATTACCAACAAACTACAAAAATCAAACGCTTACAATGAACTTCTAATCATAGGGTTACTCTTAATGGTATCATTAAGAGCTAAACAAACAACCATAAATGTTTATTGGATAAACATTACCGGGTGTCATTTATATTTTCAGATTATCATGACAATGATCAAGAATTTTAACCGCTAAAAGACAAAAGAAAAACCAATAATCTTATGTGATAAAAATCATGACAAAAACCAATAATTTTGTCCAATCAATAAGAAAGAAGATTCTTGTTCAATTAAAACAAATTTATTTTAGTAACGAAAGATATTATTTAATAAAATAATTAAAAATATATTAATATTGGAAATCGTTTGGCAGCATCGCACTATTTTAAAACACCCTTCTTTGTGGGTTCAAAGTTTCACAACTTTGCTTTGACTTATTGGTACATGCAAGATGCAGCTGTAAAAGACGATGTGATATTATTATTTTATTTTAATCATATTTGTTTCTATCTAAGATAAGTGCATGTCCCTACTCCCTAGTAACGTGAGTATTGGTCCCGAACCGATCAACCAGATCGAACCGTTTAACCAACCAAATAAGAGATTCTTTAATCGAAAACTGCATCAGAAAGGCAATACCGGTGCCGGTGCCGGTCCCGGTCCCGGTTTTCCGGTCAAAAAACCGGTTGGAACCAATTGTTAATCTATTTTATTTTCTTGAATTTAGTATTTTTCATTTTTAATCCATAGAATCATTGCAGTAATCCATGACATCACTGCAGTAATCCATGCAATTCCTTTTATTGTTTTATAATTTTTTAAATATATTAATATATAGCGTCATTTTTTAAACAAAATTCATATTAATCCATGACATCACTGTGCAGTAATCCATGAACACTTTTAATCAATGACATCACTGAACAGTAATCCCAAAATATTCATAGTTTAATACTAAATCAACCAACAAAAATCATATTCTAATTTTCCATTGCCCGATTTCTAGCAGCATCCCTCAAAAACCTTCTTTTAAAGACAAACTCTCTGGTTGCTTTTTAATACAACCCCTCTCTTCTCCCATATAGACCCCTTCATCCCCAACATCAAAATCAATACTCTAAATTCAAAATAATAACCTAAAATAAAAGCAAAAACATAACCCGAACACAGACATATTGTCAAAGGAGGAGACCTCTTCATTATCTATCTGGGTAATTTCTTGCTCATCAACACATATGTGTTATGAAATCTGAAGTGGGGTTGACTGTGAGAGTAGTTGAGGCGGTGGGAAGAAGATAAGTTTAGAGAGAGAGAGAGAGAAGTGATATATATATATATATATATATATATATTCTGATGTTCGTACGTTTATATATGTATGTGATAAAATGATATGGAATAGTAAAAAAGACTAAAATGTCCTTTTCTTTAATGGTTCTTTTAATAAAGTTAGTCTTAGGGACGAAAAACGAAAAGAATTTCAAACCACAAGGACGGAAAAAGCAGTTTTTAAAGATCAGTGACGAAAATCGTTATAAATGACAAACCACAAGGATGAAAATCGTAATTTACTCTAAAAAGTAATACTCGTTTCAAAATAGACCAAAAACTGATTTTTTTACCCAAAGCTATATCATCGCCCTTCAAGATGTCGATGTCGTCTATTATCGGCTTTCTAGAGTTTCTAATCCAATCTTGGGTGCACAACAAAGCTTCAACTATCAACGTTGACAAACTAGTCCGATACTCATTTAAAACTCTACCACTAGTGCTAAACGCGGACTCAGACACCATGGTTGAAATTTGTATTGCCAATATGTGTAACAACAAGAAAATTAAATTATAACGACATTAATTTATAAAAAAAATGAAAGGCTAAAAAAAGAAGTAATAATTACCTTAAATTATAACGATATTAATTTTACATTATTTTGTTACTTAAACTTTCGGGCCGGTTCCGGTTAATTAACCGAAAAATTGGCACCGAAATCGGTTTGGAACCGGAACCGAAAATAAAGGATTTGAAGGACCGAAAACCGGACCGGTTGGAGAATACCGGTGCCGGTGCTGGTACCGGTCCCGATTCGGTTCCGGTTCGAACCGATTCTTACAGGTCAATTGCTCACCCCTAATAATGAATCTCTTTAAAAACTATGATTTTATCATATCAGTTTTCCTTTTTTACTTCACATTTATAAACTTTTTCTTATCAATCATGGGACGATGTCTGATACATATCTACGTGATAAAACAACTAAAATAATAAAAATATACAACAGATAAATTATTTTACTTATTAAAGACAATAATTGAAAATTATAATATTTAAAATTTATAAAATTAATTAACAATATTTTTATACTTATAATGAGAATAATTTATGTTAAGACCCGAGCTCGAGATGCCACCCACATCGTTCTCCACAACGAAAAATGTTAAAGAGTTATGAGAGATCCTAGTCACTCCACTTCATGGATAGTGCACACAGATTCTCTTTCATTTGCAATTCCTTTCCGGAAACAAAACTAATTAATTTTTAAAATATACATATAAATAAGAGTAAATTACATTTTTGGTCTTGCGATTTACATTTACTATCAATTTTGATCCTTATTTTAAATTAATTACAATTTCGATCATTATGGTTGCTATTTTGTTTCACTTTTTGTCCTTCGAATTAACTAAGTTAAAAAGTTAGTTAATTCTTTTGTCTTTTTTTTTTGCTTTAATAGACGATTGATTAAATTACGATTTTCATCTTTATGGTTTATCTTTTTCTCCTTTTATCTTTTCTATCTTTTCATTTTTCATTTTGTACCTTAATTATATTGATTAATTAATGACAATTTCAACTAAAAATACATAATACATATTATATTTCGTAAATTACATCATTAGAAAAGTTTTATTGGTACATTCAAAATGAGTTAAATATTAATACATTTAAATTCTTACTCAATTTATTCAATATTAACTGCAAATTCATCTAAATTCATCTAAAAAAAAACTTCCGATCTTAAGTTGGGTTTAAAAGATTCCCTCTCTTAAGAAAGGTCGATTGTATCTGTCGATCGGGATCGAACATCAATTGCAACGATTCGATAGACGGCTCATCAGGATGAGTTCACTGTTATATGTAAACGGGAGGCTGGTAATCGGATCGGATCCTGTCGGAATCCATCTTTCGAGAACCAGAGGATGTGAGACGGGAGCTAAATGTTCATTTTGCATTTTTGATCTGAAAACTTCCGACCATGAGTTGAAGAAATGCCAGTAGGAGGTGCCATCAGCTACCATATGGTTGATGGAGCAACTGATGAAGATTCCGTTCATGAATTCCATCACCTGAATCGACAGCAACGATAATTGGTGGCCATCGTGAGCAATAGCTTCGTGGGGGTCGAAAAACGGTTGAACAGTCAACTGTACAACTGTCCATAGGCGGATTGAAAGCATGCTTATAGGGTCATGCTACCCCACCTAACACATGCAATGAAGGCTTAAAAAAAGAATTTAAACATGTTTTCTTATTGGCCCAACTTAAATCTACCAAGGACCCCAACTAAATTAAACATTAATTAGTTAGCTTTTGTTTTTTTAGGTGATGGATATATGTTATTGATATTAAATGGTTATTATGTCCTATGTTATTGATTTATGATTTTGTTTCTTAGGCTTTAGTTAGTTTGTGTTTTGATTACTTATTTGAAATAGAATCTGATTTATATTGCTATTGTTATTTTCTTTAATAGGAGAATCAAACCTTTATTAAACACCCAATTATATTGCTATTATTATTGTTAGAAAAAAAATAGAAAAATTCTTTAAAAGAAAAGCATCTAACACCCAAATCTAGATATGTTCCTTCAATGTATATTGGAATTGATTTGAATGATCCGTAGCCCGTAGGAAAAAACATTCAGGGTATTATCCTAATCAGAGAGTATTATATTGTGACCCCTACTATAATTTTTTATGCATCCGTCGGTTGAAGAACATCCCAGATCCTCAAATCGACGGTTGAATGAATGAATCTTGCTCCAGGGCTATTCTCGGGATTCAAGAAGACGACCAAAGAAGGTAGGTTTTGTTGTTTAATGGTGGCAATTGACAAAACGGGTGGCAAGGAGGTGAAAATCAGTGAGTGCAGCGGAGAGAGAGAGTCTTTATGGTCTTCGAGGAAGATGGCGATGGAGAAATCTTGATTTTCCAGCGACCGGAAAAGTAGACCTTTTTGGATGTAATTCATATTAAACAAAGGTAAATCCCAAGGGGAAAATAAATAGGTTTCTTGAGTTCTTCTGATATGATTTTTTGGTTTGATGAAACAATCAGAGATTATTTGAATAGTTGCAGACTTTATTGAAGGAAGATGAAACTCAGATCAAAATAGTTATTCAAAGGAGAGGTTTTCTGTATAACAAAGGAGCTGTATAAATAATATGACGTGTCAAAAATGTAATAACTATTTTTAAACAGGGACAAAACATGTTATTGAGTGATAACAACAGAGACCAAAAATGTGACTTATTCTATTAATTTTATATGTACTGAATATATTATTTACCACATATGTGCACCCTAACTTGTATTTTAGGGAATTTGTTGTAAAAACTCTAAGGCATTGTTTGGCAAAAATAAACTAGCTTATAAGCTAACTTATTTTCTGAATAATCGTTTGGATGCACATAAGCTAGCTTATAAGTTAGCTTATAAGCTAGCTTATTGATAAGCTACTTGGAGTAGCTTATGAGGAGCTTTTTGACACTTTTTCCAATTATACCCCTAACTAATATTATTTATTTATTTTCAACATGTCTTTTTTGGTCATTTCACATGCTCATAAGCTAGTTTTTGCCAAACATAACTTATTCATCAGCTAGCTTATCAGCTACCAGCTAGCTTATAAGTCATCAGCTACCTTATAAGTCATACGCTAGCTTATCAGTCATAAGCTAGCTTATCAGCTAGTTTGCCAAACATAGCCTAACTTGATTCCATTGGGACTAATAATGATTTGTTCTAGAAGCACAATCATTTATATTTGTATTTTATGAATGTTTTTTTTACTATTCTTTAAAGTTTAAACATTTGTGATTCTTTTTGGCTTCTTTGAAGTCTTAATTAAGAACATCTCCCACAACGTCGTAAAAATAAATAAAATCAATTTTTTGTTATTTAAACTACTCCAACAGCTTTTTTTTTATCTTATTATCTAAAATAGAGGTTAATGGAAAGATCTTCAAATATAGAGATTTTTCTAAAAGGGAAAATTGCACCTAAATAGAACAAACTTTGATTTTATTCCTGTTTTAGGGAATCAACTTTCAAAATCATCATTTAAGGGTTTGAAGTAAAGTTTATGTTTATTTTTAAGGGTCTCGTTGACCGGTTAAGTAGGTAAAGGTAACCGGTCACCTTAATCTGATGTGTCAAATCAAAAGTTAAGAAATATTAGGTGGAAATTTAGATGCCATATCATCTAACTAATGATTTAAAAAAGGAAAAAATAATTACCTCTCTCCTGAATTAACGCCAACCCCTTCGTCTTTCTCGCTTGTCCTTTCTTCTTCATCGCTCAAACCCACCCACCACCAGTCCTCCATTTTCCCCGGTCTCGAGTTCTCATCTGCAACGATGGTACAAAACAACAACAGTGTTCTTCACACTGATCCCACTTGCCATCAATATTTTGTTAGATTTGTTAATTTCTAACTCTTTCTTCTCCTTTATCTTCATATTCATCAGTATTGTTCATAATCAGACTCTCATATATTGGTTTTCAAATTTTTGGGTGATTTTGCTTTCCTTATACAACTTCTTGTGGATTGTCGTGGAGAATGAAATGGGTGACGAGAAAAAGGCGTCGGAGAAGAAGAGGGTGATGGAGTGGCTGTCGGAAAGGGACCGGAAGTTTTTATTTTTAACAAGGAACCTATGGTGCTGTGTCATCAATTTATAATTTTTTTTGTTAAAAGTAAATATGACTTGGAATCTTAGTTGGCAAATACCTAAGCCAGATCATCATTAACAGGTAAATAAGTTAACGAGACCCTTAAATAAACATAAACTTTGCCTCAGACTCTCAAATGATGATTTTAAAAGTTGGTTCCCTAAAATAGGAATCAAGACAAAGTTACTTCCATTTTGATGTACTTTTCTCTTTCTAAAACTCCAAAGAGAGGAGAGAGATTCTCTATCACTTTTTTATCCCATAATCTAAAATAGAGATTAATGAAAAATCTTCAAATATAGATAATTTTCTAAAACTTCAAAGAGAAGAGAGAGAAATGAGTTGTTTCATTCATTCAATCAATGAAAGTTAAATTAAAATCATTTTATATAGATATATATATTTTTTAGTATTGGGATCATAGAATTATAAAATATTTAAATAATATATTAAATGATGAAATCTCTAAAATAGAGAATCTATTGGAGTTGATTGCAATTTATTTTAGAGATTTTAACTTTTAATTCTCTATTTTAGATAAATTATAGAGAAGTTGTTGAAGATTCTCTAATGTATTTGTATATGTGTAATCATATATAATATCTTGTATTTTATATATGATAATGTTAAATTAGGTTCAATTAATATAAATTTTATATTCGTCAATAATTTTAAGCTTTTTTTTATTATAAAATTTGACGATTATACATTCAAGGATGATGCATGCACGATGCATAAATGTTTTGTGTTAATAAATACTGTATTTTAATGCATCTTTTCTATATAAAATGTTACTTACAAATTCATAGATGAACAACTAATAGAAACATATTTATGTAGGTTTGAGTAATTGTTAAAACCGTAATATTCGTAAATAAACTTTAAACTAGAGATGTACAATACTTAAGTTATCCAAATCTTAAGCATAAAAAGCCGAAAAAAGTTTAGAGTTGGGCCGGTCAGAGCATCTCCAACAGTTTTTCTATAATTTTTCTAAAATTAAGAATGAAAAGCTAAGGTTGCGTTTAGTTCGTGAAAAAAAATTTGTTTTCTAGAAAAAATTTCCAGAGAAAATGAAAATTTGGAAAACGCGTTTAGTTCGTTCAGTTTTCAAAAAATTTCCAAAAAAAATTTCATTTTCATTTTCTAAATTTATATTAGATTTAGAAAACAACTTTTTTGAGTTTTCAGAATTTTCATTTTCAAAATAATTTTCTACATGCACACACACTTACACTTTTACACGTGTGCACATACACACTTTCACACACACACACACACACATACACACACACACACACACTCTTTCACCTCAGACACATACACATACACAATTTCACACACACACACACTTTCACACACACACACACACACACACACACACACACATATATACACTTTCATACACAAACACACACTTTCACTTTCACAATCATACACAATTTCACACGCTTTCACGCACACACACACACTTACTTTCACACACACACACACATACACAGAGTTTCACACACACACATACACTTTCAAACACACACACTTTCACTTTCACACACATACACATACACGATTTCACACACACACTTTCACTTTCACACTCATACACAATTTCACACACTTTCATACACACATACACACACTCACTTTCACACACACACACACACACACACTCTTTCACACACACGCACACGCACACGCACACACACACACACACACACTTTCACACACACACACACACCCACACACTTTCACTTTCACACTCATACACACTTTCGCGCGCGCACACATACACACACTTTCACTTTCACACTTCCACACACACACTTTCACTTTCTCTCACACACACATACTCACTTTCACACACATACACTTTCTCTCACACACACACACACTTTTTCACACACTCACTTTCACACACACATACAAACACTTTCACACACATATACACACATATACACTTTTACACACACACACACTTTCACGCTCATACACAATTTCACACACTTTCGCGCTCACACACATACACACATTTTCACTTTCACACTTCCACAAACACACATTCACTTTTACACACATACACTTTCACACACACACACACACTTTCACTTTCACACACACTTTTTCACACACTCACTTTTACACACACACACACAATTTCACTTTCACACTCATACACAATTTCACATACTTTCGCGCGCGCACACACACACACATTTTCACTTTCACACTTCCACACACATACTTTCACTTTTACACACATACACTTTCACACACACACACACACACACAAGCACACACTTTCACACACACACACACACATACACACACACTCATTTTCACACACATACACTTTCACACACACACACACACACTTTCACTTTCACACTTTCACACACACACACACGCACACACTTTCACACACTTTCACACACACACACATTCACACACACATGCCAACCACATGTATGTGTGAATGTATGCGTGTAAAAGTGTATGTGTGTGTGTGAATGTGTGCGTGTAAAAGTATGTGTGTGTGTGTGTAAAAGTGAAAGTGTGCGTGTGTATGTATGTCTGTGTGAAAGTGAAATTGTGTGTGTGTGTCTATGTGAAAGTGACAGTGTGTGTGTGTGCGCGCGCGCGAAAGTTTGTGTGTGTATGTTGTATGAAAGTGAAAGCGTGTGTGTATGAATGTGTGTGTATATGTGAAAGTGAAAGAGTGTGTGTGTGTGTGTGTGAAAGTGTGTGTGCGAAAGTGTGTGTGTGTGTGTGTGTGTCTATGTGAAAGTGACAGTGTGTGTGTGTGTGCGCGCGCGAAAGTGTGTGTGTGTATGTCGTGTGAAAGTGAAAGCGTGTGTGTGTGAATGTGTGAGTATATGTGAAAGTGAAAGTGTGTGTGTGAAAGTGTGTGTGCGAAAGTGTGTGTGTGTGTGTGTGTGTGTGAATATGTGTATATATGTGTGAAAGTGAAAGTGTGTGTGTACGTGTGTTTGTTTGCGTGAAAGTGAAAGTCTGTGTGTGTGTGAAAGTGAAAGTGTGTGTATGTCTGTGTGAAAGTGAAAGTGTGTGTGTGTGTGTGAACCTGTGTTTATGTATGTGAAAGTGTGTGTGTGTGTGTGTCTGTGAAAATGTGTGTGTGTGAATGTATGTGAAAGTGTGTGTGTGTGTGTGTGTGTGCGCGCGTATATGTGAAAGTGTGTGTGTGCGTGTCTATGAAAGTGTGTGTGTGTGTGTGTGTGCGTGTATGTGAAAGTGTGTGTGTGTGTGTATGTGAAAGTGTGTGTGTGTCTGTGTGAAAGTGAGTGTGCTTGTGTGTGCGCAAAAGTGTGTGTATACACACTTTCTAATTTGAAAAAAAAATGGAAAATGGAAAATGAAAACTGGTAGAAAATGCACAACTAAACGCGTTTTCTAAAAATCTGAAAATGAAAAATGAAAAATGAAAACTCCACCATTTCAGCTAAACGCGTTTTGAAAAATTTTCATAGAAAACTGAGAATAAAAACTCAACTCCATTTTCTGAAAACGTTTTCTTGGAAAATGAAAACTGTTTTCGCTAACTAAACGCACCCTAAAATTTCTAAAAACATTTTCTTTCAACTCCAACAGTTTTTCTATTTTAGAGAATTTATCATTACTTATATTATTAAAATATTCAACACATTTAATAAAATATTATTTATTTCTCCTACACGTTTAATTTCAATAATTTTGATTGGTTAAATATATTAAAAAATGTTTTCTCCCTCCTAGTTTAGGGATTTTAGAGATTTCTCTATATTTAGAGATTTCTCCCAAAATCTCTAAAATAGCAAAGCATATAGCAATGCTGTTGGGGTAATTTAGAGAAAAAATCCTTATTTTTTTCTATTATAGCAAAGCTGTTGAAGATGCTCTCACAGACTTTAGATAGGATTTTTGAAGAAAAATAACATGATCTTTAGGCCCGAGCTAAAATAAACTTCAGGCCTTTTCGAGTCAAACATGAACCAACTTTCACATCTTTTTTGTCTCTACTTCAAACAAACTGAAAGAAAATAATCGAACGTAAATGAATTTTGGGTAGGAGATGTTTTACTTTATTGTACGGTATAAACATGTACACAATTGGTTGACTTGAAAATTCGAATATCGTTGCTTTCATTTATTGACAAAATGTATAGTCATTGTAATAGTTTACAATATTATATTTAATTGTTTCTTATAGTGTTGTGCTATATTATATATCAATGATGTGTAAAGTACTTTTCATTTATTTATTATTTATTATCTACATATACCATAATATTTTTAACTACTGGGTTTTTGATGCAGTTTAGATTTAAACCGTATTGCATATGCAGTTTGAAAATTTTATAAATCATGAACCGTACCGGATGTCTCAAGCCTATATCAATAATGTATTTTGAAATTATTTTTTTCTTATAATATTGTACTATAAAGGATCTATCCATTATAACAATAGATAATATGTTAAAACATTGATGACAATTTTAATTAGTCGAACATGTCGGAATGTGTTGGCTTTTGGAGGCCGTTTACTAAATCTTACTAGGGTAAGTGTTTATCGTCAAAATTTAACACTATCACTTACTTTTCGGGTAAGATTTTAGTTTTTCAAAACGGCATTGTATGCAACAATTTACCAGGTAAATGTTTACCGTGGTAAAAGCCGTCGCCTTCACTTACCGGATAAGACTTTTGATCCTTGTTTTCGTTGTTTTCGCTCTTACTGGGTAAGATTTTTTATACTTATCATACTACTCCGATAAGATATGACTTAGTAATCACTTATCCGGATACGCGTTTGGTATACGACCCTTAATCATTTTACCTTGCCACTAACTTTAGAAAATTGGGGTTGTTGTGGGCCTTTACTCACGGATTTAGCCGGAAGGAGAAGAGGATGATTATTTTGGAAAAAGAAAATGTATTTTATAGTTATTTGAGTAAATTACATTCCCGGTCCATATGGTTTGCTGATATTTTGGATATAATCCCTAAAACGCGTTTATTACATTAGGCGTCCCTGTGGCATACAAAAGTGCAGGCAGAAGATCCCTCGTGCTAACGGAATAAAATAGAATCCGTCAACCCTGTTAAGTTAGGCGGTACTTTCGTCTTTTCATCATCTCCTTTTGTCTTTATCCTATTAATAAATAAAATATATAATAACTTTTTATTATTACTTTTATTTGTGAACCCCCCGTTTCCACCACCCTTACCCCCAATCCACCTGCACCGCATCTCATACAACCATACCCATCTTCTTTTTCCCCGATTAAGAGAAATTGTCGGCACAACATTGGACACAATTACCCCAAACCTACGGACCTTCCCTGTATCACCTACATTACATACAAACTCGCACAAATTAACCCACGCCCCCACCCCCACCGAGACCCATCCAACCGGCGACCTCCCTCACCGTTCTCTCTCCGGTGAAATCCACAAGAAGTTGTACAACACCTGCAACTTTTTTCTACTCTTCTTTTATCTCTCCCACTCTGCCTTTGCTTTTATGTGTTAACAGTGAGATTGGAAAAAACACATATACGTGACACGACACAACCAACGAGACCCATCATTGTAAAACTCACCATTCTTGTGTGTACGCGAGATCTTACAAGGAGGGGGGAAGATGACCGGGTCTGTGTGAAGAGCACAATGATGGAGAGAGTGGGGTGGGCGAAGTTGGTTACCTGGTGGAGTGTTTATAGAGAGTCAACGGAGATGGAGGGATGCAGTAGGTACGTCTCTTTGTGTGCAAGAAAGTCAATGGATCAAGCTAGATGGGTTGGGTAAAGAAGAGGATGAAGGGGTAGTTGTGGAAAAATGGTTACCGGTGACGGAGGGTATGAGTTGTCGGGGTTGAGGGGAGGTGATTCATCGAAGAAAGTAGAATGGTGAAGGTGATGGCTTAGAGACGTGTCTCCGACGGGAACAAGGAGACGAAGAGACTGCTTTGTGTTGTGTGTGTGTGTGTATATGTAAAATATAATATTATACTATAATAAAACAAAATAGAAAAAGACAAAAATACCCTTTGAGTTACCTAGGCTAACAAATTTCGTTAGATGAAGGGACTTGAAGCGTGCGCTTTTACATACCATGGGGACGTTCAGTGTAATAAACGCGTTTTAAGACCATATCCAAAATACCAACAAAGCATAGTAACTGGAAATGTAATTTACTCTAGTTATTTTGTAATTTCTTTTCCAAAAACTCATTTTAGTCAATTACCCGTAGATATAGACAAGGATTAACCCTCTCTGTCTCTTTATACACGTGCATTTTTTTCTCTTTCTTCGAATCTGTGGTTAAGACTTCAAGATTAAACATATGGACCGATTCTTTTTCATTTATTCCTAATAAAATATATATAAATAACCAAATGTAATTTTTTT
Organism: Silybum marianum; assembly: GCA_036898165.1. Taxonomy (NCBI): domain Eukaryota; kingdom Viridiplantae; phylum Streptophyta; class Magnoliopsida; order Asterales; family Asteraceae; genus Silybum; species Silybum marianum. The sequence goes on from CM072535.1 coordinate 30,953,797, forward strand.
ATTGTATTTTTTTATTTCACGCGTTTTATTTATAGTCACTTATATTTTTATAATTTTTAATTGTTGTCCATTATTATAAAAAGTATTTTTAATAATTATAATTTTTATTATTGTAGTTTTTATTAAACGTAATAAATAATCTTTACCTATTATAAATTTTTATTATTGTCTTTAAATTATAACAAGTCATTTAACTATTATAATTTTTGTTATTTTATTTTTTTATTATATAAACTGTGGACCGGTTCTTGATTGAGATTGAAATGTTTATAAAATGTGTAGAAACTAATTTAAGAAAGAAAGCTTATGAGTAAATTAATGAACCTCTAAAGGTGTCCATGATTGCAATTGCTTTTATATATTAATGACATTCTTATTTATTGCTAAAGACACCATGCTCATGACTTGTAAATATTCTAATCATTATAAATTGTAGTTATTATATTTTAATTTACTAAAACATAATAATTATATATTAAAAAACTATAATATTTACATTAACAAAAATTATCAACATCTTAAAATAAATATATTTTTTTATTCAAATAATTAGTTAAATTAATACATTACCTTGTCAACAAATCATATTCTTTTTATAAATTATAAATCAGGCAACAATATATTATATCTTAAATTTCTATATTTACACGTTTACAGTATTATGTATTTTGTAAGTTATTATTTTATAATTTATGTTTTTCAAATAAAATGTCGACATTAATTGATATTCTTTTACCATATTTTATGCTATATTATAAAACATTTAGGCTATAACTCTTAATTTCAAAATACAATTATTAGAACATTATAAATGAATAAAATACAAAAAATTATTTGGAAAACAATTTAAAGCAAAAGTTTGTTAATAATTGCTATGCGATCATATTACTCTTTCCATTGTACCGTGTCAACTTTTTGAAAACCCATACATATTTATTGCACTTTTTTGATAAAAAAAAACCTAAATTATTTACATATGTTAAAAAAAATTAATTTGATATATATATATATTGTGTATATACGTAAGCATATTTTTTAATCCAGTTTTCGAAATAACAATTGTTTGATTATTTATAATCGTAATGCAATGTTATTTCACTTAATTGAATTTAGGGTGCATTTAAGAAAACCCTTAAATGGGGTGGGGGTGGGGTGTATTTATGCAAACTAGGGTGCATTTAAGAAAACCCTCCCAAAAAAAGAAACAATTTCTCTCTCTCTCTCTCTCTCTATACTGTTTTGATCTCTAGATTTATCTGTTCATCGTCCTCGACGCATATCTCCGTTAACAGATCTCCGACGATACTATCCTTTTTTTTCCCATTTTTGGGAAAATCCCTAAAAGGTTTGAATTTCAGAGTGTGGTTGAGTTGTTAGGGTTTGATTCGATTAATTTAATTATCAGATAAAGAGAAAAAAAAGAGAAAAAATGGCGCAGATTCAGGTTCAGCCTCCTACGGTATCTGGACCGAATGGTGTGGCGGCCACAGGTAATGCTAGTGGTGTTGCTGCTACGGCTGTTGTTGGTGCCGCAGCGGCAGCGGCAGCGGTGGTGGCGGGTGGTAATCAGTCGTTCGTGACGACGTCGCTTTACGTTGGGGATCTTGAGCTTAATGTTACTGATTCACAGCTGTACGATCTGTTTAACCAAGTTGGACAGGTTGTGTCTGTTAGGGTTTGTAGGGATTTGAGCACTCGACGATCCCTTGGTTATGGTTATGTTAACTACAGCAACCCAAATGATGGTCAGTCTGTAACTACATTTGTGAATTTCCACTTTTTACTGTTTAGAATGGTGCATTTATGAATTTCTTTTTTTTTCTGTTCAGATTGGTACATTTTGTTTGTATTGTTATGGATAACTCTAATTTTTATGTATTCGTTGTTTTTATTTATATTCAATTCACAAAATTGGGTAAACCATTATCTTTATCCTAGGTGTAAGAAACGTGGAATTTGTTGATTACTACCGGTAAACAATGGGGTATTTTCCTCTCCTCTCCTAGGTAGAGCACACGCCTGCTTCAATTCCTGAAACCATTCTTGGGTGGTAGGTACAAGATGTACTTGGATCATTTGGCTTGGTTACTGGTCTAGTGTTTATTGTTTGAGTGGAGCTTAATTGTTGAAACTAGACGATATCTCTATATTTTTCGTTTTGGTTATGGGATATTTTGAAGTGTATATACAATTGATATATGTGAGTTTAGTGGAAATTTCAACTTTTCCACTCTGGTTTGAAACTGCTACAAAAATTGTTTGGAATTGTTTAGCCTAAATGGGCTTGAATCCCAAAAATAGTTGCTCCCTTAAATGGCATGCTACATTCCAATAGATATAAGGTGCTCTTATTTATGAAGAGGTTGTATGTCACTATCAAATGTACACTTAATGTATATCATCTGTAGTTGGTATTGATATGTAAATATGATTGCTTGTCCATGAACTCTGTTTTCCTAGGAATGTTTCGTGTGTGCCCTCAAAGGGAAAATGAATTCAAATACTAGTTGGGAAGTAAAGCTATTGTTTTTTTGACGAATTAAAAGCGTTCATTAGATCATGCCTATCGCCTCATATATTAGTTTACCCTAAACCTTTCCTAGAATAATGTATGATATATTTGTCTTCTTGGTGCATATTTTATTGTTCATTTCACTTCCTTTTTATTGTTGGGTTTTCTGTCGACAACCTTAGTATGTATCTAAGCTCCTTATATCTTTTTAGTAAAGGGAATTTTGAGGTTCTTATATTTTCTTCCATAACATCATCCGAGTGTTGGTATTATTTCAACTATTGCATCTTTTTGTTCTGGACCAATTTTGTAGTACATGATCGTGTTCTTGGCTATTGATGTTGTACTTCAACTTCCTATTGCAGCTGCAAGGGCCATTGATGTGCTGAACTTTACTGCTGTAAATGGAAAGGCAATTCGCATAATGTATTCCCACAGGGACCCAAGCATTCGTAAAAGTGGAACTGCAAATATATTCATTAAGGTATATTAATAATTGTTTGCTTTATGCTCTATTACTGTATTTATTAGGGCCTTCATACATGCAACAAAGTAGCCTGAAATCGATTGCGATGCTGTTAAATCTTTTTGACTAATTCTGTTGTGTTTCATGGTGTTCTGGGTTGTTGGTGTCTTGATTTCATTGATCCAATTATACCACAACATAATTAAAGTGTCCACAAATAAGATTTTTTCATTCTATCTCTTTTATGCTTGCAGTAAATGTGTTCTAATGTTGTCCATTAATTATATTCTAGAAATCAATTAAGTAGGTTCTCCTGTTGTTGTTTAGCTGTCGGCTTTGACTTAAATCTAGGCCAACTATATTTATAGCAGTTTTTTTAATATCTGGGTTGGATTAGACTTTCATGGTTTCTGTTTGGTAACAGATACATTCAAAATGCCATTATCTTTGTTGGTTAAACCAAAAATAGCATCGTGGAGAGAAGTGACGGGTCACGGTCTTCTCAACTAACCTTTGACACTTCCTCTTTGTCGTTGATTAATTCTTAATTACTATATTTCCAAATTTGTATGTGCCCTCTCTATGCATATTGTTTTTTCTGATATTGTTGTTTTTATGGTTTCGTTTCATATGTCTAGATTCTAGGAAGTCTTTTTATTATCTTTTGCAATCGTCGTTTTTCTTCAAGGGAAGGAGGCAAGCTGGAATTGTGCTTGAGCCCTACCTGATTTTAGCCCTACCTGATGACTTAGCTTGTGTGAAAATGGAACACATGACATGTTAAAAGTGACGTGAATTATAAGGTGGGTTGGCCATTTGTTTTGTCTATGTATGTGATATGTGTCGGATTTCATTAAGCTCAACACAATGTGCATTTATCCATATTATTCATCTTTTTAGGCTGACACATGATTTTCATGGTGTTTGATTAAAAGTTATATCATGCGGAAGTGTTAAATGGATTTCACCCCCCCCCCCCCCAATTCTTTTTAAGATAAATAATCTTCCAATACTACATGTCCAAACAAAGTGTAGAGCATGGACTGTGAATAATGTGATTTGTTTTTTTTTGTCTTTCAGGGATTAAAGTCGATAACGTTTAATCTTTTATTTGAGATTCCTGTTATATGTGTATTTTGTTTTTATATTTGAGTTTATCGTAATTGTCTTTATCCTTTACTTCTTTGTGTGCAGAACTTGGATAAGTCAATAGACAACAAAGCCTTGCATGACACATTTTCTAGCTTTGGTAATATTCTCTCTTGCAAGATAGCGACTGATGCTACAGGTCAGTCAAAGGGCTATGGGTTTGTGCAGTTTGACACTGAAGAAGCTGCTCAAACTGCAATTGATAAACTAAATGGTATGTTGATGAATGACAAACAAGTCTATGTTGGTCATTTTCTTCGTAAACAAGAACGAGACTCCTCATTGAGCAGGACAAAGTTCAATAACGTATATGTGAAAAACCTCTCTGAGTCCACTACTGATGACGATCTGAAAAAGACATTTGGTGAATATGGAACAATAACAAGTGTTGTTGTCATGAGAGATGGAGATGGGAAATCCAAGTGCTTTGGATTCGTCAATTTTGAGAATGCAGATGATGCGGCTAATGCTGTTGAGGCTTTAAATGGAAAGAAATTTGATGAGAAGGAGTGGTATGTTGGGAAGGCTCAGAAGAAATCAGAAAGAGAGCTTGAACTGAAGAGTCGTTTTGAGCAGACTGCAAAGGAAGCAGTTGACAAGTTTCAAGGTGTTAACTTGTATGTCAAGAACTTGGATGACACTATCGATGATGATAAGCTTAAGGAACTTTTCTCTGAGTATGGTACAATCACTTCATGCAAGGTTTGCTTCCATCTGAGTTGTTGTTAAAGCTATTGCATTGGAATGGCAACAAACATTTTTGGCATGCAATTAGGAATTTCTTGGTTCCTGAGTTGAAGTTCTTTGTAGGAATCATTGATATTGGTTCCTGAGTTGAAGTTCTTTGTAGGAATCATTGATAGCTTAATTCTTGTTTTAAAATAAAAATGTTATACCAAACTTAATGGATGTATTAAAAAAAAAGTTGCAACAAAATGTTATATGTATTTACTTAGATTTTTCATCTCCTATTTTCATCTCGTTTTTTTGTATTGATTTGGTTTCTTTACGTGCTATGATCTAACTTTAGATTTATGCTAATAGGTTATGCGTGATCCTAGCGGAATCAGTAGAGGTTCTGGATTTGTTGCCTTTTCGTCTTCGGAAGAGGCTTCTCGAGCTGTAAGATACGCAGTTGACTATATTAATAATTATCTACCATAGAACTAACATACTTTGTTTTTTTTTCACATTTATAGCTTTCTGAGATGAATGGAAAAATGATTGTTAGCAAACCTCTTTATGTTGCACTTGCACAACGAAAGGAAGAGAGAAGGGCTAGGTTGCAGGTAAAATATTTGCAAATGTCTCACCTTGCTCTATTTAGAACAAAACAGAATTGTGCTTATGTTTGCATTTGTTTCTTAAAGTAGCAATGCCTAGTTTTCTACTGTATAAATCCAAATAAAATAATTTTCATCAACTCCATTGGTGGTAGTCAACTGTCATGATGGGCCATTCTCTTGATAACCGAAAAAATAAATGCATGCATATATTCTTACGATTTTGTATTTCTGAAAGCTATCAATTATATAATGTGAGACATGCTTATATTGAAGAATTTTGTGATTCACTTTTCACCTTGGAGTGTTTGAGAGGATATAACCACTTAGGCACCGTCTTCACTTAAGGCTAGCAAGAGTGGGTGACCGTGTTTGTCATTCAGACAACTGTCTATCTGTAGGTGTTGTATATTATATATGTTTGTATGAAGTGAACATCCATAGTTGACCCTTTTTTGTGAAGGGTTGACAACTTCTGATGTTCAATTATGTAACCTCTGGCGTTATTGGGTTACTAATTATTATGTTAATTTGTCTTAGACAAGTTATATATGTTTAATATCAGTTGCAGTTTAAATACTTGATACTTTTTTTACCTTCAGGCACAGTTTTCACAAATGAGGCCAGTTGCAATGGCGCCATCGATAATGGCTCCTCGTATGCCCATGTATCCTCCTGGTGCTCCAGGTATGGGGCAACAACTATTCTATGGGCAAGCTCCTCCTGCTATGATTCCTCCCCAGGTAATTTATACCAACGCCCTATTTATGTCCTTTTCTACTATTTGTTCATATTTTTCTTCTTTACCTTTCTTTTATTTCCATCTAACTTTACATGCACTATATCTCTCTTTATTTTCTTGATCATTTGTGCCAGAAATGCCAGGAATTTTCATATGTGTATTGTTTTTTCTATTTACAAGTTTTACGTGCTAGAGGCATCCTTTCTGAAATGAGTTCCTTTTCATGCATCAAGCATGGAAATGAGTTTTTTATTGGTTGTTCATTGTTAGAAGGTTGTTACTATCCTGCATTTGGTTTTAAGGCTTTAGTAATATGATCATTAAAGCTACCTCTTTTTGAATATATTGATACATGCGCGTAGTAAAGTTTTTTGTATTGATGTTTCGTTTGTTTATTAGCCGAAATAGAATTCAAGATTTCTGATTTTGCATATTATTTTGGGTTGGTTTTAGGCTGGATTTGGTTACCAGCAGCAGCTTGTCCCCGGAATGAGGCCAGGTGGGGGACCAATGCCAAACTTCTTCGTACCGGTTGTCCAACAAGGTCAGCAGGGGCAACGTCTTGGTGGTGGGAGGCGTGGAACAGGTCCAGTTCAACAAAACCAACAGCCAGTTCCAATGATGCAACAACAGGTATGTCCCAATTCTTTTACACTCTAGAGATATTTGTTTAATGTCGCTATTTTTAGATGTGAGGATTGTATATGACGTAATTTGTGTGTTGTTCAGATGGTTCCAAGAGGAGGAAGAATGTACCGTTATCCTGGTAGGAATGTGGGAGACGGAAGTATGGGAGGTGGTGGTGGAATGCTACCAGTTCCTTACGACATGGGTGGCGGCATGCTTCCAAGAGGAGATGCTTCTGGTATGCAACAGCCAATGCCTATCACAGCATTGGCTTCTGCACTTGCTAATGCAGCTCCAGATCAGCAAAGGACGGTAAAAACCACATACCAGATGGATTCTTTTTTTCTTATATATATATATATATATATATATATATTTCGTTACCATTGGGTATTTTGAGGTAATTAAGTTTTGTTTTGTTTCAGATGTTGGGTGAGAACTTGTACCCTCTAGTGGATCAGCTGGAGCATGAGCATGCAGCTAAGGTGACGGGAATGCTTCTAGAGATGGACCAAACAGAGGTGTTGCACTTGCTGGAGTCACCAGATGCTTTGAAGGCTAAAGTTGCAGAGGCAATGGAGGTGTTGAGGAATGTGCAACAAGCAGCGACTGCTAACACTCCTGCTGCACAACTTGCTTCGCTCTCTCTTAACGAGAATCTTGTTTCTTGAGCGATTAGAAGAGTTTATTTTTTTCGTTTTGATTGAGAATAGGAAGGAAGGAAAATGTGATTTTGGGAAAACATCATGAGGATGCTTTGGTATTGCTTTTGATGTATGGTTTTGTTTAATTTCAACTACTGCTAGCTGGTTGGCTGAACTTTGTTTTTCTTCGTGTCTTTATTTATAAATCTGTTACAAAGCAGATAATAACATTTGCTTGTGTTTGTTGTTACATTTGCTTACATATATGTAACGTATCGAAGTTGTAGGATAGGTAATTGAACAGTTTTGGGAGGTGAGCATTGACGGTAAGATTCTTGTACGGTAAAATTGTTGGTAAACACTATCATCTCTTACGGTGTGTTTGTATGGTGGATAGGATGGGGCAGGAAAAAATTCACTTCTCTCATGTTTCGTGTGACCATATGTGGAACAAAGTAGAACTAACTTGGACAAATTTAGAACACGTGTGTTCCCTCTTCCCCTGGAACTAAGTGGAACAATACATCACATACCATTCTACCCTCACCCTACACACGTCGTTCGTTCCTCTCACCCAAATTGCTACAATCGCCTTCTGAAAGCGGTGCATCTGGAATTGATTTGGTAACGAGAAACTATGGAATCAATCTGGTAAATAGGCTCTCATAGAAAGCTCTTCTCTCTATAAACCCATCGGTCTGTTTCTTCACCATTCTTCACACCTCTTCTTCGACGTTGCCTCAATCCCCAATCAAGTAACACCATTTTTCATGACTCTTCTTTCATGATGCTGCTTCACCATTTTGCTACAGATTCGTTTATCTGATTTTGCTACTGATTTCTTTCACGATTCTTCTCCATTATATGATTTTGGTTACTGATTTTGCTACTGATTATTTATCTGATTTTGCTACCGTTATGGATACTGATATTTCTTTTAAAAACTTGAGATTTCGTTCCTGTTTTGCTTATCTATGTTTGCCATTGTTTTAGTTATTGATTCCATGATGAAAGCATGAGATTTTGTTCTTGTTTTGCTACTGTTGTGGTTATTATTTTTTCTTTAAAAACTTGAGATTTCGGTCCTGTTTTGCTATTCTGCGTTTACCATTGTTTTGGTTACTGATTCAACTTGAGATTTTGCTACTGTTTTGGTATGAGTTTGCTACGGTTTTGAAGATTGTTTTGTCTTTAAAAGCTCAAGATTTGGGTTATGTTTTGCTACTGTTTTGGTGTTCTTGTTTATCTATACTTGGTGATTTCATAGCATTTTGTTTGCATGACACATGATTGATAGCTTTTTGTTTACATGATTGTTGCAAACTTAGTTTAACCTTAGAATCAGGGGCAAAGCTAGGATTTTATGAAAATGGCAAAAACTACAATGCTATATTGATAAGATACCGACCTTTACAACATACAACTTAACCAAATGAAGATGATGATTTGACAGAAACATGCACTAAATAGTAAATACTTTTCGAGTGATCTCCTTAAATATTTGTGGGTTCCTTAATTTTATTTCTTCCGCACAAAGAAAATAAGGTAATTGGGTGGGGTATATGCTATGTGTATGTTTGTTCGAACTTCTTCTAGATTCGTTAATCCAACTAGTAGAGGATTGAGATTGTTTAAGCAATTCACAAAAATGGATTATGAAGATTTGAGGAAGAAATCTGGGCTAAACTAATAAGCTAACATGTCTATTAGGTTATTTAAATAAACATCTCATTTTTTTAAGACGGAAATTTTAAATGAAGCAAACATTTGAATATATAAAATTGTAATATATGAACCAGAGACTTGGACGTCTTAGGTTATTCGAATAATCATCTGTTTTTTATGATGAAAAATTTAGATGAAATAAAACCTGAATATACAAAATGAATTAAATTATAATATTTAGTTTAAGAAAATTTAGGGTTATTTTTAAAATTAACCAAAATATAAGGACTTTAATGTGATAATCATTACCTGTTGTTTTTCCTTTGTGTTCCATCTCACCGCCTCGGTGTATATAAACATTAGTTTTCTCCTTTGACTCTTGAGAGCCTTAAGAGTCAATACTAGAGTATACACAAGGGCTTATTAATACATCATTTTTGTTTTTGACAATTTCAGGGGGAGCAGCTGCTCCCTCTCGCTATATGGTAGCTCTGCCCTGCTTAGAATCATATGCATTTAGATTAATTAGTTGGTAAAAAACACTAAACAACTTATTATGGTAAATTGGTCATTTAACTAGTCCTGTCAAGTTTTGTCATGTCTTATCAAACGCCGGATAACAGTCATGTCCTGTCGGCGTACCAAACGCACCCTTAAAGGATAAGATTCTTGTACGGTAAAATTGTTGGTATACACTATCATCTCTTAAAGGATAAAAACGTGGTCTCATAGATCTCACAAAAACAGTTTGAGTCTGACATGATCCCAATTCTCGATATATATATATATATATATAAAGAGAGGGGGGGGGAGAAGTTCAAATGCGAACTCAAATTTGGTTGTGAACGTAAGGACAAATGAGAGTGCGAACGTGTCTGTATGTAAATTATTCAGACTGAATAATCAAAGAAATATTCAGACTGAATATAGTATTTATTCAGTCTGAATAATGATTATCCGGACTGAATATGCATTATTCAGACTGAATAAATATTTTTATTCGATCTGAATATTTCTTTGTATTCAGTTTGAATATGACACGTGTCACGCTCTCATTTGTCCTTACGTTCACAACCAAATTTGAGTTCTCATTTAAACCCGCTCCTATATATATATATATATATAGGAGAATACTAACCAAACAATTTGTACAAACCGTACAAACTCCATGGTTTCATTATTTTTTTAAATAATTTTTTTTCATGAAAGTACTTAATAAGATGAAATTGATTCATGTAATTCTTTTCTTCAAGAAATTATTTCATATATTTTTGTTTCTATATGAAAATGAAATTGTTTCATTTATTTCTCATTTTGATGAAATTTGTTTCATATATTCTTGATTATGCAACCTTTATGTGTTCTTGATGAAATTTTTTCACATATTATTGACTGATCAACCCTCATAATTAAGAAAAAGTAAAAAATAAATGATTGATTGAATGAAGTTTGTACGGTTTGTACAAATTGTTTGGCTTGTATTTGAAATCTACATTATGTATATATATATACACACACACATATATATACATATATATATAGAGAGAGAATGATATCTATTTAAGAAAATTAGAAAATGGTCGAATCAAATGTGATTTCACACTAACATCACGGACAAAATCACATGTGATTTACGCGACCTTGACACGCGACCATAGGGTTGCCTGCACACTTTTATGGTCATTAATATAAAATCACATGTATGTAATTTTACCATTATCGTATTTTCTTAAATATGTATCATTCTCGTATGACCTGCTTATATATACATATATATATAGGGGCATAATCAAATGAGAACTATGTAAATGTTGATAACCATGAGATCCATTTCTAACCAATCATTTTAATAATTAATAACATTTACTCAGATAACACAAAGGGGTAAAATGGTAATCTTGGCAAATTGATAAAACCCTATGTGCCTCCTCAAGCTCATTCATATCTCAATTCATATATACAGCCTCCATCCTCCGGCCAGCGACTTCCGACCAGCGACCTCCGACAGCCACCGACTTTCACCTACGCCGGAAGATTCTTCATCGGCTTTAACGGAGGCATGTTCATGTCTCTCTCTCATCATCATCTCCGGACCAACACTCCGCCTCCAACCTCCACCATATTACCACTACCACCGTCGATCCAACTCTGCTGAACAACTACCACCACCATCGAACGAACACTCCGTCCCCAATCTCCATCGCATCAGTTTTAAAGCCATTACATAGTTTCCTTTTGACAATGAAGATAACCTATATTGTAGGTTGAAACCAATTCCATCTGCACATATATGGTTTCGATTTGACTAGGAAAATAATCCAGATCGGTTTTCGTTTCTGGTTTCAGGTCTCGTTGAAGATGGAACCCATAACTCATCAGAGATGTAACGCTGATGATGTAACCCAGATCTCGTTGGTGTACTACGACCCCGACCTCGTCGGTGCACTAGAAACCAGATCTCGAAGAAACCCAAATTGCAACTCCGGTGCTGACCTTCGCTTTCTCCGGTGCCGATGATCCAGTGGGTATCACAGTGTATCACACTGGGTATCACAATGGTATGACGGTATCATATGTGAGTCTTAATCAGAATTTGTTGTATCAGTGTATCAGATACACAGTTGGTATCACATCGAGGGTCATTTATAGGCATCTTTTTTTTGCAATATCAACTTTTTAGGTATCTCGGTCTGTATCACAGTGGTATTACAGCGTATCGTGTATATATTTTGGGTATCACACGAGGATCATTTGTACGTAGCTTTTTTTTTATAAAAATGGGATCACATTTTTTTATAACAATGGTATCACATTTTTTATAAAAATGGTATCACATTGTGTATTCTGTCTTTATTTTGAGTTCACCGGAATTAGGTTCATCGGAAGTCAAAAGTCGGAAGTCAGAGAGAGGAGAAAAGAGAAAGTAATTTTTTAAAATACCTAATATGCCCTTTAACTGAAAATTTAATTCAAAATTACCAAAATTGTTAATTTCCTAATTTATCCTTGATATGTGGTTGAGAATGGATCTCATGGTTATCATGATTAACATATATCTCTCTTGAAGAGCCCCCTATATATAGAGAGAGAAAGAGAGAGGAAGATTCAAACGAGAACTTTGCATTTTTAAAGGAACAAAGAGACACTTGTGGATCAGATATAATGCGGGTCCCACATAATATTAAATCATTTATGATTTAATTAAATCATAAATGATTTAATATTATGTAAGACTCACATCATATGTGGTCCACAATTTGTTCCTTTACGGAGGGATGGTTCTCATTTGATCCCTTCCCTATATATATGTATATATATATATATATATAGAGAGAGAGAGAGAGAGAGCTTGGTTCTTTTGTTAACCAATTTGTTTGTATTAACTATGTTAACCTAATTGACCAATATGATTCTTTATTTGGTATAGGTTTCATTAAGATATTATTGAAGGGAGGAGAAAAAATAATGTGTATAAGGGTGTAAGTTATATTTCTAGTATTTAATCAGATGATGTAATATATATTATTTTCTTGATTTTAGGAATCATGATCAAGTCAATAATGATTAAATCAAATTATACTTGGTAAATAGTTAATCAAGGTGAACAAAGTACATTTTAATTTTTTTTTCTTGTGTATGATTTTTTCACAAGTGTTCACATATGAATAAGGTGAACATCTTTACCAATACGAATACCAAAACAATATGAACAATTTCATGTTCGCTTACGAACAAAATGAACATAACACAACATGAACATCCTTATCAATACGAACACCGAAATATTATGAACAATACCAAAAAGTACGGGATGAATATTTTAGACATTAAATCATTTATGAAGTTGGTTATTGTTCGGAGTAATTACTGGACGCTAATTAATGAGGAGAATTTTTTTTGATTTTTTCCATTAATACCTTTGTTCATTTATACTATTAGTTATAACGTAAATGTCATGATAAATAAATTTCATTGATTTTCAAGATGAATAGTGTGATTGGTTTACAAAGTTAACACCGTATATTAGATTAACAAAAGAACTTCTCCCTATACATTACAGGAAAATTGACCCAAATGACCAAAGTAGACAATCAAATTGGTTCCCTAGTCATTCATCTCTCTGATTTACCCAAATGTTACCACGTCCGCAACTTGCAGACCTATCTAAAAGACAAAAAAAAATTATCAGATTCAATCCAGATCTGCAATATCGACGGCCAGGTCTGCAATAGCAATCGCGAATTAAGTCTGCAATAACGCGCTCAGATCCACAATTGCAACGATTCCACTTGCTATATTGATTGAATTTAGTATTTATGTCTTTTAGCTAGGTCCGTAAGTTGCAGAGATGAGACTCGTAAATGTGACATTTGGTTAAGTCAAAAAGATGAAAGGCTATGAAACATTTTGAGTGTGTACTTTAAGTGAATTTTCATATATTATAAGGTATAATACTATAATAGGTATAAAAGTTACACGACAATAAGAGGAGAAGTACGTAATTGAATTGGTCATCATCGACTTGTTTAATAGAAATGATGGAGTACAAGTAATAGACACTTGACTTGATCTGTCTTTTTATTTTTATTTTTCTATTTAAATTTTTTCTTTAATTTTCTTATGATTTTAATTTAATTTAAGAGTAAACTACATACTTGGTCCTTATGGTTCATTGATTTTAACACTCTGGGTCCCTAAAGTGAAATATCTATGGCTTGCATCCTCATGGTTTCCATTTTATAACGTGTTGGGTCCCTAAAACTAACTCCGTTAGTTTTTGGCCGTTAAAACCCACATGTGCAAGGCACATGATGGGTATTATTGTCATTTCAGGTTTAGTATTAATTTAATAAAAATTAAATAAATTCAAAAATTAAATCAAACATCACTTCTCTTGAAACCCTCCCCTAACCTCCACCCCCATTAATTTTTCCTAGAAACTCTCAAATCACCATTACTTTTCTTGAAATCCTCTCCACTCCTTGAGATTTCTTTCTCTCCTTTCAACTCCCTCAAAAAAGAATTTCTTCAAACTATAGTTCAGATCTTGAAAAGGTGGTGGTATTTGGTGGTGGCAGTGGTGGTGGGATCTGGTGGCGACGGTGGTGGCGGCGGGATCTGGTGGCGACGGCGGTAGGATCTGGTGGCGAGGGTGGTGGCGGTGGGATCTGGTGGCGGCAGCGGTGGGGGGGGGGGGGGGGGGATCTGGTGGCGACGGTGGTGGCGGTGGGATCTGACGGCGGCGGTGGTGGTGGGATCTGGTGGCGACGGTGGTGGCGGTGGGATCTGACGGCGGCGGTGGTGGGATCTGGTGGTGGCGGTGGTGGCGGTGGGATCTGACGGCGGCGGTGGTGGTGGGATCTGGTGGCGACGGTGGTGGCGGTGGGATCTGACGGCGGCGGTGGTGGGATCTGGTGGTGGCGGTGGTGGCGGTGGGATCTGGTGGCGGCGGTGGTGGTGGTGGTGGGTGAATCATCTTCATCTTTAAAACCTCTCCCCTTCCTTCTTCTAAAATCTTTCTGGGTTAATCATCTTCATCTTCATCCTGCTTTTTTTTCAAATTTTGGTTATAATTTAGGGTTCTTTTTGTATTAAGATTTGTAAAAATGTTTAAGATTTATTTGAATTTTGTATGAATAATCATGGGATTTGGTTTGTAAAAAATGTTTAGTTTTTATAAACAAAAAGTTTATAAAAAACAAATTATGGATTTAGATTTAGTGTTGTGAGTTTGTGTTTTGTTTTTAGGATTTTTGATTTTGTTATTGATTTTGTGGTGATGATGATTAAAGGGTGGTTGTTCTTGGTGTTCTTCATTATTTTGTTATTGATTTTGTTGGTGTTCTTCATGGTGTTCTTCATGGTGTTCTTCATCATGAAGGTGTTCTTCATGGTGTTCTTTATTATGAAGGTGTTCTTCATGGTGTTCTTCATCAGAAAGGAGATAGCGAAAGAGAGTGAAATGACCAAAATACCCATCATGTGCCTTGCACATGTGGGTTTTAACGGCCAAAAACTAACGGAGTTAGTTTTAGGGACCCAACACGTTATAAAATGGAAACCATGAGGATGCAAGCCATAGATATTTCACTTTAGGGACCCAGAGTGTTAAAATCAATGAACCATAAGGACCAAGTATGTAGTTTACTCTTAATTTAATTTAACTTAAATTGAGGATAAAAAATTCGAAAAGGAGCTGATAAATTTTCATATTTTAAACGATTAGTCTTTTGAATATTTTTTTAACAAAAAGTATTGTATTTACTAAAATCGAATAAAATGATCTTTTTAACCGATAAAAACGAATGCATATCGGTTATTATAGCACAAATCATTAATATCTTGTTTTTACAAAGTTAAATTGAAAATAACATTTTTTACTTATCTCTGTGAGTAAAACTTTTGTATGCATTTGTTTATTAATAAAAATAACATATTGTTTTCCTTTTAATGGTAGATTGGACTGTGTTAGTGATATATTAAAAGAGAAATAATATATATATATATATATATATATATAAAGAGAGAGGGGGGGGGGAGAAGTTCACACACGAATCCAAATTTGGTTGTGAATATGAGGGTAAAGAAGAGTACTATATGTGTTCCATTTAGTTTAAATAGGACACATGTGATGCTCTCATTTGTCCTTATGTTCACAACCAAATTTCAGTTTATATTTGAACCCGCCTATATATATATATATATATATATATATATATATATATATATACTAGAAGGGTACTCGCGCAATGCAGCGAGATCCATCTTAATTTTAATGTTTTATTTTATTTTTTTGTCTCTACCAATGTTATAATACGATTTTATTTGTATATTTTTTTTAATTCCGTTTTTTAAATTATAATTTAGGTTTAATAATGAAATAATATATTTTGGTTTAATAATATAATTGTTTTATAAATATAACAAATTAAGCATTTTGAGTGGAATGATTATCCTTATTATATGTTAGATTTTTTATATTCAAAATTAAATGTTTATCTATATAGTTAGTTGTATAGTTAGTTAAACGAATTCAAACATAAAGCTTTAATAAGTTGTACCAATGCATGTATAACTTGTATTTTTGAATTTTAAGTAATTATGCTTTAATCAATTGTACCTATTGCATAATTATATGTTTTTAAGAGTTTTTGGCCAAATGTTTTATAATATAGTATAGATATATAGATAGAGAGAGAGAGAGGGGAGGGAGAGAGAGAGGAGGGAGAGAATCTCAATCAAATGCGTACGAACCATCAAAAAATTTCAAACCAATCTCAACCTTAATCTAATATAACGAATATATAGTTTCAATAAATATATCGATTGCTTTTAAATATAAAGTGTTGATCGTACTTAATAAATTCTAATCATATTCCATATATAATCAAATCATAATAAATGAACTTTCATCATTTTCATAAGGGCAAAGTGCAAGAAATAGCAACATACTTTCATAAATTTTCTTATTATAGCATTGTACTTTTAGTTTTTCTTATTCTAACAATGTACTTTCAAATTATTTTTTATCAAAACATTGTACTTTGAAAAATTTACCCATTATAGCATTGGGTAACATTTTCTTTTAAATTTACCCACTATACTAGGTTTATGTCACCTCATTGTCCAAGTAGATTGTACACATGTAATATATTGTTGATGTGACATTTATTATTATAACATTGTACTTTTAAAACATTAACTTTACCTATTATTTAATAAATATATTACACTAATTAAACTAAACTAAATTATTCATAAATATAACAATATTAAGAAATTTTGTAGATAACAATTTATTTCCCTAATATTCAAAAAAATGTTTACAAATATATTTTCTTAACTAAAAAAATAATAATTGTTACGGTTTTTACAAATAAGATATTTATATGGAAAAAAATATATCTATTTGTCTTAAAAAAAATTGAATTGACATATCATTCAATAAATGTATTAAATTAATTAGATTATTTCTAAAATATTCATTAAAAATGTTACAATATTAAGAAGATTTGTAAAACACAATTTATATAATTAAATTTAAAAAAAGTACCAAATAAGCATTTTTTGAATTAGAAAAATTAAATCAGAAGTGTTATGTTTTTTATAAATAACATATTTATCTTCAACCACAAGGCTTGTGGCGTACTGGTTAAGGCTTGTGGGGATGAGGTTAGACAACCCATCTACCCCAGGTTTGAATCCAGGCGCAAACAACTTGTGGCCACTGGGGAATTATCTCAGAGCTGCATGTTTTAGCAGTCTTAAAATTGCCGATGATTAGTCTAGGCAAATGCCTAGGATACCATTTCCGAAACATATTTATCTTCAAGAAAAGTATCAAATTTCTTAAAAATTGTTGCTCTAGAATATTTCATTTGCATACAACTTAGTAAGAGTGATTTTTTTAAAAGAGTGACGACGTGGAAATTACTAAATTTTTTGAGATAATTAAGAATTAAACTGGGTGAGATATGAATAATGAGAAGAGAAAGTGGACAAGTTTTTAAAAAATAATTGCAAGAGATTTTTTTTTATTAATGCACTAGTTTGGTTTTGATCCTATGGTTTTAATTTAAATATGTTTTTAATTGGAAAAAAAATCGTCATTTTTGGTAATAAAGATTCAACATATAAAACAGTCAGAGATTCACCAGATGAAATACATAGAGATTCACCATATGAAACACATACTCACCTTATTTCACCTCATGAAATAAGACACAATTTTCTAAAATATGCTATTTCACCTCATGAAATCCAAGCATAATGTTCACACACACACACACATATATATATATAGGGGCGGGTTCAAATGAAACTCAAATTTGGTTGTGAACGTGAGGACAAATAAGAGCATGACACGTGTCATATTCAGACTGAATATCGTATTTATTCAGTCTGAATAATCTACATTCAGACATGTATGACACTCTCATTTGTCCTCGCGTTTACAACCAAATTTAAGTTCTCTTTTGAACTTTCCTCTCCCTCTCTCTCTATATATGAGGTTGGTTTTTTTCTTAACCTAATAATTGATGTTAACTATATGTGAACAAATCTTAGCCCTTAATCCTTGAAATCTAGGGATTTAATTAATCATGACATATTTGTAATTAATGAAAAACTGAATAAAAAACAGTGAATATTCTTGAACATGAGTATTTGTGGAAAAGATCATTGCATATGTACACTTATGAACAATCTTATTAAACACATATGAACATCTTATGATTATGAACATAATCTTATGAACGTCTTATGGTTATGAACACAATCTTATGAACAACTATGGACATAATTTATTAATGTAATTCAGATTATTACGGTGAACAAGTTGAGTGTGTTTTGGGAACATTTCACGTATGAACCTGCAATATGTTCAATTTGATTAACTATTGTGCACGTTAGTATAAACATAATTATTCTACTTTAAATGTGATGATATGATTACGATCCCTAAAAACATACAAGTAATAATTTGTAACATCGTATGAAATACCATAAATTAACTTACATATAAAAAACTATAACATCTCACTAAATACCATAAAAATAACTTACACATAAAACTTACCTATTTACCATTCATTATTAAATCAAACATTTGAAATAACCTCAACTAAAAAATTAACCAATAAGTTCACAAACTTAATACCAAATTATTGTCTAACAAAAAATCTTACCTCTATTATAATAATCATTAAATCTTAATAAAAAAATATTCTTACTTTAATATGGAATCATATATAATAAAATAATAGAAGGGACTATAAAAAAAACTTTTGAATGTAAATTGATTATTTATGGGAACTAATTGTGTTGTAAGAACGTATTTTTGTTCCAAAAATGGTTGTTGAGCTCTTCAAATAATGCACGTAAGAAAGTAAAAAACAAAAGATAGGGGCAACCACATATGTTTAATGGGGGCAAGAAAGAGGAAGAGAAATTTGTGGGCAGAATATCATTAGATTTCAATGTCGATTCATTGAGTCACTTAAAATAGGGCACATAGAACTCTATAGCTTTTGTTTGCTACAAATAACTAGGAGCATCTCCAACAGCAGGGGCGGAGCCAGAAACTTTTATAAAGGAGAGCACAAGGTAAAATATAAATGACAAAATAATTATATTATATTCATAATATTCAGATCTTTACAAAATCAACAATGAGCTCGTCGAGTTTTATTTTCTGAAATCTATCAATGATATATTCATATCAACCTTGGTAAAAAAACGTCTTTTTCATTATCAACCTTGGGAGGTAAATATGATTGGATTCTGATTTTGACGACGTCTGACTATGGTAAAAATCAGATTTTGAGAGGTAAATATGATATTACAATTAATTGGTTAGTGCCTTGGTGGTTTTAGACTTTTAGGAGGCCCTATTAAAAAATAAGATTAGATGTGTCCAAAGTAAAATTATAAATTAAATTAAAAAATACTTTATATTAAAATGTATTAGAGGGGATTAGAACCCAAAACCACCTCCTACATATAAGGCACGCTAGCCAATTGATCCAAAATTAAATTAAATGATATTGTAGGATAATTTATTAAATTATATCTATATCAATAGATTTCTCTAAATTTAGAGAATTTTATCATCTTTCATTTTTTTTTCTATTTTACCATACAAGATAGCATAGCTATTGGAGCAAAAAATTGCTAAAATATTATTTTTCTCTATTTTAGTATATTTCTTGAAGATGCTCTAAGATTGTGCGTGCACCTAGCTAGCATGCGGATGTCGTTGTAGGAGTCGGTGAAGGGTGTTGCAAAATGTACACAGAGTTAAATCTTCATCCGTCTCAAAATAAATATTCACAATAAAAATGACGTAATTTTAAAAATATGTAATCATCATACTTATTAATAATTAAATAACACTTTTACTCTTGCTAATAAAGAAAAAAAATTCTATATAATAATTAATGTTAAAATGAGAAAGTAAAATTTTAATTTTAAAAACAATTAGTTGTTTTAGGAAGAAGTAAAATAGAAATGGAGACATTAGCATTCCTGGCCTTCACAAGGCCTCGGGTTGGAAAATTTGGATGGAGTCATTAAGATTGAAGAAATGGGAAGTTGAATACCTATAAGCGATTTTGTATATAGCTCTATGGTCGATATAAATTTTTTATAATTGAACGATTTTTGTAGCAATGAAACCTTAAAATGCATTATTATGAGATAATATAATTACACATTCGTTCCTTTGGACGCAATATAAAAGTAGAAAGAGAAATATTAATTAAGTATGATAACTGCAAAATCTCCTATATGTTATTTCTGTAATGTAATTATTTTCTAGCACCTTGTTAATTTTGATAAAATTGTTATCGTTAAAAATAATAGAGACAAATAATACACAAAGTTAGTAATATTGAAAATATGAAATGATATTAAAATTCTGAAAGATGATATTGTAGACTTTGACCATTGACAATTTATTAGTCAACATAACATAAAGTACAATCAAAATTTGCGATCCACTTGTTGGCACGTACAATCAAGTAATGCGTTTACCTACCCCTCAGTCCCTCGCATCATTTTCAACCTAATTACTGAGAAAACATTAAAAAAATGTGAGTACATTGAATGCTGGAAAAATAAACTTCAAATCTTTATTTTAAAGAAAGTTTTGAGAAAAAACTTTATCATTTATTTTCCGTATATTAACGCCTTTCTTCTTGTAAAAAGTGCAAAAAAAAAAGGTTTTTTCCTCCTATTATTTATTTATTTCCTTTCTTTTTAATTCGATTTTTTTTAACACATAACGTGAAAGAATGAGCAACAAAACTTGACAAATACAGATTCCAACTTCACAAGTTGGACTCCTAAAAACATATGTAGTTTTACTAAAATGTGCACAAAAAACATATAAGATAGCATCCCAATATTCGATTTCGAAGATTTAAAATAATTGTTAAGTCGATCATAATTATTGTTGATGAAGAAACTGTCCAAACAAATCTCAAGCGTTCAAAGAACGTATATATAAAATGCCCAAAGAGAGGGATTGATCTCTCTCTTTCTTTCTCTCTCTCTCTCTCTCTCTATATATATATATATATATATATTCACAATGACGGAACGTCAAGGAAATCATCAAGGAGTGCTTTTGATGTGTCCTTCTAGCTTTTCGTTGTGGGTGGATGTGTTCAAACGGTGGGAATGGTCGTAGTTAGGAGTGAGCATAATTGGGTTCCCGACTAAATTTCATGGAATCGGAACCGGCGGTTCCTAGAATTCCAGAACTGGAACCGCTGGAAACCGGTTCCGGTACCGGATACCCAGTTTCAAAAAAATTAATAAAATATTTACATTGCATATGATAAAAATGTAATTTTAAATCTATTATAGACATACATAATTCGTCTAACTTTAACAAAAAAATAATATAATTTTATTAATAAATATATAAAATATTTTTTTATTTAAAAGTAGTGGATACCCGTCGGTTCCGCTTCTGGATACCCAGCCCCGAAATCGATCCTGGTGGGTACCCAGTGGATAACGGTTCCAAAAAAATGAGAACCTGAACTGGAGCCAGTCCTGATCGGTTCCATATTTTAACAACCGGGACCAATCACATTGATTCTGGAACCGGCAGTTTCAGTTCCAAAGGCGGGTACCCGGTTCTGATGCTCACCCCTGGTCGTTGTCCTCGTCTATTACACTGAACGATCTGCTAGATAGCTTGGACTTCTTCATCATTTCAAGCTCATGGTGTAAGTTTTGGAAGGGGGTCTTGCAGATAACATTGTACTCAATTTGAAACTTCTGAAATAAACGTATTTTTTCAATCAGTTTGATTGAAGCTGTTGATCAGTTTATTGGACTGATTCTACTTTGAATCACAATACTATATGTATTGTCATGAATGTAGCGTAAGTTTAATTGAAAATGTCAGATCCATATTTGAAAATCAGTTAAAATTTAAGCTTCTGTTTTTGACCATTTTTAAGTTCCAAAATCACCTTTAGGGCGATGATGGTGGCACAAAACGAATCACAATTATAGCATTATTAAGGTTCATAATTATTTTTACACTACATGAGAAAAGTTCAATGGTAGCACCACATGATACATCTCTTACTAAATCCACACTAGCATGTGACTAACTCGGGATGAAGTCACATATTCATTAAAACGACATATAGATAATACATATGCATATCCATATATCATAGACATGCATGTACGTATGTGCCTGTACACACACATATCGACATGTTCAATTGCAAATTTAATTTTCGGTTGTGAGTCAGCGGATATTTATCATA
Organism: Silybum marianum; assembly: GCA_036898165.1. Classification (NCBI taxonomy): domain Eukaryota; kingdom Viridiplantae; phylum Streptophyta; class Magnoliopsida; order Asterales; family Asteraceae; genus Silybum; species Silybum marianum. The sequence goes on from CM072535.1 coordinate 30,976,177, forward strand.
AATGGTGTATCATTCATCTTAAATGTTATAAAACTTCGCATTCATTATTATTTTTTGATTAACCTGGATATCCAACCCGCTATACGAGCCGACCAATCTCAGGAGGGGACCGAGACACGTACCTATATATAATGCTTTCATTTGTCTTGAGTTCATAAAGGAAAACATGTTTACAAATGAAATTTCGTATATATTTATATATATGAAATTTTAGATATAAAATAAGACGAAATATCATGTAGGAATAAGAATGAAGATGGATCATTGATCATTTTTAATTTCAATTCACACTCCACCTCATAAATTTCATTTTTTACACCTACTTGATCAATAACATCTTATTATTTTTTATCTTTTAATTATGATTGATGAAATGATAAAAAATTCATTCTCACCGTTTTCTTCATGACTTCCATTCAATTTGCATATAAATAATAAAAATGGTTGGTAACTTCACCTACGATGTATAATTAAATAATAGGACATAAATATTATTTACTTTTTAAATATTTTATTATTTATTTTATAAATTACTACGTCAGTTATTGGAGTATATAAAAGCCAGGATCATCTCCTACAACTAATTAATCTAATCTCATCGAGCTTCACCATCCTCTAATGGAGTCTCCAGCTGTTGAATTCGTCTCCCATTGTTTCGTCAAACCAAAATTCGTAACAGAAGAATCCAAGAAACCAATTTACTTCTCCCCATGGGATTTAGCCATGATCAATGTAAATTACATCCAAAAGGGTCTACTTTTCCGGTTGCCGGAAAATCAAGATTTCTCCATCGCCACCTTCCTCGAGGAACTCAAAGACTCTCTCTCCGCCACACTGACTCACTTCCACCCACTCGCCGCCCGTTTAGCCACCGTTAAACAACAAAACCCACCTTCTTTGATCGTCTTCTTGAACCCTGAGAATAGCCCTGGAGCAAGATTCATTCATTCAACTGTCGATTTGAGGGTTTCAGATGTTCTTCAACCGACCGATGTGCCGTTAATTGTTCAATCGTTTTTCGACCACCACAAAGCTATCGATCACGATGGTCACCAACTGTCGTTGCTGTCGGTTCAGGTGACGGAACTCATCGACGGAATCTTCATCGGTTGCTCCATTAACCATATGGTAGTTGACGGAACCTCCTACTGGCATTTCTTCAACTCATGGTCGGAAGTTTTCCGGTTAAAAACCCAAAAAATCTCACGCCCTCCGATTCTCGAAAGATGGATCCCGGCAGGATCCGACCCGATTCTCACCCTCCCGTTCACCCATAACGATGAATTCATCGACATACCCAAACCTCCATTATTACGAGAAAGAATCTTCCATTTTTCATCGGATTCTCTCTCTAAATTCAAAGCAAAAGTCAACTCAGACTGCAATACAACCAAGATTTCCACTTTACAGTGCCTCTCAGCCCTTGTGTGGAGGTGCGTGACCCGTGCCCGCCGGTCGACGGAAAATCAAGAAACCGGTTGTAGATTGGCCGTAAACAACAGAAGCAGACTCTCTCCACCATTACCCAACAATTACTTCGGTAATTCGATTCAGACGATAAAAGGAGTAACGACGGCCGGTGTTCTGCTTGATCGGAGTATCGGGTGGGCGGCGTGGCTGTTGCACGAGCTGGTGGTGAACCATGACGATAAAGCGATTAAGGAATTCGTGGGTTCATGGGTTAAGAGTCCGTTTGTGTATAAAATGAGTCAGTATTTTGATGGAGATAGTATACAGATGGGGAGCTCGCCGAGATTTGATATGTACGGAAATGAATTCGGGTTAGGGAAAGGAGTGGCGGTTCTGAGTGGGTATGCTAATAAGTTTGACGGCAAGGTGACGCTGTACCCTGGCCGAGACGGCGGAGGAAGCATAGATTTGGAAGTCTGCTTGTTGCCGGAAAACATGGCGGCTTTTGAAACTGATGAAGAATTGATGAGTGTTGTTAATGCTTAATGGAGAAAATGATTAAGTAATAAAAAGTTTATGTTGCAAATTTACGGCTTCTTTTATGGGCTTTGAAGAATAAAGGATGTTGAATTAACTTTTTATAAGAATTTTTTGGATTTTGTTTAAGAGGGTGTTTGGGATTAGTTATAAAAAGAACTTATTAACTTATTGTAATTACCATACCGGAATAAACACTTTTGAGCATGTGTTTGAGATTGTTTATAAAAATAACTTATTGACTTATTTCGGTGTGGCACTAGTAATAAGTCATTTTGAGTGTTTGGGAAAAACAACTTATCCGGTGTCGAAAAGTCATTTTTTAAGAAATTAAACTTTTAACTTATCAACTTTTGATTATCACTTTTCCAAAAAGTCAATAAGTTAAAAGTTGATAAGCAATCCCAAACACCCCTTAAGTATTTGGATAAACTGTTTATACCGGTGTCAAATCGGTGATAAGAAGTTTTTCAAAAAGTTAAACCTTTGCGACTTATGATAATTTAATAAGGACTTTTATAGGAAAGACATAAGTTGTTTCAAATAAGCAATCCCAAACACCTCCTAAAAGGTTATTAGAACTCGATTCGAAAAAATATCAATCCTAGCTAGAGCCTCGTTCTCATTTTTGGTCATTTTGGAGTAACATTTTCTCAATTTATGTTCTCTAATTCTCGTTTTTTATTTACATATTGTTATATATAGTAAATTTAATAGCACCAAAAAATTGGATTATATTATTCATACAAAAGTGTGAATGTAAGCAAAATATATATTGTTTGTACATATATATCTCTTGTTTAGGTGAAGGTAGTAGTGTTGATATGTAAACATATTTTTATCTTTTATAAGCATAATTAGTTTGTTTATTGTATTCATTTGTGTATCAATATTTTAATCTTATATGATTAAATTGGGTGATGGACAATACCCACAAATCACCAAAAAACCCATAGAGACATATTTATTTATTTTTTGATCAGCAAAGGAAAATCATATATTAAAACCAAACCTACTATACAGTCCAAACAAAAGCCAAAAAGAAGCATCCAAAAGCTAAAAAACCACAATACAATCCAAAGAGCCATGCAAAGGAAATATATAACATGATGTCAACTAAAGACATCCATCTGCACACCAACTACACACCATAATCTTTAGTGAACAAATGTTCTATCACTTGTTCATTAATATTCTCGAATACACATCGATTTCTATTTACCCAGAGTAGGTATAAAAGCACCATACCGTCGCTTTTTCACAGGATCCCCCTCGATTTCCAGCTTCTAAGAGATCATTAGTCGAATTCGTTGCTGTTAAATCCAGTCTCCACCATCAAAATTCTTAACCCTCTCACATTTAACTGGAGCATGATCTATGGTTTCTTTTTCTAAGCCACATAGAGTCGAATCTAAGTCCATCCCCATCTTGTCCAATACCATCCTTACAGGTAATCTTCCTAACTTCATTCTCCATACAAAAAATACATACTTTTTTTGAAATCGAGTTTACCCACGTTGTGACCAAATTGTGTCCTCCTCTCACTCTCCTTTCGCAAGAATTTGACTGTGTATCCCCCTTGCAAATCTAAACTCCAAGTCACCTTATCCATACTACCCCTTTAGGTTTGTTGTCCCTCACCAATCTCATCAACTCCTCTAGCTACCCCCTCTCCCTTCCCCTCGGCTCCCTCCTCCAATCCCATTTCCACTCCCACTCCTCCCCATTAAATTCTCCTCTTTCCGTTACCATCACCTCCTTATTTACTTCTACCATCTCCTAGTTGCTTTCCAAACGACTCCGAAAACCCTGTTCCCATCCTATCAATCTCCTTACCGCTCTTTATAATGTTTGACAACACTGTCATACCTCCTCTTCTCCTAGAGTTCCCCTCTCTAAGTCTACCCTCCCAACGGTAGATACTTGCCACCACCGCCTTCCACAAACTTCCTGTCTCCACATGGAACCTCCACCACTACTTCCCAAAAATCCCTCAATTGAGATCTTTAAGCCCCCCCTATATTTAACCCTACCCTTTCAAATTGCTCCAAGACTTTATCCCACTTTACCCACACTTTACCTCTCCTTGCCAAACTTTCCTCTCCTCCCCCCCCCCCCCCCCCCCCCACCCACAAAAAGTTGCTACAAATTTTCTCTAATTCCGCACTCACTCTACCGAGTACCGATCTTACCAAAGTCCATCGTCCACCAAAAGAAAGCATTTTTGCTTTCCAATTTGACAATTTGTTCCTCATTTTTTTCTATTACCAGTTTCCAACTTGATGTTCTATTCATATTTGCTCCCACCGGGAGGCCAAGGTATAAGAAAGGTAATTCACCACTCCCACACTTCAAACTTCATGCCCAATCTTTGACGTCCTCTTCCACTACCCCTATACCGAAGATTTTACTCTTGCTCAAATTCATCTTTAATCCCAATACCTTGTAGAAGCAATGGAGCACTTTTATTATATTTTTTTACATTGGACGTCTCCCACTCCCCAAAGAGAACTACATCGTCCGCATACTGCAATAGAGACATATTATTATAAAAGAAATATGATAACCCATCAATGCAACCAAACCTATAAGAGTTGGATTATTTTACTTTGTAGTCGGTTGAGTTGGTTTGAGATTTTCTTTAAATCACCGTAATTAAATTAAGTTGTATAAATGTCTCAAACCAAGCCAAACTTTATACACCTCTAATTTATAATTTTATTTAAGACTATATTTTTTTAGGAAAGGTAAAGTACTTTTGAAGCCCATTGGGCCATAAACAATGCTAAATAGTTTATAAAGCGGGTAAAGAGTTTTTTTTAGGGCAAAATGCAAGAAATAGCAACCTACTTTCATAAATTTCTTTATTATAGCATTGTACTTTTAGTTTTACTTATTACAACAACGTACTTTCAAATTATTTTTTATTAAGGCATTGTACTTTGAAAAATTTATCCAAAATAGCAATGGGTAACTTGTTACCTTTTAAACAAGTTAACCTCCATTTTTCTTTACTTACACGGCTTAAATGTGATTACATGGATGACACGTCATTTTGATTACATGACATTATTAAAAAAATCTTTTTCAATTTTTTCAAAAAAATTTCTCACTTTACCCGGTTTATTTTTTTTCTTAATTTTCTCAAACTTTTAGTAATTTTCTTACGTCGTCACTCTTTTTAAATTGTACAAATTAAATAATTTAGAGTAACATTTTTTAACAAATATGATATTTTTTTTCAAGATAAATATTTTTTTATAAGAAAACACAACACCTGTTATTTAATTTTTCTAATTCGGAAAATACTTATTTTGTATTTTTTTTTAAATTTAACGATATAAAATGTGTTTTACAAATCTTTTTAATATTGTTATATTTTAATGAATATTTTAGAAATAATCTAATTAATTAAATATGTTTATTGAATGATATATCAATTCATTTTTTTAAAACCAAGTCGATATAATTTTTTCAATATAAATATTTTATTTGTAATAAAACGTAACAACTCTTATTTTATTAGTTAAAAAATATTTTTTAAACATTTTTTGGAATATAGAGAAAATAAATTGTGATCTACAAACTTTCTTAATATTGTTATATTTATGAATAATTTAGTTTCAGTAAATTAATCTACTATATTTATTAAATACTAAGTAAAATTAATGTTTTGAAAGTACATTGTTGTAATAAAAAATGCCACATCAGCAATATATTACATGTGGACAACCTACATGGACAATGAGGTGGCATGGAAACCTACTATAGTGGGTAAATTTAAAAGAGAAGGTTACCCAATGCTATAATGGGTAGATTTTTCAAAGTACAATGCTATAATAAAAAATAATTTAAAATAACATTGATATAATAAAAAAAACTTAAAGTACAATGTTATAATAAGAAAATTTATGAAAGTAGGTTGCTATTTCTTGCATTTTGCCCTTTTTTTTATTGTATATTGAAAAAAAGACACTGGTGTTATTATATTTAGTTTGTTTGAAAAAGAAAATAGGTTAATCAATCCAAACGAATAAATTAAAGGGTACAGATAAATGTATCTCTATTGTTTCTTCCTTATATATCAATATTAATACTTGGTTTTTATATTTTTAATAAATAATTTTACCTTATTCTAACGTGTATATATAAGGTACATATACCATTATCTTAAATTAATGAGATTTTAAAGTGAAAATTAATGAAACCATTGTGAAGAGGTAGACACGTCGAAAGCAAAAGGTTTACTCAGATGGACCGCTTCCTACTAGTACAATCCTAGAGCATCTTTGTATTTTTATTCAAAATATAGAATTAAAATTAAAAAAATTTAAAAAATACTACTTTCAACTCTAAAAACATTTCTATTTTAAAGATTATAAAATTCATTATATTATTAAAATAATCTATATTTTTAATAAAATATTATTTATTTTATCTAAATATATAATTCTAAATTTTTTTTATTGATGAAACATAATAAAAAAAAATAGTTTCTCTCTCTCTTTCATGGTAATCAGTTTTGAAGATGTCTTCAAACTTTCTCCATTTTGAAAAAAGTTTTGAAGATGTCGTTGGAACAATAAAATACTCAAAATCCATATTTTTTGTATTTTAGAGATGCTGTTGGAGATACTTTTATCCCCTCTCCACTTCTCTTTTTTGTAATTGTTTTAATACAATTGATAAGTAAAAAAAAATATAAGTAAACATTACATTTTCGATACTTGTTGTTACTCACTACTGTTAAGTTTGATCCATTTTTTAAAGTAATAACAAGTTATTGTGGTTGTCCTATTTCACTTTTGGTCCCTTTCTCTCACTCTAGTTAAAAGGTTAGCTGACTATCTTACGACTTAAAAAAAACGACGTCGTTTTTGGCCAAATGTCTTTGGGTTTGTAACCCAGGTCTGTAAGTATCACGAACCTGACACAAATTCGGTTCCACCAGTGTGCGACACATACAGGTCCGTAAGTATTACAGAGGTGGCTTACTGACGTGACCCAAAACGACGTCGTTTTGATGACGCCGTAATACTTTACGAAACGAGGTTACAGACCTAGTGACAAATGAGTAAAAGTGAGAGAGAAATGGTTATTGGGATAAATAAAAAGTATACTTTGGTCATTAAGCCAAAGACACTTTTAATTATCATAATTTATTATTGTAATTTATAAATTATAATAAGTAATTTATTTATTATAATCTTTATTATTTTAGTTTTCTATTATATAAATATAGACCGGTCCATGATTAATAGAATTTTTTTATAAAATGTATAGCAAACAAAAACTGAAATCATGAAATCGTGAACTTGTAGAGAGATTAACGACTACTAGTCAAACTGAAATCGTTTGGGCTGTTCAAACCGGTCGAACTAAGTCAAACCGAACCGTTTTTGGCGGTTTGAGCGGTTTGGCGGTCTGGTTACACGTATCTTGCTTGCTTACATAATTGTTTGATCGATACAAGTCGCCATAACATATGTGGAAAGAAGCTTTTCAAAATTAAAGTTGTTGAGATCATTTATTCGGTCTACCATGAGTCAATAAATATTAAACGGGTTGACAATTTTGAGTATTGAGTGTAAGTTTCTAGCTACTATTAACTACGATGAAGTGATTTATATTTTTTGCTTCAAAAAGCGCAAGAAGACATCATTTTAGGTAACGTATTTAATAAAAATCGACATAGGGATGAGCCGTTTAGATTGACTAGGTTCCAAACCCCTTCAAATTGGTTATTGCATTTTTTTTATATACACATATTAGGGGTAATTTTTTGGCTTTTCGCCATCGACATCCGAAATCCCAAGACCGGCCACGGACAAGAGTCACTACTTTTTCAAATCATTCTCATCCACTAAATAAATTGTTGGTAAGAGTTTTTTTACCTGGTAAGTGTTTACTTGATAGAAGTTCTGTTACCAGGTAATAATCTTGATATTTGTCATGTCTTTTACCTGATAAGATTCCCGATATTTATTATACTCTTAATAGAGTAAAATTCTCGGTTCTTGTCAAATTCACTCATCAAAATATGTGACTCTCGGTAAGCATTAAGTAAACCGTTCCATAAGAACATCTCCAACAGCTTCTCTAAATTAGAGAAAATTAACTTTTTGTTATTTATAATGCTCCAACAGCTTCCCTATCTCATCCTCTAAAATAGAAATTCATGGAGAAATCTCCAAATATAGAGATTTCTCTAAAACTCCAAAGAGATGAGAGATAAATAAGTTTTTTATTCATTCCACCAATGAGAGTTAAATTAATATAATTTTATATTTATATATATTTTTAAATGTATTGGGATCATAAAAGTACAAAATATTTAAATAATATAATCAATAGTTAAATCAATAAAATAGATAATCTCTTAAAGTTGATTATAATTTATTTTAGAGATTTTAATTTTTAGTTCTGTATTTTGAAAAAATTATAAATAAGCTCTTGGAGATGCTCAAATATGTTTAGGTATTCAGTTTAATTAGGAAAAATATCATGTATAAGGGCTGAAATGTTTTTCAACTAAAAGCTAAGGGACTAAACATGCATAAATAAAAAAATGATAAAATAAAAGTGAAAAACGTCGCCTGAGAGATTCGAACTCTCGCGGGGAAACCCCATGTACTTAGCAGGCACACGCCTTAACCACTCGGCCAAAGCGACTTGATGTTTAACAATTTACCATTAATATATTTATTAAATAACCAATTTTGTACGTATATATAATATATGTATTTGCCGAAGAGGAGATGGGCCCCGCTAGGGTAGGGACATGAATTTTAACCAAATCAATGATTTTTTGAAAAGGTTGTGAATTTAATTGAAATGTTATTTAAAGATTATATATACAAAAAAAAACCCTAAGTTTTAATTCTTGAACATATTTGTAGTGAACTATCACCTAACTTATCAAAATTGTAAAAATTTGATGGATTTCTTTAACTTGTGTTTTTCAAAATTTTAATTTTTTATGATTAGAACAATTTGATTTTTTAATACAGATATAAAATTATTATCAGAGGTAAATGAAAGGGAAATTAATTATTTTAACCATTTTACAAATCAAGATTACCAAAATAACCATTTTTTCTTCATTTTTACCAAAATGACCAAAATACAATCGAAATGTCCACCGAAATCGAAGCCTTCTCCAAATACCTCCGCCAACCTCCGTCAAATACCAAAAACCTCCGCCAACCTCCGCCAAATACCTCCAAATTCAATTTTTAATTTACAATTTACATTTTATACCCTTAGAGTTAGTTAATAAATTATTTTAAGTACTTTGTTTTTTAATTTTTCATTTTACACCCTTATCACATTAACACACATACTCGTATATCAATTAAAATACGTTTTTATTTTAACAAGTTACACCATTATAATCGTCTCGACAACACCTTCGAAATGAGCCCAATATTGAATATTTTTCGATTTAATTATAGATACTTTTAAAGCCAATTATCAGAAAGAAAGGTAAAGGGATGTACCTGAGGCTTTGTCTCTGAAGTTGATCCCTCAGTACACACGAGAGCTGTGTGTAGTGTCTTCTCCATATCTTCTAGCTCATCTATTTTGGCCATTAGACACCTTGTGACATACTCACTGTCACTTTCAGAAGTTTGCTCATCTTCCCAACAATGAGTCTCAGCAACCAAGGTTTTTTCTTTGTTTTGGTTCTTTTCGTTTTTTCTCCTGTACTTGGCTTTGTACTTCTTGTACCCAGAGATTTCTTTTGAGGATTCAGAACTTTCCTTAGAAGGATGGCTATTTCTCTCTTCAGACTTCCTAGAAGCTGATTTGGAGAAGTCATGGCCAGAAGAAGAAGAAAAAGAAGGTTTAAATTTGGAAAGAGTTTTGGATCTGCACTCAGAGGCATAGTGACCCTTCTTTCCACAGTTGAAGCATTCTTCATTTGATTTATCAGAAGAGGGTTTTCGAGAAGAAGATTTTCTTTGGAATTTAGGACGGTTAGAAGAAAAATCTTTTGTTTTTAAGGTTACCTGCAATCATTGCCATACTATCAGAAAGCATGTCAATGGCAGATTCCTCACCTTCATCATCAGCTTCACTATAGTATGCATCTGACAAATGAGATGATTCATCCTTAATATCATTATCAGACTCAGAAGAAGGATAGGTGATTCTAGGAACACAAGAAGAAGATTTTGAATCACCTATTAAAGCAACAGAAGAAGATTTGATATCTTTTATAAGAGATTTTCTCTGTTTCTTGGTATGTTCATAATGTAGAAGAGTTCCATAGAGAGCAGTTAAAGGAATTATTTCTAAGTCCTTGGTTTGCTTAATGCAAGTACATATGGTTTCCCAGAAGTCTGGGAGACAATCCATGAACTTGCAGAGAACTTCTTCATTATCATAAACTCGTCCAAGAACTTTGAGATCATTGAGAAGACAGTTAAAACGATTAAAGTAGGAAGAGAGGGATTCTCCTTTTTCATGAGAGAAAAGTTCATACTTTCTAACAAGACAGATCTTGTGAGATTTCTTAACTTCTTTGGTGCCTTCATATAAGACACTTAGAGTATCCCACATCTCTTTTGCAGTAGAAAGATTAACAAGAGAGTGATATACTTCATCAGGAAGAGATAGGGCAAGAGCTGATTTAACTTTTGTATCTAGAGCAACCAGGCGTTTATCATCTTCATTGTATTTATTTAAAGCTTTGATGATATACCTGCCTGTTTTGTCACTCCTATCATCATCAGACTCTATATCCTTTCCCTCAGTATCTTTTTGTGGACCGTAGCGAGCCCAAACTTTAGGAATGATAGGTCCCTCACTTAGAATGATGGGATACCTGCAATCAATTCCTTCTAAGAAGAGTAGCATACGATTTTTCCATAACCCAAAGTTACTTGGGTTGAACCTTGGCGGTTTGGCCAAGGATCCTAAGTCGTATGAGCTACTTGAAGGAGTTTGCAAGGTACCATCACTTGAGGAGGTAGTAGCCATCACAGATCTGGTTTATTAGTTTAAACCAACTGCTCTGATACCACTTGTTAGTCCCTGGAGGGAGATGGCTAACCAGGTGAGGGTTTGTAGAGGGGGGGGGGGTTGAATACAAATAACACAAATTTTACTCTTTTTAAAATTTTTAATATAAATATTAAAAATTTACACACAGAAGTTTGTTGCGAAAAAGAACAGACATACTATTCTAACAAACTTAAACACACAGATAACAGTAATTAACTTATACACTAAGGAAGTTAAAACTAGACTGTTATTGCACACAGCTTTGCCGGAGTCAAGCAAATTATCACACAGAAAATTTGTTGAAAGCGTGAGATTTCTGGGAAGGACTTCATCTCTTTTTATAGTGCCCATGCATGGGATGCATGTGGACAGCTGTCAAGGAGTCATTAGCTGGAAGTGTATCTGCTGGACAAAGGAAGAGGCCACTCCCTTTGTACTAGGATAATGGATGAACCATTCTTTGTAGCACGTAATGTCAGATAACTTTATCTTCTTTTCTCCATGCTCTGTGAAGTCCCATCAAACCTTTTAGCTAAAAGACAAACATCCCTTTTAAAAGAATAAAAGAGAATGTTTGAATTCAAGGCTTGATGTCCAAGTTCTTGCTGCCCGCGTGTCTTGCATTTGATGTGAGTCAAGAACTTATCTCTTGAAATTGCTAAGTGATACATGCAACCGTGTATCACATCGGTGGATACCTTGTAAGGCTGGAATTGATAAGTGTACACATTGCTTAGTGAACTTCAAATTTCACTAAGTGTTGAGAGTGTACACCCTTGAAGTTGTGACTTGATATCACAGCCTTAGAAATGATACATGCAATTTCGGTGACCAAGATTATAGTGTCGGTGACCATGAGTACTAACTTGATGACCTCATCTTGTATTGATGACCCAACACTTTGATGATATAAAGTGTACCATCGGTGACCCACTACATTGGTGACCCAATTTTGACTTTGGCAATTTGATCTGAATATTGAAGTTAGTTGGTACATCCAAAATTCCACTTTTTGATGTACAACCCTTGATTGGATAGTCTTTGACTTTCCAATACTTGAAGCATATTTCAGATCTTCAAAAGAACCTATAAAAATATCAACCATATAAAAGAGAAGGTTCATCACCAAATCATCGGTGACCCAACATAATGGTTTTAAATAATTTTTAGTGTTAAAATATCGATAATAAACTTGTTTATTGCAATGATAAAAAATAACAATAAAATTGATTCGTGTTTAACATAATTTTTTAAATTTAAATAAATCAATCATAAAATCATATGTTATTTATTCACTCTAAATAAAATAAAATATTTTTTTATAATTTGATTTGTTTAATTTTAAATATTAATTGCATCAAAATCTATTTATATAATCAATTCCTTAAACAAATTAATATAATTAAATCCAATTTAATATAGTTAATTTTTTAAAATAATATAACTTAATCTATTTAATATAGTTAAGTTTTTTTTAATTAAACAAATCATATCTACAATAATATTAAAATTTATTTATTTTAATATTATATATATATATATAAATATTGTTTTTATATTTATATGAAAAAGACAAAAGAATAAGTAGATGACAAAAATGACCCTTCATTTAATAGAGTTAGTGAACCGTTAGTTAGGGGACCATGACCAAACTAAATTGAATACTACAAAGACCATATCCACAATAAATATAGTATAGTGACTATAGCAAAAAAAACTATCAAACCATAGGGACCAAATCCACAATTCACTCTAAAAATTATTAAAATACTTGAAACCTTTTATTAATTTATTACTAAAAAGAAGTGTTTTGATATATTGTTTTAGAGGATCTCCAACAGCTATACTAAAATAGAGAAAAAAAACAATTTTAGCATTTTTTATGCTTTAACAGTTATGCTATCCTTTATGCTAAAATAGAGAATTGAGGAGAGAGATTGTAAAAATCTCTAAATTTAGAGAAATCTCTAAAAGTATATAGAAAAAAGAGAAACAATAATTTAATTATATTCAATCAATCACAATAATTAAAGTTAAGCGTGTATGAGAGAGAAATGCAATAGAATTTGATAGTGTTTTTGTGTTGAGAAATGCAACCAACCACCACTGCAACACTCATAGTCTCATAGATCAATCTTGCTGAATTGAAAAGTCAGGAAGCTCAGATTAAACAATTTTTTTTAAATAAATAGTAAAATGACCAAAAAACCCTTGATTCAACAGACTTTTTTTAACAGATTTAGTCAGAGGGATGAAAAGGCTAACGAATTGCAAACCATGGGGATGAAAAAGCAGTTTTTAAAATCAGGGACGAAAATCGTTATTAACATCAAACCACAGGGACAAAAATCGTAGTTTACTCTTAATTTTTTTCTCAAAAGAATTTAATATTAAATATACATTTTATACGGTATCAACAAGTACCTAAAATTCAAAAACGAAACCAACTCATTAATACCTTTTTTTTTAGTTTTTTGGTTTTTTGAATTTTTGGGCTATTGATCTTTCGGTTTCAAATCAAACGGTTCAACTCGGTTTCTCCATTTTCTGGATTTTTTTAACACATCTAATTTAATTTGAAGAAATTATACATACAAAATTTTTAAAGTTCATAATCATAATAATACAGTTAATAACCTTTAAAAAAGAATTAAGCACTAAGATTGAGCCACCAATTAAAAATAATAATAGAAAAAAGAAAGAAGGATTTTGTATGATCTAAAACAATTGAACGATATGTGTGGAGACACTTGTCTCGCTTACATCATGTATAGCTATTTATATTACGTGTGAAATGCTACTTTAAAAAAAATATACGGTTGGTGACGTGGATAAAAACAAATATTGTGATAAAAATCTACGATTACAAACATCAAAAGAATTTTGGTGTCAATAACACCAAAATAAAATTGAACTTCAATCATACAATATATATATATATATATATATAACACTTGAATATATGTCGTTTATGTCTATTTGTAAAATTTAACTATTCTTTTTATTAATTATTTTCCAGTTGGAGCTTTTATACAGTATAAATACTATCTTTAACATTTAATTATTCTTTTTATTTTTCACTAACATAATACTATTTTTAGAGTATGGAACAAAATTTGGTATGGATTATATTGATATAGAGTAGTAGTAGAATTTTATGATGTAACAAATAAAAACCAAAGGCCTCTTTGATTTGATGAAATGTTTTCGGGAGAGGCTAATGACATATATATATATATATATATATATATTGCTAATGATATATTCATGAAGTAAATTTCTTATCACACACGTCTATATCAAAACCAACTTCTTATATTTTCAAGGCTTTAAAAGGACAACAAAATTCATGCATAAAGATGCTAATAACATTGCCATATTTTCAAGGCATTTTGTGCAAAGATTTACATTTGGACAATTTTGGAATTAGAAAAATCTCGAATCTTCAGTGTATTTGATTTATAATGTTTGGAATGAAACTAAATTTCATTTTCTGTAATAATTTATTAAAATAAATCATAAAAATTAGAGTGAATTATGGATTTGGTCCCTATTTGGGCTATGATCACTATACTATGTTTATTGCGGATAGGGTCATTGTGGTATTCAATTTACTTTGGTCATGGTCCCTCTAACTAACAGCTTACTAACTCAGTTAGATGAAGGGGTCATTTTTGGCATATACTTATTCTTTTGTCTTTTTCATATAAATATAAAAACAATATTTTTATACATATATATATATATATATAATATCAAAATAAATAAATTATGATATTGTTGTAAATATTCTTTATTTAATTAAAAAAACTTAACTATATTAAATAAATTAAATTATATTGTTTTAAAAATTAGCTATATTAAATTGGATTTAATTATATTAATTTGTTTAAAGAATTAATTATATAAATAAGTTTTGGTGCAATTAATATTTAAATTAAACAAATCAAATCATAAAATCACATTTAAAAAAATTATGTTAAACACGATTCAATTTTATTGTTTTTTTATCATTGCAATAAACAAGTTTATTATCGATATTTTAACACCAAAAATTATTTAAAACCACTAAAATACAAACTCCAATTTTATTATACTAAAATAAGGTTTTTGATTTTCATGTAATGTTTTATTCAAAGATTCAACGTCAACTATTTAAATTTTCACCAATGGAAATTTTATTTTTACTTTCATGTTTCTAACTTAAAATTAAACAAATTCGTACATAAATTCAACAAGTTTTCGTACCGAAATAAACAAAAATATTAAAATAATAAAATTATATCTTATTTAATACGATAAAATATTTTTTTATAATTTGATTTGTTTAGTTTTAAATATTATTTACATCAAAATCTATTTATATAATCAATTCTTTAAATAAATCAATATAATTAATCCAATTTAATATAGTTAATTTTTAAAATAATATAATTTAATCTATTTAATATAGTCAAGTTTTTTTTAATTAAACAAATCATATCTATAATAATATCAAAATTTATTTATTTTAATATTATATATATATATATATAAATATTGTTTTTATATTTATGAAAAAGACAAAAGAATAAGTAGATGACAAAAATGACTATTCATTTAACAGAGTAAGTGAACCGTTAGTTAGGGGACCATGACCAAAGTAAATTAAACACTACAAGAACCATATCCACAATAAATATATAAATATAGTATAGTAACTATAGCCAAAAAAACTATCAAACCATACGGACCAAATCCACAATTCACTCTAATAATTATTAAAATACTTGAAACCTTTTATTAATTTATTACTAAAAAGAAGTGTTTTGATATATTGTTTTAGAGGATCTCCAACAGCTATACTAAAATAGAGAAAAAAACAATTTTAGCATTTTTTATGCTTTAACATCTATGTTATCCTTTATGCTAAACAGAGAATAGAGAGAGAGATTGTAAAAATCTCTAAAAGTATATAGAAAAAAGAGAAAATAATATTTTAATTATATTCAACCAATTAAAATAATTAAAGTTAAGCGTGTATGAGAGAGAAATAATATTTTATTAGTATACTTAGTGCTAAAGTTGTTTAAACAGAGTAGCACTTGGAACTCGATGAATTTTTTTTAGAAAGATGCTCTTAAAACGTTATAAACAACTATTGTAAAATTCTGTGAAACATTTCAAACTAAACATAGAATTGGGATGAAGTTCAAGTATTCAACTACAAATCTTATCAAATATCGTAGACCAAACCAACCGAGTTTTAAGCTTTGACTTCAATTTCGATTAATTTTTTTTAATATATTACTGATAAAATGAAGCGTTATATTTTACAAAAGAAAATAATTCTATCATATATTGTTGATGATTAAAACTATATTCATTACATTTTTAGATGTAAAATTATAAAAAAACCAAGAGAATGCACAATATGAATTTCTGAATTTTCTTTTTCACTTAATTAAAAAGAAAAATAAAAAACAATATTTTCAGATGATCAACCATATAATAAAATCCCTTCGGATTTCTGATCTCTCCGTCTAACATAAGCTACAACCCACCAAAATTATATTTAATAAAAAAAAAAAAACGAGCCTGACCCTCCGAAATTAACGCCGTCAATCCACATATAAACAAATAATCCTTATCGTTATCTCACCGTTAATTTTCATCGGAAGATTCTGGACTCGGGTACTCGTTTAAGTCCGTGTTTAGACATACCCGACCCGAATGTCTTTCCGTCGATGACGACGGCGAGTGGTGGCGGTTGTGGTGGCGGTGATGGTGGTGATTGATTCCTCCGTTTTGATTCTGGAGAGCGTCCACCTTAGCTCCGACCTCCGTCGCCTTCTTCCGGATGGAGGCGGACGACAGATCATGTAAATCTCCGTCGTCTCCGATGGAATCAGGGAAGTTGAGACGCGCCGTCGGACCACGGAGGTAAAACACGGCGGTGTCGTAGGCACGAGCGGCGGCGACGGGAGAAGAGTAAGAACCAAGCCAGATACGTGAACGTTTGTTTGGTTCACGAATCTCAGCGACCCACTTTCCCCACTTCCTCATCCTGATTCCTCTATAGGTTTTAGCGTTTTGAGAGTGGTGGTGAATTATCTGTTCCTTTGTGTTAGATGAACATGGTTCGCCATCGGCGGTGGCGGTGGCGGTGGCGGCGGCAACCGCGGTGGGGGGTTCCATGATTGGGGTGAAAGTGAATTTGGGGAAGAATGATTTATGTATTTATGGAAGGAGAAAGAGTTTGCATTTGGAGAGAATGACAAGTGTTTATTGTATTTGGATGGTAATCGATTGATTGTTGTTTTTCGAGTCGGCACGCCCCCTACGTTTGGTCTTACTCTTATTACCGGCTTTAAGATAACCCCCCCTTAAGCCTGGCCGACACACACACCATCACACCCTCCCCTACAAAAATACAATACTTTTTCTGTTCCAAAATAATTGTTTACGGTATTATCTGGGGAGTGCTAATGACACCCTTAATATAAGAGTGCGTATGGAATTTCATGCACTTTGTTAGGTTCTGTACCGAATTTTTGGTACTATAATAGTTGTTGATGTTGACTCGTGTAAGGATAACATTCAATCTTAGGGGTGTCATAAGCATACTTTAGGGGTGTCGTTAATCTCCTCCTATTATTTTTGTTTGTTTTTAAAGTAAGGGGTCGTTTATTAAAATTTTATTAGGTAAACTATCTTATCTAGTGAACATGGTAAAGATTGATAATCTACCCACTTGAGTTGTGATGTAAATGTTAAGTTTTATGGGATGTGGTGGAAAATCTTATCTATTTTGGGTTTGAATCCAGATGTTGGCAAAATTTTTGTGACCATAGAGGTTTACTTGTGATGACTCCAAAGTCCAAACTATTAGTGGTCGCCTAGAAGATCAGTTAGTGGAAGTAAACTAGTCTGGAAACCTATGGTTACCCCTAAAAAATAGATAAGTTCAATTGGTAAAAGGCGTTGCAAAAGTCTAGAATTTTACTTAAATGAGAAAGAAGACTTTTACCTGATAACTAATTACAATGTAAAAAAAGGTTACAAACAATCCATTTTGATGGTTACATGATAATATAAGTAAGAGGTAAGAACCGTGACTTTTGTCAACAAGCGCTTAGTTGATTAGTATTTGATAAATAATCTGTAAGTATCCACTTTTAAATTTAAATTTGTTTCCGAATTACGTTTTAAATAAAGCAGATGAATTTGTTTTAAATAAAAGAGATAAAGATATTCATTTTTTAATTATATTATTAAAAATTAAATTATCATTAAGTAATAAATGACATAATAATTATACGTATGTTCAAAAATATTTATCTTTCATGTGAATAAAAGTTTATATGAAAGCGAAACCCATCAAAAGATAATTTAATAATTCATATATGTAATTTAGGACCTGTTTGTTATCAACTTAATGAATTTGATGTTAATAAAATTTATAACTTATTATGTTAATATACATGACTGCTTTTTAACAGATTAATGATATAAAACGTGATTTTTTTTTGTAAGCTTTTATAAGGGCTTTACAAAAAGCCAAAATTTTTCAATTAAACTATTTCTCGTAATTGAAAAACATGACAGTTTTATATATGAAAAGCTTTGGCAAATAAAAAACTTTTCTCAATCTATATAAAAAGAGTAACTTATAGCACAATTTTATTCATACAAGTACTTAATATTGAGTAATTGTAAGGGCAATATTTAATTCATTTTTTGTATTTCTTTAGTCGAAGAACTTAGATATTTGACGATTATTTTTATTTTCTATTTTGAGTTTAGTTGAAGCTTACTTCCGTTTTAACATAATTCTAAAAAATATAATCTAAATTAATGAATTTTATAATTATCATATACGACAATGTATATTAAAAAAATATTCAAATTCTTCAGAATATTTTTATTATGTTTTATAAATACGTCAATATCTATTTGGAAATAATATTGTTTTTAAATTTAATAAATAATGAAATGGTTAACCTTGGCACATGTGGTTTGTCATTTTGTAGTTATGATTGTTTTTATGGGCTCGAAATATAATTTTGGACATTATTTTGGTTAATCAAATAATATAGAGTTGATTTAAGGAATTGTAAGTTTATTAATAAAAATACTTTTTGTAAAAAAATCAACAAACGAGAGTTATTTGTCTTGATGTCATTGGTAAGTTGCATATTTTCACTAACCTGTTATCGAGTAAGTGGTTATCAAACGTTATTTATCTTTAAAAAGCAAAAACCTAATACGTATTACAGCTTGTTTCAAAATACAAAAACTAAAATCACCAATCTTCATCCATAATTGATAATTCATTCTATTTTCTATTTCTCGCAATTGTATTTTATGGACTATGGCCGTAGATGGTTTTGAGAGAGCAAAGTAATGCTCGGTTGGTTATCAGTTTTGTGTATAATATTTTTTTTGACCAGCAAGAAAACTTATATTATCCACGATGGTGAAAACCACCCAAGTATCAAACAGATTACAAACCGGCACTTAGGGAGCAGCCATCTCCAAAGCTGAACCCACGAAACAGAAAAATAGAAACCAAAAGCGAACAATAAACAAAAACCATACCAAAACCCAAAGAAGCTCACGACCCCCCCCCCCCCCACCCCCAATGCTTAGTTCACGAGACTTTAATAGGGAAACCGAAAGGAGGACAATAGCCCTCGAGTTTGACAGCTGCAGAAAATCACACAGACGGACAGTGTCCACAATCCCTTGCACGATTCGCTGTTGTGTTCACAGGCACACCGCTGGGCTCTGAATTCCTTAAAAACTTACATGGTGAGATTGTTGTCAGCGAGGGATCCATAAGCCATGTCGGCCACTCTAAACTCAGCTCCTTATCTCTATTTACCACCCATTTGAAGGTCTTTAATTGCATCTCGAAGTTACGTTCCACGACCGATGCATTCCCGTTGTCAAAAATACATTTAAATATGTTTATCAGTTGGTTATGAAATAATTATATAGAGTTTAAATAGTTGTTCATATTCAATTTATATAAACATGAATTTTAAGAGATTTTATGAAGGGAGTTGAATGCTTTATTATACATGAAAGATAATTTGTTTCGGATATGAAGAAAATCAAATCACTAATTTGCATAGTATATTTTTTAATTTAAAAAAAAGTTAAAAGGATCATTTTTTTTACCACTATGCATCAATAGAAAAGAAAGTTCTTACAAAAAAGGCATATGATAATCAATAACATTGAAACTGTAATAGATAAATTCAATAGTAAACTTTTATGATGTAACTATTTAACAATCAAGATTTATATACTAATAATTATATTAAGTATATTATTTTTGTCATATATTTATCAGAACAACTGAACGAATGGTGATTTCGGAGAAATTAACAAGTCAAATAATAAATTGAAAGATATAACATTAGTTTACATGAACAATTATTAAAAACATCTCTAACAGATTACAGATGTGATATATATTTTTTATTTTCTTTAATCTATTTTACACGAGAGTTTAACATTATTAGAACAAATACTTTTTTTAAATCTTTAAAATTTCTAAACTAATATAACTTTTGGAGATGCTATTAAATCAATAAAATGAAAAAAATATATAAGTATATAAGTTTTATTTGAATACGTAATTTAAAAACTGAAACACTTACATTATATTGTCCATGTTAACGATTGTTTTGGCATGTTTGTAAAATGAAATGAGCATATAGGGTCGACAAATTTGTGATTTATTCTATTGAATTTGACATTATAAATAAACTTTTTAGTTAATTTTTGATTGAAAAACAAGACCGAGTTTTGAAAAATCAAGATAAAAAGGTGGACTTTGTTACTAATCGGGTCATATCATATCTTCTTGTTTTTATATAACTAATGTGTCGATGTTTTAAATTGAAAAAAACTTAGGTGCCTTTGGTTTTTAAGATGATTTTTAAGGAATTTAGATTTTATGTAGGGATTTGAATTTGAAATGATTTGGATTGTAATGAATTTAAAATAATAGGTGTGTTTGGTTTGTAGTATTTGGTTGTAGGATTTGGAATGAAATTGGATTCTGTTATATATAAAAAAATTATAAATAATTATTAAAATAATTAAATTACATTTTTATTAACTAATTATTACAAAACAAATGTTTTTAACATTTTTTAGAACATTATTTCATACAATTCTACAAAATCCGTAAAATCCCGATCATCCCCAAGAATTTTAAAATCCTATTTTATAGGATTCCAAATCCGGACAATCCAACAAACCAAACATAGAATTGGAATGAGTTTGAAATCCAAATCCATTCCATTCCCGTAATTACATCACTTTATCAACACAAGCACAACAATAACAACGTATTGTAATGTTGCATTATTGGGCACTTGTTCTATTCAATGCAGAGTAGCTTAAATTATGAATTTTACAATTTATCATCGTTCTTTTGACTTTTATTTACTTTGAGATTTGGCATTACCACATTAGATTCAGACTTTCGTCTTTCGACTAACTAACTTGTAATTTCATATTTTAGACTTTTAGTTAAGGCTAATTATTATTAACCACTTGTCTTTTAAGTTTTATATATTGAAGTAAATGTTCCATTGTGATAATTTAAATGTGGAAAAGGGAAACCGGAAAAAGAAGGAAGTACGATCTTAATCCAAGTTTTATCTTTTTATTATGCACCTAACTTGACTAGGTTCCAAGCTCTTTAAAAAATGTATATTTTGTCGTTTTGCTTAAAAAAATAGACATAGGGACATCATTTTAGCATTTTTCGCGCAGGGCATCAAAAACCCAAGGTTCAAAATGGTGTGAGGCGTGATGTGGCGGCGAGGTCAACCCTCAAGCTTTAGGAGCCAAACGAGGCCGCGTCGTTTTCAAGGCGTGACTTATGGCGGCAAATTTTTATATCATATAAATTATTATACATGTAAACATATATTTTCTACTATTACTCAATGAGTCAATGGTATGAAATAATTTAAATTAGATTATACATTAGAAACTAACAAATAAAACATTAAAAAGAGTAAGAAAAGGTAAACATTGCATTACAAAAACCTTGCATTTGGTCGTGGCGTGCCACATCCATAACGTGGCGTGAGACACAAGTCTTAAGTCATGGCGCGCCATGACAACTATTACGGCCAACTTTTTTGAACATTGCAAAAACCCTAGAAACGGCCTTGCCGTAATCCAAAGGACCCTTATTTATTTAATTTTTTTTAATAATGATGATATGTTTTATTTAAAGAAGTTTACTATTTGTAAATCTTCAATTAAAAACCCTTAGTTTACACACATTAATTTATTAATTTTTTTTCAATATAAAAAAGTTGAAACGAATTCGATGGCGAACTAGAAATGGAGGAAGTGACTTTTCGTGAAATATACCACATTTGATAGCGAAAGGTTTCCTAGGGGATGTATCTGAATAAATCTCAATATTCATTTTAACATATTGCTTGTATTGATTAAAATTCTTAAAATCTATCTAATTATATATTGAACCCGTTATATAAACTATATAAAGCTAAACATGGAAGATCTTCTTTATGAATATATGTTCATTTCATCTTTTATATTCTTTTTTAGATAAATATTAAAACCTACTTGTTATTTTTGGATACTCAATTTGATAATCAGATAAATAATCACAATCATCTACAAATAATACTTTTTAATAAAAATAATAAACAAATTTTTTTGGAACGACGACAATTTATTGAAAAACACTAACAAGACGCTAGACGAGAATTACAAAACGAAAAATAGCAAGGGAGGGGTATTGAAGTCAACCAACCCAATTAATTTTGCAGTCATTACTCTTATAGTACATCCAGTTATACGAGTGCATTACTATGTTATCCCATAGGGCCGCCTTTTTAGGTTTGGTGGATCCGAAAAGGGTCCCGTTCCGGAAAGACCATATATAGGGACCAGAACGCCGTAAACGAAACCGCTTCCAAACATTCAGTCACTCTTTTTCCCAACCTTAGGGACGCCGCCCAATTCTTTCAATCCTAAACGGAGTTGAGATCAGGGATGTCAAGTAGGGGTGCTCAAAAAACCGACCAAACCGACCAACCCAACCCAACCCGATGCAAAATAACTCAACCCGAAGCAACCCGATGCCTAATCGAGTTGTAAAATCTTCAAACCGTAGGTATTGGGTTGATATCGGGTTACTTTTATTTGAACCCAACCCAACCCGACCAACCCGATGATCCCGATATCCTTTTATATTTTGGGTTTAATATAATTATTGAATCTATATTAATATGTAAATTAAACAATTACACTCATCACACACTCTCCTCGTATACATATATTTTCAATCTATTACCTATCTTTACATAAATCATTTGTATATATTAGTATATATATTGAGAAAAATTAATTGGATGTAATATACTTCAAATTCAAGAAGTATAGATAAGTTGTACCAAATGACAGATGATGAAAAAGAAATTGTGAGTTATTCAATGTTAGCAGAATATTTTGTTATACCAAACTATCAACCCGACCAACCCGATTAACCCGAACGGGTTGGGTTGGGTTGGGTTGAACTTTTGGTTGGGTTGGGTTGGGTTGAAAAATTCTCAAACCGACAACATCGGGTTGATTAGTTAAAACACCTCGAACCCGATCAACCCAACCCATGAGCACCCCTAATGTCAAGCTTCCACTACCTGCTGATATTCTTCCAGATGTCCCTCTAAACCCTAAAATAATAAACAGTTTATTTCCAAAATTAAATAACAAACAACAATTTATAATCTAAATTCTAACACAAACATTACATTAAAGTTAAGAAGAAAGAACCCTTTAAATATCATAAATAAATATAAAAATATTTTATAACACTTAATAATTAATAGTAATTATCCATTTGTTTATTAGGATTTATATGATTTTTTATTAACAAATATGGTACACTATAAATTTGGTCCTTGCGGTATTTCAAAAATAACATTTTTCGTCTTTGTAGTTTTGATATTACAAAATAGTCATCGTGGTTTGCAAAAACATCCGGATTTGGTTTTTCGCTCTAACGACTGTGAAAAAATTTCATCAGATGAAAGACATTTTATTGATTTTTGGCCTTCTATCCAATCAAAAACCTAAGGAACTTATAAAATCGATTTTGATTGTGTAAAGAACAAAAAAGTGAACAAAAAACGAACCACGACCGTCATCTTGTAATTTGAAAATTAAAGAGACGAAAAGTGTTATTTCCAACAAACCTCAGGAACCAAATTTGTAGTTTACTCTTAACATATAGAGTAAATTACACATTTACACTTTGGGTCCCTGTGGTTGTCACCCGTTACATCTCTCGTTCATCTTTTGAACTAATTAAAGTTTTGGTAATTGTATTTGACATTTTGTTTCATTTTTTATCTCTCAAACTAACTATCATTAAAAGAGTCACTTTAACTTAGGGGCTCTTTGGTCGTTTTCATCTTTTTGTCTTTTTCCTATTTATACTATAAAAATGTCTTTCTTTTAATCATTGATGAACCACCTCCCATCTCCGGGAAACTCACCCGTCACCTTCTCCTTCTACAACAAACTCTCCGGTCATCTTCTCCTGCGATTCTGAAACTCAACCTGATCCCTAAACCAAATCCGGATCTAAAATCCAAATGTCAAATCCCAAAATTCAAAATATAGACCGAGAGAACATATTATTCAGAATTAAAATCCAAATTCTAAAAAAAATCAAACACCTAAATTTTAAGCTAAATCAACCCCTATATTTGAAGCAGAAATGTTCGAACATTTGCAAATCTTCGAAACCAACCACAAAATGGAGATTATTGAACAAATTCTAGACTCCAAACTACAGATGAGTGGTATATCGTCAAGTGATGGAATCCTAGAACCCGAATCTTCAAATGATGGAAACCCAATTTCTCATATAAAATCGAACGAATGGTCCAACAAGCATCGAACATCGATCGAATCACACGGAGGATCGTCACGTATACCACCAATACTCCGCTCCAAGGATCGGGATTCACGGTTGGATTTTATAGAAACCTCATGTTTTACATACGCGGGTAAATCAATTTGCGAGATGAACACGATGAAAGACAGATCGTCGTTTAACGTCAGCGAAGCAAGTGGGCGAAAAAGAAGAAGATGGTTAATCAACATAGGGGATGATAGTCTCCATATCCTTGAAGAAATGATGATTGAAATCTGGGTTGGAGGGTGTTCTAGAGCTAGGATCGTTCCTATTATAAGTATTAATGGTTGATTTGATTCGAATCGGCCACATTTCAATGTCAAGGAGAAATCAAAGAAGATCCATAAAGGTAGAAAGAAGGATGGAAGGAAGGGCTAGTGACCGACGAGTGGAGACGTAAATGTGGAGGGGCAATGATGGGATAAGGGGTCGGAGATTGGTAAGAACAAGCCACCGGAGAGTGGAGACGTAAACTTTTAAGGGCCGACAGCAGTAAAATGAACCATGGATGGGTCGTTGAAGTTGGTAAATGAGAGGGAAAGGTTGACGGACTATAATATAAAAATAAAAGAAATTATTTAAAAGACTAAAGTGCTCTTGATTTAACAGACTTTTTTAACGATTGTTACTTTGAAAGACCAAAAGTGAAGCAAAATGACAACCATAGTAATTAAAACTATAGTTAATTTAAAGAAGGGACGAGAGTCGATAACGATGACAACCACATGGACCAAAAGTGTAGTTTACTTTAACATATATTTGTGTTATATTGCAACAAGCAAGACCATCTTGGGTGGATGTCTAATCTTAGTGCTATTCATTAATAATTAAAATTTGATCAAATTATCATATCTATACATATTTTAACACGTGTATATTTAGGTGGAAATTTTGGTAATGCACACATCTAAAATGTATTAAAAATTAAAATTATTAGCTGATCAACTTAATCCAACATGACTACCATTAAAAAAATTGCTCGTTTTGATTGTAATCTGTTTGGTTTAGTAGACGTTGATATCTTGATAAATTCAATAAATAACTTATTATAATAAAATTGTTAAAGATATCAAATATATATACAAATATTTTAATCGGCTGTTTTATATACGTAAAGTGTATAAAACCATATTCGTCATGTGTAAAAGTATTACAACATGATATGATTAAGGTGTCTACCGAGCAGGTTTGAGTGGACAAACATTATTACCGATTTGGGTTTCGGATTGCCTCGGATTTGGGTGGGTCAGGTTCAGATATAGTTATATGCAATATATATATATAGGGAGATTCAGAATAAAACGTTAAAAAAAAATTGAAGAACATCCAGGGAGGCCGCCATCTGGTAACATGCATTTGTGCATATGCACTAATGCATAGAAAAAAGAGCTCCAATCGCTTATATGCACTTGTGCATATGCACTAATGCATATTTATGCATTGATACATAGAAAAAAAGAGCTCAAATCGCTTATATGCATTTGTGCATATGCACTAATGCATTGATGCATAGAAAAAAAATATCGTCCAGATGACGGACTCACAAAGTGTTATTCAGTTTTCTCTTTTTTTAGCGTTTTCTCCAGAACCTCTCTCTCTCTCTCTCTATATATATATATATATATATATATAGGGAGGTTCAAATGAGAACTTTGTAAATTTAAAAGAACAAAGGAACACCTTGTGGATCACATATGATGTGGGTCCCACATAATATTAAATCATATCTGATTCAATGGTAGGGCCAGTTGAATTAGATATGATTTAATATTATGTAATACCCATATCATATGTGGTCCACATAGTGTTCATTTGTTCCTTTAAATCATGGGTGTTGTTGTATGGTCACTCCCATATATATATATATATATATATATATATATATATTAAATCAATTTTGCTGATAAACTGAATGGATTGAGAAGATTGATGAATCAATAGTATATTTAGAAATTAGAATGAGTAGGGCCGACTGGGATTTAGGATTTTTGAAAGATAATTTTATAAATAAATATGTCTATAATATTTAAAATTATATATAGTAGTAATATGTCGGGTTTTCGGACGAGTCAAGTGGCCAAAGATTAAACCCAATCCGAACCCAAATATCCCCCAAAATTCGAGTTCTGGATTTTCGGATGGATGTTCCGGTTATTGTACAAATAAAATGTCATATACCTTTTTTTTATAAAACTCTTTTGACAAAGGACATATAAGGGTTGGTTTCCGATGAGAATGAGAGTTAAATGTGAGAAACGTAAGAAGAGAACTCCACTCTTGGATGTATATTAGGACGAGATGCACCGAGATGAGGTGCACTGGGATGCACTCGATCAACTTCCTTCTATGACGCAATTCATGGGTGGGTATAAGATTAAAAGTGATCAAGGGTTCAGATCTCTTCTTACGTTTTTCACCTTAACTCTTATTCTCACACGATCTTATGCCTGACATATAAATACGTCTTTTTATAGAACATTTGATTTTAAGACATTTTTTCAAATGTTGTCATATATATAAATACCAATTTAATCTTATATTAAAAACCCATTTGAGACCTGTTAATACAGGGTTTGAGAGCTCAAAAAGCACCTTTTTGAATGTCCTATTAAAATTCGTCAAGGACGCCTAAAAACGTCAGATCAACTTATTATAACACATTTATATAGGGGGCACTAATGACACCCCTATATGTTGTTAATGACACCCCTAAAAATGAAGTGTTCATCAGATACATCAACATCAAAAAACCCTGTAGACATTCCCAATGTGATTAAAGTACAAAAATTTCAATGCATGAGGGTGCCAATAGCATTGCACTTTATATATGAGTTTTGGTCCCTAAAATTCTTTAAATACCTTTATTTTTTACACATGACATATAAGGGTCAGTTCGATTTGCAAGATTATTTTTTGAGGGATTTAGATTTTATAGAGAGATTTGAATTGAAATGAATTTGAAATTATTGGTGTTTTTGATTTGTAGGATTTGGAATGAAATTGAATCCATTATTTACAAATAATTTATAAAAATAAGTAAGTTATATTTTTATTAATCAGTTATTACAAAAAAATGTTTTTAACATTTTTAAGACCTTATTTCATACAATCTTACGAAATCCCGTGAAATCCGAGCATCCCTCAAAGATTTCAAAATCCTATATTTATAGGATTTTATTTGAATCCTAGAATTTTAAATCCAGATAATCCAATAAACCAAACATAAAATTAAAATAAATTAGAAATTCAAATCCCCACAAATTTATTTCATTCCTACAAACCAAATGAACCGTTTGAGATAACATTGTTAACTTGGTGTATGTTAAGTACACCATGTACCCCGCATGTGAGGGATAAAACCGTCTTTTTACCCATCTTCTTCTCCCACCTACTTTTTCCCCAATTCAAGAACCTTAATTTCATAAAACCAAAATTCAACACCCACTACACTACCGTCACAAATCCAAACACTATGTAAATATGTAAAAATCAAAACCCTTTATCAAACACAAATTCAATAAAAAGAAATATCAAGAACGCATAAATAAATAATAAATTTGTATACACTAAAATGTTGAGATATAGACATTGGTTGATAAAAATAAGCTAGATTAAATCTCTAAAGTAAAAAAATATAAGGGAAGGATTCAAACGAGAACACCTTTATTTTACGAGAACGTGAGAACACCTTTTTAGTATAGAAAATCACATGTGATACTATTATTCTATCACATATGATACACATGTGATACTACATCAGAGATGCGGATGACTGTTGGCGCGATCTAGGTTACCGGCCAAGTCGTTGTTACACCAATAAGCTCCATCACATATATTATCACATGTGATAATGGTGTCTTTGATGTGATACTATAATCAATCAATACCATGATATGTGATATTAAATCATATATGCAAACGATATTTGGTGCGACCTAAATAGAAAGGTACGTCATCCACACACCACCAAGTCCCCTCTCGTGTATTATCACATGTGATAAGGCTGTTTTCGCGTTCTCCTAAAATGGAGGTGTTCTTGTTTGAACCTCTACCAAAAATATAAACCTTAAATCCTGTAAATCAAACCTATAATCTAGATCACCAAAATCAAACATTGATCACGAAAATAGTATCAAAAACCATATTTATTGTTGCATCTCTACTCCTCATCTTTTGAATCTATATAGTGTTTTTGTTTCACATGAAACGAAAAACCTAAGGAGGAGTGTTTTTTTTAAGGGTATCCTAGGCATTTGCCTAAACCAATCTCCGTCAATTTTAAGACTGCTAAAGCATGCAGCCCTGAGATAATTCCCCAGTGGCTACAAGTTGTTAGATCAACTGTATCAGATATTTTCCGCTTTGTCAGCACACTTGGACTCACGATTTTTAAAATGCTTCTGATAGATGAGGTATCAAGTCCCTTATAAGAGAACATTTGTTTCCCTTCCCAACCAATATGGGATATTACACTGGTGGTCCTTATTTTGTGCTTCACATAACCAAAACGTACATCGAGTTAGACGTGATCAATGAAGGGTTAGCAAATAAGAGGGCGAATATAAGAAGGTGGCGTGAGGGACTCGAATAAAGTTGGACGAAACTTGGAACCGACACCTTAGTTTTTTATATCTGTAAGTATACTAACAGATAGAAACTCGTTTGGCTCAAAATATTCAATGAGCATATAAGAATATGCAAACAACTTTCACTAAGATGGTTGATGATTTTGGTCATTCTCTTATAAAGATTTTAATAATAAAGTTGAATCAAAATAGTAATTAGCAGTCAACTTAAAATTGATTGTGTATAAAACTAACCAAATAATTTTCTTTTAACATATCTTATAACACTATAATATGTATCATTCAAAAGTATTAAAAGACACTTTAATTTTAAAAAAAGTTTTATACACTATAAAAGCCGTTTGTCTTTGTTATTCAGATGTATCTTACATTGTACTCATAAAACAACATTTTCATTTAAGTACTCAATCGTTGTATGATTTTCTATAATATCTGTCGACCATACTAGTTGCCATCTGTCTAAAGCATCACAAAAAAGAAAAAAGTTGAGTTCAAAAGTAAAGAGTCTTGTAATCTTTAATTCTTAATATTAATTTTAGAAAATATACGACATTGTTTTAAAAAAACATTTTAATAATTAAAATCCCTTAATGTGTTGACACCCCTTACGACAAAATCGATTTTATAGAACATTAAATATATCTAAATATCAAAATAAACTACGTTATAAGGCTTAAATTTATATTATCAAGCAATTATATATATAAAAAACAACCAACACAATTTAGTCTTTAAACTTTTTTTTCTCAGGCTATATTTATATTAAAAAATTTGTTCAATTATGTTTACGACCAAAAAGAATCTCAATTACATTTATACTCGTTGTGACATCTGAGTATATTATTTGTATTCTCTTTTAATTGAATTAACTACTATAAACACTAACTTTGGGACAAGATAATCAAATGATTTTTACCCAAAAAAATTACTCAGGAAAATTTTCGTGGGTGATTAGAATCCAGAAAATACCAATGGTTCGGTAAAATTCGATATTTTTCGAGAAAATACCAACGGATCACCCAAATAATCGTTGGATAATTTGTCACTGATTTGAATTACCCACTAGCAATTTACCCACCAATATAAACACTAACTTTGGGACAAGATGATCACTACAAAACAAATGATTTTTACCCAAAAAAATTGCTCAAGAAAATTTCTGTGGGTGATTACCACCTAGAAAATACTAATGGTTCGGTAAAATTCGATTTTTTTCGAGAAAATACCAACGGATCACCCAAAGAATCGCTGGATAATTTGTCACTGATTTGAATTACCACTGACAATTTATCCACCAACTTTTGTGACGATTTTATAAGGAATCACCATTTAGCGACAGATTTCTCAGAAAAAAAATCCATAGACAAAAGTATTTCGTTTAATAGTGAATACGAGTTAGAAGGATCTTATGCCAAAAAAAACTATTACCGATAATTTAAGTTGGACGGTTTGACTAAATTGAAAAAATGGTGTAATTAATGTGAGAAAATAAGATAACATATTTATTCATTTTGCTTTTGTAATATACAAAAAAACATTTGTTTGTTGAGCCATTATTTATTTTGTCCGCTTAACCATCCAACAAACATGTATTTCAATGAACATTTAATATACTTCTTAAAAAATGATTCCAAAAAAGAAAACCATCATTTGTTAATTATCATATCATTGATCGCATAATCTGATCTATAGTGATAATAAACACTAAATGAAAGAAAAATATGAACATAAAATACATTCTTAATTAGGTAATATAGATCGAGCTTGGGTATGATGTCTTCAGACTTCAGAGTTAGGTCTTGATGTGCTTTTCTAAGTATTAAGGATTGTTATTTGTTGTTTAGTGCTAATATAGTCCAATCTCACCACTTCATTTGTCAACTTCTCGATGATGAGATGTGAATCGATCTCAACATGTTTGATCCAATCGGGATTCACCGAATTTTTAGGCATGTTAATAGTTAATAGTCACCTTATTACCACACATTATCTAGATAGGAGAATTAAGGTGTTGACCAAGCTCATTTTAGAAGTTGTTTGATCCATATTCTCTCGTAAATTATGTGTTTCAACACTAATTTTACTTCAATGCTGCTTCTCACACTATCGACTGTATCTTACTTTTCCATGTGTTCAAGTATCCCTATACAAACGAGCAGTATTCAGAAGTTAATACACCATTGCTTACATCTCCATCTCAGTTAGACAATTTTTAACCAAGTGGATCTCAACATTATGCTTCCTTATGTTGCCAAATATTAGCTTATTTCCATGTATCATCTTTAAATATCAAAAAATCTGGTATATTGTGCCAATGATCTTGAGTTTGATGGTGCATAAATTGTCTAACAACATTAACCACGTGCCCAATTTTGATTCTCGTTGAGCAAGATAGACGAATCGTCCAACTAGGCCTTGACATCTCCTTCTGTCCGCCAATGTATTTTTAGTTCTCAAGTCCAACTTCTTATAAAGTTCCATGGAAGTATTAACATGTTTGCATCCAAGCGTTCTTATTAATTTCTTTTAGTATATCAGTGTGAATTTCTGTTGGAAAAGAACACATTTCAGTAGACTGAATTATTTCCATGCCAAGAAAATATTTTTAACTTTTGATATATTTTACTTCAAACTCTTGTGATAGATACTCCTTTATCCGTAGACAATCTACATTATTTCTTGTTAAAAGTTAAAACAATGTCATTTGCATAACCTATTTGAAAGATAATTTATTCTGACTAAGACCATCGAATAAACATTATATAGTCTAACACACATTGGGTATAACCAAGATTCACTAATGGACTATGAAAATTTTCCAAGATCTTTAAGTGGTTCTGTTATTGGCATATGTGAGATCCCTAATAATCCTTTGTTTTGTGATATTTTCTACTATGCGATCTTCGGGACTTAGAGCTATGGTCTTCCCAAACTCGAACTTCAACACCGGTTAATAACACCAATTGGTTTTACATGCAATGTTTCACTTCTTAAGGTTCCAAAAAAAAGAGGTTGTGATTTTAGGTTTTCTGATTTTTGTAAATAGAACGTTGAAGACATTAAGAGGGTGACAACGAGGACGATTCTCGTTAAACTTTTGGCTTTGCTAATTAGTAGCCTAATATACACAATTGAACAATAGTGCGTAGGTAGCAAATACATTATTTTTTATTAGGTTATGTATTATTATAACATAAGTTTTTTAAATGAAATATTGTATCATTAACTATAAATAGTATATGAACTTCACTTTCGTTATTCATATTCAATAAGACACGTATCACACTCTTATTTGTCCTCATGTTCACAATGAAAAATGAGTTTTCATCTGAACTTTCCTCCCCCCCTCTCTCTCTCTCTCTATATATATATATATATGTGTGTGTGTGTGTGTATGTGTGTGTGTGTTTATACATATATTGTGAGGCCGACACTACTAGAAAATTGAGCATTTTCAACGGAAAATGTCGTTGAAAATTTTCTACGAATTTTAGAGAGATTATTGATAAAACATAAATTTTCTACGAATTTTCAACGAATTTCCGTTGAAAATCTCTCACAAAATGCATTTTCAACCAAAAACTTTTTGACGAGACATTCAATTGAAAAAAATTTGGTTGAAAATGCATATATTTTTGTGAGAGATTTTCAACGGAAATTCGTTAAAAATTCGTAGAAAATTTATGTTCTGTTAATAATCCTTTAAAATTCGTAGAAAATTTTCAACGGCATTTTCCATTGAAAATTAATTTCCGTTGAAAATACTCAATTTTCTAGTAGTGCGACCATGAGTGTTTTTTTTACTTTTATAGTGTTTTGATGTAAATGTTCAATATTATTTTGTATTTTAATGGGTCTCACGAGATCACGTCGTTTCATGTGATATATAATAAACACACGCAAACGGTGAGATAGATAGATAAATAGATAGATAGATAGATATGCTCAAACTCGTGAAAACCTTTTATAAGTTAAAAACTCTTTAACCACTATAAACCACACATATTTAACTTTCATAATTACTTTTTGTTCCACCAATGAAATAAAACATGAGTTGATCTGTATTTATCCATTTTACTAATGTAATACTTTTTTATCAATTAAATAATACATGAATTAATATGTATTGATCCATTTCGATAATATAGTGTTATTTCATCAATGAACCAAAACATGGGGTTGGTCTATTTTAAACACAATGTTGTTTCACCAAATGATAAACACATGGATTGATCTGTATTGATATGTTTTGACAAAATAGTGTTGTTTCACAAAACATTGTTATTTCATCAATGAACCAAAACATAAGGTTGGTCTGTATTGAATACAGTGTCATTAATTGATGAAACATTACATCAATTGGGTTATTCAAATGAGGAAAATGAGTTTTTTTTAAGAAAATGGTACTTGATAAGATAAGTAAGAAAGTTAAAAATGTATAGTCTATATCAATTCATAAAGTTTCTAACATATATGCATTTTCTATTTGATTTGTCTTATATTTACACACTCCCATCAAACACCTGCATGTGAGCCTCTACTGTACACTGAAGGCAAAATCAAGGCAATGAATTTAAGTCGTTGTTTCTTAAAAGTATATAATGTTTATATACAATAAATGAATATATACATCCTCCTCACATTTATAGAGGTTTAAACCCTAATATTTTAAAAATTTTAGTTCCAAATGCAACTAGGTCAAATGTCATTTAATTTTTTTAGAGTTATTAATGTTTAGTTTTTGGATAACGGCTTTCGGGCCCTCCTTGGTCCAATTCACTACCTTCCAAATATAATGCCAACCACCCTTTAATTAGTACCCCTTCAAACTCATAAAATAATATCAATATTTTCATAATAAGATAAGAGATGTCAATATCGTTCAAATAATGCTCATGGTCTTTATCTTTTGTTAAACTTTTGAGATGTTTTAAAATAAAAGTATTTTCAACAGTTATGATGTAATATTTTTTAAAATAAAATGTTAAAAGTTAAAATCTTTAAATTAATAATTTTAATATTAACTGTATTATTAAAATACTTAATACATTCAATTAAATATCATTTTTTCTCTCACTCATAAACATTTATTTTCAATATTTTTTATTGCATGGAAATAACTAAATTATTATTTCTCTTCTATATAGAATATTAGAGATTTCTTCAAATTTGAAGATTTTCACCTTCTATTTCTTTTTTTTCTATTTTAGTATACTTTTTAACATAACTGTTAAAACAAAAATACTATTACACCTTCAAAATCTTTATTTTATTATAAAATCAATAGGGATTTCTTTCATCTTATAAATTGGGAGACTTAGGTTCTTAGGAGACAATATAATCTTCAATCTAATCCAGATTCGCCAACATTGTAAATGCTCCTCATAAACCGTTACATCTTACGGACTGTGGATAAAAAGAAGTTTTATATTTTACTTCTCTAGGCTAGTTAGTTATAAATCAAACTTAAAATGTAGTCAATGGCCTTCTTTTGGTCCTACACACAGTAATAATATTTAATTTATCAAAGAAAAAATAACCAAATAATTACAAGTTATGAACTAAGATGCATGCAGTATTCAAATTTTAGATAGTCGACCTAACCTAATTAACCTTCCCCGTGACCAATAATCAATTTTAAATAATTGGTTACTGATTTCCTTATTTATTTTATAGTCATTTCTAATATATATATATATATATATATATAGCGGCGGGTTCATGTGAGGACGGTAACAATTTACGAGAATGTGAAAACAATCCTCACCAATCATTTTGTACATGAAATTTTTTTCATGTACAAAATTATATGTGATTTTGTACTAGTATAAAAAATGACACGCACGACTTTTACCGCGGGAAAAGTCTCGGCTAATCATATATGATTTTGTATGTGAATCATATATAATTTTGTACATGAATCATATGTAATTTTGTACATGAAATATGTCTTTGCATCCTCGTAAATTGTTACCGTCCTCGCTAAACCTCTTAATCATTGTTAATATATATATATATATATAGAGAGAGAGAGAGAGAGAAAGAGAAGAAAGTTCAAACGAGAACACCTTTAATTTAGGAGAAAGCAAGAACACCCTTTACTATCGACAATCACATGTGATATATTATTATATCATATGTGGTACTAAAATTTCTTGTTTGCAATATCATAACTGTTAAAGATGTTATACTCATATCCTATTCATGCCTTCCGTTGTATTTTCCTTGTTTGCAATAAATCATTACCTTTAGAAAAATTTTATTCATATCACAGTTTCATATTCTTTGAAATTAAAAAACAAAGCTTAAAACATTGTTTAGTTTTCTAACATATAACTAACTATAAAATTTTCAGAAAAAAAAAGAAGCATACTTTTATGACAAGTGTTATTTACACTAAAACTATGTTGAAAATAATAAGATGACTATATGTCGTTTAATATTGTTTTAACTTTCAAACAAAATGAAAACTAACCTAAAGTTTAAGGGCCCGTTTGGTTGGAGGGATTTGAAGGGATTTGGAAGGATTGGGATTTCAATCCAATCCATTGTATTGGGGATAGTTCTCAGATTACTGATATGACGACTTATTTGACTGTAGTGTTTGGCATAAATATTAAGATATAGTACAGTATAATTTCAAGAAAATCACCAGAGTTCGCACTGGGAATGACTTATTTAAAATCTTAATCCCTCCGAATCCCTTCAAATCCCTCTAACCAAATGGGCCTTAAGGGTTTAAATAAGTCATTCCCAAACGGGCCTTAAGGGTTTCTTTAGTGTCATTTTATTAGTTTTTAACTTTTAATTTTAGATTTACTATATTTCTGAAAAAAATTTGCAATAAAAGACTTGAACACATGACCACATATATGAAAAACAATAAACTAACCAACACAGTAACGATAATTTTATAAAAAATATCCCTACAATTGTTTCTTATAGTAAAATAGTGTCATCGTTTGAAAAAATTTATGGGTCCATCCTTGGACCGCCCTATCCCGTCTTCCTATATGAACATCAATCATATATGTTTGGTCTCTCCGTGTATTTTAAAATATATAACATTCTATACGATAACATTTACACATACCTCTCACTTTTACTTAAACGCGACCCATTGACAACCCCCAATATTGTTGTCAGTCGTGCCATGCTCGTTCCAACCCTGTAAATTGTGGTCATCCCCTTTATCAAAAAATAAATTTATTATATTTCTTACGGGCGTTTACCAAAAATTTACCTCGTAAACGCTTATCGGTAAAATTTAACACTATCACTTACTTACCGGGTAAGATTTTAATCAACAAAATTGGTATAACATGTAACAAGTTACCCGGTAAGCGCCAACCATGGTAACAACCAGTCTTCCTTGCTTACTTGGTAAGACTCACGGTCCTTGCTTCTCTTTCATCGGGTAAAATTCTTGGTTCTTGTCATACTCATCCGATAAGATAATATGACTTGATAAACATTTATCTGAGTAACATTTGTTAAACAACTCATTAGTTTCTTAAAGTATTTTTAACGAACAATAAACAAACAAATAGCTATATCCTTACTCAAAAAGTAAAAATCATTTTTTTAATCAAATAATTATGGGAGTTAGTATTTAACCAATTAGAATAAATAAAATAATAGAGTAGGGTGTAAATGGAAGTTAGAGTAGGGTGTAAAAGGAAAAACCCATATTGAAAACAAATTTAAAACTATAAAACGACAC
This sequence comes from Silybum marianum, assembly GCA_036898165.1. Taxonomy (NCBI): domain Eukaryota; kingdom Viridiplantae; phylum Streptophyta; class Magnoliopsida; order Asterales; family Asteraceae; genus Silybum; species Silybum marianum. The sequence continues at coordinate 31,013,411 of CM072535.1, forward strand.
TATTTGAGGAAGAATAATGATTGATTATGACTTGGAAGGAGGTCGGTGCCAGAAGCAATGTATAGGCGACTTCAGCCCTGGTCATATAATATTTTTATATTTTTTAATTGGGGGATGACTTAAATGCTCAAAATATCTAAAATCACCTTCTTTTTGCTCTTCCTTCGGGTTACCCCCACGAACACGCCACCTAGGAGCCCTACTCATATTCCAAAGGCGCTACTTCAATTCAAGCGCAAGCCTCTTCTATTGCATAACCTAATGAATAAGATAGTCTTCTTTTTACTGTTTTTAGGTATTTTTGAGTAGGGCGTATCAAAAACCGTTAATCCGTGAAAACCGTTTAACTCAAACCTTTAACAACCCGATTGAACCCAACCCGCCAACCCGCTAATTAGAAGGGTTGAAATTGGGTTAGCAAAACTCAACCCAACCCAAACCGCCAACCCGCCGCTAATATATATTCTTTCAATAAAATTATATATATATATATATATATAATATTTACAATATTATAATTTATAACCCAAAAATATGTATATATTTTATTCCAATTTACATCCCAACATATAAATACATATATTATTAGTTCAATTTAGAGATCAACGTCACTTAATCCAAGTAAGTGAGAATGTATTCTTGGATAAACGTTAATTTATGATCGTAGATTAAGGTTTAACAATTGAGCTTTAAGTAAGGTTGGTTTTAAATTGTGACTACCATCAACATTTACAAATGAACTCGATAAATACATATAAATTTGAAGTCAATTGGTCGGATCAATGCATGCAAATATGAAATAAATGGTATATATATGTTCCATTCATTTATATGAATACAACTTCTATCGACGTGACAGTGTCATCTAAATTTAGTCACGTAACATTAGAAATCAATGTCAATATATTAAAGAAAATTTATTTAATGGTATCACACGTATACACACACATACATATAAAGATTTTAGCAACAAGTAAATGGTTTCGTCTAGTTTTCCGCTAGGATTCTTTATAACTTTCTTTTTAAAAATGTGAAGTGATCCGACGACAATTGATATATACGACAAAAACATAGAAACCCTCTAACGAAACTCTTTGTATACTTTTAGTAGTATTTATTGTATTTCATTCCTCAATTTATTGTATACTACGTACCAAACGCTAACCCGCCCAACCCGCCACAAACTGCAAGGGTTGGGTTGGGTTGGGTTGTACTTTTGAATGGGTTGGGTTGGGTTGAGATTTTCCAAACCATAATAATTGGATTGGGTTGAAAAATGTCAAAAACCTCCCAACCCAACCCACGTACACCCCTATTTTTATTGTATTTTCGTAAAAACATCTAGTCAATTGGCAAAAAATTGTTTTTTCTATAAATGAGTTTAATATGTCATAAAAGTAAAGAAAATCCATGCATTTCGACAACAACCTTTTAAATTGACAAAGGTTATGAGATTTACCGTTCATTTCATATATACGTATTTGATGTACGAATATATAAAACCTTAATGTTACTCTTTAAAAAAGTACGGTAGAAAGAAAAAAAAGGTTTTATAAAAGACATGATTCAAGTCTAGTTAATAATAGACTTTAATACGTCCCCTTTAACAAAGGCTAGATGGACATAAATTGTTCAACAGTGTCGAAAGGGGTTAACTAGAGTGTCGGATACCTAGATTAATTTCAAAAAGAGTCGTTCAAAGTAAAAGGAAAATTTCAACATATATATATAAAAAATAAATGGTTTAATTCTAATAAATGTAAAATTCTACTAGCTAGAAAATGATATTTTGTTAAGGGGTAGGCTAATGACACCCCTACATACTGCTAATGGCACCTCTAAGAGTGAATTTCATCCTTACATATGTCTATATCAACACCTATTATATTACCAAAAATTATATGCACACCCCTATTAAAGAAGGTGTCATTAGCATTTCCCGTTGTTAATTTCTTATATATTCCGATCATTATTTCCCATTTTTATTTTATATAATGTTTACATAAATTAGCACACATGGATCATCAACAGCCGTCTTGACTTTACATGTTATTTATTTATTAAAATCAATAATTAATATGCACAATTTATGCAATGTGGTTTAAATAAGGTGTGGCTTAAATTGGAGCAAATTTCACTAACATAAAACATTTTCTTATTCATATTTATGTAATATATTTTTAAATATTTTATCTTAGTACATAAGATGTAACATTTTAAATATTTAGCCTAAATTACTTGTAAATGTTAATTAGGATCCAATTAAGTTAATGTAATGTCAATGTCTTAGTTTTTCAAATGCAATTAAGTAAAATAAAAATCATGCGATATAATTTTTTTAAATGATTGCCAAGTTTATAATTTTTTCTAATGAGTTGCTTATTCAATTAACTTTTTTACAAATCTTGTAAATTTTCTTAATGATGTATAACATACTTTTGCTTAAGTGACATTTAAAAAAATAAAAATACCGATGACACTTCTGTGAAACAAAATATTAGTCAGTATTTATATGTTTCTAAGTACAAAAGATAACTAAGGGACTGCCTTTCCAAACAGTTATTGGTATGAGTCAACACACTTATTTACCTTATCAGATATAATTTTTAGTTGATTAAAAAAACATTATAGGTAGACGTAAAGTTTACCCGATAACTGCTAACCAGATAAGAATGATCACTCTCACTTACCGAGTAAAATTCTCGATACTGTCATCATTTCTACTGGATAAGATTATTGGTTGTTACCATAATTATCAGATACGGTAGAGGCCTATAAAAATTCACGAGGTAAGCATTTGTTAAACTAGCAGTAAGTATTTATAATATCACATTTTACATACCAAATTAAAATAATTGAAAATACTTTTCCTAAAACTTGAAGAAAAGTTTGTTTATTTTCCATTAATTAATTTTTTGGAAAGGACCATTAATTAATTTAAAATCAAAAATAAATGGAAAGCATGACGTCATCAGCGCTGTTCAGTTCCTACATGATACGTGGAGTGCCCCGACATCATTTTCACCTGTAAACAAGACAAAATGGTAGACGATAAAATGAATTTTAATCATTTTTCTTTTTTTATTTTATATAATAATAATAACAATAATAATAATAATAATATTTATGTCTTTCTATCCACGTGATAAGCAAATAATTAAATATAGTGAAAATGAGGTAAGAGATAGCGTTCACATGTTATGTTGTTTGAAGACGTAATAAAAAAAATAACATAAAGATAATAAATATATATTTTCCATATATCCGAAATATTCATTTACATATAATTATTTCATACAAAATTAATAAGATATAGTTTTAATTTTTAAATATGATGGGATATTGTTATGATCGAACATGAAAGAAAATTATTCACATCGACGATAATTGATTTCAAAAAAGTTCTCGTAACAGACGTATACAAATTTATATATGATTAGAAATATAAGTATATAGAACAAATAGAGAATGCTTATCTTTTTCCGTTGTTTTTCCTACCTATCACTTTCGAGTATATAAATTCTCTTATCTTCTTCCTGTTCATCAAGTTGAGGCCAAAAAAAGTTTGTACCATGTGACGGCCGTGTGTTATATTCAATAATTACACATGCCATCCGTTTTTTGTCGATTGCAATAATAATACATATAACAAAGCAGTTGTATCCAAATTCCATCGTTTAACTACAAAATCATTGATTAAGATTGAACAAAGTCTTAAGTTAACGTGTGTGAATATATCTATCTATCCACATATATAAAAGATGTGGCAATAGAGCAGTTACAAGTTGCAACATTTGGTACTAGACCAGCCATCAGCCAAACCCCACCATCATTAAGTGGTTCCTTTAACTTCATCTGATATCTCGTCTTTTGAGGTCAAATTGAATGCAAAATAAACACAAGTTTTATTGGATATGTAAAACCCATGTTCATTTTGCATTTGAAAGTTAATGCATCACTTTTGTTCATTTTGTGAGCTCAGAGACATATATTTAACGTATAGAAAAATGCAGGTGTATTATCATATATGATAAGAGTAATTTTTTTTTGTATTTTCATAAAATAAAGGTGTTCTCATGTGAATCTCCACCTATCATACATACATATATATATATATGATGAAGAAATGGATTAACGACTAAGAACGATTTGACATTATATGATTGGTTTCAAACATGATATCGAGTTCAAAATCGAAGATAGGGACATAGTTCCATTGCCTATAGTCCCCCTTTTGGTTTCTTGTTACTCCTTTCTTTTCTTTTGGATGTTTCTCCTTGTAAAGATGCCATCTCTACATTTGCATTATGTGTCGGTCTGAACTAAACGTACGATTTTTAACGCACTATTGAATCAATAATATATAAAACAACAATCCTTCACTATTTCAATTAAGAAATAATAACAACTTGAAAAGGAAAGATGCCAATGATCTTTGATCCCTTTGGCGTATATGATTTTTACTGTAGATCCAAACCGGAAAACCGAAAACATAACCAAATCAATCCGAATTCAAATTATCCATTTTTTTATCGTGAGTTATGTAAGTAATGATTGACTATACGATCCTTTTTAGACATTTTAAATATTTGATTATTATTAAAATATTTTATATGAATGAGATAAATAATTAATGATTTGAAATGGTATCCAAAGGGCACATGCAAAGTTGTGCATGGCCTAAAAAAGGGAAATTAAAGGTGTGGGGAGCAAAAGGGAGTGCAGGTGGAGGTATTATTTTTGTACTTTAACAAGGGTTGGATGTTTTTTAGTTACAGGGTAGGGCTCAAGGTGCCACTATACCTTGTCTACCTAATAATAACAACCCTTTTTTTAATGGGTGGTAAAATGAACAGTCGACAACAGATTTAAATCGAAACAGGTTTTTTTAAACAAATTGTGTCGGGTTTGGTTGTAATGCATGGCAGATTCAAGATTATTGTCGAGTTAGGCCGCCTTTAAGGTAAATCAAATGTCTGTAAAGTCGCATGATGTGTTTTTAGTCGAATTCTATCTTTTTGAGAGATTTCTAATGTCTTTCGTTGATTTCAAGAGATTTTTAAAGTTTTTAATTGATTACAAGAGATTTTTAATTAAGTTTTTGGTTAATTTCGAGAGATGTTTTTCGGTTGATTTTGAGAGACTTTTTTGAGTGTTTTTTTTGTTGTTGATTTTGAAGTACTTTTTTGGTTGATTTTAAGGTATTTTTTCTGTTGATGTGTCTTAAATTTAACGACTGCACCTTTCATACCTTAAAAAAAATTCTACTTATAAAAATAAGTTGAGCAGATACACAAAAGTCCGCTCGAACATAGATAGATTCATCCATTCTAGGTTGACTTAAAAACAATTTTTTATCCAATATTCTTGATAATTTAAGTTATGGTCAAGTTAAGATCAAGAAGTCAAAGTTTTCTAAAATCAAAGAAAGTCATATTTTTATATAAGATCACAAATTAAAACCAGGTCTCTTTTGCAAGTCTTAGACCTAATCTTTATATGGATTTCTTGAACATAGCATGTGGAAATCAATAAAAAAGAATCTTGAGAAATAATTAATTAATTAATTAAGGTCAACTTAAAAGTTAAAAATATAAAATCTAAGAAACATATCAGTTTTATAATCCATCGGAGTTTTTTTTTTCTTTTTTGTTTTTTTTGATATATTTGTTTATTATTCAATTGAAGAAATGAGGAGTCCCTCTGGCAATTTCCTTCTTTGTAGAAAGATTTTATTTCTTACAAATAACGAATTTAAAATTATTGAGTTATTTACATATCAACTTAATTTTGAATTACAAAAAATAAGATAAAATTAAATGAATAATTCGATATTTGTTCTTGACGTAGGAGGGTAATTTAGGAATATCAAAATTAAAATTTTCATATATATTGTCGTTATAATATTTTTACTATAAACCCATACACATGCATATGGTGGTTTCGTACATCAAAATAAGAGTCTAGTGTATTTATGGAAGCGTTGAAATTGTGCATGTGTACACAAACTTCTTCTCGCACATTTCATATGTAGACTACATTGTTATCGCGTAGGTTGTTGAAACAGGAAATTCAACGTTTTTGTTTAATTCATTTGAATTGTCAAACCTCCATTCAAAGGTGGTGACTATTGTCTACACGATACTAATTTGTTATAAAATCTGAAGGCACCTACAACAAAATTTAATATAATATGATATATAATATGAAGTTTACTACACAAGTATCATGATAATTGTAGTTGATCGCATTTTCTCTTCTCTTTGCATGTAAAATATTCATATAAACATGAGATATCATGATTCTTATATGCGTTGTGGAAAATTAGATGTCATTTCCTTCACAAATATAGAGATGGTTTGTCACATGTATTGGTTTGGTCATACTTGCAGTTTCCAACTTTATATAAATGGCTTATGTGACATCGTAAATAACTTCTCCTTAAACACATCGATCTAAAAACATTACTTACTTGCCACTGAAAACGTTTTGTACTGCTTTATTGGGTTACAAGATCCAGACATGTAGTAGAATCAATAACCATAACACCACAATTGATCTAAACAAAACATGATAGACCGAGGTTTTTATATGATGTAGAGGTTGAATCAGAAAGTTGTGAACAAAAATCCAGAACGTCCAATTGTATCTACAAAGCACTAGATCATATAATCCAATAGTAGAAATCATGAATACTCCTAAATAATGTTAGCCATCGTATCAAATATGGAAGTAATAGCAAAAGGTCTTAGCTTTATCAAAGCATACAACCCTAACACCCTAGGGTTTAGGCCGTAGTGAGGAAAGAGCATGAGCAAGTTTAGGAGAACTGTGTCTTTTGAATGAGCTAAGATTTGTAACAAGGGATAATCTTTTATAATCAAGGAAACCCTAATTTTAATTCCTTTTGAACCTACGGATCTTCTCTCATTAATATTAGTTTATATGTTTCATCCATTTGTCCTCACTCCTTAATGTTAGATATGCATGAAACATAAAATGTGTCATTCTCTTTATGTTCAATATTTGGAGACCAAAATGACGTTATATCAAGTCTAAAGAGTGATCAAAATGACATTTTGTAAGCCCAAATGTTTTTTCTATTATGATAATGTTGAAATTTCAAAACACTGATTAAAAATGAGGATTTTAAACTCGGAGGTTTTTCTATAATTACCAACAACGTCATTTCAAATACCTACTTGTTATTTCACATCTAATACAACTACATCTCACTTGAACACGACTCCACACTTTCTGCCGATTCGGCCTTAAGCCTCGATCCACAAGACAATGGATCTTGATCCAGTTTACCATTCAAAATAAACCGCTACTTGCTGTAAAAGTCTTAGAGTCAAAAATGACTTGTCTCTTGGTCAAATTTTGCTTCTATTTTTTTACACGACCACACACACACACACACACACACAATATTTATCCATGATTTTAAGTAAAAGCCAGATCCTAAAAATGAAGTTTTGACTTTTGAGCTCATAACCCTGGGGTTTTGTCTCTCTACCATAAGAGTGTGTTGGATGAAATTCCTAAGGTTTGGTCTATATTTGGCCATCGCAACATCTCTCAAAAAAAAAGTTCATACAAAATCGATCACAATGGTATAGGATACCCAAAATAAAGGTTAGAATTAAACCCTAGTCAATCATTAAACCATCGCACTACGAACGTATCCAATTAACACACCATCCTATACTATACCTGTTTTTCCTATTACATCCTCTCAATGAACGCAGCGTTTTTAGACTGTTTTATTGTTATGAATATTAAAACACCATATTCTAACACTATTCACTAAAACTATTTTTTGCTAAAGTTTTGATATTTACAAAAATGGTCCTTTATGTACTTACTTTATTTTATTGACTATAACATTTCTAATAAATTAAAATTATATTGACATTAACTTTTTAAATTTTAATTATCTTATTGTGCTTAACTAATTTAATAAAAAAAACTATTACTTTTTAATAAATTACGACACAATGATTTTATTCGGAATAGGTCATGAACAACAATTTGATTGAAATAGTATAATAATATAAAATAAACTATTAAAATTTATAAGGTTAGTAAATATGGAAGCAGTATTAGAAATCTATCAATTTATAATTAAAAATAATATACTTCAAACTATTTTTTGTCATAAAAAAATAACGTAATAACTTTTTTAGATGATGTTTGATTCGTTGGAATCTGGTAGAATCTTAAGAAATTGATACTACTAGAAAAGAAGCATTTTATGTGGACCAAATCCGTCGGAAACTATTCACCGGTGATTAAAAAGCCTTAATTAAATTATAGATTTTGTTAATCGGACCAACGTTTTCGGCCGATTTTTCTGCCGGTAATTTTAAACAAATTTTTTTCTAAAATTTGTTTTCTTAAAAATATTTTTCTTTTAAAATTTTAATTAAATTATAGGTGGAATAATATTATAAAAATTCCGTTATATTTTCGACCGATTTTTAATTAATAAAAAAACAGGTAAGGGCAAGCTAATTGAAATTAACTTCCCCTCTACCCAAGCTACAGGGTATGGGATCTATCAATAATCCGCCAGAAATATAATGTAATTAATGTTAATTAATTTCAATTAATTTAATTTTTATCTATCTGCCGGAAAACCATCGAAAACCTTACCGGAATAAAATTATATATATATTTTTTAACATCGTACTGGCGGATTTCCGGCGGAAGTCAACCTAAGTTGACTTTTATTGTATCAGTCGCTGATTTTCCGGCGGAATAATCCGCCGGTAATTTTCGCCGGAAATGCTCCATTTTCTTGTATTGTGATATAGTCAATTCCATTCATGCATTTGCCTGATTTTCTAATTGCCACTGACACCACTGCCATCATTGCCACTGACACCGCTATCACTACCACCGTCTCTACCACCATTGTCATTGCCACCACTTCCATCAATTACTAAATTTATCTTTATATAGTATTTATTAATTAAGCAATAAAGTATCCATCACACTCATTGACTCTATGTAATTTAATATTTCTCTCAAGCATCAATTCTAGTACAAGTTACCAAACATATGAATCTGTGCACTATACCTTTGGGATAGAGGAAGAGGAAAAACAGAGAAAAGACAAATCTCTTATTGATACACCAGATAGCTCGGTTGTTGATTGAGTAAATAAATTTATCACTTCTTGAAACCTGGTCTTAGATAAAATGGTGTATTTTGGTAATTTGTAACTATTCTATTATAATTCTAAAGTTATATTTAGGCTATGTTTGGTAAAGTAGCTGATAAGTTAGCGGGTAGTTGAGAAGCTAGCTGATAAAAAAATCATGTTTGACAAAACTAGCGTATAAGAATGTAAAATGACCAAAAATGACATATTAAAAAATTAAAATTAAAATTAATAATTAATATTAATGAGAGTTATAATTAAAAAAATTGACAATAAGCTCTCAAAACGCTACTCCAAGTAGCGTTTCAATAAGCTAGCTTATAAGCTACCTTATAGTTTGTCAAACATGTACACTGAAAATAACTTACCTTATAAGTCAGTTTATTTTTGCCAAACATAGCCTTAACAAAAAAAATAATCAAACTTGATTAAGTTTCATTTCAAATTACAATTTCAATTCCTTTTCATCTCAATTCTAACATATTTCATTTTATGATTCCATACTATTTACATATATTCTATAATGAAAATGATACAAAAATTGATGTGTTACATTGAAGGTGCCCAAAGCACTACCAACCAACCAACCTCCGCCTTCAATTCATTTCTAAAATCACAATGTTTGTGTGTGTTTTGTGTGGTCGAAAATCAGTTAAATATATCATGGGTTCATCATTAATCCATGCCTAATTTTGACAACTACATCCACCAATATTTTGAGAATTATAACGTAATAGGTCCCTAATCTATGAGGAACCATCAACGTTTGCCCCCCTACTCTTTCAACTAATAACTTTTTAACCCGTGTACCTCATAATTTTAGTAACTTTCACTTTTTATATTGATTTTTTTACAAGTAAATCATGTTTTTAGTTCTTATGGTTTGTTGAAAATTTCTATTTTCATCTATATATTTTTAAAATTACATATTTCATCCCTATGATTTACAATACTATGACTATGTTGGAAAACTAACTAATAAACCAGTTGAAGACCGATAAGCTAGTTGATGGTTGATAAACTAGTTGATGGCTAATAAGCTAGCTGGTAGTAGATAAACTAGCTGATAAACAAATTATGTTAAGTAAAACTAGCTTATAAGCATGTATAATGACCAAAAAATGGATCTTGAAAAATAGTCAACTACAAATATTTATTAATATAATTCAAATAAATTTCTAATATATAATATAATATGTTAATCAATATAAATAAGATAGTAAATTTTTTTAACATTTTGTTAAAAAAAGAAAAAACAATGTTATAATAAGAAAAATTGTGAAAGTATGGTGATAAATTATATACAATATATTTATGTTATGAATTATTAATTATTAATTATATATAAAATATATAGATAGTAAATTAGATGTTTAGTTCCTGCGGTTTTTATCAATGTTTAGTCCCTATACAATGACCAAAATGTCCAATTTACTTAACCTACTTAACAGAAAGAGTTTATCAAAATTAGTTTTAGGGACTCAATACGTTATGAAAGGAAAACCACAAGGATGCAAGCCATTGATATTTCACTTTAGGGACCTAAACTGTTAAAACCAATAAATCCTAAGGATCAAATATGTAATTTACTCTTTTATTTATGTTGTTATGTTATAATTTGGGGTTTAATAAAATAAATATTAAATGTAAACAATACTCTTCAATTTTTTAATAAATAGAAAAATGAAATTTTCGTCATTCATATATTTATTTATCAAAGAACAAAATGGCACTTTTTTTTAATTCTGTATAGACGACGTTATTGATATAGTGCTTAATAGGAAACAAAACAAGCAAACACCTCCTAACTATTATTTTAGATATAGTGTTACAAATTACAATGTTCATTGTATTTCTTGGTTAATATTTGTAAATATAAAAATAAATTATTGATAAACAATTTTATATATCAAGCGTTTTTAAACTAAAAATTTTAAAAAATACTTTAAATGATTTGGTCATAAATCTAAATACTTTATTTTTTTTTTCAAAAAATAAAATAGGATTTTTCTTTTACATCCTACTCTATTTACCTTTTGCATCATATTGTATTTATTTATTTGATTTGTGGTACACTAACATCCACGTTTATTTATCTATTTTAATTGGGAGACATATATCTAGATTAAGTTTTAAAATGTAGAGTAGGATGTAAATGATAATACCCAACAAAATATAATATGTTTGATTATTTCTTTTCCTGGCCCACATCGCGATGCATATCAATCTAAATTTGGATGTGATTTTTATTTTAGGGTTAAATACATGAAATTGCAACCTACTTTCATAAATTTCTTTATTATAGCATTGTACTTTCATTTTTACTTATTACAACAACGTACTTTTAAATTATTTTTTATTAATGCGTTGTACTTTGAAAATTTTACTCAAAATAGCAATGGGTAACTTGTTACCTTTTAAACAAGTTAACCCATAATTTTTTTTTTTGCTTACATGGCTTAAATGAGATGACATGGATGACATGTCTTTTTGATTACATGACATTAATAAAAAAATCTCTTGCAATTTTTTTTTAAAATTTTCTCACTTTATCCGGTTTATTTTTTTTCTTAATTTTCTCAAATTTTATAGTAATTTCCTTGCATCATCATTTTAAAATAAAAAAACACTTTTATTAAATTGTACAAATGAAATATCTTAGAGTAACATTTTTAACAAATATGATATTTTTCTTCAAGATAAATGTTTTATTTATCAGAAAACATAACACTTGTTATTTAATTTTTCTAATTCAGAAAATACATATTTTGTACTTTTTAAGAAAAATTAACGATATAAAGTGTGTTTTACAAATCTTCTTAATATTTTTACATTTTAATGAATATTTTTTAAATAATCTAATTAATTTAATATATTTATAATAGAATTTTTTTAAGATAAATTGATATATTTTTTCAATATAAATATTTTATTTGTAAAAAAACGTAACAATTCTTAGTTAAAAAATATTTTTTTAAACATTTTTTTGAATATAAGGAAATAAATTGTGCTCTACAAATTTTCTTAATATTGTTATATATGAATAATTTAGTTTTGTTAAATTAATAGAGTATATTTATTAAATAATATGTAAAATTAATGTTTTAAAATTACAATGTTATAATAAGAAATGCCACATCAACAATATATTACATTTGGACAACCTACATGGACAATGAGGTGGCATGGAAACCTACTATAGTGAGTAAATTTAAAAGAGAAGGTTACCCAATGTTATAATAGGTAAATTTTTCAAAATACAATACTTTAATAATAAATAATTTGAAAATACATTGCTTTAATAAAAAAAACTGAAAGTACAATAATATAATAAAAAAGTTTATGAAAGTAGATTGCTATTTTTTGCATTTCGCACTTTATTTTAATGTTTTGCAATTTGGATTATCACTATCCGAAACTACCACCACCAAATTTAAAATATAGTAAATGTATTAGTTTTTAGAAGGATCCTTATTTGATTTGATTTTCCAGCAAATTAACTTATTTGCTTAACAATTTTTACAAAATATTTATGACGTTTTTTTTAATTCATTTGTTGTTTTCTAATTTTTTTCTTAGAGTAAACTACAAATTTGGTCCTTATGTTTTGCTGAAAATAAAACTTGTAAATTATGCCGTTTTAAAAGTACATGGTGATGGTGGTCATCGTGGTTTGTAAAAACGTAAGAATTTTACCCCTCCATCTAACGCCCAATATATAATTCAGTTAAATGAGATACATTTTTCTTTTTTTTTCTTTTACCCAATCAAAAGTCACATGGACCAAATCAAAAAAATCGATTTTGATCAGATAAAAGACAAAAAAAATGGCCTCACTTAACATAACTTCTAACGATCGTTAGAGATAGAATGATAAAACCGTTTTTACAAATTACGATGGTCATTTTATAACTTTTAAAACTATAAGAGTGAAAAATGTTATTTTTGACATACTATATCGACTAATTTTGTAATTTACTCTTTTTCTTATTAATGGTAAGGTTAAAAACTTGATCACTAATCAAAGCACTTTTATAAATTATAAGTTAGATCAAAATTTATATATATATTTTAAAAAAAAGCATTATAACTTGGGATCAAGTTGAAATAAATAAGTTGGGCTAACTATCTGGCCCATAGTCCAAGTAAAATAAATCAGCGTTTGTATTTTGGATGATGGGCCAAGTAAAATAAATCAGCGTTTGTATTTTGGATGGATCAGCCCATCCAAACCGGTAACAGAATCCTATTTTTTTTATTTTCAGGGTTGCGAACTTTGAAAGAAAAATAAAAAAAATTCAGAATATAAAATTTTCAAATTTGATAACTTTTAAAAGATGATTGTTTAGAGAGACAGATGATTTTTTAATTATTTTAAATATTTGAAATTAATTGTTTAAGAAAAACAAATAACATTTAGAAATTGTATTAAATATTTTAATAATATAATTCATATGTAGTTTTCAAAATGGTGAAGCTTTTGAAGATGAACTTAAGTTTGTTTTGGAGATTTTTGACTTTCAGTTTCTTATTTAGGAGAATCTGTTGGAGGTGCTTATTTAAATAGTTTTTTTTTTTTTATAGATAATGTTATATGCACTTTTAAAACCTAATAAAATACCGCTCTTTTAAACCCTAAAAGTGAGTATATTAATTTAAGCAACCACATCATTGCTTCCAATCATACCTGCAACCACGGCCACAACTTGTAGTCACGAAGTTGTTTTCATTTCATTTACCAGATTCAATCTGGTTATGTCAATACCGTTATTACTTACTAGTACTCTTACTATAATCTTGATGTATTTTCTCTAAGCATGTTTACTGTTTGATTATTGATAATGATTCTACAAATGTTATTTCATATGGATGAGGTGTCTTGACTCTCTTAACTATGGGAAAATAACTAGAATATAAACGAAACAAATGCTTCACTTGTTGATGAATCAAAACAATGTTAGTATTACGATAAAACAAGTGTTGTCAGATTTGATGTTGAAAATCGAAGTTATAATGAGAGAGGCATACCTCAATCATCCAACACTCCCTTTCTTATATATAAGGCTATGTTTGGCAAACTAGCTAATAAGCTAGCTGATGACTGATAAGCTAGCTGATGACTTATAAGCTAGCTGGTAGCTGATAAGCTAGCTGATGAATAAGTTATGTTTGGCAAAAACTAGCTTATGAGCATGTAAAATGACAAAAAAATACATATTGAAAAAAATAATCAATTACAAATATTTAATAATATAACTCAAATAAATTTCTAATGATATAATATGTTAATTATTAAACACAAAATAGTAAAAAATTAAATAATATAAAATGTTAATTGAATGAATTTAAAATTGATTATTATATATACTATAAATTTTGAATTTGTTCAAATGAATTTTAGAAAAATTATACATTATTTATGATTTTCAATAACCATTATCTATGAATATCAATAAAATTGATCAACTTCACGTATTATAATTAATTAATACTTAAAAAAATATAATTAATAATTAAAGTAAATATTTTATTAAAACTATTTAACATATTTTAATTTATTTATGAAATAAAATAAGTATTACGTTAATTTTTATGTATTCTACATGCACATTTTTAGAATTGTTACATTTGCTTTTTGATATCTTAACTTATTGAATAATAAATACTATAGTATAATTAGTATTTATTGTATAATTAAAACTAATTAATAAATGATAGTTAAAATTAATTAATAATGTGTAATTAAAATTAATTGATGATTTTTAATTAATTTTAATTAGTATAAATTAATATTGAATATGAATATTAAAATTTATTTTATGATTAATAATTAGTATTTATTTATAATTAATATTTATTAATAATAAGTAATAATATAAATGAAGGGTAAAATTGGAAAAAGTCACAATAAGCTTCTCATAAGCTACTCAAGTAGTTTATCAATTAGCTAACTTATAAGCTGACTTATAAGTTAGCTTATGTACATTCAAACGATTACTCAAAAAATAAGCTAAATTATAAGTCAGCTTATAAGCTTAGCTTATTTTTGCCAAACAATGCCTAAATGTATTTTGGCTAAAGATAGTAATTTTGTTGCTAATATATATAGTGTTGGGTCATGTGAGACCAACTTATTTTCGTGAGACTCATAACTCCATATTTTTACATTTGAAACTTTACAACAAAACACTGTGAAAATAAAAAAAGAATCTAAATCTTCATGGCAAATGAAGGTTATCTTCACCGGTGGCGGACCTAGGATTTTTCCCGAGCGAGTGTGCCCTTAAATTGTATCAAATGTCTGCAAAGCTGTTTGATATATTTTTCGGTTGATTTTGAGGGATTTTTAGCCGAATTCCCTGTTTAGGGGATTTTTTAAGTTTTTCGGTTGATTTCGAAGGATTTTTTAAAGGTTTTTGGTTGATTTCGAAGAACTTTTTAAGGTTTTTGGTTGATTTCAAATGATTTTTTATGGTTTTTGGTTGATTTTGAGTCATTTTTTTAAGGTTCTTTGTTGATTTCGAGGGATTTTTTAAAGTTGTGATCCCTTAACTCTTGAAGTTGACAGAGTTCAGCGGGTGCACCTCATGTAAAACTCATATAAAACTTACGAAACACGATATTTTTTTACCCTTACAGCACTAGGTTGAGCGGTAGCACTGGATCCCCTCCCCAAAGGATGGGTCCGCCCCTGATCTTCACAATATTTTGCTGTATAGTTTCAAGTATAAAAAGATGGTCTCACGGATCTCACGAAACAACTTATCAGTTATCTCACATGATCAAGAGTCATACGTATTTGACAAAAAAAATATATTAAAAATGCTATAATTTAAAAATACAGTATATTTCATTAATTATATCCTTGTGAAACACTATGGATCCACAATGTACCAAAATTACATAATACGGTGACGACATGCTTGAAGTGGCATGACAATATCAATTTTTAAAAAGTAAAACCAACATTTTATCGTCACAATATAACTTTTGAATCTTACACAAAATTTTAATCTTTAAATTTTAATTTTGTTAAAATAAAATAGCATTTTATTGTTATTTTTTTAACGGCTTCTCCTCTTCAATATTAAGGCTATGTTTGGCAAACTAGCTGATAAGTTAGCGTATGACTTATAAGGTAGCTGATGACTTATAAGCTAGCTGGTAGCTGATAAACTAGCTGATTAATAAGTTATGTTTGACAAAAACTAGCTTATGAGCATGTGAAATGACCAAAAAGAACATGTTGAAAATAAATAAATAATATTAGTTAGGGGTATAACTGGAAAAAGTGTCAAAAAACTCCTCATAAGCTACTCCAATTAGCTTATCGATAAGCTAGCTTATAAGCTGACTTATAAGCTAGCTTATGTGCATCCAAACGATTACTCAGAAAATAAGCTAGCTTATGTGCATCCAAACGATTACTCAGAAAATAAGCTAGCTTATAAGTCAGCTTATAAATTAGCTTATTTTTGCCAAACAATGCCTAAAACCCTTCAACATCTATAGAACTTTTCGTTGATTGATCCTTTCTTCAATACTAAATTGTTTAATTTGTTTTACCCTTCAGGGTCAAAATGATTAAGAAATTAAAGGATTTAAAAGTTTATTACGGTAATTGATAATAAAAAGAAAATCACAATTATACAAGATAAGAACTAAAAACAAATTTCGTTATATTTTAATGTATTTTATCATTCATGTCTTCGCCTCAGTCCCTCAAACATAATAATTAGTTTCTACCTCAACAACATTTAACCTGATTAATTAATGACTACGGGTAAATGGATATGAAAGAATAAGATTTGAAAGTTTGTAACACTAGTTAAATATAAGATTCATAGTTATATTAAAAAAAGGTAAAACAAAATTTATTACATTTTGATAAAATAAAAGAAAAATAAACGTACAGACATACCACAGCCGAAACACAAAACCAAACAACAAAGCAGAGAAATAAAAAGGAATATCGAAAATTCGAGTGGTTGAAGCTAAAGCAGCTACTTTTGAAGTAACAACAAAGCAGAAAAGCTTAGTAACGACCCTCTATCAAACAACTAATAACCAAAACAGATACAATCCAAGACACACACTATATAAATCTCTGTATAACTATATAACAAAAAGAACATTTATAGATGTTTGAGGGGACATTTGTAGGCACAACCCAATGATTGTTTGAGAGGAGGAGGAGACAAATGAGATAGAGAGAAGCTCTTACTTACATGGTGTGTTATCTCCCTTTCAAACCCCACAAAAAGTTCTTTCCATCATTTTTATCTTTTATTTAATCGTCCATTTTTTATTTTCAAAAACTTTGAAACGATATTGTTTTAAAGATAATTTTATATGTTATAACTTTTTGTAAGTTGATATAGCTTTATGTTTTGTTTCAACGTAACATTATTGGTTTTGAACATATCTACAACGTTATTATCTTTCTTATTATAATATATATATATAGCATCTTATGTAGTATTTTACATTTATCATAACTTAACTGATTAGTAGTGATTTAGGTTTACATTATTTTCATTTGGGATGAAAGTGTTTTTTCAATATCGTTTTGAGCAAAATCCAAAAAAATCGTAGGTTCAATGATTGATAGTGACAATTTTATGTTGGATTTTGGCTTGGTGTAGATAATAGTTTTGGAACCTTGAAGGCGGGTTTTAATGTTTTATGTGAGACTGGTTAAAGTTGATGGTAATCAACTTTTTGCCCAAACATATCTATATGTATTAGATTGTTACCGATTGATTTGGGACTTTTATATTCTTTTTCCATCTTTTTGGTTTTTTGCTTTATTGTTTCTTGACTAAACTTTTGATGGGAAATTTTCTACTTCATCCTCAAGAAATTCTAGTTAAAAAGTTGCATCTTTATTTATCAAACTAACGATACAATGTTATGATCAAAGTTACAACTTTGAATAACGGTTAGTAAAAAAACATAAGAGAGTAAATACGTTTAGAAAACTAAAACAATTTTTTTCTTAAATAACACAAAACTAAAAGTGAACTGCAAATTTGGTTCCTATAGTTTGTCGAAAATAATAGATTTTTGTTCATGCACTTTTAAAATTACAAGATGGGTTATCATAGTTTGTAAAAGCGTTAAAATTTGGTACCTTCCTCTATTGGCCGTAAAATAATTCAATCAAATAACATGCATTTTTGTTCCTTTATCAATTTTTTTGTCTTTTATACAATTAAAACTACAATAACCAAAATCATAAAAATCAATTTTAACTATGTGAAAGAATATTAAAAGTTTGATAAAATGACGAAAAATGCTCCATATTAAAGGAATTTTTTTACGTCCGTTAGAGGGAGAGACCAAATCCGGACATTTTTGCAAACTATAATGACCATCTTATAATTTTGAATTTGCAGGGACAAAAAGTGTTATTTTCGACAAACTGTATGGACCAAATTTGTAGTTTACTAACCACAAGCGTTGTGGCGTAGTAGTTGAGGCCCTGGTGGATATGGTGGAATATTCTATCTGTCCAGGGTTTGAATTCAGGCATACATAACAATTGCAGTCATTGAATCGGTGGACCACTGCTTGCTTGGCTGCAAACATGCCTCAAATATTTGGAGACACATCTTCATTTCGTGGAATCGATTGCAATCTACCTACCTCCATCTCCGATCTGCTCAACTTCGATGGAGGAAGACATATATCAACTTTGTTAAAGGGTCTCTTGCAAGCGTTGATTTGGATTGCGACTCACTTTCTTTGGATATTTAGGAACTCTTGGGTATATAAAGGAGTCGACTCAAACCTTGATTTTCATTGTGACATCCAACATCCAATACCAGTACTTTATCAATCTTTCTCTCCTTTTGCCACTACCGTTAAGTTATTTTCTTTCAATTTTGATTCGTGGTTTTGGTTTTTTTTTCCTGTTGTTATGTTTTGTTTGCTCGGTTCTCTTTTTGTCTTGATTTCCTTGTGGATCTCGTAGGTCCCCTGTATCAAACTTCTGTTTTCTTTAATAAATTTGCCTTTCAAAAAAGCTTACTTTTTGGGCCTTTGGTTTCTAGTGCATACATTTCACATCCATATTCCATACCCTGTTTTTAGTAAAATATATTGGTCAGTTTGGTTTAACATTTCATTAAAAATGATGATACTTTATAGTTAGATTATCTTAAAATCATACTAAAAAATAGTTTTCATGTAATAATTTTATATTTTTATCTGAAAAATGATTATTTTGATTATAGAAATAAATTTTTGTTGAACAATATAATACTTGTTATCATGAATTTTCAAATCTAAATAATCCTTTTTTTTTCAAACACCCCCTAAAATGTACGACGATATTAGCTCTTAAAAGATGTTCAAAATAAAGACAATATAATTTTCCTCTAGATGCATCAAATGACAAAAATTTATGAGAAGATAGATATTGAAGCATGATTCGGTTACAATTTCTAGTCAAAATAATTTATTTACGTATATATCAGTATTATATAAAACCGAAGAAATTAAATTTGTTTATCTTTCTTAAAATCATTTTAAGTAGAGTAAACTCTAATTATAGTCATTTTCGTTTAATTAAATATTTAAAAGTGAGACCTAAATTTTGTAAGTCTAGAGTTAACAAAATTTAGGCACCACTTTCAAAATTTTCACTAAACCATGGAGACCAAAATTAGACTTTACTCTTTTAAATATTTTATGTCTAACAAATATTATCCTTTTAGGGTAAGCTACAAATTTGGTTCTTGTGATTTGTTAAAAATAACATTTTTCATGTTTATGGTTTCAAATTTACAAGATGGTCATCAAGATTTGCTAAAACGATCAGATGTAATCCCTCTTTCTAACTACCTTACAATATTAATGGTATTTTCGTCTTTTTTTTATCAATTTTTTGTCATTTACACAATCAGTTTGTTGGATTGTAAGAGTTCCTTCAAATTATTGCGATTTTTTTTACTTTTATCTTCAAGACCCTATGAAATAATCAAGATACAATTTTAAGAGCATCTCCAAGAGCTATGCTAAAATAGAAAAAGTGATATTTTAGTAAATTTTTGCTCAAAGAGTATGCTATCTTGTATTTTAAAGTAGAAAAAAGAATAGAGAAGATAAAAATCTATAAATTTGGAGAAATCTCTAAATCCCACTTTTTGAGAAAGAGAAATAATATTTTGATTATTCCACCACTAAGAGGAATTAAGATAAACGTTTAGGAGAGAAAAATAATATTTTATTAATATGTTGATTATTTTTGCAACATACTTAAATTTGGAAAGAACAACCAATTTAAAGTTTTCATCAATACAACAAACAAAGGGTAAACCCCTTTCCTATTAGTCAATACTTGGATTTCCTCGAATAACAAATCTAAAATCAACATCATTAAACTATAGACCAAGCCTTAGATGAAAACTAAGTCAAGTCAGGTGTTACTAAAAGCTAATAACTGTCGTTATCTCCAATTGCGGAAAACGTCACCAATTAGCTAGATCTTTATTGTGCCCCTTCCTAGCACTCAAGTCCACACGTGTTGTTAGTACCAACCCCAACGAGAACCTGATGCACATGCCGACAAAGGAAAACGGTTAGGCTTAATGCCTACTGGGCTCAAGAGTTTATAACATATTTATAATTGGTAGAAATCGAAATACTGCTTGATTAGATAATAATCTTTCAAATAGAATGACTTCATTATAAAAGAACATCTTTCCCAAACACATCATTTTCGAAATAAAAGCTTTAAATCAAAATATCGTTGGTAACGAAAGCTTTAAATAAAAATACACATTCAAAACGAATTTCTACACCCGATACTCACACAAGACGTGGATAAGTTTAAATGCTCCAAATACCAAAATATGTACAAAACTTCATTTTCTAGAATACTAAAACAAGGTTAAGTCTCAAAGATTCAATGATATAAATTGTGGATAATAATTCATACTCTAAAATGTCACCGAAAATAATGGATAATACTCTATATCCAAAACATCTATCGATGACAGGGGAGACCCGTTTCTATTAGATGTGACGGAATAAAAAGTAAGTCACATATATCATAGCTGTTGTCTATTGAAGATGCTCTAAAAAAAGTTGTGCATAAATAGGTTTTGATCTTCTTGATAATAGCGTGATAATTGGGTCAAATAACTAACACAATGTTGACCAAATTCGGACAAATTACCAACACAAACTTGACTACATTCCAACATCAAATATGGTTTAACATTCTTAATTGATAATAAATATCGTCCAACAAATTTCTTTAAATTGTTACGTTTTTCTGATTCTATTTTTCTTGTAATTCTATTTTTTTAGTTTATCATATTTTATTGTTATGGAAATTGTGTTAAAGAATCTTCGAGCTCTTAAATGAAAAAAAATCAAAATTGACCAATTCAAGTTGATCTTATTGGAGCCTAACACTTATTTAAAGGATAAAAATCACATTAAGCAACCAAATTCATGATTTTAGTAAAACCTAGACCTCTTAAGCTACTAAAAATAACCAAAACTAATGACAAAATATTGTCAACAAAATTTAAATGACCGAAAAATTATATTATAGAAATATTTTGTATGAACTTGCATCCGTTTTTTTTAATCTTTTAATGTAGTTATTTCTTATAAAATGAAAAAACAATATGAAAATGCATTCACAAAAATCATAAACATGAAAAAATAAAGCAACTACACATGAAAATAACCATTGGCAACTGGGTTGTGACGCATTTGTTAAGCAACTACATATGAAAAAATTCGTTTTAAAGTTATATTTCTTTTGACCAATTTTAAATTTTCAAAAGAGTAAATTACATAATAATAAAAGTTAATCCGATGATTAAAAGTGAAACGTATTAACATACCTGGTGATTAAAACTGTAATTAATTTAAAATAAAAATTAAAGTTTAATGTAAAAAAATTATTTTAAAGAAAAACACAAATTAGATGTCTAAGATATTTGCCATTTAACCACCTTCAAAGGTTGACCGATGTTTTAACCGCCCAAAAAGGAAAAAAGTGGAAAATGAACCGACACAAATAACCCACATATGAATATATGATGCTTTCTCCCTTTGTTTCCTCTAATTTCTCTCCTTTTTTTGACTTTATTTAAAATCAACTTTTAGTTTTATAAATATTTTTCTCTTTACGAAATCATTATGTATATTATATTATTATTGAACATCGAAAAACCATATGAATTGTTGAATTTGTATTTATTAAACATGTCAAATACCGTATGTTTGGTGGAATAAATTGGTTTTTCAAAAAAAAAATACCGTATCTTCACATGCATTTTGTACTGATGAAAAAAATGCACGATTAGTAGTGTAGTGGCTCTTTAACATTTTTATGGTTTATATGTATAGGGCTCATAGACGGACCTAGATTTTTTATAAGTCGTGACACCATTTGATTATAAAAAATAAATAAATAAATATTTTTTAGAAAATTATATTAGTCTGTTGGTTAGCTCATTTTTTTTATATGTGAAATAATGTATTTAAGTCTTTTGTTGTTTTTGTTGTATTTTTTTCAGAACATAATAAATTTGAAATTAAAATCTAAAACTAAGAAAATGACACTACGAGATTCGAGCTCGGGTCTACGATAGAAGAAAATTCTTGCAAATCAGCTTTACCAAAAGAAACTTGTATCTCCATTGTAGTTTTAAAATATATACGGTCAGTGGCGGATCCAGGAATTTCATAGACTGGGGTCCCTTTAACTAACAAGTACCCATACTATGGGTTGGGTTCCGGTGATAAGATAAGTTACAGTGAAAGGCGTAATAAGTGATTACAAAACCATAGTGTACATAAAGCAGTAATTGAGCAAGACGGTAGACACAGTTAGAAAATCAAAACCATAGTCCATAAAACAGTACTTGGGTAGACAGTAGAGAGTTAAAAAATAAAAAAACCATAGTACAATTGTGCAAAAGGCCGTATGTGGTCAACAATCAACAAATACAACATATATAGACAAATTAGAGGTGTTTGGGCTTATTTATACATGTAACATGGTTATAAAAAGGGTTAAAAGTCATAAAGGAATTCTGATAAGTCACTGTTTAACTTATTAAAAACTCTTTATCACCGGTGTGAAATCGGTATAACTTATAAGCTTATTTTTTTTCTCAATCCAAAACAATCAAAACAACTTATTACCCGTACCACACCGGAATAAATCAATAAGTTGTTTTTATAAGTCATCCAAAACACCAAGTGTGTTTACTGCCTACCAAAATATGAAGAAAGAAAACATAATCCCCAATATTTTTAACAAAACAAAAAGAAAGAAAAAACATAAATTCTAGCAAAGTCCCAACATAAAGTATGAAGAAATTGAAGCAACAACCAACAAGTATGAAGCATAATTAAGAAAGAAAATAAGCAGCAACAAGCAGAAAATGAAGAAATAGAAGTAGTGTTTATGAGAAGTAATTGAATTCCTAAGCAGAAATCGAAGCCCTAACATGAGAAATCGAACAAGTAGTAGGTTGCAACAAAATAGAAATCAAACAAGGTAATAAACCTGTGTTTATGAGAAGAAATCGAGTAGAGAAAAGTCAGATATCAAACCTTGTGGTTGTTGCTGTTGATGAGAACGAAGACAAATTAGAAACCGAAGTTGGGCTGGGGACGAGCTGACGAGCGGACAAGGGGAGTGGCCGGAGGCCGGCGATCGATGGGTTGGGCTGGGGGTTGGGAATCGCCGGCAGCAACTTGGTGAAGATGGGGTCCTCGTGATTTTTTTACTGGGGGGATCGATGGTAGGTTTATAAAAAAGAAGAAACTTTAACCTAGATAAACAAAAATTTTGACCTTTTGAGTGGGGTCCTTTCCCCCCTCCTTTTACACTGTGTGTCCGCCCCTGTATACGGTGACACACAACAAATTGATGCATTGACACTTTTCACGTCCCTATAATTTTTACACTACGACAGAGTAACGAAGCGGTAGCTTGTGCCACCATATGCACTACACTGGTTATGTCCCTAATAGGGACGTGATCAAATTAGAACTCCATATATTGAGATAACCGTGAGAAGTTTTACCTTAAAGTATTGTTTCATATGATTTTTTCCTATCTAATGTTAGCATTTAACGTATTGATGAACATATATTTGTTTCATAATGTGTTTGTCTCATATGTATTCGGTTCACAATGTTATAGTTTTTTATGTATAATTTTTGTTTCACTAACAAGCTAAAATAGTCACATTATGGGAAAAATACATTTGGAGCAAACACATTATGAAACAAATAAGTGGTAATCAATATTTTTAGTCATAGTCATAGATGAAACAAAATCATATAAAATAGCACATGATGGCTGATGCACTAGTTCTCAAAGTTATCACAATTTCATGGGTTCTCAAAAAAAAGCACGCACACATGAAATGTCATATAGTACGCCTCGAATCTAGATCTTCAATCTCTGCACCTTGGAAATTGATAAATCACTCGAGAGGAAATGTTTATACTCCATATTTAATGAAACTATTATTTTTCTTCTGGAAAGGGTATCCTAGGCGTGCCAAGACTAATCCCTGGCAATTTTAAGACTGCTAAAGCATGCAGCCCTGAGATAATTCCCCAGTGGCCACAAGTTGTTTGCGACTGGATTCGAACTTGGGGTAGATGGGTTATCTAGCCTCATCTCCCACAAGTCTTAACCAGTACGCCACAAGCCTTGAGCTATATACATTGTTACGTTTTTATTAGGGGCGGAAATTGTGCCGTGTTCGAGTTGGCGGGTCAGAAAAACTCAACCCAGGCACGACCCATAAAACTAATCATGTCGCATTGATCAACCCTAACCCGTATACGGCCCGCGTAATCCGTTTAACTATATGGGTTCACGAGTCATAAACGGGTTGATGTGAGGTTGTGAGTGAGAGCAATTGGAGTCTAGAGAGTGGAGACAATTCTGTGAACTGAGCGATTAGGTTAAGGCATTAGGCATACGCATACGACATTGGATAAAATAATTTTTTTTAAACCTAAAATGATAATCTGGTTGGCGGGTCAACCCGTGAACCAATATATCAACTTAAACATGACTCGTATAATAAACAAGTTGGCGGGTTAGCGGGTCAGAAAATTCAACCCAAACACGTTTATTTTCGTGTGGGGTTCGTTTCTTGTCGTATTGAGAATTGTCACCCCTAGTTTTTATGTCTTATTTTAAATTTGTAAAACAAACTATGCATTTTAAATGATTTTATATAAGTTTAGTTTTTATATGTAAAAGACTTATTTGTAAAACACGGGCTTGCATTTGCTTTGTTAGACACGCTGGAAAAAAGAAATAGGTTAGACCTAGAGTTGTTCACGGGCAGGACGGCTCGTTAGGCCGGCCCTATCCAGCCCACTAGAAAAGCGGGATTGGACGATCATTTTCGAAAAAATGGGCGGACTCGGACAAACTTGTTGAAATTAATGGGCAGGCACGGACGATGCAAAAAAATATATGGGACGACCCGCCCGGCCCGTTAATATATTTAATAATGATTCACTTTTATAATTAAAATTTATAAATAAAATTGAGAATTTCATGATATTTATCAATTCTCACTTAGTTATCATTAATGTTTATAACACTCTTTAAAATTTTAAAAAGTAAAAACATTACTACTACCTCAAAAGTCAGATGGATCAATTCCTTATTATCTCATTTAGTCATTTCATTTATCGATACTCCATATTTTGCAAAACAATTTTTTTTTCTAAATTATATACATTGTTATGTATTCACATCTAATTGTAAGTTGGAAATATTGTTGTGTATTTTGAATTATTTTGAAATAACTTGTGATCTTATATAATAAGTTTGTTTTCTTAGAAATATAAAAATATTTTTAGGCCCGTTAGTCCGTGGGCAATCCCGACCCGTTTATTGGACGGGTAAGGGCAAGTTTTCAAGAATCGTAAAAAGGGTTTGGGTTTCTACTATATTAAGCCCGTTGGATAAAAATATTAACTTAGGCCTGACCCGGGCCCGGCCCAATCCCGCAATGATCACCTTAGACCCTACTCATGTCGAGCCCAAACCTGCAAATAAGTACAACCTAAGTAAAACCTAACCCGTTTATAAAACATATAGGGATAAGTTATCAACCTTGCAAGTTCCCATATCCTATTTTTTTTTATTTATAAAAACAAATGATACAAAACCTATTCATTTTGTTGGTGTTATATCATTGAGCTTTCCTTAGATGGATGTTGTATATTAATTATTTTAGTTATAAACAAAATATTTACTTTTTAAATATTAAATTGAGAATTGAGAATTGAGAATTGATCTAATGCTTAATGTTTGATGTTAGGTAGACCCTTGTTCAATTCCAACAAAAGCCAATGGGCCACGTCCACCTTCCAAAGGGGAAAATTTGTCTTTATCTTATTAATATCTTAAAAAAAGAAAATGCAAGATATTAATACACATATTTTTAAAATACCGATAATTAAAATATGTGTGTTACCTTTGCACCATACTCTATATCATATTCATCAATAAGATTATAATATTCATGTCTATTTTGACTTATTGTGAGTGTTACCATTCATATTATAGAGTAGGGTGTAAAAGAAAAACCCCTTAAAATATTCATAATTTAAAATATTATTATTATAAAAATCATCATGTTTTAAAAAATGGTAGTTTTAAAACATGATTTGATATTATATATAACTACAAACTTTTTAAAACATGAGTGATATTAAACGAAAATCTATAAGATTCTAGATTAAATTTTTAAAAAATATAGATTTATACCCATTTATATATAATTTGAAAATGAATCGATTCAATCAGTAGTTTACCTTTATACATAAAACATATAAAATTATCTCATGAAAAGTTTTACCACTTGTCTTGCTCACCAAAAAATATTGCTATCACACTTAACATGTAAAATAATGGGTGAACATAAAGATTAAACGTAAAAAGAAACTGTTTAAATTTGAAAATGTCGACATTATCCGATTCAGTTTATTAGGCTTTTTGACTTTTCAAATAAGAAGAATTTTGAATATTATAATTCCTTCTTGGGTAAATTACATTTTTGGTTCTTGTGTTTCATCTATTTTCTTGGTTTTCCTCCATATGGTTTGTTTATTTTCGATTTTACTATCACAGTTTGCCGTTTTCTTTGGATTGGGTCGCTCCCACAAACAACTATTTAACTTAGGGGTGACAATTTTCGACACGACATAAATCCGACACGAAAATAAACGGATTAGGGTTGAAGTTTTTGACCTGCCAACCCGCTAAATAAACGAGCCATGTTCGGATTGACCCGTCAACCCGCCAAAAAATAAAAATGAAATTTATTTTCTTTTTAAACGTTTTACTTAAAAGTCTCATATACTCAAAATAGATTTACTTTATTTGGTCTTCTTTAAGTTGACATTTGAACTTTTTATTTGTTTGAAACTTGGATTTGTTTAAATTTTTTATTTGTTTGAAACTTGAATGCTTGAATTTGGTTGTATTATTAGATGAATTTAGTTGTATTATTAGATGAATTTGTTTGTGTTTGGACTTTTTATTTGTTTGAAACTTTTATTTGGATTTTTTGTTTAAATTTGGATGTTTGAATTTGATTGTATTATTAGATGACCCGCCAACCCGTTTATGACCCGTCAACTCGTTTACCCGTTTACAACCCGTCAATTCGA
This sequence comes from Silybum marianum, assembly GCA_036898165.1. Lineage (NCBI taxonomy): Eukaryota > Viridiplantae > Streptophyta > Magnoliopsida > Asterales > Asteraceae > Silybum > Silybum marianum. The sequence goes on from CM072535.1 coordinate 31,041,273, forward strand.
GCGTGTGCGTGTTAGGGTTGCATATCTCGACACGATTAGCTAAACGGGTCATATCGGGGGTTGGGCCTCCCTGACCCGCCAACCCCCGTCAATTACGAGCAGAAACATGAAGGATGGTAGGGCAAAGAGGTGGTTGTTGGTGACTTTGGAAGGAGCAATAAAGGAGAAGGAGATGGGAAATCGTGGATGCTACCAAGGTGGCCAGCGGTGGAGCAAATGCAAATCATACTGTATGGAATCACAATCGAGCAAGGTTGCTATGTGATATGTAGTGAGATTTCACTTTACTGAGCACCTATTTAATATTCATAATTAATATATTTTCCTTATTATATCCCAGTTTAAGTCATTTTATTATCTTATTTTTCATTTGTAGTAATTGGAGCTAAGTATTTGATTTCACTTGTCTTTTTACACTTTTGGTAGTTTATTCTCTTTCAGATGAGTGCTGTTGAAATGCTGCAGCAGCTGGCAGCAGGGGAAGGAAATGATATTGGCAAGAATTGGCTCAATCAAATGGAAGGATCTAGAACAATCTAGTATTTAGCTATTATATTATGGTTTTAAGTTTATTTCCAGCTAATTTAAAAAAGCATCTTGTAATAGGATTGAAAGTTGATGGAAGATGCCTTGTACTTTTGAGATGATAACCTATGGACTTTTTGTCCATCGTTTTGGTTTTTTGTGACACCTCCTAGTATAAAAGGAGGTGTTGGGGTCATTGTATAAGGGGTTCTACCAGCTGAAGTCTAAGATAATCTTAGTAGTATTTGAAGTATTCTTGTGTTCTTCTCTCTTCTTGGTGTTCTTCTTGTTCATCAAGAAAACAATTAGTTTCTGTCATTTAAAACTGCAGCATTACTTTTAGCAGGACTGTTATTTATTTCCTTACATTTAACGTCATTTACATTTCAGCCATATATATATACATATATTTACGTTTAAGTCTTTACTTACAAGTCATTTAATTCTTGCACTTTATATTCATTGTCATTTATATTTCAGTCATATATATACTTATATATATTTACAATTATGTCTTTACTTCTAGTCATTTATATTTCTTTCATTATTAGTATGCGTAGCTAATTTTTATTAGCTTAGGTGTAAGTAAAATGGCAAGGTTTTAAACGAAAGGAAGGTGGGCATTATTCTTTAATAATGAGGTTCCACTATTTCATCTAAAGTTTTATAAATCCAAACGACACTTCTTGATGGGTTGATCACTTTGATAGTGTTAATGTGCCGTGGACTCAGGCATGAGCCACGACATGCACGTCAATCTGAATGATATGAGAAGTATACTTGGAAAAGTTACCTTTTATGTTTTTCTTATTGATTATTCTTGACAAGTCGGTCACTTATCAAAGTGTCAAAGTGCCATGGACTTAGGAATAAGCCATTGAATGCACACCAACTTGGATGATATGGAATCACCTCGGAAGGGGGATTATTTAGACAAAGGAATTTGCTAAGCCCATTGTTAGTCCCCAAGGAGAGATGGCTAACTAAGAGAGGGTTTTGTAGAAGGGGGGGTTGAATATAAAACACACAGAATATACTCTTTTTAAATTTTTTAATATAAATATTAAAAATTTACACACAGATAGTTTGATGCGGAAAAGAACAGGTACACTATTCTATCAAACTAAACACACAGATAACAGTAATTAACTTATACACTAAGGAAGTTAAAACAATACTGTTATAGCACATAGCTTTGCCACAGTCACACAAATAATCACTCTGAAGATTTGTTGAAAGCGTGAGATTTCTGGGAAGGACTTCATCTCCTTTTATAGTGCCCATGCATGGGATGCAAGTGGACAGCTGTCAAGGTTTCATTAGCTGGAAGATTATCTGCTGGACAAAGGAAGAGACCACTTTCTTTGTACTAGAATAATGGATGAACCATTCCTTGTAACACGTAATGTCAGATAACTTTATCTTCTTTTCTTCATGCTCTGTGAAGTCCCATCAAACCTTTTAGCTAAAAGACAAATATTCCTTTTATAAGAATAAAAGAGAATGTCTTTATTTAAGGCTTGGTGCCCAAGTTCTTGCTGGCTCACGTGTCTTGCAATTGATGTGAGTCAAGAACTTATCTCTTTGAAATTGCTAAGTGATACATTACACTATGTATCACATCGGTGGATACCTTGTAAGGCTGGAGTTGATAAGTGTACACTTTGCTTGATAAACTTCATCTTTCACTAAATGACAAAAGTGTACACCCTTGAACTTGTGACTTGATATCACAACCTTAGAAAATATACCTGCAATTTCGGTGACCAAGATTATAGTGTCGGTGACCATGACATCAAACTTGATGACCTCATCTTATTTGATGTCCTTAGTACTTTTGATGACTTTTGAGTGTACCATCGGTGACCCACTATATTGGTCTTGACTTGGCAAAATGATCTGAATATTGAAGTTGGTTGATACATCCAAAATTCCACTTTTTGATGTACAACCCTTGATTGAATAGTCTTTGACTCTTCAATACTTGAAGCATATTTCAGACCTTCAAAAGAACCTGTAAAAGTTCATTCATACAAAGGAAGGTGGTTCATCACCAAATCATCGCTGACCCAACAATCTCCCCCTATTTGATGATGATACCTGTAAGTTAGAAAAGAATTCTTTTTGATCCTTTCTATTTTTCTTTTGGGTTCTTTTGACTCAGATTTTTTTTTAACTGAGTATGTACAGTATAAGTATAAGAATAAATGTAAGTATAAGTATGTGCAAGAAAAAATAAAGTATTAACAAGAATTTTTAAGGAAGAAGAGTATGAACTTTTATTAATCAACACACAGCTTTGAAAAATAAAGTTCACACTATATGAAGAATATTCAAGGAGTGGGTTCTCTTCTTTTTAGCTCATCCAAGATAAGCCTAGTGATCCCATGGTCTTCAACAGGAGGTACTCCTAGAATAGCAGAGAGGAAGGAGCTGTGAGCCCTTGGGATGTCAGCAGCTCTGAAGAAACCGATGTTTCCAAAGATGTCTTCAAAGAAAACCCCAAGCTCTGGAGTAGTCAGCATGGTTTGCTCCGGGTAAGCAATAGGAGTAGGAATGGAAAGATCTATACCCGAAGCATTTATCTGGATGCCTCTTTCATGAAGCAGAACAAAGTGTCCCTTCTTCTTGTTTTTAGGAGCAGTGATGACCTCTCCTTTAAGACCCTGTTGTATGAAGTACATTTGTTGTGCTTCAAGATATGTCACAAGAATATCATTCTCCTTTTGAATGTTGAACATCTTGATGAAAAGTTTTCTGAGAATATTTAGTACCAGCTCCTTGTACTTGCTTTTGCTCTTGGAGATACATTTGCCAACTTCCATCCATTCAGTCATCCCAAGCACTTCCAACCATTCAGCTTCATATACCTTTGAGAAAGTATCGCCTTCTTAAGGGTGACAAGTAACTTGGGAGAATTCTTGGTTGGAGGTTGGATGGTGGCATCGATAATCTTGGAATCATCCTTCCTATTCTTCAATCTCCTTTTTAAACCATTCTACTTCTTTTGCCTTTTTGGCCTCATCAACCAATTTTGCGAATTTTCCGCATTTCTTTCTTTATATTTTCAAGCTCATCTTTTTGAGCTTGAATTGCATCGGTGACTTTGGCATGAACAGCTTCATCATGAGCTAGCTTGAGTACATTATTCTGATCATACTCAAGCTGAGCCTTGATAGCTTCTTCTTTTTCAGCTTCTGTGAGAATTACCCCAAGAGGATCGGTAGGTAATGAAGCAGGCTGAAGTCTAAGAATGTCAGCTTCTGAACCTCTGAACATTTTCTTTCTCTTTCTTTCTTCTTGCTGTTCTTCAAAAGAGAGAGGCTTCTTTCCTTTGGCCTTTTCTTTTCTTTTCTTCTCTTCTTCAGTTTCAAGGGGTTGAGCACTGATACTCTCCCCCTCAACAGCTGCTTCGGTGACCAAAGGAACAGAGACCACCTCTGTGATCACACCACCATCGGTGGCTGTAAGGGCCACGTCGGTGGCAGCCACGTCGGTGGCAGCCACGTCGGTGGCTGGGGTGATGATGACATCGGTGGCTGGCAAGGCATCGGTGGCTGGCAAGGCTGCTGTTTTGTCGGCGACTGTAGAGGTGGTAGCATTGGTCTTCTTATTTTTCTCCCCCTCAGTGGTTGAACCCTTGAAACCCACTGAAGAGAAAAAAGTCTTGATCTTTTCTATATCAGAAGCCATGGAATTCATCTTTCTTTCAATTCTTTGAAGAACAAATCTGTCTTGTTCCTGAAAGAAGGATCCATCCACATCAAGCTCAATGGTCGGAGGAGAGATTGGAATCTTGCCAATTTTGGTGAGAATAGTGGCAAGAGACTCCATAATGTGCCCTCGTAGAGAGAGAGGCCAGTCTTTCCAAGTCCTTGGCTGCTTGGTCTTCCAAAGTTTCCACCCGACGTATAGTATCACGGGTAAAGCTGGTGAAAGCTTGGAGAAGATCATCTCCTTGTTTGGAAGACATGGGAGCAGAGGGTTGAGGTTGTGGTGGTTGATCAGCATCATCATCACTGGAGGAAGAGTAATCCACCAAACCTGTAGGTTTTCTTGGGGGGGATTTAGGAGATGTGGGGGAGACACGTTTAGGAGAGTGTCTATGAGGGGATTCCTCAGTAATGGGTTCTTTCACAACCTTGGTACGTACGGGAGATGTATGTGTCCAAGGTGTAGTGTCAGAAAATAGAAAATCAGTAAATTGGGATGCTCCATCAAATGCACTTGGTTGTGATGCACTCTCATGTGGAGTAAGGAAAGGGAGCTGTGAGAGCTCACGGGGTGGAGAAGAGGCAGCTTGGATGGGAGAGTCCAAGTCTTCTTCATCAACTAAAGAGAAAGTTGATGAAGCAATAATAGGGATGTCCCTTTTTACAACCATGTCCTTTTGGGAGGGCATGGAGGAGCTAGGTTGGGTTAACTGGTCCTTGGGTCGGGTAGGAATCTTTTCAACACTTACTAACTTTTGGGAGTTAGTAGGTGGCTTGTGAGGTGAGACCCTTTGGGTACCCTTAGACTTCTTTGAGGAAGTCTTTGGGGGGCTTTTAGAGTGTCTCCGCTTTTGGGACTTAGATGCTTGGGTAGAAGCCAAAGGTTCTTTTGGCTTCGTAGCATCGGTGGGTGCGGAGGTAGATGTGCCTGACGCTTTGGATCTCTTACGAGATTTGGGCACATCAGTTACTCTAGGTGCAGAAGGAGTAGAAGACATACCTGAGGTCCTTTGCAGACGGGGCTCATTTTCTCCCCAAGATAAAGTTGCATTCCTTGCAAACTCAACCATAGATGGTCGGAGAGGGTTGTCTGATGCTAAGACAGCCTTTTTCATAATTTGATTTCCCACTTGATGAAGAGGGAGATCATATATGATGTCATCTCTTTTCTCCAGTTTTTCTGCCAACTTTGCATTAATGATAAGGGAGAAAAGGCGTTGAAAAGGTACCTGAGGACGTCGGAGGGTAGAGAATGAGGAGATCATTTCATTGAAGAAATAGCTTGCAAAGTCTATTCTCCTTTGAAATATTAGAGCATGTGCCAATTCTGTCACTTGGGAAGGTGACTGATCCGGGCCACCTGTCTTCTTGCTTAGGCACAGAATCAGATGAGCAAAAAGGAAGTTCCATATGTTTCCCATATTCTTGCGCAGCAAAGTACCTGGACCTTTTGACTTTGAGCCCTTCTTCTCTTCCAAGTAGTTCAACACATCAACCACCATTTGATGTTCATTACCAAGAGGGAAAGGTTTATAGGAATCATAAACAGGAAGCTTGAGAATGCTTCTAACATCTTCCACATTGAAGATCACATCATGTTCATCATTACTTAGAACAGATGCAAGAATTTGATCCGATGAGGCATCAAATGTGCAAGTTAACCAAAAGTTTCCAAGAAGAAACTTACTCATTTTGGGTTTTGCTGTGATTGCATATTATAGAGGACATCTCTGAAGAAACCAACAAACATCATTGTATTCTGGATGAGCATTATCAACTCCTGTTCTTCCAAAGTAATTGCATGCAGGAAAGGATAGGGATCCAAAAGTCATGGTCTGTTCTTCAGAGGTCTTTGAGGGAGAAGCCATTGAAGAGGATGAAGAAAGTTGCAGGTTTGAGTATGAAGGTTATAAGATGAGAAAGAGAGAGGGTGCGAGAAAGGTGGTGAAGTAGTGGGGAAAGAGGTTATATATGAGAGGGAAATTTCAATTTTCAAAAATAATGATTACTTTTGGTGATTGAAAGGTCAGAATTCTAAGGGTTTTTAGGGGTGAATTCGGCGCATGTACTGACATTGATGATGTCATTAGGGATAAGAACAAAGAATCTAAGAGTTATCTTTGAGGGGTTAAGAAGGTGAAGGGATTGTAACGGTTACCTCGGTGAGAGTAAGACGTCGGTGGCTTGTATGAGAGAGAGACGTCGGTGGATGGATCAATGGAGTGAGACGACGTCGGTGGCTTGGTAACGTCGGAAAGTGACGTGCTAGGTGACATCGGCGTCAGAGAGCAAACGTCGGTGGCCGAGGGTGGACCGTCGGCGGCTCGTCGGTGGCCGAGGATGGACCGTCAGCGGCTCGTCGGTGGTTTAAACGACGGTGTAACGTCGGGAAGTGAACCGTCGGTGGGTGTAGGCGACTTGACGGCGTCGGTGGCTCTCGGGTGGATAGATCTCGATGGTTCGTGAGGTGGTGTCACCGTGGTTGACGGCGGCGACCGTCTGTGACTTGACGTCGGCGTTGGTGGATGGGATCGTCGGCGACTGAGAGTGGTGGAGGTTCTCAGTGATTGACGTCGGTGGCTTGTGTAAGATGGTTAGCGGCGGTGGTTTGTATATGGCTTGGTGGTGATGTGTATGGTTTTTTTTAGGGTTATAGAGAGGAGAGAGAGAGACACCGTCGGTGACCTAGTCACCGACATTTAGGTATATATATATTATTATTATTATTATTATTATTATTATTATTATTATTATATATATATGACTTATAAAAAATATATTATATATAAATATATAATATTCATAAATGAATATAATATATGTATATATAATATATAAATATATATAAACATGTAAATATATAAATATATATCATTCATGTTGATTATGTATACGTCATTCAGTCGGGTTCCTGCTAGTACAATCTTGTTCTGTACATCAAAGACCAAGCACACACATAGCTGGAACATGACCTTATAGCCCAAATCACATATTTGGCTGATGCTTAGAAGATTATACATTAGCCCTTCAACATGAGCTACTCTGGAGAAAGTGATGGTTCCATTTGAAATGGTACCATATCCTTTGGTGACCCCTTTTCCATTTCCTCCAAAGGAAACAGTGGGTCCCTTTTCTTTTGAGAAGTTAGAGAGAAGAAGTTTGTTTCCTGTCATGTGTCTTGAACACCCACTGTCCATGTACCATATGTGATCTTTATTTGGTACCTGCACCCAGAAACAAATTTAGACTTTTGGTACCCATTTTGAGGTGGGTCCTTTGGGATTAGAAGGCATTTTAGTTTTGCAAAGATCCAAATCTTTTGGGCAATTTTTAGCAAGATGAAGAGTGTTGCCACAATTATAGCACTTCTTTAAAGAAAAGGCCTTTTTGAAATCCCTATCATCAAAACTTTGGACAGAGGTTGACGACTGAGAAGAAGAGGGGTGTCCAACACCTGGTCTTGGTCCAAGAATACCTTTACCAGGATTTCTTGATTTCTTCAAGTTCACTGACCGAGGAATAAAGTCAGTAACTATTTGAGATTTCCTTTTAGATGAAAATTTTGATTTAGAAATTTTTTTTCTTTTGAGGAGAAAATCTTTTTGGAGAAGGATACTCAGCAACATCAGAAGACTGCTCCTGGGAGTACCTTGACTCATGCAGACTTAAGGAGTTTAAAAGTCTTTGGATTGGTTTGGGAGAAGAAGAAGATCTTGGAAGAGTTGAAACTTTTGAAGACTCAGAAGAGATTTGTTTAGCTTTAACAAAGACTCCAAACTTTTTAGAACCAGATTCTACTTTGAGCATGTCAAGTAGATCTATAGAGTGAACGGAGGTAGAATCCTCTGATGAGTAACCGAAGAGATCATCATCGTCATCGAAAAGGAAACCAGCAGGAAAACCTTGACACTCAGAAGAAGGAAGTGGAAGGTCGAAAGGTTGAGGAACATCTTTTCCATAACCAAGGCCAGACTTATCCTTGCTGGTGATTTGATCTTGAAGGATCCTTTCAAGATTCTTAGAGGATTTAGTCCATTTAGACAGAACCTCTTGTTTCTTTTCAAGAGTGGAAGAGATTTTTGATTTTTTCTCAGAAAGACTGTCGTTTAAGTATCGTAGGTTTTCCAGATCAGCTTTCATTTTGTCAAAATCTTTTAGTTTTGAAAAGCAAGAGAGAAGTTGATCATTTAGACATTTTATGTGCATATCAGCCTTTTTCTTTTGAATCTTTAAGTCACAGAAGTCAACAGTTAAAGAATCAAAGGCATCAGCCTTTTGATCATCAGAGAGAAAGGTAAAAGGACGTACCTGAGGTTTTGTTCCTGAAGTGGACCCCTCAGTAGATACAAGGGTAGTGTAGAGTGACTTCTCCATGTCTTCTAGCTCATCGATTTTGGCCATGAGGCATTTAGTGACATACTCACTCTCACTCTCAGAGGTTTGCTCATCCTCCCAGCAATGAGCCTCAGCAACCAAAGTTTTATTTTTACTTTGATTTCTCTCTTTTTCTCTCTTGTTGTTGTAAGAATATCGCTACCCTTAAAATTAACACAAAAATATACCTCGGCGCAAGTATACACCTCGGAATACCGTCGTATAAAAACAAGTAATAATGGTACAAAGTACCGGATTTATCGTTCCCACAGAGATGGTGTTAAAGCTTGTAAGGATGAAAAACGCAACTTTTAAGAAGACTGATTTCAGAGGATGAAAACAAGAGGATTTTTGTTGATTAACTAAAATTGTTTGGTTGGTTGGTAACGCTGATAAAATACAATTATAAAAAGCAAGTCTGGGGTGTAAGGATAAATTGAGACGAAGTCAATAATTACAGAAAGAGATATTTTATAATAATAATCGTTGTCTTAGAAAATTAATACTTTTTTATAACCTCATTGAGGTTATGCCGTTTAAATACCGATGGTTAGTTGTCAATTAACTTTAGGGGCATTACCACGAAATATTAAAGATCCAATTATGACAAGTTTGTCAACTATTATTATAAATTCGATACACCTCTTTATTTTATTACTAACGTTTAAATCTCAATTTACGAACTTACACCCCAAACTTAAGGGTGTTAGCCTTCCATTAAAATGGGTTTTTATAGCGTACTTTTGACAAATGACAATAATTAACTAAATTAAACGTAAACGAAGCAACAAACTATGATTATAAAAACAATTAAAGAAAGCGTTAAAGTGCATGAAAGTAAGAGTAGGACAAGTTTGTGATTATCAAACCTTGAGTAAGAAAACTAGGACAAGGTTACCATTGGTACCTTTGAATAAGAATTCTGGGACAAGTTGTTTGTCAACAATCTTGAAAAAGGGAACGTGGACAAGTTTATCAGTGAGGCTCTTGAAGGAATGTTTAGGACAAGTTTACCATTAGTAATCTTGAAACATCCTAGTGGACAAGAACACTTTGAGTAATCTTGATGTTCAATAAATGTAAAAGTGCTATAAATAAAATTTAACTAACATAAAAACTTGAAGATCATGAAGTTCTTGAGATGACTATGGAGTGGAGAAGATGATGAATACTTGTGAAAACATGAACTACTTCATATATGAATTAATCACTTAACCCACTTGAATTAGAAGGAAAATACTAAACATATGTAATATAGTTAGTACATGCCTTATACTCAAGATGAAGCTAGATGATTCAAAAGCTCCCAAGCACCTCTACTATACTAAGTTAATGTCTTATATATAGGCTAAGGAAGGTGGTGTCTTAGAAGATGGTGGTTTCCTTAGGTTGGTTATTAACCATTGGATCATACCAAGTAGCATGAGACAAAAAGGGTTAATAAGCCAAACTACTTTTCTTTCTTTCTCTACTTGATGTTGGATGATTGCTAGACAAAACAAAAGAAGAGAAAAGTGTTACCAAAACTCCTTGTGTTTGTCTTCTTCCTTGCTTCCACTCTCTTTTGTATTACCTTCAAGCTCCATATTTATAGTGTGAGAATATGAGTTGTGGCTTAATGAGTAAGCCAAAAATACAAAAGTGGGCTTACGGTTTCCTATGGGCCAAATCCTATTACAATGTATCCATCAACATACATACATTTTCCATGGGCCAAAAATAAATTAGAGTATGGTTTACAAAAGTTTTTCATATTTAACAAAAAATTGCTTCCTTTGATCTTCAACCTTGTAACTCCATCTCTAGCCCACTCCATCTTCTCTTCTTCCTAAACAAAGATAACAAAATATGATTGTTGGCATTAGATTCAATTACTTTGTTAGCCTATAATTCATGTTTTGTGTTACTATTATATTAATTTATTAACGACTAAAAATATTGTTAGAAACTTAGAATAATATTACTAATCATACTAAAAAAAAGATAAAACTAATGAAAATAAGACGTAAATACGGGTAACTAAATTACCCGTATCACTTGTATTTGGCTTTGTACTTCTTATACCTGGAGGTTTCTTTTGATTCAGAATTTTCTTTAGAGGATTGGCTATTTCTCTCTTCATGCTTCCTAGAAGCTGATTTTGAGAAGTCATGGCCATAAGAAGAAGAAGGTTTGACAGAAGAGGAAGCTTTTGATCTGCATTCAGAAGCGAAATGACCTTTCTTTCCACAATTGAAGCATTCTTCATTTGCTTTATCAGAAGAGGATTTTTGAGAAAAAGGCTTTCTATTAAATTTAGATCGGTTTGAAGAAAATCTTTTATTCTTAAGGTTTCCAGCAAGCATTGCCATACTATCAGAAAGTATGTCAATGGCTGATTCTTCTCCTTCATCATCAGCAGCACTATAGTATGCATCTGACAGATGAGAAGAGTCTTTCTTAATATCTTTTTCAGAATCAGAAGAAGGATAGGTGATTCTAGGAATACAGGAAGAAGATTTTGAATCACCTATCAAAGCAATAGAAGAGGATTTGATATCCTTTATAAGAGATTTTCTCTGGTTCTTAGTTTGTTCATAGTGAAGAAGAGTTCCATAGAGAGCAGTTAAAGGCATTATTTCTAAGTCCTTGGTTTGCTTGATGCAAGTACAGATAGTTTCCCAGAAATCTGGAAGACAATCCATGAACTTGCAGAGAACTTCTTCATTATCATAAACTCATCCAAGAACTTTGAGATCGTTGAGAAAACAGTTAAATCGATTAAAGTAGGCAGAAAGAGATTCTCCTTTTTCATGGGAGAAGAGTTCATACTTTCTAACAAGACAGATCCTGTTAGATTTCTTTACTTCTTTGGTGCCTTCATATAAGACACTCAAAGTATCCCACATTTCTTTAGCAGTGGGAAGGTTAAGAAGAGAGTGATACACATCATCGGGAAGGGATACAGCAAGAGCAGATTTGACTTTAGTGTCTAAAGCAACTAGGCGTTTATCATCTTCACTAAATTTGTTAGAAGGTTTGATGATATATCTACCAGTTTTCTCACTTCTTTCGTCATTTGACTCTATGTCCTTTCCTTCAGCGTCCTTTTGAGGGCCAAAGCGAGCCCATATTTTAGGAACAATAGGTCCCTCACTGAGATTGTTGGGATACCTGCAATCGATCCCTTCCAAGAATAATAACATGCGATTTTTCCATAACCCAAAGTTATTTGGGTTGAATCTTGGAGGTTTAGCCAAATATCCTAAATCATATGTATTACTGGAAGAGGTCTGCAAGGTACCATCAACATTTGAGGTAGTAGCCATCACAGATCTGGTTTATTGAATTAAACCAACTGCTCTAATACCACTTGTTAGTCCCCAATGAGAGATGGCTAACTAAGAGAGGGTTTTGTAGAAGGGGGGGGGGGGGGTTGAATATAAAACACACAGAATATACTCTTTTTAAATTTTTTAATATAAATATTAAAAATTTACACACAGATAGTTTGATGCGGAAAAGAACAGGCACACTATTCTATCAAACTAAACACACAGATAACAGTAATTAACTTATACACTAAGGAAGTTAAAACAATACTCTTATAGCACACAGCTTTGCCACAGTCACACAAATAATCACTCTGAAGATTTGTTGAAAGCGTGAGATTTCTGGGAAGGACTTCATCTCCTTTTATAGTGCCCATGCATGGGATGCAAGTGGACAGCTGTCAAGGTTTCATTAGCTGGAAGATTATCTGCTGGACAAAGGAAGTGACCACTTCCTTTGTACTAGAATAATGGATGAACCATTCCTTGTAGCACGTAATGTCAGATAACTTTATCTTCTTTTCTTCATGCTCTGTGAAGTCCCATCAAACCTTTTAGCTAAAAGACAAATATTCCTTTTATAAGAATAAAAGAGAATGTCTTTATTTAAGGCTTGGTGCCCAAGTTCTTGCTGGCTCACGTGTCTTGCAATTGATGTGAGTCAAGAACTTATCTCTTTGAAATTGCTAAGTGATACATTACACTATGTATCACATCGGTGGATACCTTGTAAGGCTGGAGTTGATAAGTGTACACTTTGCTTGATAAACTTCATCTTTCACTAAATGACAAAAGTGTACACCCTTGAACTTGTGACTTGATATCACAGCCTTAGAAAATATACCTGCAATTTCGGTGATCAAGATTATAGTGTCGGTGACCATGACATCAAACTTGATGACCTCATCTTATTTGATGTCCTTAGTACTTTTGATGACTTTTGAGTGTACCATCGGTGACCCACTATATTGGTCTTGACTTGGCAAAATGATCTGAATATTGAAGTTGGTTGATACATCCAAAATTCCACTTTTTGATGTACAACCCTTGATTGAATAGTCTTTGACTCTTCAATACTTGAAGCATATTTCAGACCTTCAAAAGAACCTGTAAAAGTTCATTCATACAAAGGAAGGTGGTTCATCACCAAATCATCGGTGACCCAACACCCATCTATTTTGAGAATACCATGTTGCTATCACTGGTCTTGATACTACATAGGAATATGGGTTGATAGCTAAAAATTAGTATAATGGTACAAGTCCGGAAGGAATACTCAAAATAGGTAGTGGAACGAATTATTACAGACTAGAATGCTGTAGCAGTCCTACAGCATTGCCCACTGGAATTTGTGTTTAAACCTTACCATAGATCTTACACCCTTGCTATTTGCTTTATTATGTTATTAATCTGTTAAAGTAACCCACAAATCAATCACCAATTGCAATCTTCAAATTCACCATCTGAAGTTAGTTTGTCATCTTGAGATTTTGCAACTTAAGATACCTATCCCTGTGGAATACGATACTTGGTTCTTACCATTTTATTACTTGAAAGACGATATTGGGACTATATTGTATACTTGCTTATGGTTCTAATTATCACATGTCTGTAGGTGTGTAAAACCGCCTGTCACTATGATGACAGCAATCATGACAACATGGGAAAGATCGAGGGAGGAGATGATGAAAGGAGCAGAGGGGAGGAAAGGTGGCTTTCCCATCTACAATGGTTTTTGCATTTTTGGCGACCTTTCTGGTCTTTTTCCTGATTTATTTAACTTTGTTGGATGGCTTTTCAGAAAATAAGCATTTTGGTCAAACTTGCCTACCGATGCATCCCTGAATATTTTTTACTTAACGAATATGTACATATTAAAGAAGCAGCGGAGACGATGAAAGGAGCAGAGGGGAGTAAAGGGGGATGTGACTCGAAGGGGAAGAAGACTCTGGTTCGATGTGTATATGTATATATTAAAGAAAAAATTCAAATGTTTTTTACTTAACGAATAAAAGTTAACAATCTTCAATAAAATTGGATTTGTAACCAGAATGACAAACTATAATGATAAAATTGAAATAAATAAAATATAGTGACGAAAACCAAAATAATCAACAAAAGATAAGGAATAATATTGTAATTAATTCCTAGTTTTTAAATTTCAGTTAACCAATTTCTAAATCGCAAACCACAATCATTATATGTATCACCAAATTTCCCGAACCAAAACAAATCCATATATACATTAAATGATTAACATTTATTCCTGATATGATTTTAAAAGTGTGATATTCTTGGATATAATATTTTAGTCCAAATTATGTAAAAATGTGACCCTTTTTTGTTTGATTTATATCTTGGAAAACTAACTTCTAAATTTTTTTCAGTCCAAACAAACATATTTTTAAACTTTTAGTGATTAAGTTATTGATTTTTAAACTAAATTATTGAATTTATTAAAACCAAAAATTAAACCGACTTTCATATTTTTAAATAAGTATATGTCTAGACATTTATACTTATAAAACAAAAGAAAATACATATTTTGTATCAAAAGGTTAATATATTAGTAACAAAGTACAATAAATAAATAAAATGAAGAAAAAAAGACATCTTCAACGGTTATCCTAAAATATAAAATTTGAAGACTTGTTTTTTTCTTTCTCCAACTGCTATACTAAAGTCTAAAATAGGAAAAATAAGAAAAAGAAAGTGAAAATTTCCTAATTTGGAGAAATCTATAAAACTCTATACATAAAAAAGAAATAATATTTTAATCTTTTTTTCACCAATAAAAGATACCGAAAATAAATGCTTGTGAGTGACAAAATAATATTTTATTAAATGTATTAAATATTTTAATAACACATTTAGTATTAGAATTGTTAAAATAAATTAGTTGTTGCAATTAGATGTAAATTTTTTAATATATTTTTACTTTTAATACTCTATTTTAGAAAGAAAAAAAAGGTAAACACATATATGCTATGATTTTTAAATAAGTATCAAAAGTTAAAATCTTTTGAAAAAAATTACACTCAATTTCAACGGCGATTCTATTTTAGCAATTATTTAATCAATTATATTATTAAAATATTATTTCTTTTTTCTTAAACATTTAATTTCAATTCATCTAATTGCTAGGAAAAAATTATAATGTTGTTTTTCAATCATACATGCAGTTTTAGAGATTTATTCGAATTTGAAGATTTCCATCTTTTATCTCTTATTTTCTCTAATTAAACATACTATGGCCCAAATGACCAAAAGGAGAGAGCAGAGGTATGGAAGAAATCGGACCTACTTTGTGTAAAGGAAGAAGTGAAGTGGATTTTGTTCGGAGACTTTAATGAGGTTAGAGGAAACCATGAGAGACTAAATACAATAACAGGTAACAAAGGAACGGACGAGTTCAACGATTTTATTAGGCGAAATAAGGTTGAAGACGTTAAGATGGGAGGTAGTAAGTTCAAGGAGGAAATGGCTCGAGAAGGAGGAAAAAAGCTCAGCAATGGCAAGACAAAGAGCAAAATTAAAATGGATCAAAGAAGGAGACGAAAACTGGAATCTTCCATACGGCTTGCAAGATACGGGAAAGGAAGAACACCATTCATGGCCTATCGATAGACTCGGAGTGAACGGAAGAGCCGACGCTGATTAAAGAGCATGTCTTAAAAATTTCAAGGGCAAATACACAAAGCAAAGAAAGTTTAACCCGAAGTTGGATATGAGTCGTTTGAAGAAAATCTCAACGGAAGAGGCGTTATCGATTGAAAGGAAGATTTCGAAAGAAGAGGTATGGGATGCGCTAAAAGAATGTGGAAGGAATAAGTCTCCGGCTCCGGATGGATTCTCGATAGAATACTTAAAGAAGTTTTGGGTAATAGTCAAAGAAGATTCAATGAGTACGATCAAGTGGTTTTGGGAAAAGGGTGAGACAAGTGAGGGGTTTAATGCCTCTTTTCTAACCTTGATCCCTAAAAATCCTAACCCCTTGGGTTAAACGAATTTAGACCGATAAGCCTAATTGGGGGTCCTATATAAGGTGATTTCAAAAATCCAAGCGGAAAAATTGAAAGGGGTAATGGAGAAACTAATAAGCAACGAACAAAGCGCGTTCGTAAGGGGAAGGTCCATTTTAGATGGGGTATTGGTAGCAAATGAGGTGGTGGATTTTGTAAAGAGAACAAAGAAAAAGAGCTTGATATTTAAAGTTGATTTTGAGAAGGCGTACGACACGGTAAATTGCGACTTTCTCTTGGATGGGTTGGAAAATATGGTTTTTGGGAAAAAATGGAGGGGATGGATCGAGACTTGCTTAAAATCTTCAAGGATCTCGGTCTTAGTTAATGGATCACCAACTAAGGAGTTTCAAATGGAGAGGGGACTTCGGTAAGATGATCCGCTTGCCCCTTTCCTCTTTTTGATAATGCTCGAATGTTTACATCTAATGGTGGAGGAAGCGGTTAAAAAAGGATTATACAAAGGGATAAAAGTAGGAAGGGAGGAGGTAATGGTATCGCATCTTCAGTACGCGAACGATGTGGTGTTCTTCGGAGAATGGGAGTCTTCAAACATAAAAAATCTCATAAAAGTGCTTCATTGCTTTTATGAGGTGTCAGGTTTAAAGATGAACATGGGGAAAAGTAAGATATACGGCATTGGGGTTTTGGAAGAGGACATCAAGTCGTGGGAAAGCATTCTAACATGTGGAAGCGGCGATTTGCCTTTCATCTATCTTGGTCTACCGGTTGGTGCAAATATAGAATTTCAAGTTGGAATAAGGTCTAAGAGAAGATGAGGAACAAATTATCGGTGTGGAAAGCTAAAATGTTATCCTTTGGCGGTCGATGGACCTTGGTACGTTCGGTCCTTGGTAGTGTTTCACTATACTATTTGTCTTTGTTTCGGACCCCACTGAGTGTGATTTCGGATCTTGAAAGAAATCGTAGTAATTTTTTTGGGTAAGGGGAAGGGTGGGAAGGGGAGATCAAGTGAGGCAAGGTAGAGCGTGGGTAAAATGGGAAAAAGTGTTGGGGTCTTTTAAGAGGGTAAACTTAAATATAGGGGGACTCAAAGACCTAAATTGGGGGCTTCTTGGGAAATGGTGATGGAGGTTTCATGTTGAGGGGGAGAGTGTGTGGAAAAAGGTTGTTGTATACTATGGTAGGGAGGGAGGGCTTCGAGAAGGTGACAATAGGAGGTGGGGAGGTAAGTCGGTGTAGGCAAATATCATTAAGATAGGCAAAGAAATCGATAATGTGGGTATTGATTTTTGGGATTCATTTGGAAAACAAATAGGTGATGGGATGAATATAAAGTTTTGGGAAGATTGTTGGACGTCCTTAGGAAGGCTTAAGGAAAGTTTTAACCGACTTTATCATCTAGAAGTCAACAAGGAGACAACAGTGGCGGAAAAAGTTGAGTTTCGAGATGAGGGGTGGGTGTGGAAGTAGGGATGGAGGAGGGAGCCGAGAGGGAGGGAGTTAGGAGATCTAGAGGGGCTGGAGAGAGTGATGAGGGAGAACAAACCGGTGGGAGGTCAAGAGGATAGGGCAGTTTGGCGTTTGGATAGGCAAGGAGGGTACACGGTCAAGGTGTTAAGAGCTTTGCTAGAAGAAAGGAGGCTTGTGACAGAAGGAACTAATCTTCCTACAGCGTGGGTAAACTCGATCCGAAAAAGGTAAGCATTTTCATGTGGAGATTGTTTTTAGGAAGACTACCTTCAAGGGAAGTTTTAGATAAGATTGGAATAGATATAGATTCTATTCTCTGCCCAAGATGCGGATCTGAAGTAGAGTCCATAGAACACGCGTTAGTCAATTATGATAAGATCAAGAAGCTTTGAGACTTAGTGGGGAGATGGTGGAGAGTAGACTTGACGGAAGCAAATTCGGTGACCGATTTAATTGAGGCTGGACAGCAGAGTGGACATAATGAATCAGGCCTGCGGAGATGGTTGGTGACGATCTGGGGCTTTTTGTATCTCATTTGGGGTAACAGGAACAGATGCATCTTCGTAAAAATTAACGGATCGCTAGTGGAGTTTTTTCTTAATTTCCAGCTTAAAGTTTTCGAGTGGGTGACTCACAGGAACATCAATCTTAAAGTGGACTAGGCAAGTTGGCTCATGTACCCATTTGGAACGTAAGGACAGTGTCGATAAGCTACTGGTTCAGTGGTCGAGATCATCTTGGCAGGAGGCAAATCAGAAGAAGATAGGAAGGGAACTGGGATAGTTTACTACTTGTAAACCTGCAGCTCTGTAAATGGGTTGGAAATAATCTGGTCTAATGCTTTCTGTTTTGAGAAGCTGCAGTTTTTGTTTTGTTTTGTAAATTGGTTCTGTGGTGTCGTTGGTAGAGGTGCTGTTGTTTTGGTATTCCTGAGGGGCCATTGTTGTGGCTTCAAAATTGGTGTAATGTTGTGGTTGTTTACCTTTAATAAGTTGTGGTATTTGATGTGCAAAAAAAATTATTGAATAGTTATTGTAGCAAAAAAAAAATCTTAAATTTTCAAAATCTCTATTTTAGTATAGTTGTAGGAGATAGTTCATATGCCATTTTCATTATTTATTTTTCAGCTTCTAAAGATAATTACAAGATAAGAAGCTCAAAGCAACAGACTAACCAAATAATTCTGATATAGCTTAAAACTATGGCAAAAGTTACAGATAACCACAACTTTGAGTTTATAACTAACTCACAAATCTACTTTTTTTTATCCACCTAGGTATGAGTTGTTACAAGCTCCCTCACTTATTAAACTCCTGCCATCCTTGTCAAGTATGTCTTGAATCTTCCCCCCTGTACTGATGATGTGAGATAATGTTACAAACACCACTACTCGAGGACTGATCATCACCCCCGAGATTTACCCCATCATCTCGATGGCACACAGATCAAATATAATACCATTTGTAATGCCCCAAAACCCAAAGCAAGAGATTTGATCGTTCAAAATTTGAATTTTCGTTGATTTCTTTTTTTGTTTCAATAGGTTCAGTGATCTATTTGTTCGATTTAATAAATTCAAACATTCATTTGTTTAAATTTCAATAAGTTCAAAGGGTTTTTTTTGTTAATAAAATATTAATAGTCTTAATAACTTAAGCTATAAAAGTACAATTTTTGGACTTTTCTTATTTCCATATAACAAACCTAAAGTTAGAAAGAATATAAAACTAATTTAAATTATAATCTGCAATGAATTATTATTCTTATAATCTATACTATATTATAAAGCATTTGGCCAAAAACTTTTAAAAACAACATTTTAAGCCTTAGGTACTGCTATTTAATGCTAATTACTTAATTTTTAAGATTACAAGTAAATTATGTGTAATTGCAACTTATTAAAGCTTCATTTCTAAATTCGTATAACTAACTACAGATAACCATAAACAAACACAGGATAAACATCTAATTTTAAATATAAAAAATCTAAAATATAATTAAGATAATCATTGAGTTCTAACAAAATACTTAATTATTATCTTAATAAAAAAAATTATATTATCAAAGCAAAAATAAATTACTTCGTTATTAAATCTAAATTAAATTATGATAGAAAATTAAATTAAAGAAATTACATAAAAAAACGAGAACTTTTAAATGAAACATTAAAATCGTTTTCTCAAAACCACATAAAATCATTAGAACATCGATAGAAAAAAAAGATTTAAAATCGAGAATCTCGCTGCATTGCGCGAGTGCCCTTCTAGTTAAAAACAATTTATTTAAAATAAGAATTTTAAGAGTTGATTATCTAAATTGAAACTAAGATGTGTGAAATAATTTACTTAAAAATATTGGTGGAAAAGTATTTTATGATGCAAAAGTGTAGCGTCAGTCTAAAACAAACAAGCATCCAAGTAGAAAGAGTCTTAACAACACCTCCTTTCCATTACTTCTATTTTATTAATCAAAACTTAGTTACATTGGTGGTCCTTATGGTTTGTTCACAATTTGAATTTGATCCTTAACTTTTCAATTTCATACACCCATGGTCCATAGAGTTGATATCATCAGTTAACAATCATTATACGAGATAAATTCGTCTTTAGACAAACTACAATCACCAAAAGTATAATTCACTCTAAAATTAATTATGATTCACATTTTCTTTAGTAAAAATATTCTTTATATTCAATTATAAATTAATTTTTTTTAAATTAAAGTACATATTAAATAAAAAAAATTATATTTATTTTGAATAAACTATTAATGATAAATGACTCTTGTGTTAGAAAATCTCAAGTCCAGGAAAACAAAGAAAATCAAAAGAAAAAGATGTGTGATTTTTTTATTTTTTTGAACTTGAGATTTTTTAGCATAAAAATCATTTTATCCATGGCCCAAACCACTGTGATCGACAAGGTCATTGTTGATTTTGTAAAGATCTGAATATTATGAATATAATATCATTATTTTTCTATTTGTATTTTACCTTGTGCTCCCTTTCATGAAAGTTTCTGACTCCGTGTCCCTGATAGGATATAAAACATTTTTTAAAGAAATTGTGAATCATAAATTATTTTTTGAGTGACCTACATTTTTGGTCCTTGAAGTTATCTTAAAAACTGATTTACCTCTTATGACAGTTGCTAACTAACAGTATTAACTTCAAAGACCGTGAGTGTTATGTAATTAAAAAATTAAGGACCATCATTATAGATAGTTCGTTTTAGGAACAAATTCAAAATTTGAACAAACAATAAGGACCATAAGTGTAATTCACTCCATTACTAATTTATTTATTTTGCATCCATTTTTCGCAGTTTCTTGTAATTCAATGCTGCCTTTCTTGAACCAGCACTCAGTCCACCCTCCTCATATTCCCCTCTTTTCTCAATCAAAACCCTCCAACAATCCAAATCCCCAAAATCCACCACCGTCATGATCCGATGGCTACTCATCGTCGTCGTAGTTGTCGCCGCCGGAATATTCCTTCTCCTCCTCTTTTGCTTCACCAGACGCTTCTGCTGCCACCCAAAAAAAACCCTACAACAACCAATCCAACGGGCATCCTCTTTACAAAATGGGATTTCTAAACTTCATCACCAAGAAAGCGTTTTCAATAACAAACGACGAACAAACTACTATGTTCTCCGACGTGGGATTTCATCAAAACCCCTGTTTAATTGGTCGGATAATCCTTCTCTGATCACCGATGCCGTCGAAAACGGATGGTCACGATTCGCTTTCACTAACTACGTCTCTTCCCCTTCCATCCAATCGAATCGGTCTATTCTCGGCTACTGCGCTCCCGCCGGTGACGGCGGCGGAAAAGACGTCGAGATGGTGGAAATCAGTTGGGAGGTTTGTCAGGGATCCGCCGATTTCATGCAAAAAATCCGGCTTAATTCCGGTTTACAGAAAATCGTCACCACCACCGGTTCTTCAATGGCGGCGGCTTCGGTGATTAAATCGGCGTTGCCGTTGCCCGGTCCGGCGTTAGGGAACTCGTCGCCGTTTCCACAGGAAGCGTATTTCGAAATTACGATTTTGTCCACCTACGAGGATGAAATCGGAATCAATACAAACGGAAAAGCAAGGGCAAATAAGGGAGATGGGGAGAAGATTAAGCTGATTCAGGAGAATCCCGCCGGTGAAAAGGCTTCATCGGAGTCTTTGATTCATGTAACGAGTAGTAATAATAGCAATGGTATAAATACGAGGGGTGTTGTTGCCAAAGTTGAAGAGTTGAAGGGTCGAAATGCTGGTAAGGATATAGTTGAGGGTAAAACGGAAATGAGTATCGTGTTGTCGGTGGGGCTCGCCGGAGGAGGTTCGCTTCCGTTGAAGCTTCCGGGAAGTTATCCGGCGTCGGTCGGCTTCAACTCCGACGGCTCTGTTTATCTAGAAGGTATGTTTTCTTTTCTTGTTTCTAAAGTCAAAGTCCACCACCATTCTGAAAAGCCAAAATTGCTTTCTAGACATTATTTTATTCATTTCATAAGTTTAATTATATCACCATAAAATTATACTTACCATTAAATTATATTATCATGAAATTAATAGTTTTTCAAATAAAAAAATACTATTTATCCGAAGAAATATTCTCTTTTAATACATAAAGGTAAGAAATTTATTAAAATACCAATTATATCGATACAATAAAATCGTACGGAATGTGTCAAATTTGTTAATTTTTTATAACATTTTATGGCATGATTTTAATTAATTATTTGATATAAAAAACATGAGAAAATACAAAAGAATAAAATATTTATTATAAGTTTTGAATGTGAGAATCAAATACGATTCATATAATGACAAAAAGCAACTATAGGAACTCCACACTAGTGACACATGTGACCCACATTTTATTTTTCTATTTTTTTAATTTAATTTATAAGAAGGCCCGCAAAAATTATTATTATTATTTAGGGTTTTTTAATACTTGAAGTCATGTGTTTAAAATATGACTTTTACTTCTATACAATTTATTTTAGTTTTAAGTTAATTGCATGATTAATGATGAGAAATCATTAATGAAAATAAGTTTGGAGCTTAATGACTTTAAGAACCCTATGTATTATAGTAAATAAATAACCATGAGAACTATTATCCTAAAATATCGTTTTACGTGATTTTTATTATGTAAGATATTTTGGAAATCCAGGTATATTTTTTTCAAAACCACTATGCTAACCTAATGCTAAAATTGAAAAAAAAAAGGTAGAAATCTTCAAATTTGGAAAAATCTTTAAAACTTCGTTAAAATCATGTTTAAGAGTGAAATAGCATTTATTAAAATCATGTTTAAGAGTGAAATAGCATTTAATTTTTCTCATCAATAGAAGACAATAAAATTAAGCCCTTAGGAAAGTGAAAATGATATTATATTAAATGTATTGAATATTTTAATAATATAATTAATGGTATGCAAAAGTAAAAGTAGTTGTTGAAATTATATATAATTTTTTTTATTTTTTTTTAAGTTTTAATACTTTATTTTAGAAAAATTATAACATAAATATTAGAGATGCTATAAAGCTATAATTTAATATATTGATTAACATATATTTGTTTCATATGTGTTTAGTTCAGAATGTGAAACTTTTTAGTCGTATTTTTTTATTTCACAAACACATAAAAAAATGTTCACAGTATGAAATAGAACATAATGCACTATTTCTCATGGTTATTACAATTTTACAGTTCTCTAACGAAAGCCCCCATAAGTTTGGCATAGAGGATTTATGACCATCAATGTTAATTTTAAATTTAATATTCATAAAGTTTTGATATTTCTATATAAAAAATAACCCATTTGATTTGGTAATTTCATAGGAGTTAAACTTGCAACAGAATTAGAATCAGAATCAGATGAATGGGGAAGAGCTGAGAAGGTGATTGGTTGCGGGTACAACCCGAGCCAAAAGAGAGTTTTCTTCACCGTAGATTCTAAACTTGTACGTGAAATCAATTGCACAACAGAGGAATTCACAACACCATTATATCCAACGTTAGCAGCAAATACTGACGTTACACTGCTCGTAAATTTTGGGCAAAGTGTCTTTAAATATACACAAGCTAATTTGCACCGAACACCGAATCCTTGTTTCATTGGACCAATGGCAAGTTCTCCAATTATAGGGTTTGAAGATAGTAAAGAACTCTTTTCAATGGGGAGAATAGATGCTCATTGGTTAGATCGATCTACAAAGAGAAGCACACAGTATTTCGGCAGTGTTAACAGAGGAATGTCTGATTATGATGAGTCTTCTGAAGGGGATTTGTTTGAAATTGTGTTAGATAATAATAATAGTCGTGGAAGATCACCAAGCACACATTTCATGTGAAAGATATATACGTTTATTATTAATTTTTTTCGTTGGTTAGATGTAAATTGATTCGTTGTAGGCTAAAAATGGCTATGTGGTTGATTCAAAAGCCTTCAAACACTATAACAAGATGTATGACACACGGGGATGCCTTTTCTACATCTCGTGGCGACTTAATAAAAATTAGGGGACTAGAGATTCGTTCCTAATAATCCCTCTTTAATTTTTGAGTCGTTTAGTGTAACATTCCAAGTCAATCGTACCAGATATTGTCCGCATACTTGGACTCGTGATTTTATAACGCGTCTGGTAGAGGAGTAATCCAAGTCTTATAAGGCAACTTTTGTTCTCCTTCCCAACCAATGTGGGATCTTACATTCCACCCCCTTTGGGAGCCCAGCGTCCTCGCTGGCACACCAGTTCGGTTGTCGACTCTGATACCATTTGTAACATCCCAGACCAACCGTACCAAATATTGTTTGCTTTGTTCCACACTTGGACTCACAGTTTTAAAACGCGTCTGATAGAGAAGGTATCCAAGTCCTTTATAAGGCAACTTTTTTCTCCTCCCTAACCAATGTGGGAGGTGTGCGGACAATATCTAGTACGGTTGGCCTGAGATGCTACATTTAGGGAGCTCATGTTGATGACATTCTATCGCTATCGTAAATCTACCTTTTTTCTGTAGAAAGGTAATATGGAATAACGATTTTTGGTCGAGTTTCCAACATATTCTTGACAAGTGGTTTGGTTCATCTATAAGTTGGTATTCAGATTCTCTTGTTTCCTTGTCTATTTTACAACTTGAGAGCAAACTTTCATAAATTTATTTAATTTTCACGAAACAATATTCCTTTTTACATTACATTTTGAATCGTTTCATCTTTTAAGGCCATTCTAAGAGAAATCGTCTCTTTAAAATACAATCTAATTTAAAAAGCACTTCAAATATACAAAATAAAAAATAAGAGCAAGCTTTAGCTTTTAATAAGAATGGTATTCCGATGGATTTTAACATAGGTTTTTAAACATATATTTGATCCGGAACTAATATAAGCATGACTGAAAAACTCACACATTCTCTTTGCATAAGAAAAATATAAAATAAATATAAAACGTTCAACTTATAAATAAAAACGAGTTGTCTCATATATGTCCAATTTATGACCTGTAGTTATTGGGCCTCTAATGGGCTCATGAAGTTACTGTGGTTTATAAAGCCCATATGGTATAGGTTTTGGGCTGAACTTAAGTGGTTGATTACTAGGTTTGATGAAACTGGACTAGCCCATATGGTCTTGGTTTTGGGCTTATTTTTAGTTCGATCAAGCCCTAATCTAATATGTGCTATTTTTTTTGAAAGGTATAGCGGCATCGAACACATGAACGAACGACTATGACGAACACATGCATACACGCACGCCTCCCTGATGGTATCGGACATACAAGGGCAGTCCACTAATCCGCCGCTGTCCCAGCCCAGCTTAAGCTGGACCTAGAGCCCAACCACGCCATGATGGGCGGTGAAGCAGCCCGATCAGACCAGGCCAAGCGCACTCGGTGCTTGCCCTCAAACTGACTTCCGTTGGATTCAAACCCGGGTAGATTGGAATACCATCCACAATCCCTCCCAGGATGTTACCGCCATTGAAAAAACCAATTAAGCTAGACATGATTTGTAATCTAATATGTGCTATTATTTTTTTATAAATATCACGTTTATTGGTTAAAAGATATAAAAGATGTCCAATTTAATATAACATAGCTAGAGATGATAGCGTGGAACGTAATGAACCTATCTCTATCCCATTGGGAAACAAGATTAATCTATCCCTCCATTCCCAACTGGAGAATTCGTTTTTGGACAAGTGGAGGGGAGGAGTCCTTGTTTGCAAAATTTATTTTTTTTATAATGTTTTTATAAATGTTGTTTGAATAACGTATGATTCTAAAATTTTAATGGTTACAATTATACAAGAGTAAATAAAAAATAATCATATCAATCATAATACTTAATAATTAAAATTTTATGCATCCATCTTTTTTACATCACCAAATTTTTTATAGAAGATTGATTATATTTGTGTGTTATATATACTCTTTGGTTTGTCATTTTTGTTACATATATAATGTTATTATTAAATGCTCGAGGTTGGGGTTGATCGGCAGGGGCGGATGCAACTTGAAAAAGGGGAGGTCCAAGGACCCCAGTGAATTGTTAAAGAAAAAAATATATTATACAGGTTAAAAAATACTAAATTTAGTCTTAATTCTCTCTAGTAAAATTTTCCAATGGACCCCATCTTGCCGGCGATTGACAAAAACACTAAAAAAATCTCTTGAAATCAATACAAAAAACCGAAAAAATCCTTCAACATCGACAAAAAAACACTAAGAAAATATCTTGAAATCAACTAAAAAACTTAAAAAATATCCCGAAACACGTCGGGTGACTTTACGTGTCTTTAGTCTACCTTAATGGGGCCCCAGTGGACAAAATCATGGATCCACCACTGTTGATCGGTATCCCCAACCTCCCATCCCTAGCTAACAAATTTAGGAGAATCCTCATCTCCGTCCCGATCCCAAGTCAACTAAAAAAATTCTCCAGTCTAACCGGGTTTAGGTATCAATTCTTTTTTTTTTCTCATTCCTAATTATTATGTAAGATAACACTTCTTTTTCAATATTAATATATATTATTAGGTATCTTGTTTAGGTTGCATATGTCATACGAGTTACCAAACCAAAACAAGCTGATCCAATTTATGATATATCTTATTTAAAAATAAAATTTAAAAGAATAAGATGTATATAGACATTCTCTTTATTAAAAAAAGATTGTTTTCGTAGAATATTGAGTCTTATTAATTCCAAACTGGATCAAGAAAGTTACTAGTAACTTTGTAGTTTGATGTTAGAGGATGTTTTCTTAAATGTTTTGTAATTTAGTTTATATATATATATATATATATATATATATATATAAAATAGATGATGATGTCAAAATAATAAAAAGTTATAATAGTTGGATTTTCACTTTGGAGATATGAGTAGTAAAAGGGCCACATATCACATAATTGCTCCAATGGAATCATTTATCCACTATCATGCAAACCATAATCTATTCTATTGTCTTTTTTTTTTATCAAAAATTACAATATTTTTATTTTTAGGACGTTTAAAAAATATATCATGCTCCACAAAACTTTATTACTTATAAACTTTTATTATATTTGTCGACCTTTTCAAATTTAATAACTTTTTCTTTATGCATAAAATATAATTTAAATGATGTTGAGATTTTGAGAAAAATATTAATAAACAAAAATAATATAAAAGATAAGGTATGCTATATTTTGTATCTTTTTCTTATAATTTAGAGATTTCTTTTTCTCTATTCTATTTTTTTTTTCTATTTTAGATGAGAGTTTAACATAGTTGAAACAATTTTTTCTCAAATTTTTCTAAAATAACATAGATGTTGAAGTTGCTTAGAAGGCCTATGAGGTATCCTTTGTTTTTTTTTTTTCATTTTATTTATAATTCCGGTTAGCCTATTTTATATGTTGAATTACGTATGTTTTAAGTTAGAATTGTTTATAGACATGACAAATCTTTTAACTCGATTTATTACAAAAGTAGGTTTTTTATAATCATTCTGTATTTTTTTTATACATAGATAAGTTAGACACGACTCGCTAAAGTTAATGTACAAAAAATGATCGATGTAAACATTATTTTGGACATACTTATCTAAGGATCTTAAGGGGCACCACTCTCTTTGTATTTCTCTAAGATCAATTTTTTTAACTCTTGAAGTTTCATCTCATGTTTGCTAGAGTTTGAATTAATATCATGATTTCTTTTACCTTTATGAAAAATATTGTAGACATTAATTTAATAGATAAAGATTGTATAAGTTCTGTATTGTTCTTAAAAGATAAAAAAAGACCTTTGAGACTCGTTAGGCCATGGACAAGCTAGATCTTTATATAGTCGGTAAGAACAACCTATTCAAGCTAGATCTTTATATAGATCTTGATTTCTTTTACCTAGATTTTACTGTATTACATTTTCTACATAAAAAATAAAAATAGGCTGGACACAATACATGTGCAGCTTGACACTTACCATAAACAATTACAAGTTATATATATAAGATCAATGTTTTAAGTAATACATTTCATATTCATCTCAAATTTCAAAACAAGGGGTTTAAAATTTACCCTTATATACAATACATGCTTGCGTAAGGAGATCAACATAGTTTTAAAAGTATTGGTAGTATTTATGTTGCAAATATTTTTAATTCATAATAAACATATGTAAATCCAGTAATAACTAATAAAAACGCATTACTTGTAAAATTGAACAATTTCATTCATGATTTCCGTGCCATATTTGCAAATGTTTTGCTTTTATTCTATATTAGATGTGCAATTACTTATTACAAATGTTAAACTTTTTAATCAATATAATCTTTCCTCTTTAGCCAAAAAAAGCAAAGGAAAAAAAATGCAAAAAGTAAGAAATCAAGTTAGATTCGGGAATGATGCGAAAGAATGTGATGCAAATCTATTCATTAAGGGTCATTTTGGTTTGCGGGAATGAAATGAATTTAGGAGGATTTGGATTTCAAATCCATTCCAATCCTATGATTGGTTTGTCGAATTGTCTGGATTTAAAATCCTAGGATTCAATTGAAATCCTACAAACATAGGATTTTGAAATCCTTGGCGGATGCTCGGGATTGCATGAGATTTCGTAGAATTTGTATGAAATAACGTTTTAAAAATGTTAAAAACAATTGTTTTGTAACAATTGATTAATAAAAATGCAATTTAATTATTTTTATATAAATTATTTATAGATAATGAAAATCCAATTCCATTCCAAATTCTACCAACCAGACACACTTATGATTTTCAAATCCATTCTAATCCAAATCCATCCAAATCCAAATCCTTCCATGAAATCCAAATCCCTCAAAAACAATCCTGCAAACCAAACGGACCCTAAGGGCATGTTTAAACGAGATGGCGAGAATTGTGATATCATATATGATATACAAGCGTAATGTATATGATTAAACATATGTTACATTGATAATACATAGACGTTTAATCATATATGATTAAATACACTTAAAAGCCATGTAATTATATATTTCTTGTTTATTTTTCAATAAATAATTTACATCAATTAAGAAAAAAATGTAATCTAACACAAACATCTTTTAAACATTTTAAACTCTAATAAAATAATAAAAGACTATTATTAACGATGATTAGATATGTCTCTTTGTATTTTAAAATGGAGTTGCTATCATTACAATCTATAAATTTGAAAAAGAAATTTTATAATCATATATTATATGATAATAAATTATTATAAGATACACATTAATATTTGGACCACAATATTAAAATATTTTCTTTTCTTGTTTTCTAAAGACCATTCATTCGTTTACTCAATCAAACCGTAATCCCACTCCGTAGCCCCCCTTAATATCGGTATTGAAAGTTGGGTGGACTAGTACTGCAACCCACATGATTGCATACAATCTTACTTGATTCGTGTTTTGACTTTGTATTGTGGATTTACATAGTGGAGTCTGGTTTGGGGCCTTAGTTCTCAATGTTTAATGAGATCTATTTTCTCGTGGCTCGATCGGGTTGTATCCACAGGCAAGCGACAAGCGAGCTTTGTTGTCGAATTGTGTTTGTTTGTGTTTACTTTTCGTTTGTTTTGTGTTTTTGGTGTGTTTCGCTTTAGGTTTGTTGAGCTTTTTTTGCATCTTGCAGAAAAGCTTTGAAAATTGTTGTTGTATTTGGTTTGTAGCCCAATAAAGTTTTGGTGCCTTTAAAAAATGGATATTGAAAATTAATTCTACTTAAAAAGGGTATTTAAATAATTCGGAATATTGAATGTGATAAGATGGGACTCTTGTGTAATAACCCAAAAACCTTGTTAAATTCATTTATTATGTTAAAAGGCATGGATTATGAATAATCCTTAATTTTCAGGGACCAAAGGTGAAAATAAGGGTTAGAATTCAACTCATTTAGGTGTATGACGGCTGAAAATCTTGTGTGTGAAACTTGAGGTGCTATTTTGGGGAGAAGAGAAGAAATCTAACAAGAGAACAAAGGAGCATTCATCAATTTCAGGTATAATCATCATCCTCTCCATGTTTTTCTTCTCTATTTAGAATCTTTGGGTGAATAGGGTTAGTGCTTTCTTGATTGGTAATGGTAAATGTTTGGTTGAAGTTCTTAAATGTTTAGTGTTGATTTCCTCATGTTTGATATTATCTCATTTCATTTGGCAAATGAAATCAATTAAAGAACCTCCATGGATGGCTCTATGTTCATCCATGTGTCTGTTAATCCATGGCTTCAATGGATAGAATAGATTGCTTAGACATATAGATCGATTGGTATGAATTTGGGGCAAGTCTTATGCTATTTTTGGGTTAGAAAACATTGAAGTTTCAGTTTTGGGGTTTCATCGTTCGAGCAGAATTGTGCAGTGGGAAAAGAGGGTTCTGCGGCCTAAGCCGTGTGGTAAATCGTGTAACCTACTGTTTCCCAATTTTCGGACTTTTGCTTGAGGGGTATTTGGGGGTGTTAAGTGGGGCCCTAGCCCTAGGGGTTTAATAGAGGAGTAATCGAGAGTATAATTGGGTCATTAACTCGTAGCTTAATTGATTCAATTCAGGCGTTCGGTTAGTGTGATCATAGCTTAAGGCGGGTACTTCTAGACTTGGAAATTCAGGTAAGTTCCCTTCGTGAGCTTCAATAAATAACTGAATGGTTATCGAAATGATAATGTGTGGTCTTTTTACAAATTTGTGTATTTAATTGCAAATAAACAGTTGTCGGGAAGTGTGTACCCAACCAAAGGATATGAATTCATTTCATATCACTTTAACTATAGGGCAAGTGTGAGCCCGAAAACTATGTCACAAATGTGAGTGACTATTAGCTTGCCCTACTGTTGCAACAGGTATTTGTTTTGATATAGTGTGCATGAGTTATTGTTTCATGACTAATCTCTTTCATATCTTATAATTGTCATGCATACTTTAACTGTGTTTGAGAGAATTTACTAGGCCTTTGGTCTAACCCTCGCTTTTATAAAACTGAAAACTTTTTCAAGGAAATATGTGGTCGAGGGCTCTAGCAAAGGCAAAGGGAAGATATGAGATTAGACAAGTGAAGTGAGGGTGCTACTCTAGATAATTAGTCGCCCAATTTTCATTAAGTATTGTAATAATTTCAGTAGCTACTTTTAGTTCGCTGCAAACTCTTGAGATTAAGTTAACTTTGGGACCTATGTATTGCTATTTTAGAGCAATATATTGAGTATTATTAATTTAAGATTGCGCTTGTTACATCTTGACACACATTTGTTAACTTGACATGCTATTGGTATTTAAAACTATAGCTAAATATATAACACCCTAAAATAAAAACAAAGTAGAATACAAGGACTGAAAGAGTAACAACTTGAAAGATAAAAGTCAAGAGGCAAACGACAAAAAACTAAGTCATGGGTCTGATTGAAAATTGTCGAACACGTACAAATATAAGGCGGTGTTTGATGAAATCAGGCGCCAATGATTTGGGGGAGGTTGTGTGATCAATTGAAAGTCAGATGGCATAACAAATGTGCCAATGAGTACTTTTATGAACTTGAAATGGTTTAAAGTTGGTTTAAGAAGACATTTGAAGTTGGTAAAAATTGTGATAGCATTTAATTGCTATCATGTTCTATAACATTTTCATCAAAGTTGATACTTTAGTGGAATTTACACCCACGCTATATTTTTATCTGTAAAGTTAACCAAACACCACCACCCAAAAATATTGTTACTCTTTATACTTTATGTATATGAGATCAGTTAAGGCTTAAACTAATTCACACTTTATTGAAGTTCAATCCCTGCAAAAGGTGATATTTGGTTGTTACAACTTACCATTATATTACATGTTAACAAGACTATAACTATGAATATTGTGCACTTCTCTTTTGCTTATTTTTGCCGTACCAAACGTCTAAGCATTAAATCTCATAACAACAATCTAAATGATGTTTAAATGTGTCGAGAGTCAAATAAGCATGTTTCTAGCGAATCAAATCAAGAAAAAAAAAGCAAAATGATGTTGAATTAGTCAATGTTGGTTTTGTACACACGGGTGGACAACATGCCTTTGTGTTGAATGTGACATTGAGCGCAAGTTTCAAGCTCACACAAACAACATCGCTCAGTGAAAAACACGTGCAGTCTATGCTTGCCAAGGAAGTTGTTGACATGAACGTGAGGTCTAGTAATGACATTTTTTGAAAATATTTTTAATTATCATTTTTTATAATTTGAGATAAGATTATCTATTGATACGTATATAGGATTGATGAGGACTCATATGTTATTACGTTGTTTTCGTTGTTTTTAAGAAAACACAAAACTGCGACCATACAATGTCAAAGCTTTTCGGCTAAACTATATATTAAGCCATCATAATGTTATGCTTAATAAAGTTGATAATGAAAAATAAATTTAAAAACATATACGAATATTTTTTTTCTCAAAACTTAAGGTAATGCTCCCTGTCATTATGTCCATTCGCGGATCTCCTTGAGGGAAACCCCCGGTTCTTTTGTTTCTTACTAGGGAGCTTCAATTTCTTGTTGACAATTCACTCCCTGTTGCTAATTCATAGGGTTGGGACCTCCTTATTGTTAATTTGTATTTTTCTAAACTTCAATGGTCCAATTAATAAAATTTCACCTTCAGACATATAGTAGCCTTTCAACCTCTATTCATGCTAGCCACCAAACACCCCTCTGTCGTTGTTGTTGCTACAGAAAACTAGTCCCCATTCAACAACAATGGTCTTGCAATCCCCAACGGATTCTGAATATGTCCCACTAACATCTTGTAATACTACCCTAAATTGGACTTGCAATTAAACCTCCAATGACATATGCGTTAAAGATTATCTGGTGACTAGTTTAAGAGCCTCCTACTGAAGCCATACAACAGACTTGCTACCCCCCCAACTTTGTCTCGATGGCACAGAAAGGAATGGAACCTACCACCACCTTTCAAGAGCCTCATTCTGAACCAATGCTATGTGTTTTCCAAATACCTTCACAAGTGTATCTTTCTTGAGCACATTGTTAGAAAATTTCATATTCTTTGTCTTGTTTAAATGTTTTATTATGTTATGACTTTGACTAATTAATTTTTTGTGTTCGTTAAAAATACATACATCTATATTATCTTATAAAAACATTTAGGTAAAATTGTTCAATTTCAAAAATACATCAACAAAGCATAAGTACATATCATTGATATATTAATAGTTATGATTTGTTGAGAAATTTTTTAAAAAACATGATCCATGAAGGTAGAACAACAAAGGTGAAAGAAGTTTTATGCCAATAAAAGTAGTCAAGGCTTTGCTTTCAAAACCCCCAATCAAATACATTTTTAAGTATTTAATTCTTTTATTTCTTATTCTTTTGTTATAGAGTACGTAAAATTGAGTTAAATCTTTGAAGATTATAGATTGTAGATTTACTTAAAGGTTTCTTGAGAAATTACCCTGTTTGATCGTAATAAATTTTGATATAGTAGATTTTTTTTTCTCTTGAAGCCACTATTTTTAAATAGAATTAACCAATTTATTATATATTAATTTAGCCATGTATGTATTAGATTAGTATGAGCAAATTATAATAATTTATGTTCCGGATTTGTTTTTTTAAAGAGAATTTGCATTAACTTTCCATTCTCGTTTTATAATAAAACTAAGTCTTTGGCTTCGCGCGTTGCGTGACGGTTTCTAAAATGATATAAAGATTGAATACTAATTGGAATTTAGTAATTGAACATTAAATCTTCATCTCCATGAAAAATATTGTCAAAATACAAAAATATTTAGAAAAACAAAATATAAGTGTTTATATTTCATATCATAACACAATACAATTCGTTCTTTTATTACGATTTTTTTTATAATTCTTCATATATCCATTTTCAACGGCCATTACAAAACATATTTTACATTTTTAATACTTAATTTTCTAACTTACATAAGTTACGTCACATCTTAAAATTACAAATTCGAAACCAAAAATTTCACACGATAAAACTCAAAAATCAAAATATATTTAGAAAAAATAAAATATAAGTGTTTATATATAATATGCTATAATACAATACAATTCGTTCTTTTATAACAAAAAAAAATAAATTCTTTCATATATCAATTTTCAATGACCATTACAAAACATATTATACATTTTTAATACTTGATTTTCACACTTACATAAATTAAGAAACATCACATCTTAAAAATGTAAATTGGAAACTAAAAATTTCACATGATAAAAATCAATATTGAGTATTGAATATTGATATAACTCAAACATCAAAATTCTATACAAAAGAATATCGTCTCATCCAAAACTTCAACTTACATTTGATGTAAGAAAATCAATTGCAAAAGGGAATCTATGAGGATGTTCGGATTGACGATAAAATAAGTAGTAAACCCTTGAGCAGACAAAGATAACCTACAAAACTCCCGACATGATAAAAAAATTCAAACATCGGAACAAATCAATCTAAGACATATTAGGTTAACAAACACAAAGCAAGTAAATAAGGCTAAATATATTTGTACCATGCAAAAGTAACCTTAGAAAGCTGAACAATAATTTGGTAGGATGAAGTGGAAGAATCTTATATCTCAAAAAGTATCTAACATATGCTCCAATGAATGTCAACAAACATGACTTCCTTTTATATGCAAGATGAAGAAATGAAAATTAATGTAGCACCTTGAAAATTTAGTGAAAACCTTTGAACTTACTCCATTAATATTTTCATTTAATTGCATTACAACCAAAGAAAATGAAGGGTTGTTAAATTTTTTTACAAAGAAGTGTAACCATATAAAACGAAGAGTTTTTAATTTAGATTAATGTAAAAACTAAAAGAAAAGTAAAAATAAAAAATAGGAACTAATGTTGATGGGAGGAGGCGTCACGTGGACTCCCAATGTTTCGACACGTGGACTCCCAATGATACTGCTTTATATATATATATATATATAGATTTTATAATAAAATTACATATCGTTGCATTGCACGAACACATAACTATAAACCACATAGACTTGTTTACGAAAGATTAAATAGTTTTGACCCTCTGTCTGGGTTATAAGGCATGCATATTCTTCCTTGATTACCCCATCTTTGTAAACAGTTACTGTAACATTATCTAGTACCCCTTTTATTATTACAATCATGCATCTTATATAAAACGAAAATATGCTTCAAATAACATAACACTAAAACATCTATATCACATATGATTTTACAGTATTTTATATCAAGGAGTAGTGCAATCTTGACCATGACCTATGTCGTGGATCAAGTCTCGTGCACACCCTTGGGCTTACCGTGTTCTGTAATCAATGTGATTTAGCTGTAAAATCACATGTGATACATATTTGTTTTCGTGTTTTTTTTACTTTGTCTATGTTCTCGTTTGAACTTGGTCTTATATATATAGAAGGGTCAACACACACCTATACATACAGGTGGAGGTTTAAACGAGAATACTTTATTTTATTAAATTATGAGAACACTTTTTACTATAGAAAATCACGTGTGATAGTACTCTGGAGGTATGTAGTGACTTGGCTACCTAGGGTCGCCTGAAAAGTCACTCGTGTCTGATTCATTATCACATATATGATGGATTTATAGTATCACAAAATGATGTTTTTATTTTTATTTTCATAAAAAGGTGTTTTCTTTTAAATTTACACACACACACACACACATATATATATATATATATAAAGGTGCTTAATCTTTTGAGAACCTCTTTTTTTGTGAGATCCGTGATAACTTCTACGTTAAGGTTTTGTTTCACATAATTTTTCCATCCAAATATAGTATTGAACGTATTGATTAACATATATTTGTTTCACAATGTGTTTGTCTCACATGTGCTCGGTTCACAGTGTGAAACCTTTTTGTGTATATTTTTTGTTTCACAAATATATAAAAGATGATCACATTGTGAACCTAACATACATGTGAGACAAACACATTGTGAAACAAATATATGTTAATCAATATTATAAATCCCATTCTTTGATGAAAAAAATCACATAAAACAACACATAATGCACAAGTTCTCAAGGTTATCATAATTTCATGAGTTCTCAAAAGAAAGCCCCCTATATATACATATATATATAGGAACGTTCAAATGCGAACTCAAATTTGGTTGTGAACGTGAGGACAAATGAGAGCGCGATACGTGTCTGAATGTAGATTATTCAGACTGAATAATCAAAGAAATATTCAGTCTGAATAAGACACGTGTTGCACTATCATTTGTCCTCACGTTCACAACCAAATTTGAGTTCTAATTTGAACCCGCCTATATATATATATATATATATAGAGAGAGAGAGAGAGAGAGAGAGGAAAGTTCAAATGTGAACTAATTTTTGGTTATGAACGTGAGGACGAATCTCAGCCACTTATCCGGTCAATAAAGGCGGCTTTGACCTGGTTCCCCTCCTTTAATAATCTTCACCCTCCCATGAATCGCGTCAATCCTCCGTGATCGCGTCCACCGTAACCGAAGATGTGTGGCTGAGATTCGTCCTCACGTTCACAGCCAAAATTGAGTTCACATTTGAACCTAACCCTATATATATATATATATATATATATATAGGAGAGTGATCAAATGAGAACCACCCATTCTTGAAGGAACAAATTGTGGACCACATATGATATCGGTCCCACATCATATGTGATCCACAAGTAACCCTTTGTTCCTTTAAAAATGCAAAGTTCTCATTTGAACATTTTTTTTTCTCTCTCTCTCTATATATATATATTATTTGGTGCATCTTTTAATAAATACGTCTTAAATAGTATATAATTATAAACATTTATGAGATAAATAGATAGGTATAATTCATTTCACTCTTTTTGTTCCAAGAAATGGCAATGGGTCATTTGGGTCAGTGACATACTTGCTAGTCGGGGGGTCACAAGTCACAGGTGATGTGGATGGTTGTTTGTTTGCCTTAACAAAATTTGTAGTCAATATAGACGTTTATTAATTTTAATATGAAATGATAAATCAAATACTTATAAAAAATATTTAGTTAATTTATAAACTTATTTTCACCACAAATATTATAGAACTTATATATAGTGGCGGATCTAGATTTTTTGTTGAGCGAAACCTTTTAAGGTGGATCAATAGCTGGCAAAGTCGTTTGATGTTTTTAGCTGAATTTCACTGAGAGAACTTTTAAGTATGCTTGGTTGATTTGGAGGAACTTTTAAGTTTTTGGTTGATTTTGAAAGACTTTTTTTTCGATTTTTTGATTGATGTTTTTTATATTTTCTAATATCCCCGGGCACCCCTCAAAATTTAACGATGCTCCTTTCATACCAAAGAAATTCTACTTGCAAAAATAAGTTAAGCAGGTGATCATGACACCACTGGGGGCTTAACCGGTCCGCCCCTGATTGCACAATCATGCAAAATAACGTACTATTTTTATTAAAATTTTATGCATACATAACCTGCGTTTTTTTTACCTTACCTTAATATCATATCAGAAAAATACATTAATCAACTTAAAACATCACCAAATATTTATTAAAAAAATATGCATAATATAGTACAAGTTACAGTAATGACGTTTAATAAACGTCGATGGTTGATTATAGAATATGCTACTTTTAATCGAACTCTATCGTTATGTTTTGTGATTAACAAATACAACCAATTAAAAACTTAAGATATAATCAATAGTGACCTATTTTACCAAACTTTGGCATAACTGTTTCATTATCATCCAAAAATAATCTTGTCATTTAGGACTTAAATCCCTAATTATAGGTAATTAACTAGCCTAGCAAAATCATAATCATAGAACCATCGTTTTCATAAGTTTGGTAAGACATACATATAACCCACATATTAATTTATAAACAAAATCTAACTACCGACATTAGAGACAAAAAAACGGGAATGATAAACATACAGTACATGTGGGTCCCACGGATGAAACCCGTGTCTAGATAGGCAAATGGCTATGGTTGCTTGTGTTGCATCCAACCTAATAAAGCTTGATTTTGTAACGGTAGGATTGTGTGAAACTGTTTTGAAGTTAGGTTTGAGAAAGGGATTTGTTTTCTTGGTCATGAATCAAGGGAAGAAGGGGTGTGACATTTGGTGAAAGTGGGGGCACTTTTGCTTCACTTATGGTTTACCATATATATGTATATATAATTGTATGTATCTATATTGGCCATTATAACTACCATAACTATGAAATAATATAGAACAAGAAATAGCTGGTTGGTTTATGATTTTGTCCGATATTTATACGTGCTAAGTTTCGATTGGTTAGAAATTTGGGTCTTTATTTAACGTGGCAGAATTATGTATTTTTGGTGAATAAGAAGAAATACGTTAAACAAAATCAACCATCAAATATATAGAACAAAAAATATGATTAAATATTGTAAGAGGATGTTTTATTGGACCAAACAATTGTTCATTCTATATAAAGGTGTTATAATATTGTGGTAGGTCATTTGTGGGCTTTCTAACAAGTTTTTTCATATGCTTTTAAAATAAAATGTCCAAATTAGTTTTTTTATATGACACTTTTGAGTAGTGTCATATGAGAATTATCTTTATGATATTTCATTTGTTTTTATATAACATCTTTCAAATAATTTCATATAAAAGACTAATTGAACGTTTTATTTCAAGATTTTACAAATAACTTATTGGGATGTCAAAAAATGTCTTGTCAACTTATTGTAACATACTTTTATAAGACGGACAATTGATTGGATCTATCAGACTTAAACTCTACAAAATAATCTAATAAAATATTTAGACATATTTGACGTTTTATAAAACCAATTTTGTTGTGTTGTAATAAACTGTAATGAGGTTTGAGGGTGGAAGATTTCGAGATTGTATAATGTGATTTCAGTGCTTCTTTATAAGAGGATATGCGAAAATCAAACATTAATTCGAGTTTTAGGGTACAAAACCCACACTGATATTGCATCTCTTTAGTATTTACTTGTTTCGTGTTCATCTTTTATTTTCTTTGTTTACGTTTTAAGTGACAAATAGATGAATTTCAATCCACTAACCCGAAGATTCAATTGATATAAAACAATCCACTTTCTATATTATGTGTATGTGCATGTGTGTTGATGGGTAGGCCCATTTATGATAAGGTAAAATAGATTGTCATTTGATTAATTAATAAAATTAGAATACTAAATTATATTGTATATCATATCCACAACATATATAATAATTTATATATATATATGGTTAGATTCAAATGTGAACTCAATTTTGGCTGTGAACGTGAGGACGAATCTCAGTCCCACATCTTCGGTTATGGTGGACGCGATCACGGAGGATTGACGCGATTCATCGGAGGGTGAAGATTATTAAAGGAGGGGAACCAGGTCAAAGCCGCCTTTATTGACCGGATAAGTGGCTGAGATTCGTCCTCATGTTCACAACCAAAAATGAGTTCACATTTGAACTTTACTTTCTCTCTCTCTCTCTCTCTATATATATATATATATATATATATATAAACTAAATATTGTTTTCTTTTGTTGAAATAACTTTTAATTTGACAATAAAATTTAATAATATTAAAATCAAATACTAAAAAATGTCACATACATGATAAAGTTGGAAAAATATATGAATGAAAGTACGTCATAATAAATAAGTTGTAACCAAGAGATAAATAAATAAAATTGTAGCTGGTTCATGTGAAAATATATTGAATTTTCTGACAAAAAAGAAGTTGCAGTGGGATAAATTATGCAAAAATATTTAATATTATTCTATTTTGCAACAAAAGTTACAATATACGGTAAATTACAAATTTCGTCCATGTGGTTTTAGGTTGATACGAGTAATGTCCCTGAAGCATAAACTTCATGATTAGGGTCCTTGTGGTGTCAATTTTGTTAAGGATTGCATCCCTTGTTATAACTTCTGTCAAAACCTCCGTCAAGTCACGGGCATTTTGATCTTTTCTATTAAAATATAACATTTTGACATGTGTATATATGTACACAGTACACAACCAGAAAAATTCTCCTTGCTCCAATTATCTTCTCTGCCCATAACCTATTTTCGGCCACCCCACACCAAATCAAAACCTAATTATTAGAAGTCAACTCAAACTCAACCGATAAAATCAACTCAAATCCATTTGTGTATTGGTCGATGAAAATGTGAACCCAAAACAAAGAATAAAGTTGTTGTCAAAATGAAAAACACAAAACTCAAAATCAAGGGGACTCGAGGTTGTGAAGATGTAGACCATCAAGGGGTGGTGATACCGGTGTAGAGGGGACGACGAAGCAGATTAAGGAAGGATGGTCTGAATCATGCTAGAAGATCTAGAACATCGACATAAGGGGTGGGGTGTTCTGGTGGAAATGGGTAGGATAGGGTAAAGAGGATATATCCAACAGAGTTCTAAATGACGTGTGGTGTGGCTTGACGATGAGATAAAACTCAAGTCTTACGAGTTACGACGAGGTCACAACGTTTTTCAAGACGTGCTCTAAGGATACATACACATATATGTATGTGTATACATAGGATTGGGTTCCTGTGAGAAGGATAAGAAGGGATATTCACCCTCGGATATACATTAGGATGAGATGCACCGAATCAATCCCCGTATCAACCACGATTCATTGGTGGGTTTGAGATTAAAAATGATCAAGGGTCCAAATCTTTTCTTACGCTTCTCACTTTAACTTCACTTCTCACAAGATCTCATGTATATATATATATATATAGGGTTAGGTTCAAATGTGAACTCAATTTTGGCTGTGAACGTGAGGACGAATCTCAGCCACACATCTTCGGTTATGGTGGACGCGATCACGGAGAATTAACGCGATTCATGGGAGGGTGGAGATTATTAAAGGAGGAGAACCATGTCAAAGCCGCCTTTATTGACCGGATAAGTGGCTGAGATTCGTCCTCACGTTCACAACCAAAAATGAGTTCACATTTGAACTTTCCTCTATATATATATATATACACACACACACACACACACACACTTGTGTGCGTTAGTTTTTTTAATATTACTATAGAACTTTTTTAATTCATATAAAGTAAGTGTCATAGATAATTATCATTTATCCTTCAACTTGTGTTTAAAGGTATACAAAAATGCCTTACAAAAATAACATGCCGTAAGATACGTAATCTCTAAGGAAATTGAAACTAGAAGAGCCCTAGTCATGAATTTTGACGTTTAGGGACCTTCTTCGTAATCAACTTAAAACCATAGGGACGAAATTTTTAATTCTAGAAATATAATTATTATTTCCACGTCAGAAAAAGGAGGCGGCAGGTGGGTCCTGATTTGAAAGAAACTAAATGTATAATAAAGAAACAAAAAGGACCCATAGTTAATGATAATAAAGACGAAATTATGAGTAATTAATCTGTTAGATGGAAAAAAAAGCTACCCTCCCTCAATTAATGTATTGTCATTTAATTTGATTCCTATAAAGTTATCTCTGTGTTATTAATTATAACCATATCAACATAAATTATTTGATTTCAGTTTCATGTAAAAACCGAAAACATATATTCATTATGAAAAAGATAAAGATTTTACCACAGGGCCTCTGGCGTAATGGTACTTATTACTTACAACATCTTTAAGATCTCGGGTTCGAGCCTTGGAAGTGGTGGTTTCCCCTAAAATGGTGGAGGTATTATTCCTCAGATGACGTGGCTTTGTGAAGGTGCGAGGGTTCGATCCTCTACTGTCCCATGGGTTGGAGTTTAATTTGTGACTAACATAATCACTAACACTAACGCTACCGTTCAAAAAAAAAGATAAAAGATTTTAAGAATAAATTGAGGTTTAAAAGATTTTAAATTTATCTGTAAAATAAAGAAAATAAGAAGAAAAATAGTAACATTCTTCTTATTTAAAATAATTTTTAAAAATTATGACAATAGATTTTTACGCACTCTTAAATACCTAATTAATTATTTTGTAGAGATATAACATAAAATTATTTTATAATATTAGATGTATGCCGTTAAAAAAAAAAGATAAAAGATTTTAAGACTAAATTGGGTTTTAAAATATTTTAATTTATCTGTAAAATAAAGAAAATAAGAAGAGAGATAGTAACATTCTTCTTATTTAAAATAATTTTTAAAAATTATGACAATAGATTTTTACGCACTCTTAAATACCCAATTAATTATTTTGTGGAGAAATAACATAAAATTATTTTATAATATTAGATGTATTAATTATTTCATATTATAATTAATATCAAAAAGTTTAAATAAAAAATTGTTGCAGTTAATTAAAATCTTTTTTATAAGATTTTGATTTTATTTAGGAAAATTGTCCTAAATAGTTATTTCTAAATTCTAACATTGCAAATCAATTTATAATAGTCATTCTACGTAATTGACCAAATAGCAAATATTTTGCAAATAGTAGTTTTTTCCTTTGCAAATTTTATTTTGTAAGAATACCATATTCATAAAATAAAAAAAATTTATAAGTTGTTAAGTGTTAAATTTGCAAAATGTTGAAGTGAAAGTACTTGTTACACAACTTACTAAATTACTACTAGTTAAAGTTAATTAAAATGCTACTTAACTAACTTGCTAAATTATTATTTATTAAGTCAGTGTAACATTTTAATGACTTGATAAAAATATTACATTTATAAAGAAATAGATTTCTAACTTTTTTTTTTAAGGGCAAGTTAACACACACACACACACATTTTCTAGAGGTATTCGGACTCCCACTTAAGAGTACCACCCGACTAATCCATGTCGATCACGACCCAATCTAATTAAGGGTACCACTAAGTGACAGACCTATGATCTGGATATCTTTACATGTGCATTGTGGGGTTCGAATTCGGATAGTCAAAATTACCATCCACTGATCTCTTCAGTATGTTACATTACCACCGTACTAAACATGTTTTGATATAGATTTCTTAAGTTTAATAAATTGCTCGAGTCTTTTGAGTATTTTGATCAATCAAATAGAAGAAAGACAACTGTTAAACAAGTTGAGAGTCAAGAATAACTATATTTTTTTGCTTATTTATTTTAGAAAATTATATGAAAAAAAAATCCATAAATTGAGCATTCATAGTTACCAATGGAAGGTGTAGTTCCACGTGCCATAACCCTTGTCGCGTGGGATTCCTGTTCTTACATCACGTGGCTTTGCGCTGTGTTACTGTTATCCACCAACTTTTGCTTTTATTTTCCTTTTCTTCTCCTTCTTTTTATTTATTTATTTATTTAATAATAACAAAAATAACAATTATTCCCGGGAAAACGCGGAGGGCAAAATGGTAAAAGTACCAACATAGGAACCCGAGCTAGGAAAGCCGTTGAAGGGCAATTTGGGAAAGAGTGGTTTAGAAGTTTTTGGGCTGCTGTCTATTACACACACACACACACATCTCTCTCCTCATCTCTCTCTCTCTCTCTCTCTATCTCTCTCTCTCTCTCTCTCTCTCTCTCTGTATGCTGATTTGGTTTGCTCCTGTTGACGAGCTACTGTATCACTTTCTGGGCTCCATAAAAATTACTCCATTTCTCACATAATTCATCTTCATTCTCTCTCTCTCTTCCAAACACTCTTAACTGTTTCCTGAAACAAACTTTCCATCTGACATTTTTACTGAATTCTTTTCCACATGATGGAAGCGCCTCCGGCGACGACAGCCATGGAGGATTGTTGTGTTAAAGTGGCAGTACATATACGACCGCTTATTGGAGATGAGAAGCTTCAAGCATGTAAAGATTGCGTTGCTGTTGTACCTGGAAAACCTCAGGTCAATTATTACTTACTTACTCGTACAATGTCATTTCGATTATGATCAATTTCTCCTTCAATTGTGATGGATTTTTATACTTTTGGTGGTGGCTGTTGTTTTTTTTCTGTTTTTGATTTTAGTGTGTTTGATTGATCGTTGAAGTTAATTCGATTTGAGTTATTGGAGATCTGGTAGATCTCAGTGTGAACTGTTTCAATTGCTTGGGTTCTGGGACTGGTATTCTGGTAATCTAGTAGGATTCGATAAGGTTTTTTCTTCTATGTTTTTTTTATTGGTGGGAGAAATTCTCAGAGTTTGGTGATGCATGTTCGTAATTCTCATGATCTAGCTAGAGATTGATTCAACAATTTGGAAATTGATATTTCAAAATTGGGAAATTACTTGCAGAGCTGGGGTTTTATTTCCGTGTTGGAATGGTAATTTACCTAATTTAGGACATGCTTATAGTTGAAGTAACCATGGGTGCTCCCTCTATTTTCCTTAATTAGTAAGTTATCGGTATTGTATTTGCCTTACTTAGCGTCTATATGTCAACCAGTAGAATTGAACGATAATGACATCTTATCCTCCCATCAAAAACCCTTTCAGCCTCTCACCAGCATCTTTCTTGAACGCCACCTGTCCATTGCTCAAAG
The DNA here is from genome assembly GCA_036898165.1 of Silybum marianum. NCBI lineage: Eukaryota > Viridiplantae > Streptophyta > Magnoliopsida > Asterales > Asteraceae > Silybum > Silybum marianum. Next base: position 31,085,608 of record CM072535.1, read on the forward strand.
TGACCATTTTCTGTGAATGATTATTGAATAAACTATAGCTGCCTATCTGGGCTTGTTCAAGTGTTTGGGACATCCTTAGGATAATCTATTGGTCGTTGTGTTAGATTAATCTCGATATATTATGTAAATAGCGTGTATATATACGTATGTATTATGTATAGGTAGTTATTTAGCGAAGGGGTGTGACTGTTCATGAAAGGATGTGATGTTTCATGAAACAACACCACCATAGGCGAACCATTGCGATGGTTCAATGGCACCCTTTCGGTGTCTATAAATATGTATCAATTGTACACATTTCAAAGTGTGATTCTCATAATAAAACAAGAACTTTGGTTGATTAATTGTTGATTTCTTACTTTCGATCCAATATGTTGCTTAAAAGAGAAACAGGGGATGGTTAAACAATTAAATTGCATGTATTTAGTTCTTTTAACAAAATATTTTCCGTAAGAAATTGCTTGATTATGGTCTATAACAGAAAACATTCATTTTTTTAATAAACTCCTCCATTTACTACATTAGAATATGACTTGAAGGGTACTACTTTCATTCCCAACTGCAGTAATTTCTATATTAAATGTTATATCTTTCTGCTTTGCTTTGCTTTGCTTATCTTCGCAATACCTCAGCGACATAAATGCAACAAAGTCTCTGAGGTTTTTAAAAAGATGCTCTCAGAAATTTGAGAACTCAGCCGTACTCCAAAATTCATATGCAAGGAATCTCATAAAATTTCAAGGGGGGGGGGGGGGAGAAAGAAGATAAGAAGTTTACATGGTAAGTATGCAGAAGGAAACGTATAATAAACAAAGAAAAATATATGGAGAAATCAGCAAGTAATGAGCATAAAAGGGGTGAAAACAGGTATTGAGGTATACCCTAGGGGACTTCTTCTCCTGCTTTTGTTCATTGGAGGAAATATGATGTACAGTACACCATCCTTGAAACGGTAGCCAGAACTCTCTTCAGTTGGAACTATTACTGATCATTTACATTATGAATACAAGCGAGATTAGTACATCAAACAATTTCATCTACGATTGAACACAAAGGCTGTGTTTAAACTTTAAAGTCAAGTAGTGCCTAAATATTTAAGGGGTCGTTCTGGGTGACTTCTTTTGGGATCTGAGGTTATGCATGCAACTTGGAGCACCCTTCAGCTATTATGAATGCCCCAAATAAAGACTGGAGAGAAGACCCTCCATGTCCCATGATGCCATATGTTTAGTGAGTAAATGGAATCCCTAACACAAAACGGAAGGCCAGAGAAACATTTCCCACAATGTTCTTCACATTTCAGAAGTCTGATATCTTATCAGCATGTTTTGTTGTTCTTCTTCCATGTATTTGCTGAAGGAAAAAATTGGGGGGAAGGACAAAGAAAGAGCAATGCCCAGATACATGGATAAATAGTTTGGCTGTTAGGATATTGAAGTATGAAATTTGATCATAAGAACTATAAATGGTAAAGATAGCTGCTAAACACTTTTAGGTCCGCATCACTATGTTATGCCAACTAGAGAAGATGAAGGTATCAGCATACCTTTTAAAATTTAGGTTTTTGTTAATCATCACATTTGAAAGCATTACTTAAAGCGTAATATATGCTAATTATTTTCCTTTAGGATATACCTTAATCTTTTTTTTGTGTTGCAGGTGCAACTTGGTACACATTCCTTCACTTTCGATCATGTGTATGGTAGCACTGGTTCCCCATCCTCTTCCATGTTTGAAGAGTGTGTTTCTCCTCTTGTTGATGGCCTGCTTCAAGGATATAATGCTACTGTTCTAGCTTATGGTCAGGTATAATATTATTGTGGACAGGAACTCCTGTTTCTGATTATTTAAACTTATCAAGATATGTGAATCACTGATTAATACGGTCTCAACCTATTTGCCTTTTGTACCTCCCTAGCTATATATATGTATATATATATTGTTATTTATAATAGTTTTTGACATTCTAAGTGTCACAGACGGGTTCAGGCAAGACATACACCATGGGTACTGGATTCAAGGATGGTTATCAAGCAGGGCTTATTCCTCAAGCTATGAGTGCTTTATTCAACAAAATTGGAAGTTTACAACATCAAAGAGAGTTCCAATTGCATGTTTCTTTCATTGAGGTGTGTTAAAGTAAACTTGTGCTACTCTTTTATACTTTCTTAAAAGTTACATATATTTTCACTATGGGTGTTCCTTATGTGGGAGTTCATTCAAATTTTATATTTCTGGTGTCGATATCTTGGTTTATTTTATTATGTTTGTGCCATTAAATTGATTTTTTCTGTATCTATAAGTAAAACTATAAATTAGCTTTCCAAATTACAAGTCTGACCTAGTGATTTTTATGTAAAGATTCTAAAAGAAGAAGTACGGGACTTGCTGGATCCCAACTCCAGTAACAAATCTGAGATAACAAATGGGCAGACAGGGAAAGTTAATATTCCAGGGAAACCACCAATACAAATTCGTGAAACTTCTAGTGGTGTCATAACGCTTGCAGGATCTACCGAATGTAGCGTTAAGACACTAAAAGAAATGACCGACTGCCTGGAGCATGGATCATTAAGCAGGGCAACAGGGAGCACAAACATGAATAACCAATCAAGGTTGAACTATATTTTAGTTTCTATCGCCTTTTTAGTTATATTTTAACAAATTCTATGATGCAAATTTCATTTCACATAAATCTCTGACATTTTTGACTCTTTATATTCAGTCGTTCACATGCAATCTTCACCATCACGTTGGAACAAATGCGCAAGTCAAACTCGAATATTCCTGGTGATGGCAGTTCAAATGATTCTACGTGTGACGAATATCTTTGTGCCAAGTTGCATTTAGTTGACCTTGCTGGATCAGAGCGAGCTAAAAGGACGGGTTCAGATGGTATGCGTTTCAAAGAAGGTAGACTATTATGGTTATTCACTTGTTTTTATATTCCAATTCTTAGAGCAACCAAGCTTGATAACTTCATTTTTTGAACAGGAGTTCATATTAACAAGGGACTTCTTGCACTTGGAAATGTTATCAGTGCTCTTGGTGATGAGAAAAAACGGAAAGAAGGTGCTCATGTTCCATATCGAGATAGTAAACTTACTCGGCTTTTGCAGGTTGGACTTGTTATTAAGCTTGCAAATGTAAATCATGTTTCCAATTTGTTTCATGTAGTGGCTAACAATTGAAGTTGTGGATTGTGAACGACCCACCTCCTCAGTTTCCATCATCTGCATTCAGCTGTCGAAAATGATATAGAATTGTTTATGCAACTTGATTCTTATTTTTAGTTTAATCTATATTTTACTGAAATGGCAGGACTCACTTGGTGGGAACAGCCGAACGGTTATGATAGGTAACGTCTTAAAACTAGACAGCTATTTTGTTTTGGAATTGTATTTTTCCCAATAATAGATTATATTATTTGGTTAACTAGACAGCATTTTCCAAGTCTCGGTTTAAGAATTTCTTTATGGCTGTTTATTTATTCTCTTTTGAAATTTTTAGTTATAACTAGACCTTTTTGCTACCAAATGAACATATAATTTTACACGTTTCCAGCTTGTGTTAGTCCTGCTGATATAAATGCTGAGGAAACTCTGAACACATTGAAGTATGCAAACCGTGCTCGGAATATTCAGAATAAGCCCGTGGTATGTGTACAGTGTATATTTTATTTTGTCGCACTCTCGGCATGGGCAGGAATTGTTTTATTCTTGAAGACATTGTTATATAGCATTATTTTTAAACCATTGAACAGGTGAATAGGGATCCAGTATCGAGTGAAATGTTAAAGATGCGTCAACAACTAGAATGCTTGCAAGCGGAACTTGGTGCTCGTGGTGGAGGTTCTTCTGTTGAATTACAGGTATAATACTCATATAGTTATTTTATGGGATGAAACTATCATTGATTCTTAAAACAATTGTTGAACTTTTATCAGGGTCTACGGGATCGGATTGCTTGGCTTGAAGCTACTAATCAGGATTTATGTAGGGAACTTCGTGAGTACCGAAGCAGAGGCGTTGCTATTGATCAATCTGAAAAGGTTGCTAAAGTAGAATAACAGTGTTTGGCTCCGTTTATAAACATAACCAATCATGCTGCAAGAACCATATTGTCATTTGAGTTGGTGCCAATCTAGCTAGCATGGTGTTTTGCAGGTTGGTGATTCGTTTTGCATGAAAAATGAAGGGCTTAAAAGGGGCTTGCAAAATGTTGATTCATCTGATTATCAGATGACTGAAAGTGGTACGACTTCTTACATTTTCTCAATAAATTTCCTAGCAGAATTAGAGGATAAATCTGGCTACCCTTTTTGGATTTTCTTATGAAATCTAATTTCCGTTGTGTTTCTAAACATATTTGTGTTCCTCTTTTTTCTTTAATGACTTATCGCCAATAAATATAGGTGATTCTGGTGTCATAGAGGAAGAAGCAGCAAAAGAGTGGGAGCATACCCTTCTCCAAGACTCGATGGACAAAGAATTACTTGAGTTGAATAAACGTTTAGAACAGAAAGAGGTATGGCAACTTTATTTCCTAGGTGAAGTTGTGTATATCAATTATAAATCATATGCATAGCAGCTAGCTTATGGTTTACTTGATGGTTCTATCTGGCTTATGTTTTTTTGGCTGAATCATATGTGTATGGTTGCATATTTCTGGTACTTTTACAATGCATAAAATGTGTTTCTTCTATTATATGATGAAGATCATCTATCAACCGTGTTATTTAAATAAATGCAAACAATTTTCTGTAGTCGGAGATGAGACTTTTTGAAGGATCTGATACCATGACTCTTAAGCAACATTTCGGAAAAAAAATAATGGAACTTGAGGACGAAAAACGTGCAGTGCAGGTAAAAAAGTGAACTATAATCACAAGTTGCATCAATTTTTACTGTTGATGTTTGCATTGTAATATTTCTTACTGATGCAGATAGAGAGGGATCGATTGTTCGCTGAAGTTGAAAACCTTTCTGCTTCTTCAGATGGTCAAACACAAAAAGTGAAAGACATGCACTCCCACAAATTGAAGTCTCTTGAATCACAGGTTAACATCCGATAAATATTTGCACTTGATGCTATAACAATCTTGTTGTAAAATGTAATAGTTTTTTTTTTAAATTTTATGCATTTTCAGATTCAGGATCTTAAGAAGAAACAAGAGAGTCAAGTTCAACTTTTGAAGCAAAAACAAAAGAGTGATGAAGCAGCAAAAAGATTACAAGATGAAATACATTTCATCAAGGCGCAAAAGGTGGGAAAAGATGTAGTCTCCATTATTATTATTATTATCCTTTTATATGAGTAAATTTGCTGCTAACTTTAGATGTTGTTTTTAGGTTCAATTGCAGCACAAGATAAAACAAGAGGCTGAACAATTCCGACAATGGAAAGCATCTCGTGAAAAAGAATTGCTTCAGGTATATATTTATAGTTTTTTACTGGTTCAGAAGGACGTGCGGCACATATGGTATTTATATTTAGTAACACTTAAAATTACTTACTATTTCGAACTATGTCTTTAAGAAAAGAAAGTCTTTAGTTTTAAGTTAAATCAATAAGAGAAGGTAGGTAGATCAAATCAATAAGAAAGTTTTACTATCTAATTGCAGTTAAAGAAGGAAGGGAGGAGGAACGAATACGAAAGGCACAAACTGCAGGCTCTTAATCAACGTCAAAAAATGGTGAGATTCTTTTAGTAGCTTCCTTATCCATTCTGTTTCTAGAATGACCAAGTTAAGTTTGTGTTTACAGGTTTATAATATCTTATTGATGTAATTATTATTTTGATTCACTTTTCAGGTTCTTCAACGGAAGACTGAAGAGGCTGCAATGGCAACCAAGAGGCTAAAAGAATTGCTAGAAGCCCGCAAATCTACTCGTGACAACTCAGGTATATTCTTGCTTTAACTTGGTTTTTATTATTTCTTTTTTTTTTATCCGGCCAGCTGATTTGTAGGTGTCACTTAATCAAATTCATACACACAACATATACATCTTTATCATTTAGACCTTATTTTCTTTGAATACCCTTTGTATAATACTCTTATTTAATGTTCATATCACCACCAAATCTTTTTCATAATCTTGATTATTTGTGGTGTCTTACAGTGACTAGCAATACGAATGGAGCAAATGGACAGGTAAATATTTATACGGGTGGTTACGATAGTTTGATATATATATATATATATATATATAGGCCTTGGATGAACTTCTATTGAATTAAGTTTCCTTCTCGAAGGCCTTGCAGCGATGGCTTGATCATGAGCTTGAAGTGATGGTAAATGTTCATGAAGTTCGACATGAATATGAGAAACAAAGCCAAGTGTAAGTAACTACTATTTTTTGCGATATAAATCTGGAAAAAAAAAAGATGTTTCATTTTGGGTCTTAGTGAATTTTGTTTTCTTATTCAGGCGTGCTGCCCTTGCAGAAGAGCTAGCTGTACTCAGACAAGTTGATGAATTCGCTTCTAAAGGGGTTAGCCCTCCTAGAGGAAAGAACGGTTTCTCTAGGTATAATTTGTAATTCTGTATACTTACTCTCCATTTCTTGGAAAATCTTTAAATTATACGTTACGGACCCCACCTACGGGTGGAAACTAATTTTGGGGTGGTGTGATTTATGTATTTAAGGGCGTGTTCTTTGTCACCAAATGCGAGAATGGCAAGGATATCTTCATTGGAGAACATGTTAAGCATTTCATCCAACTCACTTGTATCTATGGCTTCCCAACTGTCTGAGGCAGAAGAAAGGGAACGTGCCTTTGCTAGCCGGGGACGTTGGAACCAGCTGCGATCGATGGCAGATGCAAAGAATTTGCTTCAATATATGTTTAATTCTCTTGCAGATGCTAGGTAAACTTTCCTTATTTCATCTTGTCGTTTGTTAGTAGCTTAATGAGCTTAGTGAGATTAACAACTTATTCGGTCGGCTATACATGATTGTTTGGTAGTGGCTTAATGATATAGAAAGCGGCGGTAAGCTTCTAGGGGGAAGCTTTATGCAGAAAGCCAAGTTTTTTCCAAACCTACCCCTCCCAATTAAAAAACATGCTCCTTCCATATATGAAAAGCTCCCAAACAAAAGTCTTCTCAGCCTATACAGACAAATTAATCCATTATATGTGGTTTATCCATACAGGATTTAATGGAAAACCAACCAAACAGCACCTGATTCACCATTCACAATATCATTTTAGGAGGCTACTTATCATTTGGAAAATAATTTTTTGACTGGTTGAATACCATTTATTGATTCTTATTCTGCTAAAATAGGTGTCAATCATGGGAAAAGGATCTTGAAATGAAGGAAATGGAAGAACAGCTAAAGGAGCTCGTAGGGCTACTACGACAAAGTGAACTGAGAAGAAAGGAAGTCGAGAAGGAGCTAAAAGTAAGGGAGCAAACCGTTGCAATTGCATTGGCTTCATCGGCTTCCGTAAGATGACCTTTTTTTAATTTTCTGTTGAACTCGTCATGCTATCTTGCATGCATTCTAAGCAAAAACTTAAATCGTTAAACATATTCAAGAAAATAAGCATAATCATTAAATGCAAAATCGTCTTGTTTCCTTTATTTTCTTTTATCTAGCCCTAACCTTCCCTAATGAAACAGGCAAACTCCCACAATTCACTGAAACATTTGGCCGATGACATGAGTGGTCCGTTATCTCCTAATTCAGTTCCAGCACCCAAACAGCTCAAGTACACAGCAGGCATAGCCAACGGCTTAGTCAGGGAATCAGCATCCTTTCTAGACCAGAAAAGAAAGGTTTGTTTCATATTCTTTTCTTTCTTTCTTTAACATCATCTCTAAACTGCTAGCTTAACTCAATAAGACCCTCCACCGGAGTGTAGATGGTTCCAGTCGGCCAGTTGTCGCTCAAAAAGTCACCGTTAGTAGGACATTCTCCTGGGAAACTATGGAGATGGAAGAGAAGCCATCATCAATGGCTACTGCAATTTAAATGGAAGTGGCAAAAACCGTGGAGACTGTCTGAACTCATTAAGCACAACGATGAAACAATGATGAGGGCGAAACCTCGTGCACAGCCTCTACCGGAAGTCATTTATCATCATAGACACTAAGTCTATATGCTTGCTGTATATTCTTCTTTCACCCCACTTCGATCTCCCAACATAGTTCCGATCATGGAAATAAATGCAGGTGAAGTTCTCATCACCCGATTCTTTTTAAATGGATATAGATTTAAGAATGTTTCTGCCTAACTGAAAAAATGTCACACTTGACACAAGAATGGTTCAAAATTTACTAGAAAGTCGTGCATTTTAAAAAAAAAATCGAGTAAACTCTAATTTTGGTCCATATGGTTTAGTGAAATCTTTGAAAGTGGAACCTAAATTTTAATAACTCTTCTAGAAAATATCTTTATGGTTCTCAGTTTGCACTGAAAGCAGTCGCCCCAATCACTAACTCCATTAATTTTCTCTGTCAGTGTCGGGGTTATTTTTTATCCATTTAGGCTACTTCCCTAATTTTCTTTAAAAAATTAAGCATATAATATATTGTATTTATCTATGTATATATGACGTTAACAGAGAAAATTAACGAAGTTAGTGGACAGGGGATCACTTTCAGAGCAAAATGTGAACCACGGGGATGATTTTTAGAGTTATCAAAGTTTAGGTCCCACTTTCAAAGATTTCAGTATACCATGGGGACCAAAATTAGAGTTTACTCAAAAAAGAATCTGTCCGAAGGTTATTCTCCTTAGGCCAACTATACAAAAGTTTTTGACTTTCAACTAATATATATATATATATATATGTACATGATGGTTCAGATGGTAAAAAGCGGATAAGTTGTAAATGTTGAAATCGAGCTTTGTGAAGCATGTGGTCGATTGACCGGTTTGGGGTTTGGTCTATGATTGGAAATGGTGGGAGTACTTACTACCGTGGGTTCATCGGTGTTAGATTTCTGTGGCGGTTTTTAACATCTTCGGAGGGGATCAAGATAACATTATGTTCAGTTGAGATGTGTTTTTCTGGTTTCCTTTTGGGTTTAGTTTTTGTATTGATAAGTTGGTTCTAGTGAATGTGTATGTGTATGTGTATGTGTATGTGTGTCATAGAGACTCATTTGTAACAACAGCAAAAGATAGAGATATGTTGTAATTTTCAGTATCTTCTTCAGTTTTGTGTAAGCTCTTGAATACAACAAAAGGAATTCTATTTTTAAGTGCATTTCATCTTTTTCTAATTGGATCAAAGAATTATATTTGTAATTCACTACAACAAAATCGACTTTATACTAGGGGTGTTCATCCAAACCGCATAAACCGCCCACACCGCACAGCACCGCAAAGTGCGGTTTAGAACTTCCGCGGTGCGGTTTGCATTTTTATCAAACCGCACTATGCGGTGCGGTTTTGAGTTTTCAAACCGCACCGCATATATAATATATTCTCTATTTTTTAATTTTATATATAACATTTAATCATATATAACAATTTATTATTGAAACTCTTTGTTGTTTTAAACTTTTTTGAGGATTGTTTTTAATTATGCACTATTGCAATATGCATTTGACAAGGATATATTCAAACTTTTTTAAAGATCACTTTATCGTTGATTTTATAACGTATTTTTAAAGTTGTAATTTTAGGATTGTATGCAAAAACCAAAAAGTGCGATATGAACAAACCGCACCGCAAGATGAATTGCGATTTGAGGTACATGCGGTGCGGTTTGCGGTTTGGGAAAATGCTCAAACCACATGTGCGGTGCGGTTTGAGGTTTTAGCCCAAACCGCACCGCGAACACCCCTACTTTATAGGATGTTAAAAGATAAAATGTTTTATCGACTCTGGACCTGTTTGTTTGCAGCTTAATAGGACTCTCACCTTATTCAGTCAGCTACACATTATTGTTTGGGTGTAGCTTAATGATATAAGAAGTGGCTTATTTAGTAAGCTTCTAGGATGAACTTTATGTAGAAAACCATGTTTTTTCCAAAACCTATCATTTCCATTTAAAGAACACGCTCCTTCCATCTATAAAAAACCTGTTCAATCTATATAGATAGATAAATCGACACATATAACTTTATTCATACATGACTTGATGGAAAATCAACAAAGTGTATCATATATAAATGTGCTACAACCAGATATTAGGGAATCTCACCAAGTTTTTGGGTATCATAACAAGTTATTTGTAACCAGGAACGTATAAGTTTTTCATAAAATAACTTATTAGCTTTTACATAGCATATTTTTACAAGTGTTTTATATAAGCAACACTCTTTTATAAGACATTTTCCATGAAATGTCGTATAAAACGACTAATATAACGTTTTATTATAAACTTGTCCAAAAAACTTATTAAGACGCTTGAAAGCGTGCTATTAATTTCTTGTAACACATTTATACCTAACGTACAATTATTTAGTTTTATAAACTTAATTCCTATTAAATAGTCTAGTAAAACACTTGAACAATAACATAACATCCTATAACACCAACTTTGTTATGATAATTGCTAAAGGCACATTTCTAATTCAAATACAGACTTAAAATCCTTTTAAAGTATATAATAATATTTATATACAACAAAACACATCCACAATCATCACTTTGATAACTTAAGACTTCCAAAAAGGAGGTTGGATGACATTATATTACTTGTGCTTATCAAAGGGTTACTCCTCAATCCTCATGAAAGTTGTATAAAATCCTTTTTTATCTTGGTTTATTGTTGAAGGTTCAAATTTTTCGGATATTCTATTACACTATCAAAGCATTACATGCCCAATTTCATGACTTCAAAAAAAGCCATGAAAATTGGATCACCATTTACACACACCATGATCAGCTACGAACGACCACACCAGAACGCATAGTGCTCATCCCTACGGTCATTGCTAACAAGACCGCCACATTGTAGACAGACGAAGCTGCTGCCATCCGAGAATGCATCCAGCACGATTTGCTTTCTTCCAGTTTCCGCTAATATAGAAGTAGTTCCTCCGCTAGCATCTGGTTCGAAAGGCGGAAATGGATGGCTGATTGTGTTGTTAGATGTAGATGGTTCGGGAGAAGCTTCAGCTATTGCACATTCAGCAAATAATGATGCTAGCTGGTCAGCAGCGGTGGTTTCGTGTATTTTGTTTCTGTAGAGCTCTTTAGCACGAGTAAGTGCTTGAAAGGCGGCGGCTTCTCCTCCTTTGGCTCTCATTGCCGTCAACACCTGTCGGAAAAAGTGATGGTTTTAATGGGAGTTTCTACAAATACTTTGAAAAATTAGGAAATGGGAAACAGAAAGAATTCAAAGGGTCTTTTGGCCCAGTGGTACCCAGGTTACTGGTAGAGCCCAACCTCCCTGGAGTGTCCGTGAGTTTTGCCATATATACATATATATATATATATATAGATATATTACTTCAAAAGAAAAACCCAGAAAGATTGCACTTCAACCATTCAAGAATGCCTAAAAACCTGTAAGAAGGTCATGGATTTAAAAGAAAACATTTGTAAGGAGGTCATTAAGCTAAATAACCTGTCTTATTCTAAGCACATATCCGACTGTTTGCCTACACTATTATCTTCAACAACTATAAGATTAAAGCTTCACAACATTACTTTTATCAGAGAAATCGGCTGAAAAGAGATGAGCAGATCAGTCAGGAAAGCTTCCTTTTATAAGCTAAATCCTAAATTATTTGTTACTCCATACATAGAATTAAAAATGGTGTTGTACCCACCACCAGATTGCAACACCATAGACGGTTACAAAGAGAAAAAAAAAATGAACCAGGCCCAAAATGATCTCAAAAGCAGAAAGGGAATGGTGCCCACCATTAAGCTGGCAATGGTTTACCAAATCCTATGGGAATATTGCAAGTTTGGAGAAACGATAGTCTTCTCCTACGTATCACCTTTCCACCATGAGAAAGACTCGACCAGTAGTCTGCATCATCATCAATATGACCATGGCAAAAGGGTAAACCTGCAATAACTAATGTGCAAAATATGGTATAACCACCCAGCAGCTCAACGTAATATGCATCATCATTGATCCACACTGGCATAATGATTAGCCATCTGCCTGCAGCTGCGCTTTCTGAAAATGATCCTCAAAGATATACTCTAAACTGAATCCAATCTAAAATCACCTTTTTTGGAAACAATCTGAATTTGGAAATTCTCAACTCACTCCTTAAACTTGTCATTGTGCTGGACAAATCTCCAAACTAACTTGCTCATGGAATCGCTTGATCTGCCTAGCTTGCTAATCTACATCAGCACCAAACAGCCTATCGATAGGAAGGGGCTGTTTGGTTGGTTGGTTTTCCATTAAGTCCTGTGTGGATTCATCTATCTGTATGGAGGGTTGCTTCATATATAGGAGCTTGTGTCTAAATTGGGATGGGCATGTTTCGAAAGAAAAAATAAAACTTAGGCTTTCTCTGAAAGCTTCCCCTTAAAAGCTTACTGAATAAGCCACTTTCTATATCATTAAGCCACTACCAAACAGTCATATATAGCTAATCGAATAAGCTGTAAGTCCCATTAAGCTGCCAAAAACAAGAAGTGGACTTTCCATCAGGTGGGTTGTTGGTAGTTGTTTGTGATAGAGTGTGTTCTGGTGTGGCTAAGTCAAAGAAAGAAAACTTATCTCCTTGACCCTTATATACAAGTCAAGTAAGCGGGATTTTTGCTATTTCATCTTAACCCAAGCATAAAAAATTGTAGCTAAGAAAGCCATGTAATGTCATAGATGCTCTATATCACTTTGAGAGATGAACGTACATCTCCTGCCCATTCCTTGGTTTTTTTGGATGAGTAAGTCCTGTGATGGTTAGGGGACATTCAGACAATCTTTCGATGAAAATCTTGCAACCCAAAGTACTACTAAGAGGTTTTTCTTTCCTTGGTCCATAGCAAACTTCATTGTACGTCAAAATTCTAGTCTAACATTTATCTTGGAAGGGAGAACGTAGGCAAATTAAATAATATAACTTACAATTTATGCATGGTTGATGGCTTTAACAGGGTTAGAAATTAGAATCACTTGAAGCTTCCTCTTTCATGTATATGCTTGAGTTGGGAACGAGAAGAATGGTCTGATAGCTATATTTCTCATAACAAACCATAACTACTTTCTTGCTTACGCTTATATAGAAGGATTTGATCAGTTCCCTTCCATTTCCGTTGTCATACCTGAGGTAAACTTGCAAAGACAAGGAAGCTGAAGGATTTAACTCCAATAAGCACTAGAGGCCTAGAGCTTTTAATTTTGGAGTAATTATAAGCACAAGAAAGATAGCCATTGCTACTTCAAACTATATTAATTAAAGTATATGTCTCATATCCAATCAAACAGACTACCTGATGACAGCTCTAACATTTTAATCAAATGTCAATAGCAGTCACCTTGTTAAGCAACCAAACTTAAGATCAATGCTTTCTTAAACAGTTATGAACGCAAATCATGCACTCAATTGGAAATTAACACAAAAAAGCCGAAGTATTTTCAACCAAAATTAAGGAACGGATCTTGGAGAAAAAGAGAAAACTCCAATTCAACAGCATCAAAGCAAGTAAAAGTGTTATACTTCCTCGATTCTAAAGAAACCCTACATTTTGAATCTGAAAAAACCAAATTGAAAATTTGAACTTCCATTGCCGTGAATCAACGATTTTTTTGCAAAACAAACAAAAAAATGCATCAATTTTGAAACTTTACAATTAGTATTACAAACTGGATTACATTGTGTGTGTGCGTTGGCAACGGAATAATCAATACCAAAATCTCTTTTCGATCACGTCAAAATGGTAGGCTTTTCAACAGCAGTTAGCATTCGAATCAGAAAAACAAAAAAAAAGGGGGAAATCAAGTTAACAGTTGAAACAAATTACGAGAAATGAAGGTGCGATAATAAGAATTACCGCTTGAAGAGCTTGGGAAGGTTTTCCCTGATCAATGAGTTGGCGAGCTACTGTGAGTAATCTTCTGGCAACTTCAATCTGATCGGAGACCGAGGAAAGTTCGGTGGTGTTGGAAGGAGAAGAAGTCACCGGAGCATCGGAATCCATCATATCGACGTCCTTAGAATCCATTTCCATGGCATTATCTCACTCACTCAATTTGAGTTCAATTCAAATGATGTGTTCTTATGTGGCTAGGTTTTCCTGTTTTGTGCTTATGTTCCTTTCAGAACTTTCCCTAATATTATGCTTCCTTTTTGCGAAAGGCCAACCTTTGGTTTATAAATTTGAAAAATATTCTTATTCATATATTTTTATATATTTTAATAGATGCTGAGAAAAGGTTGGGTTCTGGTGAGAATCGTAAGAATAAAATTTCATCTTTGGATGTATATTAGAATGAGATGCATCGAGATAAGATGTACGTTGGTGTACCAGATTAATTTTTGTATAAAGCGCAGTTCATTGATGGGTTTGACATTAAAGATGATCAAATGTTCAGATTTCTTTTTATGTTTATCACTTTAACTCTCATTCTCATATGATTTTGCTTCTATCGAGACAAAGGTTACAAACTATGTGAATCAATCTCGAGTGTCTATCTAGTATAATGAATATTTGGTTTTATAAATATATCGATTGTTTTTTAATATAAAATGTTGATCATAGTTAATGAACTCTAATTATTTTCTATAAATATTCAAATTATAATAATGAACTTTTATCATTTTTATAAATATTGGTTTGTAGGTTTGTAACGATTATAATGTTCGCATTTCATTTGTCGTGTATATCTGAAGGTTAATATGAGAATGGTAATGAAATAAGAAAATAAAAAGAAAAAAAAATTCCATCAATCATTTATTTTAATAATCTCTTAAATAAAAAAAAATAAAAAATCGTCTAAGGTATTTATTTATGATTATTTAGACAATAATCATATTAATTAAGGTATTTATTTATGATTATTTTTCAATTTTTGTGATTTAAAGGTTAATTTTTTATAACATTTAAGATAAGTGTAATTTAATTTTTCATTTAAAATATTTATTTTTTATTAAACTAGTTTATTTAAGAAATTTCACGTGTAGAATATACAGGTTGCACATTTTTTTTCAAATTGTAATTTACGGCACTACAAAGTGCGTTGTGGTGTGGTTTTTACAGGTTGCATTTAATTCAACCTGTAACACAATCTATACAATAAAAAGTCATAATCTTTACAATTAAAAGTTGCAATAAAGAGTCATAGACAAGTAAATTAGACTCAAAGAGTGTAAGTTTACATCGGGTTGAGAATAGAGGTGTTAATAAGTCGAGTCAAATAGTAGGTTGTTCGAGCTCGGCTTGAAAAGATAAGATTAGAATAACTTTTTTAAAGTAGGACTCAAACTCGAAGCTCATTTAACAAATTTAAGTTATACATTATATCTAAAATTCAAATTTTATAAAACATCTTGAATAAGAAGCTCTTAACTTTGGTGAACGGTTGATAAATTATTATCATTGAAAGAAACTACTAACCAGTAGGGGTGCTCAAAAACACGACCAACCCGATCAACCCAACCCAACGTAAAATAAATCAACCCGAATCAACCCGGTGTCTAATCGAGTTGTAAAAATTTTAAACCATAGATATTAGGTTGATATCGGGTTACTTTTATTTGAACCCGATGAACCCGATATCATTTTATTTTTTGAACTTAATACGATTGTTAAGTCTTTATTAATATATATTAGACAATTACACCATCACATACTTTTTCATATATAAATATTCTCAATCTATTATCCATCTCTATATAATTCATTTGTATACAATCCATTAAATGTGAATATATATATATATATATATATAAATTGAGAAAAATAATTGAATGTGATATACTTAAGATTTAATAAGTACGAATAAGTTGTACCAAAGACGACGATGAACAAGAAAATACGACTAGACTAGAGACAACAAATATTCAAGGTTAGGAGACTATTTTGTTGTCTCAAAGTAACAACCCGACCAACCCGTATAGGTTGGGTTGCACTTTGGTTTGAGTTGAGCTGGATTGAGATTTTTTAAACTTAAAGCATTAGATTGGATTGATGAAATACCTTCAATCCGATTAACCCAACCCGTGAACACCCCTACCAAGTGGTTCATGCCAATATGGAAGGTGAAAAATTCATAAACATTAATTGGTTTTCATCAAGTTGGTGGGACCTGATCTAGTTAAATAAAATAAAACAAGTAAAGCTTTAGGTTATGGATCCATTCATGACTAGGTTTATGTAGTGGATAGGAAGAAAAAAATATGATGTAGCAAAAAATGAATCATGATGTGACAAAATCAATGAACATGCATCTAAACATTTTTATTAAAATGTTTATTGGTTGAAATTCAATGGATTTAGATGAAACCGATCCGATTCTATCATTTAATGAATGTTGGATTTGGTCATCCGATCCAAAATCTAATCCAATGAATCGGATCGGTTTCATCTATTGGTTATTACTTTTGATTATTTATTTGATTAAATTGGATCCATTCAACATTTTGATACAAATTTCAACCAATTACTCATATATTTTATTAATTTATTTAAAAACACTACGTGTAAATATTAAATGAAAAACAATAATGTAAAATGTAAATTATTATACATGGTTATTAATTGGATGGTAGTTAAATAGTCATTAAATTATACCGTTTTGGTTTTATTGGATTATGCTCTGTCATTTGATTCAATCTTAAACGACTGATCCAATTAATATTGACCAACCATAATAAGATATGCAGTTATAATTACATAAAATCAGATCCAAAATTTCAACATCCAAATTGAATCAGTTGATTTTTTTAAAAATACCTTTATAACACACCCACCCGTTGACTTCAATATTGAAGATAACTTACTTCTAATAATTCATATATAATCGTTGATGAGTTTAGATAAAATTCCTTATTTATATTGTATTTCAAAAACATACATATAAATTATCATCAATTAAAAATATACATATATATCATCATATATGAAGCAAACAAAAAACAAATATATATATATATATATATATAATCCCAAATGTATCTATAAATCCAGTTACTACGAACTGGTTAATTAGCCAATCAACCAACCAAACGAACAAACAAATTCTTGCCATTAATTCACCACTTTCCTCCCTGTGTACACTATTATTAATTATGAGGTCCCAATTCCACAATCCTCCATTATCGCAGCTTCTTTTATCTCTTGTAACATCTTTATTACCTGCCACATGCTCGGTCTCATCTCCGGCGACCTCACCGTACACGCTATCGCCACCTCCGTAATCATTTCCAGCGGCTTCTCCGCCATCCCGCCGCCACCGTTATTGTTATTATCACGACTCGACCTCACCCACTTCACCGCGTCATCCGGCAACAAATCTGGCTGCTCCGATGCAGTCTTTCCGGTCAGTAGCTCGAACAATAAGACCCCAAATGAGTAAACGTCTGAACTGGCGGTTGGTTCGTTGTATGTTTCCGGTGACTTGTAGACGGCGGAGTCGCTGTCATCATCGCTGCTGCCGCTGGCGGTGAGGTGGTGGAATAGGGCGGAGAGACAGTAGTCGGAAAGACAGGCTTCGAAATCGGAACCGAGAAGGACGTTGGATGATTTAAGATTGCCATGGATGAGGTTGCATGCTTGATGGAGATAAGAAACACCTTGTGCTACGTCTTCTGCTATTTTCAGACATGACGTCCAGTGTAACGGCTTCGCCCTATTCGAATTTGAACCTGTAAAATGTCACAAGTTTCAGTTGAATCGTTTAGAAAGTCATTTTTCAAACTTTAAATCGATATCTTACCAATTTCTCTCCTTAAATTTCAATATCAATAATATCACTGCTTACACAACTGTCCTTGAGTCAAAATGTAAAAAAAATAAAAAAAAATTAAAGAGGTCCGCAAGTGCAGGAACCAAAACTGTAAATTAGATAAATGACACTTCCGCCACCTACGGAAGTGGTGGAAAGTGTTAGGACTAATTTATAGATTTGGTGCATACATTTGCGGACATGAGTCAATTTTTTTACATTTTAACCCTTTCGTAGACTGAAGAATGATACTTACGGAGATATTTTGAAATAAAAAAATTAATTAAAATAGTCATTTTTACCCGTGGTTTAACTTTCTAGTCCATTTCTTCCAAAATGTTGTTAAAATAGTCCATCACGTTAGCAATTGCGAAAGATGAAAATGTGAAGAAAAAAAGTTTAAAAACTAGGTCCGCAATTACAACAACTAAATATGTAAAATTTGGTCTAGTTTCGCAATATCCACTTTACAATTGTAAATGTAATTTTCAAATTTTACATATTTGATGATTGTAATTGCAAATCTAACTTTTTTTTTCTTCATATTTTCACACATTTGCAATTACGAACTTAACAACTATTTTAATAATTTTAAGGAGAAATAAGCTGAAATATAACACCATAAATAAAAAATGGTTATTTTAATTAACTTCCATGATTTAAAACCTGGAAATATCTATTTAAATTAATTTTCGAAAGAAAAAAAAAAAGAAAACCTGACCGTGAATGAGTGAAAAGAGACTTCCGTTTGGCTGGTAATCATAAACAAGAAGCTTCTCTTCTTTCGCCTGAAAATAAGCTCCGAGCGCCACCACATTTGGGTGGCGCACCTTTCCGACCACCTCCATATGCCTCTGAAACTCCTCATTCGTTATTCCGGCCAATCTCAACGCATCTAGCCGCTTCACACACAGGATCACACCGTTATCCAGCACCGCCTTGTACGTGGTCCCCACCGATCCACTGCCGAGCAACTCCGCCGACGCCCTCATCAGTTGCTCCACCGTGTACGGTTGCGATTCGCCGGTGTAAAAGACCAGATTACCACTCTTTTTCAACGCAATCCCTTGATGCAGCTTTCTCACCTTCTTCTCCAACTCGTTTGCATCCTCCATTTTCATCACCTCCGCCGCAGCATCCGCCGCCTCCGCCATCTCCATCATTTCACGCTTACTAACAACACCCTTTCTCTTCTTCTTGTTCTTCTCCGACGTCTTAATCGACATTATTATACATAAAACAGAAGTAATCAGCACGAACAATCCGATCGAGAATCCAACAATCAATCCAATTCGTTTGTGCTTTCTAGAGTTCGAATTTCTAAAACCACCGGTCTCCGATTGTGCTTGTGCGCTTTGGCCACTCGCCGCCGCCGTCGACGGCGGCGGCGACCATTTGTTCGTCGAATTTTTGCCAAAAAATGGTCCGCCGGTTCCGCATTCTGTGCGAACGATCTTACCACACAGTCGAGGGTTAATCGAAAACAACGCCGGACCAAACCGAGAAAGTGTAGGAGTCACCGGAACAGGACCGGTAAGAAGATTAACTGAAACGTTGAAGATTTGAAGCGATGATTGATTAAGCGGTGGAATGGAACCATTGAAACGATTTGAATCGAGACGAAGGTAGTTTAATCGGTCTAAATCGCTTAATTCAACGGGAATACCACCTGATAATTTGTTGTAAGAAAGATCGAGAGTACGGAGGCGGTGGAGGGTGGAGATTGACGACGGAATTCCACCGGTGAAGTAGTTATGATCGAGAAACAATGCTTTGAGGTTAACGAGTCCGGCGAGATCAGGGATGGGTCCGGTGAGCGAGTTGTTTCGCAAACTCAGAACTCGTAACTGATCCAACCGAGTCAAAGTGTTTGCAGCAAAAACACCGGCGAGATTCAAGTTTTCAATAACAAGCCGACTCACTTTACCGTTGATTTGACATTGTACTCCCTGCCATTTGCAGACGACGGAGGTTTCATCACCGGAGTATCCAAGCTTGTTACTGGGATCAGCTTCCGATTTGAACGCTAACAACGAAACGACATCGTCTTCTGGTGAAGAAGATGGAATCGAATTCATTGCTGCAAAAGCTAAAAAACTGTAAAAGGAGAGTAAAAGAAGGGCATTGTGAAGGAAGGTTGATTTCATCTTTAAAATCAATGGTGGGTTGGAGTTATTAAAAGGGTATTGTTGTTGTTGAAGGTGATTTCCATGGAGGTTTTAGGGTTTGCAGAGAGAGAGAGAGAGAGAGAGAGAATGGAAAAAAAAGGAGAATTTTAAGTGTCGTAATGGTGACTATACTGCAAAGGAAAGCAGAGGTCAGGAATCACGTGGAGGGTTTGGAAAAGGAGAAGAGGTGGGGAAACCTTTTGGCTCTATAAAGAAAATAATGTCATTAACAACTAAGCAATTTGAAAATATATATATATATATATATATATATATATACATGCGGGTTATTTTAAAAAAAATAGAACTCAATTGTTTGTGATAACCGATAAATCATAAGATTAAATAACAAAATTGATAGTTTTAGTAATTTTAACTCAACAATATATACATAAACACAATATACAACATTATATACATAAACACAATATTTACTTGTGATACCCAAATATATAAATATGATTTATATTGTCATACTTTTTATAAAGCAACTAAAAAAACAAAAATGCACATGATTGTGATACACTTCGTTTGATAACAAAAATACCTTATGATACATTGTGAGCAGTTTTTAATCCGTAAACATCTTTAAAAGACAATATATATATATATTAGGTAATCGTCATTCTAAATATATAATATATATATATATATATATATATATATTAAGTAATTAAAATTAATTAAATATTTTCGTTTTTAAAAGAAATAATTAAATCACATTTACTAAATTATCTTTTTACCTTATTTAACTAGTAACCTTAAATATCTTTAATGAGTGGTTCATTTTGGATCTTATAGTTATCACAAACTACACAGTTCTTATTTGATTAGACCTATATATATATAGGTATAGGCTCATGTGATAACCTATAATAATAATTATATGTCTACGTGATTGATAGGATAGACACTATAGTTTAGAGTTAAAAGCACAAACCAAATCGTACATCCTATTTTTTTGTAATGGTGGGTTTTTGGGTTAGATTAATCGTACCGACTAATCTTTCAGCAAACCACAAATGTCCAGGAGGTATCGTAAGTGAACTTCCATGTTCACAAGGTCTTTAGCAGTGACTGGATTCAAACCCAGGAAAAGATCATAGCATCAAATATTGTGTTGCTAGGGACAGACCTATAGGTTGGTTCTAGTGACACGTGTCATCATATATTTGTATTATCCTTCTATTGTAAACTTAACAAAATTAAGTTCATAAAAGATGTAAGTGTTGTTTTAAAAGATATTATCCTTCTGTTGTAAACTTATCAGTTCATGTACTATGTCATTAACGTTTATTAAATATACAATCAATTAAATCATACCAGAAAACGTTACTATGTTCATACAATAAAAAAAATGCAATACAGAATTACAGGTGACATTCTTATACGTGTTTTAATGTTTTAAATATCAAATTTAATGATGATATTGAATAATGATTTAAGGTTATCTTCTTAAACAAATTGATGACACCCATAAATATAATAAAGATAAATTGATGTTTCGCTTTGTCCACGTGGAAGATGGACCCCGCCATTGCATGGGTTGGAACCTTTCTTCTACGACGAGCGGTCCGCTTTAATATAATGTGGGGGCGATTTTTTTATACTAAAATAACATATTCAAGAGTTATGTTATAATAAAGGGGCGTTTGGTTCTCCGGAATGAAATGGAATCTGATGGAATTGGAATCTGAATTTCATTGACCAGATTCCAATTCTTTTGTTTGGTTTATTGTTTTCAATAATTGGAATTTGGCAAATTCCAAAGAATTTCACAAGATACAATTTGAGATTCGCTATCTTCGTGATTTCATTAATTGAATTCCTTTTTTAATTCCTCAAATACTCTTACCACATTACCCAACAATACCAAAACCGAACCGTTTGGATTTTCGATTCGGTTTTTTCGAGTTTTTTTTTTTTCCAGTTTTTCGATTTCGGGTCGGTTTTTTAGGGGAGGTTTTCAGTTTTCTTTCGGTTTCTCGGCTTTTTTCGGTTTTGTTTTGGTTTTTGCTCACCTCTAGCAGTTAGATTCTCCATCATCTCTTGCAACAACTAAACTATGTTTTGCTCTAACAGATGTTGTTTTGCATTTTTTTCTCAGCTTTTTGTCATTTTTGTTTTTTTCACGATTTTAGCCGTTTTTTCCCGTAAAAAAATTATGATTTTTGTCACATTTTAATTGCTTATGCAGTTTTTAGTTGTAAAAAAACTCATTATTTTTAGTGTTAAAAAAACTGAAGTAATCAATAATTATTTTATTTTATTAATTTTAGTTTTAAAAAATTAAATTTAATAAAAAGGGTATTTTAGTCATTTACTGGAATTTCATTCCAATTCCAAAGCTACATTTTGTGAACTAAACAGACAGATTCCAATTCTTTCAACAGATTCCATTCCAATTCTGTCAACCAAACAGCTGGTCAAACCTGACAACATTCAACTCCAATTCCATCAAAGTCAAATTCCTTTGACAGATTTCATTCCATTTAATTCCATTATGCGAACCAAACACCCCCTAAGGGTTTTTTCCTTTTACACCCTATTCTATAGGACACCCTACTCTAAAAAAAGTCAAAGTAGAGATCAGGGTCGGTCCAATGGTTTTGGATGCTAGGCGGAGGGTCAAAAAAGTGCCCCTAATCCAAGAAATAAAAAAAACACAACTTTTTAGGGGTTCATAACCTAATGAATCTAATCATATGTGTCATTGATTTATCAATTGAGGAATTAGATATTCAACTAATGATCAGAATTCAGAACTATATCATAAAGTATCAATCTCAATATAGTTTTTGTAGACAAAACTGTGTGATTAATGGTGCCTAAGAAATTAATTAGATTCATTAAGATGCCTTAGAAAAAAAATCCTAAAGCAGCTTTAAGCTCTCAAAAATCCTAAAACTTGAAGATCAACACATACAACAATATATAATAAATATGGGGTAAAACTGAAAGGCAAATCTTTTTGATGTTTTGATAGCCATAATCAAGAAACTGCATTGGGCAATAATTTAAGTAGCCGAATGTCCTTTATTCCTCCTTGCACATATTTGAGTGAAGATAATACGAAAAATCCCCTCCCCAATCTTGGTCCTTTGGAAGAGCAAATAACATATTCTATACTCACATATTTTTTTACATGAGTACCAAATCAGGAAATCAACAAATAACCAGATTACACAATCATCAAATAACCAAATTCCAAAACTAATGTAACCAAATGAAATATCATATAGGTTTAGGAAAATCAGTCAGATAGTCAAATCGTCAGGAGATATAAGCATTCCTCAAATAAAAATCAACAAAACACCAAGATTCAAGAATAAGGAAGATAAGTAAATCAGTAAATTGTATAACTAGAAAGTCGGTGCCTCAAGGAAACTGAGTGAAAGAATGACCTGTGAAGTGAGAACTAAGAGTAGATCGGCATATGTGAGAGGCAGGAGCCAGAAGTCGGTCGTGATCGGCACTGGTAGCTGGTGGGCAGCCCTAGAAGGCGGTCGTAGTGGCTGGAGGGCAACAACGGAAGTAGGTCGACTGAGCAGTACGAAGCGTTTTCGTGAGGATTAAGGGCAGAATTGAGCGATCGATAGGCGGGAAGAGGAGAGCGACTGACCGATTGATTTTTTTTGGAAAATTTGAAAAAATTAAGCCTACTACCCCTTATATGAGTATTGGGTTGTGATGCCCTATGAGATGTGATGCCCTAGGCAGGCCCACTTGGCCCAGCCTAAGGGCCGGCCCTGGTAGAGATAAACTCTCTAATTCTATTGGTGAATATGGTATAGAGTAGGGTGTAAAAGATAACACCCTAAAATGAAAAGAGTTATGTTATTTTGTATATTAAAATAGAAAAAATAAAATAGAGAAGATAATAAGTTTTAAATTTAAAAAAATCTATAAATTCACTTTTTAAAGAAAAGAAATAGTATTTTAATTATTTCATCGATAAAAAACATTATTTACAATCTCTAAAATAACATAGCTCTTGAAGTTGAAAGTAATTTTTTAAAGATTTTATCTTTCTTTACTCTATTTTAGAAAAAAAATGTAGTATAACTTTTGGAGATGCTCTAAGTTAAATTATAAAGTAAAGTACAATTTTGGTCCTTGTGGTTTACCATTTATAATGATTTTGGTCCCTGTGGTTTAAAAACTGCTTTTTTGGTCACTGTGGTTTCATTTTGCTTCCATTTTGGTCCTTACATCTAACAGAGTTAACGAAGCTGTTAAAAAGTTTTGAAAATTTACATATTTAGTCCTTGTGTTATATGAATTTTAAACATTTAATCCTAAATTTCATTTATTGTATTACTAACTATGATTTGGCACTTATATATATATATATATAATCATTTTTGTTTATACTTATAATTACTAAAAATAAATAACTTTTTAATATTTTAAAATTAATAACTTTTTTTATTATTTAATTTAAGTTTTATTATTTATTTAAAAGCGGTTGATTTTTTTATTAATTTTTTTAAAGCTGATTGGTTTAAAATGAGGAAATATTAACGAATCGTTAAAATTATTGATAAATAAGTGATATTTTTTTTCAAAGTTTTATATTTATTTTAAGTTATCATTTGAATTTTTTTTAAATAGAATTCAATAAAAAAATAATTTTATTTATACCCAATTGGTTGTTTTATTAAATGCATTTTTTCAGAAGATAATTTAAAATAAATATAAAATTTTTAAAAAATGATATCACTTATTTATCAATAATTTTAATGATTCGTAATTTTTTTCTCATTTTAAACCAATATGTTTTTAAAAGAAGTTTAATAAAAATACCAACCGATTTTAAATAAATAATTAGAACTTCGATTAAATAATAAAAAGAGTTATTAATTCAAATGATAATTTAAAATAAATATAAAACTTTAAAAAAAAATATCACTTATTTATCAATAATTTTAATGATTCGCAATTTTTTATCATTTTAAACCAATCCGTTTTTTTTAAAAAATTAATAAAAAAATCAACCGCTTTTAAATAAATAATAAACTTTGATTAAATAATCAAAAGAGTTATTAATTAAAATATTAAAAAAATTATTTATTTTTAAGTAATCATAAGTAAATAAAAAAATTATCTAAATATATATAAAAAATAACATATATATAGTATTAAAATATATTAAAGAGAAAAAACAAAAACAAAAATGATAATATATATATATATATATATATATATAAAAGTACCAAATTATAGTTAGTAATATAATAAATGAAATTTAGGATCAAATATTTAAAATTTATATAACACAAGGGCTAAATATGTAAATTTTTAAAACTTTTTTAATAGTTTCGTTAACTCTGTTAGATGTAACGACCAAAATGGAAGCAAAATGAAACCACAGAGACCAAAAAAGCAGTTTTTAAACTACAGGGACCAATGGTAAACCACAGGGACCAAAATCGTAGTTTACTCCAAATTATATGAAGAATATAAAATTAATATTTTAGGTAACTGTAAATTTTTAAGTCAGTTTATCTGTCCTGATTAATTTTTACACAATGATTATATATGTGAGAAGAAAAGTTAATGAGTAGTTATATATTATTATGTTAACTGAATTGTTTAACTCGAAACCATTTTCACTTGGACAAGTGTTGAGTTATTCGATTTCGAATTTCTTAACTTCTAAATTTTCACCTGAGTCAATTAAGTTTTACGTCCAATCACTAAACGCATATAAATTGAAATTCGTCCAAAATGTATTGATTTTATTTTCTTAATATAAATTGCATGGAATTCAAGATTTTTTTCAATTATGCATAACTTCAACATTCTATAAATAAATTTTAATTTGACATCTCAACTCCTCTCGGACCTAATCCTGAAAAATGCCGACCCAAAAATCTGATCTTTTGATTGAAAGCATGCTTATATGTGTTCATAAAATCTTACGCAAAGTTTCGTTTTTTTGAATATGTTTTGTCTCTGACAAAAATGACAACAATCATTTATAGGTAATTCAGTATAGTTTTCAAATAAAATATATTAGTTAACTCCTATAAAATGTGTGTTTTTCGATCAATTAATTAATTCACCCCAACTTAAAATTGACTTTAATTTATTCTCTTCTAATAACAAAAGGCTAATCCTTAAAAGAACAAAAGAATGAGTACCCTCCACACCCGAAGAGTTTACAAAAATATGTCAAAAGTGTTTTCAACATGAATTAACAACTAAAATTCATATTCATAATGTTAGTAAATAAAACAAAGCCTTGTTTTATAATGAAATAAAATCTCTTTTTATTTCTAAAAAAATCATGTAATAAGATTATAATTATTTTCATAATCATGAAATGAAATCAAATTATATTATCAAATAGTTGGATTCGTTATTATAGAGTTATAGGTCTGTGATCTACGATTACTTGTTTTTTTCATATTTATAAGATTCTAATTTAATAATTATATGTTTTTAATTATAAAATATGGAATTTAATTAAAATAGTATGTCTACATTACTTGGTATTTTCGTGATGTTTGGATTTGATTTATCATATATTCTTAAGCAAAATTTAATATTTGACTCTCTGTACATATGTTAAATTAAGTTCATGGGTGTATTTTCAGAAAGGTGAGATTGAATTGTTCATGTGTCTAAAATATTCGACTATTACCATTTAGAATCTTGCTTAACAACTCCTCTATAATCCCTTGTTGTGTTTGACAGTTTATTTCTAGATGTAAACGCAAGGGGTGGAGAAATAAGACCGATACTGGCATACCGTCTATTTGTTTAACAAACTTAAAAAATGAACTTCTTTGTAAAGAATAGACTCTATATTCCCGTTTGTTGCATGTTTTATTGCAAGAAATACAAAAATATTACGATTACAAGGCTTGTTAATGTCAATATTTTTTTTCTAACTAAGGGGTTGTTCGGTAGGAGCTTAATGGGGCTGTATAAGGTGTAGCACCCTCAAATCTGGAAAGAGCGACTAAATTAAAATTTTCATCAATACAATAAATAAGGAATAAATCCTTCTCTTATAAACCAATACTTGAAGTTCCTCAAATAATAATTCTATAAAAGCATCCACTAAGATAGGTCAAGTTTTATACTAAGACATGAATACGGTCGGGTGTTACTATACCCAAAAGAGTCGCTATCTCCAAATGCGGAAATCGTCCCCAAGAGCTAAATCTTTAACGTGCTACTCCCTAGCACTCAAGCCTATACGTGTAGCTAGTACCAACCCCAGCGATAACCTGATGCACATGCCGACAAAGAAAAAGGGTTAGGCTTAACGCCTAGTGAGCTCAAGAGTTTATAACATATTTATAATTGATTGAAATAGAAAGATTTTTTTGATAAAAGATAATTCTCAAATGAAATAACTTCATTATAAAAGCAACATCATTCCCAAATTCATTATTTCCATAATAAAAGTTTTAAACCAAAATGACATTGGAAATGGAAGCTTTAAAGTAGAAATATTCATTGAACGTGATCCAAATCCAATACTCACACGACCATGAATGGGTTTATAAACGTAAAGATAGAAATATAACTTTAACCAAGTTTTATAAACCATTAACTCACGCGTACCTTTGAAAGGGATAAAAATATCCGAAGATAACGGGGGAGACTCGATTTACCATTTCTAGTGACGGAACACATAAGTGAGCCACAGTTAAATGTTAAGCTTGTGAAAGGAATCAATGGCAATTGGCAACAACCA
This sequence comes from Silybum marianum, assembly GCA_036898165.1. Lineage (NCBI taxonomy): Eukaryota > Viridiplantae > Streptophyta > Magnoliopsida > Asterales > Asteraceae > Silybum > Silybum marianum. The sequence continues at coordinate 31,113,311 of CM072535.1, forward strand.
ATGAATACATTAATGCAAGGCCCTCGATGACTTAATAGTCAATGGAAATTGGCAACAACCAATGAATACATAAATGCAAGGCCCTTGATGATCCCAATCAAAGCTCGTGCTAAAGGTCAATGGCAATTGGCAACAACCAATGAATACATTAAATGAAAGGCCCTCGATGACCCTACTTAGCACATCCGTAAGAGTCAATGGCAATTTGCAACAACCAATGAATACATTAATGCAAAGCCCTCGATGACGTAATAGTCAATGGCAATCGGCAACAACCAATGAATACATTAAATGCAAGGCCCTCGATGACTTCAAACGTGACCGAAAGGGGACAACAATCCCGCCTTAAAACCGACTAAATGCCTATGGATCCATTACATTCTAGTCTATAAATCAAATACATCAAGCAAGACGTATTGATAACTTCTCAACACCAATACTTTGCTTAATAGTTATTTCCCAATAATCCATTGTTTCTCAAGGTTAGGAAATCATAAAGTTAACCGACACTACACGAATGAGTAACACATTCAAAACACATTGTCATTTAAATCGGACAAATGTCCATGAGACTCATTTTAGTCAAAACCGAGCAAAAGCTCTATAACTCAACACTTATGCGATTACTCAAAACATTTGTTGAGACACACCATTTTCCAAATGAAATCATATTCATATATTTTCAAATGTCTCATAATGTTATAACATGTATTTTCCAACGATTTATAAATCAAATACTTTAAAGAGGCAAATATGACCAAATGGTTTTCATTTAAAAGGTAATGCACCCAAACAACCCCCACTTATAATTTATTTGTCAAAGTGTCTAGAATCCAAGTATAAGTCTTTTACATGATCTATAAACCCTTTTATACCAAATATGCAAACATACCCAAATACTCACACATTCGATAAATAACAAGTAAAACATGTTAATACTTCAAAATGGACGTTTTTGGCATGTACAAAGTTTTCACAAAGTATCTTGAACTTACGTTGCTAGATTTAGACTAAATCTAGGTTTTACCCCAAAAACTCCATATGAAGAAATGTCCAGATCTGCAATATTTCTTCACTAGAAATCATCTCTATTTCATAAGCAACAAACTCGATTTGGGGGAAAATCCCAAAAATTGTCAACAATGGAGGATTAGAAGTTGTAGAAGATGAAGATAGATGAAGGCTTTAATCTTGAACTTTGATGATACTCCATTATCATTTTGGATGGTTGGAAATGAGGGTTTAGTCCCCCAAAAATCGCTCCTAATGAAGAAGAGATGAGAGAAAACGAGTTGGGGAGCAAATAAAATGGAGGAAAGAAGAGAAAAATATGATTTAAAAGGGTTGACCAGATGCTAGCGGGCGCGAGGAAAATAAGCATGCGGTCATGAGAATAATTCTGCCCACTTTTTGGGGTTTGCTCGAGGGTGCGAGAAAAATAGGGGTGCGGGCGCGAGCAATGCAAATTCCGATCAAAAGTTGATTTTTTGCCAAAAGCGACAACCGACTCAACCAATATCCACGATACTTCTAAATGACTATATTAAGGTCGAAAGCATACGAAACTTGGAATTATGGATACTAAAAATCTGGGTGTTACATAAAGGATATGGCTTATTCGCACAGCCATATCCAGCTGTTCGGTACGGGTTTATTCGCTCAGCTCGTGGCTGAATCATTCAGCTAAAAATGTTATGTCCTTTGCACTCAACTATTATATTTCCACCAACTACACTTACCCTTCTCCCTAATTTCTTCCATCACCGTGAAGAAACTGTCACCTACCCTATTCATCTCCTTGATACGGAAGCCCTCTCCATCTCCAAGCTTCCTTCTTCTTTCCCTGGTTAGGCGCCAAATACCTTCTGGATCTCCAAGCTTCCATCTTCGTTCCCTGGTTAGGTGTCAAAAACCCTCTCGATCTCCTTCTTTTCACTAGCTATCGATCTCCTTCCTTCTCCGGTTCACCTGCAAAACCCTCCCGATCTCCCTACTTCCTTCTCTAATTCAACTTGAAAAATCTCTCGATATCCTTGTTTCTTTCACTGATTCATCGTGAAAACCCCTGTTTCTTTCACTATTTCTTGATCTCCTTCCTTCTCCTCTAGTTCACCTGCAAAACCTTTCCAATCTCCCTGCTTCCTTCTATGTTCACCTTGACAAATCTTTCGATCTCGATATGAAAAACCATCTCCGATTTGTGGTGGATTTCACCGACTTCTTATCGGTTTCAAGGGATCCGTTGAATCAGTTTTTGCCAATGAAATCCACACGAATTTGATTTTAGATTTTTTAAGGGAAAGGTTGACTTTTGTCGATAACTCCAAAATGGTTTGAACATACTGATTCATAATCATTCTTTTTGAACAAATTGTATTGAGTTTGTTTGGAGATTGTTGTTGGTAAAAAAAATTGTTTTGTTTTTATAAAAAAAATTGTCTACAAAAATCTTGCTGCTATTTTTTTTGTGATTATATCATTGTTAAGTTGTTTATATGTTAAAAAAATGTTTATCAATGTTTATTAGAGGCAAATGGTAAAAATAGTTATTTTGTTCAACAAAAATATAGATAGGGGTAAAATGGTCATTTCTGGTATTCAAACCGTTTATTTTTCACAACTTATCTGTTATCATACAGATAATTTTATCAATACAAATAGCTATATCCATACATGTCTTAATAAAAAACGAACCGAACAGCCCCTAAAAGTCTAATGTATAAGCATTGTGAACAAAATCATGTCATTTAGATCTGAAGTAATCTTGGTGTTCCTTTTTATTTTATTTGATAGTCGATTAGAGCAAAACGACCTTGTGTTTGTAACATTCATTAGAAAGGATGAGGGTCTTTAACGGCACTTAACCCTCGAGTTGTTGTAACATAAATATGGTGTGTTTTAGAACAAGAGTTCCATCAAATTCGTATATAATATAGATATGTATAATAATCCAATTTGTTTGGCTCTTGGATGCGTTTGATTTTTATTACCATGTTATTCAATTTACTTTTCTAAAACATTGTTTTCTAAACGTATTTTTTTTTATCAACAAAGCATTTGAATAGTTCAGATATGATTTATATTTAATAGTCTAACTTAGATTGTTACATTATATTTTTATTTATGGATTTGCTTCTATATATTTTTGGCATAATTGGTAAACTACATTAAAAAAAGTTCCAGTACATTTATTTATCTGTATATCTAGTGTTATATAATTAAGAGAAAACTTTAATTTGGTCCTTTAGGTTTAGTGAAAAGTATGAAAGTGAGACTTGAATTATCATAAGTCTAGAAATCATCTCTGTGGTTTTCATTTTGTTCAGAAAGTGGTCCTTGGTCACTAATTCAATTAAGAATGTATGTTAAATGAGGGATAGTTTTGTCTTTTTACCTATTTGATTAAAATTAAAATTAAAAATCAATATAATATAATATAATATTAGGGTAAAACTTCAATTTCCTTTCCCCCGGTCCTTACCACTCTGACGACCTACTACACCATTGTCATCCCCCATCCTTCCTTCTCTTCACTGTGGCCAACTATCACCCCCACCCCCATTGTTGTGAACCACTTTTCTTCCTCATCAAAGTCTTCTTTAACTCCCCCTCCTCTCCTCTGATGAACCGCACACTCCCTCTTTGAGCTTCAACCAAGATCCACGCCCACCATAACAGGTCAAATTTGGTACCGGTTTGGTTCGGAAAAATGGTCATCTAGTCTCATCATAGGGTTTAATAATAATTAAATTTAGGAGAAGGATATATACGTGAGTTTTTCAAGTTTAGAAGGAGATACACGTAATTTGAAATTTTACAAGGATATACATTAATATTACAAATTTGGTACCGGACCGGTTGGTACCGAATTTTTTTGGGACTGAAAACGAGGACCGGAAACCGAACCGTATGCACAAATTCGATACCAGTTCAGTCCGGTTTTGGTTCAGGAAAATGGTCCTCTAATCTCGTCCCTAGTTTTCGTCTCTCTTCTCTGATGGACCACACAATCTCTCTCCATTTCTTCTTCTTCTTTTTCCTCAGCCTCATCATAGGTTATCTCAGCTCCATCATAGGGACCAAAATTAGATCTTCATCACAGGCATAGATCGATGGTGTAGGAGTGAAGTGGAGTTCGTGGTGGTAAAAAGGGAGGAAGACGTCAGAGCTCCATGTGTTTCCTGTTCGACAAAGGTAAAAGGGACTAGGTCGATGCGTTAGTTCGTCATATGTGTGTGTATCTATAATAATATTTTTATTAGTTTTTAAAAGAAAATTGGTAAAAAAATGTAATAAGACCGAAATGCCACTTGCTCTAACTGAAAAAATAAACGGAACTTTCTGATCAGGGACCATTTTCAGATCAGAATACCACAAGGATGATTTCTAGACTTATCAAAGTTATGGTTTTACTCACACACTTATGGCTAAACAATGCTAAAGGTTCAGGAATAGACATCCTTATACATAAATAAATATATTTAAAAAAGAATAGACAAAAATATTGTTTTTATATCTACGCTCTACGGTATTTTATAATTAAATGTTTCAAGAAAAAGATTTATCAGTAACATATTTATATAATATATTTTTTTCTTAAAAAGTTTTATCAAACAATAATTCTCATTTTTAACATTTATTCCAACACAAAACTTAAAAACTTAAAAAGACTAAATTTTTGTTCATTGAATATTCAAAATAGAAACAATAATTCATTTACCTTACTCCATGTACAAATCTTGGTTATTTAATTATAGTATAGAATTTTTTTTGAACAGCAAGTTAACACACATATATTTTCGGGATATCTGGGATCTATACGGGCACCCGACTAATTCCGTCGATCAAGGCCCACCACAATGTGGTAACCCATGGTCCGGATATCGTCACATGCTCTCTGCGGGGTTCGAACCCGGATAGTCAGGGATAACATTTCATTGACCCCCCATAGGATGTTACCTTACCACTGGCCTAGACATGCTTTGATAGTATAGAACTTATTTTTGGACAAAAGGTTGATACCGGCAGGGATGGACCTATGTGGTGGCATACGGTGTCCCGTGCCACCGTATTATCTCTTTTTTGGGTTTGTGAAGGGTGCAACTGTATTGTTGTAGAAGATGCTACTCTATGCTATTAAGAAGTTCAAGAAAGGTGCAACCTACCTCATAATCAACCAAAAAAACAAAAAAAAACTATTGAAATCAACAAAAAAAAGCCGAAAAACTATTGAAATCAACCAAAAAAATGGATAAAAAAAACTTTAGAATTCCTCGAAATCAAACAAAAAACTTAAAAAATCCCTTGAACCGGTGGGATTAGGCTAAAAACACATCGAACAATATTGAACTTTAGTAAAAACTTGAAGACACGTCGATAAAAACCGTGCGTTTGATAAATATTTTTTGTCTATGTTATATGGTGTCACCGTATGAAAAAAAAAATTGGGTCCGTCTGTGGATACCGACAACCCCAACCGGCTCATAATCGGCTGCCAATTCCATAATATGGGGGGCATACCTAACTCACTCAACGGTTGTGGGTATGAGGCCGCCCAGACTCAAACCCGAGACAATTCGATTTTAAACAAACTTAACCCCCACCCATTACCAACCGAGCTACACGCCATTGACGATAGTATAGATTGCATACGTTTGATTTAATCTATATCCAAATTAACCAGTCACAAGATCTAACATCATTTTAGCTTTCAAAATCATAAAGTAAAATCAAATTTTTTAAACCGAATAATTGCAATTTGAATTCAATTCCCACTAGATCCCAAATCCTTTTTCTCACCTTCCATAACTTTAACTTTCGTTTCAATCTTTGAATTTCAAACAACATAAAAAGATTTTAAAAGGGTACAAAAGATAGTGAAATGAAAGCTTCCTTGTTGACAAATTGAACCCATGTTAATACGTTTACATCCTTTCACAACTTTGAAGATAAGACGTTTTCTTTTCTATATTTTGTCGAGAAATAGAAATTAAGAAGATTCAAAAATTATGGTTGCCGATGAGTCTTTCACGTTGAGGGAATGGTTGTGTTCGCTTTCATAAGTCACAATAAGCATCGTTGGATCGTCCAAAGCTCTTTCAACGTGTTTTCTTGCAGGACAACCTCTCAAACTGCTACATTTATAATAACCCCTGAAATCCATTATAAACAATTAAAAGAGAAAAAACTTATTAGAATACATAAGTTGTTGAACAATCAAGCAAGAACTTGAGTTGACTTTTTACAAATAGTTGACTTTGTTGTCTTTAATTATTTGGTTGTTTGGAAATATTTACCTAATATTCCTTGTGATTGAAGATAATACTTTTTAGATCTCCCAACTTAAAAAATACCCCAAAATATAAAAGTCCAAGCAACCCACATATGTGAATTACCCAAAATACCCTTCACCATTAGTCAAACTATTTGACTTTCTTTAGGGAGGCTCCATTGTCCAACGAAATTTAACAATACTTTAATAGCCCGAGTTATAAATCAGAATCACTGAGTTAATTAACCCCGAGTCAAGATCTAAAAAAACACAATAACAAGAGATTTACATTTACCTCGGATGTGGTGAACCTTTGATCGGCTTTTGACCGTACTTTCTCCAAGAATAATCGTCCGGCGGTATGTCGGCCATCTTCAAGCTTATCGCCGGCACTCTCACCACTCTCTTCATCCTTGATTTCCTGCAAATAATTGAGTTCAAAACCCAATTAATCGATCATCTTGTTGACACCCAGATGGAATCAATAATGGTTAAAAGTTGTTTCTTCAGAAAAAGGGATCAGATTTCATTACCTTTTCTTTGAACAATGGCACCGGCCGGAGGAATTGGTGCACTTTGTGTGAGAATCATCGGTGGAATTACATTTCCGTTTGAAAGAAGAAGACGACAGATTCGGCTGGCCGCCGCCGCCGGAGGAAACCTGCGAAAGATTCGTGATTTGGAATCCAGACGACATCGACGGCTGCAATCCCTCGGTGTCTCCGGTCAACGATGACATAAAAGAATTCGCCGGAGAAGCTGCGAAATTGATAGTCGTCGTCGGAACATCCTTCCGATCAAAAGATCCCGATTTCACCAACGGCCGGTGGTCGGACACCTGAGGAATTTGCGCCATCCGTTGCTGAATCGGAGGCGCAGGATAAACCATCTCCGCCGTCGCCGCCGTCGCCACGGCGGTTTGATGGTATTTCTGACCGTTATTCACCGCCGGTGAAGCCAATGTCACCTTTTTCTCCGAGACAACAGATGAGTCGGAAACGGAAACCGGCCCTCGTCGGAATCGGGCGTGACCGGTGCAACTTCGATCGAGAAGAGAGATAAATTTCTTGAACTTAGTGACAGCCGCATCAGCAACAGTTACGTAGTCGGTGGCGGTGGCGGTAGCGACGGAATACGACGGTTGACGGTGGCAATGGGATGAAAGCAACCCAATAAGATTCTCAAGACTCCGAATTCCGGCGGCGCCGGCTTCTTTAACGGCAGTTTCTTCCATTTTATCAAGAAAACTAGTGTTTCTGCAAGAATCCATGAATTCAACAGCCATATTAAGAAGGGGAGAGTGGATCGAGAAAGCAAAAGGGGGTAAAATTGATAAATAAATAAATGTGGGGGGAGAGTCAAAGAGAAGATGCGGTTTGTGAAAAGACGGAAATGCCCTTGTACGTTTTTATCAGCAGTCAAAGAGATGAACCAATGGTGGGATTACACGTAATGTCAGAGATTGACCGTACCCACATTAGTTGTGGGCCATGGTTCAAGATTTAAGAAGAAGACTAGAAACAGCTACGATTTTAACATAAAGTCAAACATTATGTCACCATCCATCCATATAGCATTTTACTTTTTCATTCCCCAAAAATTAAAATTGAAAAAAAAAAAAGTAAACTACAATTTTTGTCCATGTGGTTTACATGGATTTCCAAAAGTGGCCCTACACTTCGATAATTGTACAATTATCGTCCTTTCGGTTTATATTTTATGAAAATAGTTTCGGGTTTCACTAAACCCGTTATATATGTTCGTTAAGTAAGGGCATTTATGTCTTGTTATCCTTTTTTTTCTTTATTCAAATGACCAAAATTGTAGTTTACCGTTTAAAACATTTGTATTTGTATTTATATTTTTAAAAAGTGGTTATAACCAAACTTTTTAACCATATACGTTAGATCATCTTAGAGACGGACCTAAATTTTTTTTATACGGTAGCACCATACAACATAGAAATTTTTTTTATAAAAAATACGGTTTTTATTGACGTGTCTTTACGTTTTATTAATGGTTAATATATTTCGATGTGTTTTTTAACCTAATTCAACCGTTTCGAGAGATATTTTAAAGTTTTTTTGCTTGATTTAGAGGGATTATTAAGTTTTTTTTATCGATTTCGAGAGAATTTTTCGATTTTTTGGTTGATTTCAAGAGATTTTTAGGTTTTTTGTTAACCTCAAGAGTTCTTTTTCTTTCGGTTTTTAGTATTTAATATTGATGGTCTTTAATAACTAAAAGAAAATTTAAAATATTTTGGTGAAAATCAAAGATTAAACATGAAATTAATAGAGTGTGTATTAAATGTTATTTAAGTACGAAATTAATAGAGTATTCACTCTGTTATTAAATGTTATATAGAGTTGCTGTCCAAAAAAATTAATTTTTTGCATCAAACTAGGATCAAACCCAAGACCATTTTTCTATAAGGAGTTTTAATTAGTTGGGAACAACCATTAGGCCAGCTGCCCTATTTGTGTTATAAGTTCAGTTTTAAATTATTTAAGAGCACCTCTAAAATTATACGGTTGCACTGTTAACAAATCCGAAAAATTTACCCTTTGATGATAATATATACGATGGCCCGTGCCACCGTGTGAACCATGCTAGGTCCGTCCCTGGATCATCTCAATCTAAAGGTTTAGATGTTCTTCTATTCTTCTTTTTCAATGTTATATCCTAGGGGAGTGCTAATGGCACACCCTTAATACGGTGTGCACGAAATTTTTTGTACTATTGTAGTATTGAGAATGTAAAAAGTTGATTTTGATGTGGATGTGTGTGATATTGAATTCACTTGTATGGGTGCCATTAGCCTCCCCCTTTATCCTAATCTTTTATGTCAAATATAGGGACAAGATAATCAGTGAACTTTGACAAAAAAAAGAAAAAACTTATTCAAACTGTTAGATTGAGATTATCCAACAATATCGTTAAAAATATGGTTATAACTGTTTTTTTTAATATGAAAATATAAAAATCGATGGGATATAATAAAATTTGAGCAAAACAAGTTACACAAAAAAAACGATCACTTTATTATCTATAATTTGACATTTATTTTGAAAAATGGTTATAACAACCAAAAATTAATCACTTTATTGTCTATAATTTTGACGTTCATTTATAAGTATAAATATAACTATATAAAAGGTGGACTATAATCTTGGTTCCTTGAGTAAAAGACAAAAAAAGAAGATATAAATGCTTCTTACTTAACGGATATATTTAACGGAGATAGTGATTAGAGATCATTTTCAAAGAAAAATGTAAACAGTAGAGACGATAGTTATAGTTACTGAAATCTAGGATCACTTTCAGAGAATCCTGTAAACTAAAGGGACCAAAATTGTAGTTTGCTTTTGGAAAAAAGGGAAACATATTATTTTTCTTTTTATATTGTAAATTATTAATAGAAAATAAAAAGTTAAGAGTAAATTACTCATCTGGTCCTTGTGGTATGTTAAACTTTATAGATTTGATCATCCCACTTGGATGATTTAAGTGAATGGAAGTTAATTTTTTTTAGTAAATATACAAAAAAAAAACCACTCATACCTCTACTTGGTGATTGATTCAAGAAAAAGGAGTTACATCTACTTGGAAAACCCACCATGAGGTTGGTTCTTGGATGATCTCGATTTCTTGATTTGTTGGTGAAATAAAAGCTTGATTTTTTTAGTTTTAAAGGTTGTATACAGTTGGGATACAAACAAAAATATGTTGATCTTTATGTTATTTTTTCTAGGTCGTTCCACGAACACATAAAAGATAGCAGTAGTACGAGATTTAGAATCGGAAGAGAGGGTTTGATTTAGATTTTAGTATGTACTGCCTTTCTTTATCTTTCATGTGTTTTGTATTTAATTTTGTTTGATTCAAGCTTTAGTTTAGAATTTGTATCACGGACTTTTTGGGAAGAAATTGTTGTTGTTGATAATGATTTTTTATTTTTATTTTAGATCGATTTGTTCTTGATGTTCTTCAATACAATTGATTTAGGTTCTTGACTTATTTATTTTTTTTGAAAGGCAAGGAAAAGGGGAACACGAGAACTTGAGCTTCGACAAGGCCATCACCCAAGCTCCGAGACCCCAGATTTTATTGAAATTTTAGCAAGAAGCTAAAAAGCAATACAAGAGAAAAAATATCCAAAAAAAGACAACAACCAAACAGGAACAAGACAGCAGAAAGAAAAAAAACAAACACCGAACCTGAAGAGAGGTAATGGCCTTCGAAGAGAGCCGCTGCTGAACTGGCGAACCAGTAACCCAATTTGAGGCCCTAACGCCTGCAGCAACCGAGCACACTTAGAGGCTACGAAAAGGTTAAACATTACAAGGGGAGGGTATCCAGTTGTTCCAATTTAATCGCATCTTACGACTCCGGTTACTCAACCACAACCTAGACAAGTTTTGGACAGCCGGGAACGGGTCTTCACGTTTCAATTTTAGCGTCGAACCCTCCTCCGCGTGAAGGATACAGTTACGCCACTTCCAAAGCTGCCATACCGCTATCGAACAAACAGAAATGAAACCGCCCCAAACTTATGGTGTAGCCCCACTTGATTGGTCAGAGCTTTAAAGCCCGAAACCGACGAGAGCCGAGGGGATTTCAAGTCCCACCACGCCCAAATTTTCCTCCACAGAGAATTAGAAATTGGGCATGCAAAGAAACAGTGATCCATTGTCTCAATACCCTGGTCTCAAAATTTCCTCCACAGGTTCTTGACTTACTTAAATTGATATTTGATTTAGGGTTTTTGATAAGGAACAAATTAGTTGATCTTCTTGTTTTGTTTCCTTAATTAAATTATTTTGTTTCCTTATTTTATTTCCTACTTAATTAAAGTTTTATTTTGTTTCCTATTTAGTTAAAGTTTTCTTAGTATAAATAGTTTGATAATATCAATGTTTTAGGTACCTTTAAATTAATACAATTTATAAAATTCTTGAGTTTTCTTAATTTTAGGTTTTACCATGTTTATGTTATGTGTAAGTGTTTAATGTGTTCATGTTCTTGATTGTGGAAGGTTGAAGAAGATGAAGATTGAAAAAGAAAGAAAACAAACATAAAAACATTTAAAAAAAAGATCATTTTGCCCGCATTGTTTATGGACGGAATGGATGGATGTTAGAGTAGGCGACCAAATCCAAAAAATAAACGCAAAAGGCTTAATATGTAAAAAGTGAAGTTTAAGTACCAATTTAATAACTTTTCTTTTTGAACGGCATCAAAAGACATTTTATTACCAATAAAACTGCAGTACCATACGTTCGATCAACAACGATTTACAAAAGCATTAATCGAGAACCAAAACAGCACACAGAATGCAACGAAACACGAAATTATTCATCTCCTACACACAAGCAGGCGAGTCTTGGAAAGTGTTAGTGAGGCTCCAAGACTTCAAGTGTGATGAACCCAGCATATCGTGTTTACGAGTTGTGAACACGACCACCGGAGTTAGCAGAACGGCTGCAGACATTTGACTTCCTGCGTCGACATCACCGTCCGCTTCTTCCTTTATCGAATTCAGCACACAGCTCCAGCCCCCTTCGATGAATCTGCTTCTGTGGTTTACGAGCACTGGTCCGAATTGATGTCATACCTGCGTGTCAGATTCAAGACTCAAATGGTTCTCCCAACCACTTCACCTAATCGATCTTTAGGGACAGATCTTTAATAGATATCCATTCGAAGATCTTTAATTGAAACTCAAATAGCGATTCTGAAAGCGATTTTTTCCCCTTTCAAAAACGCATTTGTTTATATTGTTCCAAATTAGGTATAACATGCTCCACGCAATCGCCTCCCATCGTCTCAAGCCTTGTACTCTAGTTCCTTTTTGTTTCCCAGCTTCCAATAAACCCAACACCGTATTTACCGAATCCAAGTCAATCCTCCACCACCTCCCCACGCCTTTCCATAGACATTTTACCAACTCACAATTCACTAAAGCATGATCTATGTCCTCTAAATCATTACGCACCTTGGGCAAAGCACGGATCCAATATCGATTCCCATCCTATCTAAAATCGTGCGAGATGGTAGACGTCCCAATTTCAACCTCCACATAAATATAGAGATCTTCTTTGGGATTGAGTCAATCCACATGGTGGGAGTTGGGTTGTTTGATCCGGATACCCTACTACTCTCCAAGGAATTTCTCAAGGATTTTACGGAGTATATCCCTTGTGAATCTAATTTCCAGACTACTCGATCCTCTTTTTCTTCTACGGGTGTAAACCTTGTCAAAATTGTTTGGAGTTCTTCTAATTCACCTAACTCCTCCCTCTTGGCTCTCTTCTCCACCCCCATTTCCATACCCACTCTCCCCCAATGACTTCCCCCCTATTTTCCACCAAAGCCTCCTTGCACGAATCTAGCCGGTAAAGCCGGTTAAATCTCTCCTTTAGCCTCCCATTTTGGATCCATCTATCCTCCCAAAATCTAATGCTCGACCCATTTCCCACTAGCTTCCCAAACGAGTCCGTAAAGCTAATCCCTTCGTTATCTAGTTCATTTCCTACCTTGATAATGTTTGCCCAAACCGACGTATTTCCACCAGCCCTCACCCGTTCTCCCATAAGACCTTCATCCCTCCCGTATATGCTACTTATTACCAATCTCCATAACGATTTCTCTTCCATGTGGAATCTCCACCACCATTTCCCAAGCAAGCCCCAATTTAGATCCTTAAGCCCCCCTATGTTTAGGCCCCCCCTTTCGAAAGATCCCAGTGTAGTATCCCATTTGACCCAAGCGTGACTTTTCCTCGCATCCTCACCTACCCCTCCCCCTCCCCCCCAAAAGAAGTTGCGTCTCACCCTCTCAAGGACACTCATTACACTCTTCGGGGAACGAAACAAGGAAAGATAGTATAAAGAGACACTACCTAAAACCGATCTTACCAAAGTACGTCTTCCACCAAAAGATAACATCTTTGCTTTCCATTTCGCGAGTTTGTTTTTCATTTTTTCGATCACCAGATTCCAACTTGAGTTTTTCCACATAGCCGCCCCAACCGGTAACCCAAGATAGATGAACGGTAGGGTTCCGTACCCACATCGAATGTTTCTCTCCCATAATTGTACTTCTTCTACCGGTACCCCTATTCCAAAAATACGGCTTTTTCCCAAGTTTATTTTTAGGCCCGAGACCTCGTGAAAACAATTGAGAAGTCGTATAATGTTCTTTATATTAGTCGGCTCCCATTCCCCGAAAAAAACTATGTCGTCCGCGTATTGTAAATGAGTTATCTTTATCTCGTCTTTTCCAATCTTAACGCCTTTGAAGAGTCCCTTTTCCACCGCTTTCTCGATCATTATGTGGAGACATTCGGCTACGATTAGGAATAGAAACGGGGCTAAGGGGTCCCCTTGTCTAAGCCCTCTTTCCAATGGGAATTCTTTTGTTGGCGCACCATTCACTAGTACGGACATTTTTGAGGATTTGAGGCAAGATGCCATCCATTTCCTCCATTTTTTCCCGAAACCCATGTTTCTCATCCCTTCCAAAAGAAACTCCCACTCCACCGTGTCATATGCTTTTTCGAAGTCTATTTTGAAGATCACACTCTTTTTCTTTCTTTTTTTCAAGTATTCGACCGACTCATTTGCTATTAATACCCCATCTAGGATCGATCTTCCTTTTAGGAAAGCACCCTGTTCCTTACTTATAATCTTCTCCATTACCATTTTCATTCTTTCCGCCAAAATCTTCGAAATAATCTTATACATGATCCCAATGAGGCTAATTGGCCTATATTTGTTAAGGTTCAAAGGATTCGAATTTTTTGGGATAAGAGTAAGGAAAGAGGCATTGCAACCCTCACTGATTTCCTCTTTATCCCAAAACCACCACACCGCCGTTAAAACTTCTTCCTTGATAATTGTCCAAAACCGCTTTATGAATCTGATCGTGAAGCCGTCCGGTCCCGGCGATTTGTCATTTCCGCATTCATTTATTGCCCCGAATACCTCTTCTTCCGTCACTCTTCGTTCTAGCCATTCCGCCTCTTCTAGCGTGATTTTCTTCAACCGGTCCATTTTTAGACGGTGCGCTTTTTTCTTGTGGTTGGCGAATTTCTTCTTGAAGAAGTCAAAAACATGTTTCTTTATTTTGTTCGGTTCCTCGGTCCATTCCGAATCAACAGTAAGGCCATGAATGTAGTTTTTTCTTTCCCGATTTTTGCAAGCCATGTGGTAAAATTTTGTGTTTTCATCGCCTTCTTTGATCCACTTTACCTTTGCCCGTTGTCTAGCCATTGCCAAGTTTTTTTCCTCTATTTCAAGCCACCTTTTTCTTGCTTCCGCCCATTTCTCTCTTTCTTCTTCCCCCAACGTATTCGACACATTTTGTTGCTCCCACAATTTTATTTCTTCTTTTAATTTTTTTCCTTCTTTTTCCGCTTCCATCCATTTGATACTTCTCCACTTTTTTAATTCTTGTTTGACCATTTTCAGTTTATCCCTTAGTCTACAATCCGGCTTTGATGAATTAACCTCGATTGACCACGCCTTTTTCACCACCTCCTCGATTTCCTTCTCTCTTAGCCAAGCGTCGAAAAATCTAAACGGTTTTGGCCCAAAGTCCCGCCTTTCGTCACTTAGAGCAATCGGAAAATGGTCCGACCATTTCCGCTCAAGAGTTCGTGCCCTCAAGTTATTCCAACAGTCGCCTATTTCCTTAGAAATCAAAAATCTATCAAGCTTACTAAATTTCTTTCCGTCATCGCTTATTCTTGTAAATTTGTTCTCTCCCAAACGGACGTCTTCTAGATTGTTTTGTCGTATAAATTCGTTAAATTCCACCGATCCCCTAGTGCATGTTTCCGCATTAAACCTTTCATGTTCACCCCTTACCTCATTAAAATCGCCGAAGAGTATCCATTTTACCTCCCTTTTTTGACACAATGTCCCCAATTTCCCCCACAAGTTTAGTCTTTCCTTTTGGTCATTTTGGCCGTATATGTTGACACATCCTACCAGTCCTTCTATTTTGTCCCATTTACCGATCACCGCTATGAAATTCTCATCTTTGACAATGTACTCACAGTTAAAAGTAAATTTGTTCCAAATTATTAGTAGACCCCCCGATCTTCCAGCGGCATCTACCTGGGCCGAGTCCCCATCATTTGTTCCCCACATTTTTCCTATTATCATGTCTGATAGGGCTTTTGATTTCGTTTCCTGTAGACCTATCATACATGGTTTTTCTTGTCTGCAAATTTCTGTAATCCATGCCTTTTTATTTGTTGCTCCTAGTCCTCTTATGTTCACCGAAACTATCTTCATATAAACTAGTAGAATTCGAAGCCTTACCTTGGATCTCTTCACTTGTTGGCCATGTTTGCCTCCTCTATTTCGGCCCATTGTATTCCGATTTCTTCACCAAACGCCTTCAATCCGTCGTTTATGCCTGTATCTTTCAAATCACCTGAGATGGAAAGTTGATTTGTTGATGACGATCCTTCCTTCCTCAATTTGGCCCTCCCTGATTTGATTTCTTCTCCATTTTTCTGTGTTTTTTACGTGCATTTCTTGCTCTCTGCTTTATAAGATGGAAGCTTCTTCGACCTCTCCCAAGCAAGTATTTTTCTGCCTTTCGGCTCTTTGGTTTATGTCCTACAACTTCTACAGTTTCATCAGAGGTCCTCATCAAATATGGTTTGCATCCGGGGATTTCTGAGCTGTTCTGTTTATTATTTTCCGATCGCATTTTTTTCCTGCTATCTGATTCCAACGCCTCTAATTCTGCATTCCTATTATTTTTCGAGTTTGGTCTTTCATGGGCCTCTTCTTTCTGGTTTTCATTATTCCCCACCTTTTTTAAGCTTGAAACAACATAGACCAAATCCGTAATTTACTTTAAAAAGTTGTTTTTTAGAAAATGATTTTTTAATGGGGTGTTTGAGATTGCTTAAATGCTTATATAAAACAACTTATGTATTTTTTACTAAAATGTTTATCAATTTATATGATCGTTAAAACATGGTAAAGTGTTTGGATTAATCTATGACGATACCAAAACGTAATAATATGATAATAAGGTGTCTGATTAATTTATACATGTAAAAATTTATTATGTGTGTTACACTGGAATAAGTTAATAAATTAGAAAAAAGTAAATTATCAAAAACTCTTTATTCAGGTGTCAAACTGGTATAAGTATTTTTTTTTTCTTCTTTTTTCATCCAAACACTAAAAACTCCTTATTACTAGTAACACACCAAAATAAGTTAATAATCACTTTAAATAAGCAATCCCAAACACCCCCTTAATAATTAAATTATGTAAAAAATAAAATAAGAGTAACCTACTATTTTTCATTCTTGTGGTTTGTCATTGCTTTCGTTTCTCGTCCATTTGGTATTGAAATTATGGATAACATCACTATACTTTTCAAATGATCTTGATTTTCGTCCATGTGAGTCAAACAGTCTAAAACGACCAATGCTCCCCACACATGTCTTAGAGTATCTTCAAGAGCTTCTCCAAAATGGAGAAAAAATAGAATATGGGGATTTTGGATAAAAAATTTGCTCCAAGAGCTTCCCCAAAGCTTTCTCCAAAATGGAGAAAGTAGGAGAGAGAGTGAATTTTTCTTCAAATATGAATTTCACTTCAAAAATGATTACCAAAATGAATTGACCAATAAAAGATTTGAAAAATAAATATTTAATGAGAAAAATAATATTTTAATAGATGATGCAATATTTTAAAATTATTTTGTAGAAATTATAGAAAATTTTGTTGGAGATAAATGTAATTTTTTTGAAGAGTTTGTCATTTGGTTCTTCATTTTAGACAAATTATAGGGAAATTGTTGGAGATGCTCTTATATGTGAGGGTAAACATGTCTTTTAGAAAAAATTAAAAGTAAAATTTAATTTTGGGGTCTAACATTTGTAATTTTCAACGAATATTGTCCCTGAACTATTGAAAATTGTCAAACTTAAAAAGCAAATATAAGGTTTTAAAGTTTAGAAACCATATCTATTTAAAATTAGAAATATTAAAGACCAAAATTAAACTTTACTCAAAAGAATTTAAATTACTATTATCAATAATTTGTTTCGTAAAATATACGACAACATAACTTATTTAGAGTGAAATAAGGGATTTTGGAGTTTAAAACACAAAGTGCATGACAAATTCAAAGGAAAGAGGGATTAAATGCAACTACTCATACCCCAAGTCTAGGGGCACACTTGGTGTTTTTAAAGTATATAATCTTAAAGAGATTTCTTAAAACATAAAGCCATTTTTTAATAGATCACAATGTTATAAATTTAATTAAAATATGATTCAAGTTATATACCTAAATGAGCAGTGTTTTTAAAAAACATGTTGAGGTTAAATTAACTTTAAAAGGACGTTAAACATAACTAATTGTATCGATATTTAGGTATATAACATTTTACTTACATCAATGACATCCTGGTTTAAAAAGGAAAGAAAGAACTCGGCCTAATACTCATTAAAAGGTCATGAATTTAATTAAAAAATACATCTAAAGTCATATACCCCAAAGGTTAGGGTAATGTTATCACCTATTTGATTGGTGTAATTTGGTGATGTTTAGAATTAGATTTCATTTGAATCTCGCATTTTATTTTAAGGATAATACACAAATATTGGATTTAAAAATCTCATGAGGATAGTTGGAATTTTGTGGAATTTTATAAGATGTTTTTTTTAAAACGTTTTAAAATTTGTTGAGAACTCGTTTTTTTAAATCAATTAATAAAAAGATAATTTAATTTATTTATAATTTTTTTTTACAAACTATCTATAAATAATACAATGCAATTTCATTCCCAAATCTTATAAACTAAATACACCAAAAGTTCAACTCCTTCCATAAATATTCCCCCAAACCAAATGTTCATTTAGCCTTTTTAAAGGGGGGAGAGGGTTGGGTGATCACTAAGCGAACTTGTAAGTAGTATATAAAGCCAACAAGTAATAAAATTTGACGAATCACATGTTGTACTTGTACCCTCGGGAGGCATTTGGTTTTCAGAATAGAATTTGATGGAATTGAAATTCATCAAAGAAATTTAACTTTGAAAAAAATTGAAATAGAACTTGTTGAAATTGGACCACGCATTTAAGGGGTGTTTGGATTAGCTTATTGACTTATAACTTATTCACTTCTTGGAAAAGTGCTTATCAAAAGTTGATAAGTTAAATTTTTTGACTTCTTAAAAAATGATTTATTACCGGTTTGGCACCGGATAAGTTGTTTTTGTCAAACACTCAAAATGACTTATTACTGGTGTCACACCGGAATAAGTCAATAAGTTGTTTTGATAAGCTAAAACAAAAACCCCTTAGTTGTCCGCACTTGAATGTAGGAAGGATGAAAGAGAATAGAAGAAAAATATAAGTGAAAGCTCTTTTTGTCTTTTGAAGTAGATGCCAATGGACTCAATTTGAATTCCTTCCTCATACTCATTGAATGACCGAATCAAGAGGTTGGTGGAATTTAAAAGATTGGTCAAAAGAATTTGTCATTTCAATTCCTTTAAAATCCATAAACATCTCATATAGTATTTTATCCATTTGATTGTAAAAACTTGATGACAAGAACCTCGAGAACCGAATAGACTTAAGAATATTAACAACTACGAAAGAAAATTAAGGCTAAGCTAATTAGTAACAAAAAAAAAAGGATCGTCATAAACGTTGTTAGGAATTTAAAATAAGAGGTCTACTTTTTCAGGGTGGTACTTTAATCTAAGCTAGGAATTTATGTTATCTTAATTTATTTGTTTTGAATAGAATCTGAAAAAATATTTAACATGCTTTTATAAATTCTATTTCTGTACTACATCTGATGGATATAGTTATTAATAGGTTAAAATTTCATAACTCGTACGAACAAACCGACTAACCAACATAAGCAGTTTACGTATAAAGTTCTCTAAATCTAGTGCTTGGTACCAACATGAAAGAAATAAAAGCTATGTTTGGCAAACTAGCTGATAAGCTAGCTGGTGATTGATAAGCTAGCTGATGAAGAAATAATGTTTGACAAAACTAACTTATAAGAATGTAAAATGACCAAAAATACATATTGAAAAATAAAAATTATAATATGTTTAAATATAATTAAAAACAAAATTTTAATAATATAATATACTAATTAATACAAACAAAATGATAGAAAAATTAAAAATATATATAATATATTAATTAAAAGAATTTGAAATTGATTATTATATATATTGCAATATTTGGATTTATTAAAATAAATTTTATAAAAAAATATATTATTTATGATTTTAAATAATCATTACATATAACATGAATAACAATAAAATTGATAAACTTTACATATTTTAATTAATTAATAATTTAAAAAAGTATTTAATAACTAAATTAAATATTTTATTAAAATTATTTAACATATTTTTATTATTTATAAAACGAAATAAGTATAAATTTAATTTTTATGTTATATAAACATTTTAATAATTGTTATATTTAATTTTGGATAATTAAATATATTAAATAATAACTAAAGAAAATAATAATATGAAAATAATTGGTATAAGTAATAATTATTGTAAATAATAAATAAATAATATTATTGTAAATTTTTAATTCATATTAATCTTAATAAATTTAATTTTTATGTTATATAAACATTTTAATAATTGTTATATTTGTTTTTGGATAATTAAATATATTAAATAATAACTAAAAAAAATAATAATATGAAAATAATTGGTATAAGTAATAATTATTGTAAATAATAAATAAATAATATTATTGTATAATTTTTAACTCATATTAATTAATTTTAATAATATTTAATATTTATTTATAATCTATATTAATAAATAATAATTAATATTAATGGGGGTTATAATTGGAATAAGTGACAATAAGCTCTCAAAACGCTATTCAAAATAGCGTTTCAATAAGCTAGCTTATAAGCTAACTTATAAGCTAGCTTAGGGTTTGCCAAACGTGTATGAAAATAAGTTATCTTATAAGTCAGCTGATAAGCTAGCTTATTTTTGCCAAACATAGCCAAGGACAAAAAAAATACAAAGCTTGAAAGATAAATCAAAGTAAAAGTATTTGTTGGAAACTTGAGAAAATGAATGGGTAAGAGCTGTCATAAGCAAAAATTTACCCGGTAAGCATTAATCAGGTAAGAGCTGTCGTCTTTATTTATCGGATAAGACTCTCAGTCATTACTTTCGTTCTTATCAGGTAAGATTCTTGGTTCTTATCATATTCATCGGTTAAGTTAATATAACATCATAAATGCTTATCCAAATAAATGTTTGATAAACGACCCCTAATATTTAAATAGGATTATATGATATGGATAAATGACATTTTGTTGAAACATAATTCATAAAGTCAAAGCATTATATAAAAATCGGTGATACGATCCTGAGGGCATGGATCTTGGTTTTTCTCTCGTTTGTAACAAGTTTGAGTCTCATATTAGTGTTGAAAAACTTAGGTGGCGTTTGTTTTTTAAGAGGTCCGAAGTCTGAAGTCTGATTTCAGTTCGGAAATGGTTATGAAATGCCTAAACGAATCAGACATAAGTGGTGATTAAGAGTTTAAAATGAAAAAACAAACAAGGCCTTAGTTTTTTTAAGTTTTTATGAATGTTGTACAACTCATCAAGCTAAGAGTACAAGTCAATAAAACATGAGATTAAAAGTTAATTTAAACCACAAATTAAGTTTGGAGAATCTTGATTGTTTGCATAGAAAGCAATTGAAGATTCCTTGCCAACTTGCATGTATGCATGATGTATACATAAGGATGTATGCATGTCATCATCTTGACATCAAGCTTGGGAGCAAGTTCATTGTTCCTATAAATTGGAAGGCATACACATGATTTAGATACACCTTTGTTGAAGACCTCTTATTTGGTCTAGCTTTTCTCTTTGAAAACAATATAGATATATTGTTATTAGTTTTAGTTTCCAGCTTAGGAAACTTTGTTTAGAGAAAGTTTTGGGTGGCTGATTCTTTGATCCAAGGATCTCGTAAACACGTTGTAATCTCTCCCGGTTGTTAATATATCGAGCTTTCTCTCTTTGGTGGATGTACACTATCACATTGATAGTCGAACCACGTAAATTCTCGTGTTGCTAATATTGTGTGGTGAATATTGTCATTTACATAGATTCTAACAATATTTGTTATTATCCATATTTGGGGTTGTTTATTTCGTTAGAGTCATCGTGTAACATCTTGATCATTGTTATCCGCATTTGTTGTCGGGTTATTTGTGTCATTAGATTTCTATATTGCTTGGGAACTTAGAAATCATTTGCTAGCATTTGTTTGTGACACATAATTTCCTAACAATTAGGGTCCACCGAAGGTTTTCCATGTTATCTCAAGGGTCCATGAAATTAGTTGAGGTACTTCAAGTTGATTTTGACACCTACAATTACCACAAAATGAAATATATTCATGCTACTGATTGTTTTGGTTAACATCACACTAAGATGTCAATAATCTTCCGATCTATTGACTCGCTATGGTTTCAAGCATATAGATAAGACAAGTTTAAAAAATAAAATGGACAAAGGTCTTTACCAGTTTCACTTATCTTACCAGATGAACATAACAAATACCGAAAATCTTACTTGGTAGGTCGCGAAGAATACTCTTACCTGATAAATGCCTACCCGGTAAAGATGATTACCAACAATTAATCTATTTTTGATTGCCGATAATGTTAATTATTCGACAAAAAAGCGAAAGTGATACTCTCGTCAGTAAGGACTTATTTGATTAACATTCAATAAACGATCCCTAAATATAATTAATCTTTACACCAAGTTTGAGGGTGTGTTTCATTATATTTAAGAACCATGCTCCTTTTGAGTTTTAAAGCATAAACTCATCTCCCCCGTTGTATTTTTACCAATGTCAGATGAAAATTGATACAAATAACTTAAAAACTAAGCATATATGTAAAGATTTGAATCAAAATAATGTCAAAGTCTTTGTGATGATGGAGGTTCACCTACGATGACTAGACCTTACCCGTTTAATTTTCGTGTCGTGTCGTGTCAACCCGTTTATTTAGACGGGTTGAAATGTATTACCCAAAACCGTTTAATTCGTGTCGGGTTAGCGTGTCGTTTCAGTTTTTGTTAGGTCTAACGATGACTTCAGACCACTTATGATTATCTGAGAGATTAATGTGTAAACTGATCTACAAATTCACGATTATCCAAAAAAAACTTCTATATATATAGCTTTTTATATCAGGCTTCCAATTTGTTCAATAAAATATAATCTTATAAGTAAAATCATTTACTTTGTTAAACTATGAAGTTTGAACTATGTGAAAACAGTATCCATAAAAATAACATTCTTTTCTTTTTTGAAATAACTATAAGAAAACACACTTTATTTTTCATCGTGATCTATGACCGTTGTATGATTACTTTTTTTTATTAAACAACTTCAAAACCAAATTTTCAAATTGAATTATTAGTTGATAACAAAAGTAAAATTAATTTCTTATGAACTTTATCAACAGTTTATAATTTTACAGTTACTTTTTTATCATTAATTTATTAAAAAGAAGGCCTTTACTGACCAGCACTCGGATGGAAAAAAAGAACGTTGGGCTGCTATTTTGAGAACCCATTCAAATTAAAATCCGGATAGTTAGCCCATAATCCACTACCCATTTCCATTTTCCAACTACCAATAAAAACAAATTGTTGTCGAAATAAATCAAGAATAGACCCAAAATACACATTTCTTGTTCATATATAGATCATATGAATGTGATTTTAGTGCCTTATTGACACACCAGTTTTTCCATGGTTGTCTTTATTGGAGTCTCATATCAGCCAAAATTTGACTATTTTCCTCCCCCCTCTCTCTTTCTATATATATATATATATAGAGAGAGAGAGAGAGGAATGTTCAAATAAGAACTTTGTAAATTTAAAGGAATAAAAGAACAGCTTGTGGACCATATATGATATGAGTCCCACATAATATTAAATCATTTCTGATTTAATATGATTTAATATTAAATCAGAAATGATTTAATATTATGTGGGACTCACTTCATATATGATTCACAAAATGTTCATTTATTCTTTTAAAAATGGGTGATTCTCGAATGATCTATCCCCTATATATATATGTATATATATATATATATATATATATTGTTTCATTCTCCATTCAATGAACTTTTTGGAATGCAACCTGATGGGGTTCTACGTACATATAATCTTCACGAAGAATTATATAAAAACAATTGACAACTTAAAATCATGTGGTATCGGATAGAAAGTTAGAATACGACCTCTGATCCTTTTGGCCACACCTTGTGTCGTAAATCTTACACGAGATCGAAATGCTTGGCGTCACCATAGTTTTCTTTATTTCATTGTTATTGTGTGTTCTGACTTGCGTTGACTCAACTCAACTCATCTGACTTGCGTTGACTCAACTCTTGGGAAGTTATGGTTTTCTTTGCTCCATGTTGTCTCAATTATCCTTCTATTATTATATTCATGAAACTGAAAGATTGATCAACTGGTTCACCATATCTACTGGCAATTGAAATGGTTGTAAAGTGGTGATTATGGTGTTTTCATGTAAGATTATGAAATAAGGCCAATAGTTTTTTTGTGGGTACGTTTATATATGTGTTGACATTTAACTAAATTATAATGTTTTAGGTTTTATACTTTTAGCTGATTTGATAATTCCCGACGATTTCACCTTTCAAAGTATGATTATATTTAAGTGAACTTCATATGTTAATTTCATACTTTGTCATTCTAAAATATAGCACTTTTAATTATTATTGGTCTAGTCGATCTATAATCACGGTGCATGCGTAACAACCATATATAGCCTCCAAAAAATATTGAAACAGTCCAACGGAGCTGCTAGGATCATTTTGTGGCCAATCTCTTTTGAAATAGTCATCTAATGTTGGCAACGGGCTTGGGTCTAGACCCGCCTGAAAAGCCTGAAAAACCTGAAAACCTGATTAAGGCCGAAAAAGTTTGGCTTGAAAAAGCTCAATCAAACCATTTTTCAACCCCAAAACCTTATTTGGAACTTTCAAAACTGGACATTTTTTATTGCTCACTGAAAACGGACTTGGAAGTCCCGAGCCCAAGCCTGAAAAGCCGAGAATTTACGCATTTCTATGCAAGGAGGGAGGTTCATGGTTAGAAGAAAGTTTACTTCTTTGTTCTTGATATCCATATGGCTTAAAAAGATTTTTTACGAATTCCTTCTATGTTTTCAATCAACGCTCTCAAAACAAACGTTAAAATCCTACGGGTTAAGTCTTGAACAAAGTTGGTTCGTTGCGTAGATCAAAGTTTATCTTACAGGTCAACTTTTTTTTATTAACTTGAATATCCAACCCGTTATGTGAGCTGACTAATCCCAGGATGACCACCCACTTTGAGGGTATCCTGGAGTCAACGCATTTGAATCTCTGTGGCCACAAAGAGATTTTTATTTCTTATTGGATTCGAACATGAGACCTCTAGACACTTTTGATCTTTGAAGCCCAAACTCAAACCAATCAAACGACACCCTTGACTTGAGGTCAAGCTCAATTTATTAGTCCATTGAGACCCGTCCCGATTGCTCCACAAAAATTTATGTATGTATATATATATATATAGGGTTAGGTTCAAATGTGAACTCATTTTTGGTGTGAACGTGAGAACGAATCTCAGCCACACATCTTAGGTTATGGTGGACGCGATCATGGAGGATTGACGCGATTCATGGGAGGGTGGAGATTATTAAAGGAGGGGAACCAGGTCAAACCCGCCTTTATTGACCGGATAAGTAGCTGAGATTCGTCCTCACGTTCACAACCAAAAATGAGTTTACATTTGAAGTTTCCTCTATATATATATATTTGTGTGTATATATTGTATAAGAAAGAAAGATCATAAAGTATGGGAGACGATATTGAAAAAAATTAAATAAAAAATAAAGTATGGGAGAAAATAAATGTGCTTCACGTTTCTCGCCGCAGACCAAGAGCCACTTGGCCAAAATAAATGTGCTCATATGCTACTTAACCGTTAGTTACGCCAATTTTTTTTAGTTAAAACTTCTATTTTTATACAACATTAATTGATATATAAATACTGAATTATTGTTCGAAATTTATGTTAGAAACTTTCCGGGATTTTTTTTTTGGAAAAGCAGCAAATTAAGTTTAAAAAAAAGCAATAAAAATTACAAAGTTGAGAGGGCCGGAAGCAGTGCAACAATCAAAAGTAGACCAAGACCGCAACCGGGAAAAAAACAAAAGGAGTATAAAAAATACACGAAAAAGCAAACAAACACTAACAACCGAACAAATAAACAAACGAGTAACCTGAGAGGAACAGGAGGTTCAACTAGGATTTTGGAGCGGAGCCGTAAACCAACAGTCCCAAAGATAAAAAAATCCTTACGGGAACCCCTCGATATTCAATCATACACACGAACCTGGATATCGGAGTATAAAACCTCTGTAGAACTCGACTTATTTTGGTAAACCAAGTTGTTATGATGACCGTATTTCAACTTATCAAGTATGTTGTTGCCCAAATCGTTGTTTGCATAAATCTTGAGAACAGACCTAAAATCGAAGATCCAACGCCCAACAGTGTGATTGAGGATTAGACATGTTGTATCACCCAAGTTGGACTCAACACCCCACTGCACCATTTCTGACACCTTTCCGAAACTTCTGATGCGAACTTGCAACCCACGAGACAATGGTTCAAAGTTTCCTACAAATAATATTTATCTTTATATATAAGGAAACTTTGGAGTATTGAGGTGGCATCATGAGAACTGAGAAGTGGGTATTCTTAAATGGTGATTTGTGGTGAGTTTTAATAGTCTCATATTGGTGAAAAGTTTAAACAATGTGAAGTGTATAAGAAAGGTTGATTGGGTGTCTTTGTGTCAATTCATTGAGTTTACCTTATTGGATTGTCTTATTTTGGACGACCCTCTTTAAAGTATCTAAAGAGGGTCTTAGTTCTATGTAATAGTAGTTGATATAGTTATTTTATTTACGAAAGAAGTTACATTATTTAATTATTTTACAACGATTCTATGTTAGACTATATTACGAAGATGAGAAGTATATTAAATCATTTCTTAATATGAAGAATGTTGCTTATTGTAGTTTTTGCCATAAAAAATTGGGAGAATTTCATCTATATCCTTTAAATCTTCCTATATTATATATATATCCTTGTAAAATTTGAAACTACATATATATATCCTCCTAAACTTTTAGAACTTACATATATGTCATTCTCCCTAATTTAATTATTATTAAAACATTTAAAAAAAATACAAATCATTATCTCTAAATTAAATTTATTTTCTAAATTACTTAACTACCTTTCTGAATTTATTTTCTAAATTACTTAACTACCTTCTGAATTTATTACTCTTCTTAATTTCCTTCCCAGAATCGTGTGTGGTTATCCATGTTCCCAAAATCGTTGATTGCTCTGTTCGCCCCAGATCATTCATCTTCTCCGATCGATCCATTTTCGTGTGTGATTACTCTATTCGCCCCTTTCTTTAAGAAGGGTAATAAATTCATAAGGGAAGTTAAGTAATTTAGAAAATAAATTCAATTTAAAGATAACGATTTGTATTTTTTAAATGTTTTAATAATAATTAAATTAGGAAGAAGAACATATATGTGAATTCTAACGGTTTAAAAAGATATATACGTAGTTTTAAACTTTACAAAGATATATATACGTAATATCAGTGCCGTCCCTGACGGAGGGCGGGCCAAGCGTACACCCAGGGCCCAAAAGAAACAGGGGCATGATTTTTTTCATGTATACTATATAATATACAGTAGTAGTTAAAAAAAAGTTAGCAAATAAAAGAGACACAATGTCTTTTACTATCTAATATGATCCAAAAAGAATTTAACATTATATTAAAGGCCCAAGCATGTATTAACTAATTACATTGGAGAATAAATTATTTTTAAAAAAAAGGTTAATTGGTTATTAATTTTATAGTATTATTTATTGTTTCTCTTAAGTTTTTTCTCTAACTTTTTTATCTACAAGAATATGAAACTACCTTGCCTAGACAACATTGATATATTCTCTGTAATTCATCTTCCATTAACTTTTTTGATTATTCTATCCGCATAAAATTCTATGTTTGTGTTAACATATAGTAAATTTCTTGTTATTAACTAAGAAAACTCTTACATTTGAAAAAAATTTATCAACTCTTACTTATGTCTATATTTAGAATTTCAAAACTAAAATTGTTTTTCTTACATTATTGATTCCTTATTACCTAATATTAAGTGTATAAATTTTATGTATTCTTCTATCTTTAAAACAACAATAAGATCTCAAACTATAACTAAGATAGAGTTTTGATTCTAAGACTGATGGTTTCTAAAAATTTGTTTCAATCCTAAAAGTCTAAAATGGCGATGAAAACATTAACATGATGTGACGTCAACTGATTTATATTGATTGACATAAAGTATTACTTTGAATAGTCAACAACTCAACATTATGATCTCAAACGATGTGAATGTATATACTAAAGATATATCATAGAATATGTTTGGTGGTCGAACAGATTTACGATGTTATGTAATAATGAGATGACAGATAATATTAATTTAGAAGTAATTATTTAATGATTTTGCGTATGAGAGAACCCAGAAAACAGTTTTATATAATTATCAGTATTTTTCGAATTCAATGTTATTTCTGATGATGAAAACAATATATTGAAAAAATATCTAACTTAACAAGGACCCTTTTTTACATCTCACCCAGGGCCCATAAATGTCATAAACGGACCTGCGTAATATATGAAGTTTTAAAAAATATGAAATTTTTCGAAAAAAAATTATGACCTTGAACAACAATGATTCAAACATTTATATTTATAAGCTCTTACACGTGGATACGAACTCGTTTTTCCTTTATACTCCGAATTTTTATGCATGTTATTTCCCATCCATGGATAAAAGAAACATACGTCCGTCCTCCTATAAATACGAACTTAATGACCCTTCTCAAATTTGAATTTATTCATTTCAAATTTCATATTTTCTTTATTTATATCATTGATTTTTATTTAATGCGAATACTTTTCCATCCTTTATATTTTTTCTTAAATCCCATCACTAAGTATTTAATTGATTTTGAAAATTAAAATTAAATAAACAAGTTAAAGTTAAATGTAAACAAAGATATTCAAATAACAAAAAGGCCTTCGGCCTAACGGCATATGCGCCTTTGATTTTCTAGGAGGTCGGGGGTTCAAATTTCACCAAAGATAAAGAGAGTATATGAGTTTATTTGTTCCATTTATCGTATATAAATATTATACATTTAAAAAAAAAGATATCCAAATGCTCTATATTATTTTAATGATCTCTTTGTGAAATAAAATATTTTTTCATAATTAGAGAGTTATATATCAATCGGATAGTTTTTCTCGACTTATTAATCAACTTTTAACAGCGTTATTCCCTTATTTATTAGAGTGACTTTTAAAAAAACTTTCACCGTCTCAAAATAAATGTTCCAATAAAATTGTTAAGTAGTTTTAGATATGATTAATTATCAATTTTTTAATTAATCAAATATGACTATTATACTCTTGATTTTTTTTACCTTATCAATTTTTAATTATTTGTGCTACAAGTCTACAACTAAAGTTTATATATGAAAACTTAATTATATATTTTTATAATAAACATTTATGTTTTGATAAATGTAGATGGAATGTGAACACTCATTCGTTATGGGATATAGAGAGTATATACACTTGTTGATAAAATAAATTTTATTTATCCATTCATTACATGCATTAAATATATTTTACTTTGGATCACGTATTTTCATCAATGGAGTGGGAATATACTTTATTTTATGTTTAAAATTATATTTTGAGTTTTGGGGTATGTTTGGCTTTTTAGTAAATTCAATACAACTTGTGCATGTTGTATTGAGTGGTTTATTTTATACTTCTATCCAAATCATAATTTTTTTTTTCATTTTAAGATAATTTATGTTTTTACAAGTTTATGATGTTTTTTGGTATTTCAGTTTTTTATTTTTAAAATATTCGATTCATAATAATTTAATAACATGATTTATGAATAAATGTTTGATACACGGAAGATACATTTGGCTAAAAGGTTGATACGTAAATGTGTATCGTAAGAATCAACACTCTAATTTACTTTATCGGATAAGATTGTAGTCTATTAAAATGGTATCATATGCAACAATTTATCCATAATCATTCACAAGATAACCATTTAGTTAACAATCTAAATTTATGTTTGAAATTGTAAGATTTATCAAATTGCTCGAAAATGTTGGATAAAACAACAAGCTACAGTTAACATATTCGTAAGTATCTTATAAAACATCGTTGGACTCCCTCTAATTGGTGAGTGACCTATACCTTTTACGCATCATCATCCAAAGTATAAAACATTATCTAAAAGAAGACACCCATACTAGATAAACGCAAAACCTGAATACAACTTTTAAGCAAAATATGAAAGAGAAGTGCTTGAACTTTAGATTAATCGAACAAGATGAGTTTCATGTGATTTCCCAAACTATGAGTACATATATGTGATATTTGTAATATTTGAAAATTAAGCTTTATGATCATGTAATTTGTTACACTTTATATTTAAACGTTTTAGAATTTTATGCTTGTATACATGATGTTCAGTATTTCGAAAAAAATGTTACGTATGAAAAAGAATGGGCTACGAGTGTGGATCAAGTACTGGGATGTCATTAGTGACAAGTGGGCCGTTGTGACTTGTGAAGATGCATAGTTGCAGTACCTATATCACGGTGGCGTCTCAATATTTAGTGTGTTAAAGTATTATAATATATAAAATCATCACTGTACTTAATAAGTTCATATGTGTTAGTATGAAAAAGTTTTAGCTATGTGTGTGGATCAAATACTGGGACGTCAATGGTGACAAGTGGGGCATTGTGAAAATGCATAGAAGCAAATAGCAATACATATATCACGAAGGCGTCTCAGATGTTGCAAATGTACGACGATCATTGTATTTAGTAGGTTCAGATGTGTTAGTATAACCGATACTTCACTACAACAAAAATGGGTTAATAGGGTCTTAAAAATTTTAAGCATCCTAAAACATATTTTAAAGACTTAAATTTATATAATCATAAAGTGTTATAGCTAAAAATGTTATAATAAGTTTACAAGATGTTGTTAGATGCTTTAACAAACTTTTAAAATATTTTATATTTTGTATAACACTTTTAAAAAGTATTATATGAATATATTTTTATAAGACATATTTTAATTAAAAATGCAATTATAATCATTAATTATACGAAGGTTCAATTAGAATAAACGAAGGTCGTAGGAGCCATCAATAATCATATATCTTGTTGTAAATAAATAAACCATCTCGTTTATAATCTTAATATGTGATCTCTTTCAGATTCCAAAATCAATATAATCAATTTCTATCCATTTAGATAGGTGATATAATAATAAAATGAATATATATATATATATATATATATAATTATAGGCAATGGTGGCCACGTTACAATGACGCCCTTTTAGAATCTGTATATCCACTTGGTATTCCTGTTTCCAAGGCTCAATCTCTATCTCCTCCATAACTTCATTCTATTTTTATTCATAAATGTTTCTGTGTCTGGTTTTAATGTTTATGTTTCGTGTATACATATTTTATACTTCAAAAATCTATGTACCATAAATATTTATGTTTTTGTAGTGTTAGAGTCTCACATTATCTTAGAGGTTGTTATTAAACGTTTACCCGTTGTGGCTTACTTTTTGAATCAGCATTATAAGGACCTAGAATTTTATCCGATAAAAGACATAATAAGAACCAAAAATCTTACCCAGTAAGTGAGGCTGTGAGGAAAAAGACTCTTACCCAGTAAGCATTGTCGGGTAAAAATGCTTACCAACAATTCGTTTTGATGACCGGAAACTCATATTTGGAGGAATGTTTTCCCTCATGTTAATACCATTCTGGGCAACTCTCATTGGATGGTAGGTGCTGGTAACATTAGCTTTAGCATGGCTAATTAGGGTGCTGGTGCTTTTTCTGTTGTTTTTCTCTTGCTACTGGGTTGTTGTTGGAGCTTTCCTCTGTTTGGTTGGTTTTTGACTTTTGTGGTGGTAATATATTTTGATGTCTTTCAAAAAAAAATGTTACCCGCTAAGATAAGTGATAGTGGTAATCTTGCTTGTAAGCATTCACCCGGTAAACGTTTGGTAAACGACCCTTTATTAGAATTTAGAATTCAACCATTTCTCTTGAATATATGTTGGAACATCTGTTCTCTCTTCAAGTGCACTTTTGGAGAGTAATCTAAGAATTCACATATTCTAACATGGTATCAAAGTCAATACCTACTACTCTAGGAACTCAACAATCTGAGACAATATGTATTTATCTAGCCCAGGGCTGTACCGCTGAGTGTACCAATATGAAATTCCGAATAGGGCACCTGAATTTTTTGGGACCCAATTTTATATATTTTAGCATGTAACCAATTGTATATATTGTGATTTTTAGCTCATGTTCTAACTCAATCCCTTCGACCTTTTCCGGTATATTATAACCCATTTAGCAATTATAATGTTTTAGCAATCTAGCTCAATTGTTCATCTCTTTCCTCTTCTACTAGTACCAGATTTGTTGATCCACCCGATTCTCGATTACGACTGCAATTTATTATCCATTCTTCTTAGGTCTATAATTTAAAAATTAAACTCTCATGTCTCCTAATTTTATTATGTCTTGTTCATCTTTGTTTTTTCGAAGGCTAATTTTATGATTAAAGCATTAAACACTAACTAGTGTGTGTCACCACGCGTTGTATGGTGATGAGCTTATACTGTTAACAAATATGTAACTACGTTAAGTCGTTAAGATAAACCTAATTTATTGTTTGAAACTAATAGAATGCAATGTATCATTGTATTTGATTGTTTTAAATGTAAATTGTTTTAGCAAGCATACACAATATTAAGGGTGAGCAAAACCCGAAACCCGAAAACCAACCCGAAAATATCACTAAAACCTCCACCCAAAAAACGTGAAACCTGAAAATCCGAATGTCAAAGGTTTTATCGGATAAGTAGGATCGGATTGGGTATCTAAAATAGACACCCGAATAATCGAAAAGCATGAATATTTGTTACGCTTATACATACTACCCCCTATCTTTCTTATATGGATAAAGGTCTTTTTTTTTCCTTGAGTTCCTCCTTCCTCTTTATGCTTGAGCCTTAAGCTTTTTCTAAGAGCTTGAGTTGTATAAAGAGTTAGTTGGGATTTAGGAATGCCCTATAAAAAAGGTGCACCTTCTCTTGGTTTAAGTTTGTTTCAAATTTAACTGAATAAACATGAACGTTTGAAACGTTTTTTAGAAATTTGGGGATCGGATACCCGATCCAAACTACCCGATGTTTACGGGTTGGTTTAAGGGTGAAGAAGTCAATCTCATATATATATATATATATATATATATATATTTGGATGAATTCATATATCGGTTTGAATGTCTTAGAATTGGATATTATCTTTACTCTTTAGATAACATAAATATGGTTTATATTTTCATGTTCAAGGCTTGAATTGTTGATTTTCGTCCCAATCGTCTGGATTTCGAGGTTATCATTTCCCACCTGATATCCAATCGGGTTTTGGGTTTAGGGCCCCAAACCAACCTGACCTGTCCGATGCACAACCCCCAAAATGAGTCAATCCAAGAGTTTGGAGGGTTAGCCAACATGAGTCAACAACATGTGTTTATATGATTAGCCAAGAGAGTCCAACCCCATGAGTTAAAACAAAGACAACCTAACCTCCTCTCATATACCTACCATCAATTGTTAATCTTTCATCTCTCCATCAATGTGGGATACACAAAAATCTCAATACAAGGTCATAATACTCAATTCTTATAGTGCTACATCATTTCTTATGGATCTTACTTTTATATATATAAAGATTACAAATATAGATACCGACATTTTGTTCCTTCTTTCACAAACCTACCCATTATATTTTCTTTCACAAACCTACCCATTATATTCGAGCACGTCAATTTCTCATAGTAATTTTTTGGGCAATCTAAATTAGTCAAGTCTATTATTTAACGAAAAAACATTATTGTACTAACTTGTTATTAAAATTGACTTATTCTGCAAAAATAAAGTAGGCTAAATTGATTCAACCATATGAGTTGACACAAAATTATTCACCCATTTATTCTTGTACGCACTTTATATTTTTTTAACTTGCATTTTCTCACCAATGTGGGATGATGAAACTCAACCACATTTTAATATTTGAGAATTGTCAAGTTATCATCTATTATTTATCTCCTTCTTTCTTATACTCACTTCCTACATCCAAACTTGTATTTCCTTTCCAATGTGGGATGATGAAACTCTACCACATTTCAAGATTTGACAATACTAAACTTTCATTATGCCACCTCATGTCTTGAGATTGTTGTTTTTATATATATAAAGATCTGTTTAATAATTTTTAACCTTTTAACTTCTAAGACTTTGATATAATATATAATATAAACTTTTATACTTTGTTATGATAAAAATGTAACATGACTTAAAAAAAAATAGAAATAATCATCCATTTTGCCTCGCAACTAGACTTTGATTATTTTCCTTAAATACACGTTAGAACTTATCTTTTATCAATCAAGAGTCAAGAGTTCTCTTAAAAAATAATCCATAATTCTTAATTCACATGTGAAGGATAAAAAATTATTATGTAGAAATAACATAGAACATGGATAAATACGTAAAATAGTCCGGATCATCATGATTCATTTTATTTTATTCCCTTATTTTAGTCTCCTTCATAGTAGATAGAGTATAAAGATTCCATATCTTAAAAACAAGTAATATTAATTAATAAAAAAGAATTAAAAGTATGACGTCACTCTCCCATTATAAATCCAATTCCTCCCCTAACCTTTTTTTTCACATCATCGTTCTCCTCCTCTCTCCCCTTTTCACCATAACCTTCAACAATGAAGCTCCCTTCAATGGCGATTCTCTTACTTTTCGCTCTCCTCGCTGTCTCATCCGCCATGGATATGTCGATCATCGGCTACGACGCTACTCATATGACCACCGCCGATCAATCGTCGTCAAGCTGGCGCACTGACGATGAAGTCAACGCTATGTACGAATCATGGCTCGTTCAAAATGGTAAGTTTTACAACGCACTTGGAGAAAAGGAGAAGAGGTTTCAGATCTTCAAAGATAACCTCAGGTACATCGATGAACATAACTCCGGCGATCGGACCTATAAGCTTGGACTCAATAAGTTTGCAGATCTGTCGAATGAAGAGTACCGATTGACCTACACCGGTGCCAAAAGGATCGATTCTAAACGGAAGTTGAGCAACGTGAAGAGTGATCGTTATTCTCCCCGTTCCGACGATGTCCTG
Organism: Silybum marianum; assembly: GCA_036898165.1. Lineage (NCBI taxonomy): Eukaryota > Viridiplantae > Streptophyta > Magnoliopsida > Asterales > Asteraceae > Silybum > Silybum marianum. The sequence continues at coordinate 31,148,145 of CM072535.1, forward strand.
CCGGATTTCGTTGACTGGAGGACCAAAGGTGCCGTCGCTGCCGTCAAGGATCAAGGAAGCTGCGGTGAGTTTTTATTTATTAAATTTATTTTCTTTTGAATTTTGAGTATTTGTTTTTATTATATTTGACAATAATTCTCATGAATAGATTAGAGAAAGGGCATATAAATGATGGAACTAACCTACTACGTTAAATATAATTATAGAAATTTAGAGCATCTTTCCGTCCCATGGATGTTGTTACTATTTTATGTTGTTATATTATTTTCAACTTAATAAACTATGAATATGTATAAAACAAATTGTGGGTTCCATGTATATAAATATATACATATTGATAATTATATATAAGGAGTATAAAAATAAAAAATATATATGAAAAACTAGAACAGAAAAAGCTCTATTTTTTGCCTAGCATTTTCTATCGAGCTTTCTATAAGCAAAAAGCATTTTCTATCGAGCTTTCTATAAGCAAAAAGTATAGTATCTTATAAAGACGTTATATATCACATGTTTTTAAATTTCTCGTAGAGAATGTTTTAACCTTAAACATGATATAAGACGATATTTTGTTAGTTTTTCAAATTATAAATTTGATATTTTATTATAAAGATTTAATAGTTATTGATATTGAAACAAATACGTGGGGTCATTTGTTCTTACATTGTGATATTAAATCGATGTGGCAAGAAAAAAAAATGGTGGTTATACAAAATTGAAAAGTAATGAAAAGAAGTTTTTCGTATGATTTTGATTGGTCAACTGATTGTAGAATCTGGAATGTGGGGCCCCAATACTCTGATTGAATATGTTTCTGCTTTTTTCCTTTTAATTTTCAAAACATAAATTCAGGAATTGAGATATCAAAAACTACAAGTTTAGTGATTTGGATTTCATCCAAACTTGGTTGAATTCTTCTAGCAAAAGTTCATTAATAATAATATGACCATTTCTTTTTCGAATTAAAGGGAGTTGCTGGGCATTCTCAACCATCGGATCGGTAGAAGCAATAAACCAGATCGTGACCGGTGAACTGATCACATTATCCGAACAAGAGCTCGTGGATTGTGATACATCTTATAACGAAGGATGTAACGGTGGTTATATGGATTACGCTTTTGAGTTTATTGTCAAGAACGGCGGTATCGACACGGATGCCGATTATCCCTATACGGGCAGGGACGGGAAATGCGACAGTTCCAGGGTTAGTTGCGTAATTTTTAATTGTTAATCGATAGTTATGTTGATATGACTCAAATCATTCATTGACAATGTTGTGATTTCCGTTATGTAGAAAAACGCGAAAGTTGTTTCCATCGATAGTTATGAAGATGTTCCGGTAAATGATGAGTCAGCATTACAGAAGGCTGCTGCGAACCAACCTATAACTGTTGCTATTGAAGCCGGTGGCAGAGATTTCCAATTCTACACTTCGGTAATATCTTTATTCTTAACTATATATGTGGTGGAATATTCCATCGGTTTGATTTTTTACTGTTATAATTTATCGGGATTAATTTAGGCGTAACCTGTAACCTGAATAACACTTAAAAAAAATATCTTTATTCTTGTTATATAATCTTTGAATTTAGTGAAAGAAGTTTCTCCATGGAATCTTTACTGGTTGTGGTTTTGTCATTTGTATAGGGGTGGGTGGTGTTTGGTGGAAAATAATTTCACATTAAATAATCTTGTTTAAAGATTAGGCCTTGTTTTAGCCGTCTCCAACCCATCATTAAAAAATTATTTTTTTTTTCTTTTTCTAAAACAGGTGCCTTTATATTTATTATTTAAGTCTACTATTTATGGTCTTTTAGAAAAAGGATAGTAATTTTTAGGGTTATTTACTAAACACTTGTCAAGATAAGTGTTTATCGGATGAACACTAGAAGGACCGAGAATCTTATGCCTTAGAGGCTTACTGAATAAGTCACTTTCTATATCATTAAGCCAATACCAAACTGGCATGAATAAACGACAGAATAAGTTATGAATTCCATTAAACTTGTTAAACTGCTAACAAACTAACACAATTAATTTTGGTTTGCTCAGGGTATCTTTAGTGGTAGTTGTGGAACAGATTTGGACCATGGTGTAGTTGTGGTTGGATATGGAACCGAAGATGGCAAAGATTACTGGATCGTGAGGAACTCTTGGGGTGCAGATTGGGGTGAAAAAGGTTACCTAAGAATGGAAAGAAATATCAAAGAGAATGTTGGCAAATGTGGAATTGCAATGGAACCATCTTACCCAATTAAGAATGGTCAGAACCCACCGAACCCTGGTCCATCGCCTCCGACTCCGGTCACACCCGAAACGGTTTGCGATCAGTACTACAGTTGCCCTCAGAGTACCACCTGTTGTTGTATCTATAACTACCGTGGCACTTGCTATGCTTGGGGTTGTTGTCCGTTAGAGGGTGCGTCCTGCTGCGATGATCACTATAGTTGTTGTCCCCATGATTATCCCGTCTGCAACGTGCGACGTGGCACGTGCTCACAGGTAAAAATGCCGTTTGAAGTTGAACCACTAATTTTTAACTTTAAAGTTGGTATTAAGTATGGGTATTGATGGAAACAACAGTTCTACTCCTTACTTTAGTATACAAGTTTGCATACGTTCTCCAAGTGGGGTGGGAATATATATATATATATATAGAGAGAGAGAGAGAGGGGGAAGTATATAAGGGCGGGTTCAAATGAGAACTCAAATTTGGTTGTGAACGTGAGCACAAATGAGAGCCCGATACGTGTCATATTCAGACTGAATAATCAAAGAAATATTCAGACCGAATAAATACTCTTTATTCAGTCTGAATATCTTCATTTAGACATGCGTCGCCACTCTCATTTGTCCTCATGTTCACAACCAAATTTGAGTTTGCATTTGAACTTTCCTCTCTCTCTCTCTCTCTATATATATATACATAGATAGATAGATAGATAGGGTTGGGTTCATGTGGGACCAACCTGTTTTCGTGAAACCACATTTTTACACTTAAAACTTCACAATGAAACACCGTGAAAGTAAGAAAATCCAAATCTTCAGAGAAAAACACTGTGAAGTTTGAAGTGTAAAAAAATTGTCTCCCGAATACAGTCTAATCTCACGTGATCCAGAACCTATATATAATGACTTAAATGAGATTTTAATTAAATTGGGCTATTAAAAAATGGCTTTATACTAATGTGAAGGTCATGTTAATTAAAATCTCATTTAAGGTCATATACTTAAATATAACTGTTTTTGTTTAATATCTCCATTTAACACTATAAAGGTAAGATTTAGGATATATTGGATTCGTTTGGTCTTTAATTATGGGTGTTTTTACACATTCTGTAACAGAGCAAGAATAGCCCGTTGGAAATCGAGGCATTGAAGCGCATTCTTGCCACACCAACGAAAATGAGGAGGAACGTTGATTAAGAAAGGGATTGTGGTCGTATAACAAGATAAAAAAAACACAACCATCGATGTTGTTATACGCTTGACGAAAAAAAAAAAAACAGCTTACCTCATTTGTATTATCATAATTTAAACCGATACAATTGATTGTTATCCGATAGGACCTCCTTACCCCTATCAGATGCCGATTTGTACATAATGCATTGATTCTTGTACTGAATTTGAGCACGAGACATGTTCACGTCTCTCTTTTTATATCGTGTTCGTCTTAATAAAGGTTACCGAGGAAATCTATGTGTTCGTTTGCCTTTTATTTTTCATCGAGCTTATTAAACTCTCATACCACGGTCGATTCCACCATGGCGTAGCAGGGGAGGGGCGGACCTGTGTGGTGGCATACGGTGGCACATGCTACCGTATTATTTATCCGTCGAAGGGTAAAATTTTTGAGTTTGTGATCGATGCAACCGTGTCGTTTTGGAAGGTGCTACCGTATGATATTAAGAAGTTCAAGAAGGTGTAACTGTACCTCGTAATCAACCAAAAAACCAACAAAAACTATTGAAATCAACAAAAAAAAAACGAAAAAACTCTTGAAATCAACAAAAAAACCGAAAAAGTCATTTGAAATCGATAAAAAAACATAAAAATATCTCGAAATCAAATAAAAAACTTAAAAAATCCTTCGAACCGGTGGAATTAGGCTAAAAACACATCGAGCGATATTGAACCTTAGTAAAAACATGAAGAAACGTCTATAAAAATCGTGCTTTTGATAAATATTTTTTTGTCTATATTATATGGTGTCACCGTATAAAAAAAATTCTGGGTCCGTCCCTGTGACGTAGAGATGGACATTTGTATCGGACCCAATGGTTTTTACCTGTTCCGACCAGTGTTTTTTTCATACTAGATTTTTTTAATGGCATGACCCATTAATATTATTTAATCAACGTTGTTTCTTTACAACCGTAGAATCTTGAAGTTAAATTATAATACAAGATTGCAAGTTGGCAAATTGCATCTTTTAAAGTTTAAACCGTGAAAGATAGTATAGTTGACAAATGTAATATGACTTGGTAAACGACCCTTAATAGTGAATGTACATCCTTGCGCTGACATATTTGCATTTGCTTTTTTTATAAAACCATTTTGTAGAAAAACATAATGCAATTATTTATCACCTGATAACGGATTTTATACAAATTCGTGTATAGTTTCATGTCGAATATTGATCTTGTCAACTTATTATTTTTCTTGTTCATATCATTAATATATCAATATGAACTTTATCTTAGTGATTGCCATGCAAATATACCATAAGTTGGCAATTTAAGTCTTGTTTGGTCATTGTGGATTTTTCTAAATATTGTTATCTTCAAGATCTCATGAGATTAATCGAGGGGATTAAATAAGGTGCGTATAAGTTGGCCGAACATTCACAGTTACCCAAAAAAAAGGGAGGAACGTCACTTGAGAATGCCATTATAGTCTTTGACAAGATAAAAGAATACAACCATCGGCGTTCTTATAGGCTTGATGACAGCTAAAAGAGCATCATATCTCTTTTATCTCGTGTTCCTTTTAATAAACCTTCCCTTATTAAACAACTTGAGGAAATATGCGTGTTTGTTACCTTTTTTAAGTTTTCATCGATTACTTATAAAAACAACTCCGTGGTCACAAAGGTTTTAGTAGCGCCTGTATTCGACCCGAAAAAGATGAGATTTCCACTACATTCATTGACCCTTAAGGCCTTAACTGCCACAACCTAAATGGCTATTCAATAGTAAATTTAACTTAGATTAGTGTTGCTAGATGAAACCCCTTTTGGGTCATATTCTGTACATTCGTGCGTTGGAAATATTAAAAAAGAAGATAAAGATTGATGTTGTTTTATGTTAATAAAGAGATGGCCAAAGAGATTTATTTAAGAAGTAAAGGGGGTTTATTTGGAGTCATCCGTTCTTGTCATTTCATATTCATGTCACGTCACAATCTTACAGAAGAAACCGCTGCAAAATCTGATTCAATTTATCATTAAATAACATTAAAAATAAAAATTATTCTAATTTTGGAACAACCCAATCAAAATCATATCCAAATAAATGCAATTTTGTCATCATTAACTTAATTGAGATTTTACATCACTTTCTTGTGCTACCCTTTTGGGTCCAAACCCTAATTCCGCAACCAAGTTCGGATTTGGGTCAAAGCACCCATGCTTCCGTTCTTGATCCGGATCCTTGACCCGAGATATGCCATCATTGCAAATCCGGATTGAGGCATTATAAGAAGGCATTTTGTCTAAATGAGATCCGAAGTTAGAGGGCAAGAGGGGTGGAATGGCCCAAAATGGTGGGCCGTGGGACCCGGTTCTTCCAATTTCTTGGACATTGTAACCCGAACCAAATGACAAGATCGGACCCTTGTGAAGTTGACTTTCTCCACCATGAATGTTGACCTTCGACCCGATTACTTGTTGGGCTTCATCGGATCCAATGATACTACCACCAACAACTCCTTTATGCTTAAGTGGGTTGTACAAATGTTGTACGGTAGAAAATGGTCTCTGAATAGAGAATAACCCTGGGATGCTACGTAAGTAACTGAATTTCCGTTGAATGTTTATCACTAGATTTAGATCTTCAAGAACCTACAGACATTTTTGCACCATTTGAATAAGATATTGTACGTTCACATGCCAACAAAGAAATATAAAAGGGGATAACGTTAAAAATCATCAATTTGAGATGAGACATTATTGAAAGACCCTATTTTTCGAAACTTATATGAAATGACCATGCGTTTAGCAAAATGATTTTGTGATTAATTTAGCAAAATTTAATTATTTGGTGAACACATAAGACTTCTTTTGCGAAATCTGTTGACAAATTAGTTTGTTGTTTTGCGAAATCAATTTAGGAAGTGTTTGGTTTAACATAATGTTCTTAAGGGTTTGGATTTCGTGAAAAAATTTGGAATTGAGAGGATTTAAAATGTTTGGTATTTTTGTATGTAAAATTTGAAATTGATTTAATTTAAATCTTTATAGATAAATTATAAAAATACTAATAAATAATTGTAAAATAATTAAACCACCTTTTATTAATTGATTATTGCAAGACTAAATGTTTTTAACACATTCAAATATTATTACAATAAAACCTTTGAATCTCGTGAAATACCAATTATCCCCATGAGATTTTTAAATCCAACCTTTGTGTGATTTCAATTCCCGATTTTCTTTCAAACCAAATGTGAGATTGGAATAAAATCCAATTCTAAATCACACAAAGTTCCAGAAACTGAACAAACGCTTAGGGGGTATTTGGTTTGATGGAATGGTTTTGAATGATTTGGATTTTGTGGAAGGATTTGGACTAGAGGGATGTGGATTATGTGGAATGATTTGGGATTAGAGGGGATTTTAGAATATTTTGGTGTGTTTGGTTTATAAGATTTCAAATGAAATTGAATTCCATTTTTTATAAATTATAAATAATTTACAAAAACAATTAAATTACATTTTATTAATTGATTAATACAAAAGAAATGTTTTAAACATACTTTTAAAACATTATTACATACAAATCCCATGAAATACTAACCATCCTTGTGGGATTTCACGAGATTCCAAATATAAGAAATCATTCAAACCAAACATGGTATTGGAATGAATTCAATTCCAAATCTCCGAGTTCAATGCAATCCTTCAAACCAAAGTGGACCTTGGGGGGGGGGTTATTCGCATAATGGAATTTGGTAAAATTGGAATCCACCAATGGAATTTGAATTTGAATTTGAATGAATTGAAATAGAATTTGATGGAATTTGAAAATGCATTTGGTTGGTAGGAACTGAAATAAAATCTCCAAAAATAATTGGAATCCACATCTTTGTTTGTGGTGGTAGACTGGTAGTTATGAAGACGACAATACTTGCATGGTAGTTGATGGGGTGGGGGAGTAGCTGTGACAATGAGAATAGTGACATGGTGGCCAGTGGATGGGTGACAGGATGTGACGACAATAGTAGTGACATGGTGGTCAATGGATGAGTGGTTAGGTGGGGTGTGTGAGGTTGTGACTTGTGACGATAACAGTAGTGACATGGTGATCAGTGGTGGATTGGGGTAGGGTAGGTAACGGCTGTGACAACAACAATAGTGGTGTCGTGTTGGGTGAGTGGGGTTGGAGGTTGGGTGGCAGACTGAAAGTGAAAATAGTGGGGTTAGGGTGGGTAGGTGGGTGGAGACTTTGACGACAAACAATGGTGGTGTGATGGCGGGATGAAAAAGGGGGTTAAACTAGATGCAAATGTTATTTTTGTTTTTTTAAAAGCAAATTATATAATCCTTTACATTTGACAAATAAGGTAATTCAATTTACCAAGAAATGATGACATATTAAATCTAAAGAAATCAAATGATTTCTACATTTTTAAATATGTGTGAACCAAATAAGTTGTTTTTGATAAATGGATTTTGCAAAATGTGTGTTCATCTAATCTCATATGAGTCATTTTGTGGATGTACCATGTTGGAGGGGTATTTTGGTAAATGTAAAAACAAGATATGTATTTTATGAATTAAAATTTGTACCTTATCAAAAGAACCTAGTTGGATGATGCCTTCTCTGACAGATATGATTGCAATCGTCTAACACATACATCAAAATAACATTTGTACATCATGTACTAACACTTGTACTTGAAATCACCAAATAATTGTGTATTTTTTTTATTAAATATGTTACGATAAGCTAACATAACAACATCAATTTTTCAAATAAAATGCTTTATTAGTTTTTCAAATGATATTATTTATAAAAACAATTTTTTTTTTTGAAAAGATGTGTTTATAAAACACTTCGTAAAAGTGCCTTATAACAAACTAAGGTATCGTAGAAATTTGTTAAGATGTCAGAAAACTAATGTGTCTTGAAAACTTGTTAAAATGTTAAAAAAAATTATATCAACTTATTGTAACACATTTACACTTGAAGTATAATTGTTTATATATAGGATAAAGTCAATGGTCGTTTACCAAACACTTACATGATAAGTGCTTACCGGGTCGTTTACCTTACCGGATGTACATATGGCAAGGACCAAAATCTTATCCGGTACCCATTAAGGGGCCGTTTACCAAATGCTTATCGGGTAACTGCTTATCGGCAAGAAAACGTCAAACGCGCTTGCCTTATCATGTAAAACATTCTTGGCTATCAAAATGGATTGTTGGTAAGAATCTTGAACCCAATAAGTGCTTAATGGGTAAGAGTCGTTTCCCTCATTTACCGGGTAATTCCGTGCCACGTCTCTTACCGAGTAAGATTTTCAGTCATTGCATGTTCAATTGGTAAGGTAAATGACATTAATTAATAAGCATTTAGTAAACGGCCCTAGCTAAGAACGATAGCAAGGACAAAAGACTCTTACCCGGTTAGCAGCTTAGCGGATAAATTGTTACATACAATGTCGTTTTGGTGAACTCGAATTTTACCCGAGTGTCGACTCTCACCGATAAGTGCTTACCGGATAAGCATTTAGGTAAACGCCCCTTAGTTATATATTAAGACATTCGATATATTTGACGTCTTACAAAGTCAATTCTATTGTAACGATGGGAAAAGTTTGCTGACCTTAATCCCCGAATTGAAATGGAACTCCCAAGCTTTTGGTTGCTGTTCATACATAAGTAACAAAATATAAGAAATCTTGACACAATATATATATATAACTAACTATATATATATATATACATATATATATAAAGGAAAGTTCAAATGAAACTCAAATTTGGTTGTGAACGTGAGGACAAATGAAAGCGCGACACGTGTTTGAATGTAGATTATTCAGACTGAATATACAAAGAAATATCCAGACCGAATAAATACTATATTCAATCTGAATGGGACACGTGTCGCGCTCTCATTTATCCAACCAAATTTAAGTTCTCATTTGAACCCGCCCATATATATAACTAACTGTAAATCATTTTAGGGTTTGCTTAGATTTGGTTACAAGATCAATAGATGCATTCCATGATGAAATGATGCTGGGATCGTTCTCATTTGATCGATCTTTAAACACCCATCTGTGACTATTATCTGCAGCTACTTTGCCTATCAATCTGCCACTCAAAAAACACTTCATAAATTATCCATACTTTCGAATGAGATATACTGTGTTTGTTTAAATCAGACATATTCTTACCCTTCTCCATAATTATAAACCTCATGAGATAGTTTGAAAAAAATATCAGCTCCAAACCTACTCTTCAAGAATCCCTGATTCCCGACCCGCTCGCATTCATCAAGATCACAAAACCCGTCATCCCAAACAAGAATCCTACAACCGAAAAAACCCAAAATAATCACACACAAACTCGTTACAAATTGGCGAAAAAAGCAAAAAACTTTACCAGTTCCGTTTGTTTCCTTTGGCTCGATCAAGAACTCCGCCTTCATAGTCCCACCTATATCCAAACAAACGACATTATTTAATCTAAAATTAGTCGAAGAACACGGAAAACAACACACATTTGTTGGATTTCGATTGGTTGATTACTTGGGAGGAGGGTATATTCTCGGCGAGATCCGCCAGAAAACGGCATAAACCCATTTGGGATCTGATGAAGAAGAATCTGACGATGAAGAACATGTACATAGATTTTTTAAGGTGTGTTGTATGAGACAAGTTAACATAGGAAGTCCTGCTTCCATATTGAAAATAAAGATTCAAGAAATCTTGGATGATTTGTATATATGTGTGTATATATATATATATATGTGTGTATATATGTATGTATATATGACAAAGTTGTGGAGTGGGAAATGGGAGGTTGTTGGCGAAACCCGAATGCTAGACTTTAGAAAATAAAAATAAACACGAGGGGTCCCGGTTGTCTTGTATCAGGGAAGATTTACGTCCTCACAAGTTTACCCAATACAACTGTGCTGTTTTTGTTGGTGTCGTTGTCATAATTAAGTCGAAAAGAGGTTTCCGTGATGAGCGTGCGTACCGTGTGCCCACTTGGTCGATATGGCCGACCCATGTCCGTGTCTTCTTGGGGCTACATGTTGGGGTTTGTTTAAGTTAATTTTAGACCCCCTCGAGTGTTTTTTGCGGTGTCCGGAAACCTAAATAAAAATCTGATGTCCCCAAATCTCTTTTTTCCCCCTCCAATACACTTCATTATTTTATTTTATTTCACTTTTATATTCTCTCCACACCAAAGCGATCACATAATTTGGGGACTTGAAGAGGAAATGGGATCTGGGGACAACAAATTTTTATTCTTTAAACCATGTAAAGGTGGTTTTTTGGATCCTTTTTTTTGGAATATGACGTATTTTTAGGGGTGGACTAAATGAACCGTTATATATTGTTAAATGCATCCTCAATCCATAAATTTCCTCCTCACATGTCAATATCAAGACTGATTTCAATTCTGATTTATAAGAGGTGATGCTGAAATCTGAATCAATTATACTGTTTGTTTTTACGTCTGAAGTCTGAAATTGAATCAGTAATTGATTTATAAATCCCTAACGATGCGGGTGTACGCGAATAAGAGGAATTAAGTGGTGAGGTTACCACTTTTTTTTCCAAACAATTTTCAGAAGACTTAAGAGGATCTGAAAACACAAAAAAAAACGGTCTCAATTTAAAAACATAATTGATAACTGGTCATTAAAAGGTAAATTTAAAAAAATAAATAAGGTCTTACCGTTTACATTTTTAATACATGATTTGATCTAATACAATTTTTAAAAGATAACAATTGGGAATATATTTTTTTTCAAGTTAAAAAAAATGGGACATGGGCCTGTGTATGACAGTTGCCCCTAAATGCCAGCTGAAAATGGAAGGATGAGGAAATGGTCCTCAAAAAAGACTATTGACAAGACATGTAATTTAAAATAAAAGGGATCGACTAAATGCACTCTTCAAAACTTCAAATTATTAATTACATTATTTATACGAGTTGAAATTGACGTGACATGTTTAGGAAAAAAAAATCGACCAGTGCATTTAACGTATCCCATGATGATTACGGTTCATTGTATATATGTTCTGTAATATTTATGATATTGTAAAGACCGAAGAGGAAAGAAACAACAACTCATATGTAAGTATCCCCGAATGCAATTAACTAGAATCAAAATTGAATTTTTCTTACATCAAAAAACAAATTTGTCACAATTTTAAATTGTAATAGCCATTTAAACCACCCTTTTTCCGATCTGTTATTTTGTAGTGTATATTTGTATAGTAGTCTTTATAAAAACAGTGGTTCTACTTTTAGAGATAGATGACAAGTTTGCATACTATCCTATCTTCAGAGTTCAAATCCTACTTTCAAGTGGGAATACTGAATGAAAGGAAGGAGATATATAAGCGTTCTACTTTTGAAGACATATGACAGGTCTGTATACATCCCATATTCAGTGTTTAGATCCTACTTTCAAGTGGGAATACCGAATAAAAGAAAGACCCTTTGCCCATATGGGCACTAGTGGAATGGTCTCCCCACCACATCAATAATAACTCTTGCCTTTTCTAGGGACACAAACCAATAGGACAATTCTGTAATATCAATCTCCAATGGCATTTCACATAATATCCTCTTTAAATGGTCCCAAATCACAAAAACCCTCTTTCCTCTTTCCAACTGTGCTTAACCAAACCACAAAGCCATCGGATTGGTTCAGAACCAATCCGAGCCCCCCAACGGTTCAACAACGATGAAATAGAGAGAAAATAATGCGTTACTAACAAAGAAAAAATCATCATTACACTAAAAAAAGGTCAAAATTCCAAAAAAAAATGAAAAATTACAGGAAAATGGCTACACAAATAATGCATTTTTCTATCATCTATGGGAGGCAACTAGCAAATAGAAGTGGGCCGATGGGATTCGGATTTCAATAATCGCTGGTCCCCTGAAGAAGATCCTTTTGTTGCAATTTTCAATTGGGAAGATGAGATTTGAAAATGAACCCAAAAATTATCCGCAGAGGACCAACTGTTTTTGAGGAATTTAATCGATTGGGTAGTTTAAAACATATGAAGAATTTCACCCAATCGATATTTTCAAGTTAACTCACCAAAGACTTAAGGTCTGCCAGAGGCTGAATCATCATCCATTGCTGCTTTCTTTCCTGTGTAACGCTGCAAACAGATGATTATGTCTTAATCACATATAAAGTCCATGTTTACAAAACTAAGGGCGTGTTTGTTAGCAGCTTAATGAACTTAATGAGACTAGTAACTTATTTGGTCAGTTATACATGACTGTTTGGTAGTGGCTTAATGATATAGAAAGTGGCTTATTCATTACGCTTTTAGGGGGAGCTTTACGCAGAAAACCAAGTTTTTTTCCAAACCTGCCCCCTCCCAATAAAAAGCATGTTCCTTCCATCTATGAAAACCTTCCAAATCTTTACAGACAGATTATTCCATACATGACTTGATGGTACACCAACCAAACAGCCCCCTTGGAGCTTCCATAATGGAATAGGTTCATGATGAAAGTTTTCCCAAATAGTAGGACCCACAAGCTTAGGTAGCTAAGAAAAAAGAGGCATATTGTGAGGCTGTGCAATTACAAGCAAAAAGAGGATTTTTTTTTGTAGTCAGGGGCTTTTTCACAATGTGAGGTGGCCAGAAAGCTTTTCAATAAGCTCTCAAAAAGGCTCCATTGCGGATGCTCTAAGCACATCCACAATGAAGCTTTTTGAAAACTTTTTGGCACATCAGATTGTGTGAAAAAGCACCCAACAAAAAATCATTTTTTTTCTTATAACTGAATAAATAAACATTCAATAAGCTCGTGGGTCCCACTTTTCCAGAAGAATCTTTAACGAGAAAATTTACCATTATGGATGCTCTTAACAAGAAAAATGGTGGAATTCTTCTATATATACAAATCAAAGTAACTTTAAAAGAGGGATGTTGAGCTACCTGTTTGCCGAAAGAGAAGGGTACGTATCTATATTTGACCATGTGCATTATCTGCCTCTTCATCGTTGAAACAAACAATACCATCCAATAGAACAATAGAATTGGCCAAAATACAGGCACATCAAACATAGAGAAGAATGTGAGCACGAAAGCAATACAAAAGGCTCTTGTAAGTGCATACCTGCAGTGGTGCACAACAAAAATCATATCTCTTATCATCAGTGTTTGGCAAATCGTTCATTGCCAAGCAAAATCAATGTTTTGTGCTTCTAATAAATTAACCAATTTTATGTTACATGATTGTAGACATAGGGTTGGGTTCACGTGAGACCAGCCTGTTTTCGTGGGACCACAAAATAACACCGAAACTATAACACAGCAAAAACACTGTTCACAGTGTTTTGCATTGAAGGTTAAGTGTTATTTATGTGGGTTCACGGGTCCCACTGAAAACAGCTTGGTCTCACATGATCCCAAGTCTCTATATAACTAGTGGAAGCAGCATAACCTTCTATGTTTTGGTCTGGTGGATCCTTAGTAGACATTGCCTTACTAAAGGACGAAATTGGTAGCTACAGATGCTAAGATTATGGAGTTGGATTAAGCATCTACTTTAAGCACAAGTGTGTTCTTTAACATTTTCTCAAATGCGCACCATATTTGACATTTAACCCCGTAAAAAGGTTACCCCACCCATCCTTTTTTCTCATAATTTCATTTGTTGCTCGTTTATATTCGATTTATTTCTTTTATCACCCTGAGCCCTAAGGAGGTAGCAAAAGTGGTGGTCTTGAAATCGTACTTAACCTGCGTGTGAACTTCTAATCTCTCTAATTACAGAACATCACCAACGAATCATGGTTACCAAAAAAAATTAGCCATGTCTACCATCAACCTAGCAGGAAAACACTGCTGTCCATAATTCAACTTGAAATACTCATGCTGCATCGGTTTCAGAACTGATACATGTGTTATTAAGTGGCATATTATTTTATAAACGACATAACCCAAGAACTTGAAAGCTTTGTTAACCTTCTCAAAGTTGGATGCATATTAGATTCATGTGGTGGTCTGGTGGAGAGGAATACTTATCCTTCCATATTCTTGGGGATTATTGCATAGAATTATATTGGTCACCTGACACCTTAGGCAACTGTTTGGAATAGTTTTTTTGTGAAGGGTATCCCAGGCTATGCCTAGACTAATCTCGGCAAATTATGACTGCAATACATCAGCTCTGATAAACTCAGTGGCCACAACTGTTGTGTACGCCTGCATTCAAACCCTGAGCAGATGGGATATTCCACCACATCCCCCAGGACCTCAACCAGTACGCCACAACCCTTGTGGTTGAGTTTGGAATAGTTAGCCTGTTAGTAGGGCTGTAAACGAACCGAACGTTCATCGAACCGTTCGTGAACCGTTCGGCGGGAAGTTCGTTTATTTAATAAACAAACGAACATGAACACATTTTTTCGTTCGTTTAGTTAAACGAACGAACATGAACAATGGTCTCGTTCGTTCATTTACGTTCGTGAATGTTCGTTCATTTATGTTCGTCTACATTTGTTCGTTTATGTTCGTTTACGTTCGTTTATATATATAAATATATTTATATATTATGACAATAATATGTAAAATCATTAATTAAATTAAAATTTTAGAATTTCTTTTTTATGGCTCCTAAGTTTATCCGGTTTTACATTTTGTTATGTTACTTTTTAGGAACAAAATGATAAGTAATGGTGGTTTTTGTCTATATTTGTGTTTGTTCGTTTATGTTCATCTATGTTCATTTACGTTCGTTTATTTTCATTCACGTTCGTTCGTTTACGTTCATTTATGTTTGTTCGTTTACGTTCGTTTAACAGCTTAACAAACGAACATGAACAAACAAATTTTCTTAATAAACACAAAAAATTTCATTCGTTTACCGTTCGTGTTCGTTCGTTTGTTCGGTTAAGTTAAACGAACGAACACGAACACAAAAAAATTCGTTCGTTTACCGTTCGTGTTCGTTCGTTTGTTCGGTTAAGTTAAACGAACGAACACGAACACAAAAAAATTCGTTCGTTTACCGTTCGTGTTCGTTCGTTTGTTCGGTTAAGTTAAATGAACGAACACGAACAAGCCTCCATTCGTGTTCGTTCGGTTCGTTTACAGCCCTACCTGTTAGGGTGCATTTGGTACGCGGGATAGGATGGGACGGGAAGAGAAAATTGTCCCATGCTTGGTGCCAGGGCCCTTCAAATTTTTATCAAGGCCCTGTTACACATGTACCAAGACATATGATAAATAGTAAATTAACATTCTAAACCTAATCTTTCAGAGTTCTCAAAAAAGAAGAGGTAAGAAAGAAAACCTATTACGAAGAACAAAAGGCCTGGCTTATTCATATTAAAGCCAAATCCCTAAAAAAGAGGAAGCTTTAGTTTGGAACCCTAATATTCGAAAACCCAAAAGGCAGTTGACTTTATGACATGCCAAAACCAAATATCTGCTTTTAAAGATCAAAGTCCCTGGTTGGGTAAAAAAATCAAGCCCACGTGATGAAAATAGATCAAAGACTTACGATATTGGCATCAAAGATGGAGGACGTGGTGGACAAAGTTGAAACCTTGACATATACGGGGAAAAACAAGAAAAAAGAATAGAGAAAAATCCAGCAACTCAAGAGAGAACCCCAACTAAAATCAAGATTCAAGACACCTAAACCCCAAATACATATAAAATTGGCCCCCAAAAATTTTGGAGGCCCTATGCAGAATCCCACATTTAACAAGCTAAAAGATGTTGGTGCGACATTAAACCGGGACATGACATGACTGCTTAGGGCAAAAATGCATTTTTCCCCCACCAAAATAGTTGGAACAAAAGTCAAAAAGATGAAACAAGATTGCTTACTAAACCAGAAATGTTAAATTAAAACCCTAAAACCTTGCACAATTCTTTCACCCGCCTACCTCACTCTCACCCGTCCACTCCGGTCCAGTCCTACACCATCCCATCTATAGATATGTTATTTCTTCTGCTGATCTATTGTCCTATTTTTGGGGGTGAGGATAGTACAATTATACAGCTACATATCTGTGTCCAATTGAATTTCTAGTATCATCACAATCAGGACTCCTAGCCAAGTCAGTCTTTTTTCCCAACAGATCATCTTATCATCTATAAATACTTGATAAATTTCATAAATCAAACAAAGATCAAGCATCGATTACTGTTTTCTCCATTTCAAGTCATCACTTTGACATCATGTTTCACTTATCACACAACTTCTTTTACATCAATTACAATCTAATGTCACATTCTGATCAGGTAAGCTCCACAAATTACAAGGGAATTTTACATTAGTTCCCTTTATGGCTAAAACTAAATACCACTGGTATTACCCTAAATCAAGCACCATAACCCTGTATTAGGGATTTAGGGTTTCTCAATTAGATGGTGTTTAAACTCAATTCTATAACTATAAGAGACAGGATCATACGTCATACCAAGAATTCAAGATTTGCAATGGTCTTATCAGGATTTTCATCAATTTGTAGGCTAATGAAACTAAAATTGGGCGAATCTACAACCACAAACGCATTTTAAGCAAACAAGCAACAATCTGAGTCTTATAATCATTCATACTTATCCAATAATCATAGAGCAAGTGAAAAGGAACGCACCAGAACTTGAATTCAGGAAGACGACGAACAAAGGGGCGGAATTCTTCGGATCCGAGGGTAGGTAGGGAAGGGCCATCTTGAAGTTCTGGATCAACTTGAGGAGAAAGGAAAGCGAGGAAGAGCTGAAGGATGTAGATTCCAAGGCCATAGGTGATGATGTAGTAACCTTGAACGAAGTAAACACGGAGGGCGTAGATGAAGAAGACGACGGCGAAACCGATCCAACGGCGGAGGACGTGTGGGGTTGACTTGTCGAGGAGGTGCTGGTATCGCCGGGAAACAGTGTAGGTCCATTCAGAAACTGATGAGGATTTGAGATCGTTGTCGCCACCGACAGTCGCCATTGTTGTATTGACTTCTTCTTCTTCTTCTTCTTCCTCTTCTCACTGTGTGGATGAACAAGATTAACGAGAGAGATAGAGAGAAAGAAAGAGATCCAGATGGTGGTTTACACAGACAGACTGTTGAGTACGACAAAAGTTGGTTTCATCTTATGTTCAACTAGGTTGAAAGTAACTAACGTGCGCCCTTTGAATGACTTCTTTTTGAACAAGATCTTTTACATACAAATAGTTACACATCATAAAGTCAAAAATAAATTACACCTAACTTATAACAAGTATTTTATAAAAAAAAAATATAGTTAAGATGAGAATCGTATGAAGAAATCTGGTGTTTTGGATCCTTGATTATACTTAATCTTAAAATCATCTATGAATCACATTTGGTACGGGATTGATCCGTATCCGGTGCATCTCATTCTAATATGCATCCTAGCATGGATATCATTTCTTACGTTTCTCACCTTAAGTCTATTTCTTACCGAACCCAGCCCTATATGTGTGTGTGCACGCGCCCACACGCAGTTAATAGCGGCGAAATAACGGTCCTGGTCAAAATAACGATGCATGAATAATGGTGCATTATAGTGGTACTACAAATAGCGGCCGCTATTGACAGCAATTTTGATACCAAATAGCAATCGCTATTATTGATTTTTATTTTTGGGCTCTTTTAGACTCTTTTTTTTTTTAATTTAAATTCTATTTGGACTTCTATTGTGTCATTTATGTGGGCTATTTAGAGTTAGACTTGGGTCTGCAAATAAAAAGGAAACCGATTAAATCAACAATAGAAACAACTAGGTCAAACTTTGGTATCGATTACAGGTCCAAAGCTCTACTCACCGATTCCAAGTCTAAAAAGCTTCAACAACTCGAGTTTTCTTCTCGATTTCACGGTTCCACGAGGTTTTTGCTGGAGTCTTCTTCTCGAGTTTTTTTTCTCTTATCTCAACAGGACAACTCCTATTACTATGTTGGTTGTGTGGTTTTAATTGTTTGAGTTGATTGTATTATACATACAATATTATAAGTTGTATATATATATATATTCGTATTTATTTTATGAACATAATTTTTTTGCTGCTATATCATCACGATAATCGTTGTTTCAAATCAAAGCCTTCACCTTATTTTTTGTAATGGACCGCGTAACTGCTTAGATACACACACAATATGCACATATATATAGACAAAGAACAAGGGGACGTCACCGGTGACTTCACCATCGCCACCAACTCCACCTCCACCTTTCCCCTCCCTTTTCGCTTCTGTCTTTTTTTTATAGATCAGTTCAGTATGTAAACAAGCAGGCCTTAACTCCACCTTCTCCCTCCTTATCCACTACTGCAAAGCACCCCTTCCTTTGTTGCGGCTTTTCGGCGAAACCTCAAAACCCAACGCCCCTCTAAGGTGAAACGGCCAATAACTATCATCATCATCATCACACAAACCTGAAACAAACCCCTCAAATTAATCTCAAAACAACCCCTTAAAAGGGGGTTGTGGGTTTCAAGACAGTGCGATGTGACTTTTCTGAAGAGGATAACGTTTGCAGGTGTAGTGACGATGAGGCCAAAGGTGATAGGGAGTCGTTGCAGAGAAGGGGATACCAAGGGGAAGGCTTCTTCGAAGAATGAGGCTGATAACATCTTGTTTTTGCATATTTGAGTTTACGTTGTATGTCTACATATATAGTATAGATTTTTATCTTTAACAAAAAAGAAAAAAAAACAGGCTTAAAAAGACCCGAATGACACCTGACTTAGTTGGATTAATAAATTTGTTTAACGGTTATTAGTGAAAGGGACCTTAGTCATGAAAAAAAATGACATCCTCTAAGAGACCATATCAATAATTTTTCAAGTTTAAGAACGCTAGCCATAATTTTCGATAGAGTAAACTCTAATTTTGGTCCCTGTGGTTTACTGAACTCTTTGAAAGTGATACCTAAACTTTAATAACTCCAAAAATCGCCCCTTAGTTCTCATTTTGCACTAAAAGTGGTTCCACATCACTAACTTCGTTAATTTTCTCTGTTAATATCAATGTTATTTTTGTCTATTCAAGATATTTTCTAATTTTCTTAAAAAAACTAAACATATAATATATTGTATTTAAAGATGTACAAAAATTAGTAGAAATGGACAAAAACGTCCATGATACTAACAGAGAAAATTAACAAAAAGTTAGTAACATAAATCACTTTCAAAATAAAATAAGAACCACGAGAACGATATTTGATGTTATCAAAGTTCAGATACCAGTTTCAAAGATTTCAGTAAAAGAACAAGGACCAAAATTAAAGGGGGTGTTTAACTCTTTTCGATATTTCCAACGGGATTGGGACCAATTACCGGACCTCGTAGTTGGTACTTGGTAGATCAGGGCCCTATAGAAAGTCAAAGGCCTGATCACATTGGCCCAAATAGATCCTATTCAATTTCTCGACGATACGATTCAATTCTCAAGGAACGTATCCATAAATCTTGCTTCAGATTTTGGCCGGAGTTCTTTGGAAAGCCACCGGCGACGAGTCAGACCGTCTCTCTTTCTTTGATTCCATCGGGCCATCAAAATGGCTCCAATGGAGTTCCTTGGAATGGACTTCAGCTGTGTTTTTGGATCATTAAGCAACGGCAAGTTCCCTGAAAAGGACTGCTTGCTTCCTCTGATTTCTAAGCTCCTAGGTTACGTCATAGTCGCCGCCTCCACCACCGTTAAAGTCCCTCAGGTTATTTAATTCGATTTGTTTTTTTCGTTATCACAGTACTTTCCATGGCCCTCTAGGGTTTTGCGATTCCAATTTTTCAAATTTATTCGTCAATTTGCTATAAATTGAGACACATCGTTGATCATCGGTACGGACAACTTCTATGATAGTTAGGTTGTAATCATCAATTCATTATTAACCAGTTTCAATTACGGTATTGTGCTTAAAACAAAATCTACTTAAGCTATGGTGGGTGGGATCTAAGTCATCTTTTTTTTTTTATCTCTGATAGTAGTAGATTGGATTACTTTCTTGATGGCTAATTTGCATTCACAGTATGGTCTGAAATCCAATGATGCTTTCAGCAGAATTTGGAATTAAAGTATATACTGTGCTGTTTTTGCACAACATTGATTTCAATTCACAAAGTTTCAATTATGGTATTGTCCTTTAAATCAAAATCTTCTTAAGCTTTGGTGGTATAATAGGACTTATGTTGTAATGAATAATTTTAAATCATTAACTGGTAACATTTGATGTGTTATGCTGCACAAATGCACCTATGAGTAAGTATTTTTCTTTTGTTGGATTGGGAGATTAAGACTATGATTTGGATTTATGCTACTTTTACAGATAATGAAAATCATTCAACATAAGAGTGTAAGAGGTCTTAGCGTTGTGGCCTTTGAAATGGAAGTGGTTGGTTATACCATTGCTTTAGCATATTGTCTTCACAACAACCTTCCATTTTCAGCTTATGGGGAGTTGGCCTTTCTTTTGCTCCAAGGTATAGTAAGCAGACATATTACGTATACAACTGCTTGATTATTTTTGCATTGATGTCAATGAGAAATGAAGATATATATATATATATATATATATAAATATACTTGTATACTCATATGCATCATAGAAATGTCCTGCATCATATACTTAATTTCCCCACTTTTTAAGAGTCTCTATCCAAAGGAAAAAAATTAATTCCTACAAAGGAGTCATAAACGGCATTCTGTAATGCAAAAATTATTTTTTATGGTCATTGCAGCTATAATCTTGGTCGCAACCATCTATTATTTCTCTCAGCCTGTGGGTAATTCGACATGGATTCGTGCATTGCTGTATCCTACCTGGTTACAAAATCCAACAATTGTTGGAATTATTTTATTTTGTTCCTTAATATGTGCCTTTTAAGTTGCCTCTATTTATTAGGAAGGTTTCACCTTCACCTTCACCTTCTATATATATATATATATAAATTTCATTTCCTCAATGATATTATCATAGATATTGTGGTCTAGCACCAACAATCTTAGCTGGGAAAGTTGATCCCCTTCTTTTTGAAGCACTATATGTAAGTGAAAACTTTGTGATTTTGGCTTAAATTTATTATCATGGATGCTTAACTATCCTTCCAATCTTTTTATTTATTTATTTATTTTGTGAAATTTGCTAAACTCTTTTGAAGAAACTGTTTGTTTCAGGCATCCCAGCATGCTATCTTTTTCATTGCCAGGGTCCCTCAGATTTGGAAAAACTTTCAGGTAGTTACTGCTTGCCAAGCTTTCATTTCTGTTGTTTCCCCCTTGCTATAACTTTTGCTTGTCATTAATTAAAATAAATTTATTTATCGAGGTAAATATTCTTAATAATGTTAACTGTTAAATTTCATCCCTCATAATATTCTCTCTAAAGTAAGACCATGTCTCTCCAAAATTACATGTGATTTTACACTAACCATCAAAAGAATGCGTTATTTTTGGATTATTTTTTTGAAGAAAAATAACAAAAGAATAGGAGTATTGACCAACATCAATAACTTCATAGATGTAAATAATGTTACACTTCTGTTGGTGATGAGTGTGTTATGTTTGAGCAGAACAAAAGCACAGGGGAGCTTAGTTTCATAACTTCATTTATGAATTTTCTTGGCTCTATAGGTAAATTCTTTCTTAATAATTCATCTCAATCTATTCATAAAAATTGATATGATTGCATAGTTGTCTTATGCTGTTAAATATGTGATTTTGCAGTAAGAGTTTTTACCAGCCTTCAAGAAAAAGCTCCAACAAGTGGTATCCTCCCCCTGTATTTACTGAAACAATTATTTCCCATTTGTTCAGTAAATATTTCCATTTTTATAATGCCTTCTTCCTATTTTTTAGTGTGTAGTCAAGTCAAGGGTCATTTTGTTAAATGATCTTATTAAATGAGCTTCCAATTCTAAATTTTCTTGTTAACTCAGTGACCTTAGATGAGATTTTAATTAAATCCATGACCTTATGATGAGTTAGTATGAAGCCATTTTTCTTTTAATAGGTCAGGAGGTCATGAATTTAATAAATTCTCAATTTTCTTTTAATAGACTAGTAATTAACATCCTCATTTTTCGTATCATATTTCTTTACTCAATGGTCTCCTTAATTTGTTTAAAAGTTGTTATGGGGTCTGTTATCGGGATATTGACAAATGGTTCGATCTTAAGCCAAATCATCTTATACAAGAAGCCAGAAGAGAAGGCAACAAAGAAAGGGAAGAAAGCAGAATAGTGAGACCAACTTCAAATGCTGCAAACATTCAGCTGTTATATTCTGCATCAGGTTTGACACAGCTCTTTGTTTCTAGTATTTCCACAACTGTTTATTATTTTCTTTTTCAGACAACCAAGTTTAAGTGAAATTCTTCAAATAGTTACTATTATATATCAGTTGGGTGCAGAATATTATATATGTATTATATTTATATATAATATATATTGATTGTTGTCGATGATTCACCAAAGGGTCATTGGCCCAACGGTACTAGGGACTAGGGTAACCGGTAGAGTTAAAAATCTCAACTTGTTTAAAACGTTTTAGAAGTATTAAGCACCCAAACAATGGAAAAAGTTGTCTGTGTAGATTAATCGGTATGTATAGATTGGGAAAGTTTTTATTTGGCAGGGTTTTTTTTCAGATGGAAGAAACGTGTTTTTAATTCGGAGGGTTAGGTTTGGATTTTTTTTTTTGCTTTGTGCATAAAGCTCCCCTTAAAAGCTTACTGAATAAGCCACTTTCTATATATTAAGCCACTACCAAATAGTCATGTAAATAAGTTGTAAGTCTCATTAAACTCATTAAGTCGCTAACAAACATGCTCTTACCTTGTGGCATGTTACAAACAAACTAAAACCAATAATTCAAGATAATTCAATTTTGTTCATTGCATTATGTTGAAACAAACTAAAACCAACCTGTGAAACATATTGCATTATGTTAAAACAAACTAAAACCAACCAGTGAAACAAATTAGAAATTAACTAAGACGAGACTAGACTGGACTGGACTTGTTACATGGAGGGCTAAAGGCCCAAACTGTGAAGTCATATTGGGGATAGTTTATCTGGGTTGGGTTGGTCTTCTTTGGGCCTAACCCAGCTCTACTGGTTGATGCTATTTTATATCAATTGGGTTGCAAGTTGGGTTGGTTTGTCTGGGTTTTCGGGTTTTTGTGCACCCCTAGTAGAACATATCATCAAAGAACAAGAAAGTATGCAAATAACAATAATAATATTTCATGCATTATCCATGAAACCAAGATATTTTCGAGCTACAAAAACCAAGTCATATTGACTAGGTAGCCAATATGGCAATATGTCCTTTTCCGAAGGTAACAAAAACTTGGGGCCATGTACCAAACGCACTTATTGGCAGAGTTATCACCCTCACTCACTTTATAAGGTGACATTCTTCAGTGTTCACTATCAAATTATATTACCCGATAAGCGTTAACTGAGTAAGAGTTTTCTCCATCACTTAGCAAGTAAGATTTTCAGTTTTTGCTATGATTTTTACCGGGTAAGATTTTTGATCTTTGCCATGCTCACTTGGTAAGTGTTTGGTAAATGACCTTAGTGGGTGTTTGATTGCATCCGGATGAAATCATTCAAAGTCCAACGTCTGATTGGCATACATAGTTAAGGAGGAGGGGTGAACCTCTTTCTTCAATCAGACCCGGATTTTGTTTGGCAAATAAATCACAACCTCTAAATTGCTCAAATGGTCTCTGAAACACTCATATGATCAGGGGTAGTCATATTTCGCAATGTTGTTGCTCGTCTCCTCTCTTTGCCGTTGTTCTGCAATCTAACAAAAATCATATATGATTCGGGTTCTTGTTCGGCTTAACTACTTACATCATCTATCAAATTACTTGTTCATTATTATATATATATATATATATATATGTGTGTGTGTGTGTGTGTTAAATTTTCAACAAAATTCTTGTGAATATGTTAAAAGACGCATAATCATTTTACAAACCCAATAAATTGTCCAAACTTATAAACTAGTTTTTTGTGAAACAGCGTTTATGAAAATGTAGTGTTTATACAACGTTCGTATGTGAAAGGTTCTAAGACATAGAAATATGGAAGAAATTTCAAAATGCCTTTTTTCTATAAAACTAACATTAATGAAAATAGAAATAAAAAAAATTCAATTTATTGTTGGAAAGTTAATAATGTATTTCTTTACAAGTTTTGAGACTAATTCATGTTTTTTTTTTCTATATCTCTCCAAGTGGAAGAAGAAGAAGTGGTTCACGAATGTCAACTATTAACATGACCTATGGATTGATTGGATTCATGCTACCAGTTATATATAATAAGAATATTTATTTGAATTTAGTCATTGTTTTTATTTTTAATGGTAAGGATTATTATTCAAATGACAAATGGTATTATTAACCAATAGCTTTTTACATGGATTTAAAAAAAACGTACCATCGCTCTCTAATATGTATATGGTAATGATATGTATTTAGTAATTTATTTATTTATTTATAACTTTTTCAAGAAAAATGATATTTTATATTTAAACTTGAAAGTTATTTGACTAGATAAGATATAACAAATATTGGACGTGATTCATAATATAATATAATATTATCTATATAGGAGTGGTTGACATTTAAATAGATGTGAATTGAAATTGACCATTGACTTAATGACTGACAAGTATTATGCAGAATTTATAAAACGAATGAAACTTTGGAAGTGATTAGGCTCTTACACTACTTTTATCCCTCTAAAAGACAAGAGGTGTGGTTGGTAATCAATGAAGTAAACTTATCCATGACTATTGACTTTCTGACTTATGGATTATAATCAAATTAATATTCCTATTTTTTGGTCACATTCTTTTCTGAACTCTGATTTCACTTCTGATTTATAAAAGGTGGTGCTGAAATCTGAAATCTGGATTAATAAGATTGTTTGTTTTTATATCTGAAGTCTGAAATCTGAATCAGTCTGACTATTTGTTTTTCTATAGCCACTACTAGGGGTGAGCATAACCGGGTATCCGGCTATTTTCCATGGAACCGGAACCGACGGTTCTTGGAAACCCAAAACCGGAACCGCTAACACCGGTTCCTTATAATTTGGAACCGGAACCGACGGGAACCGGTTTCAACTTTTTTTTTTAAATTTTTTTAATTTGCGTACGATAAAAATATAATTATAAACTACAAAATACCGAGTTAAAATAATAAATACAACAAATTGTCAAAACTAATCCGATAAAAACTAATTATTACACAAACAAACTAAAAAATTTGAGTTTTTTTTATTATTTATAAATATATAAAATATTTTTTATTTAAAAGTGGCGGGTAGTGGGTACCTAGCGGTTAACGGTTCCAAAAAAATGAGAACCCCGGCATCGGAACCAGTCCTGATCGGTTCCGTATTCTTAGGAACATCGGTTCCGGTTCCGGAACCGACAGTTTCGAAGCGGTTCCGGTTCCAAAGGCGGGTACCCGGTTCCCCCCTAGCCACTATCAAATAATCAATAAACCGAGTCCTATTAGGCTTAATCACTAACAAAGAAACTAACCTAATTACAAGAACATCAGTTTTGGAAGTCTGATTACGAAAGAAATGGAAACAGAGGTCATATGTTAAGAGATAACACGTTATTCATTCATATCCTTCCCGATAGCAGTGCAATAACCTGGGAATGGCATCAATGAGTTGGTTTGCAAGCCTCTACAACATCTAACTTTGGTAGTTTTCATCCAAAAGGAAAAACCATTATACATCATAAATCAATTAAGAAAAAAGCACCAAGCAATTTACTTTTTGCCCTCCTCTGGTAATAATGATGATACTATTGCTACCATTTCATCCAAAAAAAAACTCATCATTGTTTCAACATTGTTCAATTATCACCAACTGCAACCATGACACGTAATATGCTTCCCAATTAAAACCTCTCCTTCATACCTTAGATTGGTTTTTCAAACAAACAAACGTATTTTTCTTCATATGGTAGCATCAAAACCAAGAAGCTATATGATAGCACCCAATTTTTTCGATTCAGCGGTTCAGCTGCAAACGAGCGGGGAAGCGAGCGATCTCGAAGAGGTTTTTCAAACAAACAAACAAACGTATTTTTCTTCATATTTTAAATAGTATTGAAAGCTGGTCGCCTTTGGAAGCGTTCGCCGGTAACCAAAGCGTAACGTTCCCGCCTTTTTTCGATATTTCTTATAGGCCGTAGTACCTACCCTTAGAAGACAGCTTTCACAATTCTCGCTGACCACGTCCTATCGGAATCATGCAGTTTATAACATTTCAATCCGACAATAGCAACATAATAACATCACCCCAATTTTGAGAAAAGTCTCATTTTTACATAGATGAGACAGAGAATCAATCGGTATAAATACAAAAAGATTCAAAGCATAATGGGTAGTTTCTTGTAAATCAATCTATATAAAAAGAAATCAGGAACAAAATAAAAAACAACGAATCCACAGCGATGAAAACCCACTGGTAGGAAAACACACAGGGATGGAGCATGGGTTTGATTTGGATTTGATTTTGGGTCGATTTGAGAGAAGGCGACAGAGGCAGGGAATTGATTTGGATTTGATTTTGGGTCGATTAGAGAAGACGATTGAGGCAGTGGTTCCATTTGGGAGAACGGTGGAGGAGGCGGTTAGATCCTAGATGGAGGCGTGGTAGAGGAATAAGAGGATATTAAGAGATCATGTTACCTCTATTTTGTCCAGACCTAATTAAGAGTTAAGAGGCTCTGAAAAGAATGAAAAAACAAACAGTCTGGATTAGGAAACGTCTGACTGAATCAAACATAAATGGTCATTAAGTGTTGAATATGAAAAAACAAACAAGACCTAAGTGTTTGAGAAAACAGTTTATACGTGTGTCAAATTGGTAATAAGAAATTTCTAAGGAAATTAAAGCTTTTTTAATTTATAAGAAGCTGAAAAAGACTTTTAGGAGAAAAACGTAAGTCGTAATAATTCCGAAAAAAAATGTCAATTCAATTGGTAAGTTAAGATGGTTTAGTTCCTTCTAAATGGGTTTGTGGTTAGACTAATAACAAGATTTTATGAATTTTTAATCAAGATACAAGCTTCTAGGTTTTTTTACCAACTATATTTGGTTTGTGTTAAATTAGCGATTAGAATGATGCTCTTACTGCCAACAAATGCAAGCCATTTGGTACAATTTAATTAAAACTAGTTTGGACGCATAAAGACAAATAAAAATGTGGATTTTTTTTTCTTTCAAAAATCTCAATTTTTTGTATAAGAATAATATAATGACAAAAATATCATATAGGAACCCATTTGAGACCCATTTAGAGCATATCTAAAAGCTTCCCTAAATTGAGAAAAATGGTAAAAATTGGTATTTTGAGTCAAGATCTTGCTCCAACAAATTCCTTAAAACTATCCCTAAAATGGAGAAATTAGGAGAGAGAAGATTAGTTTTTTCAAATATGGAGATATACTCCAAAGAATGATTACCCCATGAAACCATCAATGGAATTTTTTGAAAAGAAATATAAAGAGATAGAAATAATATTTTAGTAAATGATTGCAATATTTTAATATTATTATCAATGTTTGGTTCTTTAAAATGGGGAATTCGTTGGAGATGAATATGAATTTTTTTGGAGATTTTAGTTTTTATTTCTCCATTTTGAAGAAATTTTGAAGAAGCTCTTGAAAATGCTCTTAACACAAGATTTGAGAGCTTAAAAAGTACCTTTTTGGAAAGAAATTTCAAAATATGCTTTTTTTTTACAAGACTAACATAAATGAGAAATAAAAATGTGGAAGAAATTTTAAAAGTTTGGGTTTATTGAAAGTTAACAATGTCTTTCTTTACAAAATTTAAAAGTAATTCATATTCCTTTTTTAAATGAAAGAAGTGGCTCAGGTTGTACGTAGACTTTGTGATATTAATTGTATAGATGTCCACTATTGACATGACTTACAGATTCGTGCTACCAAATATTAGTTTGAATTTAGTCATATTGTTTCTAATGGTAAGGATTATTGTTCAAATGACAAATTGTATTATTAGCCGGTAGCTTTTTTACTTGAATTTAGAGAAAACATGCCACATCTCTTTAATATGGACTTGGTATTAATATGTATTGAATAATTCTTTTATTTATAACTACTAGATGTTAAATCTGTTTAATAGTTTGACTAGTCAAGATATAACAAGTATTAAGAATGATTCATGATATAACTTAATGCAATATTATCTCTACAAAAGGGATACGTAAAGGGGGTGGTGGGCATTGGAGTAGATGTTGATTGAAATTGATTATGGACTATACGCAAAATTTCTAAAACGAATGGAAATTTGGAAGTGATTAAGGTTCTTAAACTATCTTTATCTCCCCAAAAGACAAATAGTTGTGGCCATGCCATTAAAGAAATAAACTTATCCATGACAATTAACCATTCACTTCATGACCTATTAAGTATAAGAACATCTCCAAGAGTTTCTTTAAATTTTCTCTAAAATAGAGAATATAAAGTCAAAATCTATAAAATTATTATCTTCTAACTCCAACGACTTATATATTTAGGCATTGTTTGGCAAAAATAAGCTAGCTTATAAGCTGACTTATAAGCTAGCTTATTTTCTGAGTAATCGTTTGGATGTACATAAGGTAGCTTATAAGTCAGCTTATAAGCTAGCTTATCGATAAGCTATTTGGAGTAGCTTATGAGAAGCTTTTTGACACTTTTTTTAATTATATCTCTAACTAATATTATTTATTTATTTTCAACATGTCCTTTTTGGTCATTTCACATGCTCATAAGTTAGTTTTTGTCAAACATAACTTATTCATCAGCTAGTTTATCAGCTACCAGCTAGCTTATAAGTCATCAGCTACTTTATAAGTCATACGCTAGCTTAGGGGTGAGCAATTGACCCATAAGAACCGGCCCGAACCGGAACCGAACCGGGACCGGAACCGGCACCGGTATTGCCCAATCGGTCCGGTTTTCGGTTCTCCAAATCCTCCATTTTCGGTTCCAGTTCCAAACCGGTTTCGATGCCGGTTTTTCGGTTAATTAACCGGGACCGGCCCGGAAGTTTAAGTGACCAATTAATTTCGTTATAATTTAAGGTACTTACTACTTCTTTTTTTAGTCTTTTATAATTTGTTTATAAATTAATGTAATTATAATTTAATTCTTTTGTTGTTAAACATATTGGCAATACAAATTTCAACCATAGCGTCCGAGTCCGCGTTTAGCACTAGTGCTAGCGTTTTAAACGAGTATCGAGCTAGTTTGTCAATATTGATAGTTGAAGCTTTGTTGTGCACCCAAGATTGGGTTAGAAACTTTAGAAAGTCAATAATATACGACAACTACGATATCTTGAAGGACGATGAATAACTTTGGGTATATTTTGTTTTCAGTTTTTGTTTTTTTAAACAGGTATTACTTTTTATTAAATACGAACAATCTTTTCGGCTTTGTGTTTATATAGAGATTTCACAAACTTTAAACAGAGTAAATGACAAATCAATGGGGGAAGAAGACAATGGAAAATTATAGTATGATTTTTGTTGGTTGATTTGTTATTAAACTGTGAATATTTTGGGATTACTACACACAGAGATGCCATTAATTAAAAGTGTTCACGGATTAATGCACAGTAATACCATGGATTAACATAAATTTTGTTTAAAAGTGACGCTATATATTAATGTTAAAAAAGTTGTCAAACAATAAAAGGGATTGCATGAATTATATAGCGATGCTATTGATTAAAAAAGAAAAAAAATACTAAATTCAAGAAAAGCAAATTCATTAACAATCGGTTCCAACCGGGTTTTTGACTGGAAAACCGGGACCGGGACCGGCACCGAACCGGCACCGCTATTGCCTATACGGTCCGGTTTTCGGTCATTACAATCTCTTATTTCCGGTTCCGGTTCCAAACCGGTTCGGTGCCGGTGCGGTCCGGTTCGGGCCTAATGCTCACCCCTACGCTAACTTATCAGTCATAAGCTAGCTGATAAGCTAGTTTGCCAAATATAGCCTTAAGAGAATCTATTAAGAATTTATATTATTAAAATATTTAATAGATTTATTATTTCAAAAATATTTAAAATTAAAATTATATTGGTTGTTTTTTCGTGGGAAATCATTAAAATAATATTTCTCTCTCATCCTTTTAGAGATATAGAGAAATCTCTATATTTAAAGATTTTCTCAAAAATCTCTATTTTAGATAATAATATAGAGATGTCTTTGAAGAAGTTTATAGAAGAAAAATGGATTTTTCTTTATTTTAGAGAAGCCGTTGGAGATGCTGTAATAAAATGAATATTCCTCTTTTTGTTGGCACATATCAAGTATTTTATGCGGCCATTAAAAATCCACCCAAATTTCAAGTAGTGCTCTTTCATTTCAAAAGAATGAGCTCATTTGATTCAAATAGGTTTTTGAAACAAATTGAGTATTTATGATTTATCCCATCTTCATTCAAGAAGTGTAGTTGTCATGTTAAGTCTACATTCAATTAGAGGGATTTTGTGTGATAATTCAAAAAAATAAAATAAAAATCAGTTGATTGATAATCCAAGATGATTTAGTTCCTTGTAAATTGGTTTTTGAATAGAATTTTAATCAAGATATAAGCTGCTAGTTTGAATTGGTAAACTATATTTGGTTTGTGTTGAGGAGGTTCTTGCTATAGATAAGGACTAGTAGTATGGGCACATAAAGACTATTCCTAGGGATGATCTTGTTGACTTGGTAAAACCAAAACCGAAAATGAAATGTTTAGTCCCAAAATCTGAAACCTGACTTTTGGGTTCAGGTTGGGTTTGACTTTTGGGCACCCGACCCATACGAGAACCTAAAATCTGTGTATATAGATAATTTTTATATAATATATAAATAAATTTGTTTATCTAATTATCCTTCAAAAATCCTAACTCCTAGGCAGTCTTTTTTTTTCTAGAAACCAAACCTGCCAACGGCTTTATCAATCCTTTCAATCGATTGAATTTGTCCTCAAAATCAATCAAATATATGTACTTTTTATATACTTGAACCCGACCAACCCAAAACCTAACCAATCCCAACTTGAAGCAATCCGAAATCCAATTCGAGGCTTGATTTCCTTACCTAATTCCGATTAGGGTTTTTTACTAGCGCTCCCAAACCGTCTGAATGATGCACACCCCTAACTCTTCAGAAGGTAGGTATTATAGACATGAATAAGGCAAAGAACAAGGGCTGAAAGTATTGCTTCATATTTCTTATCCTATGCTTCTTACTCTAAAAAGCATATTTATACCAAGGTTTCTATCATTTTGATTATCCACTCACACCTATCAAAACAAATTCACATCTACCAAACGATGCTTTTATTCTCTACTAAATCATATATATATACACAATCGGTAAGAATAGGAGTTAAGTAAGAAGTGTAAGGAGGGATTTGAACCTTGATCATTTTAAAACGGAATCGATCTAGTGGTTCAATTAGGATTGTGATCTAAAGGTGTTGTACTTCTCACCATAACTTTCATCCTCTAACGGAATCCACCCTGACCCCTAAATATCCAGAATTTGGCTAATTTAGGTGGTGATGTTGATCAACAGCATTGATAGCACCTTGAAGGTCGCTAGCTGCACCTTGTTGTACTCTATCGCTACCATTTACATTCACGTTTTCAACTACTGTTGCATCCAAATTAACAGCTAACGATTCTTTACTGGCCCTCAACCACTCGGCACCATCATACGTCACTCCTTTGCATTTCTTCACCTTAACCTTCACCAAATTAGGGCACCCAATTGCCAATGCTTCCATTCCATGATCAGATACAGGACAACTCTTGATACATAGCTTCCTTAAAGCTGTACATTTAGCAGCTATGCAAGATATCTCAGCATCCCCAATTGTTTCACTTTCACATAATGCCAATCTCTCTAATTTCCGACAGTTTGAACCCAATCGTTCCAGACTAGAAGAAGTAGGATTCACACTAATAAGAACAAGTTCTTGAAGATTAAGACAATATTTAGCAACTCCAATCAAACCTTCATCGTTGATTCTGTTGGTTTTCCATCCATCGATGTGAAGTTTTCTCAAAAGCTTGCATTTCTGTGCGACTGATGTTAACCCTGAATTAGAACAATCTGGTGTTTTTAGAAGGTAAAGGATTTCTAGGTTTTGACAATTGGAAAGGGATGAAAGGCCAATATCGGTCACCTGGAGACGCCCCAGTTGCACCTCAACCAATGGCTTAATGTTGTTGGTGATAACTTCTAGAAGGT
The DNA here is from genome assembly GCA_036898165.1 of Silybum marianum. Lineage (NCBI taxonomy): Eukaryota > Viridiplantae > Streptophyta > Magnoliopsida > Asterales > Asteraceae > Silybum > Silybum marianum. The sequence goes on from CM072535.1 coordinate 31,180,871, forward strand.
TATCCCAATCTCCAGAACATCTGAAAAGCCTTAGGGTTCTTAGATTTTTTGATCCCATAATAAGCGGACCAAAGCATTGTCCATTGTAGAGATCCGTCAGGCAAATCATTCTAAGAGATGATGCTGCTAAACCAGGCCTAATCGGCTCCGTCGAGGCTCCGTCGGCGAGGCCACGTAAGCGTTTCACCGATAATTCTTCCAACGATGAGCAATTATCGACAACGGCGTTCATTCCTTTAGCGCCAAAACTGCACGATCCACACGAAAGCTTCCTCAATTTCTTACAATTCTTCGCGAAGCTCTCCATGCCTAAATCTGTCAACTGTCGGCAGGATCGGAGCTTGAGACGGATGAGGTTTTGACAGCGGAGAGATATTAGGATGAGAGCGTCATCGCCGATACTCACCGATCTGCGATCGCATTTGAGGGAGAGTTTCGTAACGGCGTCGAATCGAGAAAAAAGAGATGGCAAGACAGAAAGGAGGTCCGATTGAGCATTAACGGAGAGACGGTGACGACTCTGCCCCTCGACCTCAAGCCACCGCCGGCAAACGAGCGAACACCGTTTCCGATCGCCAGGTCCAAGGAAATGAAAAATTGAAGCCAAACAAGCGTCTGGAAGATTCGATACATCGTTGGCAACAAAAACACCATCATCAACCTTTTCCCCCGATGGAGGCAAAAGGAAGTCCGGCAAACCTTGGTCCGCCATTGAATTCTACAGCTGTAATCTATCTAGGACGTCGTCACGACCGCGGCTGGTAACTCCGGTAGTGGATGAAGGATAAGTGGCTCATCCACGGCGGAGACGTAGACGACGTCGGAGCAAATATCCTCCGGCGGCCGTAGAAAGACGAAGCAAATAACCGGTGGTTGAATGAATCAAATATTTATTGGATGCTACTTTTCACCAATGGACTTTTTCTGGGCCTGTGGACTTGAAAATCTGATTAAAATACGGACTTTAAAAAATTATAAACTACAAAGCATCGATGGTTAATATTCGTGTGAGTGCGAGCTCAAGATAACTACGATGTCATCACGTTTTATTTAATGCACCTTAATTCAAGTGTACGGTAATCGCGTGTGATGCAGTTGAGAAGTCAATGGCATCATCGTAATTCATTCAAGTTTAGATATATTTTGATTATATGTTTGTTTGGGCTTATCAAAACAACTTATTAACTTATATCGGTGTAGAACCGGTGAAAAGTTAATTTTAGTGTTTGGATTGGCAAAAAAAAACAGCTTATACTCGTTCCCCATCAGTGAAAAAGAGTTTTCCATAAGTCAAAACATTGTGACTTATCAAAAATGACTTATGACTTATTAAGATCTATTTTATCATTTTGCATATATAAGCATTTTTTTGCCAAATACTAAACATTTTTTTTAAAACTCCGATGTGGTACCACATAAGTTGATAAACACTTATTGTGAAAAGCATAAGTTGTTTTTGGTAAGCCCAAACAAACACCCCCTAAGTGGCGTTTGTTTTTAAGACTGCTAAAGCAGCCCTGAGATGATTCTTCGGTGGCCACAAATATTTTAAGTCTGGATTCGAACCTGAGTTAGATGTGTTATCTAGCATCATCCCCCACAAGTCTTAATCAGTACGTCACAAGCCTTATGGTTAATAAGAGATGGTGTTGGACTCTGAAATTATTATTTATTTTGTCTATTTATTTTAACATTATAAAAAAATTATTTTATTAAATTTTAACAAAAAAAAATCTAACTAAATAGCTTGACTAGAAAAACTAACGGTCTCTCCATAGTTAATAGTTTAATAAGACTGATAACTGATCCAATCAGTTATGTATAATTGTTTAATAATGGTTTATTCAATAAACTTAAAAAAGAACTTTACGCAAAAAGCTAAGTTTTGTCCAAACCTAACCCTCCCATTTAAAAAACATGTTTATACGATCTTGTTTAAAAAAAACCATTTCAGTTCATACATACATATTAATTCACACAATCGGTTTTATCTATATTTGAACCTCCTTGCAAAAAAAAATTTGTCACTCCTGCAAATTTTGGACATCTTATTTTTATGCTAATGAGGCTTTACAAAGACCTTCAATATATCAACGATTACAAAACCAACCAAAAATCATGATTGTTCGTAACAGTTTTCTTCAATAAAGTAAAACACGATTACAAGAGTCCGATTTGGTCAACTAATCGAGTCAATTGGCTTGGAATGATTAGCAATCAATATATTTTGAAGATAATATACGAAGATAATATTTTGAATCACTTATTCTATGAACTAAATTGTAAATTTGTACTTTTTGGATTCTCTGTTTCAAAATCTTACGAATGATATCTATATCAGATATGCACTAAAATATTAGTAGACCCAAAAATGTCTACCAAATGCAGTTTGTTTTGCATTTGTTTAAGAATGACCGTAAAACAATTTCAATGTTATTATTCTATGAATTAGAACATAATTTTGACACCAAACAAATTTTCTAATACTGTTTTTTACATGTCAAACTCATTAAATTAACAAACATATTTCTTTTAAAGATTTAAAAGCAATATCAACCACGTTTATAATCAGACTAATAAACATGAACCATGAGTTAAATCAAAATCACCCATAAAACCCTCAAAAATAATCCCCAAATGGGTTTTAGCCCTTATGGGCTCAATTAAATGGGTTCGCTTCAAGAACTCATTTTAATGGGCCTGCTTCATGTATATAAGAAAAGTCAGTAAGTCAATCTCTTCAATTAACTTCATTTTTTAATCATATTTGAATTAAATTCTTATTTTAGTTTGAATTTACACAAATATTTTAGTCCATTTTCAGATTAAAAGGAATTTTTTTTTACATAAATATGGATCCTTGTGCAAATTATTTATGCAAATGTGGATCATTACATAAATTTGAGTACATTTTTTTTGTTAATTTGAAATCTGAACATTTTTTTTTGTTAATTTGAAATCGAGTTTACACAAATACACAAGGTATATGTATAAAGTCCGGATAAAATGGAAATTTGATTAAAAGTGGCTAAAAATGATTTTGTTTGGAAAAATTAGCTATTTTGGTCAAATTTCATTTTTATATAACATTCGTTCACCCACTTGTAAAAGTTTCATACAATACGTCTTAATTTGGTATGTTATAAAAATACTTAAAGTTGTTGTTGGGTCACCGATGATTTGGTGATGAACCACCTTCCTTTGTATGAATGAACTTTTACAGGTTCTTTTGAAGGTCTGAAATATGCTTCAAGTATTGAATAGTCAAAGGCTATTCAATCAAGGGTTGTACATCAAAAAGTGGAATTTTGGATGTGTCAACCAACTTCAATATTCAGATCATTTTGCCAAGGAAGTTGCTTTTAGGTACTACAACACAACAGTTAAGCTTTACGATGCATCAATGTTTACTGTTGTTGTAACAATTGATACAACATAATAAAATAGACTTTTAGTGTCGACAATATTAATCCGACTTATAAATAAATAATGAACATAAATAAATAACTACAAAAGATTCAATTTAGTTTTAAATCAATAACAAAAAATTTATAAATCGATTTTACATTTTGGTTTTGTATGAACATAACGACTTCCCGTGGGACCTGGAAGGGCAAATTAATTATAATGCGATGTTTGTAGTGTTTTCAAAATATAATGCAAGACTAATTCCATCCTCATCTCATGAAAAACACCTTGCATTCTAATCTAAATCCAGTATAAATAATCTATTAATTCCTTACTCATCATCCAACCAATCACCACCGTGGATACTTTATCACCTTCATATATATATATACACACATACATATAATATATACGCCTATACAGAGAAAAATTTCAAATACAAACTTAAATTTGATTGTGAACGTGAGGATAAATGAGAGCTCGACACGTATTTGAATGTATATTATTCAGACTGAATAATTAAAGAAATATTTAGACTGAATAAACACTATATTCAGTTTTATTCAGTCTGAATATTTCTTTGATTATTTAGTCTGAATATGACACAAGTCACACTTTCATTTGTTCTCACGTTCACAACCAAATTTGAGTTCTTATTTGAATCTGCCCCTACCCATATATGTGTATGACACACGCACTTGACACACCAAATATGTATCAATCATTATATAAAAAGTGTTAATTATTGGTTGACTTGTAACGTTTATATTTTTTATTCAATAAACGTGCAATAAATTTATAAAATGTTTGAAATATGAGAGTGCCCAACTAAATAATTAGACTTAAAAGAGGATTGAAATAAATTCCTCCACATTTCACGTGTGTTAAATGCATAAAAAAATACTTAATAGATCAAAAATAACTTTAACAAACACCGGATTGAAAGTTAGAATTAAGGCCATATAGGTGGTTGTACAAAAGAGAATATAATCATCAGAAGACAGTTTTAGGACGTGTATTATTGTTTTCTTTATTCATTTATGTACTAATAGTTGTATGAACGGTTATATATTCATCTTTTGACATAGAACTTACATGATCATCAGAGCTCACTGACCCTAGCATCTTGTATTAGGGTCCACTTATTTGAGGACCTTCTTGGAAGCATTCGAAATATCTATTGGTCAGGAATCGACCAGCGTGCTTATAAATATTATTTGCATACAACAAATCTTCTTCGAAAATCGTGTACATGTTTAATTTTCTATATTTCCATTGCGTAATTAATATAAATTGTAAGAATTTATTAAATGTTGTTAAATGCATACAATAACTTGTATGAACTCTTGTAATAAATAATATACTTTTTATGACGTATAATAATATCGTTTAATTATAACATAATCGTATTTCAAGATCTATTGACATTTAAGCACAGTCTAATTGTCGATACTCTTGTCAGAACTTTGTCATCGTTGTCGACAAATTTCTACCTATTCTGACAAATACATTTATCAAAAAATGTACTATTTATGATATTGTCTACATAGGTTTTAATGTCATAAAAATTCTCTAAGGAGCATTTGGTTTGATAGAATGATTTTAAAGGATTTGAATTTTGTGGAAAGATTTGAAACCTTTGGTATCTTAGGTATGGAGGATTTAGAATGACATTGAATTCTTCCATCTTTTAGAAATAATTTATAAAAAAAGCAAATGATAAAAAATAATTAAATTATTTTATATTAATTGATTATTACAAATCATATTTTTTTAAATATATTTTAAAACATTATTACATACAAATATTACAAAATCTTGTAAAATACCAAGTATTTTCATTTTCGTAGATACCAAAATCCTATATTTGTATGATTTTAATAATTCAAAGAATTTTAAGTCAAATTTCTATTAAAATAAAATTCAATTACAAATTCCCTTCAATTTCACAAACCAAAGGGACCCAAATTCCATATGATTATTTAATATTGTTTCAAAAATTAATTCCACCCCCCTCCCCTCCTCCAAAATCATATAAAGGTAATCTTAACATTGGTCAAAGACAACCAATTAAGCCCTAAATTTGACCGATCCACATCTTTAAAAAATATCACACTTTTGGACCCCTTTTCTACCCCCTTTAATTTTAAAAATTATTAAAAAAAATTCGATATCTTTTGAACATCTTAATTTATAGAGTAAACTATGATTTTCGTCCCTATGGTTTGATGATTATAACGATTTTCCTCCCTGGTCTTTAAAAACTGCTTTTTTCGTCCTCATGGTTTGCAATTCTTTTCTCTTTTCGTCCTTAAAGCTATTTCTGTTAAAACGTGGTTAAATCAAGAAAGGGCATTAGTGTCTTTTATTTTATTTTTTATTAAATATGATCTTATAATTTAATATAGAGTAAACTACGATTTTCGTCCCTGTGGTTTGTTGTTTATAACAATTTTCGTCCCTGATATTTAAAAAGTGCTTTTTTGGTCATTGTGGTTTATAATTTGTTGCTTTTTTCGTCCCTCTAAATGAATTTTATTATAAAATCTGCTAAATAAGGGGACATCTTTGTCTTTTTACTATTTTGTCTAATTTTCTATTAAAAAAATAACAATATATAATTGTGTAATATAATATAATATAATATTTTATATTATTTTAATATTATGTCTATATGTATCTGAATATTTATCATTGTCGGCTCCTTTCTCCTCCGGCGACCACCATGGTCGACCAGCCACCAGGAGCAGGAAACAACCCCCTCTACACACATCTCCGTAATATAGTAATATACCATTGTACCACTCTGATCTCGATGTTATACCTTGATCTAGATCTGAATCTGGATGTTCAAATTTACCTAGATAATGAACACTCCTCTCCTTATTTCCAGTGAAAATGTGTGTGCTGGGTTTTTGATTTTGGATTATTGATTTTGATCTTAGAGATAAAATCACAAAAGTAAACGGGTTCTATCGGAAAAGACAGTGGTTGTTTAGGATGGAAGGGGGAATGAAGGCCTTGCAGCTCCGTTCAAGAAGAAGGGGGAAGAAGACAAGTTTGAGGGGTGGGTGACGTGGGTGGGGTAGTTTATATTAGGATAGGATCCTTTTTCCATTTTTTTTATAATGTTTTAAAATTTTGTACATCAATGAAAAATAAGAAAAACAAAAGAAACAATAGAAAGACCAAATTACCCTTAATTAAATATAATTTTTTAGCTTTATCAGCTTTAGGGACGAAAAAAGAAGTAAAACAGAAACCATAATGACTAAAAAAGCAATTTTTAAAGACCAGGGATGAAATTCGTTATAAACAACAAACCACAAGGACGAAAATAGTAGTTTACTCTTTAATATATCATATTATTTTAAGAATTATTAATTATCCATGTATAATTGGGCCTGTTCTCCTCTTCCTAATTTCCAACCCTCCAAACAGTGGAAGTTCCTTCTCTAAACTCTAATCTCCGGCCGTCACTCCTCCATCAACACCATGCCATTGTTGGTTCCTTCTCTATTCCTCCCTTCTCCCTCTTTCTTCCCCTGCCTACAACCTCCCCGTTCATGGAGCGAAAACCATAAATTGTCACCAAATACGTCTTCTCTTTGAATTGGGTGAGAAACCCTTTCGTTCGTCTCTTCTTCCCATGAAACCCGAGTCCAAAGTCGGTCTTCTGTTGTCTAGAGAGATTATCAACCATCGTCCCCTTGTTCACTTGAGTTGGTCGGTAGCATTAATTTTGGTTTGGGTTGGGTTATCGATTTTCTTTTTGGTTTTGCTTTGGCTCCGATTGCTTTTTGGGTTTTACGGATCTTGTTTCTGGTTATCGATTATGGTTATCAATTTTGTTTTTGGTTACCGGTCGATATTCAACTTCTATTTGATTTTGGTTTTTGTTTTGCAGATTGAAAATTGCATCGAAATTGCAGGTAGAATATGCTATTCCCACCATCGAAAACTACATAAATCTCCATAGAAACTGCAAATCCATGAATATAAAATCCAGATTCAAATCCTTGTTCTTGGTCTCACTCAAAACGTGGACCGACGGACGCTATTAAAAAAATCATGGCTTTCTCCACAGATCCATCATAAATCGAGAGAGATGAACTCAATGAACTTTTGAAACATGAAACCCTTTGATCATCCCCTCATTTGCAGCCATTATGGGGGTTGTTCTGATTCATTAAAAAAGATAACAGTTTGTGGCACTAGTGACGGTTGTGGAGCAGAAGATGAAGGTAGGAGAATTATGGAACCGAAAACTAATCAGGGCAAAAAAGGAGAGCGTTTTTACGAAGTGGAGAAGAAAAAAGGGGAAGGTTTGACGGATGGAAAAAGGAAGAGACGTCGAGAATGGGGCTCTGTAATCAGATATAATACAAAAAGGAAAATTTTAGTAAAAGGGTAAAATGACAGAAAAATCCTTGATTTGACAGACTTTTTAAACAGAGCTAGTCAGAGGGACGAAAAGAGAAATGAATTGCAAACCATGAGGACGAAAAAAGCAGTTTTTAAAGATCAAGGACGAAATTCGTAATAATTATCAAACCACAGGGACGAAAATCGTAGTTTACTCTAATTTATAAAATCGAAAATATTTAAAGAAATTGTATATAATTTTTAAACAATTAAACTTATTAAACGTGTTATTTTAGTTAATTTTTTACTTGTTAAATCTGTTAAAAAATATTGATTTGTTTGGTAATAATCATAATAAAAAATTTGTGATATTGTTTGCAATTTTACATATTCTCATTGTTCTTGAATTTGAAGAGACAAAAAAGAAAGGAAATTAATGGAAAGGAAAGAAAAACAAAAAAAATAGAGATTTTTTTTCTCTTCATATTATTGAACAGAAGAAAAAAAGAAAATAAAAGATTTCATTTTTATTAATATGTCATTTAGAATTAAATCATTTAGAATGAAAGATCAGGTAGTTTTGTAATTTTAATAGATTTTTAAATGGTTTTAATTTCTTTTCCTTTATTTTCCTTTCCTCCCATATTTGTGAATAAAGTTTTGGAATGAAACTAATCATTATTTTTCTTCCATTTTATCTCGTTTATCTTCTAAAAGAGTTTCATCGTAAAATGAGATTCGAAAACACAACATTAGATAAAAGTTAATTACCAGCAACCTCTAAAAACGTTAATATAAATAGACATATTTTAATTTACTCAACGACTGAAGGTAGTAAAGTACACACCATATGCTGTTTTTGATTTTTACATTTTTGGTATTTTTATTACTCTTAAACATATCATAAAAAAATAAAATAAAAATTAATTGTTTAAATAAAAATTAAACGTCAAATAAGGGAGGAATATGATTACTTTAAATGAAATTAAAGAGTCAGCCTGATAAGAATCAAAGTTGGATCTAACTTGGTAGCCTTTCTTGCACTTTCCCTAATTGACACGTGCGCATCCTACGTGGCTGCCAACTAACTAATTCAATCCAACTCAGAAAAACAAAAAAATAATAATATAACTTTTAATTGGTATCAAACACAAAATCAGATTTAATAAGTAAAATTGAAATCCGAAACCCCCTATAAATAACCCCCATCCCGCCACCTTTCCGATTAAGCTCAACCTCTTAATTCCTAGGGCAAACAAAGCAATAACAAATTTCCATTAAGATAACAAAGAGAGTATAGATATATACAATGGCTGGATGGGCTATAGCTGTTCACGGCGGCGCCGGTGTTGACCCTAACCTTCCGGCCGACCGCCAAGAGGAGGCTAAACAACTCCTCACACGATGCCTCAATCTCGGAATTGATGCTCTTCGTTCTTCTGTTTCCGCCATTGACGTCGTTGAACTCGTTGTAAGCTTTCAATTCCCTCTCTTATCTCTGTATATACGAGCCGCTGTTGATGCGATACATTTGTATGTATGTATGTATATTTTTCATGATTTGTGTTAATTATCGATGATGAATTGAAGTAGTGTCGCAATTTCAATTTCGTTTTGCATGCCATGTGTTTGATATTTGTTGTTTTTCAGATCTGGTTGGTTTCGAGATCTGATTTTGTTTCGTGTTTTTGATTATTAGTTCGTAATGATGACCTCCGAGTGCGTAATTGATGTAGGTTCGTGAATTGGAAACGGATCCTCTGTTCAATTCCGGCCGTGGATCTGCACTGACCGAGAATGGTACGGTGGAAATGGAAGCCAGTATCATGGACGGTTCCGGTCGCCGGTGCGGTGCTGTTTCAGGTCTCACCACCGTGAAGAACCCGATCTCATTAGCTCGGTTAGTCATGGACAAGTCTCCACATTCCTATCTTGCCTTTTCCGGTGCCGAGAAGTTCGCCAAACAAATGGTACCTCATTTTCACTTCCTGAATTCTCGTTCTACACCACAAATTTCAGCATCATGTCTCTTCCGTAGACGACAAACAGTTGTGAATCTTATTTATGGTTCTTTGTTAATATTATTTTTTTGTCTTTCATTGATAAAAAGCCCATATTCATGAGCCATTTTGCTTAGCCAAATAGGACAATTTTAGCTTGGAATATTCTATTTTGCAACATTCTTGCATCGGAGATATCATATAATCTAGTTTTTAATTCACCAAAAGAACAAATCCCACTGTTTTTTACTTTTTTCCGATGACTGAATATTCAAATTGTGCACTTTTTTTAGGGTGTGGAAACCGTGGAGAATGACTACTTCATAACCCAGGACAACGTTGAAATGCTCAAATTAGCAAAGGAAGCTGATTCTATTGTGGTAATTACTTACTAATTTACAATTATATATATATATACATATGTATATATATATGTTGTGAGAGCATCTCCATGAAACCACATTCATAGGTTTCATGGAAACGTTATATCATTTTTCTATCATGTCATATCAAAACATTTTCATTTTACAAATCATATATCCTACAATCATGGAACTTTATAAAGTTTCATATATAAATGGGTCCTACTAGTGCGGACCCGATCCTACAATCACGAAACTCTTAATAGTTTCGTAAATGGGTCCCACTGGTGCAAACCCCATTCTACAATCCTTTAAACATATATCTTTTGGTTTATTATCGAAAACTTAACGAATTTCTGTTACTGGTGTAAAAACAGTTTGATTATAGGATCCCGAATGCTGGTTACGAATCATGTGGAACTGGGGTTCAGAGTCCAATAAAAATGAACGGACTTCCGATCAGCATCTACGCACCAGAGACGGTTGGGTGCGTGGTGGTGGACAGCCAAGGTCGGTGTGCGGCTGCAACGTCAACCGGAGGGCTCCTAAACAAGCGAATGGGTCGGATCGGTGACTCACCACTTATCGGTGCAGGGACCTATGCGGGTGAGCTATGTGGGGTGTCGTGCACCGGTGAAGGTGAAGCCATAATACGAGGGACCCTGGCTCGTGAAGTGGGTGCGGTCATGGAGTACAAAGGGTTGGGGTTACAAGATGCGGTGGACTTTGTGATCAAGGAACGGTTAGATGATGGGAAGGCCGGGTTGATCGCGGTGTCGAACACGGGTGAGGTGGCTTATGGGTTCAATTGTGTAGGGATGTTTAGGGGCTGCGCCACTGAAAATGGGTTCATGGAAGTTGGCATATGGGAGTGATTAAATTCAATGCACCCAAAAAAACTTCATTGTTTGATTAGGTGGCTGATCATTATGAAATTTATCTTTTGTGATTTGGAATTAAAATAAATGAAATTTAGGGCATTGTAAAGCAACAACTAATTTGTTTATTTATTTATTTATAAATGTGTGACTTTAGATCAATTTTTACACCTCGATTAATCTATAAGGTCTTGAAGTTAACAGCTAAATAAAACCGTCTGGTGGTCAATACATACATACATACATACATACATACATACATACATACATACATACATACATACATGAATCTCATGTTAGCTAATATAGTTTTTATTAAATAAAAATATAAACCAAAACTATAACATACAGAAAAATAATTTGCAGGATTTGTGGAAATTTTAATATTTAGAGGGTTTAACAAACTTAAAATATAATTTTAATTCATAACGAAGTGGAAGCGTGGAATGGTTGATGTCCAATAATTAAATAGTATATATCGAAAAAGCAAAATGAAATTACAACTATTTATATAATTTCATTTTAAAAACAATATTTATAAAGAAAAACCTTGCATCATCAACATGATATAGTTCCATGACAGCCCGTCGACATTAACAATCTATGTTCTCCATCCTCAATAAATAAATAAATATATATATATATACATATATATAGAGAGCAAAGTTCAAATGTGAACTCATTTTTGGTTGTGAACGTGAGAACGAATCTCAGCCACTTATCCGGTCAATAAAGGCGGTCTTGACCTGGTTCCCCTCCTTTAATAATCTCCACCCTCCCATGAATCGCGTCAATTCTCCGTGATCGCGTCCACCATAACCGAAGATGTGTGGCTGAGATTCGTCCGCACGTTCACAACCAAAAATGAGTTTACATTTGAACCTACCCCTATATATATATATATATATATATATATATATATATAGAGGCCCCTTCAAGTGTTAACCCAATAATTTGTATATATATAAAGGAAAGTTCAAATGAGAACTTTATAAATTTAAAAGGACAAATGAACACCTTGTGGACCACATATGATGTGCGTCCACATATTAAAAAATCATATATGATTCAATGGTGGGTCTATTGAATCAGATATGATTTTTTTAATGTGTGGGACCCATATCATATGTGGTACACAAGGTGTTCCTTTGTCTCTTTAGCTGAACACATAAAATTAATTAATGTGTACCCTTAAAAAATCCAGCTGTGACAAGACGATAAAGCGAGTACGTGGACACCCCTAGCATAAACCTAAATCCGCTTTTTTTTAATGATCTTCACTGCTTCCTTAAATCCTTACTAATTGGTGTGCTATCCCTCATCCGATGTTTATGAATTCATTATCGGGGACACAACCATATCGTTATGCTCAAATCAGATATCATACAAACGTCACATATCAATCACGACAACTTTTGTTATCTAGAACGAGGTACTGAGGCCGGTAGTCACTTGAATATAGGAAAACATTATCGTCATTTGATGCGATATTAAGGGAAAAGCGCTCAACCGTACAAAAGAGCATCACATAACTTTCCAAATCAGAAAAGATTTTCGATTTTTGTTTTGTTTTAATATTAAAAAAAAAGAGCAAGTAGTCTTGAATCGGCCTTTCCCGTGCCCAAAAGCTCCCTCCCCCAAACAAATGGGTACCACTTCTGTCCTTGAATTGTAGACCGCAAGTGTAGCCATCACAGGGGTAATAATGGAAAAACAGCCATGAATCTTTTTCAAGATTCTTTGTTTTCTTCCATTTGGCAGAAAATAAGCACATGCATGAAGATCTTTAGTTCACAGATCTATATTCTGCTTGGACACAATACGACAAATTTATATTCCAAGATTCTGTCTACTCATAAAACGACATATAAGGATTCTTTTCTTTTCCCCTAAATCTAGTTATGATTTATTAATGTTAATTTACTAAATATTTATTGGGTCAATTATTTTATCGAATTAATATCACATGAGTTAATAATCTTATACGGTAAAAGATAAATCAAGAATAAGGGGTCGTTTACCAAACGTTTATCGCGTAAGCGCTTACCAAGTCATATACCAAAAATCTTATCCGGTAAGAGCAAAGACAATGAAAGCAAGGAACAAGAATCTTACCCGGGTAAGTGATTGCGGCGACTCTTACCATGGTAAGCGCTTACCGGGTAAATTGTTGCATACGATGCCGTTTTGGTGGACTAAAATCTTACCCGGTAAGTAAGTCATAGTGTTGAATTTTACCAATAAGCACTTACCCGGGTAAGATTTGGTAAACGGCACCTAAGTCTTATTGATAGTGATAAGTGAGGGTGATGATTATTACTTATAAATGTTTACCGGGTAAGATTGTTGTATACATGCCATTTTGATGGCCAAGAATCTTATTTGGTTAGGTTAGTGAGAATGTGACTCTTATCAATAAGCATTTTGATAAATGACACTAACACCATAAAGAAAGCTACAACAAAATCAAGTTTATTTGATCCCAAAAGTGTTTTAAGTGTTCTAATAGACTACATAATTAATAAGACTTACATTTATAAGATCAAACATGTGTGTAATATCTAAAGATATTGTAATAAGTTTATATAACACTTTTGAATGATTTAACAAACTTAAAACACTTATAAAAAGTGTCCAATAAATACATTTTTATAGTACACTTGTTTTATGAAAAATGTCCAAAAAAGTTTTTCAAGACGCCCAAAAACATCATGCAAACTTATTACAACACATTTAGATAGGACACATAAGTGTTTGGTTCTATAAACTTAAATCCTATAAAGTAGTTTATTAGAGTATCTCCAACAGCTTCCCCAAAGTGAAAAAATGGAGAAAACGAAAATTTTGAGCCAATGTTTTGCTCCAACAGTTTCCCCAAAACTATCTTCAATTATGGAGAAAGTAGAAGAGAAGAGATTTTTCTCCAAACATGAAGATGACCCCAAAATGATTACCAAGTGAAAGCACCAATATGAAAAATTTGAAAATAAATATTTAGAGAGGGAAACAGTATTTTAATCGATGATTGAAATATTTTAATATTATAATCATTATTGAATTCTCCAAAATGGAGAATCTGTTGGAGATGCATGTAATTTCTTTTGAAGATTTTAATTTTTGGTTCTCCATTTTAAAAATAATTTAGGGAATTTGTTGGAAATGCTCTCAAGACATTCAAAAAATTTTGGTGCCACATAAATCAAATTTTATCGTAGGGGAGAAGAATGCTATATTGGAATTTTAAATGAAAATGTAAAGTATACTTTTATGATTTTAATTTTGTTTACCGTACCTTTGAAAATTCTTTCATTTCAATTCATCATATGTGATATTTCAAACATTTAGCATGAAATACAGTATTCAAAATAAGAATTAATTAAACCAAGGTATGTTGTATTATTATGCATTTTTATTTGTAAACTAGTTATTTAAATGTTTAACAGGTTATTTAATGAAATTCTTAAAAGTACGTATGCAAAATAAGAATAAGATCAAAATACATTGGATTGTTAGATTATAATGTAATGTGCCCTATAATTTAATAAAATTGATATAAATATTGATATAATAATATAGGTTACTAAGAGCATCTCCAATAGTTTTTTTTTTAAATTTATCTAAAATAGAGAAGTAAAAGCTAAAATCTACGAAAATAATTAGACTCATCTCCAACAAATTCCTCATTTTAGAGAACTAAACATTGATAATAATATTAAAATACTACAATTATCTATTAAAATATTATTTCTCTCTCTTTATATTTATTTTCAAAGATTTTCATTGGTGGTTTCATGTTGTAATCATTTTTTGAGTGATCTTCATATTTGGAGAAAAACATATTCTCTCTCCTATTTTCTTCATTTTAGAGACAGTTTTAGGGAATCTATTGGAGCAAAATTTTGGTTCAAAATCCTCATTTTCCCCATTTTGGTGAAGCTATTGGAGATACTCTAAGAGCATCTCCAACAAATTCCCCAAAAAATTTCAAATGGAGAACCAAAAGTTGAAATCTCCAAAAAAAATTGTACTCATCTCCAGTAGATTCTCTATTTTGGAGAAACCAACATTAATTATAATATTAAAATATTACATCCATCTATTAAAATATTATTTCTCTCTTCAAATATTTGTTTTTAAATTTTCTTACTGGTTGTCTCATATTGTAATCATTTTTGGGGTGTGCTTCAAATTTGGAGAAAAAAACCTCCTCTCTTCTACTTTCTTCATTTTGGAGATAGTTTTAGGGAAGCTGTTGGATCTAAAAATGACCTAAAATTCTCATTTTCTCCATTTTTCCAAATTTGAGGGAGCTGTTTGAGATGCTCTAAGTAAAAAATGTGGCAAAAATTAATTATGTAATAATTGTTGAAATATAAACAATAAGTTATGATGATTTTAAGTAATTGGTAAATCTTGGTTTTAACCTTTACGATCCTGAGTAGATCTAAAAGTTAGCAAACTCATACATAGACTAATGGGAGAAAAGGAAGGGGCTAGGAAAAAAAATCAACTAAAATGGCCATGACTTTTAATTTACTGGTGTTATAAGGTCTGTCTATAACCTTTGCAAATTGCATATAACATCATCCAATCCAACCCTCAACTATTTTCTAAAGCCTTTGGTGGTTGTAAACATGTGCCCCAGATTCGCATGGCATAGCTTTGTCTCTGGAGAACCAATGAGACGTTTTTGATTTTGATATTGAAAGGGATGTACCCACATTTTGTACTTTTTATTGTTAAAACTATATATATATATATAGGGGTGGGTTCAAATGTGAACCTATCTTTGATTGTGAACATGAGGATGCATCTCAGCCATCCATTTAAAATCAGATCAAAAAATCAATGCACAAAACGCACGGTGGCATTTTTGTAAATAAGTGGAAAACTCGAGTCATGGCTTAAACAATAATTAGCGCATAGGGCAGCATCGTAAATATAACATGTTCGTCAATTTCTTCATCTTCGTCGTCCCCAAACAACGATTTCGCCATCAATCTCTTCATTGTCGTCGTCACCAAGTACATAAATCAGTTCATCGTCGTCGTCACCAAGCAACTTATTTCCTACAAAATTGTAGCTTATATTCAGTCTGAATATAAGCTAAAATTATGTGTTTGAATAGTTATAGTATATATTCAGTCTGAATATAAGCTACAATTATGAGTTTGTATAATTGTAGCTTATATTCAGACTGAATATAAGCTACAATTATGTGTTTGTATAATTGTAGCTTATATTCAGACTGAATATAAGCTAAAATTATATGTTTGTATAATTGTAGCTTATATTCAGACTGATTATAAGCTAAAATTATGTGTTTGTATAATTATAGCTTATATTCAGTCTGAATATAAGCATAATATTGTAGTATCACAATGTCATGTTTATATTCAGTCTGAATATAAGATACAATTATGGGTTTGTATGATTGTAGCTTATATTCAGTCTGAATATAAGCTAAAATTATGGGTTTGTATGATTGTAGCTTATATTCAGTCTGAATATAAGCTAAAATTATGTATTTGTATAATTGTAATTTATATTCAGTCTGGATATAAACATAAAATGTTATGCTTATATTCAGACTGAATATAAGCTGCAATTATGAGTTTGTATAATTGTAGTTTATATTCAGTTTGAATATAAGCTAAAATTATGTGTTTTTATAATTGTAGCTTATATTCAGTCTGAATTTAAGCATAACATTTTAGTATCACAATGTCATGTTTATATTCAGTCTGAATATAAGCTACAATTATGAGTTTGTATAATTGTAGCTTATATTCAGTCTAAATATAAGCATAACATTGTGATATCACAATGTCATGTTTATATTCAGTCTGAATATAAGCTACAATTATGAGTTTGTATAATTTTAACTTATATTCAGTCTGAATATAAGCTAAAATTATGTGTTTGTATAATTGTAGTTTATATTCAGTCTGAATATAAGCATAAAATGTTATGCTTATATTCAGACTGAATATAAGCTACAATTATGTGTTTGTATAATTGTAGCTTATATTCAGACTGAATATAAGCATAACATTGTAGTATCACAATGTCATGTTTATATTCAGTCTGAATATAAGCTACAATTATGGGTTTGTATAATTGTAGCTTATATTCAGTCTGAATATAAGATAAAATTATGGATTTGTATAATTGTAGTTTATATTCAGTCTGAATATAACCTAAAATTATGTGTTTATATAATTGTAGCTTATATTCAGTCTAAATATAAACTAAAATTACGTGTTTGTATAATTGTATCTTATATTCAGTCTGAATATAAGCATAGCATTGTGATATCACAATGTCATGCTTATATTCAGACTGAATATAGGCTACAATTATAGAAACACATAATTATAGCTTATATTCAGTCTGAATATAAGTTACAATTATGAGTTTGTATAATTGTAGTTTATATTCAGTCTGAATATAAGCTAAAATTATCTGTTTCTATAATTGTAGCTTATATTCAGTCTGAATATAAGCATAACATTGTTCCCGATGAAGAAGCATGCTCCATTGAAAAAACAGAATTAACAATTTAGTTTCAGAAATCGAAAATCTGATTACTAAAGTTCTTCACAACAATGAATACGATTAACAGAGAAGAATTCGATTTCCAGAGAGAGTTCGATTTACAGAGAAAATTTCGATTAACAAAGGATGAGAGAATTAAGCGGGAGTGATAAACTTGCCTAATTTACCCCTCAAGCCACATTTAAAGAACGACTTCAGTTTGGCTCAGATCAAGGGCTGAGATCTGTCCTTAGGTTCACAACCAAAGATAGGTTTACATTTGAACTTTCCTCTATATATATATAGTTTTGGGATCACGTGAGACCAACTTGTTTTTATGAGACCCGTAAGACCACTTTTTTAAACTTGAAACTTCACAGCAAAAAAACTGTTAAGGTAAAAAAAAATATGAACCTTCACAGTGTTTTTGCTATGAAGGTAACTTTCATAGTGTTTTTGCTGTGAATGTAACCTTCACAGTGTTTTTGCTGCGAAGGTTCAGATTTAGAGGCGTAGACAAGGGGGGACTGGCCGGTGCTTGGCCCCCCTAACTCCTTGTCCACTTTCAACATATATTACCAATAAAAATAAGATCAAGAGCCCAAGTTTTTCGAGCCCTCCCCAACCAATCATAAGTCCACTAACTAATTAAATATTAGTTTATTAAACCCATTAACAAACCTTTGTGGCTCTTTGTTTCTCACCAACTCACCCTCATGACATCAAAATTCTTTTTTGGAAGCTACTTTCTTCCAAGTTAAAAATTCATGGTTCTTCACTTCTATTCCACCAACAATTAACAAAGATTTAACAAAAATAGCAGGTATGTTATTATATTATTAACATTAATTATAAGTTTTTGACTTATTTTTGGACAAATATAATAATATAAAACAAATTTATTTGTTCAAACTCTAGTTAATTAGTTTAGTTGAGGTTTTAAAATTGATATTAAGATATAGTAATTTCTCCTAATTTCGAATTATATATATATATATGTATATAAATAAATTGTAATTTGTTTGAATTTTGAATGATGAAGTTTGTTTTTATGATCTTAGGTTTAATCATGAGCAAGAAACGAACAATCAATTCTTTCTTCAAGTGGAAAGAAGACATTAATGATCCAAAATTAATAATAATCGATTCTTATAATTGTTAATTCTTTGTGCGTATGTGATTTATGTTTAAGTCATAACTAATCTTTTTTTAATTCCAACCACATTATTCAATAAGGAAAATCATTGACAATGCTTATAACCATTGGAAGCTTATGCATTACTCTAAGATGCAAGTTTATTTTGTTAATTCTTTTGTTTGGATACAATATTGTTAGTCCCTGAATAGAGATGACTATGCTAGTGAGGGTTTGTAGAAGGGGGGTTGAATACAAACACACAGAATTTTTACTCTTTTAAATCTTTTAATATAAATATTAAAAATTTACACACAGAAGTTTGTTGCGGAAAAGAATAAACACACTATTCTAACAAACTTAAACACACAGATAACAGTAATTAACTTATACACTAAGGAAGTTAAAATAAAACTGTTAGAGCACATAGCTTTGCCGAATCAAACAAATCAACACACAGGGGATTTGTTGAAAGCGTGAGATTTATGGGAAGGACTTCATCTCCTTTAATAGTGCCCATGCATGGGATGCATGTGGACAGCTGTCAAGGTTTCATTAGCTGGAAGTGTATCTGCTGGACAAAGGAAGAGACCGCTCCCTTTGTACTAGAATAATGGATGAACCATTCTTTGTAGCACGTAATGTCAGATAACTTAATCTTCTTTTCTTCATGCTCTGTGAAGTCCCATCAAACCTTTTAGCTAAAAGACAAATATTCCTTTTATAAGAATAAAAGAGAATGTCTTTATTTAAGGATTGATGCCCAAGTTCTTGCTGCTCACGTGTCTTGCATTTGTTGTGAGTCAAGAACTTATCTCTTGAAAATTGCTAAGTGATACATGAACCTATGTATCACATCGGTGGATACCTTGTAAGGCTGGAATTGATAAGTGTACACATTACTTAGTGAACTTCAAATCTCACTAAGTGTTGAGAGTGTACACCCTTGTAGTTGTGACTTGATATCACAGCCTTAGAAAATATACCTGCAATTTCGGTGACCAAGATACATAGTGTCGGTGGATGGGTACTATCTTGATGACCTAATCTTGTATTGATGACCCAATACTTTGATGACTTAAATGTGTACCATCGGTGACCCACTATGTTGGTGACCCAATCTTGACTTTGACAATTTGATCTGAATATTGAAGTTAGTTGGTACATCCAACATTCCACTTTTTGATGTACAACCCTTGATTGAATAGTCTTTGACTTTCCAATACTTGAAGCATATTTCAGACCTTCAAAAGAACCTATAAAAAATCAATCATATAAAGGAAGGTGGTTCATCACCAAATCATCGGTGACCCAACAAATATTATCTGTATTATTTTTCAATAAAGTGCGACATTGAACGTCTGACCCCCCCCCCCTCCCCCCCAATCCAAAATTCCTAGCTACGCCTCTGTTCAGATTTTTTTTATCTTCACAGTGTTTTTACTGTGAAGTTTCAAGAGTAAAAAGATGGTCTCACAGGAACCCAACCCTATATATATATATATATATATTTGAAAGGCAAGTTAAGACACACACTTTCCAGGGGTATCCGGGTTCCCACTTAAGGGTGCCACCTGACTTATTCATGTCGATCACGGCCCAATCCAATTAAGGGTACCACTAAGTGGCCGGCCCACGATCTGGATATCTCCACATGCGCACCGCGGGGTTCGAATCCGGGTAGTCAAGGATACCATCCACTGACCCCCAGGATGTTACCTTACCACTGGGCTAAACATGTTTTGATTTGTTAAAACTATATTGATAACCTAATGGTCCAAAAGGCATATGGAGTTCATTAGTTTTCAATATTATGAAGTCTTTGATCATATTAAACGGTTCCAATCTACCTGCGATTGAACCACAAAAGATGACTTAACCTATTATAATCTCGACCATATAAATAATAACAATTTGTGCAACTACTGATATACCATTGGTCCTGTGTTTTCACCTAACTCATTTTATTGTGTTATGTTTAACGAAGCCAGTCAACCAGAAAAAATAGCAAAGTAAAAACATTTCTTCTCAAAATTAAATTCTCCATGTGTTTAAAGGGGATCAATTATTGGGATGAGATGAGGTGTATACCATATACGACCCTAATCATATATTCAAATTATTGATATAGAATTTATGGAGGGATATATGTAAGTGGCAATTTTTAATGAAAATTCAAATTGTGTGAAATTAAAAAGAAATTTTAAAATAAAAAGGAACTCAATTTTAAGGGGAATTTTACCAAACTAGCCATATACAAATATAAAATTACCACACTAGCCTAAAAATAAAAACAATTCAAAATTAACCAATTTTGTGCGCACAAGTACTATTTTGAAAAAAAAATTGTTCCCAGGGACCTATATGCAATTAATTAAAATACCTCTGATGTGACTAGACCCGACACGTACATCCATAGCCGTCGGTCAACGGTTTGTGCGCACCCGCCGGTGCGCGGTGCGCACACGCACATAAACCGAGGTTTCATTTTTTGTTTTATCTGATTTCTACAATTTTAAATGTAAATTAAAATTAAATTTTATTTTTATAATTTAAAAGTAATCGTAGGATTGGGTAAAAAAAATAAAAATTTTATTTACTTTTATAAAAAACGGATCTATGCATAAAAAAAACTATAAAAAAATTAATTCTTTAAAAAAAACGTTCACATATATTTTTAAAAGTTAAAAACATATATTTATATTTATATTTGTATAAAAACATATATTTATAAAAATAATTATAATTAATAAAAATTAAAACATATATTTTTAAAAATTAAAAAATTATTAATTTTTTTTAAATTCAATTAAAAATTGTCATTTATTTATAAAAATGGAATTGGATTTTAAAAAAAAAATTAATTTTTACTCCTCTAAAAAAATTTAAAAATACTTTAAATTTATACAACTTTTAAACCTATAAAAATTGATTTTTACTCTTTTAAAATAATTTAAAAATACTTTAAATTTATACAATTTTTAAACCTATAAAAATATTATTAATTCTTATAATTGTTACATTATTATAAGAATAGAGAAATAAAAAATAATGTAAAAATTATAAGAATTAATAATATTTTGATACGTTTAAAAATTGTATAAATTTAAAGTATTTTTAAATTATTTTAAAAGAGTAAAAATTAACTTTTATAGGTTTAAAAGTTGTATAAATTTAAAGTATTTTTAAATTTTTTTAGAGGAGTAAAAATTAATTTTTTTTTTAAATCTAATTCCATTTTTATAAATAAATGACAATTTTTAATTGAATTAAAAAAAATTAATAATTTTTTTAATTTTTAAAAATATATGTTTTAATTTTTATTAATTATAATTATTTTTATAAATATATGTTTTTATACAAATATAAATATAAATATATGTTTTTAACTTTTAAAAATATATGTGAACGTTTTTTATAAAGAATTAGTTTTTTTTATAATTTTTTATGCACAGTTCCGTTTTTTATAAAAATAAATAAAACTTTTATTTTTTTTACCCAATCCTTCGATTACTTTTAAATTATAAAAGTAAAATTTAATTTTAATTTACATTTAAAATTGTAGAAATCAGATAAAACAAAAAATGAAACCTCGGTTTATGTGCTTGTGCACACCGTGCACCGGCGGTTGCGCACAAACCGTTGACCGACGGCTATGGATGTACGTGCCGGGTCTAGTCACATCAGAGGTATTTTAATTAATTGCATATAGGTCCCTGGGAACAATTTTTTTTCAAAATAGTACTTGTGCGCACCGGATGGTGCGCGGTGCGCACAAAAGTGGTTAATTTTGAATTGTTTTTATTTTTAAGCTAGTGTGGTAATTTTATATTTGTATATGGCTAGTTTGGTAAAATTCCCCAATTTTAAGGCCCATAAAGGAACAAAAGAAGACAAACAACAAGTTACGGGACCAATTGGGGCTGAGGGTTCTAGACCAGGTATAATTCATTTTTTTTTCTCTTTTTGTGTTTATATTTCTCTTATTTAAATATATATATATATATATATATATAGATATTCGGATTCAAATAAGAACGATACATATTTAAGAAAATAAAAAATCGGTTGAATCATATGTGATTTTACATTAAGATCATGTACAAATAAAATGTGATTCATGCAACTTTGACCCACGACCTAAAGACGCAACCAAAGCCGTTTGCACACTTTTTTTTTTATCATTAATGTAAAATCACATGTGATTTTATATGTTTTTTTACGACAGTTTTATTAAAACTTGTAAGAAGAAAAAAACACTAGCAAAAAGCTAGTAGAGCATTTACAAATCAGTAATAGCAAGAGTGAGATTTTGCAGTCATCCTACCCAATTAATTTAAAAACGCCTATTTTTATTATACACCCAAAAAAACGAAAGGGTTACAATATTATCCCAGATTACCGTCTTTCTAGATTTAGTATTTAATTTAATTTTTTTTATATTTTCTTAAATAATTAGTTTTCTTGTTTAATCCTCCCTATATATATTTTTGAATTTTGTTGGGGCTAACCTTGGATTAGGGGAAAAGCTTGCAAGGCACATTTTTCATAACAAACATTTACATTTAACCGAATAACATAAAATTGGTCAAATTTCTTTTAATATGAATAAAATTGGAAAAAATAATCAAAATGTAACAAAATTTCAGTTATTTCCTATTTAGTGTAATGAACTTTTTTTTCTTCTCAATTAATACAATAAAGTTTCATCCTTTCCTATTTTATACATATTTTACCTTTTAAATAAGTTATTAGCTTATGTAACACAAACTTATATCTACATGGCATTTTTTTTTCTTTTTAATTCCAAATGAGCAATGACATGACATTTTTCTATTATATGTTATTTTTCTTTTATTTCTAATCCTTCCCCACACATTTCCTTCCATTTCCAAACCTTTTTTTTCCGGGAGGATATTTTTCTTTTTTCCATTCGTTTTACATGTAACAAAAGTGATCATATAAATTCTAGACCATTAACTAAACATTTTCCGGTAATCGTCCATATCATTTACCTTATCCGATAAACACGAAAGGGCAAAAAATCTTATTCCATAAGAGCAATAATAAGGAGAAACAAAAAATTATATTCTGATGGCCCCAAAATTCTTGGTTTTTAAGAAACAAAAAATTATAATAAAAAATTTGACAACTTAGAAAATCCATGTAATCAGTTTTACATTATAACCGACAACATGGCATCCAACTCGTAAAATGTTACCTGATAAATAGGTTCTAAGTCAAGAATGTATAAAATAGAAAAAGATGAAACTTTGTTGTATTAACTGAGAAAAAAAAAGTTTGTTACACTAAATAGAAACTAACTTAAACTTTGTTACATTTTCGTGTATTTTTCC
The DNA here is from genome assembly GCA_036898165.1 of Silybum marianum. NCBI lineage: Eukaryota > Viridiplantae > Streptophyta > Magnoliopsida > Asterales > Asteraceae > Silybum > Silybum marianum. The sequence goes on from CM072535.1 coordinate 31,204,913, forward strand.
CAATAAAATAAAGAGGTGGGGGAATATTACACCAAAATGGGGATTCTAACATGAAATTGTTTTTACACTTTTAATTTGGCATTCATCACCTAAATTTTTTAAAAGTGGTCCTTATTGAAAATTATATTTAATTAATAATTATTTAACTTAATAAAAAAAACTTGTTGGGTCTAAATGGGCATTGCAACTACAATTGCAAGTGCTAGGTAGGAATTTGCTTAGGTGGACAATTCTAATTGTTTTTAAAAGGAATTTGTAAGCCCTATGTGAATGATCTAAAAAGTTTATTTAATTAGATTTTAAAGTTTTCAAATTAACAATCAAGTCCTTGATAATCGCTAATATATATACAATCCATTTCTTCATTAAATCCCTTGATTTATGATGTTTTTACCCACATTATTTTACAATTACCTTATAAACCGTATCATACTTCTTTTTATACATTTTAAAGCATAAGGATTACAGTTTGACTTTAAAACACACCAAATTGTATCACGAACACCTCTAGTTAGATGTTAACTGTTGGCGTTTGTTAGTTTGATGTCTAATTGTTAATTGTTATGGTGAAGTGTGTTAGTTGATGGTAATTGTTATTTTTGTTAATTATTAATATTTAACTGTTAAGGTTTATTTCGTCAATTGGCTAGAAAAATGGAGAGGTTGAAAGATTCACTTGGAAATACAATTTTATCAAACCAACAAGACAGGAAGCGTTGGACTATGGATGGAGCGGGTGAGTTTTTGGTGGCATATGTCCGGAATTATATTGACTCTAAGACATTGGAGATTGAACAGAGAATAACAAAGTGGAATAATCTGGTGCCTATTAAAGTAAATATTTTACTATGGATGTTAGGCCTGAATAAATTTTTTACCAGGGATAATATTGCTAAAAAGGGAATTGAGGTTCATTCCAGTCTTTGCCTGATTTACGAGAAGAAAGTTGAATCCGTGAATCACCTGTTCTTTGATTGTCACTTGGCTCGCGATATCTGGAGAAATTTAGGGTGCTGGTGGAACTTTGACGTCCGTGTCTTCAATAACGTATTAGGTTGGAAGGACTGATTGTAGACTTTGAGGCTGAAGAAAAGGGAAACAAATTGCGTAGAAGTGGTAGTCTATACAATCGTATTTCTGGGTGCACAATAGAAGTAAAAAATTAAATATTAATTGGATAGGATGGTTGCAAAACCTTTTTTTGGCTATTTCTAGTATGTAATTGTTTATTTAACATCTTGATAGTCTTAATAAAACTCTGCTGTTAAAAAAATGGAAATATTTTTTAAAAGAAAAAACCAACGTCCATAACCGGTAGTGGTGGTAATGATTCTCATAATCAAAAAAATTTAGATCCGCCATTGCATTCAAAAACATGTGTGAAAAAGGGAGAAATTCCAATAGAAAAGAGTTTCACTCGACTCGTGCGGCCTTCAATACACACCGTCGACTTAAATGCATCTTAGGTGTGACTTGGAAGTGTTGCTACTCATAGGATTATGAGTTTATTATTTGTAACCATCAGTGTTATGCAATTGCATTACAACAAGTTGTTAAGATGAGATTTAGATGGCTTAATAAGTTTTATCGGCAAAGGTAAACAACCTAAGATAACCCAAAAAAACAAATGAGCAGCCTAAAAGAATTTAAAAACTTAACCGTCTTTTTAGCCTTTTAATATGTTATATTTAAGAAGTTTTATCTTTTTTATAAAACATACAGGTTATATAACGCTTTTCAAAAACGTCATCTTGATGTATTATAAGAAGATTTATTTATCATATCCTATTATTTAGCTCAACTTTATTGATAGAATCTACTAGGTCGTTTAATTTCGTTCTAACAACTTATTGTAACAATAACATATATGATGACTTGCTACTGGTCATTTAAACTTTGGAGGTGTTTGGTTGGTTCGTAGAATGGAATTGGAATCCATCAAAGGAATATGACTTTGACGGAATTGGAATGAAATTTGATGGAATTTGGTTAATAGGAATTGGAATGGAATCTTGTAAAAAATATAAATATGCATTTATCGGGGGTGAGGGTGACAATTGTGTTGACAACATTAGTGGTGTGGTGGTGGGTAGGTGGGGTGGGGTAGGGTAGGGTGTGGGTGGCGACTATGACGACAAAAAATAGTCGTATGATCGTGATGGTGGGTGGGGGTGGGTGGCGGTAGCGGTGGATTGGGGTGGCGCTAGCAGTGATGGAATGATAATATTAATTGATGATATATTAATTGATGGTGGTGGCAGCGATGACGGCGGCGGCGGCGGCGGTGGCGGATATGTTGCCGGCAAGGGTGGTGAAGGTGGGGTGGGGCGGGGCAAAGGTGGTGGTGGTTAAATTTATTTTTGTCATTCTAAATGAAAATTATATATTATGTTACATTTGCCACGAACTGGAATTTAAAATTATTCACATATTCTAAGGAATGATCAAATTCTTCAACTGTGGAATTTGGGGGAATACGATGGAATCCAATCAAAACATTTTGCAAACCAAACAACGTTAAGGAATTTGGTCAATGGAATTTGTCATTCCAATTCCATCAAATTCCTTTAAATTCCACGAACCAAACATCCCCTTAAATTTCTGTTACTATATTTGTAAGACATCCTAAAAACCCATTTAGTGGAGAAAATACAAGCACCCGATTTATAGAGTAGTTTACCTTAGCTTACTTTTACTTTTACTTTTACTTTTCCCATATACCTTCTCAAAATCCACAATCCACTATAAATGATTCTTTGTGATCTCATAGAAGCCAAATACACTTTTACAAGATATTGAATCTTTGAATTGGGCTGTAACTGGGCTTCGGGCCTAACCAAGCCATAACCAACACTCCGAACTGGACTCTAAATCGAAGAAGCATACGGACCATTTTATATATTTATTTTTTGAACGACAAGTTAGTAGTTAGTGATTCGAATCCACAGTGACATCCAAATAGACAATATGCAAGATCCGAACCTTCGCCTTAAGATATAAACCCCACTCCTTTAACGCCCCAGAAGGAAAACCCCCACGGGGAGGCTCGAACTCGAAACCTTCTGCATGTGGTAACAACCTCTTGACCAACTCTGCTTTCATTTTTTAGAGCATCTTTCTCGGATACTTAAAAAATCGAGAATCAAAATTCAAAAGTAAAAATTATTAAAAAAAAATATTAATTTTTATTCATCAAACCATTCAGCAGCTCTCATACAGCCCCTAAGACATAGTCTGGAACTTTGAGGATAAAAACGTAGTCATGAGTTAAAAGAATTATTATTTTTAACTTTGTTAAGGTCGCAGTAATTAAGTGCACTTCATTCACACCATCAATCAAAAAATCGCCATATTCAGAAATTGAAATAATATAACATAATAAGTCTATAATTATAACCGAAATGAAAAGTGTATGATTATTTACGGCCGACAAACACGATGACAACGAAGTTCATTTTTCAAGTGTGGTTTACTATCAGTAGTTCTACTTATTGGGAACACACTTATTGTACTGAGACGGGTCAACTCGTACTTGACTCGATAAAGCCTCACCCGGATTAGCGTAGTCGCTTGCTTTATCTCCAACATTGTTGGGATTAACTTCCACCACCTTTGTTGGTTCGTCTTTCCCTTCCGGTGACTTGTAATTCACCGAATCCACCTTAATTTCCACCGCTCCTTCCTTGTTTATTTGTTCGCTACCCTAATACCATATAGTTTCAATCCAGATACACATATATAGATGGTGATTCATTTACAAACTCGTACAAACCAAGTTAAAAATAATTTTTTCATGATCTTTTTTCATCAAATGCTATGATATAAGATGTTATTACATATATGTTTGTTTCATTCTGTGAAAAAAATTACATGTGAAAAAAATACAGTATGAAACAAATGCATGGAAAACTTTGAACTTATGAAAACAAATACATGTGAAACTTTTACATTACGAAACAAACATATATGTAATAACATCTTAAACCATAGCATTTGATAAAAAAAAATCATGAAAAAAATATTTTTAACTTGGTTTGTACGAGTTTGTAGGATTGGTCTAGTTTGTAAATGAACCAACCCTATATATATATATATATATATATATAGGGGAGGGATCATACGAGAACCACACATTTTTAAAGGAATAAAGGAATACTTTATGGACCACATATGATGTGGGTCCCACATAATATTAAATCATTTCTGATTTAATATTAAATCAGAAATGATTTAATATTATGTAGGACCCATATCATATGTGGTCTACAAGTGTCCCTTTGTTCTTTTAGAAATCCAAAGTTCTCATTTGAACCTTCCTCTCTCTCTCTCTCTCTCTATATATATATATATATATATGGGCTTAATCAAGTAAAAACCACAAAAATGTTACAAACTCGTAAAAACCGATATAAAAATAAAAAATTTCATGATATTTTTTTATCAAATGTTAGGATTTAAGATATTATTTCACATATATTTATTTCATAAGGTGAAATTTTCACATGTATTTGTTTCACCATATGAATCTTTTTTATGCATATTTTTGATTCACTAAATGAATCAAAAAAATAATTCCACATGTAATTTTATGTATAAGATTAACACAAACATATATGTGAAACAATATCTTAAATTATAGGTTTTGATAAAAAGAATTATGAAAAAAAATATTTTTATATCGGTTTTTACGAGTATATAACTTTTTTGTGGTTTTTATTCGATTATCATCATATATATAGGAGTGGGATCATACGAGAACCACCCATTTTTAAAGGAATACTTTGTGGACCACATATGATATGGGTCCTACATGATATTAAATCATTTCTGATTTAATATTAAATAAAAAATGATTTAATATTATGTGCGACCCACATCATATGTGGTCCACAAGGTGTTGTTTTATTTCTTTAAGTTTACAAAGTTCTTATTTGAACCCTCCTCTCTCTATATATATATATAGAGGAATGTTCAAATGAGAACTTTGCATTTTTAAAGGAACAAAGGAACAATTATGGATCACATATGATGTGGGTCCCACATAATATTAAATCAAAAATGATTTAATATTATGTGGAACCCACATAATTTGTGGTCCACAAATTGTTCCTTTGCTCCTTTAAGTATGGATGGTTCTCATATGATCCCTTCCATATATAAATATATATATATAAATATATATATATACATGGGAGGGATCATATAAGAACACCCCTATTTAAAGAAACACTTTGTGGACCACATATAATATGGGTCCCGCACATTAAATGATCATATCTGATTCAATGGAGCCCATCATTAAACTAGATATGATTTTTTAATGTATGAGACCCATATCATATGTGGTCCACAAGGTGTTCCTTTGTTTCTTTAAATTTACAAAGTTCTCATTTGAATCTTTATATATATATAACATAAGATTAAATCATTTATGATTCAATATGATTTAATATTAATCATAATTAATTTAATATTATGTGGGACCCACATAATATATGGTTGTTCCTTTGCTTCTTTAAGTAGGAGTGGTTCTCATATAATCCCTGTATATATATATATATATATATATATATATATATAAGTCATCCAAAAATTAAAACCATGGTTGTAATAAACTTTGTTAGAACTTGTTATACATGTTACAATAATATAAATTGACTAGATGAGTAATAAATAGAGAATTTTAACATTTGATACAATATATTATCTTAAAAATCTTACGAATTAAAACAACAAAAATGTCAAAAATATGAAATTCATTGAATATATCATTCTTCTAGCATTATTCAGAAACAATTTTGATTGATTTAGGGATTGTTTACCAAATTTACTAAACGAGCATGATAAAAACCGAGAATCTTAACCACGATGATAACCAAAAATCTTATCTGGAATGATGGAGAAAACTTTTAGGAGCTTTTTGGTCCATTGAATTCAAATGATTTCAAAAGAATTGGAAACCTCAATTTCTTTGTTTGGTTCAGGAATCCTTTCTATTGAATTCCTTGGATTAAAGATTTCATCAAGGATATCCCAAGGATTCGAATTCCTTTAACAATTCCAGTTCCATCCAACCAAACATGTGGTCATATTCCATTGATTTCAATTCTTTTAAAGTCAAGTCTTTTAAAAAGTTCCTATTCCACCTAATTTCATTATGCGTACAAAAAAAGGACGGTTTATCGAACCCTTACCGAGTAAACACGCAGGGGTCGTTTACCAAACGCTTCCTCAGGTAAACATTTAGCAAGTCATATTATCTTACCGGATGAATATAACAAAGACCAATACTCTTATCCAATAAGAGCGGTAAGACAATGACCGGGAGTTTTACCCGGTAAGTAAGGGCAATGACTCTTATCATGGTTAACGCTTATTGGGAAAATTGTTGCATATTAAATATCATTTTGATAAACTAAAATTTTACCCGGTAAGTAAGTGATAGTCTTGAATTTTTTCGATAAGCAGATAAGTTTTAGTAAACAATCCCTTATTGGTACTTAATTACGTTACATGATAAGTATGACAAGGACTGAACATCTAATCTAATAAAAGAAATGACAACAACTGAGGTTCTTATTCCGTGAGTAAAATAGAGACTTTTACTCGATAAAGACTCACCTACAAAAACTTGTAAACAATTCATTTTGTTGATCATCTGAAAACGTAAGAGAAAGTAGTGACTCTTTCTGGTAATCACTTTTAATACAAATAAAGATTAACACACCTATCCCACCCTTGCAGGCACAAATAAATCTGTACATACCTTTGATGTATTCATCTTTCTCTCAAGTATGGTATCTCTCAATCGAATTTGGTTTGTTGTTTAGATAAGAGTTTAATCTGCACTTTCATATCATATACATACATATATATATATATATATATATATATATACACGTATGAAAGTTGTAAGCATGTGACACGTAAAGACTAAGGTGGCAGACGGTGGGTACCGTGGAATGATGGAATAGTGACACGTATTTTCATTATATACACCTTTAATTTAAATACAATATATATATATATATATAGAGAAAGGTTTAAATGAGAACTTTGTATTTTTAAAGAAACAAAGAGATAATTGTGGATCACATGTGATATGGATCCCATATAATATTAAATCATTTTTGATTTAATATAATTTAATATTATGTGGGACCCACATCATATGATCCATAAAATATTCCTTTATTCCTTTAAAGAAGGAGTGTTTTTGTATGATCCCTCCCCCTCTCTCTCTCTCTATATATATATATAGATACAAATTAATCAATGATGCTTCAATTACAAATAAGAAGCATTAATTACCAAAAATACGAAAGAAAAATGTGTAAAGAAGTTTTGGGTGATGATTGTTGAGGCAATATTAGTGGAGATGATGGCAGAAGGCCTGGTCTGCATGAAAGCATTGGCTAACATGTTCCCAAGAGTTACTTGAGATGGTGTAGTGAGGTGCAACCCATCTGGTTCCAGGTTCAGACCCTTTGCATCGATGGTTCGTAGGTTCACCAGGTCCATTCCCAGTTGGGCTTCTCTTACCATCTCTATATATGGTCCTTCTCCAGATGCAAGTGCCACCTGCAACTCCATATATATATATATATATATATATGTCACTTAATTAATTTAGCAACAAATTAAGCATATAATTAAAGTAATGCACTATTACAAAAAATAGGTCTTATAAGGATTCTCCTAATAAAGTATTTAATTAGGGCGGTTTACCAGCTAGAGAAATTACCTCTACTTACATTATCATATAACATTTTTGACCATCAAAATAATTTTTTTGGTAAACGTCTTAATTATTAAATCTTGTAAACGTTTATCGAGTAAGTCTTTTCTTTTATTTATCGTGCAAGACTCTCAGTACTTTTTATGTCTTTCTTTGAGTAAGATTTTCGGTCTTTGTCATGCTTAATAATTAATAAGATGAATGATAATACTAAGCACTTGGGGCCTTTATTTTATTGAAAAAAACCTAACTTGTATATAAAGACATTACGATAAATTGTTAGAATAGAGTTAACAAGTTTTATCGATAAAATTGATCAATCTAACGAGACAAAATATGAAAATAACATTGTCAGCGTTTGTATAGTTTTTTTATAAATATTATATTAGTCTTTTATATGTATGACATTTTTCAATTCAACAGTATTATGTGAAAATCTAATACAGAGTGATTTAAAAAAAAGTTCTTCAAATTTATAAATAAAATTATCATGCCGTATCATTTCATCTAAATATCTTATTATAATGCCTTTAGATACAACATCAGTTTTTGTTCGGTCCTAAAAAACAATATTTAGATTATAAGACATACGTCTTTTCGTATAATAAACTAAAAAGTCTCATTAAATATTGATAGAATGAACGTTTAAAACAAATGTGTGTCCTAAAAGACCCATTGTTACCTGAATTACGGGAAGAACGGGCAAAAGAAGATCGGTACGCACATGAAGAATGAAATTTTGCAACCGGGTCTTGTACGACTCAGCATCTTCTCGTCTAACCGTATCACTCTCTCCTTGATACCACAACAACCCACGGATGGTCCCACCGACCTCCAACGCCGCCTCCGCCCGCCGTATCAGCCGCTTGTAAAGATCACCACCACGAGCCCACTCGCTAATATTAGTCCCTCCGACCGCACAAGGGACCAAACCCACCACCCCAATGCTCGAATCCTTTCGTAATAAAGACCTCGCAAAAGCCATCCCGGGCCCAACACCACATACTTTATTAGTATCTATATCTCGATGAAGAGGCTCCGTCGCCAGTTGCCAGCTGAGGTCGGCACTGAGACGGAGGATGGCGAGGTCCGGAAAAGATTCCGGTGGGACGTAGTTGTCCCAGGTGTCGTTCATGACACCGCCTCTGCCGGCCATGTTGCTCTGGCCGGCTAAAAGAAAAATGCTTTTTCCGGCGGCGGCATTAGCACGGGGGACTGCGGAGGAGATTAAAAGATAAATGTAGGATAGAAATAGATACAGAGGGAGCATATCTCTATAGGTAGTAGTAGTAGTGATGTCTCTTATAGATCATTTTTTTTCCTTAAAGCAATGAATCAGAAGAATGAAAGAAACATAGAATTTAATCTAACCCAACTTTAAAGCAAAGATTATTCCTCCATATATTATATATTATATATAGAATTAGTAGAAAAAGCTGTGGCAATCGATCTCATTGAAGTTTGCTTGGCACGATGTCGTATTTCTTGATTGCTTCAAGATGATCTTCATCTGGATACATAGTTTTTTTTCCGGTTTTTGGTGATCGAAAGGATCGTGACTCATTTTTCTTTAATAGTTGGAATATGAAAAAGTATTTTAGACGTTTAGATGGTTATTCTTTGCTCCAACATAAATCATTCCTTGTGGATGGGGTGATTCAGAAGATTATTTTTTCCGGATAACGGTGAGTGTTTGGATCAGTTTGTGTGTATCTCAATCTATTTTATGAGATTCAGTTAATAAGCAGAGATCTTGACTGGAATAAAATGCCTAATGTGAACGATACTTGTTGGTGATTTTAGTGTCATCAATTATTTTAGTGTGATTCTGATTTACGTGAAATTAATTTATTCGGTGATAAGGAAAACATAAATGAGTTAGGAGGTATATAGTGTACATTTACAAATGTTGTCTATATCACCTTAGATCGTCATAAGGAAGGGGTCAAAGGAGTCGCGCCCCTATGGCCAGAGCTCTTGACTGTGATTCTTACTAAGCAAATTACGTTTCCTATTGATTTGTCCCCTGGACCTATTCTGATTCTGAATTATCCGTCGCTGTGTTGTTCCCAAGGACTAGCATAATCGAAATAGCGAAATTATTGGGTCATCTCAATGGGTTCAGAAACGACACGTTTTTCTGGATCATCATAGCGTACTTCCACATATCCACACAGAGGAAGGTCTTTTCGTAATGGATGACCCTTCTAACCATAATATGTTGATATACGGCATAGATCTGGATGATTGATGGAAGAAACACCAAACATATCCCAAACTTCTCGCTCCCACCGGCCGGCTGATGAAAATGGACCGACTACGGGGGATATTCGTGTTACTTCTGAGTTGTTCACCAAATGGGCGAAAGCAGTTTCACTACGCGAGACAACTCTCCTTCAAGTTGTGCCAATATACTTGTAGCTTTCTCGAGCGCTGTTGAAGTCTAGTCGTACTCCTCGAGATGATGGATATCAAATCTTGCCTTGGCCACTGCACCCCGCCTGGCATGAACCCATCACAGATCAAACCCAAAGCCAAGCAGGCTGGCCGCCTAGCGTCCTCAAATCATTCAATGTCATCAGCTGAGAATGTAGATTAGTCATCAATAGGTAAGGCCCAAAGAGCACACTTACATTCATTGCCATGTTCGATCTGAGTACAATCGAATTGCATCTATTTTTTTTTCAAAAACTAACACTTGTATCATAACACAGATATCCATTTAGCAAAATATGGTATAAGCGACTTTCGTCAAAAAGCTCTTATATTTGCAGAAAATGGTATAGGGGTAAATGTATTCTAGCTATTTTCAAATAGACCCAAATTGACGGATGGTTGAACTATAAAAGTTGGTCTATCTATATTTATGTGGCTATCTTTAGTGAGATCGTACGAAGGGTATGTTATTAGTTTAGATCTAACTAATTTAATGAATTACTCCTAAAGGTTCACATCAAACTAGTGCTCTGTATTAACCAATTCCTTTCCTGAGGTCTCTCTCTGTCTGTACTCTCATTCCAGGCAAGCAAGGAAGGCCATTTGGTAGCTCTCCAACGGGCAAGTAAGTCCCAAGAGTGAAAGAGTGTGAACATTTAGGGCAAATACTTTATTGTATTTCATAGGAATTTTGAGTTTCAGGATGTTTTGAGCCCTTGACTATGAACGTATTTTTCAGTCCTTCAAACTCTAAATCAACAACATTACATCCTTTCAAAATTCAGTAACCACACAAGTAACCTTGTTAGGGCCGGACCCAGAGTTAAGATTCTAGTTAGGAGGAGTTAGAAGATGACAGCCGAAATAAATTTAATATGCTAGTATCTAACTATATAAGTTCATAGTCGACATTTGCGAGGATTTAAATTCAATATACTTCAATTTTATGTTTAAGTAGTTACCAATTTTCATTCGAGCAAGATAAGAGTGGATCTCAAAATCTTGAGCCTTTAGTGTATTACTCATAGTCATATATTCTCATGAGTAAATTTTTCAAGAAAAGTAAGGTGGCGTTTGTTTCTTAAGAGGTGCTGAAATCTAAATTCTGATTTCAGTTTTGAAATAGTTATGAAACGTCTAAACGAATCAGACTTAAGTGGTGACTAAGAGCTTAAAATGAAAAAACAAACAAGGCCTAAGTTTTAAACGTCCTTTTGACTTATTATTTTCTTTATTATTTTAATAACAAAATTATAATAAATGATCAAATTCATTTTAAAATGATAAATAAAGTTAGAAGTTAGTGAAATATATTTTCATTTTTTAATTTAAAAGATAAGTTAATTGACTAAAGGAAAGGAAGAGTATATTTAGTTTGATGGAAGAGAGAGTTGAAGGAAGGCATTGGTCAACATGTTCCCAAGAGAGACTTGAGACGGTGTGGTGAGGTGCAGCCTTTCTGGTTCCTGCACCTTCAGTCCCATTGCATCAACGGTCCTTAATTTCATCATCTTCATTCTTAGTTGGACCTTTCTCACCATCCCTGTGTACGGTCCTGATTTAGATGCTAATGCCACCTGTAATTAATTACACACTAAGAATCTTAATGGAAATAAGAATCAACTTTTTCTATAAATTTAATTGAATATTAGTTTTTGAACCAGAATCTGAAAAATAACAGATTAAACTGATTTTAAATATTGTTTATAGCTCCAACTTATAAAACATTTAGGTTCCATTTGTTAGAAGTTCAATAAGTTTAATGAAACTTTCAGCTTATTCAATCAATTACATATAAAAAATGGTTTATTTAGCAAGGTTGTTAAAAAGAAATTTTTTTGTAAACTTGACCGTTTTAATTAAAAAAACATGCTTATACATTCCATCAATTAAAAAACCTTTTGAAATTACACGAAAGGTGCTCTAGGTTTGTAATATGTTACGGAAATAGTCAATAGCTATTAGAGCATCCACAATGAAGGTTCTTCTTGAAGTTTTTGTTGATATTTTTATAAAAACCTCCACTGTAGGATACAAGTTCTTGTCCAGTAACATGTTCCTATAGACACCCAGGTGCTTGAACAAAAACTCGGGTTCTTGCAACATTATTTATTTATTATTATTATTTTATTGTTTTCTTACTCATTTTATAAACTAAAAATAAAGAAAATGAGGTTTTTGTAAGAACCTCTATTGTAGAGTTTATGGAGGTTTTTGTTTTGTTGACGTGACAATGATCTGGCAGGAAAAAATATGGCAAGTGAGGTTATTAAAGGTTCCACCACTGTAGATGCTCTTGCCTGCTCACTTGCTCCTATTATATTAACTGAGGAATATTTTAATCTTGAACCCTTTTAAATAAAAAATTAATGTACAAGTTGTTAAAAGCATGCATTAATATATAATCTTGATGTATGATGCCATATATTTTGAAACAAGAAATTTGAAGTTTACTCCACTAATATAATTTGACATTAAGATATTAAAATTTGTGTCGGTTGTTTGGTATCGGTAGGAAAAACTATATTTTAATAATATACTTGTTTATAATTTATTTGATAAAAAAGGGTAACAGTATGTACAAAAGCATATAAGCGATTTAAGCTGTATTATTTTTTTATCACAAGTATATATGACATGTACGCATGTTATATTACCGGTATACACAGTGTCCGAATGAAATACTACTAAAGTGTTCTTTAGTTTTTCAAATTTTTTATGAGGTTTTCCACTTAACCTAACCCTAAATAAATAATTAGCCAACTATAATAGTTTGAAGTCAAAACTCACAATAATCAAGAAATTTTTAAAAAATTATAATAAGCAAGAAAATTTTGAAATCCATGAAGTTACCTGAATTATAGGAAGAAGTGGCAAATGAAGATCGGTGCGCACATTAACGAAGAAACGACGCAGTCTGCTATTATACGCCACCGCATCTTCAAGAGTCAACGTATCACTTTCCCCTTGATACCACAGCAATCCACGTATGACGCCGCCACCACCACCGCCCACCGCCGCACCGGCCCGCCGTATCAGCTGCTTGTAAAGATCGCCGCCGCGAACCCACTGGCTAATATTAGTTCCTCCGATTGCACAAGGAACCAACCCCACCACTCCAATTCTCGAATGCCTTTTCAACAACGAATTCGCGAATGCCATCGCCGGACCAACACCGCATACTTTTGCGACGTCGATGTCACGGTGGAGAGGCTCGCCGGCAAGTTCCCAGGTGAGGTTGGCATTCAGGCGGAGGATGGCGGTGTTGGAGGAAGATTCCGGTGGGATGTAGCCGTCCCACGTCAGATTGACGACCCCACCTCGACCAGACATGTTGCTCTGGCCGGCCAACAAGAAAATGCTCTTGCCGGCGGCGGCGTTTGCCGGGAGAGTGACGGCGGAGATAACCAGACAGGCGTAGGAGAGAAACAAAGGGAACATTTTTATCTTCTTCTGCATATTTTCTTAGAGGAAAAAAATAGTTTTATAAGATATAGAGTATGGTTGATATAATATCCCACGCTATTGGAAGAGAACAAGAAAGAGAACAAGAGTTGCCTTACAAAGAACTTGGATATCTTCTCTATCGGATTTGTTTTAAAACCGTGAGTCAGGTATGTGGATAAAGCGGACAATATCTGATACGGTTGGCATGTGATGTCAGGGGCGGACCCATCCTATGGGGAGGGGTCCGTGCTACCGCTCAACCGTGTTCCGTAAGGGTAAAAAAATCACGTTTCGTAAGTTTTACATGAGGTGCACCCGCTAAATTATTGATATTTCAAGGGTTAAAGGAGCACAACTTTAAAAAATCTCTCGAAATCAACCAAAAACCTTAAAAAATCTTTCGTAATCAACCGAAAAACTTAAAAAGTCCCCATGGAATTCGGCTAAAAATTCTCTCGAAATCAACTGAAAAATACATCAAACAGCTTTACGGACATTTGATATAATTTAAAAGTGGACCCGCTCGGAAAAAAAATCCTAGGTCCGCCACTGTGTGATGTTACAATTGAGGCATGTTTGTTTAGCAGTTAAATGAATTTAACAGAACTTACAGTGTATTTGGTTATTTGTACATGATTGTTTGGTAGTGGATTAATAATATAAAAAGAGGTTTATTCACAGCATTTCCAATGCTTGTTTGAACATAGGTTGAAGAAAAGGCTGAACATGAGTTGAGAATTGAAGTGAAGACTTGAGGATGGGTTGATCTATCAAAACTTGAAGTTTCTCAAGTCTTTGAAGAAAATGGTGTCGGAGACAAAGAGAAAGAAAAGTTATTTATGGTGACACCATGCTTTTATTTTTATATTTTTTAATCTTTTCAAGGCTTTCATGTATTTGACCATTGGAGATGGTCTCAGTATACTTTCAGGTAGGGGTGTGCATTAATTGGCTTGCCGGACGGGTTCAGATAGAGAAACTAAAAAACCGTTCGGATTTCATTGGAAATCAAGCCCCGAATTTTAGGTTTCGGATTTCTTTGGGTTCGGGTTGGTCGGTTTTTAGGTTGATGTCGGCCGGGTTCGTGTATTATTATAATGCTATATTATATCCAATCGATTGAGATTAATGAAATCGATAGTAAGTTTAAAACTAGAAAACATTTCAACCGACTAAGAATTTAGAATTTTCAAAATATAATTATATAAATAAATATAATTATATAATATTTAAAATATAGAGGTATATATATTTCAGGTTTTTGGACGGGGTGGGTGGCCAAAGATCAAACGTAATCCATACACAAATATCCTCCAGCCCCCCCCCCCCCCTCCCCTCCCCTCCCCAAATCGAAGTTGGATTTTGGTATATTTGGATTTTGTATAAACACCTTATTTTCGATTCGGATTCAGATTTAAGATTATTCAGATGAGACCTTTATACACACACAAAAAAGTTGAGGTTTTTTTTTCCCAAAATTGCCCCTCCGATTTAAAAAAACATGATTCTTCTATATATAAAAAACTTTTCTAAACAAAAACTTTCTTAATCTATACGGATTGCTTCCACATAAACAACTTTATTCATACAAAATTAATGAAAATTCAATCGAATGTATTATAAAATGTTTTTATATGACTTAGATTTAGATGGCTAATTAATTGTGTTTTTATGTAAATATGTTACAAATTTAAAACAACTTATAATCTTTATGTCAGTCGAAACGAGATTTTTAAAACAGAGTTAAAAAAACATTCTATTAGTCATGTACTCATGTTACATAAAAAATGCAAGGTTCTCATTGTGGAGAGGTTCTTATAACCTAACATGCCATAGTTTTACCATGCAATTTGTTATAAATGACATTTTACTTATTTTTGATTTATTTTTTTGACTTTATATTAATTAATTTAATTAAATAGATAATAATTATTTATGTTAAAAGAATTAATGGGACCCACTAAAAGAAGGCTTTTATAAAAACCACCATTGTAGAATTATTGATGAGTTCTTAACTTAAGGATGTACACTTGAGATGACAAAAAAATGTACAAAAAAAAGTTTTTATAAGAATCTCCATTGAAGATGCTCTAAAAAATTGTTTTCATTTATTGTTGTGTGGGTGGATTTGAGTAGGTGGATGTGTATTCCATTGGAAAAGAACGATGTTGGGTCCAAGAAACTAAAAAATAAAAATTAAGGGTATGTTTGGTTGTCAAAAACTGTTTATATTTTCATAGAAAATGTTTTTAGAAAATGGAGTTGAGTATTATGTGTTAGTATAAGAATTGTCGTGATTTTTGTTGAGGTGTATTTAAAATTATTATTTGAGAAAATTTCAAGTATTGATTCATAGGAAGAGATTTATCCTTTAATTAATGTAATAATAAAAGTTTTAAATTAGTCGATGTTTCCAAAGTTAAGGGTGTTACACACTTGAAGTTATGATACAATAGAAATTCTTTTAATGATTGTAGTGAGACCCTTTGTAATCTTAACCTTGAATATCTATAATTGTTTTAGATTAATAGTTTCTTAGCAATCATTCATTCTCATGATGTAAATTTTTTTACAAGTATTAGTTAATCCAAACCCTTTATTACCAGTTTACTACGTTTTGGTATCATCATAAGCTAATCTAAACAAATATTATAAAACTCCAGTTTGACACCACATAAGTTGATAAATATTTTTGGAAAAAAAAATAAGATTGTTTTAACTAAGCAATCCTAAATATCCCTTAATCAATTAAAATAAAAAGTTTGTTAGGTTTTTTCAAACTTTACACTAAAAAAATATAAACTTGTTACACAATAAAAAAAAGAAATGAAATGGTTAAACAATTAAAAAAACATTTATTTTTTATTTTGATTTTATACTGAAAAAATCTGAATAAAAGAATATGAAACGGTTACGTAATAAAAGAAGACATGAAACGATTACAGAATAAAAATATGAATAAAAAAGAACGGTTACACAATAAAAAATCATAAAAGAAAGACAAAACAAATCTTGGAATTATAATAATTAATTAAGGCATTGCCCAATATATTTAAAAATACCAGATTACCCTCTTTCAACAATTGAAACCAAAAATTAAAAAAAAAATTAATTTAAATTTAAATTTAAATTGTTACAAAATATCATTATTTCATTTAAGATTCGTTTGTATATGTGATAACAAAGCACCTCTCTCTCTTTCTCTCTTATAATTCATTTCCTAGCTATTTAATTCTATTGGCTAAATAATTTAACTTGTTTTAAAAGAGTATAAAGTTGTTCAAATTTGGATGATTCTCTAAATGATTATCATCATAAACCAGTAACTTTTAATTATATAGCAACAAAAAATATTAAAAATTAATGTGTAAAAAAGAGAAATCATATTTTACTGAATATATAAATATTTTAATAACATAATTAATATTATAATCTAAAAAATTGATAAACTTTTAGAATTGTATGCAATTTAAAAAAAATTATATTTGATTCCTTAATTTTTAGAAATTTTGAATTTTTTTGTTAAGGATGCTCATAGAATGATATTGTTTTTTTGTGCAATTGATAAAGAAGCGGGAGATGGTAGTTTTGCCCATATCCCCGCCCGTGTGGGCCAGCTAGCCTCGATGATCGAGTATTTGAGTTAGTTAAAAAAATCTTCTTATATTGATATCCTTCAAAATATGTTTAATTTGGGGCTGTCGGTAATTTTTTAAATAAATAAAATGAAACGAGTCCTATTTTTAGATAAAAGAATTTAATATTAAAATTTTGATATTTTAAATTTAGTATCACTAAATTATTTTGATAAGATATGATAAATAGATTTTGCTATATATTATAAGTATTTTTATATTATATTTAATACCCAATATTTTGATCCGTACATTTATAATTAATAATTTTCTTTCAAATATGTATACTTTATATAATAAGAATAATACTAATTAATAATTAATAATTTTCTTTCAAATATATATACTTTATATAATAAGAATAATACAATAAAATATTTAATAAATTTTATTTTATATTACATTTATTTAATACCCTCAACAAACATTATTTACTCCATGGTCTTATTTCTTATCACCTTTAACATTTACAAATAGTCACGAGAACTTCTATTCAAGAAAATAAATCATGATAGTATAGTCGTACAGGGTATGCATCTTTGTATATTTTTATTTGTGTTTTTTGATTTCTAATTCTTAAAAAAATTCTTGGTTAATTGTAAGTATCAACACGTATAAGATCTTTTGTTAATCATGTGGATCAAGGATTTCAAGCATATATGGATAACTCAAGCGGAATTCAATGACTATCATGTAATTGACAGGGAGTTGTATGCAACTCTTGTATATGATCTTTTGCATGATCCCATTGAAGCAATACAAATGATGGCCATTTGGATTTGGCTGGAGAGGGTAGGCATCGGGTTTCCTAATTTGACCCGAAGGATCTTGAATCTTCATACCCAATGGATCAACAAAATCGGAAGTGAAGCCTTATTGTGTTGGGCATGCATCAATAACACAAGTTTGATGTGTCCATATTCGGTCACGTGTTTTCCATTAATGAATATGCTCCTCAAGAAAGATATACCAATTGAGTTATTTCGCAAGTATCGCGAGGTTTCCATTATTGGGATCAATGAGGTGATAAATGATGTTTGTGCAAATTGCCTCAAGGACATTTGGGATGGAGCCCTAGCAAGAAATGCTCACATGGAATTTCTTCAGAGGATGGCTAGACATGAATTGGTAGTTCCACCACAAACTGCTGAGGTCGAACCAGATAACAGGACTTTGTTTGTAACATTTTCGAGAGGGTACCCTGTGTCTGAATGGGAAGTGAGAGCGTTTTTCACTGGAGTTTTTGGTGTATGCATTGATTCGTTTTACATGCAAGAAGTGAATGCTGGAGAAAATGCTTTGTTCGCTAAGATCGTGCTCAATCATCCTTCCTATATTTGTCTCATTCTTGGCGACGAAAGGAAGGCAAAGTTTACCATCAATGGAAAACATGTGTGGGTGCGAAAGTTCATCCCTGCACGTCGATAATGAACTTTCTTATTAATTCATTTGAGGATGAAATTTCACATGACTGACGACTACTTGCTATATAAACTGTAACGTCTTTTTTCACTTCAAAATGCTTAAAAAAATATTGTTGATCATAAAAGTACAAAGTGCTATGGATTGAAAATTTTGAATATTCTTCTTTACAAATTGCTTTTTATTAGTATATTAATTTAAAATACTACAAGACTAAGGAAATATTTTAAACTATTTTACAAAAATGTAATATAAATATATTGAAGATTGCTCAATACACCTATGTAGTGTTAAATATATTTCCACCTTGTAATTTTTTTTCTCGTACATATTAACATTAAAACTTATTTTTTATATTTACGACAATTAATTTATATGTCCATTCTTTATTACACACATAAATGCCATGTACTTCCATTCGCTCATAGTTTTGATTTATGTTGTTTAAAAATTAAAGTTATATTTCTTTTCTTTTCTAAATGATAAATTTTTAACAAATGGTTTTAGGATTATTAATTAATTAATTAAGATGTATATGGTTGATAAACTTTGTTTTTATTCAAATTATGTGTAACGGTTATTTAAAATTGATAAAATTATGTGTTTACACAAGTCCATATCTATATGTATATATATATATATATATAATAATAATCAAATTGAAGTAAGTTATTTAATACATTATTTAAAGTTAGGTTGTCACTAATCAAATTTTTGCCCAAATTAACATTTTTTAATATATAAATTATATTAATTAATATAATATATATCAACAATTTATTTTAGTTGTGTTATATGATCTTATCATGTTAGCATTGACTTAAAAAATTTACAAAATTTTGAACATTTTGTAACTTATCAATTAGTTTACCAAATACAGTCTATATCATAAAAAGTTTGTTTATAAGTATGTATCAAATATTTTATAATATAATTATGAAAGAATTTGTAAAATAAATTTTTTTTTTGTTAGAATTGAATCATAGATTTGGTCACTATGGTTATATCAAAATTATGGATTAGGTTCCCGAAACAAATTAAGTATATATATATATATATCATCATCGTGGTTTCAGTTTTGTTACGGATTGAATCCCTCAACCTAACTTTGTTTACTTTACACTCATTAAGTCAAGTGTATTTTTATCATTTTTATAATTTTACTCTTTCTCTCATTTTATTTAAAAAATTAAATTAATATTATATGTTATTATATAATATATTAAAATTATATTTTAATTTTACAAATAAATTGTTATAATCATATCAAATCATAGTGGTATCGAAGGTTGACGGTTGGTGATCACCCTTCTCCCTCCTCTAAAAACCCTTAAAAAAATTCTATCCACCCCACCTTTGAACCCATCACCATCACCTCCAAAACATCATTACCAACCGTCAACCTTCGGTACGACTGTGAAAAGTCTGAGAAGTTGAAATACATGAAAACAAAGAAAGCTCCTGTTTTTTTTCAATTGAAACTAGAAAAATATATTCGGAACTAAAGAAATGAAGTTCATTGGATCATTTTATGTTTTTTGGTCGATTTATTTATTTTGATATGGGAAACTTAGAGTTGCATGTTTCTCTATAAACCAATTGCTTTTCATCACGGATCTGATTCGATGGGTCATGGTTGTCAAGGGAAAGAGAAGAAGCAGGAAGAAGAGGCCATTGAGATTTGGTTTTCGTTTATGGCTTTATCAATTTGTTTTCATTTACAGATCTCACCGGCGGCCACTCCACGACTTGTTCCAGTTGGTCATTGGTTTCCATCAATCCTAATATGAGCTCAGTTGCTTTGTAATTGAGATCAATATCCTCAAAAAAAATCAAAGAGCTTCTAAAACATAGATTCAACACGGGAATCGCCGGGGAAAAGCACAAAGGGAGGTTGATGTCCTCTGGAAGATGAAGTTTCTATCCGGTTGTATAGAACATGGTGGCCGATAACGGGAAGTAGTGGAGTGGCGGTAGGAGAAGCGGGAAGCCATTTTCATTAGTGTGTGTGTGTGTATATATATATATATATATATATATATATTATAGAGGAAAGTTCAAATGCGAACTCAAATTTGGTTGTGAACGTGAGAACAAATGGGAGTGTCACACGTGTCTGAATGTAGACTGAATATTTCTTTGATTATTCAGTCTACATTCAGACACGTGTCGCGCTCTCATTTGTTCTCATGTTCACAACCAAATCTGAGTTCGCATTTGAACCCGCCTCTATATATATTAAATATAATATAATTTTAAAAAGGAAAATTGTAAAAAGACATACTTGAGAGTTCACCCTGACTTAATGGAGCATAACAAAATTAAAACCATAGTAATCTTATATTTAATTATTTCATTTGAGGAACCCAATCTAAAATTTTCAGTAACCTTGTAGACGAGGTTTGTAATTTACTTTAATTTAATTATAAATATTCTGAATTTTAATTTTTGTCTCGAAGAAATTAGAATAAATTACATTTTTGGTCCCTGTAGTTTTCATCTACTTTCAAGTTTGGTCCCTATTTCAAACTAATTACAATTTTGGTCATTGTGGTTTCCATTTTATTTCAACTTTGATCTCTCTGACCAACTTTAATTAAAACAGTTAGTTATATTAAGGATAGTTTAGACGATTTACCTTTTCTTTATATTTTTTATTTTATTAGATTAAAAAGTAAATTATAATTTTAGTCCCTATTGTTTGTCTTCTTTTTTTTTCTTTCTATTTTATGTTTTCTATCTTTATTTTTTTTTTCATTCTATACCCTTGTTATACTAAGTTATTAATGACAATTTTAATTAGTAATACATTAAAAATACATATTTCATTTTATAATTTACATCATGAGAAAAGATTTATCAATAATTTTAAAATAAGTTAAGTATTGAATATTTTTATATTTTATGCAATTTATCTGATATATCTGTAAATCCATATACTCTTATAGAGAAAACCTTTTTGTTGGGTCTAAAAAAGTTATCATTTTTTCTTATATAAAAATCAAAATTTATCTATGTCTATTTAATAAATAATAATGTATCGTTTTTAGACTTTTTATTTAATCCAAATTTTCTATGTCTGTGTTTTAGATCAAACAAAACAATAAAAGTTTGTTTGGTTTAACATAATGTTTTTTTAAGAATATTATGGCTCGGTACAAGAACGATTGAGACCGGTTATGACTCGATGGTTTGGACCGGTTACAATTTTTATGCCCCAAGGGGACCGGGTTAGGTATGAGAAATAAAAAAATTCTTTTTCTTTTTAGTTTTTATTAACTATAATACTAGTTTTTTTTTATTTTTTAACAAGGTTTTCAAGTGTTCAAAACTTTTAGTTTTTCAAGTAAATGTTGAATACTAAATTCAAAAAATTATAATTAAAAAATATTAATAACATTTTTTATAACAATATTTGAAAAATAATTTATTAAAAACGGGTCGGATCCGAACCGACAAGATGGGACCCAATCCAGGACCCAATTATCACTTATTGTTCCTAGAATCACTCCTAAGGTATTTCAAGAATTTTTCAAGTAAATGCATTGTTTAGTAAGTATTTCAATGCTAAATTTCAAAAATCATAATTAAAAAACATTAATAAAGTTTTGTGTAAAAAGATTTAAGAGATATTTTATTAAAACCCGGGTCGGGGTCGGAACCGACCTGAAGGTATTGAAACCAGAATTAGTTATCGGCTATCGAGCATATGTTCAATATTAAGGTGACATTTGTTTTTTAAGAGGTGTTAAAGTCTGAAATAGTTATGAAACGTCTAAACGAATCAGACATAAATGATGATTAAGAGTTTAAAATACAAAAAATAAACAAGGCCTAAGATTTTGGTCAAGACTCAAGACTAAATCTGAACAATCTAAATTTAAAGGGACTAATTTAGAATCGTCTGTAACCTTGTTTTGGCCAACCTTTGTACCAATGAACACAAACATTATCAAAATATATAAACGAGTTTTGCTATCAACAAACAATGAAAGTCATATGAAGATATACAACGTAAGTGGAAAAGGTGTATTGTTGGAAGAAATAAAAAAGGTAGGAACATTAATTAACAAGCTTTTGCTTTATTTTCATGAAAGTAGTTAGGAAGTTACAGGGGTCACTTTACAAACGAATAAAGTAAAGGGGGGGTGCAAAAGCATTTTTATTTGTAGTTACATATTTTATTTATTTATTCCTTATTTTATTTCTAAAAACACAAGAACCAAAATCTTAATATTTAATTTAACTTCAAACAAATATAATTTATAGAATATTGCCATTGTAAAATATAGATTTTTTATAGCTTTCTTTTAATAAATGTTATTTTTAGAAATTGGTATATTTTTTTTGAAATACAATTTATAAAAGTCAAAAATATATATTATTTTATCGATTATCCACAAAAAAAAATCGATAAATAAAGATTAGGTATTGTAGGTTCTACAGTGGGGGGAAATCTGATACCTTGTGTGAGGATGTTAAGAAATGCCCTTATACATATTTTTTAAGCAAATTAAACGTACTATTATTTAAAGGGTTTGGAAGCTAGTCAAATAAGGGGCTGTTTACTTAGAGCTTAAGCGGCTTAATGGACTACCTAGCTTATTCGCACAGCTATTTTTGATTGTTTACTTGGGGCTTAATCAAAACTAACATAGCTTATTCGCACAGTTGCAAAACCACACTTGTCCAGATTCAGACATCCAAAATTACCTCCCCTGCCCCTTTGTTAAAACACGCTCCATATGAAAAGAAGGTAACCTAGCATCCCTTGCACTCTGTGTTCTCCTCGGCCTCTCTTCTTCTTCCTCTAGTGACGGCGACTCCATCATCGGACATCACCTTCTCTTCTTCTTCCTCCAGCGACAGCGACCCCATTGCCAGACTTCAGCTTCTCTTCTTCTTCCTCCAGCAACGGCGACCCCATCGCTGGACGTCACCTTCTCGTCTTCTTCCTCCAGTAACAACGACCCCACCCAAAATACTCCTGGGTTTCTGCTTCCTCCAGCAGACAAAAATCGCCACCACACTCTCTTTGCTCCCAACAATTTTAATGGTTCCTTCACAATTTTTTAAGGGTTTCTCTGTCTCACGCCCTAGATTCTTGAACAAGAGCGTGATGTGGGTATTTGATTGTTGATTTCATGTTTCTTGAACAATTATAATTTATTGATTGTCATCATCCACAGACCTGCTTTTGGTTCATGCATTCGCAAGATTTGGGTATATGAATATTTGGATTTAGGGTTTGTTTATTACGTGGCTTCTGGCATTGATGTGAATTGGGTTGGGTTTTTTTATGGATTGAAATACATCAATTTCTTCCTAAAAGGATCAAAAAGTTCAAGCTTTTTTAACAGCAATTGGAAGTATTAGAGCTTTTTTTCCATTGTTTATTCACCTAATACGTTTTTGGGTATAAACAATGTATTTTATGTTAGGGGCAAAATAGTCATTTTTGTCATTCAGCTTGTTAATTCAGAAGGAAAAGTAAACAACAACTTATTTTTATCCGGACAGACAAATTTATCCAGTATGACAAATTTATCTGTACATGACTTAATGAAAATTTTAGTAAACAGCCCCTAAGACAGTCCATCTCCATGACAAAGGAATCAAAATAGTCAAATAAGAAGGGATGAGAAACAATAGCATCAGTTTGGTTGTTTAATTGTTTGATGATCGTATTTATGTTACCTTTATTTAATTAGATTAGCTGTTTAGTTGATGTCCTCGACGACTTAAGAGCTTGTTTATAACTCAAATGATTAAACCAAACTTAATAACACATAAAAACTCAATGCCCCTTGACCATATGATGTCATGTATAGTCGCACGGGCTCATGTGGCCAGGGCCAATTTTGACCATAGGTTGACAATTCAAGTATGTTTAACGATTGGGATTACATATAATTTTTTTTATCACTCTTATAAAACTAGTCCAAATATGTACAAATTTACCAGAACACATACATTTACAGAGAAATGGTATTTTATTACGTTTCTTATTTTATGAAATCTAATTTCAAAACATTGTTTTTCGGAATATAATATGTTTTTATGGAATGGGAAAAGTCTAAAAAAACCCAACGAACTATCTGATTTTGAATGGTTAAGTCCTTAAACTATTTTTTTGAATGAAAAAAATCCTTAAACTTTCTGAAACCGGTTAAATACATCTTTTTAACCTGTAATAACAGGTTAATGTGATAACAATTTAGAAAAAGTCTAAAAAAATCCAACGAACTATCTGATTTTGAATGATTAAGTCCTTGATTTTTTTTAATGAATAAATTCCAAAAGAAAAATCTAAATCTTTTTATCAAATTAATTTTTTAACTTTCTTTAAACAAATAAATTTCAAACTTTTTTTTGAAGAAATAAAATCATGAACTTAATTTTGAACAAATTAATCCGAAACATTTTTTGAACAAAATTATAAACAAAAAATATATAATTTCTCCAATGAATCAATTAAATGAAGAAAAATTATATCATTTCCATTATTAATTATGAAACATATAAAAGTCATACTTAAACATAAATAGATACATATAAAATATTTATACATAAATTTTTTTGAAGGACAATAACACACACACGTTCCCGGGATCCATTCGGGCACCCGAGTAATCCCCGGAACCAGGATCCACCACAGAGTGGTAGGCCAAAGTCTGGATATCGCCACATGCAGTCGCGGAAATTCAAACCCGGGTGGTCAAGTATGCCATCCAGACATCCACTACTTACACCATTTCCATTACTAATTATGAAACATATTAAAGTCATGTATAGAACATAAATAGATACATATAAAATACTTATACATAAAAAAATTAAGTTAATGAATTTGATTTATGCTTTGTAACTAGTATTGAAAATGATATAATTCATCTATATTTAATTGATTTATTGTAATTTGTTTGTCGACGAAAAAATTATATATATATATATATATATATATATTTGTGATTTTGTTCAAAAAAATTCCGCATTTATTTGTTCAAAATTAAGTTCATGATTTTAGTTTTCAAAAAAAGTTTGGGATTATTTGTTAAAAGAAAGTTCAAAAATTAATTTGGTAAAAAGATTTAGGAAAAAAATTCGGGATTTATTCAATAAAAAAATCAAGGACTTCATCATTCAAAATCAGATAGTTTGTTGGGTTTTTTTAGACTTTTTCCAAATTTTTATAACATTAACCTGTTTTTACAGGTTACAATAATGTATTTAACCGGTTCCAGATAGTTTAAGGGTTTTTTCATTCAAAAAAATAGTTTAATGACTTAATCATTCAAAATCACATAGTTCATGGGGTTTTCTCAAACTTTTCCCTTATAGAATCAAATAAAAGACTACCTATGCTCATGAACAAGAAAGTCAAAGGTGTTGCAACTTGATAAATATCTTTTTTTACATTTACAAAATTATAAACGTTCTTAGTCAAATTAAAATATGTGAATGCAGCTTTATGAAAATAAAAATAAAGTTTTATTTTAAAACTATTCATCTTAATTTTAAAACGAAATGTAGGAGTTACATAAAGGTTGGGTTTCGGTAAGAAGAATTAAGGTTAGAAACGTAAGAAGAAATTTTCATCATTAGGTGCACATTAGAATGAAATACATCGAGATGAGGTGTGTCGAGATGCACCGTATCAACTCCCTTCTAAGACACAATTCATTAATGGGTATGAGATTAAAAGTAATAAATTGTTCAGATTTATTCTTATGCTTCTCACCTTAACTTTCCTTCTTACACGATCGTATACCTTAAATAAAACCAAAAGTCTCGAGTAAATGTAACAAAATATATCTCAATCCTAATTCATGTCCTACTCTGTCTCTTTCAATTTGATTTTATAGAGTAAATGACTAATGAGTTTCAAAAAAAACATTCAAACTTTCATTCCGATTGTTTACAAAAAAGACAAAAAAAGTTCTATTTTATTTTATTCATTATTAGTTTATATTAAGGCGTCATTTATTCAATGCTTATATGTAAACGTTTCCCTAGTAATTTTTTTGATCTTTTTCAATGCTCAATAAACAGTAAATGAGTTTTTGTGATTTAAAAAAACTAAAACTAAATATTTTATACTATAATATAAAGAGAAATTTGCTTCAAATGACCTTTCACACATTTGAATTGGTCTTCTAATCATTTCTTTTTGTAGTTGACCCAAGTGTCACTGCTTCTGCTGTATTCATTGCGGACCTAGTTAAAAGACAAAAAAAAATCAAATTCAACCAGTTTACAATCACAATTGTAGACATGGACCGTCACAATTGCAGATATGTGTTGATCTTTTTTGTTTTATAACTTGATTTATAATATTGCAGATCTGGATATTACATAATTAGTAACATTTAGATCAACCGAATAAAAATATGATTAAAAGAATGATTTAAATACATAAAATTAGGGACGAGTATCGGAACCGGAACCGCTTTGGAACTGCCGGTTCCGGACCTGGAACCGATGTGATTGGTTCCGGTTCGGGTTCCTAAAATACGGAACCGATCAGAACCGATTCCGCTTCCGGTTCTCATTTTTTTGGAAGCATTACCCGCTACCCGTCCCTTTTAAATAAAAAAATATTTTATATATTTATAAATAATAAATAACAACTCAAAATTTATAGTTTGTTTATGTAGTAATTAGTTTTTATCGGATTAGTTTTAACCATTTGTTATATTTATTATTTTAAGTCGGTATTCTGTAGTTTATAATTACATTTTTATTATATACAATATAATTTTTTTTTCTAAATTGAAACCGGGTACCCGGAACCGGTTCTGGTTCCAAAATATTAGGAACCGATACTAGCGATTCCGGTTTCGATTCCGGAATTTCAGGAACCGCTGGTTCCGATTCCGTTTTCGGTTCCATAAAAATAATCGGGTATCCGGTTATGCTCACCTTTATATAAAATGGTCATTTAAGTGTATATAAATCAGATTATTAATGTAAAATGAAAAAAAGAAGCGAGTTTGGGTGTTGGGAGATGGTTAGAGGAAGGTACGGAGAAACAAGCAAAGTGGGGTTGGTTGGGGGTTGGGCAGGTTCAATTTAAATGGGATTTATTTATTTATTTGGGAGCAGGCAGGTAATAATTAAATAAACCTTTTTAAAATAACTGGACACGTGCGTCTAGCACGTGGAGGCCGTGACAAGGGCCGTTACCGTGTGGGGTACCCTATAGTATACAGCCTGTACTCACACCGTCCCACCCTTCCTTACACTATTTTGTCCTTTTCCCCCACATTATTTATCATCATACCTTTAATTTAAATCAAAAGTAAATTCCCCAAAATATTCAAAATCATTCGTTTTTTTGGAATTTTTCTATTTATTAATTTTAAATCCTCTATTATCATCCATTAAATAGTATAAATGCTTTTAATTTAATAAAATCAAAAACAATATCCAGCCTGGCATACTCAAGGTCCATGCTTTTTTTTCCTAATGCTATACCGTACATTAACTTCCAAATGGTCGGTGATTTAAAT
Source organism: Silybum marianum (assembly GCA_036898165.1). Lineage (NCBI taxonomy): Eukaryota > Viridiplantae > Streptophyta > Magnoliopsida > Asterales > Asteraceae > Silybum > Silybum marianum. The sequence continues at coordinate 31,233,103 of CM072535.1, forward strand.
ATTTTATCAAATAATATTTGAAGTTAACTATGATTCTTGTGCTTGTGGTTTGATAAAAATTTAGATTTTTCCATTTGGTTTAAACAATAAAAATAATAAAAAACAACGAAACAACGATAAATTATAAAGATAAAAATAACAGTACATTTGAAGTCATAGAAACAAAAATGAAAAATCGTAATTTATAAACCATCATTTTTTTTCCATATTTTTCAACAAATTATAGGATAAAAGCATAATTTACTTCAATATTTATTTAAATAATATATTGAATATATATATATATATATATTTTATTACAATGTATGTTAGTTGGGTTCATATTATTATATGATGTATAAAATAGATTATTTTCATTATTTTTTTATTAATAGTTTTTGATTTCATGCAGGTCTACAGCCATCACGCACTCAGAATTTGACACGTGTCCCTTGCCAGTTGTACACTCATAACTGTCTTTCCGGTTAATCCCTTCATCTTTATCTTCTCCCCCATATATAAAATCCCTACTCTTCCCCCTTTCAATTTCACGATTTTAAATAAAATTAACTTTTTTAATCTCCTGAAACCCAAAAGGTTTCGCCGATGAAATCTATAGGATTTAGGGTTTTCGATTTCTAGACAGATTTCGATTCGATTCAATGGCGGTGGCTAAGAAGGATATGGATCGGATCAAAGGTCCATGGAGCCCCGAGGAAGACGAGCTGTTGCAATCGCTTGTTCATCAACATGGTGCTCGAAACTGGTCACTCATCAGCAAGTCAATCCCTGGTCGATCTGGTAAATCCTGCCGTCTACGGTGGTGCAACCAGCTTTCGCCGGAGGTGGAGCACCGTGCGTTTACGGCGGAGGAGGACGAGAAGATCATCAAGGCACACGCGAGGTTCGGTAACAAATGGGCCACCATCGCCCGCCTGCTTAACGGCCGGACAGATAACGCCATTAAAAACCACTGGAATTCAACGCTAAAACGTAAGTGTTCATCGATGTCTAACGACGATTTCTCGTTCCTTGACGGCCAAGATCTGGTGAATTATCAGCCGGCGTTAAAACGGTCTGCTAGCGTCGGACCGGATACCATCGGATCCAGGTTTTATCTTAACCCTAACAGCCCGACCGGGTCTGACTTGAGCGATTCGAGTCATCTTGTTCCGAGAACCGGACCGGTAACTGCCCCTCCGGTCTTAAACGATCCACCGACTTCTTTGAGCTTATCTTTATCCTTACCCGGATCCGGACCGGATCTGGAATCCAGATCCGAACCAAAACTGAAGTTGCCAGAGGAGGCTCCACAACCACCATCGCCGGCGCCGTCGTCAGTGCAAGGTGATGGTGCGAATTATGGGTTCTTCAACCCGGAATTAATGGCGGTGATGCAGGAAATGATTAAAAATGAAGTGAGGCATTACATGGCTGGGATCGAGAAAAATGGGCAGTGTTTGTTGCAGGGTGAAGGTGCTATAAGCAATGCTGTGATTAATCGAATGGGTGTCAACAGAATCGAGTAGTGATTTGGATGAAAATATAGAAATTAGGTAGCTAAAATCGCCATGGATGATGATGGCAAAAGCTTCAATTGAGTTAAATCTAAGAAATTAAAAGATTAGGGTTTGGGAATTTGGGGGTAGTTTGATCTACATTTCTAGTCATTGTCTTGGTCGTATACAAAAGTAATTTTGGTAGTGTACATAGGGAGATGATGATATATCAATTTGGGAAAATGCGGGTTTTAATAAACAAAATCAAAAACCCTTTTAACAAAAGTTTTGAAAAATCAAATTAAAATAATATAAGTACATGAATTATTTTTTTTAAACGAAGAAGCTATTGAATTTTTGTTTTTTTTTGAATAATTAAGTCTTTTGCATATTTATTTTTAAATAAATAAACGTTTTAACTTTTAAAATTTGGTTTTTACGTTCTTAAAAAAAAGAAATAACTATCTATAAAGTGTGAGAAAATTTTTAAAAGTAAAAAACTTAAATTAGTTTTACTGATTTCAAATCCTATAGCTCTCCACCCTTTCGTTTTCCATTTCATATATGATTGCGAGGATAATAGATGACATTTCGATACTACATTGATAATTCACTTGTAAAAATGTATGAATTTAGTAGTTAAATAGAAAGCTTAAAAAAGTTAAAGAAACAAGAAAAGAAACAAGAAAAGGCATGAAAGTTTAACATCAAACATGAAGCATCATCTAACTATTTATTTAGTCAAACTCTATGTCACCCTAAAACGATAATGGTACTTGTTTGAAAGCAAAAAAAAATCCTAAATAATTAGTTAAACCATTGGAAGGATGACTTTAAACCGACTTATATAGATATTGGAGAATTCGAACCTTAAACTTTTGAGAAAGCCATGTTGACGGACAACGCTTAAGTTGCTGGTGATAGGGGGGCGGGCCTACATAGGATCATACAATGGTATGAGCCACCGTTTCATGGTTCCATCGTAAATAAAAAAATCATGTTTATAAAGGATGCCACCGTATTATTTTGTTGGGTGCCAGCATATAGATTTTGAAACTGAAATCTTAATGCAAATCTTTAATGGTGAAATTGGTAAATGTCCTTGCATTTGTACACAATGTCTGGGTTCGAGTCCTTTAAAAATACTTGTATAATGATCAAACATGAGCCTCTTTTATGCTGGTGTGTGGCTTAAATTTTGGTTTTTTATATAACTCTTGTGTTTTTAAAAATACCTGTATAATGATCAAACATGAGTCTCTTTTATGCTGGGACAAAGAACCACCCAACATATATATATATATATATATATATACTAACATTGTGAAATTTTTCTATACGTATATTTTTAGAGTCAAATTGTATCACCATTGAAAAAAAATTATGTATTCGTCTCTGGATGGTGATCCCATTGTCGTTAAACGTTGTATACCTTAGTCGCTTGGAAACCTCAAGATTTAGGCATGTCGTTTAATGGGTGCATGGGTGTCTTTATAGAGGAATCGAATGAATGAGAGGCTTGCCATAAGGTTAGAGGCAAATCGAAAACATTTTTGTTGAGTTTAGAGCCAAGAACAAAGCAATGAGCGTTGCAACAAATAAGGAATCCATAATAAAAAACATTGAACGTTAATGAGTTGCAAGCCCAAAAATGGTATGTGCATTTGGTACGATCACCTAAACCAGAGAAGCTAGATACATGTGTGTCTCCTGGAGAAGATGGAGACGAGTGTTATCAGATAAACTAAATTTTGTGTTGGAGTTTGTCGAATGTAATCGTGGATGAAGGTTTTTGAAAGTGAAATGGAGTTGATCGGCCGGAAAGATGGGGGTAGCGGAGGATGATGATTAAAGGTTGGTGTTTATATATATATACACACAAGTATAAATTTAAATCAACCGAAAGTAATTTAATTTCTTTAAAAAATAACTAAAATACCATAATTATATATTTGTATACTTTTAGTTGATATTTCATAACATATATTGTAACGTAAAATAAAGTTGAATATTGTTCTTACTTATTAATTCAGTTAACATATTTTTTTGATACTTTTTGATTTTAATTTGTTTGTACCTCCGTCTTCCTCCCCTCATTCCCAATTCACAACGGCTATCTTACGCCATCGTCGCTTCTTCCTCCGATTCGCTCTTGCCAGGAGGCCTTATCAATGGCAATAAGAACAAGGTATTTTTTTTCTTTAAGCTCGATTTAGGACATTTTATGGATGAAATCTTGCTGTAATTGCATCACTAACCATTCTATGTGAATGATGTTGTGAATTCATAACAAAATTGGCGATCTTATGTACAGTTTGAGGATGAATGTAGCCATGTCTTTCTCGTTATTCTTGTTTGAATCTGTATGCTTGTTGAAAATAGATTAAGGTAAAAGATATGACCGCAGGTTTGCAGAATGGTGTTTGATTTGTTTAAACCCTAAAATCTACAGTTGTTCACCTGTAAGGACAAGGTACGCTGTTCTAGAAGCTTGTTTTAGGAAATTAGGGATGACATATTGGTGTAATTGCATAATTAACGATTCATGTGAAGGTTGCTGTGAATTCATAACAGAAAAAAGGCAAATCTTAATTGAATTAAAGCAATCTACTAGTCATATAAACCCTAAAATCTAAGGGCCATCATCATGGAGGAGCATATCTACAACCTGGCTCATGGTTGGTCTTGCATCCTTATTTTCATCAGCACATTGCAAAGCCACTTTGATCAGAATTTCCATTCGAATACTATCGTATTCTCCATTCACTTTGGAGTCCACTATTTCTTCAATCCAGTTACTCTTTCCACCATATCCCTTAGCTGCAGCAGCGACCACCTTCTCTCGCACCCACTTAATCGTCATTCCTTCATATCCACCACTTTGATCGCTGCCTTTTGGGCTCAGTCCAGTTATCATCTCCAGCATCACTACTCCATAGCTATAAACATCTACTTTTGAGGTTATTTGATGACTTACAAAAAACCACTCTGGAGCCATGTAACCTCTTGTTCCTCTTGCCTTTGTGAATTCCAAGTTACCTCTTCCATCTCTATCCAAAAACTTAGACAGTCCAAAATCTGCAACTTTTGGAAAGTAATCGTGATCTAGTAATATATTATGAGGCTTTACATCACAATGCAAAACCCATTCCAAGCATTCTTCATGTAGATAAGCAAGTCCTTTTGCTGTACCCAAAGCAACTTCAAACCTTTTATCCCAATCCAGCTTATTCGAATGTAGATTGTCAGCCAATGATCCATTTTCCATGTACTCATAGACCAAAATCCTGTGTTTTCCTTCAGCACAATAACCCCATATATCTATCAAGTTCATGTGATTAAGCCTCCCAAGTGTACTTATCTCTGCTAAAAATTCAGCTTCCCCTTGGTTGCTACTAGCTTCTTTCAGACGCTTAATGGCTGCAACTCGGTTGTCTGATAGGACTCCTTTATACACAACCGCACCACCTCCTCTGCCTATCTCGATACTGAAATTTTTAGACGCCTTCCTTAGATCCGCATATCTGAACCGTTCAAATCCTGTAGCAGCTTGGAGGTAACCTTTGGAATTTGTGACTGAATTTCTGGTTTTGTAGAAGAAGTAGATTATGCAAATTATCTCCAAGGCACCAAATACATAGGTGAACAGTAGTAGGTACTTGATAGATCCTTTTTCTTTCTTCTTATCATAAACTCGTTCGAGTTGAACGGTTCTTGAATACCCAGAACAGTTTAAGTTGAGTTCTCGAATAACTTCATTGGTATTAGAAGATAAGGTACTTTCAGGCACTTTTAGATAGAAAGAACCATTAAAACTCACCGAGCTGAATCCATTCAGCAACAGAAATTTCAGGTAACAAAGAAAGACACCTTGGTTCTTATCAAACTTGTACTGAAACCCTTTGCAATCGCAAAGATTAATGCACTCTTTCTTGCATACATCTAAGGTAGTATTGGGCAAATACTTTAAATCATATCCATAGAAATCAAAATAAGGAAGGTGTAGAAAGCTATCTTTTTCATAACCACATGAACTTTGCTGGAATTCTGGTTCACAACCATACGACCAATCGGTTTGATTAACCATCTTGTGATATGGCAAACAAGTGCACTTCCTACCATAAGTGGGTTCGTTAGAACACGTACTGTTTTCACCACAACTTCCATGAATGGTGCAAGTTTGTGCTATAGCTTGCCAAGTAACTTCCCAAATTCTTTTGGTTTCATCTAGACTATACACTCGAACGTTTCCATCAACATCAATGGTCACCCGTCTCATGGGCTGATTTCCGTCATCTGAAGTATTGAAAAACAAACCATCACTTGAAATAAAACGACCAAAAGAGTCGATGGATGCAGTTCTTTCAGTACCATAAGTGCTCCTACCAGCATCCCAAGCTCGAAGCTCTGGATTCGGCCAGTAAATGCCTGTAGCTTTAGGTCCACTATAGATTAATCGAAGAACATTATCGTTATCAAAAATGAGTCTGTAAAAACCTGAAGAATAATTGGTTTGGCTTCTTGAAGAAATAAGCATGGCTTCTTTAGTTAGTGGTTGATTTGGAAGAAGGGTATCGGTTGGGGATCCAAAACTCTGCCATAGAATCTTTCCATCTTTACTTTGAAGATAAAGATTTCCGGAATTATTTAATTTTAAGTATGCGGATCCTGTTAAATCTCGCGTTCTTGTGGTCCAAATGAGCAATTCTTGATCTGCATCTTGTAAGACGAGATTACCGGTTTTGGAAAGCGAAAGCTTTGAGCGGGCTCCGTTAACGGGTGCATCACGGTTAGCCATCCAAACGACGGTTAGTTGACCATTGGATAAGGGTTTAGTGAACCATATAGAGAAGCAGAAGGCATTCTCTCCGATTTCGTAGAATCCGGCGGTGAAAACACGGTCGGATGAGATCAAGAAATCATCTTTGGTATCAACGGAGAGAGATGAGCCTAGTTGTAAGGCATAGGGTGGTGAAGATGAAGAAGAAGAAGATGTTAATGGTGTTGGAATTGAAATTAGTAAAACAAGCAGAAGAAGATGGACCATTTTGATTGAATTGAGAGATGTTAAAGGTGGGATGTTGGTTTAAACGTAGAATATATATATATATATATATATATATAGAGAGAGAGAGAGAGAGGAAAGTTCAAATGCAAACTCAAATTTGGTGCGAACATGAGGACAAAGGAGAGCGTGACATGTGTCATATTCAGACTGAGTAATGAAGGAAAATATTCATACCGAATAACACTACATTCAGTCTGAATATTTCCTCTCATTATTCAGTCTGAAAAGGACACGAATCGCAGATTTGCTCTCCTTTGTCCTCACGTTCACAACCAAATTTGAGTTCATATTTGAACCCGCCCCTATATATTATATATATATATATATATTAACCTGGATGACGATGGCTGAATTAAGAATGACGATGGCTGAATTAAGAATGATACCGTGCACCCCAATTATCTGTTTGGTTTAGGGTGGGGAACGAAAATGAAAATGACAGGAAAAAAGAATGAATTCATCAAAGTTTAACATGGAATAAAAGTTTGGGCTTGTAGGAAATGAGTTAATTAAATTATATAAAACCAAACAGTTCTTTTTAATTAGTGATTACTTCTTAATATCTCTAAACAAACACCTCCTTGTTAACTAATAGCATTATCTTTTAGTTATAAAATTAAATTATGTAGTTCACCACTTCACCTGACCATGAGCTGGTGTTTTGATGCATTGGAGTCCTCAAGTCCTGAATGAGTGAATGATGTTTGTTAGGCAGTGATTAAGAGAGACATGTTTGAATTTTAGATTCATATTTTTACATGTTATTAGTTTCTTTTAAAACTACACTTTGTGTAAATGCGTTTTATATTATGATAATATTTATTAGGATATGTGGAAGAATCTCCAAAAGAGCCATTGAAGAGAAAGGGAAGGTTTCAACATATATAGAGGAGAAATGGTTCAAATCCAACGAGGCTAGATGGACACTGAATTGTCCAGAGAGGGTTATCCTGAAAGTGTCAAGTCCCTTGAGTGATAGACCTTGGCTCTGATATCATATTAGAATATGTGAAACCCCTAGATGAATCTCTAAAAAAACCCTTGAGGAGAAATGGAAGGTTCCAACATATATAGAAGAGAAATGGTTCAAGTCTGGCAGACGTGACACTCTAACAATATTATAAATTAACTAAAATAATAGTATTCATTTTGATGCCATTAATATTATAATTTGACCGGGTTGATGGCTTTGCTTTATCCAGCCAGACCTACCACTCTAATCTAGATCAAGGTAGTTTCGTGGAAATGAAACAAAAAATAAAATTAAACGCATGTTATTTTCTTTTTCTTTTGTGTTGATTTATTCAAAATGTTTGTTAATTATGAGAGAATTTATGGATTTTGCAATGCTGTTTTTGTAAACAAAAGGAAAAACAAAAATGAGTTAATTACAAGAATAGTTTGGGGGAAAATATGTCATGTATTTTGTATATTAGCAATTTTTGTTGTTGATAATGGAATGGTGTTTCATTTTATTATATACTTGATTTTGACTTGTTTTTGTTAAACTTTGGCATGCTCATTTATTTTGAGTCAGATTACTTATCTTATTTGATTACTACAAAATAAAAAGCCTCCATCTATTTTAATGCTCCATGCATATCTTCATACATAAAATGGTTTATTTCACAACCTAGTTTGTACAAATAAAGAAGTGAAAAATTAATATAAAATAAAAAGGACGGTTTAGATTAGGGTTGTATTAGATAGTTTTTATGATAATATTGTGATAATGATTGGATTTTATCGTGTTAATAATGTGATAATGATATGTTTTTGTCATGATAATAATGTGAAGATGATTTGATAAATTGAAGACTTTTTATGATGTGATAATCATTTAATAATTATGCGATTTTTGTTGTGATAATGTTGTGATAATCGAAAACCATGATCATGTGACATTCATCGCTCTGTCTGTTCATTATGTGATTTTGCTATGATAATAATGTGATAATTATTTGATACAAGGATGTCACTAAAATTACGATAAAGAGACATGCTTATCCTTAATCAATTACTTTGTTTCATTTTGATTTTAATCATGGCTTAAATAATTTAATGTTCTCGTATTTTCATAAAACAAGAATATTCTCATTTGAACCTCGAGAACTATATATATATATTGCAATGCAATGAAATATCAAACCTTCTTGTTAACAAAAAATTAATAAAATTTTGAATTAGTATGGGATTGGTTGCAAGTAAAATGATATCTTGAATTTGAAAGCTAATGAGAAATAGAAGCCTATAAATGTCATTCACTTCATATAGTTTCTTTTTTTGGAAGAAATACTCCATTTGAGGACTTGTTTTTGACAATTTCAGTCTTCATCCCATCTTTGAAAGATCAACGATATATGCAAACATCTAAATTATCATAACATCAAACTTTTCAAGCAAGAAAAAACTATAATGTGGACCTATTGAAATAGAAGCATGTAAAAGGACATGTGTTGAATATTAAAATTACTTATGTGAGTATAAGCAAATTATTACTCCAACATGCATCATCTTGAACCTATCAAAATCATTTCTCTAGACAATTTGCAACTAATCAAAATTCAACCTCGAAGAGTTTTCTTGATTAGGACTCTATTAATGTCAATTTTGATGTCTATAAATTTACTGGCTTCTCACCATATCGTGGGAATCCAGAGACTAGAAGTAACATGCTTTCTAGAATATGGTTGCAGCGAAATGTTGTAACTAAAAATAAAAGATCAATACAACTATCAAATAAAGATATGTTTTACTTGAATGTTAACTGGTAAAAAAATATTAAAAAGGAAAAAAGATGCAAGATTATTCAAGAGAAAAATATAAAATAATCATCATAACTACACTTAATACCGACAATTTGGAAAATTGCAAGTGATAATTATTTGTTGATTATAGAAATTATTCGATGTTTTAATAAAAAAATATATTATTTTATTATTATTATTATTATTTATAATATTAAAGGTGTTTTAAAAAAATGTGTGGTTGTGTTGGAGATGGTAGGAGAATACAAATGTGAAACATCGACAAGACTTCATCCTAAGGATGACCCTCAAGGAGTATCCCCCACAACTGAGAATCTAAAGTAGACCAAATACGATTATATTTCTACAAAAAATAAATATCACACTCGAAAAATATTATCTCTAAAGAAGTACAATTGTACAAGGATATAATAGTAAACCATGGTTGCTCTTTGGACCTTTTTACCATTAAAACAACATACAAAGTTCTTAATTTGAGTAGTTGTACCGGAGGTTTGCAGATAGTATTCTTGTAACCGCTTACAATCATATATTTTCATTTTCCTCAATATTGTGTAAAGGAAAAGAAACGATTTACGTCAAACTAAAGAGTCCAAATCTGTTGCTTGTTCTTTTGATAAACTGATGCTTTTGGGCGTGTTCCAATAGCCACAAATACATTTGGATGGATATAAGATAATCGGTACAAGGAGAATTAGAAGATCAGAAAATCACATAACTAAACCAGACAAGAAAAACACACATTCATTTTCAATTATAGGTTATTGATATTTACAAATAAATCAATAAAAATGCCCTTGCTAAGCCAATATATGCCGAGAATGATGAATTAAGTGAAGATCAAGAATTGTTACTCGTGGTCTTATGTTGAGATATACAATTTCAACAAAAAAGAAATGTTGTTCTTGGACTTAGGTTGTAGTAACAACATGAGTGGGGACAAGCGGCTGTTCATTGAGCTCGATTAAACCTTCAGGCGCTCGATTAAACCTTCAGGCACTCGATAGATCTTGGGAATGACATTAATAAAGTAAATCTGATGTTTACTGTTAGCGTATATAGCAGACCCAAAGGCCCGTGGGCTCTTGTGTATAGTTACCTTTTATAGCATGTATTTAATCCCTTGTAATTCTCTAGTTTTAGGCCAAGCAACTCATTTACATTTTCCATTATTGTACGTTTACTCTCAAGATCAATAGAAAAGCTGGAAACCATTCGGCACCATCATCCGTCTTATACATTCATCTTTACAATCGTTCTCGTTTCTAACATTTACAAAGTTTATCATCCAATGAAAGGTTGATTGTTCAAACAAAGATGACTGCAAATCAAATGTTTGTGTTATTTTCTCCAATGCCTCAAAGTCCATCTTGTTTCCGGACGTCGTTAGATGTTTCAACAACAAATCTATGGCGTCAAAGGTTTGGGCATCTAAACGTGCTCTTTTTGAAGTATAATAATTATAGGGTCAGGTTCAAGGAAAAACGCCAAAAGAAAAAGAAAATTTGAAAAACACCCTGGGAACCCTTCATTGGACGGTATGCACTAATGCATACTAGTAATTTGTAAGACGCATTTATGCATATACACTAATGCATATGTAATTATAGAATGATTTGTGCATAGAAAAAAAACGTTTATATGTATTAGTGCATACTGTCCGGATGGAAGGCTTTCAGGATGTTCTTCAATTTTCAATTTTTTTAGTGTTTTCACTCAAAGCTCTCTCAATAATTATATACGGCAAATGCAACAAGTTTCTCCTCACCTTTTGTGAGGTTTGGACCCCTGACCTCCTAGGAGGGCAAGGGCTACGATACCACTAGGCCATAGGCCCTTTAGTATCTAAACATTTTGTGGCGAGCTATTGTATCAATCACACGAGTAGATTCCAATCATTGGAAGTTATATGTTTTAGGAACTTACAATAAGACGATTATAGAATTTGTGTGATGGAATTCAAGAGGTTGTAGCTATGAACTCGAGACTTGGATCAAGATAAAAAAAAATTAATTGTTGTTATTTTTCCAAAATTTACAAGGCGGTAAAATTTGATAATCAAGGTCATTGTAATTTGTAACTGGTTCAAAAAAAAGGTTGTGTTACCGGATACCGTTGTGTCAATAGATTTTTGGTCAATGAGCCAACGCAATAAGCCTTGGTACATAATCTTGTTAATAGTGAACTCGGTTTTAAGCATGCTAGAAGCATAACACAATTTATTGATGGAAATCGTCCCCAGGAGGGCAGAAAGGATATGGTTGGTACCCAAAAACGAGAATGATACCTATACGAAAAGGTTTTAACCAAGGCAAAGAATTGTGCGAGAAGAAGAGTTAACGCGAGAAGCGTTAGAAGAAATCTTCACTTTTGATCTCATGTTCACCCATGAATTGTGCTATAGAAGAGAATTAATCTGATGCACCTCATCAGTGTTGACATTCAACTAAGATTGATCCAAAGATGAAGATCTACTACGCTTCTCACTATAACTTCCCTTCCCACCGAAACCTAACCCTTGTCATCTAAGGGTTGGGTACCAGTGAGAAGCATAAGAAATGATCTCCACCCTTGGATGCACATTAGAATGAGATGCACTGAGATGAAGTACGCCAAGATACACCGGATCAACCCCTTTCTTAAACACGATTCATGGGTGAGTATGAGGTTAAAAGTGATCAAGGGTACAAACCTCTTCTTACGCTTCTCATCTTAACTCTTCTTCTCACACGGCATGTAACCAAAAAGCATCATATAAGTCATAAGAGGTAAATCAAATACCCAATGGTTTGGTAAGTGGCTGACTTAAAAACCCAGAGCCCACAAGGAGCTCAAACCCCTAAAAGAAATATAACTCCACTCAAACCCTCACCTTTTTGCAATGTTTTAAAACGGGGTTAACCCGGCTGGTTAAACCGGTTGGACCGGGACTCGCGGTAGTGACCGGGTTAACTAACGTCAGGTTAATGCATATGACCGGTCCGTTTCAACCATGCCGGTTTTTTCAAAAACCCGGTTAAACCGGTGGTAAACCCGTTTTTATATTAAAATTCAAAAAAAAGTTAAAAAAAATATGTTTTTAATGTATTTGGATTGATGTAAAACTTGTTGTTTGTGTATTTTTAGTTTTGGAACTTGTGGACATCAAATTATTACTTTATATATATGTATGCACGCAGGAAAACGAAAAAAATACAAGGGATTAAGAGAATTATTGAAACCAGTTAACCCGGTAATTGAACCAGTTAACTCAGGTCCCGGCCACCACACCGGGTCAACTAAAAACCCGGGTTTTAAAACATTGCCTTTTTGTGCAACTATATCACCCGGGAACCAACTATGCTACACACCGAGACCAAAAACGATACCAACCGTCGATGTACCACAATAACCATCATTAGATGTTTTTTGTGTTGGTGGTCGGCCGTCAAATGTGGCAACGTAGACGATGAGTACCAAAGGTGGCATTATCTGTAACGGCAATCTATTCATCACGATGTAAAACAACTTTGAATTCTTATGTAAAACTATCATAGTAATTAACGAACTTTCACATGGTCTATGTTACGGTAATACTACTAGTTAAACCGACACAATTCTTCAAACACAACAACAAGAAGCCATCAGAAATTACAAAAAAAAAAAATCTATCATGCCATAACCCGAAGTTAAGTGAATAATAGTGAATCGACTTTGAGTCTAAAATTTCGCTTTTGAAGAACTCGACACATTCAAAAAGCGTTTTGGTTGGTCTAGCTTGCATCTTTATATATCTTCTTTAGCGGCAAATGGCTTTCTATGTGAAAAAAGCCTTTACGACAAATGGGTTAAAACATTTACCCGATCATGGGGGCATTTGGTTAGCATGTACATTTTTCATGGCTAAATCATGTTACTCGATTGTGCAAGAACCGTCTGGTGACTCATAGGTGGATAGAAAGAACGAACTTTCTTTCTTCTGTAAGAACCTGCGTTATAAGATGGTAAAATAAGTGTGATTAGTTTAAAGGCCATGTTTGGCAAACTAGCTGATAAGTTGGCTAATAAGATCGTTGTAAACTAGTTGATGATTAAAATGACCTAAAAAGACATATTGGAAAATTAATTGAAGAAAAATATGAGCCTAAATGGAAATAAGCCCAAGGAGCTTATTGGAACGCTACCTTTTCAAAAAACTAGCTTATAGCTCTAACGAAACATGTCTTGTTCAATAAGCTCAAAAAATAAGCTAGTTTATGGTTGTCAAACATGGGTGTACATTAGGCATAATGCAAAAAAGCTAGATTTTAGTAAGCACTTATGATAATGAGAGCGCTAAACAGAAGATGCCCGATTGAGGAAAATGGAAAACTTTCGGAATTATAAACCTATTCTCCGTCCCTTTACTATCCACCAACCAAGTGAATGGATGCATATCATTTAAGAGAATATAAACATCAACTAAATAAAGTTGTACTCCCTCCATCCCAATTTAAATGTCCACATTTCTATTTATATCTATCCCAAAATAAGCGTCCACTTTCAAAAGTAAATAATCAAATTCTCAAATTTACCCTTAATTAATGCATAAATTTTTAAGAGTTGTGAATGGGGAAGAAATTAAATTAGGGTAAATATGTCATTTGGTTTACCAAAAACTGTAATTATTATGCATGTCTAAAACTGTGTGCCATTTCAATTGTGGACACTTAAATTGGGACGGAGGGAGTATTAAATAAAAATAATAGGTATTTATTCTTAAACGAAGGGCCTATGGTGGAAAGAAATATGCTTGAATTCTAGAAAAGAAGTGGAGTCGTCATACTTGAGAAAGTCTTGTAACTTGTTTTGCAGCTCGGTCAATGTCTTCTCTTCGATGTTAGCATGGTACAATATCTCGGGCAATTTAACTGTAAATTCATGACATATTAGAAAATAAAATAAGAAAAAGTTATGGAATTAATGCAATTGTTGAAGCTATTTGTTAGAATTGGCATGCATTTATAACTATATCTATGATTGTTGCATGTTATTCTAGCTAGTTTCTTGCTTTACAAAGCCATACATATGTTGGTATGTCACAAAGCTTCAAATGATAATAACTTCTATCCTAACCAACCATTTTGCTTTCTTTAAGGTGCCATTTACCAAACGCTTACCGGGTAAGCACTTACTGCAAAGAACCGTGTGAGAAGAAGAGTTAGAAGTGAGAAGCGTAATTAAGAAGAGATCTGAACCCTTGATCACTTTTAATCTCATGCCTGCCCATGAGTTGCGCTTTAGAAGGGAATTGATCCGGTGCATCTCGGTGCACTTCATTAGTGTTGATATTCAATTAGGATTAATCCAAGGGTGGAGATCTCTTCTTATGTTTCTCAAGATAACTTCACTTCACCACCCCTACTTACCTTATCGGGTAACATTTCTCGTTTATCAAAATAGACTGTTGGTATGCTTCTCTTACCCGGTAAGCGCTAACCGCATAAGGGGTTGTTTGGTTGGTTTTCCATTAAGTCCTATATGGATGAAGTTGTCTGTGTGAATAAATTTGTCTATATAGATTGGGAAAGTTTTTGTTTTTGTTGGTAATTTTTTTGATTTTAGCATACCAAAAAGGCGTAGCAGATGTTCAGCTCCATAAATTTTTGAAGGAGAAATTTCATTTGCAGTTGCTTCTTCATACTGCTGACGTTCACCTTTGTAAAGAAGCATTGCAGGCAATGCTTTGTCGAAGTAAAAACGCAATCCATTCAGAACTTCTTCAGCTGAATCAGAAACCCTTCATCCAGCCATATAACGTTGACATAATAACGATGTCGGTTTAGTCGTCTTCATAATTACATATTTGTAGTGCTAAAAAGGATAAATGGTTCAAGAAATAAAATAAAACAACATAGCATATATACCATCATAAACTAATATGGCAATCCAAACTTGTGTTAGTGTGTAAGCTATAATATATAAGTATATGTTTCTCGATAAGGAGTCTTTGTATATTGCTTTGCATATATAGATAAAGTACAACCAGTTTACCACAGATTACAATCGATCCTATCCTATAAATAATGGATTTAAGAGGATTTGCAAAGATACACAAATAACAATATATATATATATACATATATATAAGGTATAATATTGGCATGGGTTTTATCCTCTAATACAGATCGACTAAGCCTTAACATGCATGTCGCAACTAAAAAATTAATGACAAAGAATATAGCACAAAAGCATCCGCATAAGGCTAAAACATTAATAGAAATAAAAATGAATTATAATTTTAAAGATAATATACACATGCACGTGGAAAAAAGAGAGTGAACCTGCCATCCTGCCTCGACCGATGCTCCAGATACAGCCTCAATATGTCATCAACATTTGGAGAACACGGAAGTTTAACGAGCTGCAAGAAAGGATTGGCGAAAATAATACAGAGATGAAAATTAATTGGCCTTCAAAATTTAACCCTGATTAAGATATGGTCAATAGAAAGATCACCATGTAATAAATACTGCATTCAAGCACAGGCTTACTCATAGGTCAAACAAAAAACTTCAGTTAATACCATTGTTATTAACTAAAACAAAGCTGCATTTGATGACCGATGAAATTGGACACGTTTTTACTTTTTACTTGTATCACTTTGTTTGATTATTACTCTTGGTCCCCTTTGTATCTTTTTTAAGATTTTTACTTGACATAATTTAAGGTTTTTTTTAATTAAGATTAACAACTGATTCTATATCTATCTGCTTCTCGCAAAAGAAACTTATAACTTCAATGATGTTCCTCATGGACAAAAAGAATGGAAGTTCAGTTAATGGTTACCTTGCCCATATGAGTTATGTATTCACAATAATTGACCAGATGCTTTTTCAATGTTGGTGGTATTTGGACATCAATGAGACTTTCATAAGACGCAGAGCCCTTGAATAAAAGAAAATAGAGATTAGTCCAAAGCTTAAAAGCCGTAAAAAAAAGGTAACAAAATTCAAAAGCATTAAACATCATTTTACTGGTATTGCATTAGAGCCACAAAGCACGCAAAATAACATCAGATAGAAATGACCCTATAAGCAATAAGCTGAATTGAACAAGTATGTTGAATTAACACATCAAATACTAAAGAAATAAGTAAACAAAATTGCGTAGAATATGTCACATATGCTGTGAATTCAATACAGCACTTATTTGATGCTTCATGATGCAAACTGTTAATTATTGAACAGCAACAAGAAATTATAATCCATTTACTTTTTGTGTTGATTCACCATTAATGCACCAGAACATTACCCAATAAGCGCTACGAGATTCAGGCGAATAATGCAAGTATAATACAAAGTATTCGAGGATGCCAACTTTTCACAAATACATACAACAGATATATATAGGGCCGGGAAACAAGTACAGGGTCAAAATAAGAAAACACGAGAAACCCTATATCATATGTGATTAAACACTGAAATCACATGTAATCACAAAAAACAGTCGACGCATGGGCGCGTGGGCAACTTGGCCCGTAATCACATTGATATAAGTGTAAAATCCCATGTGATATAGGCGTTCTCATGTTTTCTTATTTTGACAATGGTCTCATTTGAACCTCTCTCTCTCTCTATATATATATATATATAACATTAGGGAGTTAGAGATGAGTAAGCAATAGCAATACAAATAGGAAAAGAAATATGGAAAGACAAATATGCTAAAGTTTGAAAAAGTAGATATGAGTAAGCAATAGCAATATAAATGAGCAACATCTAATAAGCCAAATATCATGGAAGAAATAACACAGAACTACCATTATCAATTTCAATGAAAAAGAGATCACACATAAAACTGTCTTAGAGAAGCACTGTGATTGATATTAAAACAAACAAAAAAAGGGAATACCTTAGACATAGTTTTCCTCTTTTTGCCTCTTGTCACTGCAATATGTTAAAAGAAAAAAAATCCAAGTTTAACAAGGGTTAAACCATCATAGTCCAATTATATCTCATTTTGCTCCAAATGAGCAATATTGAAACTCTTTTTACACATATACTTGGTGCATCAATAAGGCTGTGCTAAATTTGCCAGTCGAAAAAAAAAATGGTTAAAACATTATTTCTAACATCATGGAAAAGCAAAGAATATTCATTATAGCTCACTAGAAGACTACATGTGCGATGCAGCAGAATATAAAATTTAATTATAAACCAAAAATTGTATCGTTTTAGATTTATTTATTTTATGATTTTTTGTTTCATGGAAATGGATCAATTATGAGATGAGGTATCCAAAAAAATTCAAATATTTTGTTGTTTATTTGGTTGATTGACCTTATATTTGGAAAGGGTAGTAGAGGTTGCCAAAAACTCTATTTTTAACATTTAAAGAAGAGCAAAAAAGGAATATTTTAGATGTTAAAAAGATTTTGTATGCAATTATGCATTAATAACTTATACTTCATGTTTTATAGGTTGTACTCTGGAAACATTTAGAGTTATTAAGAACAAAAACCTAAATGTTTATAATATACTATTGATATAAGAAGCTAATATCAATAGCATGATATTTCTAACCGTTGGGATTTTTGGGCTTCGACCCAGACTTTGTCATCTTCGCCAAGGGATGTTCTTTCTCCAGTTCTTTCTGTTTTTGGAGATTCTCTTTGTTGTGTTTCATGAGACGATCCAAGCCTACCCACTCATCCCATCTATCAAACCAAAAAAGATCCAACAAGTAAACACTGGTAATTAATGAACCCATTCAGCAAGATAAAAATAATTTCTTGATCCAATGACCTCCAAAATTCCCAATCCATTTATTATTTTCTTTGAGAAGTAACAAAGCTGTTTTAATCAAAAGCCAGTATGCTAAATGAGCATCATCATATGACACTTAACTATTTCTCATCTTAATAACAGGCAATATTAACTAGAGCCAATACAACTAAACAGCTTAACAATCTTTAAAAACAGAAATCTAAAATAGAAAACAATATGAAATGAAAAACAAAGGAAAAATAATATTTCGAATTAAATATTACCAAATTACTTATGTAACCTCGAGTACAAATCACAACAGCATTTGTCCAAAAAGATCAAAAAAGACGTACTCACTTTTTCTTCCAACCCTGCAAAAACAAACAAAAACAAAAAGCAAATGTTATTTGAGTTCCAGAAAGATGTTCTATATCCAGACACAGAAAAGCCATTGATATCAAAAGCATTGAAAAGCACTTGGATAGATTAAACATTTGATCAATAGTACATACTTGATAATGAACATAAAAGTTCTTTCTTCTGGAATCAACTTCTAGCACCTGTGAGATCAAGATGTGTCACATAAGATGCTATCATCAAAGTGTAAACTTAACCATAATGCATATTGACATGTATAATGAGACATTTCGAATAAAAGAGCTATGATGATTCATGCAATCAACTAAACAAAAACTTCATGATCTGAAGTTTCATTGCTTACCAAACACCGGTAGAACATTTTGTCCCTTTCAAACTTCATCAACATGAAAGTTTTAGTAAGACACAAAGAAAGAATTTATTTTTCTATATCCAAATATGTTAGTTATTGGTCTTTGAGACTCCTTGATAATGAAGGTTGTATTCTTTCTTAGAACCAACATTAAAAGCATTAATATGCCCATAGAGACCCTGCCTATGGGGCCCAGCATATGAGAGGTTCGTGGTTTTTATAATTGTTTTTATGTCACTCGACCTAATTTGTAATCACATTTAGAGGGTTTTAGTTTCTGTATTTGCGATCCATAGCGCATTATGAATTCCATCTTTCAAAAGAGCAATGTTGTTGGAGAATTATAACATACCATGCTCCTCTTGCTGCAAGAAACGCCTTTTTTTTTATCAATCTTGATTATATACTAAATTACCTTGCCCTCACTTCTGCTCTGGTTGTCGGCTTCTGAAGTGACTAATCATAGCCAACTTACAAAGTCTCTCATCATGAAACAGGGCTATGTGTAGCCCGCTTAACGGTACAGTCTTCGTTACTTCTTCAAGAAAGTCCTCGACTGTCCTGGTTAAGCATTAAGCCATTAACTACATTTCTCACTAGGTCCTAAAGGATAACACATCTGATGGAACTTTGACTGTTTCCTTGCATCAGAGCACACTGCCCTAATGTCATGAATCTTTAGTGGTAAGACCACAGGTTAAGCCCCACCCCAATCCTTCTTGAGTAACTCGCACAAAAGGCCATTTATCTTAGCTAACATTTTCTCCCTCCATCCCAAAATAAATCCTATTTATTTGGACCATCATGGTTCAATATTAGTAAACCAAACACATTCAGCCATCCTACAATTGTTATGTTTTTTTTTCTTTCAGTGGTAATTAAAAATCATCCAAAAGTCTTCTTCCCTTCTCTTCTTTCAACTATTCATGCATTTTATTATTTTGTTATATTTTATTATAACACTCCTATAGGGGTCTAGAGGAGGAAGGGGACAAATAGCCTAAAAGAAAAGATAAACTTCAAATGGACATTGGGATTTACAAACCAAAACTAGTGTACACCTATCACCTGATAAAAAGCTTAGTACAGTAATTACTATGAATCTCCTATTGTTACAATCACATTAAACATTTTCAACAATAATGTTAATCCTAGAACATTATATGTATAACCTTATGATTGGTCACTTCTTAAATAGTCTTATAATCTTTAGTGATGGAGGCATATTAGTCAATGTAGAATGTAGATATCCATAAGCAATTGATAATCGTAGAAAGAAGTTATGGGTTGCTCTTCTTTGATCTTGTGTCTACTACTAATATGTTAGCACGAAATAATCGTAAAAGAATATGCAATTTTATAGATGATATTTTTTAAGTAGTTTTATTCTTATCTATATGATAATTTGCACTCCTGAGTCAAAAATCCTGAAAAAAAGGACATCCAAATAAGCTTATTGCATTCTCACAATCGTCATCACATAAGATTGCTTCCCTCGAACAAAAGCAAAATGTTCGTAAGACATACGATTAGAAAATTCGACGATAATATGATCGATTTGAAATTGAAACAAGATTTTTATAAGTGTAGTCATCAAACAGCACCTTGGCTTCGTAAATGCGATGGCTATGATAAGCCAACACCTTCTCTCCTTGAAGAAACCGATTCGATTTCCACCGACGTAGAGATTCAATGGCGTCTTCTTTACTTCCGACGTCTATATCCGTCTCCGTAGTGGCGTCGTCGTCGGAGATGGTGACGGATTCATCATCGTCCGTATTACCGGCGTTTGAGCTTCGCATTTTGTGTGTGGTTAAGGAGACAATTAGGATGTAAGATGAGTCGAAAATTCAGAAACTATTGCGAAGTGTGAAGTTAGAGTTCATTCATTTGATCGGAATATTGACCGTTCACCGGCGACGGTGGTGAAGGTGAACGGAGATTCTTTGATCGATAGCCCACTAGTCGCCTCTTCTAGAGAGATCGAAAACCCAAATAAGCTGACTTTTATATCTGACTTCTGGACCCATATATTTACTTACAGTGGGCTTCAATACATGTGACCAAATTTCAAGTTATTTTTACTAGTTGTTTTCTATGTAACATTACTTTATTTATAATTAAAATGCATGAAATAATAATTTATTTATTTTTCAAAAATCCTTATTATAAAATTGTGCTCTTATTTTCTTGCTTATGACAATAAAATATTTCTAAAATATTTTGTATTAATACGATGTATTCAAAAAAAATTACTCATTGTAGGAGTAAGTAATATTCTGATTTAAAAATTAAGATAACATGGCACTAATTACCATGTTTTCATTGTCATTATCTACGTGTAACATATTGTTGATGTGACATTTTTTAGTATAGAGTCAAGGTTTTAAATCATGTGGCAGTGAGGCCAAACCTCAAGTCTAAGGAGTAAAGGTGAGACCACGGTATTTTGCAAGGCGTTCCCTAAGGCGACTAGCTAGTAACCAGCACAAGGATTCTCCACGTTGAAAGATTTTTAATACTCCCACTACACCTAGCTACTAGCTAGTAACCAGCAGAATGATTTTTTCACACTCTGATCCAGGAGATAGTCTTTACAGGGAGGTAGATTATCAAAAGCGGCCATTTTTAATTTTGTTTTTGTGTATTCCATTAACTCCTGTTATCTTCCCGTCTTCAAGGCCCTGACTACAAAATGATTTTCACCCACAAAAACTACTCAGGAAAACTTTCGTTGGTGATCATCTAGGGATCACCCAAAAAATACCAGTGGTTCGGCAAAATCCGATGTTTTTGAGAAAATACCAACAGATCACCCAGGAAAATACGAGAAGTTTCAATATCATATATGAATACACTTCTTTGAGTGCGTTTAATCATATATGATTAAGCGTCTGTGTGTTGTTAATTTAACATGTATTTAATCCTATATGATTAAGCGTCTGTGTGTTGTTAATGTAACATGTATTTAATCCTATATGATTAAGCTTTTGTATCATGTGTATAATCATATATGATATTGAAACTTCTCGCATTCTCGCAAACTGTTTAGCTTCTCGTTTAAACCTGCCCTATATACATACCCACACTTGTATTTATGTATGTATGTATGTATGTATGCAATTATGCATGCATGCATACACAACCACACTTGTGTATGTTAGTGTTTTCAGTAACACCGTAGACCAAATTCAAATCATATAAAGTAATATAAAACAAAAATAAGAACCATTGATACCAAATATATAGAGCTTATAAAAAAAATGATATCCATAATGCAAAATCAGGATTAAATCCCTTGAATCTTTACTGACTATTTTCTTCAATTTTCAAAGAAATCGTCGACTCTTCATGTAGGGGAATGAGAGTAAGGGGTCGTTTATCAGATGGTTATCATGTAAGCACTTACCAATATCACTTACTTACCGTTTGAGCATGATAAAAACCAAAAATCTTAATCGGTAAGAGTCACAACAAGAACCAATAGTCTTATCCAATAATGTTACATTTTGATGCTTACCAACAATCCATTATGATGTCCGAGAATGTTACATGATAAAGTAAGTGTGGGTAATTTCTTTTGTCAATAAGTGCTTACCCGGTAAGAATTTGGTAAATGGCCCCTAAGTATTTATCTTTCCAATGCAAGGTTTTAGTTTTTCGATTTACTTTTTATGTTTTAGATCTCATACATAATTATCATTTATCCCTCAAGTTGTATATTAAAAATAACGTCACACCTTACAAAACAACGTATTGTAACGCACCATAACGGATTACAAGGCAAACCAAGCCTTAAAGTGTAGTCATAAGGTTAAAGCGGAGGCGAACCGTTATGAAGGTTCATACAAACTTTGCAAACCACTATATACCACTTATTTATTTCATCAAAGCTATTTATGTTAAGCAATTTAATTAATTAATAATGATTATATTAAATTTGGCTTAAAAGGATTAAATTGTCAAAACAAATAGATAATAAAATAATATGGTTACCATAAATACAATTACCAAAAATATGGTTACCAAAATCCTCAAAAATCCAATAAATTTTACCGAACATTCAACGAGTTCTCCTAAAATATGGTGAAAACATAATTGGGATGAAATATGTTTTGGTTGAAATCATTACAAATGAAATTTGATTTAGAAGAAATTAGTATCGGATGGAATTATCATTTTATTTGAGGATTTCACTACTGAAATAAGTTTGAATGAAATTATTATTTTATTTGACGGTTTCACTACTGAAATGTATTCATTTTACGGATTCATTATTGACGAAAACAATAATAATAAATGGTTTCATCACTCTAAAAAATAAACGGTTAGAAAAATAATAATAATAGTAATTTTTCATAAATAAACAGTATATTAACGAAAACCTAAAAAATAAACAGTTAAAAAAATAATAATAATAACTTTTCATAAATAAACAGAAAACCTAAAAAATAAACGGTTTATTGAGTTTGGGTTAAGACTTATTAAAAAATTGCTAATAATAGAAAAAAATGGGATGAAAACCTCATTAATTTGTTTTTTTGTAGAAAATAATAATAATACAAAAAAAATGGTTCATAATCTTTTTCTTTTGAACGGCAGCGTTAGTGTTAGTGGTTATGTTAGTAACGAGTTAAACTCCAACCCTGGGTACCGCTAGGCCAGAGTTAAACTTAAATGGACAAATCACAACTATCATATCCTATAGTTTTTTGGATTTAAAATAATAGATTATAAAATGGTTCATAATCTATTGTTTTAAATCCAAAAAACTATAGAATATGATAATTGCATTATGGGTGTTGTCTTTTGCACTCTAGTCTATATTATATCCACCAATAAGATTAGGGTCTTCATGTCTATTATAATTTTTTTAGTGTTATCATACATATCATAGACTAGGATGTACCATAAATTAGGATGTAAAAGGAAATCTTTAAATTTAAATTAAGAGAATAACCCTTATAATAAAAGAATTTTGTGATTTGTCCATTTAAGTTTGTATTGTTTGTATAAATGTGGAGGGTTGTAAATGATCTCTCTTCTATTATATTTATTTAAAAAAAAATTAGTTTTGACATATTATTTAATAAATATATTAAATTAATTAGGATGTTTATAAAAGTTGATTATTAAAAATTTAAAAACACAAACCTTAAATACGAGACTAAATCTAAATTTAAAAGAAAAATGAACAAAAAATGAAGAAATGTTATTATACATACCTTAGATTTTGTATTCATTTTCGTCACCTCTTTGCAACTTGTTTGATAGAGTGAGATGGAGATGGATTGATTTACAAAATCCAAATTATATACCTTTTGATTCGTAAAATCCCAAATGATTAATGGTATATAGAGAGATCAAAAGGGAGATGAAGGGGTTTACACCATAACTCGAATATGGGTGATAGCTTTGTTGCACTTCATGGGTTATGTTTTATTGTTGTTAAACCAAGATGACATGGAGATGAAGATGAAGACGAGCAGATGATGATGATGATAGAGATCGGTATGTTGCACCTTTTAGGTCGCCTTTGGATCTGTCTTTGTTGTTTTTGCTTCTTGTTCTTACTATTATTTTTTTAGTTGTTGTGATATGGAGTCAAATTTACTAGAAGGGGGATTTGTGGACTGAGTTAGATGTTGGGAGAGAGAAATAAAGCTGAAATTACTTTCTATATCTTCATGTTGAGACCTCGTAAGGATTGATCTCGAGCTTGAAGAGAGAAACAAGAGGTTGAAGAACGCATCAAAACATTGGTTTTGATTTAGGTTGTTTGAAGGTTATGGTTATGGTTTTGATTTTGATTTTGATTTTAATTTTCATGCTCAAATGAAAAGGTAAATAAAAAAACAAAAACAAAAACAAAAAATTAAATAAATTATAAAAAAACAAAAATAATCCTCATGGCATGTAAGGTGACCTAATAGTCAAATGTAATGGTCGTTAACATGAGAGGCATATTGTATTACAAAAATGAAACCCGAAGGTACTATCTATTAAAAATTCACTTCACATATTTTACGCTGTTTTCAAAATCATTTTTTTTTACGAAGGAAGAAAAAGAAAAGTAAAAAAAAAACCCATGTTTTAAAAAAAATTTAAAAGAAAATAAAAAATAATAAGTTTCCTATCATAGCTCTCCTTCCAAATATGAGAGGAAAAGAAACAAAATAAATTAAAAACTTTAAAAAAAATCGAAATTACAAAATATTTAATCTTTATTCTAAAGGATATATTTTTAAAATGTATATTATTAAATGTGACATTTTCCTTTTCTTTTTGTCATTTCAAGAATATGATTGTTTTTCCTTTCATTCATTTTCCTTATTTTTGAAAGAGAAATTAAGAAATATATATTTTATTTTCCTTTCTTTTATTTTTATTTTTTTCTTTAATTTTATCTTTTCAAACTCGAGAACACAACATTAATCGTTAATATCAACAACGTTAACAACCATTCATTAAAAGGATTTCTTAAAAATTTCCTAATGGCACATAGGATTTTTTATTAAGAAATTATGGTGGCTATGATTTGTGAGTAAGATTTTTTAATTAAATTTTTTTTGTTAGTTGCTAATGTCATATTAGTAATTTTTTGCCGATGTGCTAGCGAATAATATTATAAAGGACAAAATGCAAGAAATAACAACCTACTTTCATAAATTTCTTCATTATAGCATTGTACTTTCATGTTTTACTTATTACAGCAATGTACTTTCAAATTATTTTTTATTAAGGCATTGTACTTTGAAAATTTTATCCAAAATAGCAATGGGTAATTTGTTACCTTTTAAACAATTAACCTCCATTTTCCTTGCTTACATGGCTTAAATGTGATTACATGGATGACACGTCATTTTATTACATGACATTAATAAAAAAATCTCTTGCAATTTTTTTAAAAAAATCTCACTTTACCCGGTTTATTTTTTTTCTTAATTTTCTCAAATTTTTAGTAATTTTCTTACGTCTTCACTCTTTACAAAAAGCACTCTTTTTAAATTGTACAAATTAAATAATTTAGAGTAACATTTTTTAACAAATATGATATTTTTTTTCAAGATAAATGTTTTATTTATAAGAAAACATAACACCTATTATTTTTTTTTTCTAATTCAGAAAATACTTATTTTGTACTTTAAAAAAAAAATTAACGAAGTATTTTACAAATATTTTTAATATTGTTATATTTTAATGAGTATTTTAGAAATAATCTAATTAATTAAATATGTTTATTTAATGATATATCAATACATTTTTTTAAAACCAAGTCGATATAATTTTTTCAATATAAATATTTTATTTGTAATAAAACGTAACAATTCTTATTTTCTTAGTTAAAAAATATTTTTTAAACATTTTTTTAAATATAGATAATAAATTGTGATCTAAAAACTTTCTTAATATTGTTATATTTATGAATAATTTAGTTTCGGTAAATTAATCTAGTATATTTATTAAATACTATGTAAAATTAATGTTTTGAAAGTACAATGTTGTAATAAAAAATGTCACATCAGCAATATATTACATGTGGACAACCTACATGGACAATGAGGTGGCATGGAAACCTACTATACTGGGTAAATTTAAAAGAGAAGGTTACCCAATGCTATAATGGGTAGATTTTTCAAATACAACGCTATAATAAAAAATAATTTGAAAGTACATTGTTGTAATAAGAAAAACTTAAAGTACAATGCTATAATAAGAAAATTTATGAAAGTAGGTTGCTATTTCTTGCATTTTGCCTTATAAGAAATTGTATGATATAATTTCATAATAATATATAGTTTAGAGTAAATTACAGATTTGGTCCATGTAGTTTGAAAAATTATGAAAGATAACAAAAATATGCTAAAAAGTTAATATTTAACGGAAAAGTTGAATGGGTGACCCTATCTGTTATGAAATGGAAACCACAGGGACATTGATTGTTATTTTTTTTTTGAGGAACCTTATCCGTTAATATTTGTAAACCACAGTGACCAAATTTGTATTTAACTCTATTAATATATATTTATGTTATTTAATTTTTATAATATATATTATAATTATTTAATTTTTATTTACTATATAGTTTGTATTAATTAACATATTATATAAAAAGATTTGTTTTAACTATATTATAGAATATTATAATTGATTGATTTTTTAAAATATTATCTTTTGTCACTTTACATGTTTATCATCTAGTTTCTGTCAAAAACATGTTTTGTTCATCATCTGTCATTTAATTTATCAATCATCAACTATCTTATTAGTTAACAATTAACTAACTTATCAACTAGTTTGACAAACAATATAAATAAACTTGAAGGTTCATTAAATTTTATTGTTATAAAGGTATTTTAAAAGTTATTTATGCTTGGAAAAACAATTATATAAGTGTATAGGTCGATTTTTGATGAACGTGGTTTTATAATGCACATCAAAATACATATACTTAAATAAATTTATTAAATTATATATTTTTAAACATGACATTAGATATATATAAGTGTTTTAATACGTTGTTTTATGTAATGATCGGGTTTTGAAATAAATACCGATTGGAAGTATAAGGGTCGCCTTGACTAACAACTTGAAGTAGAGGGGCTTCTATGAAAATCTTTATCTCCTACTTGTGATGATTTTTATTTTGGTCCAATGTAGTTAAAACATGCACTTGCATGTGTGCATGCATGTGTTTGACTTTGTGGTATGTCATGCGAGACTACCACCGCCTCTTTCCTTCTCTTTGCTTCATCACAAAGTTTCTTTCATTTAGTTTAGAAAATAGACTTTTGGTCTCTGTGGTTTTCGTTGGTTAAGAACAGGAAGCAGAAGTGAAGAAAGCTTTGAGGTAAGGTTTATAATTTAATTATAAGCTATGACTTGTTAAGCTTTAAGTTTATATTGAGGTTTTAACTGGTAGAATCGTTTATTATAGTTTTACGTCATACTTGATCGTTACCGGTTAGAAGTTTTGGAGTTATCGATTGTTATCGTTCGAGGTGAGTGGTTACAAAGCTTTTTGTAATATACGTGTTTTTTCATTACACGCGATTTATTTTATATAAATCAGATTTTATGATTTGATTGTTAGTAATTTGTGAAACTAACAAGTAAAGAGGTTGACCAAAGTATTTGGGTCACGAGAATTGTGGCGGTGAATCCGCGATGAGTGGACGGAGAAAACGTATAAATGATTGTGAGTGGTATAATCAAAATAAATTAGCCATTTGGAATGGCGTGAACCGGACCATTTGCTCGTGAAGCAGGCGATGGTTTGGAAAGAACGAGAGAATGAACCTGGTGAGAGTAATACCGGTTGAAAATATTGAGAGGATGTGATGCCTCTAGACCTGGGTTATAATTGGAATCTGATTCCTGAAATTGTTAAGTTCTGTTATCGGGTCTGTTTGACTCGAGGAAAATGATTGTCGATTCCCTTTGATGCGAGAACTGGACCTGTCGAGTCCTTTGACTTTGAGAATGGTTTTTATCGGCCCCATAGGACCCGACAAGAAATCTTATCGGCTCTTTATGGCCCGACAAGAAATCTTGTCGAATCTATTTGGCTCGACAAGTGGGTTTGTCGGCTCTATATGACCCGATGAAACACCATGTCGATCCTATGGGACCCGAGGAAAATGTTGTCGAACCTATATAGCCCGAGGAGCAAGTTTGTCGGATCTATATGATTCGATTGTCTTGTTTGTCGGATCTATTAGACTCGAGAACCTTGGATATCGGACCCTAGATTCGATAACTTTTGTTGTCGGGTGTAGGTGTTGCGATAAAACAAATTGTCATAAAATGATTTTTAGTTTTCCTCAGTTCGTGGTTTAAACACGAGGGAAATGACTCACTAGACCTTTCGGTCTAACCCTCTATCTTTTAAAAATAATTTTTTTTACAGGGCAGCATCTGTTGGAAGGGAAGGGCAAGAACCAGATGTAACTTGTTATGTTAGCTTTATGATGTACCTGTATTATAAATAAGTTGTAATACTTGGAACTCGTTGTGTTTATGAAATCTATGTATTTTGGGCTTTTGGTTTATACGGGCTGTTATATTTTATGCGATTTAAGTTTATAAAATTAAAAAAATAAACCGTTACATCAAAAATTATTACAATAAGCTAATTTATTTGACATTTTTGGACAATTTAACCAAGGTATTTTAAGTATTATTAAAATAAAATATCATATTAACTATTTTAAATGTTCCATCTTATAAATGTCCTACAAACACATTTATTTATAGAACATTTTTGTTTATAATATATTTTCTCAAATACTGACATAAAATATCTAATACAACACTTTATTTTTATTTTTTAAATTCTAAAAGGCTTGTTAAAGCTATCCAAAAGGAATCCTATAAACTTTTTGTAAAACATCTAGATATAACGTTTTGTTGTTTAGTAGTATGAAATTAAATCATATAAAACAGTTTATTAGCATATTTAGTAACATATAAACCCACTTTTGTAATAGTAAGAGGTCGTTTACCAAATCTTACCCGGGTAAGTGCTTACCGGCAAAATTTAACACTACCACTTACTTACCGGGTAAGATCCTAGTCCACCAACGGCATCGTATGCAACAATTTATCGGGTAAGCGCTTACCATGGTAAGAGTCGCCGTAATCACTTACCGAGGTAAGACTCTTGGTCCTTGATTTCCCTGTCTTCGCTCTTATCGGGTAAGATTTTTGGTACTTGTCATGTTAATTAAGTTTTAACTTTATAAATGTATTTTAAAAATTATTTATGCTTGAAAAAACAATTATATAAGTGTATAGGTCGATTTTGATGAACGTGGTTTTATACATGCACACCAAAATACATATAATTAAAGAGATTTTTTAAATTATATACTTTTAAATAGGGGTGTGCGTCGGGCGGGTTCGGGTGGGTAAATTAAAAACCCGATCGGGTTTCGGATATGGAAACAAAGACCCGAACTTTAGTCTTCGGATTTTGGATTAGTTCGGGTTCGGTTGGTCGGGTTTCGGGTTGAGATCGGTCGGGTTCGGGTATACTTGTAATGCAAAAAATATATAAAAATTTAATCGATTTTGAAGATGAATTCATAATAATCAATAAATTGATGAAAGCGATAGTAAATTTAGGAATTATAACGCATTTGGACCGACTATAATCTAATATTTTCATAAGATAATTGGATAAATAAATATATTTATATAATATTTAACTATATATGTATAAATATGTCGGGTTTTCGGACGGGTCGGGTGACCAAATATCAAACCCAACCCGAACCTAAATATCCCCACAAAAATCGGGTTTCGGATTTTCGGATTTCGGGCCGGGTATTCGGGTTTTGCACAAACACGTTATTTTCGATTCGGGTTCGGATTATTCGGGTTTTGCACACCCCTATTTTTAAACATGTCATTAGGTATATATGTGTTTAATAGATTGTTTTATGTGATTTAAGTTTATAGAATTAAAAACTAAATTGTTCC
Organism: Silybum marianum; assembly: GCA_036898165.1. Taxonomy (NCBI): domain Eukaryota; kingdom Viridiplantae; phylum Streptophyta; class Magnoliopsida; order Asterales; family Asteraceae; genus Silybum; species Silybum marianum. The sequence goes on from CM072535.1 coordinate 31,263,357, forward strand.
ATAAAAAATTGTTACAATAAGCTACTTTATATAATATTAGAAAGATAGTCGCACAATGCAGCAAGATCCATCTTAATTTTAATGTTTTATTTTATTTTTTGTCTCTATCGATGTTATAATACGATTTTATTAGTTTTGAAAAAAGAGATTTTATTTTTTGTATACTTTCTTTAATTCGGATTTTTTAAATTATAATCTAGGTTTAATAATAAAATAATATATTTTGGTTTAATAGTATAATTTTTTATAAATATAATATTTAAGTAATTTGTTAGAGTTGAATGATTATCCTAATTATATGTTAGATTTTTTATATTCAAAATTAGATGTTTATCTATATAGTTAGTTACACGAATTCAAACATAAAGCTTTAATAAATTGTACTAATGTATGTATAACTTGTATTCCTTAATTTTAAGTAATTATGCTTTAATCAGTTGTATCTATTGCATAATAATATGTTTTTAAGAGTTTTTGTCAAATACTTTATAATGTAGTATAAATATTTAGGAAATTTAACCAACATATTTAGAATATTATTAAAATAAAATGTCATATTAACTATTTTATATGATCCGTCTCATAAATGTCCTACAAGCACATTTCTTTATAGAATATTTTTGTTTATAATATATTTTTCAAATACTAACATAAAATATCAAACACAACACTTTGTTTTAAATTTTTTCTAAAAGGCTTGTTAAAGTCATCCAAAAGGAATCCTATAATCTTTTTGTAAAAATTTTAGGCCCGCTGTTTTATTGTTTAGTATTATGAAATTAAATCATATAAAACAGTTTCTTAGACATATTTAGTAACATATAAACCAATTTTGTAATAGTAAGACTATAAAATTCTTCCTTTCATACACGTCATATTCGTTTCTGCACATGTTGGTTGGTATGCCAACTTTTGCCATCTTTCAAATTTAATTACAACGATTTAGATAGATGATTAAAATTTCATGGTCGTAAATATAAGAGGTTAATTTTCGTCAAAACAGTTCGTTTTTATTTAAAAATGTAATCGTAAGTATATATAAGAGGTTAAAAATGTCATATTTATTCTATGTAACATCCCAAATCTTAAATCCGAAATATAAATAGGATTCAAAGCTCAACCAAAAATAAGATTAACCAACTAGGGGTTAATTCCTTAGAAACATTAATAAGCAGTGGAAAAGTTTAATGTCAACAACTGAAAAATACTAACGAAAGCATACAAAACTAAATTCTTCTCTATCATCTCACCTCTTCCTTTTTTTCCCTTATCGTCCTTCCCTGCAATGTACCTACCTGAAAATGGTTTATTTTGAAAAACGAAGGTTAGATCAAAAGGTATAGTAAATTCCCCATAAACGAAGATTAGACCATAAGCTACTTTATATAACATATATGGGCAATTTAACCAACATATTTAAAATATTATTAAAAATAAAATGTCATATTAACTATTTTACATGTTCCGTCTCATAAATGTCCTACAAACACATTTCTTATAGAACATTTTTGTTTATAATATATTTTTTCAAACAGTAACATAAAATATCAAAGACAACACTTTGTTTTAAATCTTTTCTAAAAGGCTTGTTAATGCCATCCAAAAGGAATCCTATAAACGTTTTATAAAAATTTTAGATATGACGTTTTATTGTTTAGTATTATGAAATTAAATCATATAAACCAATACTTGTAATAGTAAGACTATAAAATTCTTCCTTTCGTACACGTCATAATCATTTCTGCACATGTTGGTTGGTATGCCAACTTTTGCCAGCTTTCAAACTTAATTACAATGATTTAGATACATGATTAAAATTTCATCGTCTTAAATATAAGATGTTACAAAACAGTTCGTTTTTATTTAAAAATGTAACCGTAAGTATATATAAGTGTCATATTTATTCTACATAACATCCTAAATCTTAAATCTGAAATATAAACAAGATTCAAAGCTCAACCAACAATAAGATTAACCAACTAGGGGTTAATTCCTTACAAACATTAATAAGCAGCGGAAAAGTCTAATGTCAACAACTGAAATATACTAACGAAAGCATACAAAACTAAACTCTTTTCTATTATCTTACCTATTCCCTTTTTGCCTTTATCTCGCTTCCCCGCAATGTACCTGTCTAAAAATTGTTTATTTTGAAAAGAGAGGGTTAGACCAAAAGGTCTAGTGAATTCCCCATAAAAGCAGTTAACATTTCAATAATTTAGAAATCGGGAAAATATGCAATGGTTTACCATATAGTTTGACCCATTCCCTTATTGGGAACAATTACGTATTGGAGAAATATGGCTAAGGTAAATCACCATCGCACTCCCTTAACGACACACCAGTCCATAAGGACCAAACCTATATGTCCACGCTCCCTTAGTGGTAATAGGATTTAAATATAAATAGGACTTTGCCATATATCACCAAATAAACAGATAGTGTACATATCGACCCCAAAGCTTGTAAAAGTGATCATGGTAAGTTTTCTTGACACCATAATCAGTATATAAAGCATTTGAAATCACATTTCATTTTAAGGGATAGGGACTCACCTGAATCGAAACACACCATCCTAGAGGCTAAAACGACAATTTGACCCAAACTGAACACCTGAATTGGATGTCAAGAAATTGGTGTTAAACCACCTAAAACATCCTAAAATTAACCCCTTATAATCCCTAAGACAATCCCACAAACTATGCCTCAAAACAAGCACTCAACAAGAAACGAATCAAACCGAAATTTCACCCAATAGTGAGTTGGGCGACTTGTTCCGTGGCTTGAAGCCGCGGGGCATCTTGCGTAACTTTTTGCCAGATACAGGTCTGCCCCTTTCCTTGCACAACAACAAAAATCTTTTCCCAAAACGCTTCTAAGGTTTAAAACTCGATTTTTTAAACACCTAAAATCAACCAAACACCATCCCAATACTTGGGGATTCATCCAAAAACAATCCTATTACTAAAACTCACTCCGAACATAGATTAATCTACAATTTCCCAACCAATAAATTCCCAAAAGATGTACCTTTGGCTATTGATTATTTAAGCCCTCCTTCTTTCCTTACCAAAACTTGCTGGATTCCTTCTTCCTCTCCAAGTTTCTTCTCTCTCAAAACCCCTTTTCTCTAAAATCGTATAAACACACATACCAAAATATGTTGATTTCACAATGAGGTGCAAATGAGGTAGAAACCCTTTTCTCTTCACACATATACTATTGCTTTGAACCCAAGATACCATTAGCCCAACAATAAAATGTAAAGCCTAAGATTAAAATAAATTAAGAACTTGGGTCATTGCATTCTATTAATATCCTTTGATTATGTCTATATTTTCACACAATAACTATATGAATTTCATCTGCTATACATAAATATTAGAGTAACATACAAATTTTGTTTATAGACTATATTATGTTCGAGCCATTTCCTTGTTGCTTTCTACCAACTTTATAAATTTGTAAATCAAAAACCGAAAAAAATGAACGGTTTTGGTTATTGGTTTTGGGGACAGTGATACCAATAACCGGCCTGACCCCAGCCCGTTGCCATTCCTAGGCTCAAACACACATCTTCCCAAACAATAATTTTTTTTTTGGTGAGCAAGATTGGGATACCAATAACCAGCCAGTTGCGTTGTTTCACTACTGCTTGTTATATGTTAACGAATGATTTATTATTCATTTTTTTGAAGCATATGATATTTATATACGGAAAATGAAACCTATACCAATGCCTCACATTTGGTGAAGGTTTAGAAAAGTTGGCTTACCAAATATCACTCAGTTAAATGCTCTCTTGTATTTATCCTTTTACAAAATGATAACAATGATGTATCCATAAGTTGTACGCCCACTTCAAGCAAAGAGACGTCAAAGCTTGAAATGTACAAGCTTCATCAATGTCTATTTTTTCTGAAGTATATAATATTTATATACGGCAAATGGAAAGTAAACAAACTCACACACCCTCTTCACCTATGGTGAGGTTTGAACACCCCGACCTTTTAGAAGACAAGGGGCTCACATACCGCCAGGCCAAAGACCCTTTGGTCATCAATGTCTATCTTGATTGGAATAGAGAGTAGTAATCTATGTTGACTAGGAAGTTTTGATTTTGATTTTGATTTTTTGGAAACAGACGTATTTTGTTTTTAATTTATTTTGTTGTTGTTTGAATTTTGATTTTCCATGATTAAATTTTATATACATAGATGAAGAACAAGAAAGATTGAAGTGCAAACTAGTTATTGTTGGAGAGATCATATTAGATTTCCCCATATATGATAATATGTGTTCACTAAAAATGTTGCATGGTAAAACCATAGTGTGAAAACACCCTACGTATCCGTCATAGTTCAATAAATTTATGCTGCGTATTAAATATAATATTTATAATATTGTTGGTTTTCGTTTCACAAAATATTTCTTATTTTCACCAAACAATGCCTTTATTGAATTAAAATCGTATGTCTCCAAACCTATGTCCTTGTTGTGGTCCCATTAATCTTAGGAACACGTATAATTATTTAATTTAATATAAAATTATTTAATTTATCTTTTAATTCTCTGTTCTAAATAAAAAAATTAGTTTTTATATAATTAAACATTGAGTTTGAAGACAGTAAATTTTTATTTTTCTATTTGCACTCCAAATATTTAATTCGCCCTTGTTGCTACGACCAACAATGGGTAAGGGTAAACTTGTTATCCCTTACGTTTCGATCCATTGGATAAGAGTATGGATACATAAAATTTTATCTATTTATCCATTACCCGTTTACCCGAACTTTTAGTGGGTAGGATATGGATAAACGATTTTTCGTTTTCCATTTTACCCGTTACCCGCTATGAAGTTATATGTATATATATATATATATGTAGAGGGAGGTTCATACGAGAACGATAACAATTTACGAGAATGCGAGGACAACCCTCAGCCAATCATTTTGTACATGAAATTTTTCATGTACAAAATCATATATGATTCATGTACAAAATCATATATGATTAGACGCAACTTTTCACGTGACTTGCCCACGGGAAAAGTCGTTCGTGTCCTTTTTGATGCTTACAAAATCATATGTACATGAAATCATATGTGATTTTGTACATGAAAAATTTCATGTACAAAATGATTGGTCGAGGATTGTCCTCGTATTCTCGTAAATTGGTACCGTTCTCGTATGAACCCGCCCCTTAGTGTATATATATATACATAAATATATTAAGTCACATATTAATATTTTTATGGTGATGTCATATACGTCATATATTAATATGTAATTTAATTTACTTTTTATATTTTTCGAGTAAAAAAGTTCATAATGATTAAATGAGAAATAAGACGAGGTTCAAAAAATGAATACGACGATAAGTATTGTTTTACAATTTTTATATTGTTTTTAAAACATTATATTATGATTATATGTAGAGCAATATTAAAATGTTTACTCTAATAAATTTGGCATAAAATAATTATTATATTTATGAATTTATGTCTTACATATATGTTTATGGTTTAACAAAATTATTATTATTCAAAATAATTTTTTTCTTACCATTTATTCATTACCTGTTTCGTTACCCGCTACTTTCATGGGTAGGGTAGGGTATGGATGATAGGTTTATGAGATGGATAATTACCTGTTTCATTACCCGTTATTTTAAATGGATTGGATAACGAAAAAACCCTTACCTTACCCATACCCTACCTATTGTCAGCCCTACTTGTTGCATTGTCAAATCTTCTTTATTCCCGGTCACCTAACCCTCTGAATGCTCGAAACTAAATACATGTATAAGTTATGGATCATTGATTTTTTATCCATTAAGTTATATTTAAGCATTAATTTCAAATAAATTAAGATAGATTGTTATTTGATTTTTGTTCTGAATAAATAATCTACAAAAATTACCATTTTAACCTTAGGCCTACACAAATGTTGAATGAAAATAGAGAAATTTGCCAAAACAGCCAGTTTTACTTGTGGTTTCACCAAATAGCCAATTTCTCCTCAAAGTTACCAAAATAGCCACCAGGTTCACAATTGTGAATGGTCAAAATGTAAAAAAAAAAAAGATTCTGAACTAGGTTTGTAATTTCAGGGCCCAAAAATGTAAATTTGGGATATTACTTTTACAATTGTGAATTGAATATTGTGAACTTAGACAAAAAATTACATATTTGGTTCTTAAAATTGTTAACTTAGTTCAAAAACTTATCTTTTTTCTTACATTTTCACCTGTTCACAATTGCGAACTTAATTACTATTTTGGTAATTTTTGGGAGAAATGGGCTAGGAGGTAAAACCACAAGTAAAATATGTTTATTTTGATAAATTTCACATGAAAATAAACTGTTTGATAAATATTTAAAATGACAATAAAAATAATATGAGTTCAACGAGTTTATAACGCAATATTTAATAACTTAAATTCTTAAACTATATTTAAAATAATAAAGTATTATTGTTTGATTACAAGTTTTAATTTATACATGTTGGTCAACTATTTGTGATTAAAAATTGTAGGACAAGACTAATTTTGGAAAAAAAATGTTAACTTAATGTATTAAGATAGGATGAACTAACATAACATGTTAAGTCAATCTCTTAGTATTAAGTTAAAATCAAACATCTTTATATTACTTAACCAATTAAGTTAACTGTCCATTAAGCTTATTAAGGGGTTGTTTGATTTTTTATTCATTAAGTTCTGAATCTATTAAGTTGTCTCTAAACATTAATATGTCTGAATAAATTAAGATAAAATGATGTTTGATTTTTGTTCTGAATGAATAATCTAAACAACAAAAGTTACCATTTTAACCTTATGTCTACATAAGTGTTGGATGAAAATGAATTGTTTGATAAATATTTAAAATGACAATTTTTTTAAAATAATATGAATTATTTAAAGTAAGATAAATAATATGAATTCAACGAGTAAATAACACAATACTTTAAAACTTCAAATATATGTGTAACAATAAAGTTTTATTATTTGATTACAAATATTATTTTATGCATGTTGATAAACTATTTTTTTATGAGATGTATGAATAATTAAATTGTAGGACATGTGTAATTTTGGAAAACATTCTCATTTAATGCATTAAGATAAGATATGCTAACTTAACATGTTAAGTCAATCTCTTAATATTAAGTTAAAATCAAACACGTTAATATAACTTAACCAATTAAGCTAACCGCCATAAAGCTTGTTATTAAGTTGAAAACAAACACCCCATAAGTTCAAAATAAACACCTTAAGTAACAATGGTACATTATTTAACATAAAAATAACTTTGGGGGTTGTTTGTTTACCTTTTAACAATTCTGTTAAAAGACAACCTCTGAATCGCTAAGAAGTAGGGGTGAGCTCGGGACCGGACCGGTACCGAAAACCGAGTAGTACCGAAACCGGAATTATCAAAATCCAATACCGAATACCGAACTGATTAGTGAAATTCGGTACCGGCATCGGTACCGGGATTTTCGGGACTAGAACCGTTTGGTACTATTTTTTTGAACGACTAAGGTTTTTCACCATTTACCGTTAAACGCAATGACAAAAACCAAAATCACTTAACCAAACCGGTACCGAAACCGAAAGTACCGAAAATCTTAAATCTCAATACCGAATACCGAACCGACTAGTGAAATTCGGTGCCGATACCGGTACCGGTTCGGTTCGGGATTTCGGTCCGTTCCGCTCATCCCTACTAAGAAGTGAATCTTGATTGGTAAAAATAAGTATGTCTCTTAATGGTTTCAAAATCTGTCGAATCATTTTGCATCATGGACATCTCTTAACCATTAAGAGCCCTAATTTCATTTTAAATAATTGTCAAACAATTATATATAATTTTGTTGTATATCATAAAATTGTCTTAATCATTCTGACCACTTAATCATTCTGCATCAAACCATTCAACAACTACCAAACACACTCTTACATGAAAACATAAGTGAAAAAGTAGTAGAAGAAGGTGTGTACAATAAGCATTGAAGTTTAATACACACATTGCAACTAAATGTCTCTTATCAACCTTTTATTAAGAGTTAGGCCCGATTTGTTTTCTTAAAAAATGTTTTATGTCAACCTGTTTCGATAAAAGGTATGATAATTCAAATCGTTTGTTTTTTTTCTGATATTTCGGACCCTCTTATGTTATGTCTTACTGCGTTCTAAAAATTAAGAGATAGTTGAACCCATATCAACCTGATAGGGGTGTAAATGATGCGAGTCGAGCTCGAGTATCAGTATACTCGACTCGAACTCGATAGCCATTTCTCAAGCTCGAACTCGACTCGAAAGCTCACGAGTAGTTAAAAACTAAACTCGACTCGAACTCGATTGCAATTTTTTAAACTCGAACTCGAGCTCGAACTCGTTTGAAGCTCGAACCAAGCTCGAACTCGTACTCGAATCAAACTCGAACTCGAACTCGTTTGAAGCTCGAACCAAGCTCGAACTCGTACTCGAATCAAACTCGAACTCGAACTCGAATCAAGCTCGAACCAAACTCATCTATTGAAATTTAATTGATTTTGGTTCTTCTCTTATAAATTTTAAACTTAGATGTGTTCTCTTTAATTTTATAAACTAAAGAAATGCACCTCAAACTTCATCATAAAAAAGACTAAGATTGAAACTTTCATTCACCTCCTCCTCTCTTTATAACACCTCTTCACCCTTACTTTACCATCTCTCTTCCAATGTGAGATAACTTTACCAACACTTCTATAGTTTTCTTTGTCTTTTTTCATTTATAATTTACTAAAAAAATAATTGATTAGTTTTTATAGTTATAAAATTCACAATTTTGTTCAAGTATCTAAAAATATAAGATATTTTTATTACATTATGTTTTACAAATTATTTTATAAAACTGATTGTATTTTAAAACTAATTATATATATAAAAAATCGAGTATCTCACGAGCTTTACGAGTCGAGTATTGGGTAGCTCGACTCGACTCGTTAATATGTCGAGTCGAGTTCGAGTTCGAGTCGAGTCTATTCGAGTCGAGTGTTGACCGAGCTTTGACCGAGTCGATCTCGAGTAGCTCGCGAGTTGTCTCGTATCGTTTACACCCCTATCAACCTCTTTTTAGGCCGCCGGTGATTTGTAGGGATTTTTTCCCCAGAAAATTAAAATTTTAAAAATTATAATCAAGAAAATATAAAAAAAAATTCTAACAGATCCTGTTGGGAAATTTTTAATTTTTTTCTAGAAAACTAAGTTGTTTAAAAAAAATTAATAATATATAATCAAAATCCGTTGATGATCTGTTGAAAAAGTTTTTAATTATAACTTTCTTAGAATGTCTATACATTTTAGACGTCCTATAAAATCAATTTTATTGGAGTGTGTTATATGCAATGATATTATAATAAGTTGTTAAGACGAATTTAACGATGTATAAACCAAGTTGAATAACCTAATAGGACAAAATAAATAAATGTCATATTAGAATTTTTACAAGACCATTGTAAGTGTCCTATACATAACATTTATATAAACACTTACAAAATATTATCCATAATTGTCCTATAGAAATGTTAATAAGACAAATTTAGTTTTTGAATATTATTAGGTTGCTAAACTTGTCCATAAAACTTGTTTGGCCGGATGTATAAATTGGTTTTAACAAATTGTTATACCATTATATAGGACGTATAATCATTCGGTCTTGGTTGGTTTGTAGAATTAGATAAGATTCGAAGGGATTTAGAATCCAATCGCATTTCAATCTCCTGTTTGGTTTGAAAGATTGTTTGTATATGAAATCCTACAAACATGAGAGTTTTAGAAATCCTATGACCTACATGGTTGTTGGTATTTTACGGGATTTTATAAGATTTTTGTATAATAATGTTTTAAAATATGTTGAAAACATTTGTGTTATAACGATCAATTAAGAGTAGTTTACACCGTTGGTCCATGTGGTTTGCTCAAAATCCGATATTCTCCCTTATTTTGAAAGAAGGGCCATATCCAGAATTCTGAACAAACTATAAAGACCAACGGTGTAATTTACTCGTAAATAATAGAAAAAATAATTTAATAACTTTTATAGTTATTTATAAGTTGTTTATAAAAAAGAATTCAATTCCATTTCAATTTGTCGTAATGTTTATAATCTATACATAAAATTAAAATATAAGAGTAAATTAAAATTTTGGTCCTTTATCTATGCTCGTCTTTTGGTTTTGGTCCCTCCAAAGGTAAAAGTACATTCTTGGTCCCTCAAACGAGTTTTTGATAAGATCCTTGGTCCCTCCGGCTAACGCCGTCCAAATTGCTGCCGTTAGAGGTACCATGTGCCCCTCACACGAGGGGCATTTTGGTCTTTTTATCTAATATCATTCATGAGAGACCAAAAGTGTAATAAATAAAAACTATTATTTTTAATATTTAATTAATTAAAGAGGACCCAGATACAAAGCTTAAGCCGATCTCCGAGAATCAAAACTCCGGCTGAAATCCGCCATCAATCCACCACCGCCGTTACCACCGAAAGACCACCGTTCTGCTAATAGCTCAACCCCACCGGAATTTCAACCCAAAATTCCGGTTAACCGGAGAAAAGGGTCGTCGGTTTTGACTCAATCTGTCCCTGACTTCTCGCTTGTTTTGAGAAAAGAAAACAGGCGGTCGACGGCGTTACCACCGGTGGTGGGATGTTAACGGCGAGAAAAAGCTATGCGAATATGGATGAATTGAAGAAATTCTCTTTGGCAGCTTCAAACGCCATTAATGGCGAAAATAGAGGAGGAAGGATAACTTTTGACTCAATCGTCCCTGACTAAATCAAGAATCTGTCATATGTGATTTCTTAAAGAGTGTCATATGTGATTTCTTAAAGAGTAAATTACAGTGGAGAGAGAAAGAAGATATACATACAAATGATTGTATGTATTTTTAATTAATTTAATATTAAAAATAATAGTTTTTATTTATTACAATTTTGGTCCCTCATGAATGATATTAAATGAAAAGACCAAAATGCCCCTCACGTTAGGGGCACATGGTACCTCTAACGACATCAATTTGGACGGCGTTAGCCGGAGGGACCAAGGGCGTTATCAAAAACTCGTTTGAGGGACCAAGAATGTACTTTTACCTTTGGAGGGACCAAAACCAAAAAACCGAGCATAGATAAAGGACCAAGATTGTAATTTACTCAAAATATAATTAATTTTGGATTTGTGAATTAATGATGTAGGGCATGTGAGAAGTGTTGGTGAACCACGTCACCTACCTTGTAACCTCGGCCAGCCACATGTGGGGTCAGAGGTCTTGGAACACCTCGGATATGTCCATCAATAACTGGTATGTTATCTCTTTTTACATTTCTCACCATAACTTATCTTTTCGTCGGAACCCAACCATATATATATATATGTGTGTGTGTGTGTGTGTGTGTATAGGTGGGTGGCGATGTTAACTTTAGGAGAGGGTTGGCATAATAATCACCATGCTTTTCCAAAATCGGTGCGACATGGATTGGAATGGTGGCAATTCGACTTGACATGGGAGTTGATTAAGTTCCTTCAGATGGTTGGAATGGCAACAGATGTTACGGTAGCGACTAAGGCCGATAAAACAAGAATGGCATACTCGCCTCTGTCGATCAGTCGCTGAAACTTTAACACTTTTGAAGTAAAAACTTCACTAAACTTCACTTTCAAGTTGGTAAAACGAGTGATAATGAAAGCTTTAGGTCCACAAACATTATAGTCGCACTAAACCTAAGTATCATCGCTTAATTTATCGACGCAAATAAATAATGAGTGAATATGACAATGGTGATGCTTTCGATATTGAAGCTTTTATGTTGTGTAATTAAGTTATCTTTTGACTACTTCTTAATATGCTGGTAATTAATGTATTTTTATTTCTTATTCTATATAGTTTCCCGGTATTTGATTTATGCTTACTTATGTTTTGTTAATTTTCATTGTTGTTGTCCATTCGATCTTTTTGTTAACCGTGGGTGTTCGTGTACACCTCAACTAATCCTAGGCCCCTTAGAGAACAGCTAGGAAAATCCCTAATGACTTTGCAGGACTCGAGTTGATGGCCTGTGCAGAGGAGAATCTTCAATGGCCAAAGCCTTATTACCAATTGAGGTAACCCATAAGGTTTGTGGTGTTAGTTTTCTTTTTGTCTGGTTTGTTGCTTTTGAACCCTTGGTTGCATTAGTTGATTCATATACGTTATGCATACATGTTTTTCTCATTAAATGTTAATTTTATAATTTTATAATTATTTATAATTAAAAAAGTATAAAAGTATTAAAAAATGATATTTTTATCATTTCTCATCACTCAATTCCAATTCCTTTGCAAACATTTGGTTAAATTGTTAACATGTCATTTCAATTTCATAGCCATCTCTAACCCAATCATTAAAAGAGTAATGATTTTGGACCGACAATGTTTAAAATTGCAAAACTTCGAGGATTCAATAGAGAAAATAAAAGAAGTTGTATTTGGATGGAAGATAATTTTCGCATACTTTAATTTCTAATAGTTTCTTGGATGTTTTTGTTGATTTTTTGGTTTCTATATTTCAAGAATCATCAGTTCATCAGAAGTTAGATTTTGTTTTGATGTAAAAAAAAATCAAAGAAAATGAAACTGAAATATGAAAATTAAGAAGTATATTTTAAAGGTTTTTGTTTCTTAAATTCGTAAAAAATGACGAATTAGAAATAAATTTCATATCTCTTCCCCCGAACAGAATACATAAAAAGTCTTAACCATATGGGTTCCGGGATATTGGTTAAGATATAGTGTTTGAGGTCTTGGGAGATGTAATAGAATATCTCATATGCTCATGTTTCAATTCCAAGCATATATAACAATTATAGCCATTGAGTTTATTAAAACTGTTTTTTTTACAATTATAATATATCAGGATTAGTCCTAAACTTATGGTATAGCCTGACCTATCAGCAGTGCCATAAAATGTGACAAATAAAAGAAGCAACAAATGATTTTAGAAAAAGATAGGAATTCAATAAGGATCTCGGATTTTATTTAAAAACATACACACCTACATATAGAAAGGAAGAGGGTCAAGAGAAAACCTAAAAAAAATAAAAATTTAAAAAACATTTTGTTCATCTAGATGATATGTACATGTGCATATAAGTAATTGATTGAAGTTGTTTCTTGGTTTTTATGCATGTGTGCATGTTATGGACATGTGCATACCAAACAAATTGTTTAGAAATTACTTGTATGCACAAATGTATACCATCCAGATGAATCATTAGCATAGTATTTCTTAGTTTTTTATTTTTTGTGGTTTTTTCTTGAACCTGAACGTGATTCTATTCGTATACGTAAATTATTTTTAATATTAAAAAGACATAAAAATAGGTTAAAAAAAATTAAAATGACCCTTGAGAGTTAACGGATTTATCATAATAGTGTTAATCAAAGGAGCCATAACCAAGACAAAATAAATATCAAAAACCAAAACCATAATAAACATACTATATTAATTAATCCACAATTTACTTTAAAAGAAATTTTACGTTTCAAAAATTGATGTTTGAATAATTTGAAAAATTAAAATGTCAGCAATTATATAATGTTTCTGTATTAATGATGATCTTTCGATAAAATTTTAAATTAATTAAAAAATAAGTTAAATTATGTTTGTTAAATAATACCTAAATATTTGATATATTAATTAAAATTTAGCCATCTCAACCATTTTAACACTATAAATGTATTTAATAATTAATATAATAACTAAATATAAACTGTCAATTAATTTTCATCGTTGATTTAATTTAAACTAAATATAAACCGATTAATTAATTTTGGATATCAAAATATGTAAAATTAATTGATTTAATTTAAACGAACAAGAAAATAAACAATCTCATTTAATTGATGCGTAATCAGATAATGGACGGGCCCTACCTTGGTGTCATAGGTGACACATTTCACCATATTATTCCTCGGTTGAAGGATAAAAAATTTGAAGTTCGTAAAAGGTGTAACCATATTAATTTGTTATGTGATAGCATATGTATCTTGAAACCACAATGAGAACACATTTTTATTGTAGAATTGATTTGCAAGGTTTTTATTCAATCCCAGACTCGAGTTCGAATCATGTTAGTATTATTTTCTTAAGGGGCTGGTTGTTTGCATCTGGGTGGTGCCATCTAGAGCCTGCCTCTTAATCGTGTAGACTTAACATGTTTGGCAAAAAAAATTAAACCCTCTTAATCATGACAAAATCCTCTGAGCAATTTCTCATTAGGTTTGATGCCAAATGGTTCAGATGGAGACTCTTTCCAAAACTACCCTCTAAACTTCTCCAAAACTACCCTCTTTCCAAAACTACCCTCTAAACTTTTCATGTGTCTTCAATTAAAAAATATATAATTTTAGGTAAAATAAACCAATCCAATATTCGGCAGGTTCTTAGTGAAGAAAGGATTTGTGGATTACCAAATAACAATTAAGATGAACCAAGTTTTAAAACAGCTTCATTTTTGTCGTTGGGTAGTGGATGCTTAAATTGAAACATACCCAAATCATTTTTTTAAGGATTCCTGCATTAAAGAAACATAACAGCAGCATGGGAAAACATAGCATACTCACTTTTTGAGGTGCAAGTCATTTGGGTGTCTTCATGCGTTTGCAAAACGACATAAGAAATTATGGATAAGAAAGAGTATATGGGAATTAAACAACATCAACAAAAAATACCATTTTTATAGAATCGTGTTGCTTTTAATGCCCATAAGAGAGAGAGAGAGAGAGAGAGAGAGAGAGAGAGATTAGATCCCATTTATAATATCTCAATAGTTGAATAAATTGGTAATCGTTGCTACAAATTGACATCTTTGAAATTTTGAAAGTAAAATGTCGACGATACCCAAAATATCTACGTTATGGTTTGATCTAAGGGGGTGTTTGGATGAGCTTATAAAAACAACCTATACAACTTATTGACTTATTCCGGTGTGGCACCGGTAACAAGTCAACTTGAGTGTTTGGGTTAAACAACTTATCCCGTGCCAAACCGGTGATAAGTCATTTTTTAAGAAGTCAAAAATTTTAACTTATCAACTT
Source organism: Silybum marianum (assembly GCA_036898165.1). Taxonomy (NCBI): domain Eukaryota; kingdom Viridiplantae; phylum Streptophyta; class Magnoliopsida; order Asterales; family Asteraceae; genus Silybum; species Silybum marianum. The sequence continues at coordinate 31,278,476 of CM072535.1, forward strand.
TTCATAAGCGTCAATAAGCTCATCTAAACACCCCCTAACTCCCAATTATGAATCCATGACCTTTTTCTTATCAAGATTCCCAAATGCATCGGAATATACGATTCTAACTTTTCTATTATTTTCCGGGAGACATGAATTAGTAACAAAAGAAATTGGAGAAAGAAGAAAAATAGAGATAGTGAACTAACGATAGCAAAACGAAAAACCTCAACCTTTGTCAGTGAATCAGTCAACTGAGAACAACTTCAGTTAGAAAGGATGATTTCTTCTTCTCGAACGGTGCTACAAATAGCAGGTTTGCCAAACCTTACAGTACAACAGATGAGTATGAATGATTATGAAATACCCGATACACAATTTGAACATAAAAGCATAGTCCCTTTACATTCAAGTATAAATCCAAAATGTGGAAAGGAATATAAAAGCTGAATATACTTTTCACATACCTTATCATTCTTTGAGTTCACCGGTCACACCTAAATGACGAAGAAGAAACAAGTATTAGGAGCTACCATCTCCATGGATTTAGGCAAATACGTTAAAAATAAGTCATGAAAATCAAACCAATGAACTTATACTCAAATAGAGACCGAAAGCGAACCTGTGAACTTACAGGTTTTGGAGAAATCCTGGTTTTAGAAGTGTAATCGTTGTTTTGGAGGGAGGAAATTTTGAATCAAGGTTGGTCCGTGAGTCGCCAGGAAAGCGTGAGAGCATATTTGGTGCCATTTTAGGTTTAGGGTTTGGGAGTATATGTTAGATTAAGGGGGATTTGAATATCATATTTGAAATTTCAATTTGGTTTTACAGGAAAGGAAAGGAAAGTTTGAGAGGATGAAATAGTTTTGGACTTATAACCATCCTTGTTTTTTGATAAATCTGTGCACTGTTAAAGCTGAAACCTTCCACATATATAAAGAGTACATTATGTATTGTGGGTTGTAATCAATATATTTTTAGAATTCATGCATAAATGAGTTGTACATTATGCTTTCTTAGTTGTAATTAAGAGATTTTCAAGTTTGATGCATAAAATAGTTGTATACCATGCATGAAAGATTGTAATTAAGACATTGGGGGTAAACCAATATTAAGGTAGTATAGATAGGGGAGATTTAAAATACAAACCACGTCAATTCGTACAAATCATGTGTTTCATCTTTTTTTGAATAATTTTTTTTCATAAAAGTGTTTAATATGATGAATTTATTTTATATAATTCTTTTCTTCATGAAATTATTTTTCTTTCTACATGAAAATGAATTGCTTAATGAAACTCTCAATTTGATGAATCTTATTTTACATATTCTTGATTCACCAACCTTCATTTATTCTTGATGAAATTTTTTCATATATTATTGACTAATCAATCCTAATAATTAAGAAAAAGTGAAAAAAATTAAAAAAAAAATATTGGTTGCATGCGGTTTGTACGGTTTGTATGGTTTGTGCGAATTGACGTGGTTTGTAACGGAAATCAACCCTATATATAACATTATGTATCCCTTTTCAGGATGAATATTCATATTGAATAACATATTCATGATGGATATGGACGTGCCATATATTCGTCATGAATCACACATTCATGATAAATATGTTACTTTATTCATGATGAATAACACGCCTCTAGTTTTGATGAATATGCCACATATCGTATTGTGGCCGATTCCCAAGTTCCTAACTAATTTTCGGAACTTGCCCATATAATACAATGAGAACCAGAAAAAGATTACAAACTCGTGGAAAAAAAATTACACAAGTTTTTTACATCAAATGTTATTTAAGATATTGTATCACATACGTTTGAGTTGAGTTCATATTGTGAAGAAAAAAATACATGTGAAACTTTTTTTGTTTACGGCGTGAAACGGAAAAAATACACGATAAAGAGTTTCACATTGTTGAACAATATTTTAAACACAAGCCATTGTTGAATGTAAAAAATATTATTAAATAAGTTATCACAAGTTTGTAACATTTTTTAGGTTCTCATTTTATTTGCCCCTTGTAGATATAAGATCATTATAACAAAATTGGTTTTATAGGACGTCTATATTGTACAAGCGTCATAATATAATACTTTATAGAACTTAAGTTTATAGGACCAAACTATAAAATGTCTTATCTAAAAGCGTTACAAGAGGTTTATAAGACACTTTAGGCGTTTTAACAAGTTTTTAAGACACTTTTAAAATACAATGTCTTGTTAGCTATTTTACGGATCACTTTGAGAAGTGTGTCCTATAAAACCATTTTTTGTAAGACAATTGTGTTTATAAGACTATTTAACAAATAGTATCGTATAAATAGTTAATATAACAATTTATTTTAAAAACTTTCCAAAACTTGATTTTAGACGTCCTATAAATTTGATTTTATTATAGTGTGTTATATACAATGGTGTTACAATAAATTGTTAAGACGAATTTAACGATGTATAGACCAAATTGAATAACCTAATAGGACAAAGTAAATAAATGTCATATTAGAATTTTTACAAGACCATTGTAAGTGTCCTGTATATAACATTTATATAAACACTTACAAAATATTATTCATAATTGTCTTATAGAAATGTTAATAAGACAGATTTACTTTTGAATATTATTAGGTTGCTAAACTTGTCCATAAAACTTGTTTGGTCGCATGTATTATTGGTTTTAACAACTTGTTATACCATTATATAGGACGTATAATCAGTGATCCTAAAAATTTAAGTCTTGGTTGGTTTGTAGAATTAGATAAGATTCGGAGGGATTTAGAATCCAATCGTATTTCAATCTCATGTTTAGTTTGAAAGATTGTTTGGATATGAAATCATACAAACATTAGAGTTTTAGAAATCCTACTACCTACATGGTTGTTGTCTTGATATTTTACGGGATGTTATAAGATTTTTGTGTAATAATGTTTTTCAATATGTTGAAAACGAAGTCCAAAAAAATATATATATTAAAACATTTGTTTTATAACGATTAATTAAGAATAATTTACAGCGTTGGTCCATGTGGTTTACTCATAAATTAATTAAAAAAAATAATTTAATAACTTTTATAGTTATTTATAAGTTGTTTATAAAAAAATGGAATTCAATTCCATTTCAATTTGTCGTAATGTTTATAATTTATACATAGAATTGAAATATAATTGATTTTGGAATTGTGAATTAATGATGTAGGGCATGCGAGAAGTGTTGGTGAACCACTTCACCTTCCTTGTATCCTCGGTCTGCCACATGTGGGGTCAGAGGTCCTGGAACACCTCGGATACGTCCACCAATAACTGGTATTTTATCTTTTTTTACATTTCTTACCATAACTTATCTTTTCGTCGGAACCCAACATATTTATTTATGTGTATATATATAGGTCGTGCACATTCATGACATAAAAATAAAATAAAAGATAATACACCTTGATTCAATCCTATGATGGATATATAGGTGGGTGGCGATGTTGACTTTGGGAGAGGGTTGGCATAATAATCACCATGCTTTTCCAAAATCGGCTCGACATGGATTGGAATGGTGGCAATTCGACTTGACATGGGAGTTGATCAAGTTCCTTCAGATGGTTGGACTGGCAACAGATGTTAAGGTAGCGACTAAGGCCGATAAAACAAGAATGGCATACTCGCCTCTGTCGATCAATCGTTGAAACTTTAACACTACTTTTGAAGTAAAAAAATTCAAAATTCACTGAACCTCACTTTCAAGTTGGTAAGACGAGTGATGATGAAAGCGTTAGGTCCACAAAAATTATAGTCGCACTAAACCTAAGTATCATCGCTTAATTTATCGACGCAAATAAATAATGAGTGAAGATGACAATGGTGATGCTTCCGATATTGAAGATTTTATGTTGTGTAATTAAGTTATCTTTTGACTACTTCTTAATATGTTGGTAATTAATGTATTTTTATTTCTTATTCCATATAGTTTCCCGGTATTTGATTTATGTTTACTTTTGTTTTGTTAATTTTCATTGTTGTTGTCCGTTCGATCTTTTTGTTAATTGTGGGTGTCCGTGCACACCTCAACTAATCCTAGCCCCTTAGAAAACAGTTACGAAATTTCCCAACTGCTTTGCAGGACTCGACTTGAATAAGTGATCTCTGCAGAGGAAAATCCTCAAAGGCCAAACCTTATCACCAGTTGAACTAACCCCATAAGGTTTGTAGTGGTTGTTATCATTTTGTCTGGTATGTTGCTTTTGAACCCTTGGTTTCATTAGTTGATTCATATATGTTATTCATACATAGTTGTACTTATGGCTTTGAAATTTAGAGATTTATAGCTAGGTTGGTTAATTGGTATTGATATTAATTGGTTTCAAATTTAGGGTTTAGCTTCATATTATCGATTAGAATCAATTACTTTTCCATTTGTGATTTGAATGATCTTGGAATCGAAGACTTGGCCGATGATTAATTAATGTTCGATCTCCCATTCAAAATTGGTGAAATATTGGTCGAGAATTTGAATTTCTAAGTTTTAATGCGAAGGTAAACACGATGTATGTAAAAGCCTGTAGCTCTCGTCTCGAAAGAGGGTTTTAGGTAAATTAGTATCATTTTTCTCCTTCATTAATCTAAGTTATATTAATTATCAAATTGTTTAGCTTTTACCGACGGTTAAACTGTCGGTAAGCCGTTGCTTTTCAATTTTTAGTTTAAAAAATACACCTTAAGACCCCGTATCTGCTGCATTTTTAACCCGTATATATATATATCACATACAAAATCCAAAAAATCAACACAATATCTACCTGCAGATCATACAAATCTAATGATATATCAAATTCATACCATAATCAACTAACATGGACGAGAAGTCGGGTCATCGGAAGATGACGGTGGGTATTGTCAAACTAACATCTCCTCAATAGCCCTCAGTCTATCCTCATTCTCCTTCTCACGCCGACCGTTCTCTTCTCTCTCAACATGTTCGCCTCTCTTCTATTTTCTGAAACTTTTCTTTTAATTCTTGCGCCTATAGTTTTGAAAGAAATAATGAGTAAACTGACATATGTTCCAATTAAATAAGAAAATAAAAAAGGAACAAAAATTTAACCTCGCTTGAACCGGAACCGGCATATGACTTATCGGTACTTAACCCGCGTGGCCCATATCCCTATAGGGGAGGACCTACTAAGGGCCGAGCGGGGTCCCATACACCCGCTCACTTAGATTACCGTACAGAAAAAAATTATAGGTATTTCGATGGTGCATCCACTTGATTTTTTAGATTACTCTTTAACTATTTTAAAATTAAAGTGTAACACAAATATGGAGTTAGCATAGTGGTTTATGTTCTAAAGCTCCTTTTTAGAGTGCTCATTGTGCACATGTTTATTTTTTAGAGTAAGCCTACAATTTTAATATGTGGTTTACTTTCATTTACAAAAACTATTATATTGTTGTAGATGGAACTAGCCAACTATAGAAAGAAAATAAGAGAGCTCGATTATTGAGATAAGAAGGTTACATAATGGTGAGGCCTCAACCTTTTTACATAGTGAAATAGTTGAGCCTAGACATAATGACAACTGGGGAGTTACATGACCCATTAACTACTACATAAAATCACTCATAAATTATGAGTTACATTCTTTTTTAGAGTAAGCTACAATTTTAGTCCCCATGGTTTACTCTCATCTACAAAAACCATTAGTATAATATTATGCAACAACAATTTTTGCTTTAAATTGATTAGTTACAATGTTATACAATTATATTTACATAATTTATTTTTTTGAGTTTTTTATTAGTCTTAACCAAAAAATCGGATTTTTTTTCTCGAAATCTACTAAAAACCAAAAATTTCTCTCGAAATCAATTGAAAAGCTCTCTCGAAATCAACCAAAAAAATCCCTTAAAATCAACAAAAAAAAACTTCAAAAAATGTCTACCGAAGGTAGGAATTTGGTTAAAAACAATCGAACGGCTTTGGTCCAATTTAAAGGTGCACCCGCTCGATCTAAATCCTGGGTCCACCGTCTGCCACTGTCCCTAAACGTACCAACACCAAACATCCAACCCCTTTGTCCCTAAACGTACCAACACCAAACATCCAACCCCTTTTCCTTCATCTGGCACAATGCTCCCATACTTCAATATCTCCAAGTGGATGGGTGCTGGTGGTGTCAGGTCTGTACTTCTCGATCATTTTGCGGAGATAGTCATCCTATTATAACTTCGACCATCATTCCTTTTATAAATCCATCCTCTATGTTAACGGTTCAACATGCTTCAAAAAAGACCAAAAGTAAACAAAGAATTCTAACAAAGCCATGGTTTAATCAATTTGTACACAATGTATAGAACAAAAATAACAACGATTTGAATCACCCCTTTACACATATAAACTAACGGCTAACATGAAAGGAAAACGTTTGAATTTCATATATATACATATACATATAGTTAAGAACATAATTATTCATGCACTTCAATCGAAATATCCAAATTTTTGCTGTTAAATTTGGCATTCAAGTGAAATAAACATAAATCAAATATTGGAAATCGAAATGTCTTAAAAGCCATAAAGCACAAATGTTGACTAGGGTGTTTGGTTTTGATGGAATTAAAATGGTCGATTATATTGACCAAATTCTCTTCAAAACGTTTGCTTACTTATATAATGGAATTGAATTCCAAACATTTCCTTCAATGTTGATTTGATCGTTCCTTCGTGGAATTGAAATCTATTCCAATCAATAATTTAAAAATGACAAAAATATCCTCATTGATAGATAAAATTCTAGCCTCACTCGTTATTTCTCAGATACTGCTTCATCAATCGACATATTCTCCTGGTTTCTCTCCTACATCTATCAAAATCTGGTTTAGCTTCTTCACCAATCAATTTCTTTCTCGGACTCTTTCACAATGGACCGACTCTGTGGGTATACCTTTTTCTCCAACGCATCCTTCTCCATTTTTGCAATTTTCTCCATCTTATCCTTCTCAATTTTGCTTTACGATTTTGTTACTGTTTCTAGATCAACTGGTGTGTTTTTTGTTATTTTCCTCGACTAGTATAAATTTGATTCTCTTTTTCATCGATCTACTAGTCTATTTTTGCTTTTCTTTTTCATTGTTCAACTAGTCTATTTTTACTTCTCTTGTTCATCAATCGACTAGTCTATTTTTGCTTCTTTTTTTAATCGATCGACCCCTCCATTCTTTTACTGTTTGTAGATTATTTTTTCCATGTTCTTTGTTATTGTTTCTAAATGTGGGTTATGATATTTGATGTAGATAGTTGTTCTTGATTTGGGCAACGATTTAGGTTATGATTTGCGTTATGCGTGAAATTTTACTATTTCTAGACCAATTTGGGTTATGTTATTGATTTGTTACCGTTTCTAAACTGATTCGGATTATATGTGATATTTTACTATTTTTGTTACCGATCTAGAACATGAAGTGGTAATTTACATGTTTTTCTCATTAAATGTTAATTTTATAATTATTTATAACTAAAAAAGTATAAAACGTATTAAAGAAATGATATTTTTATCATTTTTCATTACTTTATTCCAATTCGTTTGCAAACCAAATAGACAGATTTTATTTCATGTCGGCCAAATATTTGGTCAAATCTAATAATATGTTATCTTAATTTATTAGCCATCTGTGATTCGACCACTAAAAATTCCCTACTAAAAACGCTTGAAAAGATGTGTGATTAAAATTGTCTGACCGAATTAATTTGTCATAATTAATTTGGAAGGTTTTTGTTTGAGATGTTTTTTTGGTAGATGGAAAAAAAACGTTTTTCTAATGAGGAAAAAAAACTTGTTTTCTGTATAAAACTTTCCTATAAACTTAGGGAATAGTCATTTTTTCTATATGTTTTTTCAAATACACCCTAATATATGAAAACACCATAGTCTATGAAAACATCCTAGTCTATTAATGTATGATAATACTAAAAAAAAATCAAAATAGACACGTACGTCCTAATTTAGGGGGGGGGGGTGTTTGGATTAGATTATTTAAAATAACCTATGCTTTTTACAAAAGTGTTTATCAACCTATGTGGTACCGCACCGGAATTTAAAAAAAAAGTGTTTGGATTAGTTTATGGCGATTCCACACCGGAATAAGTCAATAAGTTTAGTGTTCGGCAAAAAAGTGTTTATACATGCAAAATGACTAAAAATGCTCATAAGTCATAAGTTGTTTCTGACAAGTCACAACCTTTTAACTTATCAAAAACTTTGTTTTACCGGTGAAGAACTGGTATAAACAGGGACGGACCCAGAATTTTTTTGATACGGTGGCACCATACAACATAGACAAAAAAATAATTATAAAAAATACGGTTTTTATCGACATGTGTTTACGTTTTTACTAACGGTTAATATCTTTCAATGTGTTTTTAACCTAATTCAACCGTTTCGAGAGATATTTTAAGTTTTTTGCTTGATTTCAAGGGATTTTTTTATCGATTTCGAAAAAAAAAATCGATTTTTTTGGTTGATTTCAAGGGATTTTTTTGGTTTTTTTGTTAACTTGAACAGTTTTTTTTTCTTCGGTTTTTAGTATTTGATATTGATGGTTTTTAATAAGTAAAAGCAAATTAAAAATACTTTTGTAAAAACCAATGATTAAATATGAAATTAATAAACTGTTTATTAAATGTTATTTAAGTGCGAAATTAATAGAGTATTTATTATGTTATTAAATGTTATATAGAGTTGTTGTCCAAAAAGTTTAATTATTTGCATCAAACTAGAATCGAACCCTTGACCATCTCTCTATAAGGTGTTTTAATCAGTTGGGAACAACCACTAGACCAGCTATCCTATGTTATAATTTCAGTTTTAAATTATTCAAAAACACCCCTAAAATTATACGGTTGCACTGTTAACAAATCCAAAAAATTTACCCTTCGACAACGATATAATACGATGGCCCGTGTCACCGTATGCACCATGCTAGGTCCCCCCCCCCCCCTCCGGTATAAACACTTTTTATTTTCTTCCATTAAACACTCAAATTTACTTTTTACTGGTATAAGTTAATAAATAAGTTGTTTTTGATAAGTGAAAACAAACACCCCCTTAATTGGGGGTACATCCTTTTCTGTATTATTAACCAAAAACGGTCCCTTAAATACTATGAATCAGAGCTCGTTGTTTCGTTTGCTACCCTCTGACTAAGAAGAATTCTCCCTCCCTTCCATGGTCTCTCCATCGTTCTTTAGGCGATAAACCCAATATCAGTTTTGCCATCGATCAAGAATCGCACTCTCGCCGATTGCGATAACACACAAATAGAAATCATGCAGATATTCGTGAAAACACTAACAGGGAAGACGATTACTCTCGAAGTTGAGAGCAGTGACACCATCGACAATGTCAAAGCCAAGATCCAGGTCTAATTTTGTTAATTGTAATCGCTTTTTATTCAACTACTTTATGCTTTTTTGATTTTTGATGGCATGTTATGTTTCTTCTGCCTATCGTTATTCAGCTTCTTGAATCTTGATATATGCTTGTTTACGCCGCGAATTGCTTTTTTGGATTACTTATAAAACTAGGGTTTTGTGTTTTTCACCTTTTTTTGGCCGTAAATTGGAATCCTCCTTTAAGATGAATAGTTTCTTGAATCAATGGCGATTTGAGTTCAAGTAAAATACTTAGAAATCAGATGAGCTAGGACTGTTAATGTACGAAGATGGATGGATTTTATCAATTGCTTGAACATTAAGAACTGTAATTTTTGTCACCTAAAACTGTAAGAACCCTAGAAATGAGGATTATTATAGAAAATATTAAATTTGATAGGATCAGGACTCTCTAAGATGATTTTGTTTTGAATGATCTTGAAGAATGAATCAAAAGAGAAATTTATCAATCACAATTGAGGAAGATGGACCTTGATACTGTATTCACTCATTAGAAAATTTCGATCACTAACGAAACAGAATAAGAGATAACAAACAACATGAAAGGGAAAAGATAACTTGTTAATTTTGTTCCCATTCAGAAATCAGAATCTGTGATGACTGATGCATTCCAACATAAGTAATTCCTATTGCATGACATTACCATCTCTGAATGGAACTATTCATCCTCGCCTTATGTGGGCAAAGAAAAGGCAAAAAAAGTGAACAAAAAAAAGAACCGAAGAAACAATCTACAACTTTCGGGACTTTTGTATTTACAAATCTTTGCATGATGCTTCTAGGGGTGGTAAAAAGTGACCCAACCCGCAAACCCAACGCGAATCCAACCCAAAATTAGCAGGTAGGGTTGAGATTTTCAATCCATTTAAGTTAAATGGGTCAACCCGCCTAACCCATTTAAATAAATAGGTTGGGTTGAGTTGAAAATTTCGACCCGTTTTCAACTCATTTAAAATATTATATATTTATTTTATTTTAATTATAATTATAAAATGTCTAAAATTATAATGAAACATTGAAAGTTTGGAACCGTCTCAGTTTTATCAAGTGTAAAACCCTAATAAAGTAATATCTAACCTGCCTCCAAGTCTCCCTCTCTCTCTCTCTCTCTCTCTCTCTCTCTGTCTCCCTTCCCGTCATCCGCCTCCAAGACTCCAACAGAAATTAAAGTACCCTAAGTAGATCCTTAGATATTAGAACAATTTATTGCATTTGTGGTTGTGTTTTATTCAAACTTTGAACAATTTATTTTTATTTGTGATTGTGGTTGTAACGAGAAATGATCAGTTAGCTATGAATTGGCTCTCTTTTTCTTCGTTGAAACGAGAAATGATCAATTTATTTTGGTTTGGTGTAGTTTTGCTATCGTTTATTTACTTACCTTATTCATGTAGGCATTCTCCATCAATAACCGTGATTTGGTAGTTTGATTTGTATATCTATTGGGAGGCTTCTATTATGTCATCTATTAACTATTAAGTATAGAGACAAAGGATCGTATGAGAAGCGTAAGAAGGTATCTGGACCCTTGATCACTTTTAATCTCACCCACACCCCCATGAATTGCGCTTCTCACGTAAATCGATCCGGTGCATCTCTTTAGTGTTGGTCTTTAATTAGTATTGATCCAAGGGTGGAGATCCCTTCTTACCCTTCTCATCATAACTTCCATTCTCACCGGAACCCAACCCTAAGTATAGGTTGGTACTGTAAAATTTGATTCAAGTTATATGTAGGCATACATCTTTACGCTTCTTGTTCACATCTATTTTGTTGTTTGCTACTTCTTCTTCTGTGTTCTCTTCTTGGTCGGTTACTTGTTCACCATGTATGTTATACTTAATTCCTATCGTCCCATGTAAAATAATATAAATAAAGATAAATATACAAGTGTGAATATTAAGATGGATTATTGTAACTTAAAAATATTGTCTACCCTTTTGGTGTGTCCTGAGTTCATTTTCTCTTTTTATTGTTGTCGAAGTAAAACTTCCAAAAATGAGGTCCCAAGTTCTTCAAGATTCTTGCTTTTCGTCTTTCCCATTAAAAGAAAATATCACACTACTTTTATGATTAAAAGAAAATTCAAACATCTTGCATAATATTTAAATCCTATAATTATTCTATTTTTCTGCCATTGTTGCCTTTTGCTAACCTGTGTTATTGGGAATTAAAGGACAAAGAAGGTATCCCACCAGACCAGCAGAGGTTGATTTTTGCCGGAAAGCAATTAGAGGATGGTCGAACTCTTGCTGATTACAACATCCAGAAGGAGTCCACACTTCATTTGGTTCTTAGACTTCGTGGTGGAACTATGATCAAGGTCAAGACTCTCACTGGGAAAGAAATTGAAATCGATATTGAACCAACTGATACTATTGAACGGATTAAAGAACGAGTTGAAGAAAAAGAAGGAATTCCTCCAGTGCAACAAAGGTTTTCCTCTTTTTTCTTTTCTTTTCTTTCGTTATAATTTAGTGGAATCGATACTAAATATTTAGTGTTAGAAATATCTTAAATTTTAGCCCACTTCAGTCTCCAGCTAGTTTAATCCTTATTTATTGAATGAGAGTTTCGAAGAGAAAGAAGAGTCCTTTTCTTCGTAAGGGGATGAAGATGGGAATGAATTTTCATTCCCGCAGTTTATCTGCAATGAAAATTTGAGCTTCTAGGGGAACGGACCCATTATATTATATTATATAAAACCAAACAGTTCCTTTTATTTTCAACATCAGTAATTGCTACTTAATACCTCTAACCAAACACCCCTTTGATTTAGAAAAACTACTAGCCCAAGCTAGTTCTATTCGGGTGTGTTTGATATCCAGGATAGGACAAGACATGACAGAACAGAACAGGTGTCCGGGCCAGCTTGTGCACCTTGACTAACCCCAAGGGCCCGTAGAACAGTCAGGAAAATCCCCAATGGCCTTGTGAGACTCGAACCGCTGACCTTTGAGTAACCCTAAAGACCCAAGTTTTATAGCCGGTTGAGCTAACCCCACAAGGTTTATTGGGTATACACCATTATGCATTATGCAGGCTTCTTGGGTATGCACCATTATTATTGCAGACTTTTCATTGTGCAACTTATTTGAAACCTAGGGCATTGTGCCTTTGTAGTTGGTTGTCAACTCTGTTGTAATTTTACACTTATGCTGACAAAATTTATCCACATAATCATCAATTTTGCCGACCAAATAAGTGTTCAATTTGTATTTTTTAATGCTATGTGGTAGGTTTTTTTTCTAAAAATTTATTTTAAGATAACAATAAGTTGTTTCCGGGTTAAAAAAAGGTCATTGGCCAGTAGTATCTGGTTTACGGATTGACCTCAGCCTTCACCCTTTCTGGAAGTCAAGGGTTCAAGCAATATGTGTCAGTTTTGCTGTATATAAATATTATATTCGTTCAAATTTTTTTGTAGGCTTATTTATGCTGGGAAACAGCTTGCAGATGATAAGACAGCAAAAGACTACAATATTGAAGGGGGTTCAGTCCTTCATCTTGTTCTTGCACTAAGGGGTGGTAAGCTTTAAGACTATATATATATATATATATATATATACATGTGATGAAGTGTGTACCTTAGTGGAGATTCAAGTTAATTTGATATACTTATTTGCAGAGTAATCTGATGATATATATTACATCTAATTGCACTTGATGTTACTTGAAATGAATCCCGATAATTTTATACGCAAATTGTGTCGTTTAGGATGACATCGAGCGACCATTTGTTTGGTTTGGAATTTAAGTGCTAGCATTCCCATGTTTGTTATGTGTGTTTTTTTCTCATTGTAAGTTATTGAGCCTTAAAATGCAAACACGAAGGGGCTCGTTGGTTGGTTTCACAATAAGTCCTGTATGGATAAAATTGTCTGTATAGATTAGGAGATTTTTTTCGTAGATAGAAGTAGCATATGTTTTTTTTAATTGGGAGGGGTATGTTTGGAAAAAAAAACTTGGTTTTTTTTATATAAAGCTCCCTCCTATAAGCTTACTGGATAAGCCCCTTTCTATTTCATTAACCACTACCAAACAGTAATGTATAGCCTGGGAGGGACCTACATAGGCCCATACGGTACTGTTTAATGGTTATGTCATAATGGGAAAAATTGCATTCCTAAAGGGTGTAGAACCATATTGTTATGTTGGGTGTCTCTATATAGTTTTTGAAACTGGAGCTTTGGCATAAGCTTCTAATGTTAGAGTTGCTAAACGTTGCTTTCGGGTTCGACTCACTCAAATATTTTAGTTTTTAGCTTAAATTTTGGTGTTTTTATGTGTTTTAGAAAAAAAAAAATTACAGTATGGACTCAAACATGGGTCCCTTCTGTCTAAAGATAACGATCCAACCAACCAATTTATACTATTATTGTGAAATATTTCAACCTGTTTGTTTTTAATAGTAAAACTGTGTCACCATCTAGAAAATTTTCTGGGTCCGCCTATGTGTATGGTTGACTGAATAAGTTATGAGTCTCGTTAAGCTCTAACAAACAAGGTCTAAGGGTTGTTTACCGGCACAAATTGAATAAATGCTAACCAGGAAAGATGTAGTCTAACTAAGAGGTTCAATATGGGTAAGCGTTGATTGAAAATGGTTGTTTACCGAGTGTTTTGTAGGAAGTGCTTACTGATTTTAAAAAGTCTGAAAAACCCTACTTGCAAAAATAGGATGGGTTTGGAAAGTAAGTAAATGGACCCGGTAAAGGAAATAATAATACTAGATGGGTAGTTGCTCCGTCAGTACCTTCAATTAGATCAAGTCTTTAGGTAAATATACCAACTGAAAAACTCTTCCCTAAGGGTGCATTTGGTACATGGGACGAGACTAGATATAATTCACTGTCCCACGTTTGGCATGACATGGGACAGGACAAGAATTCACTGTCCCATGTTTGGCACGACATGGGATAGGGATAGGAACCGAGACAAGGTAGGACAAAGTGGGCCAAAAAATGCTTACAGAAACTAAACTATTACTAATTTACCCTCATTTGATATAAAATCTTAATATGGTATTTGTTTTAATGGTTGCCATCATTAGTCACGGCCACTGCTACCACCGACGGCCATCAACAACCACCTCAACCACCATCGTCCATCGCTGCCGCCACCACCACCACCACCACTGTTGGCCACATCCACCTTCTCCTCTACAACAACAACAACCTCGTCCACCACCTCCACAACCATCATTGGCCACCGCCCACCACCGTTCATCGCCACCACCGTGGGCCACCTCACCTCCCAATAACCACTACCACTGCTATCTACCATCTTCACCTCCTTCACAACCACCGTTAGCCACCTCCGCCTCTACTACAACAATCTCATCCACCATATCCACAACCATCGTTGGCCACAAACCACCACCGTCCATCTCCTCCACCACCACCACCACCGTTGGCCACCGCCACCTCCTCCTTTACCACAACAATCTCATTCACCACCTCCACAACCATCGTTGGCCACAAACCACCACCGTCAACTATCACCACCACCATACCATTTTAACGTTCTCTATAACCACCGTCGGCCACTGACCACCACCGCACATTGTCGCAATCAACCACTATCACCTCCTCCACCATTGTTGACCACCACCACCACCACTATCCACCATCTTCACGTTCTCAATAACCACCATCTTCACGTCCTCTATAACCACCATCTACCAATCACCAATGCCTCTACTTCCCAACCATTGTTGTTGTAACAATCTTCACCGTCCATCCGTCAATTGATATGGATCTTCCAAACCAAATGAAGCATAATTTCTCATTTGTATAAGTTGAGTTTTTTCAAACTAATCAATTATAACAAATTTTTCATTCAAAATTTTGTACTATTACATATGTCTGTATTTATGTATATGAAAGTTGAGTAAATATGTTAAAATTAAATTATTTAATTTTTTGTTTTATTTTTGTGTTAATTACAATTATTATATGACATATAAAATCATCAAATAACTATTGGGGCTACGTGTCTAATTCTGTCATGTTCAGTCATAGTCGTATCAAACACCAGATATAACACTTGTTTTGTCCAGTCATATCCAATTGCACCTCTTGTCCTTTGCCGTCATGTTTGGGTATCAAATGTTACCTAAAAGATGATTTAGTTGGTATACATTAAAAGCTATTTGTATCTGTACTTTTATTTCTATTTTTCAAAGTAAATAAATGATGTCAATTTTTATTCCTTTTTATAGTCTCAAATTGAATACAATATTTCTTAATTTGAAAATGTTTGTTAACCATCCCTACGTCCCCTACTCAATGTATTATGTATATAGTCTGGACCGTACCATTTATTATTATTGACTTCATTCTTTACACATTATCCATGATATATATATATATATATAGATTATGTTGTTTTGTCAAAAAAAGAATCCAAAAATATTATTATTTATCAAAGAGTGAATTCTGGATTTGATCCCTCTGTTTTGATTTTTTTTTTAGTATGTTCATAGGTTTTGTCTTTGTCTTGGTCATATGGGCGTGTTTAAGCTTCTTCTGACTAACGTCGTTAATTCAGTTAAAATAAGGGTTATTTTAGTCTCTCTGCCTTGTTTTGTCCTTTTCCTATGATAAAGGGCAAACATGGAAAAAGGGCAAAGCGGGTAAAGGAGTAGACTAGCCAGCAAAAGTCAAGTCGGAATAAGCGGTATATATATATATATAGAGAGAGAGAGAGGGGAAAGTTCAAATGAGAACTTTGTAAATTTAAAGGAATAAAGGAACACCTTGTGGACCACATATGATATGGGTCTCATATAATATTAAATCATTAAATCAGAAATTATTTAATATTATGTGGGACCCACATCATATGTGGTCCATAAAGTGTTCTTTTATTTCTTTAAAAATGGGTGGTTCCCGTATGATCCCTCCCGTATATATATATATATATATATATATATATATATATATATATATATATATATAGAGAGAGAGAGAGAGAGAGAGAGAGGAAAGTTCAAATACGAACTCAAATTTGGTTGTGAACGTGAGAACAAATGAGAGCGTGACACGTGTCAAAATAAGCAATATTCAGACTGAATATACAAAGGAAT
The DNA here is from genome assembly GCA_036898165.1 of Silybum marianum. NCBI lineage: Eukaryota > Viridiplantae > Streptophyta > Magnoliopsida > Asterales > Asteraceae > Silybum > Silybum marianum. The sequence goes on from CM072535.1 coordinate 31,294,987, forward strand.
ATTCAGTCTACTATATATATTCAGTCTGAATATACAAATGAATGTTCAGACTGAATATATACTATAATATTTCTTTGAATGTGACACTTATCGCACTCTCATTTGTCATCACGTTCACAACCAAATTTGAGTTTTTATTTGAACCCGCCCCTATATATATATATATATATATATATATATATATAGATTGATAGAGAGAGAGAGAGAGATGGTTTCATTTGAAAACCTCTCTTATATTGCAAACTTTACAATTTTTCTATATACCATTGATGATATCAATCAAGGGTCAACATTCATTTTTGTTATTTAAGTCAATACAGTTTTTGGTAATTAATTTATTATATATTTATATGTGGGTATATATATAACTATTTTTTCACTTTTAATTGAAAAAAGACAAACTTAAACGGCAAAAAATATAGTGGGGTTGTTCGGTTCATTCTAAGGAATGGAAATGATAGGAAATGAAAATAGGAATCGAATTTTCATTCCTCTCGGTTTAAATCTAGAAAGAAAAATTGGGGCTTTTGATGGAATAATCCCATTATATTATATCAAACCAAACAATTTCTATTATTTTTTTCATCCTCATTGAATACTGTTTAATATCTCTGATCAAACACACCTTCTAAAATTACCCGTGATTAAATTAAGTTAGCAAGTTTATTTTAACGAAGTTAGTCAAATGAACCATGATTAAAACAAATTGAATATCACAAAGAACAAAACCATAATAAACATACCACATGAATCCTACTCAGAAAAACCATAAAAAAACACATAGACCATATCCATAATTCTTCTTTATCAAACTAATAAAAAGATAGATTTCATTTCTATCCATATAGTTAGGGATGTACATCTTTTGATTGGGATCAAATAAATCGTCCAAACTGATGTAATGTTTTCAGTTTGGTCAGGTTAGACATTTCATCGGCATGTTTAAAAATATTGAAACCAAATGTATTCGGTTCAAATTTAGCTTCTAGTGTTATATCAATTATTCAGTCAAATCGAACCAAATTATAATCAAACTTTGACCTTTATTACTCTATTCATTTACTTTTGTCTTTTGTTTTATTTGTTTTGTTTTTGGATATGAATGATTAAATATGTATTTATTGTTATAGTTGATGGTTCAGTGTGCTTTAAATTCATAGATATATTGTATAATATTAATTGTTAGATGTTACATAGTTAAAAAAAACATAAATTGTTAGATGTGTTTGTTTATATGAAAATTGAAAGGAAAAAAAAATCAAAAATCATTCCAAACAACCAAAATTTTGTTGTTTGATAGGAGTGGATTTGGTTTGGCATCAATTTTTTTCTATAATATCGTATTACTGTCTATCAATCAGTTATAATTGGTACGTAAAATCTTAGTACTAACTTTTTTCAGTTGATACTGATTTTTTAACAACTTCAAGTTAGAGCATCTTCAATGGTCAAGTCTTTATGAGACTTGATCTATTTACCACATACATTTTCATTAACAGAAAGTCATCTTCAATTTTTTACTTCAATTGTGAAGTTTTTTAAAAACCCTTTTTTTGTATTTTTAATTCATTTTTAATAAAGTCATCTCTAAATGTTTTTACTTTAAAGACTTGATCCCAAGTCTTTGGATGTCAAACTTTTCTTCAACTTATTGCTCCAATAGTAAAGTCTTTCATCAAATGGTTTTCAATTCTTTCATCAAGTCTTTTTTTTTACCATTGGAGATGCTCTTAAGTCGTACCATGATACTATTTTGGTATGTGACTTTCAATACCATATATCAACCAAGTTTGCATACTTTATATTGTATGGTATTACCAACCGACTATAAATAGTACTGATTTAATTCATATGGTTGATGTATATATTAGCTGGTCTGATTTGGTATAAAAATGCAACTCCTATGATTTGCCATGAAAATTATCAAACCAAACTTATCTGTTTTATCAAGATTTTTGGTATCAAACTCATAAATAACCTTGAATATGAAATAATGTTACATGAATCTAAAACAAAATGATTTATTTAGGAAAATTGATCAAAATAGTAAATTTTTCAACCAAATTCATTTTTTAGCTACTTGTAGAATTGAATTTTTATTTTAACTAAAGTTTACACAAATGTCGTACGCATTTGTATAAACCCTATTTTCATATTATAAAATAAGATTTTTCTTATATAAACAAGGATCCTTACGCAAGTAAGACATATGTATAAGAGCATCTCCAACAGCTTTGCTAAAATAAATAAAAATGGTTTTTGTTCTATAAACCTCTCCAACAGCTTTGCTATCTTGTTCTCTATAATAAAAAAAAAACTTGAAATTTTTCTAAATTTAGGAAATTCTCTAAAACTTGATGGTAGGAGATAAAAATTGTTATTTTATTACATCTTAACAACGAGATTAAAGTTTTATCATTTTATATTAAGTTTTTTTAAAAGTTTATTGGAATGATAAATTAGATAAATATTGTATTAATATAATTGTGTTAAAATCTCTAAAATAAAAAATCTGTTAGAAATGAATATAATTCTTTTTAAAGATTTTTACTTTTAATTTTTTATTTTAGAAAAAAAACTAAAAAAACCTGTTGGAGATGCTCTAAACTCTAAAAAAATAGAAATTCAATAAAAAGTGATTAAAAAATAAAAACTAAATTTGGTTGTAGAGATCGTTTATTTTGTTAATTTTTCATTTATTTATGGATTTATGGGGATGATCATGTAATAAATGTTCATTGTCTTTTCATAATAACCAAACCCACATTTACAAGTAACAACTACTTTTTTCAATCTATTCCTTTTTGTCTTTTTATGATAATGTGTGTAGACATTTTGGTTCTCATAAATCATATTTGTCGTCTTGCACTAAAAACTTAAATTGGGAAATAAAATACTTTTCATATAATTTATTTCAAAAATATAATATTTAAAACATAGTAATGAATAATTTAATTAAAATGTTTAACTTATAAAGATATTAAATTTAGGTGAGTTCAGTATATCTTATACAGAGATATGGTTTTGAGTGATACAATGTACGTGAACCTTGTCTTTACTTTAAAGGATAAATGGATTGTTTTCGTTAAAACACCCGACTTACAAAGTTAAAATATACAAAGTTACAAATAGGATCGATAGACATGAGAGGGGAATAAGATAAAATCAAGTAGGAAACGATAAGCAGTTATACTAAACCTACCATAGCCTGAAGAAAAACTAAACGAGCCTACATGAAAAACCAGTGGTAAGGAGTCATTTGTCAAATGCTTACCTGGTAAGTGTTGATTAATATGACAAGGACCAAGATTCTTACCTAGTTTGAACTATGATAAGAACTGAGAGTCTTACCTAATAAATGAAGGTGACGACTCTTACCCGGTTAACATTTACCAGGTAAATTATTGCATACAATGTTGTTTTGATGGACTAAAATCTTACCCTGTAAGATAACTGATAGTGTTGAATCTTACCGATAAGCATTTATCGAGTAAGTGTTTGGGTTAACAACCGCTAACGTAACTAAAATGCAATATAGGATTTTTTGATACGGTCGCGCCATACAACATAGACGAAAAATAATTATAAAATACAATTTTTATCGACGTTCCTTTATGTTTTTACTGACGATCAATATCTTTCGATGTGTTTTTAACCTAATTCTACGGTTTTGGGGGATTTTTAAGTTTTTTTTTATCGATTTCGAGGCACTTTTTCGATTTTTTTTGGTTGATTTCAATAGTTTTTTAGGAGGATTTTTAAGTTTTTTATTGATTTAGAGACATTTTTTCGGTTTTTTTGTTGATTTTAAGCGCTCTTTTTCGGTTTTATTATTTGATATTGATTGTCTTTAATAACTAAAAGCAAATTAAAAATACTTTTTGGAAAATTAATGATTAAATATGAAATTAAAAGGTGTTACTTAATGTTATTTAAGTACGAAATTAATAGAGTATTTAGTATGTTATTAAATGCTATAGAGTTGCTAACAAAAAAAAATTATTTGCATTGGGATGGAATTGCACCTGAGACCATCTCTATAATGAGTCTTAATTAAATTGGGAAAAGCAACTACAACAGCTACCTTAATTGTGTTATAAGGTCAGTGTTAACTTATTTAAGAGCACTCCGAAAATTATACGGTTGCACTACTAACAAATCCAAAAAATTTACCGTTCGATGAAGATATAATACGGTGGCCCGTGCCACCATGTGAACCACTATAGGTCCGCCCCTGCCTAAAATAACTTGAGTTATCATCTATTTTTTCCAGATATGTCTAAGTCACTGCAATTTTTCGCCTCTCTCAACATGTTCGGTATCTCATTTGAACATGTATCTGAAAGACCTTGTTTGGTATCTCATTCAACATGTTTCGGCCATAAGTCCATATGAGCATTCTCATTTATGCAACTTTCAACTTTCTCTCTCGTGCGTCTTCCTTATTACCTAATATTTCGATCGATACAACATAACAGGTCTGGATATCTCGAGAATCCACAACAAAAATCACAACTAAAAGGAATGGATTTAGTTTTGATCCCTGATGTAACCTTATCTCCATCAAAAAATACTATGTTTTAATATTCTCTCGTCCCTTCAAAGTAATTATAACATTTTCTAAATATATTAAAATATTTTTTTCCCACTAAAAAATCCACAATATTTGTATTTCTTTTATGATATTTTAAGTGTTTATACATCAATAAAAAGCTTGTTGAACATATGCATACCAAACTATTGGAAACTTTTGCTTTAAAGTTGCCCTAAATAAAAATTATATTCTATATATCCTTTTGCAACACTTGGAAAGAACAAAGAAGATACTCTTCAAATTAATTTCACAACTTAAACGTTTAGAATAATTCAAAAAAGTTTTCTAGATATTCGATGATGATTGTAACATTCTCATGTTTAAACAAAAGGCGTTGTTTTAGGATTAGAAATGTAGAGGGAGATTCAGGAGAAAACGCTAAAAAAAAGAAAAACTGAAGAACACCCTGAGAGTCTGCCATCTGGACGATATTTTTTTTCTATGCACAAATGCATACAAGCGATTATAGCTCTTTTTTTCTATACATCAATGCATATATATGCATTAATTCCTACGCACAAATGCATGTTAGGGCATACCGTCCAGATAACGGCTCCCAGTGTGTTATTCAATTTTCTCTTTTTTTAGCGTTTCACCTGACCTGACCCTAGAAATGTATATGTGTTAACGTATCACGATATATCTTAATTCAAAAGCTGAGTACTCGAACCTTCGATCTTAATTTATTATATATTCCATTCTATATCTTTCTCAATTTTTATGGTTTTTGTAGTTTTGAAAGAATGAGAGTGTCTTACGTTGGTTATCAGTTGTATAAAATACCAGAGCTCAAATTTTATCTGGATAGTGATTTTTATGAAATTTAAACATTAAACTTTAAAAAATTGTAAATATTCATTAATAAGCTATAAACTTAAATTTGTAAAATTTCACTTTCTTCTATTTTTTTCAAAATCCCCAAAATTTTGAAAAAAAAAATTGAAACAAAAATCTTCAAAATGTCTATTTTAGATAATCTCTTGGATATGGTGTTAATTTTCGATAATGTTAGACTGATAAAATATTATTGAGTATTTTTTTTAACAAATTTAGAAAAAAGAAATAGATAATTATAATGTATAAAATCCAAGAAACAAAATAAAATGAAATTAGTTGGCCTAGTGGATGACGACGAGTGAGAGATGTTAATACAAACAAAACAGCGATGGATACAACATAGATTACACAATTATTCCTTTTCAGAGGGTTTTTTTGTTTCATCTGAATTCATAGATAAATAATAATAATAATCTTATAATAATTAATTAATAATAAATAAATAAAAAAAGAAAATACATTTTGTCTTGTAGTGAAAAATGTTTTTTTATCTATTTTGCCTTTCATACATGATGCCAACATCGAATACGACATATCTCTCTTCCCCCACCTTTTTCTCTTTTTCACACTTGGCCTCTTAACAAAGACAAACAAACCCCCAAATACCGCCGTGGAAACTGGCGGAGACGCCGTCACAAACAACCATTCAACCACCACCGGAATTTCATGATCTAACTATTTCAAATTCCATACTAGATACTACTACAAAGATTACAAAACAAAAATCATAAAACGGAATTCAAATTACCAGTTGATTTTTGATGATTAACAGTCAGTTTGATTTGTGGCGGTTATTGAAATTAAGCTTCTCAAAGTAACGAATCGAGAGAAGAGATAGAGAGAGCTGGATCTCATCTTTTCCCCAACGTGTTTTCACCGCCGCGGCGGTGCCGGTAGGTTTCGTCGGAACGATCGTACGCGGTGGCGGTAGACACGGCCAGGAGGATGTGGATGTCGTCGCGGCGGCGGCGGCGACGGTGGAAGATGAAGATGAGGTGGAGACGGTGACGGAAGGTTTAGATAAAGGTAATAAGTAATGAGAATGAAGACATCGGAAGCCACCAAGCGCAAGGACCACCAAACGGAGCGTGTTACTCCCGCATCCGATACTCTCCCAGTGCCTGGTGCAGATCAGCTCCCATAACCGCTCATCCTGAACCGTCCGATTCCACTGTCTGCTAACACAGGCCGCCGATCCTAAGGTTTTGGCGTCCACATGCTTGAGAACTTCAAAAAGCAAGTTTTGGTCGGTGAGAACAGCGGCGATGGCGGTGGCGGTGGCAGTGGAGGTGAAGGAGGATTCCGATTTGATCTTCTTGCAAACGTGAGAATCGAAAGATGTTGATCTGGATCTCTTGTTATTCATGATGGAAATTGGGGAAATTGTGAATGGTGAATTTGGAGTGGAAGAGAAGAAAAGAAAAAAGAAGGGGGGGGGTTTATAAGAAACAGAAGGTTTTGATGGTTAACGAAGAGGACAACATGAGAAATGAATGCACTTTGGGTGTTTCGAGAAACTTACTATTATGTCCTTTCTCCCCATTTCTTTTTGTTTTTCTTTGTTTTTGCCAAATGTCATTGCTTACTTTTCTTATCAAAATAAATCATTTAATTTAATATCTTATCAAAATTAATATATATTTTAATCTATTAAACTTAAGGATATTTAAATAACTTTATAGAGATAAGTTTTACTTAGCATCTCTAAATTTTGTTTAAAATGAATATTTAAATATTAAAATCTCTAAAAATAATCATTCGCATTTCGAAGATCCAAATATTAATTATATTATTAAAATATTTAATATATTTAAAAAAAATAAACCAAGATTTATATTATTGGTGGTAGAATAAGTATGAATAAGATATTAATTTATCTTACTTGGTAATCATTTTTGGGTAATCTCGAAATATAAAGAAAAAAACACTATTTTTTATGTTTTCTTCATTTTGAAGAAAAGTTTTAGAGATAATCTCGGAACACAATTTTAGTCTAAATCTCCATTTTACCCATTTTCTCTAATTTAGAGATTATGTTGGAGATGCTTTTACAAACTAAACTTTTATTTATAAAAAGATGGATAAACGAAAGTGGGCTACATGTTTTATAAACTCACACGATATTCATCATTACTTATGTAAAATAATTACGTTCATTATTTATGATGAATTAGGATAAATGAAAACACGTGTTACGATTTTATTTGTTTTCAGTTCATAAAAGAAGCCAGATTCGTCGGTATATATCTTTGAAGAATAGTTTTGTTCTGATAACTTAAGTTGATTAACTTTTTGTGTAAAAATTACCAAAAATAATATTTAGCTTTCATGATTTTTAGTTTATTTTCAAAGAAAAACATAAAAACAATACTCTTTGGCCCTAAAATAAATGTTCATCATAATGAAAAGTGACACACATATTTAGAATTGCGTACTTATTACAACTTTTAAAAATAACTAAATGTTACTAGGGGTGTTCATCGATTGAAATCCAATGGATTTAGGTGGGTTTGATTCAATCCAATCATCCATTAGATGTTGGATTTTATCATCCGATCCAAATTCAATGGATGGTTGGATCGGATCGGTTCTATCAATTGGATGTTATTGTTGATTATCCGTTAGATCGAATTGGATTCATCCAATCTTTTGATCAAATGGTCCAATAATTAATCCACCATTTCAACCAATTATTCATATATTTTCTTAAGTTATTAAAAAAATAACGTATATAAATATCAATTAAAAACAATATCATAAAATGTTGACAATTATATATAATTATTAATCGGATGGTTATTGGATTGGATCGGTTCAATTTTGTTGGATGTTGGACTACCATCTAAGAACTGACTGATCCAATTTGAATGTTAAAATTTTGGATCCGATACGATCCAATTACAATTGGATTTCCGATTATGGTCGGTCAGTTCTAATTGGATTGGTCGGGTTAAATTGGGTAGAATGACTTTCTGCACACCCCTAAATTCTACTTTTTTCCTTGATAATAGAAAGAGAAATTTGCTTCATCTCAAAATTAACGGCCAAATAGGAAATTAGAAACTTATTTTTAAAAATGCACACTTATTTCGTGACAAAATAAAATAATAATACACATACTTAATTTGTGACGAAGGGACTATGATTTTAGTAATGGATGAGAATTTATGTTTGCTTGGAGTTGAGTGTTGGCATCAAGGATGGTAAATGTAAAAAAATTATTTAAATGTGTGACGTACCATAAAAAAAGGCAAACATAACATACAATTAAAAGTAAATTATGGATTTGGTCTCTAACACTATGTTATGAAACTGCTTCTTTAACTCCAAAAATTACATAAAAACCCTCCAGACATGTATTTGTTATGGAATTGGTCCCTCAAGCTGACTGACGTCTAATTTCTTCGTTAAACACGAGGGTATTATGGTCATTTTACTTAATTTCGTTTATTTTACCATTTTTTAATTAATTATGATTGGTTTTCTTGAATACTCATCTTCTACAATGATGAACACCATATTTTTTTTGAAACCCTAAATCAAATCAAACTCATATTAAAGAACCATATCAAAATCAAACCAATATCCAATAACCAAAATCAAACCCACTAAAAAAACCTAAATCAAACTTATATTAAAAAACCAAAACCAAAATCAAACCCACTAAAAAAACCTAAATCAAACTCATATTAAAAAACCAAAACCAAAATCAAACCCATATCCAATAACCAAAATCAAACCGACTTAAAAAACCCTAAATCAAACTCATTAAAAAAAAGATCTGAGAGAAGATGGAGAGAAGAAACATATGTGAGAAAGAGAGAGAGAGAGAGAGAGAGAGAGAGAGAGAGAGAGAGACGTAGAGAAACTCGTCGGAGAAGACGAAGTCGCCGGAGAAACTCACCGGAGAAGACGAAGGGGCCTTCTCTTCTTTCAGATCTCGATCTGTATCTCTCTCTCTCTCTCTCTCTCTCTCTTCTCTTTTAAGTTGGTTTGACTTTGGTTTTTAAATGTGGGTTTGACTTTGGTTTTTAAGTTGGTTCTTGGTGTTCATCATTGTAGAAGATGAGTATTCAAGAAAACCAATTATAATTAATAAAAAAAGGTAAAATAAATGAAATAAGGTAAAATGACCATAATACCCTCGTGCTTAACGGAGTAATTAGACTTTCTCAGCTCAAGGGACCAATTTCGTGATCAAATGCATATCTGGAGGGTTTTTATGTAATTTTTAAAGTTAAAGGACCAGTTTCGTAACATTTAACAAACCTTAGGGACGAAATCCGTAATTTATTCTACATTTAAATAAGATTTTGTGAGTTTTTTATCATTAAAAAAAGTAAGGCAATCGTTAATACGATGATTAAATGTTAAATCAATACGATGTGATCGAAGTATATATGAATATAATCTCTTAATGATGTCATATCAAGGTCTTCATTATGATTTATGACATGTGCATAAAAAATATTTATAATTTATACAATGTTTAGTTTTTGTTACAAAAGAAGAAAATAAAAATATAGTTTGCCTATTAGTGACGATAAATTATCAATATTACCATTTTAAAAAATTGTATGCTAGGGGAAAAAATTTACGTTATTGTTTGTTTAATAGTTTTTTAACGTAGTTCATTATGCTTCCTTCATGGTTAAAGGAAGAAATTCAATTAATTATTGTATCATTTATTTTGTATTTAAATGTAATATTTTTCATTTGAAAATAAAAATATTTAACAAAGTAGCACAAAACGTTAAAGTTTATTTGTAACTACATATGTAAACAATAAAAAAAACAACATTAAAAATATTTTCATGAATATTTTGTAATGGCTTCGAATATAACTAGTCTAAGACTATTTTATAAAATTATTAAAGGTCTCTTAAGTTAACACAAAATACATTTTAACCTTTTTATTTGATTTTTTATATATTAATGTAATAAGAAAATTCATATTTTAAAATTAAACTATGGAATTGAAACAAATAATTAATTGGGGTTACTTTTGTTTTATTCAATTGAAATATAGATTTTTTTTTGTTAATATAACACTTAACGAATTGTTTAAAATTATTAAAACCAGTTATTAGGGATGAACATAGGTTGGATCTGATCAGACTGGAACCGAAAAGACGAAATAATTCATAGCATGCAATTATAAAAACTAACATGATATACTAGAAATTGTATTAATAGTTATCTTACAATGAATTGTTTTTCTCTTTATTCAATTAAAACTAATAATCCACATTCATATTTAAGAAAATAATGTAAAAATGTAGATTTTCTCTTAAAATTTTTATGATCAAATTTTATAAGATGAATGTTGGTTGTGCTTATTTGCATCGGATAAAAATCATCGGTCACAATATTAAGGTTTCAGTTCTGTACCATTAATAAACTAATAAAATTAAAGCATATCAAATATTTATTTATTTTAAATTTACTTAATTCATATGTTCACTTTTTTTATATTGTTATTTACATTTTTTTAATGTCAAATTATATGTTTATGTGTTTGAGAAAAAAATTACTAGATGCAGTGCATTTAACAATATATGCGTATTTCCAACCCAACATTAACAACTAGAGGTGGGCAAATGGGCCTGACGCAACTTGGAACCAGGTCCAATTGAGACTGATTTGAGACCGCCAGTCCAGGATTGGTTAGAGTTTTCATCAAAAAGCAAGTCCCGGCTTGGATTGGCCCGATTTTTCTAAAGAAAAAATATTTTTATATATATTGTTATATGTATTTTTAAATATATTTCTAACTTTCTAAGTGTATTTGATTGAAAACCAATTATAAATGTATAATAAAACGTATTTTTTAAGTTTATTTGATTGAAAATCAACTAAAAAACTACAATAAAGCATATTTTTTAAATGTATTTAATTGAACCAATTACATATATTAAAATATTGTTAAACATTTATAAAAAAATCAAAAAATGAAATTTAAATTTTTTTTTTTTTTATTATAGGACCGGTTTAGGCTCGGCCCTGGATCATAAGAGCATCTCCAACAGCTATTGTAAAATAGAAAAATGGAGAATTTTAGCAATTTAAGTGCTCCAACAGCTATGATATATCAATTGCTAAAATAGAAAAATGGGAAAAAAAAGAAGAAAAATCTCTAAATTTAGAGATTATCTAAAAATATATAGAAGAGAGAGATCCAATATTTTAATTATATTTGACCAATCAAAATAATTGAAGTTAAGTGTGTAGGAGAGAGAAATAATATTTTATTAAATGATGAAATATTTTATTAATATTGTTAATGACAAAGTTGCTAAAATAGAGTAGCTGTTGGAGTTGGATGCAAATTATTATAGATATTTTGACTTTTAATATGCTAGTTTAGAAAAAATTTACAATAGTTGTTGGAGATGCTCTAACCGGTTACAAATACTCTTAATTGGGACTTAGTATTTTCGTTTTTCGACTAGACCGGGACCAGTATCGATCTTGGTTACAAACCATTAAACTTTCTTATTTTGAATGATTGAGTCTCTAAACATTTTTTGAATAACTAAAGCATCAAACTTCTAAAAACTAGTTACCAACATCTTTTTTTTAAATAAGTTACTTGTAATTGAGTAGGAAAATTTTAAAGTAAAAAAATAAACTTAAGTCGGTTTTACCGTTCCCAAACACCACGTGATTAAAACCTCACGCAAACAATGGTATAGCACCCCCCCCCCACCCCCACCCCGCACCCCCCCCCCCCCCCCACCCCCCCCCCGCACCCCCCCCCCCCACCCCCACCCCGCACCCCCCACTCTCCATTACCTCAAAGTTGTCCATTCTCCATTTCGCCTAACGCGCTGCCGGCTCCTGCTATCGATCTCCTCTTTTCAGTCTATTTTTTTTATCCATCATAAGAAAGAAAATCAAAAGATAAACTGTTACAAATGATTTATTTGGGTTAAAAAATGCAAGTAACCAATTTTTAAAAATTCAATAGTTTAATTTGTTGAAAAAAAATGTTCAATGACTTAATTATTCAAAATAATAAAGTTTAAAGATTTTTTCATTTAAAATAATAAAGTTTAATGATTTTTCCATTCAAAATGATAAAGTCTAATGATTTTTTCATCCAAAAAATAGTTTAGAGACTTAATCATTCAAAATGATAAAGTTTAATGATTTTTTTATTTAAAGAAATAGTTTAACGACTTAACTATTCAAAATACAATAGTTTGTTGGGTTTTTTTAAACTTTTTCTTGAAAAAAACACTCTCTTTCATATTTTCTCTATTTTGGAGAAATTTTTAGAGATGCTTTTGGAGCACAATTTTAGTCTAAAATCTCTATTTTCCTCATTTTCTCTATTTTAAAGATGCTCTAACTAATGTGCATTCAAACGTGTACCTAGAAAATAAGTTAACTTATTTTTGTCAAAAAAATGCTAAATATGGTGGGTCTCTTGGACACTAAAAAAATCAACTCAAACAACACACTAAAAACATCTTTAATATAATAATAATAATAATAAATATATGTATTTATTACTTAATGTATTAAACTATTAATATATGTATATAATTATAAAAGTGAATAAAATTACTAATATATATTATTAAAAGACCTAATTTAATTTATTAACCTCCAAATCTATAGGCAGACGTTTTGGACCTCCATTTTTTTAGTATTTTACCTTATATCCAACTCAATACTATAAACATTAAAAACACAAAAATGGAGTTATTTTCATCTCCACAAAACACTAAAAGCATAAAAATGGAGTTATTTTCATCTCCACAAAACACTAACGCCGTGTTCTCTAAATCGGAGAGAAGAGAAAAGAAATAAAAGAAAGAAAAGGAAAATAAAATAATTTTTTTTATTTGTGTTATTGAAAAAGAAGGAAAGGAAAAAAAGAAAATAAATTTTCGTGTTTTTGAACGGGAGAGAAAGGAAAAGAAAAATACCATTTTTACAAATATACCTTAAAAATATATCATTTATAACGAAAAATTGGGTAGTTTTATAATTTTAATAATATTTTTAATTAGTTTTAATTTATTTCCTTTTCTTTTCTTTATTTTCCTCCCATATGTGGAAGGAAAGTTTTTGGAGGAAATTATCATTTCTTTTTCTTTCCTTTCTCTTCTAAAAAAGTTTCAAAAACACGAGTTTTTTGTTTTTTACTTTTCTCTCTTTTCCCTCACTTTCATTTTCTTTCCTTTCTAAAATGAGTTTCGAAAACACAACGTAAAAAAATAGATGGTCAAAATGTTGGTCTCCATATTTGGAGGTCAATAAAGTAGAACTCTAAAATATTTATTAATATTTTATTTAACTTTTCTAATTATATATATAGATATATAGATTTTTTTTTATTAACCTGGATATCCAACCCGTTATGCGAGCCGATTAATCTCTGGTCAACCGCTCCCTTCGCGGGTAACCCGAAGTCACCGCATCTGAACTTCCGTGCCAATAAGAGGATTCTTATTCCTCCTTGAATTCCTTGGGACCTCTAGACACTTTAAAATAGTATTATATATATATATATATATAGAGAGAGAGAGAGAGAGAGAGAGGGGGGGGGAGTTCAATTGCGAAGTCAAATTCGGTTACGAACATGAAAACAAAGGAAAGCGGGACATGTGTCCCATTTAGTCTGAATAATAAAGGGCATTCGGTATGGATAAAGAATGTGAAGTTCATTCATTATTCAATATGAATAACACAACATTCAGTCTAAATATATTTAGACTGAATGAGACACGTGTCGCGCTCTCATTCGTCCTCACATTCACAACCAAATTTGTGTTCGTATTTGAACCCGCCACTATATATATAAATATAATAATTTTATTATTAAAAATATTTTTAGTGTTGTTTTTTAATGTGGTTGGAGATTGGTTATTTTAGTGTTCAAGGAACTCACCATCATTATTATTTTTTATGTGTTTTTAGTGTTGAGTTGGATATGGAAACAACTTTAACTTTGTGTTTGTAGTGTTGGATTGAAGATGGTATAAAACACTAAAAAAATAGAGATCAATAAAGTTGGTCTTTGTACTTAGAGGTCAATAAAGTTGGTCATTGTAAATCAAATATTAATATAATATTAAGTTTCTATAATTACATATATGTATATATATAATATTAAGTTTTTTTTTATGAATGCAAATATGATTTGTAATAATATTAAAGATGTTTTTTTAATATACGGTTGTAGTTGATTATTTTTAATGTGCAATAAATTCAATATTTATAATGTTTTATTTTTATTGATCGAGTTGGAAATGATATGAATTAATTTAGCCCTTCTTTTGGTTACACAAAAATTCTCAATTTGAAAATTTCTTCATTAACAATTTATAGCCAACCCCTATAACAATAATGACAAAATCTTGATAAGATCGGCTTTCAATACAAAAGATTTGCAATATTTTGTTATTATTAAAAGAGATAGTGGTTAAATATAAAAATCAAATTAAAAAAAAAATCAGTATATCTTACATAAAGATAACATATATGAAGAATAAGATGTATGCAATTTTATGTATGCAATTTTTTCTCTCTTATAAGATAGAGATGTTTCCATAAAGATCCCTAGTTTGTAAAATAAAAATTAAAAGGAAACAAGTGTAAGTAGGGGTGTGTATCGAACGGGTTCTGGTCGGCAAACCAAAAACCCTTTTCGGATTTTGGATAATGGAAATCAAGACTCGAATTTTATGTTTTGGATTTGTTCGGTTTTGGGTTGGTCGGGTTTGGTTCGGGTATGGTTATATTGCAAGAAATATATGATGAATTTGATCGATTGAGAGATTGATGAAATCGATAGTATGTTTAGAAATTAGAAAACATTTCGACTAACTAGAATTTAGAATTTTCAAAAATAATTAAATAAATAAGTATATTTATATAATTATATATATATATGTGTGTGTGTGTGTGCCCGCGCGAGCGTGTGTGTGTATGTATGTAGATAAAAGTTCAAATGCGAACTTAAATTTGGTTGTGAACTTGAGGACAATGAGAGTTCGACACGTGTCTGAATGTAGATTATTCGCTGAATAATCAAAGAAATATTCAGACTTATTATAGTACTTATTCAGACCGATTAAGCATTATCCAGACTGAATAAATAATAATACTATATTCAGTCTCAATATTTTTTTGATTATTCGGTCTGAATATGATACGTGTCGCGCTCTCATTTGTTCTCACGTTCACAACCAAATTTGAGTTCGCATTTGAACCTGCCCTATATATGTATGTATATATATATAGGGTTTTCGGACGGGTTGGATGACCAAAGATCAAACTCAACCCAAACCCAAATATCCCCAAATAATTGGGTTTCAGATTTTAGGATTTGAGGGTACATATTCGGGTTTTGCACAAACACCTTATTTTGATTCGGGTTTCAGACTTTTCACATTTTACACGCCCCTAAGTGCAAGAAGCAACCGAAGAGTTTTTGTAAACGAACAACAAGTACATTGAGAGGGACATACGAAGAAACTTACAAGGGAACACAAAGTATTGTATCTACAATTATTAGGACACTTCATGCATGTTTTTATGGTCGTTAACTTCATGGTGCCATGAAATCAAAGTACGTACAAGCTGATGCAGACACCCACAACATTCAAAAATCGTAGAAGTTGTTTGTTTGTCTAAAAATACAATGTCCGTGTTTTGTCCTTGGTTAAGAGAAACAAAAAAGTCGTAGAAGTTATTTGTTTGTCATCTATCGATCATAAATATATAGTGTAAAAAGTAAAAATTGTTTATTTGTCATCTATCGATCATAAATATATAATGAAAAAATTAGTCTCACATAGATTAAAAATGAGGTTTTTGAGCTTCTTTTATGCCACATGTTGTAAGATATACTAATAACTTTTGGCATGGTTTTATGTTAAATCCGAAATTATTGAGTTAGTCTGTTGTTTTAGACACCATGTGGTGTTATAAATGGTATCAGATCCCTACAATTGGATTGGTGAGGCAAATCCCATCAGGTATGATAAGTTCGCGAAAGGGATGTATGTAACATTTTAGGCAATCCCACATCAAGGATTACAAGGTTGAAGATTTTAGGCAGGCCTGACGAGAATGCCATGAGTTTAATGGGAGAGTTTGTAATAACTCGTCCCACATGAATAAAAATGGGATTTGTGAGCTTCTTAATTATAAGCCACAATTTGTTACCTTTTCACCACATCCACCCCCACCCCCCCCCCCCCGAGTTTCAACCACTACGCCACAACCCTTCTGGTTACAATTTTTAAGTTACTAATAACTTTTATCATGAATTTAAGTTGGATCTAAAATTATCAGTTCTATATGTTACTTTGGATTTTACAGTGTTACTTACAAATATTTGAAAATCAAATAAATCATTATATTTTGTCTTTTTATGATTAAATGAATGTTATTAGTTGGCATTTAAAGTTTGAATACTATTTAGTTTGGCTGGATTTTTTTAAATAATGTTTTTTTACCATACCTCAATTTATTATTGTTAGGTTAACAAGAATAAAACAACCTTTGAATGCAAACCAAACTTTGTCGACAATTTGGCGATTATGAGACCATTGTTTAAATTACATTAAACAAAATATGATTCGACGACTATCATAATTCATATCGGTTTTTAGAACCATTAATAAAATTCATGCCTTTTCTTTCTTCCTTCTGAACTCACGTGATAATATTTATCAAATCCTTTTATTGAATATTAAATCTTATATAAAACGCTAACTTAAGAAACACAATGATCATTCTGAAATGAATCGAAGTTATTATAAAATAATTCTTTTCATATTTTTTTTTCATCAAATGTTATTATTTAAGATATTGTTTCACATATATTTGTCTTCATAAAAAAGATATTACATGTTAATAAAAAAATGATGGTTCGTTATTTGTTTTATCGTATGAATTTTGTTTCTTATGTGAAACTAAAACCAACATTTTTTGTTCATTATAATTTTTTTTTCTTATGAACAAAAACATATGTGAAACAATATCTTAAATCATAAAATTTGATGAAAAGAATTATGTTATATTGGTTTTCCCCTTGGTTTCCAAAGTTTCTACTCTTCGTAGAATTTCTAACCAAAGGAATCTTTCTCTCTCTCTCTCTCTCTCTCTCTCTCTATATATATATATATATATATGTAGGGAGAGTTTCAAATGAGAACTTTTGATTTTTAAAGGAACAAAGGGACACATTGTAGACCACATATGATGTGGGTCCCACATAATATTAAATCATTTCTGATTTAATAATATTAAATCAGAAATGATTTAATATTATGTGGGACACACATCATATGTGGTCCACAATGTGTCCCTTTGTTCCTTTAAAGATGAGTGGTTCTCGTATCATCTCTCCCCTATATATATATATATATAGGGATGTGTTTCGATGAAAAAGAGAGTTAAAGCAAGAAGAATAAGAAGAGATCTCCATCCTCGGATGCACATTAGGAAGAGATCAAAAGTGATTAAGGGTTCAAATATCTTATTATGCTTGTCATATTAACTCTTCTTTTCACACGATCGTACGCCTATATATAGGGGCAGGTTAATACGAGAACGCTAACTATTTACGAGAATACGAGAAACTTTTTTCATGTACAAAATAATATGTGATTTTGCACTAACTGGAGCGGACGGCTTTTGGGACAACTTAAGTCACAAGGGAAAAGTCGTCCCTATCATGTATGATTTTGTACATGACAAAAGTTTCTCGTATTTTCGTAAAAGTTACCATTCTCTCTCTCTTTTTCTCTCTATATATATATATAGAGAGAGAGAGAGAGAGACCCCTTCAAGTGTTAACTCAATTATTTGTGTTAACCGTGTTAACCAATCGTTCACTGTTGAACACGATGCTCGTATACTGACGAACACGATGCTCGTTCACTGATGAATGGTGTTCACCAATGAACGAGCATGGTGTTCGCCAGTGAACGATGGGTTAACACGGTTAACACAAGAAGCCTCCTCTATATATATATATATATTAAATAAATTAGTGAAAAAATAACGTGACAAAAACAATGAGTTGTTATTTTTTTTAGCAACTGCTAAAGTTGAAGTCTTATTTCATTTCTGACTGATAAGAGGTAATGTTGAAGTGTGAAAGCAGAATCAATAATAATGTCTGTTTTTGTAAACTGATAAGTGTCAGAATTTGTTTAAATCATCTATTTTACTCATTAGAATATTATAGTGTTGAATTTATATATAAATTTGTACAATTTAACATATTTATTCATCTTTACAACATTTACATCTAAATTGTATAATTAACATTAATTTAAACGAAAATATGTCATTTACAGTATTTAACACATTTAAATTATATGAAAATACATCAATCGAGAAAGATGAGGAAACGATTAAAAAAAAATGGTCGATTAAGGTTAATCGAATGAGAAATACGATTGTTAAGAGTCTGGATAACAATAAAAGGCAAATGAAACGTTGGTTTTCTTTTGCAAAATAAAAGGACATTAAAACATGATACCCCTAAAAAATAAGAAAAAAAAACAGTCTAAATAACATTACCTCTTACCAAATCAGACATAAACAACTGAATATATTTTTTTAACAAAAACACAAGGCCTAAGTTTATTGAATAAGTTATCCATTGGGTTGGGCGATTTTTGACATTTTTACAACTCAACCCAATTATGACGGTTTAGAAAATCTCAACCCAACCCACTCAAAAGTACAACCCAACCCACTCAAAAGTACAACCCAACTCAACCCAATCCTTGAGTTTGTGGCAGGTTAGCGGTTTGGTAGTATACATAAAATTGAAGAATGAAATACGATAAATACTAATAAAAATATACAAAGAGTTTCGTTAGAGATTTTATATGTTTTTTTTCCGTATATATCAATTGTTGTCGGAGGTCTTCACATTTTTCAAAAAGAAACTTATAGAAAATCCTATCGGAAAACTAGATGAAATCATTTACTTATTGCTAAAAAATTTATATGTATGTGTATATATACGTTTGTTTTTGTTATTGTGATACCATTTTTTTAAATTGATATATTGACATTGATTTCTAATGATACGTGACTAAATTTAGATGTCATTGTCACGTCGATAGAAGGTGTATTCATATAAATGAATGAAACACATTCGCATCCACTGATCCGACCAATTGACTTAAAATTATCGTGTTTATTTGTAACTGTTGATAGCAGTCATAATTTAAAAACCAACCTTACTTAAAGCTCAATTGTTAAACCCTAGTCTATAATAATAAACTAACGTTTATCCAATAACACATTTTCACTTACTTGAATTAAATTTTGGCTTTGATCTCTAATTTGAACTAATATATATATATATATATATATATACATTGGGATGTAAATTGGAATAAAATATATACATATTTATAATATTATAAATATTATATATATATATATATATAAAACTTAACGAAATAATATATATTCGCGGCGTGTTAGCGGTTTGGATTGAGTTGAATTTTGCTACCCAATTTCAACCTTCATAATTAACGGTTTCACGGGTTGGCAGCTTGGGTTTAATCGGGTTGGGTTGCGCGGTTTTCATGGGTTGATGGTTTTTTGTACACCCCTACAAATTACGTACAAAATCACATATGATTTTACACTAGGTAAATAAGAAATACCGTTGTTAAAAGTCTGGGTAACAATAAGAGCCAAATAAAATATTGGTTTATCTTTTACCAAATAAAAAAACAATAAAATATAATACCCCTAAAACAACCTAATAGAACTTTTTTAACAAAAACACCATGGCCTAAGTTTATCGAATAAGTTATCCATGGAGATACTTCCAACAAAAAGAGTTTCGGAGATGCTTCACAAAACCCTCCTATTATACTTTGTCTTCTTCAACTTTAAATCATTCATAAATAAATCACAATATTCAAATTTGACCATGTATTATTTCAGAATTTGCTGATTTATGTTGTATTTTATTCGTCTTTTATTAAATTTGTAAAATAAAAAAGAATGATCTTAAAAAAGTTAAAATCGTCTAAAAATTTTCAAATATTTATAACATTTTAATAACATTTCCAGTAAATAATTTAACAAAAGTAGAAATTTTAATGTTTTTATTATTTCGATAAAAAATTGATTACTCAACTCTAACTGATTCATAATAAATTCACTTTTAAAAACATCAACATGAGAGGGTAAAATTAACTTGTCCCTTTACCAAAACAAAATTTTCAAATCCTTCAAAAAAGAAGAAGCAAATATCAGCTTTATTGTTTTGTATTAATTGAAACGTGTTATTCATAGTGCTTTTTATATACTATGTTCATAGTTATATTCAATATGTTTTGTAATTCATTTGATTCGCCATACAAAAAATTGGTCTTCCCTTTATTTGACTTTATAACACCAAAAGAATTTTGTGTGATAGAGTTTGTAACACTCGTCTCGCATTGATATAAAATGCTTACAATAAGCTTTTATAAGGCTTAAGTAATGGATTACCAATAATTTACAACATGCTTTTTAATTGGATTTCAAGTTATTTTGTTCCGGACTTTAAAATGTTACAGTTTGGACTGGCTTTGTCTGATTCATTTTATCTGATATCTTTTATTAGTAATCGTAATAGATATCATATACATTATCAAGTTATCATACATGTAATGATTAATTTAGGCACTGTTTGGCAAAAATAAGTTAGCTTATAAGTTAGCTTATTTTCAGTGTACATGTTTGGATGCACATAAGCTGACTTATAAGCTACTTTGAGTAGCTTATGAGGAGCTTTTTGTCATCTTTTCCGATTATACCCTCATTAATATTAATTATTAATTTTTTAAGATGTCCTTTTTAGTCATTTAAATGGTTATCAGCTACTTTTTGCCAAACATAATTTGTTCATCAGCTAGTTTATCAGCTACCATTTAGCTTATAAGTCATCAGCTAGCTTATAAGCTATCAGCTAGCTTATCAGTCATCAGCTAGCTTATCAGCTAGTTTGCCAAACATAACCTTAGTATACATTACTAATTTAGCATGTTTAATCAAAATCATTAATTACAATGATTTTTGATCTAAAAACTAGAGGTGGAACACAATAGGGGCCTTTAGGGGCTATGACCACCCCGCTTTTTGAGTTAAATACAATATATGAATTTTTCAACACATATGAAGTCTAGCTCAATTGGTTATCATTTCTGGCCTCTGTCCTTGTGGTCATGCTTTCAAACGCCTCTGCTTTTATTTTTCAATTTTTTTAGTTTTTCTTTCCCTTCTACTACATTTTGATTTATTAATATCATTGTATATAAAGTATATAAAAATAAATATTTTTTAAGTTGCTAATCCAAAGGTTTTCTTTTTATTAGTTTAAAAATAGAACAAATTTATGTTACTATTTTCCGGTTTACAGTTTAAAAGTTATGAGTTTTAGTCTTATATTAACCAATCTTTTTCCTAAAATTTTATAGTAGACCGTAGAAAAAAAATATACAACTTACGCATGTATTGGGGGGTTTGCGATTTTGTATCAGCCTACACCAACCAACATGTGTATCAACTGTACCAATTAAATTGGTATCACCTTAATTGCTACCAATTACAATTCGGTTGGTAGAAATTTGAACATAATAACAAAATTTTATATATGTAACTTGAAGTTCATATAAAACCAATACCAACCGCTTTTTTTTGGTATCAATACAGTTGGTTGATACACAGTATAAGATAGTTGGTTGATACACAATATAAGATTTTACATACCAATAATAATTGGTTGGTACCACGGTATTGGAGATTTTTTTTTCTTGGTACCGTAGTAACTAGTAAGTCCACCCTCGTATATACCATTTGGATTTCTGAATGTTTATGATATTATATTTTGGCCCCCGAGGGACTACAACCGTCGTGTTCCGCCCCTGCTAAAAACTACATTATTATATATTTTATCATTTTGTTTATAAAATATAGTTTTTTAGAGAAAACAACAACAACTTAGTAGCACATTCATAGCATAAATTTTGAGAAAACGTGTAGATCACATTTTATTTGTAGATCAATTTTGTTTTCGAAGCAAAACGATGCAAATTTGTCATTGCTAGTGCAATATCAATGATTGTTAATGTATGTTGTACTAATTGTGATTACAATTACAATAATTTTGAATTCTTTTCAGATACAAACATATTTTACAATAATTTTGAATTCTTTTCAGATACAAACATATTTGGGTCCGATCTAATCTGATCCATGTTTTTATTTGATTCTAAAAAAATATAGATTGGACCTTAAAAGAATAGGAGCAAGTAAAAACCGGTAGTCGGTCTTAATAACATAATGATATGATCGGTGTCTAGTCCGGTCCCAGTACCAACTACTACGGCATGATACATGTTACTAATTTACGTTTTTTTGGTTGCAAGTTTTATAATTTTAATTTTATTATAAAACTCTAAGAATTTTTATTTTCGGTTTTTAGTTATAGTTAAAAAGGGTTAGCCTATTTGTCATTTTGTTAAAAGGAACTTAAATCATAGAAACATAAATTAGTAATAAGCTTGTGTTCGATAGTCTGCTTGGTGGTGGTGACTTGTTGATCGATATCCAACTTGCCTCGTTCTGATGGTTGTCTTATCGAGTTAAAGTTTTTCCTAGGTTTTAGACATTGTGGTCCTGTAGGACCTGTACCTCGGCTGCATGTTCTTGTTAGTGGGTTATGACTGATTATGTGTTTTATGTTTGTCGCTTTTGTCTTGTTGGGTGTCTGGTGTAGGTTTTTACTGGTTTTAGTTGTGACCTCCCTCCTTTCTAGCCTCATAGATGGTGGGTTGGTTTTCATTGGGTCGGTTTGTGTTGTCGGTCTTATTTGTTATTGACTGGTTCAAATAAATTGTTGTTTTTATTTAAAAAATCATAGAAACAAGTTAAGTGTTAGATCAATCAATTTTAAATTAATAAATACATATCCAAATTTCAGTTGTGTAAAATATGCGATTTCATATAAACTAACAAAACAAAATTTAAGCTTCCAAGAGTGAGGTGTTGGAATGAAAATTACAAACCAATGATAAAAAAACATTCACAAAAATCGTAACTTTTTTTTGCGTGCTTGCAAAAATAAAAGAGAAAAGATGAGAACATCTGCAAAAAGATAATATATAAATAATTTACTGAGTTGTTTATCAAATGTTAACTCTGGTAAATATTTATCATACTTTACTTATTTTACTGAATGAATATGATAAGAACCGATAATTTATTTGGTAAAAGACATACACCAAGGATTGAAAATCTTATCCTGTAGGTGAGGGTAAAAAAACTCTTACTCCATTAAAGTTACAAAAAATTCAATTTTGATGACTTATAATGTTACTCAATATGGTAGTAAGAGTAGTAACTATTGATGATAAATGTTTACTACTCGGTAAAAATGACCTTCAACCCTTTATTTTCTACATATTTTATTCTAAATTCTCTGAACATAACACATACATATATTTGTATGTATTCGTATATGGGGTTTAATCATTTAGTGACGCAGTAGGAAAATGCAGAACGGATCGACAAACGTCTAAATCTAAAAGAGTTAGAACTTGCGAGCGTAAGAACTAAATATTAATGAGATAAAACTCAAAAACACTTTCAATAGAGAAGAAATATTATTAATCAAAAACATGAATTAACCATGAAGAACTCAATCCTATTTATAATCTAAAACTAGGAAAGATAATTATGGAAATAAATCTATCATAATTCTAAACCAACTAGGAAACTATTTGATAAAAGAAAACTAATAAT
Source organism: Silybum marianum (assembly GCA_036898165.1). Lineage (NCBI taxonomy): Eukaryota > Viridiplantae > Streptophyta > Magnoliopsida > Asterales > Asteraceae > Silybum > Silybum marianum. The sequence goes on from CM072535.1 coordinate 31,319,210, forward strand.
AACATAATCTAATTTAGAAAATAAATAATTAATACTTTTAATACTAATCCTAAATTAACTAATAATTGAACAAACAAATAAACGCAATCTTTTTGGGACTCGTTAGGATGCGTCCGCGACTCGACATGCAATCTGAGTTGCGCAAGAAACTACTTTTCAGTTTCCGATGCAGGTTTACGAGCTTCTTTTGAGCCCGTTTTCTTCTTTTCCAAAGAACGACTAAAAGTCTCGTTAACTCTCGAATCCTCCCTGTATCATTTAGGAACCCCGATATCTGTAAGATCTAGTATTAGCCAACCATTTGATTTAATCATTAAGAAAATAAAAAACGTATACTAGTATAGGCGGAGGATCGTTTGAGAAGAAGATTTAACATGAGAAGCTAGCATAATAAGGGATCTGAATCCTTGATCACATTTTATCTCAAACGCACCCATGAATTGATTTTCATACGGGGATTGATCTGGTGCATGTTTTGTCAGTACATCTCATCCTAATATGCATCTAAAGGTAGAGATCTCTTTTTACGCTTCTCATCTTAGCTATTAGTAAATTGTTAATTACATGGCAACTAAGAAAATCCATTTAATTAATACATCAATTCCATATTTATCTCCTCATTTTAAGCTCATCCATCATTTTCCCTCTTACATAATCAGATACCACACCATGCTTTCTCTTTTTTTTCTTCAAAGAAAAACTTCCATTTAAAATAAAAAATACATGGAGCACCCTTAAAGATAAGCAATAGAAGTTGAATGTCTAGGGGTCGTTTATCAAATACTTACTATAAGTGCTTAATTACCAAGTTATATCATTTTACCGGATAAATATTGCAAAAACCAAGAATCTTACCCGGTAAGAGTATAGACAATGACCGAGAAGTTACCGGGTAAGTGAAGGCGACGACTCTTACCATAGTTAGTGTTTACCGGAGTGTTGTATATGATACCATTTTGGTAGACTAAAATCTTACCTGTTAAGTAAGTGATAATGTTAAATTTTGCTACTAAGTACTTATATATCCAGGTAAATTTAGATAAACGGTCCCTTACACATGAACAATAATGGGGGGTACAATTGATTTCTCTAAAAACAATGAAGTGCGTTGGTGTGGAGATGGGTGAGAAGACGATCAAGTAAATGGACGACATGATGAAGATAGTTTCGATTATGCTTGATCCGAGATTAGAGACTATCTTCCATTGTTGTGAAATTTCTGCTTGAAGCAAGGGAAAAGGGCAATGAAAGTAAAGGATATGTAGATCGTGACGTTAGTTCAGTTCATCGAACAACATCGTTTGACGATTAAAAATCTTTTATCGCATCCGACCACGACATATTCAGTCTTCGAACCTGCAAAACTCATTTGGTGATGATGTTATTGTGCATAATGTGTGGTGTGTTCACTGTGTAAATTGTCACCCCACCATAAAATCACCATTTGCAGAGTGTACACACTATATTAATTAACATATTAGTTTTTAAACATGTTGTTCTTGGTTATTTTAAAGTTTTCAACTAGTTTATCACCTACTTTATATCAGACGTATTTAGTTCATAAACTAACTTATCAATTAACAACTAATTTGTCCAGCATAGCCAAAGACCCATGATTTGCAAAATACAAACTAAAAACACGGGAACACAAAGTATTATATCTAAAATTATTAAAATATTTCAAATATGCTTTCTTGCTGTTAAGTGTTAACTTCAGGAATCGAAGTACATACAAACCCATGCAAGTAGCTACGATATTAAAGAACTACTAGGATACAGAATAACTATGCCTAGCATTTTTATTAAACATACGCCAATTATATTTATTGAATGAAATCAAATTTATATGAGCGAAAAAAACATATATATTTGGACTTTTTTCTCTAAAAATACAGAGAATAAACTATCATAAAGTCGATTCATATATGGTTTTAATTATATTTATATTTGTATACGAAAATTTTATACTGTTGTTTTTTAGCCTGAAGATAGGATATCCGTGTTTTGTCTTTAATTAAGAGAAACAAAAAAGTCGTAGAAGTTGTTTGTTTGTCATTTATCAACCATAAATATATAGGTATTTGAAAATCAAATAAATCATTATCCTTTTGTCTTTTATAATTAAATGAATTTTATTAGTTGGCATATTGAATGGGATACTATTTAGTTTGGTTGGATTTCTTTTAAATAATTTTTTTATTAGATTTCATTTTGTTATTGTTAGGTTAAGAAGAATAAAACAACCTTTGAACACAAGCCAAATTTTGTCGACAATATGAGAATTATGAGATCATCGTTAGGATCACTATAGACAACATATAATTAGAAAACTAACATAAATAATTATTTTAGTCGATTAAATTTACCTTTTATTTATTTACTTTCTATATTTTCAAAAAAATCAGTATCTTCACAAGTAACAACTCATCAACGTACCGAGGGGACAAAAAGTAAAAAGAAAAAGAAATTTCTGAATATGGTTCGTAAATACCGAGACCAAATTTGTAAAATTAGTTTGGGTCCCACTTTAGCAAGTTGAAGAAGTATTTAGACTCCTTTGTAGATTTGGTCATTGTACTTGTAGACCTGTTCAGATTTTCTTTGTACTTTTTAACCTTTCTGTAAGTTAAAGAGTTGCTACTTGTAGAGGTAATAATTTTTGGTAATTTTGAGATAGAAATGTCTAAGAGTTAAATTTATTATGTTAAAACGACAATATATTTTTGTTAATTTTTCTATATGATTCGATAATTACAATATAGTTGGACACGAATGATTTTTGTATTTGACATTTTTGATGCTATATTTATTATGATACTTTTAAGTCTTCCCATGTGTTGGGATTGATAATTTGTAGGCTTCAATTATAATACTTTGAGGTTGTTTGCCAGTTGATGAATGACTTGATGCAGAATAATTAAATAGTCAGAATGATTAAGTGGTCATTATGATATAGTGTAAAATGAAATATAATTATTTGGTAGTTGTTAAAAATGAAATTAGGGCTCTAAATAATTAAGAGAGTTCTGAAATGGTTATAAAACGTTTAAACGAATCAGACATAAATGGTAATTAAGAGCTTAAAATGAAAAACAAACAAGGTTAAACACATTATATAATTTTGACGCATATACAGAAAAGTTAAAATTAACGAAATGGTTGAAAACTTGGAATCATGGAATCATGGAGAAAGATATTAGCTATTAAATGAATTTGATACAAAATATATGATTTTAAAAGAAGTGGTTAGAAATTTGGTCGAAAGAAATGGTTAAAAAATTTATTTTTGAAAAAAAAAAGATTTCCTCCCTTACTTTTAATCTAAAATATGTAAAATATAAATAAAACTGTAACCATTTTTTTTACTTAAAGGTAGCATTTTATTCACTTTGATTTTATATTTATATAGTAAAATTTTTTTCATTTGATCTTTCATGTTCTTACATTTCCGACTTTTATTTTATTGTTTTTATTTAAACCATCCCCTTCCTATACATTATTCCCTATCGAATATCTTTGGTTCTAAGAACATCTTTAACAGCATCTCTATAACATTATCTAAAATAGAGATTTTTGACAAAATCTCTAATATAGAGATTTATCTATATCTCTAAAAGGATGAAAGAGAAATATTATTTTAAGATTTCCTATAAAAAACAACCAATATAATTTTAGAGATTTTTAAAATAATAAATTTATTGAATATTTCAAAATATAAGTTTTTAATAGATTCTCTAAAATAGAGAAGCTGTTGGAGTTGGAAGATAATAAATTTAGAGATTTTGACTTTACATTCTCTATTTTAGAGAAAATTTAAAGAAGCTCTTGAAGATGCTCTAATTTGCTAAGTGTAAACTTTGACTTGCTTCCTGATATTTGTTATTTTCAAACAAAAATGATCCATAATCTTCAATTATAATACTATAACATTTATAATAGCATATAAATATATAGTATACATTAACTTTTAAGTGAAAAAAAATAGAATGACCACAGTATCCCTCATTTAACTGAAAAGATAACAATATTTAATAGGAATGAACAAAAACAATAAGATTTTACAAAGTGAGGAAAAGATTGTAATCGATGTTAGGTTACTTCTTTTTCCTAACTTTGTTAACATTACACTTTAAACATCCAATTCTTAACTGACACATGTCCTCTTTAATCCCATTCCCTCCCAAAACCTCTTTGTGTTCTTCACCACTCACAACTTCCCTCTTCGTACCCCTATAGGCTATAACACCAACGATCCTCTTTCGACAGGTAAACACCTTCGTGTTCTTCTTCTCTTTCTCTCTCTAAATCAACCATTCTGTTCTTCCTCTAAAGTCATTTGGTTTCAAGCTCAGTTTTCTGCTTTTGGGTTTTTGTGTTTCCTCCACCATCAAACATTCAGACCCACCGAACTACTTTGTTAATTGTCATCATCCTTCGAATTCTAACCAGCAAGTCTCTAAAAGTCACGATTTCTTGAAACACAATCCTACAAAATCACTTTTTGACGGCCAATCCATGATACTCATGTTACCACAATGACTATACATGTAATTATTTTATTTGAAGGACCCAATCCATAACTCTCATATTACCATAAGGACTAAATTTGTAATTTTCTCAAACTTTAATTCTAAAACTTAGACAACACGTATATGATGCAATGAGTATGTAATATTACATTCTTGTGAGAGATACTCTGGTACACAAACCCCCACACAATCCTAATATGGTCCTTATCTAGACACCTACTTTGTCGTTTACTCCATCTACTTTGTCTTTTTTTAACTTTGAATCATTCCTCATATTCAAATTTGACCATGTATTATTTGAGAATTTGTCGTTTATTAAAATTTGTAAAATAAAAAAAATTAGTAAGAGTAAGTTCAAGTTGTCTAAATTTTTTCAAAATTTTAGAACATCCTAATAAGATTTTAATAAATTGGTGTTATCATTTACATCCTACTCTATATATTAAATTCATAATCTATATATATAGCATCCAATTAAAATTGATAAATAAGTATGGAAGTTAGTGTGTTAGAGCATCTCCAAGAGCTTCCCCAAATTGGGAAAAATGGTGAAAATGGAGATTTTGAGCCAAAATCTTGCTCCAACAAATTCCCCAAAACCATCTCCAAAATGGAGAAAATAGGAGAGAGTGGATGATTTTCTCCAAATATGGAGATTACTCCAAAAATGATTACCCCATGGAACCACCAATGAAAATATTTGAAAATAAATATAAAAAAGATAGAAATAATGTTTTAACAAATGATTGCAATATTTTAATATTATTATTAATGTTTGGTTCTCTAAAATAGGGAATTTGTTGGAGATGGGTATGATTTTTTTTGAAGATTTTAGCTTTTGTTTCTCCATTTTGAATAAATTTTGGGGATTCTCTTGGAGATGCTCTTACCAATCAAAATAGATAAATAAGGTAGACTAGAGTGCATTTGATAATTAGACTGGGGTGTAAAAGGAAAAACCCCCAATAAATAATAATAAAAATAGAGATTTTAGACTTTCTATCGTTTATGAAAAAACTGATTATTGATAATTTTAATCGGTCTTATATGGAACCTGTCTTTAAAAATACCAATGTAAGAGAATTTTTTTTTGACTTACTCAATAACTTGAGATATGTGTTGTATTTAAAGAAGGACAAAATGCAAGAAATAGCAACCTACTTTCATAAATTTTCTTATCATAGCATTGTACTTTCAATTTTACTTATTACAGCAATGTACTTTCAAATTACTTTTTATTAATGCATTGTACTTTGAAAAATTTATCCAAAATAGCAATGGGTAACTTGTTACTTTTAAACAAGTTAACCTCCATTTTTCTTTGCTTACATGGCTTAATTGTGATTACATGGATGCCACGTCATTTTGATTACATGACATTATTGAAAAAATCTCTTGCAATTTTTTTTTTAAATTTCTCACTTTACCCGGTTTTTTCTTCTTCTTAATTTTCTCAAATTTTTAGTAATTTTCTTACGTCGTCACTCTTTAAAAAAAGCACTCTTTTTAAATTGTACAAATTAAATAATTTAGAGTAACATTTTTAACAAATAGGATATTTTTTTCAAGATAAATATTTTTTATAAGAAAATATAACACCTGTTATTTAATTTTTCTAATTCGGAAAATACTTATTTTGTACTTTTTAAAAAAAATTTAACGATATAAAATGTGTTTTACAAATCTTTTTAATATTGTTATATTTTAATGAATATTTTAGAAATAATCTAATTAATTAAATATGTTTATTGAATGATATATCAATTCATTTTTTTAAAACCAAGTCGATATAATTTTTTCAATATAAATATTTTATTTGTAATAAAACGTAACAACTCTTATTTTCTTAGTTAAAAAATATTTTTTAAACATTTTTTGGAATATAAAGAAAATAAATTGTAATCTACAAACTTTCTTAATATTGTTATATTTATAAATAATTTAGTTTCAGTAAATTAATCTACTATATTTATTAAATACTATGTAAAATTAATATTTTGAAAGTACATTGTTATAAAAAATGCCACATCAGCAATATATTACATGTGGACAACCTACATGGACAATGAGGTGGCATGAAAACCTACTATAGTGGGTAAATTTAATAGAGAAGGTTACCCAATGCTATAATGGGTAGATTTTTCAAAGTACAATGCTATAATAAAAAATAATTTGAAAGTACATTGCTGTAATAAGAAAAACTTAAAGTACAATGCTATAATAAGAAAATTTATCAAAGTATGTTGTTATTTCTTGCATTTTGCCCTTTAAATAAAGTCAGTATACCCATTTACCAAGTGAATTACAAAGACAACATTTCTATCTTTTTCTTGAAAAAAAAATGATAAACGAAAAAGAAATAGCGTATCTCTCATTTCGTTTTACCTTTTTTTTACCAAAGCAAATCTTCTCTGCCCCGCCAAGAAAACAAGAAGCAAGTAATTACCTTCATTTTTATTTTAAGGGTGTTTGAGATTGCTTATAAATATAGCTTATTGACTTATTTCGGTGTGGTATCGGTAATAAGTTGTGTTTGAATGTTTGGATTGAGAAAAAAAGAAGAAGCAACTTATATCGCTTCTATACCGGTGATAAAGAGTTTTTAATAAGTTAAACGCTTCTGACTCACTTTAATCTTCTTACGACTTTTTACCTCTTTCTAACTCTTTTACATTTATAAACAACTTATTAACTTATTACAATATGGTACCTCCATAAGCTAATCCAAACACTTTTTATAAAACTTCGATTTACCACCACATAAGTTAATTAACATTTTTACAAAAAAAAATAAGTTGTTTTTAACAAGCAATCCCAAACACCCTTTTAATTTGGAACACTTTATTCATAATGCTTTTTATATACTTTATTCGTAATTATATTCAATATATTTTTGGGGTTTATTTGATTTACCAAAGACTAAATTGATCTTTCATTTAGGGGATATTTTAAAGTTACTTTATGATCTCACGAATGATAATTAAGTTGACAGAATGATTAAGAGGTTTTACGTTATAGTGGAAAATGAAATATGGTTATTTGGTAATTGTTTAGAATGAAATTAAGACGTTGAATGGTTTACGAAGAGTCCAAGATCCAAAACCATTCAGAGGGTTTAGAATCATTAAAAGACTTTTTTTTTGCCAAACTATTAAGTCGTAAACAAATAGCCTCTTATTTGGCTTTGTAACACCAAAGTAGTGGTCCCACCTTGCGTCTTCCATAAGTGCTCGACAAAATCATCTTTAAGTATATCGTTATTGGCAAAATATTTGTTGAAAGTTACCATTCTATATAAAGTTTGATTAAAAGTTATTTGACTTGTTCGAAAGTTTGTTGAATAGTAAAGAGTAAATTACATTTCTGGTCTCGGTAGTTATCATTCTATATCAACTTTGATCCTAATTTGAAACTAATAACAGTTTTGGTCACTATGGTTGCCATTTTGTTTCATTACTGGTCCCTATAACTAACTTTAGTTAAAAAGCTTAGTTTACTTAAGGGTATTTTAGTAAATTTACATTTTTATAGAGCAAATTACATTTTACTCCTTGTGGTTTGTCTTTTTTTTTTCCTACATTTTTCATTTTATACCATTATTATATTAATTAATGATAATTTAAGTAGAATACCTATCTTATTTCATAAAGTACAACAGTAGAAAGCATTTGTCAAATACTTTGAAATGAGTTCCAACATTAAATATTTTTAGTTTTTTGTATAATTTATCCGACATATATATACATGCAAATCTGTTTACACAAGTAGAAAAACTATTTTTAGTAAAAGTTGAGTTTAAATTTTTTCCCTTTTTCTTATTTGTATAAGAAAAAATAAAAATTTATTTGTCTATTAATTTTTTTTATTTTTTAAAATTTTCATTTATTTAAATATTTTTTAAATATGTATCAAATAAAAAACTTTCTAATATAATTATTAATATTTTAGTAATATGAAATTAAATTTATCGTAATAAAAAAACCAATTAACATCCTACATTTTAATTATTTTATACTTAAATAATTTTTATTAGTTTAGACGAATTTGGATATATATATATATATATATATATATATATATTTATTTATGTATTGTTATAAATATTTAAAAATATTCAATGATTAACTCATTTTAAAAATACTAACAAGAATTTTCTAATGATTAATTTATAAAATAAAATATACATTTCTAATTAAAGTTATCATTAAATAATTAATATAAGGGTATAAAATGATAACGATAAATTTGGAAAGACAAAAAAAGAAAAATAACAAACCACAAGAACTAAATTTATAATTCACTCTACAATTTAACAAAAGAGAAAAAAAATAAAAAAGTAAAATGACCAAACTAACCTTAAGTAAACTAACTTCTTTAACTAAAGTTAGTGAGATGGACTAAAAGTGAAACAAAATGGCAACTACAATTACCAGATTATAATTATTTTCAAATAAGGACCAAACTTGATAATAAGTAATAATCATAAGGACCAAAAATGTAATTTACTCAATTGATTGAATATTTTTGTAAATTACATATTTGATCTTTGTGGTCCTTGGGTTTTATACTTTTATTGTTTTTGGTTCTTTATCATTCTGTTCTCGAGTTTTTCAAGTAAGGAAAAGATAAAAAAGAAAGGAAAAGTAAAAAATATATTTGCTTTATAGAGATTGAAGAGAAAGAAAGAAAAAAACAAAAGAAAAGAAATTTTCATGTTTTTGAGCGGGGATAAGAAAAATAAAAGATGTCATTTTTATAAATATACTTTTATATATTTTTGTTAAAGAATGTAACTGATGAGAAGATGTGCAATTTTATAAATATTTTTAATTATAATAATTTTTTTATTTTATTTTATTTTATTTTCTTTCTTTTTCCCCTACACTTTTAATTATAAAAACAATTTTGGCAGAAAAATTAACATAATTTTTTCTTCCATTTCTCTCCTCTTCTTACAAAAAAACTTGAAACACAAGATTTTTTTTTCTTTTCTCCTACTTTCCTTCACTTTTTCTTATTTCCTTTGTAAAAATAAAAAAAACATAACACAACATATAATTTAGAGTGATTTTCGTCTCTGTGGTTTACTTTTTATAACGATTTTCGTCCTTACATCTAACAGAGTTAATAGAACTGTTAAAAAAATTTTAAAAATTTACATATTTAGTTCTTGTGTTATATAAATTTTAGATAATTAATTCTAAATTTTAATTATTATAGAGTAAACTACAATTTTCGTCCTTGTGTATAGTGTCGAGAAGGTATTAGCCACCGGTGACCGTACTTTCATAAAAGCACCATTGGGCGGTGGTTCCTCTTAATTCTCTTCTTCCTCTTGAACCTCAAACAACAAAAAGATCCCGTCCTATTCCTTAGACTCTTTCCCCTTGCTCGAGCCAATAGAAGTAATCGTTTTCCAGATCTAATAATTCTTTGATTCCAGTTAGTTTTTTTGAAAATTCTCCTCTTTACTTGGTAATAAATATACTTTCGAATTTTGTTTTTGTTTTTGTAATCAACTAATTGGTCTTTTTCATAGGAATACCATTTGTTTAAATCTTTGTTTTGAGACATATGGGATTGATTGATTTCATTTCTCCATTTTTGTGGGACTAATCTAGACCATGTAATATGAAATAAATCGTATTGATAATCACCTCTTAACCAGTTTTTCCATGGATTCATTCCATAATTTGGAAGTTTCTTATGTCTTAATTCGGAATGAAATATTCCTTGTCTTAAAAAAAATCTTTTATTTCAGTCTTAAGAAAAAATTTGCAGTTTATAATGTTTGTCGTCCCTGTGGTTTATAAACTGCTATTTTCGTCCCTGTGGTTTTCATTTACTTCTATAGTTCTATTTTCGTTCTTACATCTAACCCAGTTAAAAAGAGGTGTTAAAAACTTTTGAAAAATTACATATTTAATTCTTGTGTTTTAAAAAGTTTAAATATTTTGTCCTAAATTTCATTTATTATATCAGTAAAATATTAATTTGACACTTTTATATTCCGTTACAAACCACGTCAATTCGTACAAACCGCATGCAATCAATATTTTTTTTTTAAATTTTCACCTTTTCTTAATTATTAGGGTTGATTAATCAATAATATATGAAAAAAATATCATCAAGAATACATGAAGGTTGGTGAATCAAGAATATGTGAAACAAGTTTCATCAAATTGAGAGTTTAATGAAACAATTTCATTTTCATGAAGAAACAAAAAAAAATTCATGAAAAAAAGAATTACATAAAACAATTTCATCATATTAAACACTTTCATGAAAAAAAATTATTCAAAAAAACAATGAAACATGCGGTTTGTACGGTTTGTACGAATTGAAGTGATTTGTAATTAAAATCTCCTATATATAACTTTTGTTTTTCTCTATATTATATTTTAATACTATATATATATATATATATGTGTGTGTGTTTATCTTTCTTTATATAATTATAATAATTTGAAAACGTACGATATAACTAATAAAAATAAGTAATCTTTTTGATATTGTAATTAATAACATTTTTAATTATTTTATTGAAGTTTTATTTATTTATTTAAAATCAAATTAATATTTTACTAATATAATAAGTGAAATTTAGAATGAAATATTTAAACTTTTTATAACACAAAGACCAAATATGTAATTTTTCAAAAGTTTTTAATAGCTCTTTTTAATTTAGTTAGATGTAAGGACGAAAATAGAAGTAAATGAAAACCATAGCGACAAAAATAGCAGTTTTTAAATCACAGGGATTAAAATAGTTATAAACTGCAAACCACAGGGACGAAAATCGTAGTTTACTTTTTATTATATTACTAACTATTAATTTGACACTTAGATATATTATATCATTTTTGTTTTTCTTTCTTTATTATATTTTAATATTATATATATATATATCCTTTTAATACTATATATTTAAATATATATGTTATTCTTTCTTTATATATATATTAATATTTTTTTCTTTATGAACTTATAACTAGTAAAAATAAATAATTTTTTTGATATTTTAATTAATTACTTTTTTTATTATTTAATCGAAATTTTATTTATTTATTTAAAACCGATTGGTATTTTTATTAAATTTATTTTAAAAACAGACTGGTTAAAATTGAATTTTTTTTACGAATCATTAAAATTATTGATAAATAAGTGACATCTTCTTCTTTTTTCAATGTTTTATATTATTTTTTAAATTATCATCAGAAAAAAGTGCATTTAATAAAAACAACCAGTTGGATATGAATAAAACTATTTTTTCTTAAATTCTATTTAAAATTCAGAAAAAAAGCCTTATGGTATAATTTTTTTTTGATTGATTTTGATCCATCCCACTAATTTTGTTTGCCTTTCTTCCGTTAACTCCACCATATGCCCCTAATATATATGATGATAGTTTCATATTTTCTATATTTTTTTCTTTCTCTTACTTGACCCTCTTCCTCGGAGTCTCATTTTCTCTTGAACACATTGTCAACCCAAAAAACCATTGAGTTACACACAAACAAGTAGTTGAAGTGTTTGTAAGTTTGTTGAGTATTAAATGTATTTCTTATTTTAAAGTAAATCACGGATTTGGTCCATATGGTCCTTGGGCTTGGTCCTGATAATTAATTTATTACAAAAATATCCTATGCTACGAGATTTTACTTTATTTCTGGTCTTTCCCATTAACTTAGTTTGCCTTCCTTCCGTTAATTCCCCTATGTTGGCCCTCATATAAGAGTAATTTGGTCCTTCTTTATATCTTTTTCTTTGTTCTTCTTCCTCCTCTTCTTTTCTTCAACCTAAAGAATCACTGGGTTAAAAAGCAGACATATAAACAAAAACCAAGTTCAAGATTAAAACAGACAATTAAATGATTAAGTGGTCAAAACGATTAAGAGACTTTGTTCTGTTTGGTAAACTGACATGATAAGGATCTCCATCCTTGTTGAGCCAAAATGATGAATTGAGCCTAGTAACAAACAATTGAAAAGGGATTAATGGAATTAGTTATATTTCTATTCATCATTATGTCTAAAAAGAATTAAGCTAATTTTATTTTTGCATAAAGATACCGTTTTGTAATTGTTGATAAAATATACTTGGTTACATTAATTAATAAACTTCGTTTTACTTAATTAGTTTATTAGAAATTAGGGTTGATAAACTTTGCTTTTATTTATATTCTGCTTAATGTTTATTTGAAATCAATTAGTGTGAAAGGTTTTTGATTTCTTTTAACACTAGTTGATGCTTTAATTTAGAAAGTTTGAAATATATATGGGAGGGTTACATTAATAATATTGCAAATTTATATAAACGGAATGTAATAAATGTCCATTAAACTTAAAATCAATAAATAAAAACTATTTATTTTTGTTACTATTTAATTTAATATGATCACTTTTTTTGAAGTATAATATGATCACATTTATTAGTGATTTATTTTAATTATTTTATCTGATGTTTGGATATCGTAATTTAAGAAAAAATCATACAATATAGTTAATACAACATTTTATTTCATAAATGTGCTAAAATATTGTTAAGATCTTTCTCTTCTTCTCCTTTGTCTCTTCCTTCTCATAAGACATACATTTAAGTCCTTCAATAGATTCAGACATAAACTATAAAAGCAAACACAACGTTCTTTGATGAATCCAAATTCAAACATTACAATAAATTTAGTTTTTTAGGACTTCTATAATAAAATATTTTTTAGGATTTATGTTTATAAGACCAAATCAAAAATCATCATATTCAAAGAGTAAAATAGATTTATAGGACACTTTTAGACGTTTGAACAAATTTTTTAGAACGCTTTTAAATTAAAATGTCATATTAATTAACTTATATGTCATTATTTGAAAATTGTCTTACAAAAAGATGTATGAGTTCATAAGACACTTCTAAAAAATGTCCTATAAAATAACTAATACGACATTGGATTACGTTCTAAAAACTTGTTTAAACGTTCTATAGCATTTTATAAACCTATATATTGTAACACTATTAAATAGAATGTTTTATAATTTGATTTTATATTAAGTTCTATAAAATATTTTATTAAGACGTGTCATATAACTCCGATTTTATTATAGTGTAAAATCAAACCAAACACAAAACTAAAATCAAACATAAATGTAAATCCGCCTTCATCTAACATTCAACCTAAGTACACTTTGTTGGCTATTTATATTAAATATTTAGATTATGTTATAGGAGAAACGAAATAGAACAATAGTAATTATAGAAAAAATAAACTTTTAATGCCCATTAATCATAAATCCTTGGGAAAAAAATGTTATTGTTCTAAAAAAAGCGTATTGCTAGTGTTTTAATAAAATGTTGTTGTTCTAAAAAAATTACATAAATTTTATAATGTGTTAAAAGATTGTGTGCCTTCATAAAAAGGAAAGTGATTGAAAGTATAGTTTCGAAGTATTAGAATTTACCATAATAAACATTTCATTTTCATTGTAAACTCATCCATGCTTAAAAGATTTATGATTAATGAGCATTAAAAGTTCATTATATCCAATGTTCTAAAAAGCTCGCCGTACAGCCGCCATGACACCAAGGCTTGTATCTTACGCCACGTTAAGCCCGTGGCACGTCATAGCCTAATGTGCAATTTTTGTAATTCAAATATTTTATTTTTCTTTACGTTTATAATGTCGTATTTGCTAGTTTTTAATATATAACTTAATTTAACTTGCTTATTACTATTAACTCATTGAGTAACAATACAAAACATATGTTTTTCTATCTATAATATTGCATATGAATTTGAAATTTGACGCCGTAAGTCACGCCTTGAAAACACCATGGCTTCACCGTAAGGCTTGAGGCTTGGCCTCGCCACCACGCCACGCCTCACGCTATTTAGAATCTTGATTATATCCAATGAGTATAATTACATAAATTTTATCTAAAGTTATAAGAGTATATTATATCTTAGGGGCTATTAGACTGTTGGTCTGTTGTTAAATGACTTGGTGCAGAATGATTAAGAAACTTTTATGATATAGTGAAAACGAAATATATAATTGTTTGATAATTATTCACAATGAAATCAGGGCACTTAATCCATGATACAAATGATTCAGATGTTTTTGGAACCAATAAAAAATAAACTTATTTATTTGTCAAACATGATTCACCTCTTAACGATTCAGAGCGAGACTGCCTCTTAATATAACTGTTAAAGAGATAAACAAACATCCCATTATATCAATAAATTGCTCTTAAACAATTAAGAATAATTAAAACAACCTAGGCGTTGTTAAATTGCACGTACACAATTAAGAGTATCACTACCTAAAAAGAATAAACAACCAAAGGTTTCTATATGGGTATAGAAAGAGGATTAGATATATGAGTTTTGATGATAAATAATTTGCATTATTTGGAGACAAAAATCATATAAAAAAATATTGTTTTCACAGATGCAATTTATGGTGTGATCGACTTCTCGAAATCATAAGTGGTTAAAGAAGTGCTAATGACCGTCTCCACCTCTGCTAGGACCCGAATACAATGTTGGTGTGGTCGTGGATTCATCCCAAACACGTTCACGATAACCGGGAATAAAGCTTTGTTGAGTTAACATCAACGACTCACGAGACGAAACCCGACCATGGTTTAGATGTCTTGATCCTTCAACAACAACGTCCACCCGACACAAAATAAGAACCACAAGCAAGATGACGATAACCACGACGCCCGTGTCTGAAAACCGGCCAAAACCACCAACATTCTTCATTGGTTTCAATTCTCTATACTTTAGTATATAGATACAAACATATGTATGTATATATATATATAGTTAGGGTTTTGTGGATCAAGTATGTATGTATGTATGTATGTATGTATGTATATATATAATGAAAGAACGTGAGAAACGCAAGAATCTAATAAAAATAATTAAATCACAAGTCTATTTTCTCCGTGGATAGTTGGTATGCAGAAGGATCTTGTCTTTGATTATGGAACCAGGTTTTTCACTCCATTTTTGTCGTATATGATTTTATTGTTATAACGATTTTTTTGACAATTCAGACAAAAAAAAAACAAATCGGATGAAACATGGTCAATAATATCGATTCGGTTCTAATATTATTACGGCTTCATATTGCTTTTCTATTTTGGATTATTAATTCTTTAAATTTTTGTTTAGTAAATAAATAATTGAATCTTTTTATT
The DNA here is from genome assembly GCA_036898165.1 of Silybum marianum. Lineage (NCBI taxonomy): Eukaryota > Viridiplantae > Streptophyta > Magnoliopsida > Asterales > Asteraceae > Silybum > Silybum marianum. Next base: position 31,334,941 of record CM072535.1, read on the forward strand.
TTAAATGATTAAATTGCTATTTTTTTTGATAAATAAATCATCGAAGTTTTAGAAATTTGTTATATATATCTTTTTAATTTAAAAAGTTAGATGTAACAAGGGAAGACGTATGCATTTCTGAGTGAGGTCCCATACACCCGTTTAACTAAATTTATAAATAATTCTTTTGAGGTATGAAAAGTTCACCCATGAAACTTTGAAAAAACACCTTCACTACTAAATGAAAGACTTTTGTATGCGGATTTTTTCCTGGGAAATCTGTCGCTAAATGGTGATTTTTCACAAAAGTTGGTGAGTAATTCAAATAAGTGACAAATTGCTCAGAGATTCTTTGGGTAACCCGTTGGTATTTTCTTGAAAAATATCGAATTTTACCGAACCATTGGTATTTTATTGGTGATCCGTGGGTAATCACTCAGGAAAATTTGCATAATTTTTGTGGATAAAAGTCATTTGTTTTGTAGTGCTTGAAATCAGCTAAAAAACCGAAAAGTCTTTCGAAATCAACAAAAAAAACCGAAAAAAACTATCGAAATCAACCAAAAAATCTAAAAAAATCTAGTGAAATCAACTGAATTTTTTTCGAAAAGGTGGAATTTAACTAAAAACACATGGAACGACTTTAGAGATCTTTGATCCACTTTAAAGATGCACCCGCTCGACAAAAATAATGGGTTTACCACTGGTTTGTATGACGTAGGGTTTTAGAACGCTAATACCGATTTAAGTTTTTTTTTTGTTAAAACTTTTTTAATCGGTTACATATAGTTTTTTGGCTTAAAATATTGATGTAGATAACCAATTTTTTAGAGTTCTTTATCTATTAAAAATTAAACAACTCCATTATTTAAAATGGAAATTTATTGAGTTCTTTTTGAACTTTTCAATTTCTTTTTTTATAAATCTTTTTGTTAATTTTTGACTTATATCGAAGATTTTACACTTTTATTAACTACAAGTACCGTATGAGAGGTGCTAACTCTTACCTTGGCCGTCACGAATAATGAAAAACATGAAACATTAATAAGGCGTGATTGACATGTGTAAACATTTGTTCAAAGTTATTCGGTGTGATTAATTATTTATGTTGAGTCTTCTTTAATTATTTCTGACATGTAGAAAATATTGAAAATAGTACACTAATAATGATCAAATACAAGGTCTATATTATTTTATATCTTAGGGTTTTATTATATGGAGAAAGTCTACAAAATATAAAAAATTATAGACAAAAGAGAAAACTTTTGTTGTATTTTTCACCTGATTACAGTCGTGATTTATGGAAGGTAGCTTCACGGTGTCTACATCTACATTTTCAATTATGGAGATCGATTTTGTGGGTTTGTAGGTCTGCTTTTTTCTGTTGAAATTAGAGCAGTTTTTCTGGATGAAATTTTTTAGTTTGATTTTGAATTTATTGATGATTTGTTTTCTAGACTGTAATGATTATTATGTGCCTTTAGTTTTATCTTGATAAACTTTTGTATTGTTTGATTTGTCGGTTGTAGTGGATTTTGAGCGGCTTAAGAGTCCAGTGGTTTTCACATTCGTTTTAAGGGTGCTTTTGCGCTAAAATTCTCGTGTGTTATGTGTGTGATTGATTATTAATTATTTGTGATATGGGGGTTGATTACTATTGCATTTAGTATACACTGTATGCATCCTTAAATGTTCATATAAATCAGAAAAGTTTTTGTCAGAAAAAGGTTATTCTGTATTTATTGTTTTCCGTTGTAACGTGTTTCTCAATCAATTTGGTTACAACGATTTGATAAAAACCCGGCCTGGTTAAAAAATATTTGGTCTAGTCATAGCAATTCAAAAAATACCCCAAACTAGTCCCAATCTGATACAGACCAATTAATGAATTAAGTCCCTACTGTTCAAATCGGCCGTCCTTGACCAACCAGGTCTTGATATGGGTTTTATCTGATTTGTTTGGTTGGGCTTCGTCTGATATCATTTATTTAATAAAAGATATTGTATACATTATCATCTAATCATACATGTAATAATTAATGTAGTATACATTACTAATTTTAAATATTATTACAAAGTTTATTCAACTTAGTTAGCATCTCTAATTAAAATTCATTACAATTACTACAATAACTTTTATCCTGAAACTTTTCATAACATAATATTTCAGAAAACTTGTACACCACATTTGTTTGTAGATCTTCTTTTCTGAAGCAAAAGTGTTAACTTGTACACCATATTCAGACACCTGTCACGCTTTCATTTGTTGTCACGTTCACAATCAAATTTGAGTTTGCATTTGGTTGTGAACGTAAGAACAAATGAGAACGTGACACGTGTCTGATTGTAGTATTATTCAGACTGAATAATGAAGGAAATATTCAGATTGAATAATAGTTTATTCAGTCTGAATATTTCTTTCATTATTCAGTCTGAATATGACAGGTGTCGCGCTCTCATTTGTCTTCACATTCACAACGAAATTTGAGTTCTCAATTGAACCCGCTGCTAAATATGTATATATATAGGGGACATTCTTTTGAAAACTCATGAAATTGTGATAACCTTGAGAACTTGTGCATCATGTGTTATTTCATGTGATTTTTCTTCATTGAAGAGTAAGATTTAAAATATTGATTAACATATATTTGTTTCACAATGTGTTTGATTCACATGTGCTCGGTTCACAATGTGAACACCTTTTATATATTTATGAAACAAAAAATACACGCAAAAAAGTTTCACATTGTGAACCGAGCACGTGTGAGACAAACAGATTGTGAAACAAATATATGTTAATCAATAGGTTCAATACTATAGTTGGATGGAAAAAATTATGTTAAATAAAATCTTAAGGTAGAAGTTTTCACGGATATCACAAGAAAAAAGGTTTTTAAAAGATTAAGCCCCCATATATATATATATATATATATATATATATATATATATATAGATGTTGGTTCATTTAAAAACTAGACGGAGATTAGAAACTATAGAAACTTTGGCAAATCAATATAAAAAATAAATTTTTTCATGATTTTTTTTCACCAAATGCTATGATTTAAGATATTATTGCATATATATTTGTTTCATAATGTAAAAGTTTCACGTGTATTTGTTTTCATAAGTTGAAAGTTTCTCATGTATTTTTTTTATAAAAAGTTCATATGTTTTTGTTTCATAGTGTAAAGTTTAACATGTAATTTTTTCACAAGATGAAACAAGCATATGTGAAATAATATCTTAAATCATAGCATTTGATGAAAAAAATCATGAAAAAAATCATGAAAAAAATTATTTTTTATATTGATTTGCCAAAGTTTCTATAGTTTCTACCCTTCGTCTATTTTCTAAATGAATCAGTCTCTCTCTCTCTATATATATATATATATATGTAGATTGAGGTTCAAATGAGAACTTTACATTTTTAAAGGAACAAAGGAACACCCTTAGGATCACATATGATATGGGTCCCATACAATATAAAATCATAGATGATTCAATGGTGGGCCCATTGAATCAAATATGATTTTATATTGTGTGGGACTCACATCGTATGTGGTCCTAAATGTGTTCTTTTGTTACTTTAAATGAGAGGTATTCTTGTATGATCTGTCCCCTATGTATGTATATATATATATGTACGCAATTCATGGATTTGAATGAGATTAAAAGTGATCAAGAGTTCAAATTTCTTCTCACGTTTCTCACATTAACTCTACTTCTCATACGATCTCATGCATATATATAGACACACACACATATATATAGGGGAGCGATCATACGAGAACCATCCCTTTTTAAAAGAATAAAGAAACACTTTGTGGACCACATATGATGTGAGTCCCACATAATATTAAATCATTTCTAATTTAATATGATTTAATATTAAATTAGAAATGATTTAATATTATGTGGGACTCACATCATATATGGTCCACAAGGTGTTCATTTATTCCATTAATTTTACAAAGTTCTCATTTGAACATTCCTCTCGTTCTCTCTCTCTCTCTCTCTATATATATATATATATATATATATAGGGAAGAGATCATACGAGAACCACCCCTCTTTAAAGGAACTCCCCTTAGAACCACATATGATGTGGGTCCAATACAATAAAAAAAATCATATCTGATTCAATGGGCATGTATTTGTTTTTATAAGTTGAAAGTTTCTTATAAATTTTTTTATGAAAAAGTTTCACATGTATTTGTTTCATAATATAAAGTTTCACATGTAATTTTTTCACAAGGTGAAACAAACATATGTGTAATAATATCTTAAATCATAACATTTAATGAAAAAAATAATGAAAAAAATTATTTTTATATTGATGTGAACCAGTTTGTATAGTTTTTACTCTTCAACTGGTTTGTATCTAAATCAATCTATATATATATATAGACGGTTCATGCGAGGACGTTAACAATTTACGAGAATGCAAATACAATCTTCAGCCAATCATTTTGTACATGGAATTTTTTTTATGTTCAAAATCATATGTAATTTTGTACTAGCATAAAAAATGACACACACGACTTTTGCTGCAAGAAAAGTCTCAGCTAATCATATATGATTTTATATGTGAATCATATATGCTTTTGTACATGAAAATTTTCATGTACAAAATGATTGGCTAAAGATTATCCTCATATTCTCGTAAATTGTTACCGTTCTCGTATGAATCTTTTTATATATACATATATATATAGAGAGAGAGAGGGATGTTCAAATGAGAACTTTGTAAATTTAAAGGAACACTTTGTGGACTACATATGATGTGGGTCCCATAAATTAAAAAATCATTTATGAATCAATGATGGGCTCCATTGAATCAGATATGATTTTTTAATGTGTGAGACCTACATCATATGCGATTCATAAAGTGTTCTTTTGTTTCTTTAAAAAGGAGTGTTCTTGTATGATTCTTTATATATATATATATATATATATATATATATATATATATATATATATATATATATATATATATATAAAACAAAATTCAATGGGCAACAACCAGTGCAACCACATGGATCATAAATCAGCAAAACGTCTACAACCGCAAGCTCCTTGTTTTTTTCAATTAAAATGATTACTGGATTTTATTTTATTTTACAATTTTATGATGTTATAAATATTTTCATTTATTACCATCATATATAAATATTATAACTATATATATAATCTTATCTAATTTAATTAAATATTATAACTATATATATTATATAATCTTATCTAATTCGATTTATTTTACAATTATTGTTTTAAGGATCAATTCCCTTAATCAATTTTTTTAAATTCATCATGGTCTCTCTATTTGACATAGATAATTCAATCATAATTTGAAATTTTGACAAAAACTTGAAATGTATAGGTACATGATTATTGGGTCTTTATATTAAAATATGTAATTAACTAAGAAAATATAGCATTTAGTGATCATTTTATTTATTCATTAATCATATAAACCTTCGTTTGTATTTAACTAGTAACTACTATAATAATAATTATAAACAAGATTGTCTAACTTGTGTATTTATGCATCTATATATACGGTCAGGTTCAAGGAAAAATGTCAAATAAAAATTGAAAAACATATTTGGAACCTTCCATCTGGACGGTATGCACTAATGTATACAGGTAATTTGTAACATGCATTTGTGAATACGTATCAATGCATATGTTATGATAGAAGCATTGATGCATAGCAACAAAAAACGTTTGTATGCATTAATGCATACCGTACGGATGGAAGGCTCCTAGGGTGTTCTTCAGTTTTTTTAGTGTTTTTCCTTAAAACTAACTATATATATATATATATATATAATGTACATAACAAATACGTATTGGTGAGCGTGTTTTGAATGAATAATTAAATGGGAATCACCCAAACGATTATAGTTTATATTACATAATTTTGTAATTTATGATTTTAATAATAATTTTGTTTAAAACAAGTAACAAGTTGTCTAAGAAAAAACCGAATAAGTAATACAGGAGTGTACATATTGAAGAAACAACGATTAGGAAACCACTAAAGACCCACAAGTTAACCGAAGCTAACTTACCAAAACCAAATTCGTCAATTACAATTTGTTTATATATTTAAAGCTTGGTCAACTTAAACAATATCTTATCTTGAACGTATCAGAAAAAATATAAATTAAGGTGAAAAAAAACAAATCAAAGGGATCACACGGGTAAAAAAATGGCTCAAAGCGTACGTATTAAAAACACTTTGATCATAATTTGAAAAGTGTTTATTACAATGTATATATCATTTTGAATAAATCAACTATTAATACTTATTTGATCTGAACAATTTTGATCCGTTGTTATCTTATTTGTCTGACCTGTTTAATTACAACCTTCAGACAAAATCAAGTAGAATAAAATATTCATAACTCTAAGGTGGCATTTCATTAGAAGAAGCTGTAGAATAAAATCCACCGGAATTAAAATCTACAAAAAAAATTAAACTTGAAAAAATTAAAAGTAGGGTCTAATCATGTTTGTATTTGGTTGACAAAATTTGAATTAAATTGAAATTTACCTATTATCAAATATATATTAGACTTGAAATAACTAAGATCAAAATGCCTTTTTATTATATTTTTCTAATAAATTGTAGTCAAACTTATAAATATTATTACAATAACAATTTGTGCTTCTATGAATCACGTTTGTAGTACAATTCTCAATTTCTATCATCCAAACATGTGCCATAATTTTCGGGTTTTCATGTTTACACTTTCAATCTTGAATTTAATTGGTCAAGGATGTTTATGAAATATTTGATATGTATGACAGTATGAGTAAGCATAACATTATGATGAGATGGTAAGAGAATATTTATATACATTCATTATTTTTATTTATCTATTTTTATCATCATAACTAAAACTTCAATAAATTAAATTTATACATGTAAAAATGATTAAATGTATATAAAAATTTGTGAAAGTGATTAACGCTCTACTAGAAAAATGACTTTTCCGTCAAAAATTTCCTACGAATTACCGATGACTATTAAAAAAAAGTCAAATTCCGTTTAGAAATGTATATATATAAAAGTTTGTGAAACTAACTTAAAAATAAAGATAAATATGGAGAAAAAAGTAGATGAATATAATTGAAAGTAACTAAAGGTAGATGAATGTAATAGAAAGAACTAAAAGTAGTTTAAAAAATTAAGTTAATAAAAAAGTTAACTCATTTAAATACCTATTTTACAAGTTTTCTCAAATTTTTCTCATAATTGTTATTTTTACATGATCTCTTGTCGGTACAACAAAAGTGATTTTATAGGACGTCTAAAATGAAAAAAAAAGTCCTAAAAGAATACATCATAGGACATAAGTTTATAGAACCAAATCTTAAAGCGTTCTATCTAAAAGCGTTACAATAGGTTTATAGGACGCTTTTAGACGCTTCAAAACGTTTTTACGATGGTTCTAAATAAAGTGTTCTATTAGCTATTTTAAAGGACATTTTTGAAAAGTGTTCTATAAACCCATAATTTTATAGGACACTTTCAAAAGTGTCCTATAAAATAGCTAATAAGACACTTTATTCTAAAAGCGTTGTAAAAACTTGTTAACATGTCTGAAAACGTCTTATAAACCTATTGTAACGCTTTTAGATAAGACACTTTTTGGTTTGGTCCTATAAACGCGTGTCCTATAAAATATGCTTTTAGGACGTTTTTTTCATTTTAGACGTCTTATAAAATTATTTTTGTTGTAGTGTGTTTGTACATATTGGGGTGTATTTACTATTTAATATGTAAGTGAGAAACTAAAAGAAAATCGAAAATAAGAAAACCCATTATATCATCCATCTAGTTTAATCTTTTGCTTCTCATTAAATGAAAAATTCAACAAAAAGGGTGTGGTAAAATTTGAACAACCCTTTCCGAGTTAGAGATTTTTAAAGTTATTAAAGTTTATGTCCCAATTTCAAAGATTTCAATAAACCACAGGGACCAAATTTAGAGCTGAACCTTCGTTCAAGGAGCATGTTTGAATTTCAAATTAGGTAGATTTGTATAATTTTATCCTCGATATATTTTAAACAATCATATAGCCATGAACAGAAACATGCTATTCAAACACTAAAAACTTCATATTCCTACTTAAACATTACAATAATCAAATAATATGTTTCAAAATACACATTCAAACATACATTTTGATACCCAACATGGACACAAACAAAGAAAAGTCAAAGTTAAATAAACTAATGTAAAATGATAGTATGGCATTCTAGTTTGACCAAAGATGTAGATGGAGTGGGACCTTTGCATATGAAGCCAATATACAAGGAGTTAGGGTTTGTTGTGGAAATGGATGGCATGAGGTTGACTACAACAAACCTTATTAAACAATATGTCACTAGCACTAATTAAATATGAATTGATTAAACAATCAACTTCAACCAAATCAAAAATCTTATAATTGGAAAAATCGATACTTCAAAAACTAAATGTGCCTGACAAATGATGATAAAATAAGATCGTGTAACTACTCAGAGAACTTTCGACTACTGATTTGATTGGGTACATTATGAAAGATCTTTTAGATGAACATATCCCTCCGAGAGGGCGATTGGCCGCATAAGGGCCTTTACGACACAATTAATAATTCGATTCATTTTCAATTAGGCCCTGTTCTAGCTTCTTTGAGGTTATTACTTCTTTGGTAGCTCAACACATTATGCATTTATAGCACAAGACTTTACTACTCAAGTTGCGTTATATTGTCATCACCAATGCCACTAGCACTAATTAAGATATACTAAAGCAATATTTTTTTTTTGAACGGCATATAACACACACACACGCTCCAGCGGTATCGGGTCTCCATTACGGGCCAACCCACTAATCCGCTGCGACCCGGTCCAACCTAAAGTATATGAATTGATTAAATAGTATATCATAATTGAGAACCAATCAACTTCAACCAAATCAAGAATCCTGTAACTGGAAAAACCGATACTTCAGAAACTAAATATACCTGACAAATATTGAAAATATAAGATCGTGTAACTATTTAGAGAATTTTTGACTACTGATTTTAAAACAAAAAATAAATTATATAGTATACTGAAAACTATTTTAACTAATTTACTTGGTTTCGGTCAAATTAATGGTCAAATACTAAATAGAATGGTCATCAAACAATTTTTTGAATATAGTATCTGACTCGATTTTGTAAAAATATATTTTCTTTAGACTTTTCTTTTTGTTGAAATTTCAATGTACGTAAAGCATAAATATTTCTTTATACTATTATTTTACATATTTATAGTAATAAAAGTTCAAAAAGTTAACAATTTTTTTCTCATTTCATATAAAGATATATAATACAATTATTAAAATAAAATTTAAAAACATTTTTAGTCATAAAATTTGGATTAAATATGACTTTTAGGAATTAGGAGGGTCAAATGTTGGTCATGATGACGTAAGCATCTTCATACGTGTGGCGTTATAAGCGTGGCTTTTTGGGGGGTAAAAAAGTCAAAATGAAATCACAGACCAAAATTCTCCCGTCCATGTCCGTCACGAGCCTATCGAGTTCACACACCTAAATTTCAAACAGGCAAGCAGCGGTCAACATAAGATCTTTGAATTGGTAAATTTTATCTTTAACTACCTCATACTATTCAAATTCTTGCAAATAACCCCCTCCTTGGAATATTTGTTCCTGATAACCAAGATTAATAGAGTAGGTGTTGTTTTCCAACCGTTTATAGTGTATGATTTATCTTACTGGTTAAATATGATGATAACTAATAATCTTCAATTTCTATTTGTCTAGGGTTTAATTCCAAACATATACAATAATTGTCAGTGAGTTTATTGGGATTGGTTTTTTACAGTCACGGCTTTTCGAGATTAGTCTAGGCATAGTCTGTGACACCTTTAAAATTAGGCATAATAAACGCTGAGAATCTTACATGTTAAGAATGGCAGTCTTAGAATTTTTTCGGAACTGATGCACCTTTAGCAGAATTCCACCGCTTCGAAACATTTTTTAAGTTTTTTTAGTTTAATTTCAATGGGGGTTTCCCCTTTTCTTGGTTGATTTAGAGGGTTTTTTTTATTGGTTAATATTTCTTATATGAGCACTGCTTTAAAGTTTAACAGATGTAACTTTCTACCCCCGAAAAAAATTACTTGAGAAATTCAGTTGGTTAATTGGGTGTGAGACGCTGCTCGAGAATGAATAGCTAAGTTCCGCCTCTACATGGTAAATGAGGGAGAAGACTATATCGTACCTGGTTTGCGCTGGTAAGACACACTTACAAACAATTCATTGTGATAGCAGATGATTTGTTACCTAATAAAGTAAGTGATGATGGTGACTTTTAACAAAAAAATACGTACGCGATAAACTTTTGATAAACAACCCCTTAATATATGTAGACAAAAGAATACAAGGGTTTTAACGTTTATGATCGAGTTAAAAAAAGTCGTACATATATACCATACACTTTGAATGATAACATCGTTAGCATGTTTTTTAGTTTGGTATGTGGGACAAGACTAGGAATAACAAAATCTTGTTTAACTTTTAACACAACACTAAACTGGTACACATGATAACACTGAATGGTACAAAAATGCATGTGACGTGGAACTAATAATCAGTAAAATCTGATAAGATTGATCAATTAAAACCCCAAACTTTCCTTAATTCTTTCAACAACCCACCTCAATATCGTTTGTCAAGTTCTGTAATATCCAGTTCTGTCACGGAACCAAAACGTTGTTGATAAAAAAAAGTTTTAAGTGTTGATACTTAACATAAAAAATAGTTGGAGGTAGCTTAATGCAATTAAATGACAGACAGCCAAACATGGGAAGAAACCAAGTCAAATTCCAGGGTAGTTATGGGATTATGAGACCAAGCTAATTCATTCACCGTCCTTACACGCTCTATTCCTCCTATATATTACTTGCCCATCTTCTCTTCTTCTTCACTAACAAGCCACCACCACCAACCACCACCAACAACCACCACCAACCACCACCATCATCTCTTTGGACCGAAAGCAAATAAACCCTATAATCACACAAATTATGGCAATATTAAGAGATTGTTGTTTCGCTTTTGGCATTATTATTTTGTTGATGACAACACATCTTGGATCTGTTCATTGCCGACGTTTTCAACCAACGCCGCTGATCACCACCACCACCACCACCATTGCCGCCACCGAATGCAAACAAAGTGGCGGAGGGATGGCGGAATTCGGTGTCGCCTCAGCCAACAACATCAGTGATAATAATCATGATAGCAGCAGCAGAAAAAGAAGTCGAAAGGTGAAGATCATGAGATCATTAGCATTCAAATTAGCTTCTGGGCCAAGCAAACGAGGACCAGGCCATTAGCTTATATATATTTATCTTTTTCTTTTCTTTTCTTTTTCTAATTTTTCATGGGTTTTTTGGAATATATATAATCGGGACTCAAACATGTATACATGTAAACTGTAGCCAAACTTGGAGATTAATTTTTTTAATACAAAAAATTCTTTGTTTTTTCTGATTGCTTGCGTTAGAAGTAATCGTGAAGAAATACAGATGCATGAATTTTTCGTGAGCAAAATGGACCGAAATCCCGAACCGAACCGGTACCGAATGTCACTACCGTTCCGAAATTCGGTATTGGGTTTTTCCACTTTCGGGATTCGGTACTTTTGGTACCGGTACTGGTTCTGGTACATCCCGAATTGAACCGGGGAAGTTAAAAGACCACTTTTTAGTTTGAATTGGTAACAAACCTTTTCCTTTTCCCAACATGATTTCTTCCATAATTCCATTTTTACAAAAATTCACCTAAATATATATATTACAATTTTCGGTTCTTGTATTTTCCACTCAAATACCGATTTTTTTCTTGCAATTCTTCGTATTCCGGTTCTTGCAATTCTCCAAAATCGGTTCCGTAAATGGTACGTAAATTTAAGTGATTTTGGGTTTTTGCAATTCTCCGTAAATGGTTCCAAAATCGGTTCATAAATAGCCTTGGCTTCTTCAGCTCTAGTTCTCACTTCGTTCGCTCAAATAAAGGGAAAACAAATGATGATTGACAACTTTTCTTTCCTAGCAGCTACTTCTGAACTTTCTAGCAACAAGCCCCCCCCCCCCCCCCCCCCCCCCCCCCCGCCCGTACTTCTATATCAAAAAAACGTATTCGTAAAAATATTACTACTTAACTCATTAACTCAGGATCGGTAAATTACTCTATTCGTGACAGAAATGATTTGGTTTTTGTTATTGTGGTTTTTGCTTTTGGTATTTACGTTGGTTAGAAAAAATATTTATATATACCGTAAAACGCACATATTATTCAAATTTGATAAAGTTGATTTGATTACCAAGTACCGGTATATCAAATTATCAATAATCCTTTGATAATCTTGGATCTCGTACAAAAAACAGAGATTCAAGATTTACAAAACCTATTAATTTTGGCCCTCAATGGAAAATGTGGAATACATTATGCATCAAATGTTTTGATATAGTAGTTAGTCTCTTCTTCAACAGGAAAGTTCAAATGTGGACTCATTTTTGGTTGTAAACGTGAGGACGAATCTCAGCCATTTATCCGGTCAATAAAGGCAGCTTTGACCTGGTTCCCCTCCTTTAATAATCTCCACCCTCCCATTAAATCGTGTCAATCCTCCGTGATCGCGTCCACCATAACCGAAGATGTGTGGCTGAGATTCGTCCTCACGTTCACAACCAAAAATGAGTTCACATTTGAACCTAACCCTAGTCTTCAAATTAAATATTTAAACTCTAGGTTGCTCGATAAGATAACTCACAACAAACCACATTCTCACGTCGTGATTCTTAATTAATGTAGCCTTTCAGCTTTGTTGGAAAAATGGGTTATTTCTACCCCAAAACAAGGTTAAGTTCAAATACAAAAATGGACATATATTTGTAGGTCTATTTAGTCTCATGTGAGATCTTTATTTTTGATTTACAGGTGCCTAAAATAAAGTACAAGTGATTATGTCAATAATCTAACTTATGGATATCCAAATGAAGTTTCTGTAATTAATTTAAAAAATTAGTTAGCTTATAGTTCTAAACATCGAATTAATCGTTTTATTTAGTTTTTGGTTTATTCATTTCTTTAAATAATTTTCAAGCTATCCAATAACTTAAACGGATAATTTAAATTGGTTTAAGCGGTTTTGGTTTGTTTTATTTCAGATTAATTAGTTGGTTCACTTGTCGGTAAAATTAAATACGGATTTTATTTTAATAAGTTTTTTAGAGATATTTTAATAAGGTTTATTAAAATAAAATATAGTTTTTGTTTATTTGGTCAGTGAAAAGTTGTATCAAAAGTTCAAAACTTAAAAGAGATTGACTTTTAGAAAGATTTTAGAGAAAAATCTGAATAAAAGTTAATTTTTATTTTAATTACCACACTATAAGTGTGATTTGTGGTTTCAATTATTATATCGTCGTTCAATTCGATCTGTACTGCATCACAAAATTTTAAGTTTAAAATACAAATCATATGATTGTTATAAAATATAAACTATATAATTGTGTATGCAGATAGCCGACGGTTCAAATCAAATTTGCTCTTCTAAAATTTTCTCTCAACCAAAATTTAAAACTGATTTGATAATCGTTTCTAAATTTCAAAATAAACAAAATCAAGTTTTGAGATTAGATTTATAGGTTATAACAAACATTTATTTGTCATATATAAAAACACTAAGGCATTGTTTGGTAAAAATAAGGCGACTTATAAGGTACCTTATAAGATACCTTATAGGTACCTTATTGACAAGTTAATTGAAGTAAGGCTTGAATAAGCTACCTATAAGGTACCTTATAAGTCATAAGGTACCTTACAAGCTACTTTTACCAAACATAGCCTAAATATTTATATTTTAATTTAGAGAAAAGTTAAAATGCTAACTCAAATTTGGTTGCGAACATGTAAACAAATTAAGAAAAGCGCGACACATAATGGAACACGTGTTGCACTCTTCTTTGTTCTCACGTCCACAACCAAATTTAAGTTCATATTTGAACCCGTCCCTATCATTCTATGTATATAAATATATCTAGCCCAATAAGCCCAAAAACTACACATTTTCACCCTAGTTCTCTAACCCAATTTCTCAGCCCAAATTATTACATGTTTTATTGGTATGAATTATGACTCTTTCTTGTAACTACACATTTAATTGTATAAATTATGAAATTTATTGTATCGATTATGATGCAAGTTGCATTAGATAATATATAACCCCATTACTTATGGAAATAATGGAGCAATGAGGACTTCTCTTGGTAAGTAAAACACCATTAGGTGTAACTAGTTGATAGTAAAGTGTAAGAACATTACAAGTTGTAAAATAACTCAACTTTTTTTAATATTTAAAATACTTTATAAGTAGAAAATATAAAAAGTAATGATTTTTTTGTTAAGTTGGTTTAGCCAAAACCCAAATATTGAATAAAAACATATAACTGTAACAAAATAATGAATAACTCGAATCATTTAACTCAAAGTTCATTTGATTCAATCAGACGGATTATTTGGTTTTTGTTTTTGCTCATACTCCTGCTGAGATGGTCCAACTTAATATTGTTGATAATGCATGATGCCATTTTAATTTAAAAAACAAATATATTTACATGAGGCTATGAGGTTTTCTAAAGAACAAATCTTATAACGATTTGTGGGTGTCATCACTTTGTTCAATAGTATTTGTATTTTAAAAGATTTTCAAATCTATGCTAAAAATATATAGATTTAAAAAATTCATCCAACTAAAACACTGATTTTTTATATCATTTGTACTTTTATCGATATTTAAATATGTCAACAATGTTACTTGACTTGAAATCTCTCCCTATTTAATAGTGACATGATTCTTATTCCCCAATATATTTTTGATATTTCTTTATATACATAAAAGGAACAACCTTAAAAAATGATGTGGAACAATGAGAATTGAACATTCTCAAATCTTGAAATGTGATTTATTTTGCATATCCCACATTGGTGGAAAGAAAAAAGTTGAAGGAATGAAGTGGTGTATATATATGTTAGGTGGATGGAAGACAAACCTCAAACAATGAGTTGGCACCATGAGATTTGATTATTCTCAAATCTTGAAATGTGATTTATTTTGCATATCTCACATTGGTGGAAAGAAGAAAGTTGAAGGAATGAAGTGGTGTGTGTGTGTGTATATATATATATATATATTAGGTTGATGGAAACTTTTTGATGCAAGTCGTGTTGTTGATTCAAATTAGCCAACACTTTCATTTGCAATTCTGATTATGATAGTTGAGTATTTTTCAAGTCTTGAAATGTGGTTAAGTTTGTTTATCTCATATAAAAGGCGACTTTAAAATATTGAGATGACATACTAAGAGTTGTGTGTTTTAAAATCTTGCAATATGGTTGGTTTTGGAGATCCCACATTGATGAAAATTGGATACATTGATAAAATGTGATAAATAGTATATATTTTATCTATCCCACATTGATGGAAAGAAGAAAGTTGAAGGAATGAATTAGTGTATATATATGTTAGGTGGATGAGAGTTTTTTTGAGAGAAATGGCATGACACTATGTGTTTGTATTTATGTTATTTATATTTATATTTATATTATTTATATATAAAGAGTAAGAACCAAGAGAAATGACATGACACTATGTGATTGATAATTTCAAGATATTGAATTATGGTTAACTTTGTGTATCTCAAATTGAGATAAATTTTTTATGTTGTAACATGTTGCTGATCATTTAAAGATAAAAAAGTCAACTTATAAAAAAAGTGATATGTTGATATATGAGGAGAAAATGACCAATTTTTTTTACATGAATGTTCATTTATGATAATTTTTATTCATTTTGTATTTGTATTAAATAGTTAATTTTAGTTTAGAATTACAATTTTTTTATAATATATTGTTTTTTAATTTCTATAATTATTTCCATTCATTAAGTATTATTGCATTTCATTCATCATCTATTAAGAAATTATGTTTTTCATTAACCTACTTACATAATTTATAACAATAATTTCTCGCCACTGCGCATGCGCGGTGCCACACACTAGTTCTATTAATAACCATACGCTTATGCATTATTTTCTGAGTTTTGTACGATATCAAGACAACACTTCTATTTGCTTGTAGACACAACACTCAACATTTAAGTATTTTTATTGCACGATGTGACTGTTGTCGTATTTATAAACAGGGTCGAGCTGAGGGGTACCAATGTGGGATTTCGAACCGTTTGGGGCCCAATTATATATAGGTATCTTAGTATATATCTTTTTAGTTTAGCCCAAATTTTGATGGGGATGACTTATATGTAAAACTTAAGTTACTTCAAGATTTTTTACCTAATCAAAAGATGGGACCTATTGATATTTAGAGTACCTGAAAAATGTAGATTGCTTCCCTAATGCTATTATTGCTTATAGAGTTTTGCTAACTATTCTTGTAACTGTTGCATCTGCAGAAAGAAATTTCTCCAAGTTAAAGTTATTGCAGTCGTATTTGCGCTCCACAATGACACATGATAGACTCAATGGACTAGTTTTGATAGCTATTGAAAATAGTTTTTTTTGGAGAAAAATGATAATGAAGAATACATTAGAGATTTTGTATCGAAAAATGTTTGAAGGATGGTCTTATTTAAATGAACTTTATATGTTACATTGTGATTTTATGACATTTTTGTTGTTTATGTTGTAAGACTTTTAATATAATATATGACATAATTTTTTTATATTTTTTCTTAGCATAATTTGCTAGTCGATATACATTCTTGGTAAATCTGTAACAGAGCCCCCAAAAAGATTGAAACGGCCCCGTTTATAAAAGTCTAATAACTTGGAAATTGTTTTTATAGCATGAAGAATGCATAACATAACATATAACATGACTTTATTTTTTTAACTCTTGTTTTTGTATTTTTGTTTCATTATTGGCTTTCGAATAATGGCAAATTCGTTTGTCACGATATACGAACAATTTTATTTTATCAAACCAACCACTTTTATATTGTATTCATGAACTAAGCCTATCACATCCATGACATGACATTTTTATTATTGTACGAATAACCTTCTACTTTAACCTCATCTCTGGTCAAGGTATATTTGAGTAAAAAGTTGACGACATTTCTTTTATTTAATGGGCCTTCTTGTAAGGTGTATGACAACATTGTCAGATGGATATTTGAATTAAAAGTTAGGTGCCGTTTACCAAACACTTATCTGGGTAAAACTTACCAAGTCATATTACCTTACCGGAGAAATATGAAAAGTACAAAAATCTTACCCGGTAAGAGCGAAGACAAGGAAAACAAGGACCGAGTCTTACCCCCGGTAAATGATTGCGACAACTCTTACCACGGTAAGCACTTACCGGGTAAATTGTTGGATGTTATGCCGTTTTGGTGGACTAAAATCTTACCCGACAAGTAAACGATAGTATTGAATTTTGCCGGTAAGCACTTACCCGGGTAAGATTTGGTAAACGTCCCCTTAGCCATTGTTTTGGAAAAAATAATTATAAGTTAACGTATTTCTAGGGTATACGTTTGAATGCGTATAATCTAGCATATTGAAACACTATTTGGAATAGAGTTTTGGTTTGAGAGCTTATTGTCATTTTTTTTAATTATAACTCTTATTAATATTAATTATTAATTATTATTACTATTAATAAATAAATATTAAATATTATTAATATTAATATTGATAAACAATAATTAATATAAATTGAAAATTATTTATTAATTATTTATTAATTATTTATTAATTAATTTTAATTATAAATTATACATTAATATTATTTATTAATTATTTACAATAATTATTAATTATATCAATTATTTTCATATTATTATTTCCTTTAATTATTATTGAATATATTTAATTATCAAAAAAATATATAATAATTATAAAAATATTTATGTAACATAACAATTAAATTTATACTTATTTTGTTTCATAACTAATAAAATTATATAAAATACCTTTATATAAAATATTTAATTTAATTTTTTTAATTATTAATTAATTAGGATATATGAAGTTGATCAATTTTTTTATCCATATTTAATATAATGGTTATTTAAATACATAAATAATATATATTTTATCAAATCCAAATATTATAATATATATATAATAAATTTATTAATTTTATTAATTTTTTTAATCAATAAATTATATTTTCTTTGTTTTTAATATATATATATATATAATAATGCATTAAAAAAATAATCAATATGTTATATATTTTTTTAATTTTTCTACCATCTTGTTTGTATTAATTAATATATATTATATTACTAAAGATTTGTTTTTAATTATATTTAAAAAATATTACAATTGATTGTAATTCTCAATATACCATTTTTAGTCATTTTACATTCTTATAAGTTAGTTTTGCTAAACATGATTTTTTTTAATTAACTGGTTTATCAACTATCAATTGTCTTGTTAGTTATTTGCTAGCTTATCAGCTAGTTTGCCAAATATAGCCTTAGTTGTTCCAAGTTTTTTTGGATTCATTTGATTTGACTTAAATTTCTTGGATCCTTTGCATCTAGAGTGAAAATGGGTAAAAGTAAACATGTTATCTATTATGTTTCGATCTGTTGGATACACTACTAGAAAATTGAGTATTTTCAACGGATATTTTCAACGGAAAATGTCGTTGAAAATTTTCTACGAATTTTAGAGGGATTATTGACAATTTTTTTTTACGAATTTTCAACGAATTTCCGTTGAAAATCTCTCACAAAATGCATTTTCAACCAAAAACTTTTTGACGAGACATTCCGTTGAATTTGTTTTGGTTGAAAATGCATATATGTTTGTGAGATATTTTTAACGGAAATTCGTTGAAAATTCGTAGAAAATTTATGTTCTGTC
This sequence comes from Silybum marianum, assembly GCA_036898165.1. NCBI lineage: Eukaryota > Viridiplantae > Streptophyta > Magnoliopsida > Asterales > Asteraceae > Silybum > Silybum marianum. The sequence continues at coordinate 31,353,890 of CM072535.1, forward strand.
AATAATCCTTTAAAATTCGTAGAAAATTTTCAACGACATTTTCCATTAAAAATTAATTTCCGTTGAAAATACTCAATTTTCTAGTAGTGATAAGGATATTGTGATTATGTTTCGACCTGTTAGATAAGGATATTGTGATTACGTTTCGACCTGTTGGATAAGGATATTGTGAAGATTTTTTTTATCTATTTGTCCACTTAATCCTGACATTTTAGTGGGTAAGTCATAAATAAACTTTTTTTAAATCTATTTACCCGTTACATATATATAGGGGCGGGTTCAAATGAGAACGTGACACGTGAGGAGAAATGAGAGCGTGACACATGTCTGAATGTAGATTATTCAGACTGAATAATCAAAGAAATATTCAAACCGAATAAAACTGAATATAATTTTTATTTAGTTTGAATATTTTTTTGATTATTCAGTCTGGATAATCTACATTCAGACACGTGCCACGCTCTCATTTATTCTCACGTTCACAACCAAATTTGAGTTTACATTTGAACTTCTCTCTCTCTCTCTCTCTCTATATATATATATATATATATATATAGACTTGGGATTACATAAGACCAACCTGTTTTCGTGAGACCCGTTAGACCACATTTCTACACTTGAAACTTCACAACAAATCACTGTGAAGGTAAAAAAATACGATGCTTTGTGAGACCACTTTTTTACACTTCAAACTTCACTAGCAAAACCTTTGTGAAGGTAACATTAATAGTGTTTTTTCTGTGAAGGTTCGATTTTTTTTTCTTCACAGTGATTTGCTGTGAAGATTCAAGTGTAAAAATGTGGTTTCACGGGTCTTACGACAACAGGCACAGTGATTTGCTGTGAAGTTTCAAGTGTAAAAATGTGGTTTCACGGGTCTTACGACAACAAGCACAGTAGTGATTTGTTGTGAAGTTTCAAGTGTAAAAATGTGGTTTCACGGGTCTTACGAAAACAGGCACAATTATTTCCTGTGAAGTTTCAAGTGTAAAAATGTGGTTTCACGGGTCTTATGAAAACATGCACAATGATTACCTGTGAAGTTTCAAGTGTAAAAATGTGGTTTCATGGGTCTTACGAAAACAGGTTGGTCTCACGTGAACCCAACCCTATATATATATATATATATATATATATATATATAGAGAGGGAGGTTCATGCGAGGACGATATCTTTTTACGAGAATGCGAGGACAATTCTCAACCAATCATTTTGTACATGAAATTTTTCATGTACAAAATCACATATGATTCACGTACAAAATCATATATGATTACCGGCGACTTGCCCATGGGAAAAGTCGCTCGTGTCCTTTTTGATGCTTACAAAATCACATATAATTTTGTATATAAAATCATATGTGATTTTGTACATGAAAAAATTTCATGTACAAAATGATTGGCCGAAGATTGTACTCGTATTCTCGTAAATTGGTACCGTTCTCGTATGAACCCGTCTCTCTCTCTCTCTCTCTCTATATATATATATATATATATATGGTCAGGTTCAAGGGAAAACGCAATGAAAAGAGAAATCTGAAAACACCATTGGAGCCCTCCATCTGGATGGTATGAACTAGTGCATACTGATAATCTATAACATGCATTTGTAAATATGCATCAATGCATATGTAAGGATAGAAGCATTGTTGCATAAACACACAAAACGTTTGTATGTATTAGTGCATACCATCCAGATGAAAGAATTACAGAATGTTCTTCAGTTTTCTCTCCTTTTTTTATAAGTGTAAGACCCCTTGCCCTTCTAGTTGTATTTAACATCTATGCCTTTTCCTATCCATCATAACATATCAAATAGATAAAATATAGATGTTATGAAAATAATCATATCATGTTAAAAAATAAAGTTTATGTAAAAGTCTAAAATATCTAATTGTTTTTCTGGTTCTAAAATAAGCAAGTTCTAAATAAAATTTTAAACAAATAAATAATTAGAGTATATATATAAAACTGATTAAATAGAACATTTTGACCTAAAAAAAGTAATATTTACTCGTTGCTAAAAGTTGTTCATTTTGTAACTTTGATGATTACAGAAATCACGCCCTAATTAAAATTTTTTATTTGCTTTCCATTTAAAATTTTGCCGTTTAATTTTTTTATGACTATTATTTACTTCGAAATAAGCACCAAACCGAGTTCTGGATATCGCCTACAGAAGAGACGACGATAACAATGGCAGCCGAAGCAGAGAGCAGTAGTACTGTACAAATGGAGATGCTGCCGGTCGACGATGCCACCAGCAACTTGGAGAAGATGAACATTTCCTTTAGCATTTGGCCGCCGACGCAGCGAACTCGCGATGCCGTCAAGAAAGGCCTTGTGGAATCCCTTTCCACAACTTCCATCCTTTCTAAACGTTACGGCACCTTACCTACCGGAGAAGCCACCGCCGTCGCCGAACGCATGGAGGATGAGGCCTACGCTGCCGCCTCCGCCGCTTCCGTCCCTGCCGATGATGACGGAATCGAGATCCTTCAGGTTTATTCGAAGGAAATCAGTAAACGGATGCTTGATTACATGAAGTCCAGATCCGCTTCGCCGCCGGCAGCAGCAGCAGCCTCCACGGTGGATGAGGAAGGCGGTGTAACCGCCGTCGCTGCCGTCGATTCTGCTGTTCACGATGAGGAAAGGTCTACCGTCGAAACTCGATCTTGAAGTTTATTGAAACGGTTAGGATTTTCGTAGTTTTTTTTTCTTTGTTTCTCGGATCTACTAATTTCTAGGGTTTTTGCTTCAATCATGTTAGATCCAACATCAATTTTCCAGATCTGTTTTTGATTTCGATGTGTGGATTAATGTCAAATTATCTGAAATTTCTATCTCGATTCTAGGGTTTGTGTTTTTATGCTGATTTCGTTCCTAAGTAAATCCAAATCCTACCTGATTCTGGAATTCAAATATAGGAAATTTCAAATTAAGTTGTTAAAATGGGATACTGGATGAGTTGATGAAATGAGTGAATTCATCACCGACACCATCATTCACCACCACCACCACCACGGCACCACCGTCATCAAAAGAACGAAAACATGAAAATTATAAGAAGTAGGGGTGTTCGTAAGTTGGAAATCCAATAGATTTTGGTGGATCTGATCTGATCATCCATCGGACGATTTTGTCATCCAACACGACTCGATTGAAATTGGACATTCAATCCAAATCCAATGGATGAATGGATCGGATCAGTTCCATACATTAGATGTTATCATTTGTTATTGATTGGATCAGATTTATCCAATCTTTTGATCCAATACTCAACCAATTAATCCATCCGTTCAACCAATTATTCATATTTCAACCAATTATTGATATATTATCCGAAGTTATTAAAAAACAATGTATATAAATATTAATTAAAAAAATATCGTAGAATGTTACGAGGGTGAGAAACGTATGAATGAAACTTCACTGTTGGATGCACATTAGGATGAGATGCTTCGGATCAACTCTTTTCTAAAGTGCAATTCATGGATGAGTACGAGATTAAAAGCGATCAAGGGTTCAGATCTTTTGTTAACTCTCATTCTCAGACGATAGGCCATGTTTGTAATTATATACAGTTATTGTTTGAATATTAGTTGGATGATCATTGGATTTGATCGGTTCGGTTTTTTTTTCGGATGTTGGACTGCACATCCAATAACCGACCAATACAATTTGGATTTTAACATTTTGGATCCGATCTAATTATAATTGAATATCCGATTATGGCCGATCGGTCTAAATTAGATTCATGGATTCAAATGACTTTGTGTATACCCTAATAAAAAATGGTCAGATAAAAACCAACCCATAAATCGAAATCAAAGATACATCCCCTAAAATAGTTGGAATTTGTGAAACCCGTAATAAAAATTTTGACGAAAAATTAAATATTCAAACCAATTCAAAAGCAAGAAGTATTCAAACCCTGAACAACTCTTAAGCCCAAACCAAGAGAAATAAATTTTAGACACAAAAATTAGAGAACCCAAAAAATTGTGTAAAATGTGGTTTTCATCCTTTTGTTTTGGAAGTTACTAGGACCATCATCAATGTTTGAATTTCGTTACAGAAATGGTCCCTGGCCGATAGGACGGTCGAGTTTTATCAGTTAAGTGTCCGACGTGCAAGTCATATGAGGGTGATTGGGTAATTTTGCATTCATGATTTTTTCAGTATACAAATTTAGGACCCAACTTTAACATATATGGAATAACCCCAACTAACAACTTGGCAACTTAGACTTTTTCTTAGTCCAACCCACTTATCGAACCAAATCCAATTAGTGATTAGTCCAACTCCCAACTCCAAAGTGAATAAGTGATAGACAGTAGATAGATACGAGAGAGAGAGAACCGAGAAAGTCCAAAAACAACAAGACAAAGTTCGACGAGAAGCTGAAAAATCAGCGGCGAATACAAGCAATCAAGAGCGAGAAGCCGAGAACCCTTCCACGAGAATCAGCGAGTACAAGAATGAAATCGATTCTTGGGTTTTTTATTGTGGAAACAAAAAGCATACAATTTTCCTCTAGTATATTGGATATATTTTGACCCCTACTATTTTTTTTTCTGGATCCGTCACTGGGTGCCCCCCTTCCTTCTCTGGCACCTCATCATCGGCATAGAGGAATCTGTCAACAACAACAAATGACGCTTTCAGATAGCCAGATAGGGGGTGGGTGGGTTAAATTTATATCTTTAATCAATAGTGTCAAACCAACCCATCAAGAATGAACCAACGACCTTGAATATGTGAGACGGAGAGAAAAGTAACAACTATACGTCTCGTTTGGTTTGTAGGTTTGGAACTTTGGATTGTTTTTGGAGGGATTTGGAATTAAATTCCATTCCAGTTCCATGTTTGGTTTGAAAGATTTCATAGATTTGAAATCCCACGGGGTTGGTCGTGATTTTTTCACAGGATTTCTTAAAAGTTGTATATACTAATGTTTTAAAATATGTTTTTACAAATTACTTATAAATAATGAAATTCAATTTCATTTCAAATCTTATAGCATCGCCAACATCTCTATAATTTTCTCTCCAAAATTGAGATCAAATGTCAAAATTTTTAAAAAATAATTACATTCAACTTCAACTTCAACAGTATCTCTATTTTGGAGATTATAAAGTTCATTATATTATTAAAATATTCTATTTTCTTCTAAAATGTTATTTATCTCATCTAAACATTTAATTTTTATTTTTCTTATTGGAAAAACCTAATAAAAAAATACTTCTTTCTCATTGTAATCATTTTTGAAGATGTCTCCAAATTTAGAGATTTTTGTAATCTCTTTCATACTTTCTCCATTTTGAAGAAAGTTTTGGAGATGTTGTTGGAGCAAAAAAATTGCTCAAAATCTCCAAAATCTCTATTTTCTCCATTTTGGAGATGCTGTTGGAGATGCTCTTACAAAACGAACACACCAAAAATTCCAAATCTTTCGAAATCCAAATCCCTCTGATTCCAAATCTTTTCAGAAATCCAAATCCATCAAAATCTATCCATCAAACCAAATAACCCATAAGATAATATGCAAGAAATCCAAGCATTGCTTGCATACGATGATACAGAGCCATCGCCTCGTTCCTAGGTCGTAGTGTACATTTTTTAAAGAATCCCATCGACCACTTTTTCATAGTTACCAAATTATAATGTATGGTTGGGTTCTGATGAAAAAAAAAGTTATAGTAAAAATGGTAAGAAGAGATCTTCACCTGATAATGACACGATCCTTCGTCTTATTATGTAATGATGAAAGTTAACCAAGTAGCACTATTATAGTTTGATAATGAAGTTTTGTGAGGAACATAACTTTCTACCATTAATGATATTGCACAAGATATAAAAAGATATTAGGGTCGTTTACCAAAACTTATCCGGATTAGTGTTTATCAAGTCACATTACTTTACGGGATAAACATGCTAAGGACTAAGAATCTTACCCAGTAAGAGCGAGGAAGGACCAAGAGTCTTACCCGATAAGTCAGTGCGACGACTCTTACCACAGTAAACGCTTACCGTGTAAATTATTGCATATAATACCGTTTATGTGGACTAAAATCTTACTTGGTAAGTAAATGTTAGTGTTGAATTTTACCGTAAGCACTTACTGGATAAGTGTTTGATAAACGGCCCCACAGTGTGAACTAACCTCAACCACTTAGGCCAATAATACAAATAACATCACATTTTGATGAAACAATTCTTGCCTGTAAATATACTCCTAAGGAACATTTATGCCAAACAATATTTGGGCACGAAAGAACCAAAACTAGAAATCAAATCTCAATAAAATTGTCAAAAAGAAATGTATGTTGAGTTAAAAGTATTTTGTATTTACAATAAAGATTAGAATTAGAATCTAAGAAAAAAGAACATATGTAGAAATATAATAAAGAAACCATGAAAACAATGTAATGTAGAAGAATTGAATCAACAAGCTCACTTTCTTTCTTGTCTCCTAATAAACACTAGATAAAATGCTACTAAGATAAAATTTCCACATCTTTTTAAGTATATCACATTGAAGTATTCCCACAAGTTGCCTGGTTTAATCTCACAAGTTAAATAGAAAAGATATAAAAGTAGTGGGAAATTTACCAAAATAGTCATCTTTTATTTGGGGTTTTACATCCTAGCCCATTTCTCTTAACAGTTACCAAAATAGCCATCAGTTCCCAATTGTAAAAGGGTGAAAATGTAAAAAAATTGTTTCTGAACTAAGTTTGTAATTTCAGGGGCCAAATATGTAAAACTTGGTTTAGGTTCGCAGTATCAACTTCCCAATCGAATGTAATTTCCAAATTTTACATATTTGGTTCCTAAAATACGAATCTAGTTCAAAGACTTTTTTTACATTTTCACTTGTTCGCAATTGCAAACGTGATGATTATTTTGGTAATTTTAGAGAGAATTTGGCTATTTAGGCATTGTTTGGCAAAAATAAGCTACGTTATTTTCTAAGTACATGTTTGACAAACTAGCTTATGACTTATAAGTCACCTTATAAGCTAATTTATTGAAAAACTAGTTGGGAGTGACTTTTAGTGACTTATTGAACTTTTTTTCATTTTCTTCCAATTATACCCCTGATTAATATTAATTATTATTAATTAATAATTTTTTGAGTTTTATTAATTAATTTTAATTGTAATTATTATTATTTTATTAATTAATTAATTCATTTTAATTTAAAATTATTCACTAATATTAACTGTTATCTTTTAGAACTATTACTTATATTTTTTTTAAAATTACTAATTAATTAGAATTTGGTTGATTAGTTATTCATATATTATATGTAATGGTTACGTAAAATCATAAATTAATGTATTTTTTTTTCTAAACTTTATTTTAACAAATTCAAAATTAAAAATATATATATGATAATTAATTTAATTTTTTTAAATAAACATATTATATTATTTATTTTTTACTATTTTGTTTGAATTAATATATTTTATTAAATACTTATTTTAATTATATTATAAGTGACTAATATTTCAAGATGTCATTTTTGGTCATTTTACATGTTTATCAACTACTTTTTGTCAAACATGACTTATTCATCAGCTACCATACAGGTTATCAGGTACCTTATCAGTCATAAACTATCTTATCAGTCATAAATAAAAAATGACTATTTTAATAAATTTTCAAAAGAAAAAAAAAAATCAATCAACAGATATGCAAAAAGGTAAAAGAAAAACATGAAAGTAAAAAAACTAAAAAAAGGATGTGCACATACATAATATTATTGTCGCGTAAGAAATCAAATTTACTAAAGTACAAATGTCAAACAATAAATACATGCCCATTATCAAAAAATGAAATAAAAGCCAAAACACATTGTCCTACTACTTAAAAAAGTCAAATTAAAAACACAAACATGTGGTACACAAATTCAAGCAATTAAAAATGTAATTATGGCAGGAAGGATGTTGCACATACCCGTCACAAAAGTTGTCGTTTTATATTTCATTTCAGCATAAAACACGTTTTGGTCTATCACCACTTATTGTCATCCGATTGATGGAAAACAATAAACGAAAACCAATCCTATCTATCACTTTTCTGTGAAAAAAGTAAATCCCAAGCATTATATTAACTTTATGGAGGTTATTGATAACTCACAACTTTAAACTTATAAAGAGATTACATTTTTTTTATCGATATGCCAGAGTTTGTTACAGAAACTTAGCTTTTCAAGACCATAGTACTCAACATATTTTATTCAAAACAATTTATTCGTGTAAACCAAAGAATTTCTTTCTAACACTTTCCCACGAATTATATATCTAGAGGATGTTTAAAATGCAACTATAAATATATATACACACACATAGGGTTGGGATCATGTGAGACCATCCTGTTTCCGTGAGACCCGTGATACCATCATTTTACACTTGAAACTTCACAGCAAAAACATTGTGAAGATAAAAAATATGATGGGTTCACGTGAGACCCGTCGGAGACCCGTGAAACCACTTTTTTACTCTTGAAAACTTCATAGCAAAAACACTGTGAAGGTAACAAAAATCTGAACCTTCACAGCAAAAACACTGTGAAGGTTACCTTCATAGCAAAAACACTATGTAGGTTACTTTCATAGCAAAAATACTTTAAAGATTCATATTTTTTTTTAACTTCATAGTGTTTTTGCTGTGAAGTTTCAAGTGTAAAAGGGTGGTCTCACGGAAACAGGGTGGTCTCACGTGATCCCAAGTCTACATATACACACACAAATATATATATATATATATATATATATATATAGGGGAGGGATCAAATGAGAACCACCGATTCTTAAAGGAACAAATTGTGGACCACATATGATGTGGGTCCACATAATATTAAATCATTTATGATTTAATATTAAATCATATTAAATCATAAATGATTTAATATTATGTGGGACCCACATCATATGTGATCCACAATGGTCCCTTTGTTCCTTTAAAAATGCAAAATTCTCATTTGAATCTTCCTATATATATATATATACATACAGAGGTTGGTTCATTTACAAACCGAATGAACGATATAAACTCGTACAAATCAATATAAAAATAATTTTTTTTCATGATTTTTATAATAAATGCTAGAATTTAAGATATTATTACTTTTATATTATGAAACAAACATATGTGTAATAACATCTTAAATCATAGCATTTGATGAAAAAAAATCATAAAAAAATTTATTTTTATATTGGTTTGTACAAGTTTGTGCCCCTCATCCAGTTTGTAAATGAACCAACCTCTATACATATATATATATATAGAGAGAAAGAGAGAGAGAAAAAAAACGGGTTCATACGAGGACGATACCGGTTTACGAGATACGAGTACAATCCTCGGCCAATCATTTTGTACATGAAAATTTTCATGTACAAAATCACATATGATTTCATGTACAAAATCATATGTGATTTTGTAAACATCAAAAAGGGCACATACGACTTTTCTCGCGGGCAAGTCGCATGAAAAGCCGCGGCTAATTATATATGATTTTGTACGTGAATCATATGTGATTTTGTACATAAATCATATGTGATTTTGTACATGAAAATTTTCATGTACAAAATGATTGGCTGATGTTTGTCCTCGTATTCTCGTAAATTGTTACCGTTCTTGCATGAATCTCCCCATCTATCTCTCTCTCTCTCTCTATATATATATATATATATAGAGAGAGAGAGAGAGGGAGAGAGAGAAAGAGAGAGGAAAGTTCAAATGCGAACTCAAATTTTGTTGTGAACGTGAGAACAAATGAGAGTGTGACACGTGCGTGTCAAAATAAGCAATATTTAGACTGAATATAATATATATTCAGTCTGAATATACAAAAAGATATTCAGTCTAGTATATATTCAGTCTGAATATACAAAGGAATATTCAGACTGAATATATACTATAATATTTCTTTGAATGGGACACGTGTCGCACTCTCATTTGTACTCACGTTCATAACCAATTTGAGTTCTCGTTTGAATCCGCCCATATATATATATATATAATTTTTTTCTGTTATAATTGCAAAAGTGCACTATAAATAGATATTAATCTTAATAGGTAGGCCTTAGATCATGTAATAACGCATTGAACAAAACATCTTCCACCATGTAAGTAAGAAGTTGATAATTCATTTCGTTTGATTGAAAGGAATGACGTAAGGAACATTATTCTTGTTCCTATCCATGTTTGCAAGTTTGTTTGAGAAGGAAGGAAGAATGTACGAGATTTAGTTCTCAGATACATATTTAGGGTCGTTTACTAAATGTATAACGTCCTTAAATCTAGAAAAAACGACTAAATTAAAATTTCCATAAATACGATAAATAAAGGATAAATTCCTTTTCTATTAATCATTAGTTGGAGTACCTCAAATATGAAATCTAAGTTCAACATCAATACATGATAGACTAAGTCATAGTTAAGACTAAGGGGCCGTTTACCGAATCTTACCCGGGTAAGTGCTTACCGGCAAAATTTAACACTACCACTTACTTACCAGGTAAGATTTTAGTCCACCAAAACGGCATCGTATACAACAATTTACCCAATAAGCGCTTACCGTGGTAAGAGTTGTCGCTATCACTTACCAGGGTAAGACTCTTGGTCCTTGATTTCCTTGTCTTCACTCTTATCGGGTAAGATTTTTGGTACTTGTCATATTTCTCCGGTAAGGTAATATGACTTGGTAAGCACTTACCCGGATAAACGTTTGGTAAACGGCCCCTAAGTCAAGGTCGAGCGTTACTAATACCCAATAATTGTCGCTATCTTCAATTACGGAAGACGTCAACGAATAACAAAAATCTTCCCGAGCCTCTAACTAGCACTCATCTCATCACGGTGTCGCTAGTACCAACCCCAACGAGGACCTGATGCACATGCCGACAAATAAAAAGGGTTAGGCTTACGCCTACTGAGCTCAAGCAATTTTCATCATTTATTTAAAACCGTAAATGGAAAAATGCCATATAAATCCCGATTTTCAAAATGAGATGTATTAGATATGAAAATGACATTTTTCTCGAAAGTCACCAATTTCGTGAGGAAAACAACTTTAACCAAAACACTCATTTAATGTGAAGCCAAAACCCAATACTCACACGACAAAGAATAAAGCTATAAACATAAGAATAGAGAACATAGCTTTAACCAAATTTTATAAACCATTAACCGACGCTTACCCTTGGAGCGCATAAAACATCCGAAGATGACGGGGGAGACCCGATTTACTACTAGCCGTGACATGACACAAAGTTAGGTCACAAACCAATGTTATAGAGAGTCACATAAAGATCCGGTAGCCATTGACATCAACCAAAGCCAGTATTATAGTCATTTGTGAACATAAGCTTTTGTCTCAAGAATTACACAATTGATCACAATGCTTATTCCGAGTTAGTGAAAGGATGTATGGAAATTACACAATTTATCACAATGTCTATTTCCAATTTATAAATGAGATAATACAATCCTTCACATAAATAAGGGATGAATTGAGAATTACACAATTTATCACAATGTCTATTCACAATAAAACAAAAAAGAAACTCAAATTGTACGGCTTGAGAATCTCATCCCTTATATATATATATATATATATAGGGGCGGGTTCAAATGAGAACTCAAATTTGGTTGTGAACGTGAGGACAAATGAGAATGCGACGCGTGTCCTATTCAAAGAAATATTCAGACTGAATATAGTATTTATTCAGTCTGAATATACAAAGAAATATTCAGACCGAATATAGTATATATTCGGTCTGAATAATGTTTATTCAGTCTGAATATTTCTTTGTATATTCAGTCTGAATAATCTATATTCAGACACGTGTCGCGCTCTCATTTGTTCTCACGTTCACAACCAAATTTGAGTTTGCATTTGAACTTTCCTCTATATATATATACATATACACACACACACACACACACCAATATTAGACCAATTTATATGTCTATGGATCTATTACATTCGAGCCATAAAATTACACGACACTAAATTAATTGACTAACGCACCTAAAACGTGTAATATATCAAAAAGATGTCATGACTGCATATAACTCTAAAAGCCCGACATAGAGCAATTTAAATCGGACAAATGTTCCCAAAACTCTTTTAGTCAAAAACCGTGCATAAACTCAACAACTCAACACTTATGTAATTAACCAAAACAAACATCTTTGGTTGAGACGAATCATTTTTCCAAATGAAATTTCCAACAGGGCCGACCCTGACATTTTGGAGGCCCCGTGCGAAAACAATAAATGTGGCCCTATAATTTTCTTAGTTGCATTCTTTATTAAAAAATCACAAAATTCAAACACTAAAACTTTATGTGTGGAAGCATAAAATGTTTATAAACATAATTCAAATAAAATAAAATCGACCTTTACACCATTAAATCAATGCTCAGAATTAAAATCACCGATGATTAATTTGTTTATAAACTTAAAAAGTTAATTAAGAACAAAATTTAAAGTAATCACATAATAAATATAAATACAATATATAACATAAATAGTTTAATACTTTAATATCAACTTCATCCACATCTACACCTACGCTTCACTATGCACCCCTCATTGTTTTCAACATTATTAAGAATACTATTTTCAAACTTATTTTTATCTACTTGGCTTGATTCTTCATTTTTTTGATGTTTGTTTGATAATAAATCGATCAATGACTTCTCATTGATTTTGAACAAATTCTTCATCTTTTCTCCGACGTTTAGAATATCAATGACTCGACTCAAATTTTCTAATCGAAGACATCATATTTTATATAAAATAAGTCGATCATTATTGATATATACAAAAACACATATCAACAAAAAAATTATTTATTTTTATCAAAAGAGGACTACCATGAAAAATTAAAAAATCTTCAAAGAACATATTAGAAGAAATTTATACAAAGATAGCAAAATAAAAAACATATAAATAATAAGATTTGATATAATACTTCATCAATGGAAGTAGAATTGAAAAGGTGGAAAAAACGTAAGAATGAAGATTGGTTTTTTGAGCGACAATTAGAATCCATGTCTTGTAAACCCAAGTAGTACATTAGAAGACGGTTGTTGTAATTAATGTAAATCTTTTAAAACCTAATGTAAATCTTTTAAAACCTAAATGAGAATTTAATTAATTAAGGTACTTAAGTAAATGGAAGGGCCTAAAATAAATAGGGCTTTAATTAATTATCTGCTTTAGTTAATTAAGGTACTTCAGTAATTGGAAGGGCCTACTATCATTTTAATAAAAACTTTAACGTTGTGTTCTCGAGTTTTTTTTTACGAAGGAAAGGAAGGGAAAAGGAAGGAAAGTAAGGGAAAGAAAAAATGTTGTGTTCTCGAGTTTTTTTTAAGGAGGGAAAGGGAAGGAAAATGAAGGAAAGTTATGTTAATTTTCGTCCCAAAACTTTCCTCCCAAATGCGGGAGGAAAGGGAAGGAAAGGAAAGAGTTTTTTTATAACAATTAAAAATATTTATAAAATTACACATCTACCCATCAATTACATTTTCCTAAAAAATAAATAAGAGTATATTTGTAAAATTGACATCTTTCCTTTCCTCTCCTCATAAGAACACAAATATTTATTTTATTTCCTTCCTTTTCTTTCTATTCCCTTCATTCTCGAGAACACGAATAAAAAAAGTTCTTCCCCTCTCTTTCCTTTCCTTTCTTTTCTTTCCTTCTAAAACTCGAGAACAGAGCGTAAATGTTGTTGCAAGGATTAGAACTCTAGACCTTCGAGTTAATAAGCCACGGCGCAACCACCTCACCAACAGTGATATTTGTGTCTTGTTTTTTCTCTTTAAATATATATATATATATACTATATATAATATATAAAAAAATCGCAGGCCCTCAACGATCGGAGGCCCCGTGCGGCACCACCACTGGCACACCCCCGGGGCCTCCCCTGATTTCCAAAATGTCTCGTAATGCAATTACGTGTATTTTTCAAACGGTTTATAAGATCAAAAACTCCAAAGACGAATATAACACCAAAAGATCCCCATTTATGACATAAGACACTAATTAAAACAACCCACACTTAATTGATGTGAAAATAGGGGTGTGGCCGCGAGCAGTGTGAAAATTACATAACTGCCCACTTTTTGGAGTTTGCTCGCGGGCACGAGCAAAATAGGGGTGCGGCCGCGAGCAGGGTAAATTTCGACCAAAGGTTGATTTTTTTTCAAATGCGATAACCGATTCAACCAACATTCTCGTTACATCTAAATGATAATCATAAGATCGAAATACATATGAGACTTGAAATTATGAAAAATCCGGGTGTTACAAAATGCTTACCTTGTAAGAGTTACCATCCTCGTTTATTTTGTCGAGTGACATTTTTATAAGGCGCCTTTTAATCAATAAGTATTTACAAGGTAAGAGTTTTCTCCTTCACTCACCGGGTAAGAATCTCGTTTGTTGCCATGCCTCTTATCGGGTAAGGCTTTTGGTCGTGGTAATGCTCATCCAACAAGGTAAGCGACTCGGCAAACATTTGGTAAATGACCCCTTATAGAAAAGAATGAATGAATGAGATGGGTTACCATACACAAAAACACGCGTGCACACACACACATATAATATATATATATAGGGGCATAATCAAATGAGAACTCGGTTGTTTATGATAACTGTGAGATCCAATATGGACCAATCATTTAATTTTATTGATTTTATTTAATAGTTAAATATAAAAGGGTATTTTGCTAATTAGTTATTTGAAAAATCATGCCTAAAATACCGACCCACCTTCCTTCCTAAAGTCTTATCTTTTCTAAAATACCAATACCATCTTTATTCCAAAACCACCCACATTACCACCATTAGAAGGTGGAGAAATGAAGAGTCGACGTTCATGATTTTTACTCTGCTAGCTTAGTCTGCTACTCCTACTTCCACTATAAATAGGGGCGGAGCTAGAAAATCTATTTAGAGGGCGCCTAAAAAATGTAAGAAAATTCGCCTTTTCAAGATTAAGAAAACCCTTTTAAGTATACATGTTTTATAACTAAATACTTGTCCTAAAACTAGTTGAAAAATATGTGTGACATAAACAACATAAATATGTCTATTTATACACACAGATACAAGATTTGTTTAGATAATCAAATAAATAAGAAAATCTATGTGAAAGTACATGAAATTTATCTTAATTTTTTTTGTGCAATCAATAAAGTAACTTGTTCATTTTAGAATTTTAGAAAAATTGATATTTATAAAGGAAAAAAGTAGAACTTAATATGAATAAATAAAATTTCAAGTGGATAAATGAGAATTGAGACTATATCAACATTTATTTTGGAAGTGTGAGGGGGAGCCAATGCCACTTCTGGCTATAAGGTGGCTCCGCCCATGACTATAAATACTCTTCATCATTATACATCTTCAGAACTCCATTGTTGAACATGGTGAAGCTTTCTCCATTTGCAGATCTAATCATCATCGCTCTTCTCTTCACCTACACCATCGTAATTTCTCCAACCACCACTCTTGTCTCCTCCCCAAGTCGGTTGTGCGCTCATGATTCCGATGGGATTTAATGTATCACAATCAGTATCACTGGTGGGGTATCATATTGTGTATCATGGTCGGTTTGTGGATTATTGTTCAGAACTTCTTGGGTATCACAGTGGTATCAAGTTGTGTATCATAGTCAGTTGGTGTCTTACGGGTTTAAAGTTCTTGGGTATCATAGTGGTATCATATTATGTATCACAGTCGTTTTGTGTCTTACGGTTTAAAAGTTCTTGTGTATCACGGTGTTTTCACTAGGGATGGTAATGGGGCGGGGACCTCGATCCACATTCCCGTCCCCGATTCCTCAACCTCATCCCCGTACCCTTCCCCATCCCCACCGAGGATTAAAATCACATCCCCATCCCCAACGGGGAACAGGGATCCCCAACGGGGAAACGGAGATTTTTTTTCCCATTTATATAAGCTATTTTAAATCAAATACGCGAGAGACCACACACGTTAAATTTATCATATTTTCAATAAACATAAAATCAAAGGAATTTTTAATTTAATACAAAAAAAATCACAATATCATATAATAATTAATAGCCTAAAACTAAAATAAATTCAATTTAATCCAAAAAAACTTGACGTCACACATACTAAAACATATAACGAGTAATATAAAACCATATGCAATAATATATACAAAACATAAGCGTATTTATGTTTTAACTTGACATCGAAAATAATACACACTAACATCAAAAACAAATAAAAAATTTAGATTCTAAATCTAGTTAGGAAATATGAAGTGAATTACCAATTTAGTTAAAATAAATAATATATATAATTTATTAATTAATATATAACGGGTACGGGGCGGGGCGGGGAGTGCTCTACCCTTCCCCGTCCCTATCTCCGGTTTGAGAAAAACGGGGATCCCCGTCCCCGTACCCGACCGGGGCGGGTGAACCGGGTTTCCTGACGGGTCGGGGACAATTCCCATGCCTAGTTTTCACCGTAACAAGTTTGGCCGGAGTAAGGTACGTCGGAGAGAGAAATGAGGAGAAAGGAGAGAGGAGAGAGAGATTTACAAAATTGACTGATTTACCCTTAAACATTACCCATAAATTTATTTATTTTGAAAATTAATGGATAATTACCAAATTTAATATTTTTAATGATAACCATTGATTATTAATAATGTGTGGTTGAGATTGGATCTCACGATTATCACAAATAACTTAGTTATCCCTTGAATAGCCCCCTATATATATATATATATATATATATATATATAAGGTCCGGTTCAAACAAGAAGTTAAACATTTTGCAATAAGTTTCAATATCATATATGATTATATATTGTTACATACATGACACACAAGTTTAATCATATATGATTAAACACATGTTGCATTGGTAACACATAGACGCAAGATCGTCAATGAGGGTGTTCGAATCAGTCCCATCGCACAGGGCCTTCGATCTTTGGGGGCCTCTGATTTTTTTTTAATTTGAATGTATAATAACTAGAATATAAAAGAAAAAATTCACTAACTAAACAATGTTACTATGTAGCTCAGTTGGATAAAGCTCTCAATCTATCTAGGATTGATTAATTTATTTAAAGGAGTTTTCAATTATCTTTTATTTATTTTGTGATTTCTTTATTTCTAACATAACTTCATTATAAATTCAAGAAAAGAATAAAAATTCGTATTTTTAAGATAAATTATATAGTTTTTTTAAATGAATTAATTTTTTTCTACTTAGTTATTTATCTAGTGATATCAAATTTTAAGTTGTCTTTTTTTTTTAAATTTAAAAATTATAGGCCCTTTAAATCATCTCTTTACTAACTTTTTATTTTTTATATAATGTTTATTATTTATCTTCTTTATTGTTTTTATTGTTATCAACAAATTAATAATATAAAATTTATGATTATTAATTTAATGATATAAAGATCACTTTGATTTTTATTATAATTATTTTATACTTCCGTATATATTCCAATATAAGAGAATTTATTTTTGAATTTAATAATAAAATATTTAATAAATAACATATTTGGGAAAAAAATATAGGACCACATTCATCTTTATGCTCAATGCTTCTACAATGTCAGGAAGGCCCTGCATAGACGCTTAAACATATATGATTAAATACAACGAAAAGTGTGTGATCATATACGATATTGAGACTTCTCACTATATATAACGCTTCTCACCGGAACCCAACCCTTAAGATTGTCACTTAAATTCTTACTTTAACACTTCAATTTAGAAAATATGTTGGATTTAAGAAGATGATCTGTAGGGCATGCAACGACGTTAGATTTGTTTGAATTTGGGTCCATATGTTACATATATATCCATATGCAATATGGAAAATTATGTGTGTCCACTCATCGTTTATCTCATTACTATTTACTGCATTATTTGGCTCCCTTTAAATACACACGTTTAGCATACATGCATCATGGTGGCGGAACCTATCTTGAAAGGTATTATTGCTTCTAAAATCACAAAATTTTAAAGATCAAATATAACTTCTAACAAGTCCTTAAATGTGAATTAACTATATAAAAAACTTGGTGAAACCATAAAGGTTTATATGAAGAAAAGAAAAGGCTGGGTTAATGTGCAAGGTTGAGGATAATTTATTTTTACTCTTTAAAAGTTCTAATGTTTTGAGTAAATTACATATTTGGTCCCTGTGTTATATTGGTTTTAACAGTTTGGGTTCTTAAAATGAAATAATTACAAATCTGGACTTATGGTTTCCATTTTATAACATGCTGGTGTTGGGTCCCTAAAATCTAACCCCATTTAAATTTTATGTTAATTAAACAGATTTATTGAAAGGGTATTTTAGTCACTTTAATTATATTATTTATTTTTTATTAATCACAGGGACCAAACATGTAATCTGCTCTCAAAATATATTGTATTTAGTTTATATTTTGTACCCAATAAAATAATGCCATGTGTCACTTTGAACTCAAGTCATCTTCTTTGGCAAGACTGCAACCACTACTCGTTATCTTCTCCGACAAAGCGACAACCACCACCGGTCATCTTCTCCGGCAAAGCTACAACCACTACCGGTCAAAACATTATTTATTCTAAATGTTTAACCCAATAAATTCAACATGGTGGAACCTTTTGATTAAAAGCTAATCAGACATGGGTTTAACTCATGTTCCCGGTTGCAGATTTGTGTGAAATAAGAACTCGAACAACCTCATCACTGTGCAAACACCCATCGATAAGGAGATGCGTGGTTTCTCCGACGTGGTTTCTGGTCATCGTCGTTCTTCGGTCATCGACACATGGACGAAGCAGATCCACATAATTTGATGAATCCCCTCGAACAACCTCATCACCATCTTTACAAGAAATCTCGAACATGCACAAGTAGATCGGGAGGTTCTCGAATGGGGGGTTTCTTATTTTGTGTAGGAATGTGGCGATGAAGGAGGGGAGGAAGGGATACCGAAAAAGAAGGGGACCGTTGGAGGAAAAGGTTTCGTAGGAGAAAAGGGAGGGTCACCGAAAAAACGGGGAAGAAGATGGTTGTTTCCGATTTCCTTGGGTGGGAACAGTCACGGGGGGGGGGGGGTAGAATATAAAATAGTAAATTACATATTTGGTCCCTATGGTTTTAATATTATGTGAAAAAAGATTAAAATGACTAAAATACCCCTGTACTTTACATGTTTAATAGAAAATTTAAACGAAGTTCAATTTTAGGGACCCAACACGTGATAAAATGGAAACCACGAGTCCAGATTTGTAATTATTTCATTTTAGGGATCCAGACTGTTAAAACCAATATAACACAGGGACCAAATATGTAATTTACTCTAATGTTTCTAATTTACTTTCTTTATTTATTTTTTATTTTTTATCATATATATTTTTATTTAACTAATTTATTAATAGTTAAAATACATTAAATATATACATGTTTTTGTTAGACTTAATATTTTGTATACTAAAAACACATTTATTGAATGCTTGAAGAGTTAAAAATCAAACTCAACAAAGTCAAAGAAGACTTTAAAAGTCAAAGTAGAGCTTAATTGTAGCTTACTTTATTAATTTGACTTGTAGTAGTCAAGATGTATAAATACTTTGTTCTAGTTAGATTTTTAGTTAGAACTCATATTGTAATATTCTAGAGATAGAAGTTGGAGAGAGAAACATACTTTTTAATGAGAGCTTAGACCATCTTCAACCATAACACAAAAAAAACACCAAATTTGGTGGGCACCACATTAAAATAACATATTTTATTTACTATTTTTAATAACAATAATTATAATTTATAAATACATATCAATATTATATTATAAATCATTTAGGAAAAACTCTTAAAAACAATCTTTTAAGCATTTGGTACTATCAATTAATGCAAAATTACTTAAATTTTAAATTTACAACTTACAGTACTCATTGTACAACTTATTAAAGCTCTACCATCTATCCCCCTAAATCACGTTAAAACTCATCCCTATCCCCCTAAACCCGTTCAAATTCAATCCCTATCCCCCTAAACCCGTTCAAATTCAATCCCTAAATCCGTGCAAATCCCAACCATTGTTATCATCAATTATCTATATCTCTAAGCACAACCCTATTCCCCTTCATTCATATGCCTGTGTTCAAATCACAGCCATTCTCATTCATATCCCCGTTTAGAAAAGAAATTAGTAAGTAAGTAATTTAATAAAGACTTGTAAAAGTAAAAATGACAAATGTTGAATTAATAAAGTTTACATTAAAAAAATTACATTAACTAAAATACCACAAATTAAAAAAACACATAAATAATATTAATTTTCCAAGGTAGCATACTAGTCCCACAAATGATCAATTAATGCATCTCGAAGTTCAAAGTGACCGTTTTTATCCTTGAGAAGAAAAAGTTCAAGAACAAGTTGAAGGATCTCAAGACGTGACAGGAAACTTTAGTCGCTATATGGCTAGCGGAAACAATTAGACGTTTTAGTTTATGTTTGGTTTTTAAATTTTTCGTTCTGAAAGTGTCTTTATTTGGTATTATGTATGTTTAACCTTATTGTATTTTATTACTTTTATGTTTAATGTTAAATTTTTATTATCTAAAATTTAATTTTATTATATATATATATATGTATACAATAAATTAATACTAAAACAAATATCTAACTTATTTATAATTAAATGTACTATAATTTATTATATAAATATGCTAAATTATATAATAACTAAATGAAATTAAAATGAAAAAAAGAAAAGATAATAGAGTTGGTGGTGGGACTCCTTCATGCTAACTTATACAATAACTATATGCCGTTTAAAATTGGTGGCCGGCAAAACAACTCTTTTTATGGCGGATGGTTGGCTTCAAGCAAAAACGGCAATTTCGGTGAAATAGCGTGCGGTTGGAGTTGCTCTTATATCAATGACATTAATTAAGAGTTTCTTTTACAAATTACATAGTTAAAAAAGTTTTATTAATATCTTTAAAATGAATCTAGTATTGAATATTTTTAAAACTAATAATATTTTCACAAGTTAAAGCAAATGAAAAATAACATGTTTTTAATATTGATATATGGCATACATGTATGATAAATGCAATCTTCAACCTCCTTTAAATATATTTGCCTTGATGGTTTTCAAAGATTATTCTATTAATATTTGACGTGAATAATAAGGTGAAATCTTTTTAATAAAATTTAAAATGAATACAAGTTTCTTATAAGATTTTTTTTTAGGTAGGGCTATTTGATGATTGTTACCATAACATGTTAATCAACCTTTTAGGATAGAGATGGCCAAAAACCGGGCTCGGGCCAGGTCGGGCCTCAACAGTAACTTTTGGACCGGTCTTTTTGGAACCGGTCCCGGTCCCGGTCCTAACGATTTCAAGCCGGCCCGTTTAGTGTGTTTTTGTAATCGGTCCCAGTTCCGGGCCTAAACCGGTTCCAAACCGGGCCTTCAATAAAAAATTATTTTTTATAAAAACGTTAATTCTATTTATTAATTTAATATATTATATATGTAATCATTATATATATGCAATTAGGTCACTCAAATACACCTTAAAACATGTTTTATTGTAGTTTTATACTTGGTTTTCAAACAAATACAATTAAAAAATACGTTTATTATAGTTTTATATTTGGTTTTTAGTCAAATACATTTAAAAATACGTTTTATTATAAATTGTAATTAGTTTTCAATCAAATACACTTAGAAAGTTATAAATAGATATAAAAAAAATATAAAAATACAATTTTGTTGTAAAAATCGGGCCGGTCCCAATTGGTTCCATAACCGGTCCCATGACCGGTCCCGGGCCAGGCCGGTCCTACAAATCGCTCCAAAAGTGTAACCGGTCCCGGTTTTCAGTATTATAACCGGTCACTTGGCCCCGCCGGCCGGTCTTTTATCGGTCCCGGTCCCGGTCCTCCGTCGGTCCTGGGCCAGGCCTGGCCCATTTGGCCATCTCTATTTTAGGGTATAACTTATGAATTAAGCACTAACTCTTTAAACATTAAGGCTAATTTCTTCGAGTTAAATTGGGGTTAAGATTTAGGATCATTTATACAACTGGGTTTAATTTTTTTGGACGGCATTTTAACATACCCATATATCTCAGGGGTATCCGGATCCAAATGGGTACCGACTAATCCCCTACGTCCATGATCCAACCCTATGCTTATGGGGTTAATTTTTATTGGCCATTAAAAATCATTTACCAATTTAAGAAAAAAGCACAGCAAGTGGAACCGAACCCAAGTTTATGGCATTAAAGATATATTACAACAAAACTGAAATTATAAGATATCTAAAATAAAAAAGGCACCATAAAAAAATACTTTATAGAACATAAATTTACATGAGCAAATCAAAAAGTGTCGTCTCTAAAAGTTTACAATAAGTTTATAGGACAATTTTAGGCGTTTTAACAAGTTTTTTACGATACTTTTAAAATAAAGTGTCGTATTAACTATTTTATACGACATTATTTGAAAAAGTGTCCTATAAACAAAAGTGTCCTAGAAATAGCTAATAAAACACTTGTTAAAACGTATAAAAACGTTCTATAAATCTTTTATAACGCTTTTAGATAGAACGTTTTATGGTTTGGTTCTATAAATCTAAGTTCTATAAAATATTCTATTAGAACGCTTAATAATCTAGACGTCTTATAAATTTTGTTGTAGTGATAATGACATTGTTTTTGAATAAAAAAGATAATGACATTTAAGAACTGCTAAATGTACTTACTCTTTTATATTCAATTTTTATTATATAGAATTTACAAAAAAAAAATTCAGAGGCCTTGTCCGCAATGGTGCCACCGACACATTTTTAGGACAACCCTGTATATGACATTTAACTGCAATAATTTTACAAGTATAAAAAGTTAAAATCAATACGTTTTAGACTGACAATTGAACTTGGTTTTATAATACTATCCATAAATTTAAGCGCATTATAAATCTATTATAACGCTTTTAGATATGACGTTTATGGTTTTGATAGGACCATAAGTCCTAAGTTTAGAAAGTTTTATAAAGAAAGAAACACTTGATTGTTATATTCTTTATTATGGTAAATATCTTATGGGCTTGGGCTTACCTTGTAATAGACAACTACTATATAAAGGAGTCTAGGGTAGATGATTCGTCAATGAGAGTCGTCTAAACTACATTCGCGTTTGTAATCTTTAATGCTTTCATCAATAAAACATACGACTCAATGATTTTCATATGATTCCTCTATTGATATTGTTGAATCAGACCTAACAGGTTTGGTCCTATAAACCTAGGTTCTATAAAGTATTTTATTAGAACGCTTAGAAAATCTAGACGCTTGATAAAACCAATTTTGTTGTAGTGATAATGACATTTTTTTAATAAAAAAAGATAATGACATTTAAGAACTACTAAATGTACTTACTCTTTTATATTCAATTTTTATCATATAGAATTTAAAAAAAAAAAATCAAAGGCCTTGTCCCCGATGGTGCCACCGGCTCATTTTTCGGACAATCCTGTATATGACATTTAACTGCAATAATTTTACGAGTGTAAAAAGTTAAAATCAATACGTTTTAGACTGACAATCGAACTTGATTTTGTAATACTCTCCATAAATTTAAGAGAACCTATATACCACATTGTAATTTAAATGTAATGAAATTAAAACCTTGATTTATATTGGACATCATAATTTTCTTAATGATCACAAACATGTTTTGCTTATGATTTTCCAATAATGTCTCCTATAAAACTGGTGATCATGAGCAGAAGTAAAGGCAAGGTTGTTCATTTGTAAGTTAGTTATATTTACATGGTATCATTTACCAAATGGCTTATTTGTTAAAACACAAAATTTTAACTTTTTATATTATGAAGTCATTCGTTCAGTTTGTACAAACTCAGTTTCATAAAACAATAAAAGTGATTCGGATTAATAATGCCAAAGAATTGGAAAGTAGGATTGAAGGCACACCTTTCTTTTCTTCCAAAGGTTTCAAGCATCAGTTAGCTTGTCCATACACACCACAACAAAATGGAAGAATCGAAAGAAAACACAAACATCTTTAAGAAACACCAGACCCTTAATGATCCAATTTGGACTACCCCTAAATTATTGGAGGGATATCATTTCGAATTCAGCGTAACTTATAAACACGATGTCTTCAGAAGTGTTAAACCATCTTACTCCTTTTGAACTCTTATTCAAAACCAAACCACAATATGATCATTTACAATTTTTTTGATTTTTTTGTTTTGTATCCACAAATCCTGTACACAGCGTAACTTATAAACACGATGTCTTCAAAAGTGTTAAACCATCTTACTCCTTTTGAACTTTTATTCAAAACCAAACCACAATATGATCATTTACAATCTTTTTGATGTTTTTGTTTTGTATCCACAAATCCTGTACACATGTATAAACTGTAGTATGGAGCAGACACACATCTTTTTTTTTATATATCCTTTTGATATGAAAGCATACAAAGTTATTCATCTTGTAACCAAGTAATTTTCACACTCACAAAAACATTGAGTTCTATGAAACTAAGTTTTCGTTTATCAAACCACTTTACCCACCAAATACATCTGACTTACCTGTGCACGTTCCAAATATTACCAAATTTACCTCAACTATAAAGTTTCTGTGCTTTTAATATTGATGTTGTTGAACCTCTATCAATTCTGATTTTACCCATTCTATTCCAATATCACCTCTACACATGTACATTCGACACCTCAATCACAAAATCATCTGATCACATAATTTAACTTTGTACATTCTGAACAACAATCTCAAAACCTTGATCATGTTGAGTCAACTCCTACTCCTATGATACACGGATCTTCAAGAGTCCCTAAACCTCCTTACCTTTTTGATGATTTTGTCTGTAATCATGTTTCTTCAGATGTTTCCACACCTTATATTTGAAATATATCCTCGCACTATGACTAAGCTATATGTATTTCATCTCAAAATCTGAATCCAATTGCTTTAAATATTAAAATCAATCTTTTGTTGCAAATATTTTAACTGTTGTGGATCCTAAATCATATGAGGAAGCCGTTTCTAATCCTTTTTGGTAGATAATGAGGCATATAAAAAAGACTAAAATACCCCTGGTCCAAACTATTTTTTTAACGAACGTTGGCCCCAAGGACTCGATTTGTTATTGAACAACAACCATACGGACTTGATCCATAAAATTATCAGAAAAGGGCCGTAGAGTGTTACAACCACCTTACCACAGGGACGAAACATGTAATTTATGCTTGAGAAAATGAAGTTTTGTTTTCTATATTGTTCCAACAAATTCCCTATCTTGTTCTCTAAAATAGAAAACTTAAAGAAAACTCTGAATAAAAAGAATTATCTTATACTCTCTTGTAAGAAGAGAGCAATATTTAAATATTTCCCACCAATATTATTGATTCATTAGTTTTTTATATAATTTTTTTAATTTTATTGGGATTATAAATTATAATAGATTTTTTATTGAAGTTATCTAAAATATAGAATCTGCTGGAGTTAAATGCACTTGGTTTAGAGATTTTGATTTTAGCTTCTTTATTTTAGAGAAATTATAGAGATTTTGTTGGAAATGCTCTAAACCAACTTAGATAACTTAAATTTCTATCATAAATGTAGTTTTTAAACATATAAGGACTAAGGTTTAAAATAGCGTGAGCCGTGATGTGGCGATGATGTCAAGTTTCAAGCCTTATGTGCCAAGGCAAAAACGCGACATTTTCAAGGCGTGAACTAAGGCAAAAAATTAATATATCACATATATTATTAGACATGTATAAATACATGTTTTATTTTTTATTCAATAAATACAATGATATCAAACAATTTAAATATATATATATAGAGAGAGAGAGAGTGAGAGAGAGAGAGAGTCCGGAGGGGGGGGGGTGAGGGGGGGGGGAGAAAGGTAGTTTATTATATAAATCAACACATTTTTGCAAACTATACAACCTAATCTCAAACGTCCATCTAGTCTAAAGAATATGTTTTTCAAAAATATCTCGATTGTTTTCTAATATTAAACGTTGATCATAGTTAAGGAACTCTATTTATCTTTCATATATATACAAATCATAATAAATGAACCCTCATCATTTTTATAAATAAATCAATGGATTGAGTTGTATAATTTGTAACAATTGCAAAGTTTATATTTGAAACTTATTCCTCTCTCTCTATATACACGTATTGATATCATATAGAAAGATAAAAGTAAACATAAAACATAAAAGTAAATGTAAAACACAAATTGTAAAATAAAACATTAAAATGTCAACATAACATGAGCCACGCCTTAAATAAAAGCTATGGTATATTATAACGATGGAGATGCGTCTTACGTCATGACACATCATGACGCACCTTTCTAAACACGATAAGGACACAAAAAAAATATCACGATGACAATTTCAGTAATGTAGGTTTTTTTTTTGCCAAATATATGTTTTATATTGGTTTCATTTCAACTTGAAAAGTAAAACCAAACTAGATTAAACAATTATATATATAGGGGAGGGATCAAATGAGAACCATCCCTCCTTAAAGGAACAAAGGAATAAGTTGTGGACCACATATGATGTGGGTCCCACATAATATTAAATCATATTAAATCATAAATGATTTAATATTATGTGGGACCCACATCATATGTGATCCACAAGTGTCTCTTTGTTCCTTTAAAAATGCAAAATTTCATTTAACCTTCCTATATATATATATATATATATATATATATATATATATATAGAGGGGGTTGAGTTATGATAAGAAGTTTTTAAATGTTTATGTTGTCATTATCTATTTTAAAATATATTATATCTATTTTATCTTATTATTATCTATAGCTAGCATTAGATACTTGTACTCTGGTATTAGGTCCAATACCTTTTCTCTCTATAAATGTAATAGTTAGTCCTACTGAGAAGAAATAAAAAAGTCTTGTTTTCTCTCTTTAAATCAAGAAATCGTATTAGAGGGAGAGTTAAGGTAATAGTTAGATCCAAAATCTCTATAAATGTATTAGTTAATTATTCCTTTCAATGCATATTAGAATGAGATGCATCGAGATGTACCGAATCAAGTGTATGAGATTAAAAGTGATAAGAGTTCAGATCTCTTCTTACCTTTCTTACTTAACTTTCCTTCTCATGCACTATGCCTATATAAATGTGTGTATGTATATATATGTCCACACACATTGCAATTAAGGTGATCCTGATCATGGATGACATTCATCTTCTCTTCATTTCTCTTCTATCCTTGGTCTCTTACATTTTGATTTTCAAGCTGCTTATAACCAAAAAGCGAAGAAATGTAGCACCAACTCCACCTTCTTTCCCAGTAATTGGCCATCTCCATCTAATTAAAGAACCTTTTCATAGATCCCTTCACCAGCTTTCTTCCAAATATGGTCCTATTATGGCTCTTCGGTTTGGCTCTCGCCCAGTTCTTGTAATAACCTCTCCATCAGCCGTTGAAGAGTGCTTCACCAAAAACAATGATATCGTTTTAGCCAATCGCCCACTCCTTTTAAGTCGCAAGAATCTTGACTATAACTCCTCAATGGGTTCTGCACCTTACGGACGTCTATGGAGAGACCTTCGCCGTATTACCACACTCGAAATCTTCTCGACAACTCGACTCAAGGCCTACACGCGAGTCCGACAAGATGAAGTGCGATCGTTAATTAAATATCTTTCTCAAGAAGCATGCCAAGATTTCACAATAGTAGAAATGAGATCAAGGATTCAAGATTTATCCTTCAACATACTCATGAAGATCATCGTCAATAAACGGTTCTATGCGACCGAGGTGGATGACGTTGAAGAAGCTCGTAATTTTAAGGATATAATAAGGGAATTGTTTGAAGACAGTGGAGCATCAAATCCTGGAGATTTCATCCCATTTTTGCAATGGATTGATTTTCAGGGTTTGGAGAAGAGGCTTCAGAAATTGCAAGCTGAATCTGTTAGCTTTTCGCAAAGCCTGATAGAAGAACGTAGGAGTAAACGCCACGGTTGTTCAGCTGGTGACGAAGAGGCCCAGACATTTATCGACGCTATGCTGTCTTTGCAGGAATCAGAACCAGAATATTACACTGACGATATGATAAAAGGCAACATATTGGTATATATATGTTTTATTCACATTACATATTGGCAATCCGTCGGTAATATCCATCGGTGATCTGTCGGTAAAAAGACCCTTAACGACGGATTTCCGACGGATCGTCGTCGGTAATAGTCTTTTCATGTTCTATTCACATTACACTTATCTTTTATATAAATATTTGGAACCCTTTTGAATTATATCTAAGAATTGTTTTTAGAGAGACGAAAGGTTTCTACATATATTTTGGTTTTGATCGTCTGTGTCTCACCAACATGGGACTCTCTATTGCGAAAAAGAAGAAGATAAGTTATTCATAATTTCAAAACCATTATTCTTTTAG
Source organism: Silybum marianum (assembly GCA_036898165.1). Taxonomy (NCBI): domain Eukaryota; kingdom Viridiplantae; phylum Streptophyta; class Magnoliopsida; order Asterales; family Asteraceae; genus Silybum; species Silybum marianum. Next base: position 31,382,433 of record CM072535.1, read on the forward strand.
TTTGTAGAAACTTCATGGCGGAACAATTTTATGTAGGGATTGCTACTTGCTGGAACCGACACTACAGCGGTGACAATAGAGTGGGCGATGTCACTTCTTCTAAATCATCCCGATGTGCTACACAGAGCTAGAGCGGAGGTCGATGAACATATTGGACACAAACGTTTAGTGGAAGAGACCGATCTTCCCAATCTACCCTACATCCAATGCATCATTCACGAAACACTAAGACTATTCCCAGCAGCACCGTTGTTGTTACCACACGAATCATCAGAAGATTGTACAATCGGAGGGTTTGACGTGCCACGTGGCACAATGGTATTAGTGAACGCATGGGCCATCCATAGGGATCCACAATTATGGGATGAACCAGTTAGTTTCAAGCCGGAAAGGTTCGAGAAAAATGGAAACATGGGCTATCGGTTTATACCGTTTGGGATGGGTCGTCGACGGTGTCCCGGAGCCGGGCTCTCGAACAAGGTCGTGATGTCGGCGTTGGCGTCGTTGATCCAATGCTTTGAATGGGAAAGGGTTGGTGAAGAGCTGGTGGATTTATCGGAAGGCAAAGGTCTAACCGTCCCCAAAGAAAAACCTTTGGAGGCAATGTGCAAAGTTCGCCAAATAATGAGTAACGTTCTCACAGAGCTATGAGAACACCATAAATAATAAGAAGCATTATTATTTTGGTTGTATGACTATATATCTTCAATATGAATAAAAGTACTATGTATTTATAATTGTATTAACTATGTGATTCACAAATAATATTGTTTTATAAAATGTTAATTGAAGCGTGATAATTGAGTGTATAACCTTCTAATACGTGATTGGTGTTAAAAAGATAATGATAAAAGAGTTGAACAGTAAATCTAAAAGGACCTACCACATAATAATTTATACTTTATGTTGATATTACGAAGAATTAACAATCTCAATAGTGTCACAGTCTTATACTATATATAATGTATATAAAACAAAGAGGTTTTATTGATGGGTTTTTCCATTTGTCATTACCAACGGAGTAATCGGTATAGGAAATTCGTCGGTAGTCACAATCACCTGACCACACTTTCTCCGATGATGAGATCTGCTTATAAATCCGTCAACAATGGCTTTTTCCGGTGGATTAGCGATGAATTTTTCTGTCGGCTAGTATTAATCTTTCGGTACACCATTTTTGAGATTATATATTATGTTTTTGTCAAGAAATAAGAAAGTCTCATGTAGCACTAAAATGAAATGACGTATCAATTGTTTTAATGATATAATAAATATCATAATCATCAAAATAAAAAACCGTCAAAGTTAAATATTATTTTCTCAAAAAAATTGAATTTTGTTTATGATAATTGATGGTAATTATACATTTGATGTTTTGGTGAATTATAGATGGCTTCCACGTCTACTGTTATTTCTTTCGGATTCTACTACAAGGGTAATCGCGCAATGTAGCGAAATATATTTCGATTTAAAGTTTATTTTAATTTTTGTTTCTATCGATGTTCTAATGGTTTTATGTGGTTTTAAGAAAAAAATTTAGTATTTCAATTAAAAGTTCTCTTTTTTTATTTAATTTCTTTAATCTAATTTAATTTAGGTTTAACAACCAAATAACTTATTTTTGGTTTAATAATATAATTATTTTATTTGTTAGAAGTCAATGATTATCTTAATCATATTTTAGATTTTTTATATCTAAAATTAGATTTTTATCCTATAGTTGATCATAGTTATCTGTAGTTAGTTACACGAATTTAGAGATGAAGCTTTAATAGGTTGTACTTACGCACAATTTACTTGTAATTTTGAAAATTAAGTAATTAGCATTAAATAGCAGTAACTAAAGCTTAAAAGGTTGTTTTTAAGAGTTTTTGATCAAATACTTTATAATATAGTATAGATAATGATTTTATTGCATTATTATTATTTTTTTTTAAATTTTAGATGGATCATTCTATTTGACATAATTGTACTTTGTGTAATTTCTTTAGACTAAGAGTCATTACAAAAAATTGAATTTATAAGATACCAATAACTTTTAGGTGTGGTAAAAGTTTTTTTATTGAACTTAAACTTATAGAACAAAGCAGGATAATGTTCTATCGTATCAGTTATTCATATGACTCCTTTGACAGAGCAATCACTGAGAATGAAATAAAGAGGACCGTTTGGGAATGTGGAGAAGACAAATCCCATGGCTATCAACAACGACATCCAGGGTGGTGAAATAATTTTTCAGTTCCGATTGCATCTCAAATGGGTGCAACTCTTCTTATCCCTAAGTCTGTGAATCCTTAGATCTGCAACGACTTCAGACCAAAACTATCTCCAAAATGGAGAAAGTAGGATAGAAATAGCACTACAAAACAAATGACTTTCATCCACAAAAATAATCCAGGGAAATATCCGTCGGTGATTACCCGTAGATCACTCAGGAAATACTAACGATTCCTGTAAAATCCGATGTTTTCAAGAAAATACCAACGAATTATCCAGGAATTTCCTTGGTAATCTTTTATTGATTTGATTTACCTACCAACAATTTAACCACCAACTTTTGTGATGGTTTTGTGACGAATCACCCTTTAGCGATAGATTTCCTAGAGAAATGTTTGTAGCTAAAATGCTTCCATTTTAGTTGTGAAGGTTTTTTCTCCAAATATGAAGAACACCCCAAAAATGATCACCATGAGAGAGAAATCTTTTTATATTATGTTCCACCGATAAGAAATATTGAAATTAAGGGGTCGTTTACTGAACTCTTACCCGGGTAAGCGTTTACCAAGTCACATTACCTTATCAAATGAGTATGGAAAGTTCTAAGAATCTTACTCGGTTAGCGAGGCAGGGACTGAGAGTCTTACGTGTAACGATGTCCTCATTTTGGTTATCTTTACAGGTTTCGGGTGAAAAATGATTCCATTTTTAATCTTCAGGGACCGATGTTGAAAATAAAGGTTAGATGAGAAGGGATACTCTCATTCTAACCATTTGTGAACGCTTATCTCTTGGTGTGGTGTGTATTTTAAGAGAGAAATGTAAAAGGGAGAAGGTTTTTGAAGCTCTTGATCAAGTTGGAGAAGAATCAAACGAGAGAAATCATCTTCTCTAAGGTAAGGAGATTCTCTTCTCCTAAGCTAGACTCTCCATTAATGAAGTTTGATGTTTAAATTGGGAAAATATCTATTGTTTTTATGAGTTTGACACATAAATTGTTTGGTGGTAAGATGTTATGGTTCATATGAGATTCAACTCAATTTCTAAGATCCAAGTCAATTTTATATCCAATTTATAGAGGTTTTCACTTTAATACTTGGGTTTATTGGTAGAAACTCCTGGTTGGTTAACTCTTGGTAGAATTTTTGGTTGAATCGGTTAATGTTTAAATTAGTTGGTTGATAGGGGATCTTTAGGGGACTATAATAGAAGACTTTTGGGTAATTTGAATTATGATAATACCCTTTTATCTTGGTGAAGTCAGGCGTTCGATTTGGGATTTCTAGTTGATATGCTTGTGGTGAGGTGAGGTGTGGCATATCAAGTGAGTTCTCTTATTCTTATATTTGCAACTTGAGATGGTTTTAAAAGCCTTGCATATTGAATATGGTTTGGAATATTGTTAATTCATATTCAGAACTTATCATGTTTCATTACCTTGGTATTTGAGCTTTATGTGCACTATGTGGGTGTGTGAAGTTACATAGTATGCCACTACTAGAAAATTGAGTATTTTCAACGAAAATTTTCAACGGAAAATGTCGTTGAAAAATTTCTATGAAATTTTAAAGGGATTATTGACAAAACATAAATTTTCTATGAATTTTCAACGAATTTCCGTTGAAAATCTCTCACAAAATGCATTTTCAACCAAAAACTTTTTGACAAGACATTCCGTTGAAATTTTTTTGGTTGAAAATGCATATATGTTTGTGAGAGATTTTCAACGGAAATTCGTTGAAAATTCGTAGAAAATTTATGTTCTGTCAATAATCCACTAAAATTCGTAGAAAATTTTCAACGACATTTTCCGTTGAAAGTTAATTTCCGTTGAAAATACTTAATTTTCTAGTAGTGTGCGTAAGGTACCTTGAGGTAGTAATACTTCTTGGGAGTTGTAATCCATATACCTCGAATCCGTTACATGAGTATATTGGATAGGTCCCTTTAAGAGTCATTTGTTATTTGTTACAAAGGGAATATGACGGGGTTGCTACAAATGTTATGTATCGACTATTTGGTGATCAAAGTTGTTTATACCATTGTTGCATGTTTTTAAATTACTAAACGTTGTTAATTGTTTAAGGGAATTCACAGGCCTTATGGTCTAACCATCGTTTTTCGAATAAAAATCATTTTCAGGCACGTATAGGGAGTGGATCCAAGGGGAAAGGCAAGTTGTGAGCTTAGAAGGAAGGGTTGCCGCTTAGTTTCCTTACCATTTAGTTTGTAATAATTCTCAGTTGTGGTCATAGTTAATTTCTGCTGCAAACATTTGAGATGTATTGGGTATACTTTATACTTGATATTGGTTATAGTCGGTTTGGCTTTGGTTATTAATTCGAATTGCTATTAAATTTTGGGTTGTTACATTACCTGATAAGTGAGGCAAGGACTCTTACTATGATTAACGCTTACTGAGCAAATTGTTGCATACTATGATGTTTTTGTTGACTAAAATATCACCCAATAATTAAGTGATAGTGGTAAATTTTGCCTCCATATTTGGATAAAAAACTTTCTCTGTCCTACTTTCTCCATTTTTGGAGAAACTGTTGGAGAAAAAAATCATTATTTTCTTCATTTTGAATAATCTGTTTGAGATACTTACCAAATTAGGCTACCAATAATAACTTTGAAATTAAAATAATTATTTAGAAAGAGAAATAATATTTTAATAAATGAATGAAATATTTTAATATTATAATTAATATTGGATTCTCTAAAATGGAGATTTTGTTGAAGATTAATGTAATTTTTTTTTGAAGAATTTGACTTTTGATTCTCCAATTTGGATAAATTTTTTGGCAAATATGTAGCAGATGATAGTAATCATTTTTGAACAAAATCTTCAAACTTGGAAATTTTCATTCACTCTCTTATACTTTTTCCATTTTGAAGAATCTGTTGGAACAAAAATTTTAAAATTCTCCATTTTAAATAATTTGTTGGAGATGCTCTTACTATTTTTCTCTATTACTCCGCTCTGTTTAATTTAAGCGTGCACATACATCATGCAGGGCGGACCTACCTTGAAAAAAAATAAGAACTCAGGGTTAATGCGCAAGTTGTTGGGGGATAAGTTACCTTTTTTTACTAAAAAAAACTAAGGGTTAATGAGCCAGTTGTTGGGTGATAAGTTAGGTTTTTTACTTAAAAAAGAAAACTCAAGGTTAATGTGCAAGTTGTTGGGGGATAAGTTACGTGTTTTACTCATCAACAACAATAACAACAACAACAACAACAACAAAACTTAGGGTTAATTGTGCTCAAGTTGTTGGGGGATAAGTTACATTTTTACTCATTTAAAGTTTTAGAGCATCTTCAACAATTTTTCTATAATTTCTCTAAAATAGAGAATAAAAATTCAAATATCTAAAAACATTTTATTCTGACTCCAACAATTTTTATATTTTAGAGAATTTATCCTGCATTAATTATATTATTAAAATAATCAATACACTGTTTAAAATATTATTTCACTTTCCTACACATTTAGTGTCAATAAGTTTAATCGTTTGAAATGATTAAAATATTGTTATGTCTCTTAATTTAGAGATTTTAGATAATTCTCTATATTTAGAGTTTTCTCTCTAATTATCTAAAATAAAAAACAAGATAGCAATGTTATTAGAGCATTTTAGAGAAAAGAAACTATATATTTCTACTTTAACAATACTGTTGGAGATGCTCTTAATGTTTTTATAAATGATCCAACGATAAAGATCTCTTCTTATGTTTTCATCATAACTTTTTTTTTCACCGAAAGGCAACTCATATATTATATTATTATATAATATTATAAATGTCATATTATATTATGTTATATTATATATATATTACATTTATATTATAATAAAAAAACACGGTAAATTAAAATGAAATACGAAACTGTCTATATATATGTATGAATATTGGTACATGTGTATAGACATTGAAACCTTCGTCATGGATCTTTTCCTCATTTCCTTTTTATCCTTGATCTCTTTCATTTTCGTTTTCAAGCTTCTTATACACAAAAAAGGGAAAAATCTAGCACCAACTCCACTTTCTCTCCCAATAATTGGCCATCTCCATCTAATTGAAAAACCACTTCATAGATCTCTTCACCAGCTTTCTTCCGAATATGGTCCTGTTATGTCTCTTCGCTTTGGCTCTCGACCAGTTCTTGTAGTAACCTCACCATCAGCTGCTGAAGAATGTTTCACCAAAAACGACATCGTTTTAGCCAATAGGCCACGTCTTATGAGTGGCAAGTATATTGGCTATGACCATACCACAGTGGGTACTGCATCGTACGGACATCTCTGGAGAGACCTTCGTCGCACCACTGCACTTGAACTGTTCTCCACAACTCAACTCAAGGCTTACACGGGAGTCCGACAAGATGAAGCGCGATCGTTAATTAAATATCTTTTTAAAGATGCATTGCAAGATTTTACAAGAGTAGATATGAGGTCAAGGATTCAGTGTTTATCGTTTAACATAATCACGAGGACGATTGCCGATAAACGGTTCTATGGACCGGATGCGGATGATTTTGAGGAAGCTAGTAATTTTAAGGATGTAGTAAGGGAAGTGTTTGAAATTAGTGAAGCAGCAAATCCTGGAGATTTTATACCATTTTTTAAATGGATTGATTTTCAGGGTTTGGAGAAGAAGTATAAGATGTTGCAAATTAAAACTGATGGATTTTCGCAAAGCTTGATAGAAGAACGTAGGAGGGAACGCTCACGTTCTTCTTCGAGCCAAAGAAAGGTTAAGACGTTTATTGATGCTATGCTTTCTTTGCAGGAATCGGATCCGGAATGCTACACAGATGATATAATCAAAGGCCATATAATGGTATGTATGCTCATGTACTGTTTCGTATGATTTTTTTTAATCTAAGACTAGAATATCGATTAACATATATATATAGGGGAGGGATCATATGGCACACTACCAATTTAAAGGAACAAAGGAACTCATTTGAGACCACATATGATGTGGGTCCCACGTAATATTAAACCATTTATGATTTAATATTAAATTATATTAAATCATTTATGATTTAATATTAAATTTTAATATTATGTGGGACCCACATCATATGTGATCCACAATTATTCCTTTGTTTCTTTAAAAATGCAAAGTTCTAATTTGAACCTTCCTATATATATATATATATATATATATATTTCTCCAAAAAACATATATATTTTTAGTCTTAGACTAGAATGTAGAATATCAATTAACATATATTTATTTTACAATTGGTTTTTTTCGTATATATTTAATTCAAATGTGAATCTTTTTTATGTGTTTGTGAAACAAAAATACTAAGTAAAAACCTTTAATAGAATACATATGAAACAATTAAAGACATTGTGAAATATATATATATATATATATTAAATATTTTACTTATATGGAAAAAATTATATTAAACAAAACCTTAAAGACATTTAACAAATTCTAGAGTTTTCAAACGATTAACCCCTATATATAAGTCTTTATTCTGACCAAATTAATGATATGTAATTCCAACATGCCCCTTAAATGGAGTCCAAAAACAAAGGCAAATCCCAAGTCGGTAAATATGGGATGCATGGTCCATGTCTAATGTTATCACTATTCTTTTGGTTTGTAGACTATGTTAGCTGCGGGAACCGACACTTCATCGGCAACAATGGAGTGGGCGATGTCACTTCTTCTAAATCATCCCGAAGTGCTCGAGAGAGCTAGAGCTGAGGTCGATACACATATTGGACACGAACGTTTGGTAGAGGAGACCGATATTCCCAAACTACCGTACATCCAATGCATCACCCACGAAACACTAAGACTATTTCCATCAGTACCGCTATTGCTGCCACACGAAACATCTGCAGATTGTAAGATTGGAGGGTTTGATGTCTCATCTGGCACAATGGTGTTGGCGAATGCGTGGGCCATCCAACGGGATCCACTGGTTTGGGACGAACCGTTAAGTTTCAAACCGGAGAGGTTTGAGAAAATGGGAAACATGGGGTATCGGTTTATACCGTTTGGGATGGGGCGTCGGCAATGTCCCGGGGCCGGGCTTGCGAACCGAGTTGTGACATTGGCGTTGGCTTCGTTGATCCAATGCTTTGAATGGAAAAGGGTTGGTGAAGAGCTGGTGGATTTGTCTGAAGGCAAAGGTATGTCCATGCCTAAAGACAAACCTTTAGAGGCAATGTGTAGAGCTCGCCAAAGAATGAATGATGTTCTTAAGGAGCTATGAGAAGTGTTTCGGGTCAACCACCATAAAAAACAATATATAAGCATCCTTTTGGTTTATGGCTATGTATCTTCATTATGAGTAAAACTATTTATATATTATGAGCGAAACCACTTTATCAACCGGCTAAGATAATTTAACAAATGTGATTAGATGGACGGTGACAACAATATTTTTTAAAATTAAAAAAACCCCAACCAACCAAAATTTAATTCGAAAAAGACGGAAAAAAATCCGAGGAAAATAAATTACACCCAAAAAATGATCATAAATTTCTCGTTAATTTGACATTCATATTGATATACTTTTTCATCTATTTTTCGTGGTTTTCTGGTTTCCATTTATTTAGTGTTTTTCCCATGAATATGACCATATATATGTATATATATATATATATATATATATAGAGAGAGAGAGAGAGAGAGAGAGAGAGAGAGGTAGGTTCAATGGGAAAACCTCAAAAAATGGAAAATATGCACTTGTACATACAAGTAAATTAAGTTGTTTTTAGTTTTTCTGCACGTGTGCATTATACACATGTCATATGCACATGTGCATGTTACATATTACTTGTATGTGTACGTGCATACCGTCCAGATGAAGGGCTATCAGGGTGTTCCTCAGTTTTCTATTTTTTTAGGTTTCCCCTGATCATATATATATATATATATACACACACACACACACACGCTATCTCATAAAACATTTGGCTCAAACTCTTAAAAGAAATTTATAAAGCATTTGGTACTCATTTATCATGTTCAATCTCTTTTTTTTGAACGACGGAGATTTTATAAAGTTTTTTAGCAAAAAGCTAGAAAGGCAAGAAAGGGGGATTTTGTAACCAACTCATCCAATTAATGTTAAACTTATTGTTCCTATTTGTGACCCAAAAGAATGAATGAGTCACAATGCTATATATCCCACAACGCCGCCTCTAAACAAGTTGAAAAAGAGTCTCATTCCGAAAAGACCAAATAACCCATAAAGTTGTTAATTTAGAACTACCGCCTCTAAACAAGCCGACTCCACTTTCTTCGACTCCACTTTATTCAACTGCAAAGATAATAACCACCCAATCCAATCGGAATTGGAATTAAACTCCGGAATATCCAAACCCCACCATTGACCAATTTGCTTCCAAATATCTTGTGCCATTTGACAAGAAAAAAAAATACTCGCTGATTCAATCTCAAAATTACAAACTAGACATAAAAGGGAATGCACATCAATTCCTTTTTTGTCAAGATTGGCTCGAGTTGGAAAATTTTCAGGCCCAACCACCAAACAAATACATTAATCTTGATAGGAACAAGCTGTCCATCTAGTAGAAGGGTGATCTATCACCAAAAATTTGGAGTCTATGTAATTACGAGCGGAAGCCACCGAGAACTCACCCGAACAATCGAGGAACCATACCCATATCTCTTTGATCAGAGATCATGACTGTGGAGAGAATCTCTTGTAAAGCGGATGTCTACGACTCCTCCAACCCCACCCCTCCCCTTCCGGCAGTCTACACAAAACGGATCCCCAGTCCCCCATGACCAATCGATCTAGGACCGTTGTCGATTTGTCACGATCAAGCATATATACCCTTGAAAATTTCACTTTAAGAGAGGAATCTCCCAACCACACATCATCCTAAAAGAATAGACTTCTCATCACCCACTTTTTTCTTGCAAAAGAAAACAAGTGAATACTATTATTGTCCATTTGTTAAATAATGTTCAATTACTTAAAGTTCAAGTTTAAATATAGATTTCTAATGATTATGTACAACTGAAGATTTTCATCCTCTTTTTCATACTTTCTCCATTTTGTAAAAGGTTTTGAAGAATCTGTTGGAATAAAAATCACCAAAATCTCTATTTTAGAGAATTTGTTGGAGATGCTCTTACTATTTTCCTCTATTACTCCACCCCATTTAAAATTACATGTGTACATGCATGACGGACCTACCTTGAAAGGTATGGTTCGTTGTAAAACCATTAAATTTTCAGGGTTCAATTGTAACCTTGTCCAAATGTGAAAGTTTTAAAAGAAACGTTTTGTGAAATCATATGTTCTTTGGATAAAACAACAAACATTAAAACCTCAGGGTTTATATGATAAAAGGAAAACTAAGGGTTAATGCACAAGTTGTTGGGGGATAAGTTACGGTTTTTACTATAAAAATGCAGGCTTAATGTGCAAGTTGTTGGGCGATAAGTTACTCGCTTTTTTATTCACAAAAGAAAACTCAGGGTTAATGCAAAAAGTTGTTGTGGGATAAGTTTAGTTTTTTACTCGTTTAAAATTTTAATATTTTTAATTTATTTTCTTACTTTTTAATTTTTAATTTTTCATTATATATCTAATATCTTTATCAAATTAATTAATAGCTAAAATCCATTAAATAAATTGTTAGTCCCCAAAGAGAGATGGCTAACTAAGTGAGGGTTTTGTAGAAAGGGGGGTTGAATATAAAACACACAGAATATACTCTTCTTAAATTTTTTAATATAAATATCAAAAATTTACACACAGGTAGTTTGATGCGGAAAAGAACAGACACACTATTCTATCAAACTAAACACACATATAACAGTAATTAACTTATACACTAAGAAAGTTAAAACAAGGTCATTGTGCACACGCACTGCCGGAGTCAAACAAACTATCACACAGAAGATTTGTTGAAAGCGTGAGATTTCTGGGAAGGACTTTATCTCCTTTTGTAGTGCCCATGCATGGGATGCATGTGGACAGCTGTCAAGGTTTCATTAGCTGGAAGTGTATCTGCTGGACAAAGGAAGAGACCACTCCCTTTGTACTAGAATAATGGATGAACCAGTCCTTGTAGCACGTAATGTCAGATAACTTTATCTTCTTTTCTTCATGCTCTGTGAAGTCCCATCAAACCTTGTAGCTAAAAGACAAATATTTCTTTTATAAGAATAAAAGAGAATGTCTTTATTTAAGGCTTGATGTCCAAGTTCTTGCTGCTCACGTGTCTTGCATTTGATGTGAGTCAAGAACTTATCTCTTTGAAATTGCTAAGTGATACATCAAACTATGTATCACATTGGTGGATACCTTGTAAGGCTGGAAATGATAAGTGTACACTTTGCTTGATAAACTTCATTTTTCACTAAGTGTTGAAAGTGTACACCCTTGAACTTGTGACTTGATATCACAGCCTTAGGAAAGATACCTGCAATTTCGGTGACCAAGATTATAGTGTCGGTGACCATGACTTCAAACTTGATGACCTCATCTTGTATTGATGTCCTTAGTACTTTTGATAACTTTTAAGTGTACCATCGATGACCCACTATATTGGTGACCCAATCTTGACTTTGGTAAAATGATCTGAATATTAAAGTTAGTTGGTACATCCAAAATTCCACTTTTTGATGTACAACCCTTGATTGAATAGTCTTTGACTTTTCAATACTTGAAGCATATTTCAGACCTTCAAAAGAACTTGTAAAATATCAATCATACAAAGAAATGTGGTTCATCACCAAATCATCGGTGACCCAACATAAATACATGTTTTTTTTACAAATTATACCATTATAAAAAGTCACGTCAACCCATTATTAGATATTTTTGAAATTAATTATATTTTTTTTTACGTTAAAGCAAATAAAAAATAACATGTTCTTAAGGTTAATGCATGCATGTACTATGAATGCAATATTTAACCTTCTTTTAAACATACATGTGTCTTGATGGTTTTTGATGACTTTTCTTCTATTCTAATAAGATTTAATGTGAATAATGAGCTGGAATTAATTATTAATAACACTACAATAAAATTGGGGTTATAGAACATCATTAATAAATAAACGTCATAATATACCACATTATATAACACAAATTATATGACCAAAAAATAATATGTCATGTCTAAAGGCGTTGTAATAAGTTTATAAGATGTTTTTGGACGTCATAACAAATTTTTTATGACACATCTAATAATAAGCGTCGTATTAGCTGGTTTATAGGATATATATTTTTGAAAAGTGTCCTATAGACCCATCTTTATATAGGACACATGTGTTTATAGGACACGTTTTTCAAATTGTGTCATATAAAATAACTAATATGACATTTGTTTAAAAATGTCGTAATAAACTTGTCACTGATTAGAATTACTCACCTGCAATTTACCCACAAACTTTTGTGATGGTTTTGTGAGGAATCACCCTTTAGTGACATTTTTCAGGGAAAAGTCAGTAGACAAAAGTATTTCATTTAGTAGTTTGTAGGTTAATTTGTTCATATTTAGGGCTCACTAGGCTTGAGGAACAATTAGTTAATTACTCTTCTGTTACACATTGTTCACATATGAACACGTTGAACATTGTTCACAACTCTTACGTTACACATTATTCACATTGTTCCATTACTCTTCCATTACACATTATTCACATATAAAACACACTGAACATCGTTCACAACTTGTTACACATTGTTCACATACGAACACATAAATAACAAATGATGAACAATCTTTACATATTTGGGTTTGTGAAAAAATAAACATATTAATTAGGCTATAAATATAATCATGGAGATGGATGATGTTGTAACAACCCATTAATGCAAACCGATTTAAAAGAAAAGAAAAAACTACCCTTGTACCCTTAACATTAATTATCGGGTGAAAGATGAACCTAGTATAACAATGAATTTTGATTGATCTAATAGATTTGTAGGGGTGATATCCGTTGCAAACTATTCAATATTTGTAAACTTGTAAACTCATCATTATCCAATAGAAATAAGCCATGTGGATAATATTTTAGTAATTTTTTTAATAGTTTATTAATTCATTGAGGATATCATCATCATTTTATAATTTAACCATTTTTAATTAATATTTACTAATTTCCTGCCATGAACATACTTTCCGACGACTACGTCTTCTCTGGCGAGTTTTCCGGCAAGTTTCTCCATTCATGAATATACTTTCGTCATTCGTGAATACACTTTCAACATTCGTGAACACTTTCAACATTCATGAATATCCAATTGGTAATTTATCATTGTGTTCACTACGAGTTTGCACAGTTTGCAAAAATCGATTAGTTTACAACGGATACCACCCCTAGATTTGTATAATTATATAATACATTTTTCATGGTTAACAAATGATCCAACGCGTTATATATATATATATATATATTATATATATATATATAGAGAGAGAGTGTGTGTGTGAAAGAGAGAGAGAGAGAAACATCGATTGCAATTACAGATACAAAAATTCTATCAAGAACCATGTAATCCACGAGGGGCCAGATGGTCTCATATTGTTTATCATTTGAGCAAACTGGTGGTAGATCCTACTTTCAATTTATTATCATGATTGAATAAAACATCTTATTAATTTTTAGTATGATAATATTTGAAGTTATCTTATAAAAATAAGTGTTCTATGATAAAGACGTTTTTATAAAACTGTCATTTAAAAAATATATTGTAATGTTTTTACACACCTAAATATTTGATTCTATTAACTTAAGTTTTAAAACTAATATATTAATATATTTAATCATTTTTAACGACCCATGTTTATTTTGTAATTAATGATCACACATCCATGTTTCTCACGCAAGCAGTCAAGAGGCAACCAACGTGAAAAGGGAACTCTTTGTATTATATTGTACTTCATTTGTATTATATTAAATGTAGCATTCAGGCTAGTACATATTGTTATGTTCTAAAGTAACAATCACAGAAAGTATTGAAAGACTTCGATAGTTTATTTAGCAAAAGAAAGGCTGTATAAATAGCCAGTACAGTACAGTAGCAACAACTAACCCAAAAGCTAGGAAATAAAAGAGGAAACAGAATAGACTAAATCAAGCATACTGACTCCTAAACTTTAGGAACTTATTCAAATCATCTACTGACTCGGTCAGGCACAACAATGCCTCCCCTAAACTGAAAGCTCTAGCACTCAGTTTAACCTTCACACACACCCAATTTGTCACGCAACCTGGTGAATGCAGCAAGTGGCAAAGGTTTTGTCATTATGTCGGCTACTTGGTCGTCTGTTCCACAGTGAACAAGATCAACAGTTCCTTCTTTCGTAAGATCTCTCAAGAAATGAAACCGGACGTCTATGTGCTTGCTTCTGCCATGGAGCACTGGATTTTTTGACAGCTTAATTGTTGAGCTGTTATCACACATAATCGAGGTGCACCTTGATTGTTCCAACCCAAACTGGTCCATGATCCTTCTCATCCAAATACATTGACAAGCACACGAGGCTGCTGCAATAAACTCGGCTTCAGTTGTAGACAGAGTCACAACCGGTTGCTTCTTGGATGCACATGCTACCGCACCTCCATTATGTAAAAATACATATCCACTTATGCTTCTTCTGTCTTCTGCATCCCTAGCATAATCGCTATCAGTAAATGCATACAGTCTTCCATCAGCCCCTTTCTGGTAAAAGAGTCCCAACTTCATAGTACCTTTCAAGTACCGAAGTACCCTTTTGGCCACCTGCATATGCTGCTGAGTAGGGGCTGCCATGAAACGACTAAGTAAGCAGACTGAATACATCAGGTCCGGCCTTGTGGCTGTGATGTATATTAGACTGCCAATCAACTGTTTGTACAAAGTTTCATCTGTTGGACCTCCTTCTCCTTGCTTTGTAAGCTTGGTTCCAGGCACAATTGGGTTTTTAACAGCATTCCCATTGTGCAGATTGAACCTTTTCAAAAGTTCCTCAGCATATCGTCTTTGACTAAGAAAAATTCCTTCTTGAGTTTGGGTTACTTCAACACCAAGAAAATACTTTCATTAAACCCAAATCAGTCATGTCGAACTCGTCCTTCATAGACGACTTAAACTTCGTGATCATAGCTGCATCATTACTGGTAAAAATCAGGTCATCAACGTACAAGCTAACAATGATTTTGTTACCTTTTTCCGTTTTCACAAAGAGCGTGTGTTCAGACTCACACTTCTGAAATCATTCTTTCGTGAAGTAACCTTCAATCTTACTGTACCAGGCGCGTGGTGCCTGCTTTAGGCCATACAATGCCTTGCTAAGTTTGTACACCTTGTGCTCTTCTCCTGCTCGTATAAACCCCTGAGGCTGCTCAACATACACATCTTCTTGTAGATCACCGTGCAAAAATGCACTTTTTATGTCTAACTGATGAACATACCACCCCTTGTATGCTGCTAATGACAAGAGCATGCAAATTGTATCCCATCGTGCCACTGGTGCAAAAACCTCATTGTAATCGACGCCATGTTGCTGAGCATAGCCTTTGGCTACAAGCCTAGCCTTACGCTTATCCACTTCTCCTTTTTCATTCAACTTTGTCTTGTAGACCCATTTTACGCCGATTTTCTTTGCTCCGGAAGGTAAATTTGTGAGTTTCCATGTATGATTTTTTTCAATAGAATTCAGCTCACTCTCCATTTCTCTTATCCATTCTTCATCTCTCACCGCCTCCTCGAACGTGTGTGGATCCTCGGAAGTAGCAAACATGACATGGTTGTTATCGGCCTCTTCATGAGAGAGTTCTTCTCTTGTTTCATAGTCTTGTAGATAGGGAGGAGGTCTTTTGGTTCGTGTAGGTATTCGTGACCTGTCATCATCGTTATCCCGGTCTTGTATGACCGGTTCACCTGGTGTGTTTTCTGCTATGGTTTCTTCTGAGCTAACAGGCACATCTGCAATGTTTTCTTCTGGTTCCCTAGGCACTTCTGTAGTAGTATCTTCACCTTCCTGTTCATAAACTTCCTCCCCAACTTGGTTTTCAAACCCTTCCCATACGAGCTCCGTTTCTCCCGTCTTTTTCTCCCACATCCAGCCTTTGTCTTCTTCAAACATGACATCACGGCTGGTAACAAGTGTTGAAGTGACGGGATTGAACAGGCGATATGCTTTGTGACTAACTCCAAGCAACACACATGGAAAACTCTTATCATCGAGTTTTCCTCTTTTCTGATCTGCTACATGAACATGTGCCAGGCATCCAAAAACCCTGAAGTAGTCCACGGTTGGCCTTGTTCCACTCCATAATTCCTCCGGATTTTTGTCTTTCTCTACTGAAATGGGACTTCTGTTTAAAACATGAGTCACCCATCTAGCTGCTTCTGGCCAAAATTCCTTGGGAACATCTTTGTCATTCAATACACATCGTACCATGTTCATTATAGTGCGGTTCTTGCGTTCTTCAACCCCGTTTTGTTGCGGGGTATAAGCTGTTGTCAACTGTCTATTTATCCCTGCATCCTTACAAAATGAGTTGAACTCATTTGAGGCGACCTCTCCTCCTCTATCAGTACGCAGACAACTCAGACTTGAATTAGTTTCTTTTTCAACTAAGACTTTAAATTGCTTAAAAACAATAAATGTATCTGACTTGTTTGCCAAAAAATAGGTCCATACCTTTCTATTATAGTCATCAATGAATGTTAACATATATCTCTTGCCGCTATTAGATGGTGGAGATATCGGTCCACATAGATCTGAGTGAACTAATTGCAACCTCATTGTAGCACGCCATTGACTTTTTTTCGGAATAGATTGTCGATGTTGCTTGCCTATGATACAACTTGTGCATGAACTTGTTGCTCCTTTCAGTTGTGGTATTCCACACACCATGTTTCTATACTTCAGAGTCCTCAAGCCTTTGTAGTTTAGGTGAGCATACCTTCGATGCCAAAGTTGAGTTACATTATCGGTGGAGGTTTGCAAGCATTGGAATGCCATGTCTTCTTCTCGAGTTGCTGATAATATGAACATCCTGTTTGGGGTCATCTCCGTGTGAAAGATGAGCCCTTTCTTCGGATGAAAAAGCTTGAAAATTCCATCTTTAATGAGGACCGTCAAACCTTTCTCCTGCAATTGACCTACACTCAACAAGTTATTGCACAAGTCCGGTACATAATACACATTAGTGACTGTATGTGTGTCGCCATCAATCTTTAACCGTACATCACCCATCCCCATCACTTGCATTCGGTAGTTGTTTCCAAGCTTTACTCTATGTCGGAAATTTTCATCAAGACGAGAAAACCATTGCTTGTTGCCACACATATGGTTACTGCATCCCGAATCGAGGAACCATACGTCATTATTTTTCGTATTATCGACAAGGGCCATGAGCAACATATCTTCTTCGTCATCAAACTCGGCATAGTTAGCTCTCTTGTTCCAAGATGGACACTCATAAGAAAAGTGTCCCAATTGATGGCAAGTATAGCACTCCACAGTAGCCTTGCTCAAAGGCCTACCTCTTCCTCTTCCTCTTCCACGAAACATATAGCCGTTGTTTCTTGCTTCCTGACCATCGTCTGTGATCTTTAGCACTTGTTCCTCGACTCCAATTGTACTCTTTTTAAATTTCTGTTCATGCACAAGCAAAGAGCTTTGTAGAGCATCAACAATAAGAGTATCGATATCCTTTGACTCCTCAATGGAACAAACAATGTAATTGAAGTTCTCAGTGAGGGTCCGTAGGATTTTCTCCACTATTTTCACATCAGGCATGTCTTCTCCACAGTTCCTCATGTCGTTCACTACGACCATTACCCTTCCGAAGTAGTCCGTTACTGATTCTCCCATCTTCATCTCCAGCAGTTCAAAGTTTCTTCTTAAGGTTTGTAGTTGTGCACGCTGAACCCTAGCATTCCCTTGGTATTTTGTTTTCATGGAATCCCACAATTGCTTTGATGTCTCCTTTTGCGTGATCGTCTTCAAAATGGTTTTGTCGATAGAGCTGAACAAATAGTTTTTGGCCTTGAGATCTTTCAGCACTGCTTCATCCAGGGCCTTCTGTTGCACAGGTGTAATGGTTACACCGGTTGGAGGTATGACAAAACCCTTTTGTACGACACTCCAATACTCTTTTGATCGTAGAAGGTTCTCCATGATCAAACTCCAATGATCGTAGTCTCCGTCAAACTTAGGAATACCTGGTTGCCCATTACTACTTCCTTCTGCCATCTTCGCTCTGACTGCTTGCACTCGTAATCTTTTCCTCACACACAGGTCAGGCTTCTTTTACAGCTCTGATACCATATGTTATGTTCTAAAGTAACAATCACAGAAAGTATTGAAAGACTTCGATAGTTTATTAAGCAAAAGAAAGGCTGTATAAATAGCTAGTACAGTAGCAACAACTAACCCAAAAGCTAGGAAATAAAAGAGGAAACAGAATAGACTAAATCAAGCATACTGACTCCTAAACTTTAGGAACTTATTCAAATCATCTACTGACTCGGTCAGGCACAACATATATTGTCTGTTTTATTCATACATTAGTTAGAGAGGGAAACAAATGTTCTCTTATAAGGAACTTAATACCTTCTTTATCAGACACATTTTAAAACCGTAAGTCCAAGTGTATAGGTAAATCAGACAATATCCGGTACGATTAGCCTCAATTGTTATATTATATTATATTGTATTATATTCATATTATATTATATTATATTATACTTACTACAAAAAAAATTACTTTCCACAAAAAAACACTCAGAAATTATCGTGAGTGATTACCACGGATCACCCAGGAAATACTAATGGTTCCGATTAAATCCGATGTTTTCAAGAAAATACCAGTGAATTACCTAGATATTTCCTGGGTAATCTGTGACTGATTTGATTTATCCATCAACAATTTAGCAACCAACTTTTGTGACGGTTTTGTGATGGATCACTTTTTAGCGATGGCTTTCTTAGGCAAATGTTCGTAGGTGAAAGTCTTCCATTTTAGTAGTGATTATATTATATTATATTGTATTGTATTGTATTGTATTGTATTGTATTGTATTGTATTGTATTGTATTGTATTGTATTGTATTATATTATATTATATTATATTATATTATACTAACGACAACAACGTGGTCATAGCTAATTAGCGACGGAATCCAAGAATTTCGATTTAAAAGAAAAAAATATGAAATCTATGTGTCCATCTATATGTTGCTAATTAGTGTGAGAAGTTTAAAGTTAGATCTGAGCTCTTATCACTTTTAATCTCATACCCATCCATGAATTGCGCTTTAGAAAGGAGTTGATCCGGTGCATCTCGATGCATCTCATCCTAACGTGTATCCAAGGGTGGGAGATTTATTCTTACGTGTCTCACTATAACCCTCCTTCTCACTGAAACCGAACTCTTTGACTATATATATACTATAGCGTCAGGTAAAACAATAAGTTAAATATTTTACGAGAAGACGAAAGTTTCAATAACATATATTATACGTATGATACACAAACTTATCATACATGATTAAGATAACATGTAACTCATATTTAACCTGACTATTTTCTTATTCTTTATCTTAATCATGTTGTCGTTTAATCCATGTATATATACACGTTTTTTAACATCTTTGATACACCGAAATTCTATCAAGATTCAAGAACCATGTTTTGTAATCTATGAGGGACCAGATGGTCCCATCTCAAAGACAGAGCCAGCATTATCTACATATGGTGGCCGGTGGGGGTCCAAAATTTTGATTTTGTGGCCTTACTTAACTCATTTATCATCCTCATTGCAGATATCTCCGACAAATTAAATTTGGTTCTTTTCTCTCTCTCTCTCTCTCTCTCTCTCACACACACACACACACACATATAATATATTATATCTACGTAATTGGGTTGGGTTCCAGTGAGAAATGAAGTTATCGTGAGAAGGGTATATAAGAAAGGATCTCCTTCCTTTGAAGCATATTAGAATGAGATCGATGCATCGAGATAAGATGCACAGTGATGCACTGGATCAATCCCGTATCAAGCATACTTCATGGATGGGTTTGAGATTAAAGACAATCAAGGTCCAAACCCACTACCTAATTAAAGACTTTTGCTTACAGGTTTTTTCTAAGGAAATCTGTCGCTAAAGAGTGACTTGTCACAAAACTCTAATAAAATTTGGTTACCCATGGATTCTTTGGGTAATCCATTGGTATTTTCTTGAAAAAAATCGGAATTTACCGAACAATTGATATTTTCTGGGTGATCCGTGGATAATCACCCATGAAAGTTTCCATGAGTGATTTTTGTGGGTAAAAGTCACTTATTTGGTAGTGACCCTTTCTTAAGCTTCTCACCTTAACTCTTCTCACATGATCTTGCATCGCATCCGGCGTAGGATCATGTGAGAAGAGCAAGAATAGATCTGGACCTTTAATCACCTTTAATCTCAAACACACTCATGAATTGTGCTTGATACAGAGATTGATCCGGTGCATCTTGGTGCATCTCATCCTAATGTGCATCTTAGAGTGGAATTCCTTCTTATGTTTCTCACCTTCACCTTCCTTAATTAACACCGTAACCCAACCCAATATATATATATATATATATATATGCATGTATATATGTCCACATACAGTACATCGCAAGCTTAATCCAGATCATGGATCTTTTTCTCATTTCTCTTCTATCCTTCTCTTTCATTTTGATTTTAAAGCTGCTCATACCCAAGAAGGGAAGAAATCTAGCACCAACTCCACCTTCTTTCCCAGTAATTGGCCATCTCCATCTAATTAAAGAACCTTTTCATAGATCCCTTCACCAGCTTTCTTCCAAATATGGTCCTATTATGGCTCTTCGCTTCGGCTCTCGCCCAGTGCTTGTAATAACCTCTCCATCAGCTGTTGAAGAATGCTTCACCAAAAATGATATCATTTTAGCCAATCGCCCACTTCTTTTAAGCGGCAAGTACCTTAACTATGACCACACTGCACTCGGTTCTGTACCTTACGGACGTCTCTGGAGAGACCATCGTCGCATTATTACACTTGAACTCTTCTCGACAACTCGACTCGAGGCGTACATGGGAGTCCGACAAGATGAAGTAAGATCGTTCATTAAATCTCTTTCTCAAGATACATGCCAAGAACATTTCACAAGAGTAGAAATGAAGTCAAGGATTCAGGGTTTATCGTTTAACATAATCACGAGGATGATTGCGGACAAACGGTTCTATGGCACGGATGTCGATGACTTCGAGGAGGCCGTTAATTTTAAACGTGTGATACGGGAAGTATTCGACATCAGTGGAGCTTCAAATCCTGGAGACTTCATCTCGTTTTTGCAATGGATTGATTTTCAGGGGTTGGAGAAGAGGGTTCAGAAATTGCATACTAAAGCTGATAGGTTTTCGCAAAGTCTGTTAGAAGAATGTAGGAGTGATTCAGGCAAAGGAAAGGCCAAGAGTACATTTATCAACGCTATGCTTTCTTTGCAGGAATCAGATCCAGAATATTACAAAGATGATATAATCAAAGGCCATATATTGGTATGTATGCTCATGCCTTGTTCTTTTCACGTTACAACAATTATCTTTGTTAGGATATGTAAAACCCTTTTGAGTTCTTTTTATAAGTACCCCTTTGGAGAGAGAGAAAGTTCATATACGGCGGGTTCATACGAGGACGGTAACAATTTACGAGAATACGAGGACAATCCTCAACCAATCATTTTGTACATGTACAAAATCATAAGTGATTTTGTACTTAGCATAAAAATGACCCGCACGACTTTTTCCGTAATTAAGCTAAGTCGCGGGAAAAGTCGCGGCTAATCATATATGATTTTGTACGTAAATCATATGTGATTTTGTAAATGAATCATATGTGATTTTATACATGAAAATTTTTCATGTACAAAATGATTGGATGAGGATTGTCCTTGCATTCTCGTAAATTGTTACCGTCCTCGCATGAACCTCTTTATATATATATGTATGTATAGGGGCGGGTTCGAATGAGAACTCAAATTTGTTGTGAACGTGAGAACAAATGAGAGCGCGATATATATGTGTCATATTCAGACTGAATAATGAAGAATTATTCAGACTGAATAATACTATATTAAGTTTTATTCGGTCTGAATATTTTATTTGATTATTCAGTCTGAATAAAAATTATTTAGACAAGTGTCGCGCTCTCATTTGTCCTCACGTTCACAATGAAATTTGAGTTCTCACTTGAACTTTCTCCCCCCTCCTCTCTCTCTCTCTCTATATATATATATATATATATATAGATGTGATGGTCTGGATATGTGATTCCAACACGCCCCACTCAAATCGAAGCTAGACAGTGTCCCCAAGAACCAAGGCAAAAGAGTGTATCAAGTCCCTATCGAGAGTGGGCTCCTGTATATCCTAACTCGCTCAACTTATTTTTGTAAGTAGGAAATTTTCGGAGGTATAAAAAGTGTACCTGCTAAATTTTGAGAAGTGTTTCGAGATATTAGAAAATATAAAAAACATCAACCAAAAAAAGGAAAAAAGTACCTTGAAATCAACAAAAAACCAAAAAAATATTTCTCGAATTCAACCAAAAAAGATCGAAAAGGTCCCTCAAAATCGACAAAAAAAACTTAAAAAAATACCTCAAAAACAGAGGAATTCGAATAAAAACACATTGGGCACCATTTTCCAGGCCTTTGATCCATCTTAAAGGTGCATCATCTTCGCAAAAATTCTGGATCCACCGTTCTCTCTTAGTATGTTATTACTATACATGAAACCCCTTTGAATTCTTACTAAAACAATCCATTTGGAGTGATCGGGAAATTCTACATAAACCACAAGGGTGGTGCCTCAATAGTTTGAACGTGTTCTTCAAAGGGCCTTTGGCCTACCGGTATGTGAGCCTCTGATCTCCTATAGAGGTCGGGGGTTCAAACCTCACCAAAAGGTGGGGGGGGGGAGTTTATTTGTTCTATTTGTCGCATATAAATATTATATACTTAAAAAAAACAGGTTAAAAGTACCCGGAGGTCACAAGTTCGAATCCAGGGAGGAATAAAAATCCCCTTGTGGCCAGGAGGTTCAAATGCGGTAACTTTAGGCTACCCATGAAACGGGTGGTCGCCCTGGAATTAGTCGGCTCGCATAGCGGGTTGGATATCCAGGTTAATCAAAAAAAAAAAGTTCCTACATAAATATACAAGTTTGAATGTTCATGTATAGTAATTTTATTCGCTATTCTTTCGGTTTGCAGACAATGCTACTTGCAGGAACCGATACTTCATCGGTGACAATGGAATGGGCGATGTCACTTCTTCTAAATCATCCTGATAGGCTAAAGAGAGCTAGAGTCGAGGTCGATGAACACATTGGACACCAACGTTTGGTAGAAGAGACCGATATTCCCAAGCTGCCATACATCCAACGCATCGTCCATGAAACCCTAAGACTATTCCCAGCGGGACCGCTATTGCTGCCACACGAACCATCTGAAGATTGTACAATTGGAGGTTTTGACGTCTCACGTGGCACAATGGTGTTGGTGAATGCTTGGGCCATCCATCGGGATCCACAGTTTTGGGACGACCCGTTAAGTTTCAAGCCAGAAAGGTTTGAGGAAATGGGAAACATTGGGTCTTGGTTTATACCGTTTGGGATGGGTCGTCGGCAGTGTCCCGGGGCCAGGCTCGCGAACCGAGTTGTGATAATGGCGTTGGCTTCGTTGATCCAATGCTTCGAATGGGAAAGGGTTGGTGAAGAGCTGGTGGATTTGTTGGAAGGTAAAGGTTTGTCCATGCCTAAAGACAAACCTTTAGAGGCAATGTGCAGAGCTCGCAAAAGAATGAATCATGTTCTTAAGGAGCTATGAGAAGTGTTTTGTGTCACTATCAAAAACAAGAAGCATGCTATATTTTAGTTATCATTTCAAAAACTATGAGAAGGATTTTGTGTCAACGCCATATATAATAAACAATGGGCATCTTATTTTAGTTATTGATACAAAACTATTTACTAGTTGCTAGTTTACGCCATATATGTTATATAAAATGTTACAAGAATCTCAATATAATTGTTGATGAATATATATACAATAAAGATGCTCTTATATTTATGCTTAATCTTGATTTAATTCCGACTCCAATCATGTGATGCTTTATTCATCAACGAGTGGTCGGTCGAAGAGGGAAAAAATATCCTTTGTATTATGAGATGTTTCTATTTGACTTCGAGCCTTATATAAGCTGAATTTAACGAGAAGTGTTATGTTTGATATCAGAGTGGGATCGGCAAGGGTTAGAAGTGTTGCTGCAGATTTAAAATGTAAGTCTGGAAACCTTCTTTGCAAGTATCTCAGTGTTCCGTTGGGATAAAAAGCATCTGTCCCAAATTCTAATGTCTCATTCTTGTCCCACCAGTGAAATTAAGACACATTAGCTTTCCATTTATTTTAAATTTATTTAATTCACTTTTATTTTCTCTTTCTGCTTACGTGTATCCATATGATTGGTGGACATGGATGAGATGAAAATTTGGGACGGGTGATTTTCATCCGTTCCGTTGGGAGCTAAAATGTCTAGGATTATTGTTGGGATCCTATTCTCGAGAAGTTTTAACATAGACTCTCGCGTTGGAAAGCCGATGCTTTATCAATAGGGGGGAAGACGGGTTCTAACACAAGCTGTTTTGGGTAGCTTAGCAACATATTTTCTGTCGATCTTTTAAATCCCGAATCAGTGACTGCCAATCTCGAAAAGTTGAGAAAAGGACTTTTTATGGGGATCGAATGATGGCAACAAAAAAATAACTTGGATCGAATGGGGTTCGATCCTTAGACGTAAAGAATTTGGTGGTCTTGGGGTTGGTAGTATCGAGGTTGCCAACATTGCCCTTGCAAAATGGGTATGGAGATTCTGGACAGACTCGCAAGCGACTTGCAAAAGAGAGTGATCTTGTACATTCTGATTCAGATGGAGTGTTGGTTTCCTTGTGCATCATTGACAGAGTTGGACCTACACTTTGCTCAGTGGCTTCTTGTGAAACCACTAATTTTTTACGCCGCACTGTGTAAAAAAATTAAGCCGCTTAATGATGCAACCATAAATATTTTTCGCTAGATTTTTAACTTGATTATATTTGAGGCCAACTCTTTAGCGTTAATTTATTTCATTAATGTTATCATGTTAATTAATTTGTTTATATTAATTTTATCATGTTAATTCACTTGTATCGATACTAACATATATAATTTAGAGTTAATTTGTGTATAAATCCCAACTCTTTAAGTTTTAGGATTATTTGTATAAGATTAATTAAAATTCCTTTTGGGCTAATTCTTTAAAATTGAGGGTTAATTTAGGTGTAAAAGTTAGAAAGTAATTCTGTACAATTACTTTGTCTGGGTTTTTATTTCTATATATCCTGACCGAGAGGTCAAAAGAAGTGGCGTAATAATCAGTGGAAAAGGAAATTATATATAGCCCCACATCTATGCCGTGATGCCCAAACATTTGCCCCACACCTTGCATTCACATACAAAAGAAATCAAAAGTCAAAACATCCCATAGAAATGGTTCTATTTTCATTTTGTGGCTATATATATACATACATATGTATGTATATGGCCACACTCATTGCAAGGTATCCTTAATGATCATGGCTGTAATCAATCTGTTCTTCATTTCTCTTTTATCCTTAGTCTCCCTCATTTTGATTTTCAAGCTGCTTATACCCAAAAAGGAAAGAAATATTGTACCAACTCCACCTTCTTTTCCAATAATTGGCCATCTCCATCTAATTGGACCACCTGTTCATAGAGTCCTTCACAAGCTTTCTTCCAAATATGGTCCTATTATGGCTCTTCGCTTTGGCTCTCGCCCAGTTATTGTAGTAACCTCTCCATCAGCCGTTGAAGAATGCTTCACAAAAAACGATCTCATTTTAGCCAATCGCCCACTCCTTTTAAGTGGCAAGTATCTCGACTATAACCATACCACAATGGGTGCTGCACCTTACGGACGTCTCTGGAGAGATCTTCGCCGTATTGTGACGCTTGAACTCTTCTCGACAACTCGACTCAAGGCGTACACGCAAGTCCGACAAGATGAAGTGCGATCGTTAATTAAATCTCTTTCTCAAGAAGCATGCCAAGATTTCACAAGAGTAGAAATGAAGTCAAGAATTCAAGGTTTATCTTTCAACATAATCATGAGAATCGTTGCTGACAAACGGTTCTATGGGAATGGAACTGAGGTGGATGACTTTGAAGAAGCTCGTAACTTTAAGGATATAATGAGAGAAGCGTCCGAAATCAGCGTCGCGTCAAACCCTGGAGACTTCATCCCATTTTTGCAATGGTTTGATTTTCAAGGTTTGGAGAAGAAGCTTCAGAAATTGCGAGCTAAATTCGATAGCTTTTCGCAAAGCTTAATAGAAGAATGTAAAAGTAACAGTAAATGCCACAGTTATTCAGACGAAGGGAAAGCAAAGACGTTTATCGATGCTTATCTTTCTTTGCAGGAATCTGAACCAGAATACTATACAGACAATATAATCAAAGGCGATATATTGGTATGTTTGCTTACATTACAGTTATCTTTATTGCAAAAATAGCCAAGTTGTTACACATAGTTTGATTAACTATATTGGGTTCGTTTCAATTACAAACCACCTGATTCACCAAACCCTACAAACGAATCTACACCATACAATTTTCTAATCCACTGTGATCAAGACGCGGGCTATTTTTGTAAATATGCGGAACTTTAGGATTTTTTATAACCGCCTCAAGATGGTCGTTGATCAAAATATGCTAGGGTGCAGATCACAAGTTTGCATAAATCAGTGAGTTTGCGATTGAAACCTGTCCTAACTATATATTATTTCCATTTATATAGACATTGCTAGTTGCGGGAACAGACACTTCATCGGTGACGATAGAGTGGGCGATGTCACTTCTTCTAAATCATCCCAATGTGCTAAAGAGAGCTAGAGCGGAGGTCAACGAACATATTGGACACAAACGTTTGGTGGAAGAGACCGATCTTCCCAATTTACCCTTCATCCAATGCATCGTCCACGAAACACTAAGACTATTCCCAGCAGCACCTTTGTTGGTGCCACACGAGTCTTCAGAAGACTGCACAATCGGAGGGTTTAACGTGTCACGTGGCACGATGGTGTTGGTGAACGTGTGGGCCATCCATCGGGATCCACAGTTATGGGACGACCCGTTAAGTTTCAAGCCGGAGAGGTTTGATAAAATGGCCGGGAACACAGGGTATCGGTTTATACCATTTGGGATGGGTCGTCGGCAGTGTCCTGGGGCCGGGCTCGCGAATCGAGTTGTGATATTGGCGTTGGCCTCTTTGATCCAATGCTTTGAATGGGAAAGGGTTGGT
Source organism: Silybum marianum (assembly GCA_036898165.1). Taxonomy (NCBI): domain Eukaryota; kingdom Viridiplantae; phylum Streptophyta; class Magnoliopsida; order Asterales; family Asteraceae; genus Silybum; species Silybum marianum. The sequence goes on from CM072535.1 coordinate 31,410,044, forward strand.
GAAGAGATGGTGGATTTGTCGGAAGGCAAAGGTCTATCCATGCCCAAAAACAAGCCTTTAGAGGCGATGTGCAGAGCTCGCCAAAGAATTAGTCATGTTCTTAAGGAGCTATGAGAACTTGTATTATATATCAATACCGTAAAAACAATAAGCACCCATTTAATTTGGTTGCATAGGCTATTATGTTTTTGAATAAAACTGTATATAATTGTGTCATTTAGACACAGTGTTCTATAAACGTTTACTGAAGCTCGATATTTGACCTTCTAGTACGTAATCTGAGTTAATTGACACTACAACAAAATCGAGTTTATAGGACTCCCAAAAATGTCAAGTGTTCTAATAGACCACTTTATAGGACTAAATTTCTAAGACCAAAAAATAAAGTATCATATATCTAAAGGTGTTGTAATAAGTTTATAGAACGTTTTTGGACGTGTTAACAAGTTTTTACGACACTTTTAATACAAAGCGTTCCATTAGGAATTTCATTGGACACAATTTGAAAAGGTATCCTATAAAAACAAGTGTCCTATATATAAACTTGTTGAAACGTCCAAAAACATCTTATCAGCTTATTACAACGCTTTTAAATAGGACGTTTTATATTTTGGTCCTATAAATTAAGTCCAACAAAACGGTTTATTCGGAACGTTTAGAAATTGGTGGTGTCCTATAAACCTAATTTTGTTGTGTCGTAGAACAAAGATTAATTAAGCATAACCAAGTCAAATATGATTTGTTATATGACATATTATTAAGATATATACAAAATGAATAGAAGTGTAACGCTTTTATGAGTATATTTATGAATTAAAGTCAAAAGTAAGATAAAAGTTTAGTTGACATTGAACTCTTATTTGTAAGAACCATGCTTTTTAAGAGGACCTACCACACCGTAATTAATTTGTACAAAATGAAATAAAGCATATATATGTATATACCTTTCGATTTACTTTGGATGTCGTAAAAGATACAACCTTAAAAGTGTCATGATTGTGAATTTCCAAATGGACACCGTTCAATTTACTTAATTTGGATATCGTAAAAAAATAGACGATCTCAAAACTGCCCTGGCTGTGATTTTCCGATACACTCAAGTGATAATTATTACATAGATAATGAGCAAAAGTAAGCATAAGATTGTCTATTCACAAGTTAAATTAACATGGTATCAGTATAAACCATAAAAAATATACATAATAGAACAAAAATGTCAGGAAATACAATATTGTGTTTTTTAGGAGACATGATTCATCAAAACAAATACCAATCAAAATTTTAGATTTATTAACAAAATGAAAAAAAATGTAATAAATACATACCAATATAAATAATGGAACCAAGGTTTACTTGGTGACTAAGAACAAGTTGTGTACAATCATGGTGGCTAATGGAATACGATATTGGGGTTTGGTGGGTGGTGGTGGTGGGGGGCAACGTTTACTTGGTGGACAAGAACAAGTTGTATAAATCTTTGTAGCATATTTGTATTGACACAAGCTTAATTAATACAGTAATATTTTTGTTTAACCGTTGACAGGTGTTTTTTTATTTTTTATTTAATTAATAAATAATTATGGAATTGGGTAAGTCGTCATGTATGGATATATTGTCTATATTCAACTATGTTATTTTAAGTAGGTCTTAATAGAAGAAAAAACAAACGGCACTCAAGTGTACAATTGATTAGGAAAAGTTAAGATAAAGTGATCAATATTTTATAGATCTAAAATCGATTAATTTTTAAAGTCTATGACTTAACAAATTGAAGTAGTTTTTTTTTCAATACAAGTATAATCATTATCAATTGAAATATGTTCAACGAAGGACATATGAATACACCAATAGAATCCGTGGCCCTACACCAAAAAAGAATCAAAAGTTTATAAAGGAAGGTAAACCGTACGCTATTAGAAAATTGAGTATTTTCAACGAAAAATGTCGTTAAAAATTTTCTACGAATTTTAGAGGGATTTATTGGATTTCACGTGCTGATTTGAAGATATTGATGCTGTTTGATTTGGTCTAATAAATCCCTGATTGTTAGGAGTAGCTGACTACTTCAACTAGCTGTTTATTTTCTTTGAATAGTTCTTTTGAATAACCACAATTTCAGTGGAAGTAGTTAGGATCTTTTATCTTCGTTGTAGCCTATTTAAGGCATTCGTCTCTTTTAATAAACCTGCATCATTTCCAAAAATTACTTCACCTTTGTTTATATGTGATACACTAACATCTGGTATCAGAGCCAGGTCGAGCGAAACAGAGAGACACTGGGTGAAGTAATCAGTGAGTGAGAAAGGGGGTGAGTGCATTGGTAAAAGGATCTGTTCGTGAAAGATGTCGACTGGAGATAAAAATAATTCATTCAACGTTCCCAAGTTTGAAGGGTACTATGACCATTGGGCAATGATGATGGAAAATTTAATCAGATCGAAGGAGATGTGGAACATTGTTGAGGAGGGAGTTCCAACTCTTCGAGGAACAGCTACGGCGGAGGCACGTAAGGGTGTTGAAGATGCAAAATTGAAGGATTTGAAGGTGAAGAACGTTCTCTTTCAATCCATTGATAGAGAAATTATGGAGACAATCCTTAATAAGGGGTCCTCAAAAGCAATTTGGGACTCCATGAAGCAAAAGTATCAAGGAACAAGTAAAGTGAGACGTGCACAGCTCCAGGCGTTGAGAAGAGAGTTCAAATTGTTAGGGATGAAAGAAGGGGAAAAGGTGGATAGCTACTTTGCAAGGACCTTGACTGTGGTAAACAAGATGAAGGCAAATGGTGAAGACATGGAAGAAAAATTAGTTGTGGAAAAAGTTCTGAGATCATTGACTTCAAAATTTAACTACATTGTATGTTCAATTGAGGAGTCAAATGATCTCACAAAAATGAAAATTGATGAACTTCATGGAAGTTTGTTAGTGCACGAACAACGGTTGCAAGGGTTTAAAGAAGATGAGCAGGCTCTTACGGTTACATACGAAGAACGAGCCGGAAGAGGCAGAGGCCGTGGAGTACTTAGAGGAGGAACACGAGGTCGAGGTCGAGGTAGGCAATCCTACAACAGAGCTATCATTGAATGTTATAAATGTCATAAATTAGGACACTTTCAGTATGAGTGTCCTGATTGGGAGAAGGCGGCCAATTACGTTGAATTCGATGAGGAGGAGAAATTGTTGCTGATGGCAGAAGTGGAGACTAATAATGCAGAAGAGGGGGTCTGGTTCCTCGACTCAGGCTGCTCTAATCACATGACAGGGAAGAGAAATTGGTTCGCAAATTTTGATGACAAGTTTAATCACTCTGTGAAGCTGGGAAACAATGCAAGCATACCGGTCACAGGTACGGGAGACATTAACTTACAGGTTGAAGGAATATCACAAGTGGTAACAGATGTTTACTATATTCCAGAGCTCAAGAATAACCTGATGAGTATTGGTCAGTTGCAAGAGAAGGGTCTTGCAATCCTATTCCAGAATGGGGCTTGCAAGATCTATCATCCAAGAAGGGGTCTTATTTCACACAGCAAGATGACGGCCAACAGAATGTTCCCGGTGAAGGCTTCAGTTGTGACACAACCTTCAGCTTGTTTCCGGACTGCCACAGATGAAACGACGGAGTTGTGGCATCGAAGGTTTGGTCACCTAAGCTATCGGAATTTGAACAAATTACAAAATGAGCAGATGGTAAAAGGGTTACCTCAGTTAAAGATTATCAAAGAAGTGTGCACCGTGTGTAATAAAGGGAAGCAACATCGAGAAGTAATTCAAAAGAAGGCACAATGGAGAGCCTCTAAAAGGCTTCAGTTGGTGCATACGGATCTGTGTGGTCCTATATCTCCTGTCTCGAACAGCCAAAAGAGGTACGTATTAAGTTTCATTGATGACTATAGTAGAAAGACTTGGCTTTATTTCTTGACTGAAAAAAGTGAAGCTTTCTCATTATTTAAAAACTTTAAGAATCTTGTTGAAAAGGAGATTGGAAGTTCTATTTGTTGTTTGAGAAGTGACAGGGGTGGAGAATTTACCTCTCATGATTTCAATGAATTCTGTCGCAATCATGGGATTAAGCGACAATTGACGATCGCTTATACACCTCAGCAAAACGGAGTTGCTGAGCGCAAGAATCGAACCATTATGAATATGGTCCGATGTTTATTGGCTGAAAAAGGAATGCCTAAGGAATTCTTGGCAGAAGCAGCTAAGTGGACAGCCCATGTACTTAACAGAAGTCCCACAAATGCAGTCAAAGGGAAAACCCCGGAAGAGAGCTGGAGCGGATACAAACTAGAAGTTGACTACTTTAAAGTCTTCGGGTGCATCGGTAACATTCACATTCCTGATTAGAAGAGGATTAAGCTGGAGGATAAAAGCCACAAGTGTGTGTTCCTTGGAGTCAGTGAAGAATCAAAAGCATTCAGACTCTATGATCCTAATACCAACAAAGTAATCACAAGCAATGATGTTCTATTTGAAGAAGAAAAATGTTGGAATTGGGGGAGGAGTACTGAAGACATTTTGTCATGGGGAAACGAAGATGATGGTGTCTGGTCCAGTGATTACGAGGAAGAACAAGATCATGGAAATGAAGAGGAGCAAAAAGAAAATGTTACAGGAGGTCTTGCAAGTTCAAACCGTCAAAATGAAGAAAGAAGGTCTGATGAAAGTGAATCTGGTGGAACATCAGAAGAAGAAGAAATTTCTTCAAGACCAACAGAAGGCACTTCTACAGAAAGAGTTAGAAGAGCACCAGGCTAGTTGGATGATTATAAAAGCGGGAAAGGCTTGTCCGATGATGAAGAGGTACATAATTTGGCTTTATTTATGTCTAATGACGATCCTGTAACTTATGAAACAGCAGCCAAAGAAGAGAAGTGGAGAATAGCAATGAATATGGAGATCGAAGCAATAGAAAAAAACGAGACCTGGGAACTAGTTGATCTACCTAAAGGAACTAAAACAATAGGTGTGAAATGGGTTTTTAGAACTAAACTCAACGAAAATGGGCAAGTTGACAAGTGCAAAGCACGCTTGGTTGCAAAGGGTTACGCACAACAACATGGAATAGATTATCACGAGGTATTTGCACCAGTGGCACGATGGGATACCATACGTATGATTTTGGCACTAGCAGCACAAAATGAATGGCAGGTCTTTCAACTTGATGTGAAGAGCGCCTTCTTACAAGGAAAGTTACAGGAGGACGTTTATGTGGAACAACCCGAGGGGTACATTCAAAAAGGAAGTGAACGAAAGGTGTATAAGCTTAAGAAGGCTCTATATGGGCTGAAACAAGCCCCTAGAGCTTGGTATAGTAGAATTGAGGAATACTTTCTTGGTGAAGGATTTGAGAAGTGTGGTTACGAACATACTCTCTTCATCAAAATTGAAGTTGGAGGAGGAATTCTTGTTGTTAGTTTGTATGTGGATGATCTCATATTCACCGGAAACGATGTTGAGAAATGTAAGAGTTTTAAAAAGTCAATGCAACAGGAGTTTGATATGACTGATTTAGGAGTCATGCGGTATTTTCTGGGAGTTGAAGTCCAGCAGAACTCAAAAGGCATTCATTTGAGTCAAAAGAAATATATTGGAGATGTGCTCGATAAGTTTGGAATGGGGAGTTGTAATCCAGTCAACAATCCCATAGTGCCAGGAACGAAACTATCGAAGGAAGAAGGAGGCGCTGAAATAAACTCAACAACGTTCAAGCAACTAATTGGCTGTCTTATGTATCTGACTGTCACCAGGCCAGACATTACTTACAACGTGTGTCTCTTAAGCAGGTTCATGGCTTGTCCCAGGGAAGCACACATGATGGCTGCCAAAAGAATTCTCAGGTATTTAAAGGGAACTTTGGAAATGGGAGTGTTCTACAAAAGAGGAGCTGAGAACAGTTTGAAAGCCTACACTGATAGTGATTATGCTGGAGATGCAGATGGTGCAAGGAGTACATCTGGGTACGTATTTCTTATGAGTGAAGGGGCAGTGTCATGGAGTTCCAAGAAACAATCAGTGGTGACACTTTCCACGACTGAGGCAGAATATATAGTTGCAGGGGCTTGTGCATGCCAAGGAGTTTGGATGAACAGGGTTCTTAGCAATCTCAATCGATCTCAAAGCAAGTGTGTTACAATTTTGTGTGATAACAGTTCCTCAATCCAGTTATCGAAGAACCCTATACTTCATGGCAGAACAAAACACATTCATGTAAGGTTTCATTTTCTACGAGATCTTACGAAAGAAGGAGCCATCAAACTGGTGCATTGTGGTTCAGAAAATCAGGTTGCTGACATCATGACGAAGCCATTAAAGCTTGAAACTTTTGTGAAGCTAAGAAGCTTACTTGGAGTTCGAACAAGGGCAGAAGTAAACTAAAATGCCATTTCAGTTTAGGGGAGGAATTGTTGGATTTTACGTGCTGATTTGAAGATATTGATGTTGTTTGATTTGGTCTAATAAATCCCTGATTGTTAGGAGTAGCTGACTACTTCAACTAGCTGTTTATTTTCTTTGAATAGTTCTTTTGAATAACCACAATTTCAGTGGAAGTAGTTAGGATCTTTTATCTTCGTTGTAGCCTATTTAAGGCATTCGTCTCTTTTAATAAACCTGCATCATTTCCCAAAATTACTTCACATTTGTTTATCTGTGATACACTAACATTATTGACAGAACATAAACTTTCTACGAATTTCCAATGAATTTCCGTTGAAAATCTCTCATAAACATGCATTTTCAACCAAAAAAAATTTTACGAGACATTCCGTTGAAATTTTTTTGGTTGAAAATGCATGTTTGTAAGAGATTTTCAACGAAAATTCGTTGAAAATTCATAGAAAATTTATGTTCTGTCAATAATCCCTCTAAAATTCGTAGAAAATTTTCAACGACATTTTTCGTTGAAAATACTCAATTTTCGAGTAGTGGTACCCTACATTATGGACGGACCCAACTTAGTGTAGGATCTTATATGCACACATTATATGAAAACACTGTTGACGTCAGATGAACTTAGAGGGTCACACGCATAAGAGTATGTAGATCACGAATTAATCAAGTTGGTTATAACCCGGCAAAGATACAAGTTGTAAAGTATAAAATTATTATTCTAGTAGAATAATAATTAAAGTGTGTGAAACATAATTATGTTAATTATGTAATTTAATTATTAAGTTAATAATTAAATTGGACTAATTATTATGTTAATAATAATTAAATATTCATCGGGCCTAAAATAATGTTTTATTTAAAAGCACAAAGGGTTAAGTAAAGTTTACTTAAGTCCAAGCCCAATTGGTTAATTAATTATTAAGTTAATAATTAATTAATTGATATATGAAATGTTTTAATTATATCAACTAAGCCTTACGGGCCTAATTGAGCCCGGCTCGAGATTAGAGGGAAAAGTATATAAAGGCATGTTGTTTTATTGAATAATAATTCACATCACAAATTTGAGAAACTTGAAGTTTGCTCTCTCCTCCCTCTCCTCTCCTTGTGATCGACGAACACACACACAACCAAGAAGAAATCGATTTCTTCTTGGTGTTCTTCGGGTATTCGAGCTAGCAACCAATCGTGATCGGATTCACACTCGCGTGGATACCGCTAGAAGGAATCTACTTTGATTTCTAACGCTTGATCTTGATCAACCAATCCAAACCATTGAGGTATTGTTCTAAACCCCCTATGGTTATGTTTAATCCTTAAAGTTGTTAGTAACGGATCCGGGCTATCTAGGGTTTTTACCGGTTATTGTTTTTGTTTCCGCTGCGCATTTTCCCGATATCGAAACCCTACACTTAGGGTATACGGTGGCACGTGCCACCGTATTATCTCTCTATCGAAAGGTTAAAAAATTTACATTTATGTAAGATGTAACCATATCGTTTTATAAGGTGTCACCGTATGATATTCAAAAGTTCAATAAGTTGCAACCGTACCTCGTAATCAACAGTCTTTCGAAATCGATAAAAGAAACCCTAAAAAACCTCTTGAGATCAAGCAAAAAGACTTTAAAATCCCTCAAATCGATGGAATTAGGCTAAAAACACATTGGTCGATATTGAACGTTATTAAAAACATGAATACACGTCGATTAAAACCGTTTTTTTTATAATTGTTTTTTGTCTGTATTATATGGTGCCACAATATAAAAAAATTATTGGGTCTATCCCTGCCCACACTATTGTAGAATCATAAGTACAAATTTTGTAAATGGCATAGGACTACGTCCAAAAGGCCAATGTAGTCTTATGCTAGTAGAGAAAATCGACAAACGGTTTAAATAACTGTTTAGGAGCAATAGTGCAAAACCCTAACTTTTAGGCTTATTTGTAAATGGAAATCCAAGTGAGGGACAAAGTGTAATTGATTGACGGTGCAAGTTTATAAAAATATGTAAAAATATCATTAATAGATTGTTATATAAGACAAAAGTTTATAGAACATTAGAACCAACCTATTTTACGTCACATATATGTACATGTAAAAATGTTATAAAAGTTGATAAAACATTTTTGAGCGTTCTCACAACTTTACTTTTGAAATAAAGTGTTTTGTTAATTTTTTATACGAGATTTTTGAGAAAATGGCGCTATGAACATGTCTTCTTATAAGACACTTGTTTAATTTTATAAGACATTTTATTCTTCAAATAACGCCATATAAAAACATAAATATGATGCTTTTATTCCCCAAATGTTATAAAAAGGAAAATTACAATAAAACTCAGCGGACTTTTGTATTTGGAACAATTAAGTCACTGGACATATTTTTGGAACAAATAAATCATTGAACTTTTAGAAAAAGTTAAATAAACCATTGTAGTTTTTTAAACTTGTTAAATAAATCCTTTTGGTAACTTGCAACCTGTTGAGAAGGTAAATATATAAATTAAAAAAGGGAAAATTACAATAAAATCCAACGGACTTTTGTGTTTGGAACAATTAAGTCACTGGACAATTTTTTGGAACAAATAAACCATTGGACTTTTAGAAAAGCTAGCAAAATTGCAAAAACCCAATAGAAAGCTAGCAAAGAAGAAATTGAAATCAAAGCAATAAGTAAGCAAGCAAGAAACCAGATTAGTTGAAATTAAAACCAGCAGAAATTGAAATTGAAGCAGTCAAGCAGCAGCCATGGTTCTATAACTTATATGCAAAAAATCGAGCAGAAACCAACAGGTAGCAAAAGATAATAAATCGAGCAGAAACCAACATGTAGCAAAAGGCAACAAATCGAGCAGCCCTAATATAAGAAATCGACCACAAACCAACGGCTAGCAAGTAGGCAAGGCAACAAATCGAGCAGCCCTAAATCCTAATAGAAGAAATCGAACAAGAAGCCTAATAGAAAAAATCGAACTTTTGATTTGACACTTAGAAATCGAACAAGTAAGCAAGGCAATAACTCGAGCAGCCTTAGAAGAAATCGAACCTTTGATTTGAAGCTCAGAAATCGAACAAGTAAGCAAGGCAACAAATCGAGCAACCTAAATCCTAATAGAAGAAATCGAACAGGAATCCTAATAGAAGAAATCGAACCTTTGATTTGAAACTTAGAAATCGAACAAGTAAGCAAGGCAACAAAATAGAAACTGAAAAACTGAACAAGGAAAAATCAGAAATCGAACCTCTGACTTGAAACTCGAAAATCAGCGTGGAATCGTGAGAGTGACCGGCGAGGCAGCGACGAATGTGAGTGTGTTATGTGCGATCTGCATGACGGCGTGGAATCGTGAGAGTGACCGGCGAGGCAGCGACGAATGTAATCGTGAGAGTGACCGGAGGCCGGCTGGAGCCGGGAGGTGTGCGACAGGAAGATGTGATCGACAATCGCCGGTAGCAATGTCAAAGGTGGGGTCCTGTTCAAAAAATGATTGGGGGACTGATGTTAATTTTGGTAAAATAAAATAAAAATTAACCTAGATAAAGAGAATTTTGACTTTTTGAGTGGGGTCCTTTCACCCCTCCTTTTTTACTATGCAACCGCCCCTGATCATATGATTATTATCCCATATTTAATTAGTTCAATACAATCAAATCCATGACTTTCAACTACAACTTGTACTTTTCAATCAATTACACTTTAGTCCCTCACTTGGATTTCAATTTACAAATAAGCCCAAAATTTGTGGTTTTACATTATTTCTCCTAAACAATTATTTAATCTATATGTCGCCTTTTATCTACCAACATAAAGCTACGTTGGCCTTTTGGCCGTAGTCCTACACCCTTTATAAAATTTATACTTATGATTCTACAATAGTGTAGGGTATCTTTTATAAACTTTTCGATGTTGTTTTGATGTAGGGCTACAGATTCTCTTGGGTATATTCATATCACTATATACAAGAAATGTAGGAGTCAGAAGAAGTTAGAAGAAACTCCTAAACCATTGTTAGGTGTTTGGAGAGAGAGGCAGCTGAGGCCAGTTAAGATAAGGACACCGGCTGATATAGAAAAAGAAATCTCAGGTCGGTACTACAGTGCTTTGTTGAAAATGCAGAAGCAGATAAAAGAACAAGATGCACTTCTACTGGAACGTGGGCTGTTGCTAATAGAGAAGGATAATCAAATAGCAATTCTGAACAGGGAGTTGAAGGCGGCAAGGGAGGGGGCTGTGACTGATGTGGAAACACAGCCTACTCATCCCGAGTAGGCATCGGTATTTCTTAAATCCTTTTAATATAGTTCATACTAATTAATACTAGTATATTTTAGACTAATCCTTTCTGTTCATCATCTTGCATGGGTAGGATTTTTACTTTTTTGTTTTATATATTTTGTTCTTTGTACTTCGTGGCAGCTAGCATGATTGGGAGGTTTTTCTTTCAAAATGATAAATATTTTTGAACCTCCTGTTTTTATTTCATGTTTGGCTAAATCAAGCAAAAAAAGAGACCACTGTTTTTTTTTTCATTCATTTGGCAGCAGCTTCCATTATCTATATTTGGGTATAGTTTTTAAAAAATTTTGTTTTACCCACTTTGCTGGTTTACTGTGTTTAAAATATAGGTAACTATATTAATTTACGGTTCATCAAGATGTTGGTAAATGTGTATAAATATGACCAAAACACGGTTGCATCAATGGATAAATCTTACATTGGTCATATTTCTCATATTTTGTGACTCTCTCATCGTCCCAATTGGTTGATAAGATGAAATTGCATCCATACCACATTGCACTTTGTGTTTTAATCCAACTACATGCCAAATGCCTGTCTAAAAAGAATTTTTTTTTACTCGGTTGTTTATACTTGAAAATTCAATCGTGACCATTTAATACAATTTGAAAGTTTGCCTCATTTTGATTAAAACATTTGTTTTTGAAAATCTGATCACTTTCAATTATTTTACTCTCATGATCATGTCCTTTACAAATTTCAATGAGGACATTGAATTCTTCAAGTTTGGAGATGTGGAGAAATTTGTATCTCGGTCACACAAATAAAAGATACAAATTATCATAAATAGGAATATCTTATACCCACATCCAAAACATTGCACTAAAATTCATATTTGAGGTAGTGCAAAATAAAGCCATAAATCATGCACATAAACACTTAAATAGAGCATAGTATCTACAAAAGTGCATGATAACTCAAGACATTGATGATAGTACATAGAACCGTGCTATCATAAAACAACAAGCCACAAAATGAGCCATGAAACAACAAAGTGGAAGTTGATTTTTCTAAAAGCAAAGTATATTTATCAAGATGGTTAAAAATATGATTTTTGTATGTATGAGAAGAAGGAAATGGATGGAATAAACAACTGAATTGGACCAAAAAAATTTCTTTTCTTTTCATCCGGATTGGCACAAGTTGGATTGGCAATTTTACTTGGTAATATAAATATATATATATATATATATAATTTTTTCTTTTCCTTGAATTTATTGCTTGAGGACAAGCAATGGTTTAAGTTTGGAGATGTGATACGGTCAATTTATTAACCGTATTTGTATCTTGTTCTGTTTACTTTTTCTCCCCTTTTTGTGGTAATTATAATATTTTAGTAGGGTTAAAATAGTATTATTATTAAGTAACGTATTTTCTAGGAACCAATGTAAAAATGAATTTTTGGCCATCATAACGTCCATATTTATAGCCATTATTCATAATTATTTATAATGTCTTATTTTCAGGATCGAGGGCTACAAATCAGAGTCCGACTAGAAGTTGACCGATGAACAATTCGAAGATGACAAAAGAAGAACCCACGACTTGTGTGGGTTAATCTCATATTTTTGTAAATAACCTTATCAAGTTTTTGCCGATCAAACTTTTGGAACTCTTTTTGTTTAAATATTATAGGATTAGGGCCTTTTGTGTAATTATGCCCATGGGTTAAAACCCAAACCATTTTAGTTAAATGGGTAGTCCAAGACCCATGCCCTTGCATATAAATAAAGATGCAAGGGTTGGTTTTAAAAGCATGGAGAATCATCCAACTTTTGAGAAGGCATCGAATAGGAAAAGCAATACAACAAAAGTGCATGGTGAATAGGAAATTAGATCTTTGAAGCAAAAGGAAAATCTCAAGTGTTGTAGCTTAGTGCAAGTGGATGTACTTGGAGGAACCAATGCACTTGAAGAAGATAACTAAGTATAGTGTTGTACTTAGACTTCTTCTTTAACAAGTGGCTAGGATAATTTTGCTATCTATCTATATATATATATATATAGGAAGTTTCATTTGAAAAGGAATATCCTTCCATGAAACATTGGCAATCCTCTCATTGACTTTTTCTTATATAGTATTTACCTTATCTTGATATCTATATTTGTTTAGATCTTGTGCAGGTACATATCACCACCCTCATCTTTAATTTCTCATACATGTTAATTTTATAATATTGTCAATCTCCTTGTTGCTATTATTTGAAGCTTTGTTAGTGGGAGTTAAAACCCCATCTAGTTCAAACTCCAAGATTTTTTTGGGTAGATTTGTGGGAGTCTAAACCCCATCTAATTCCATCTCCAAAAACTTATTGGGTAGATAGGAATTGTAAACATTTTATCTTTCTTAAGCATCTATCACACTTTGCATCCATTGTTCTATTTCCCATATTATATGCAGTGGGTTTTAATAATTACTACAACCCATGGCTTTGTGGGGATTCTTTGAGCTTAATTAATTAATGTCTTTATTTTTAAGTATTTAATCTTGCATCTTACTTTCATTTTAGTTTTCCTTAAACGTTTAAGTTACATTATCGTATTATCAAGATTGCTAATGACAAACTTGTCCATATTATATAAGTACTATTAATGTCTTTTTCTTTAATTGCTTTTATAATCATCATTTGTTTTCTCATTTACGTTTAGAGTAAATAATCATTTCAATTATTTATTATCGTCTTTTATTATTTAGCACAATCCTTTATAAAGACCATTTCTCAAGGAAGACCAACAACCTTAAGGTCTATGGGTAAGGTAATAACTTGAGATTTAAGAGGTGGATAATAAAATAATGAGGTGTATCAACTTTATAACGATAGTTTCACAACTTGTTACATTTAAACCATGAATATTTCGTGAAATTACCCCTAAGGTTACTTGACAACTAACCATCGGTATATAAGCGGCTTAACCTTAATGAGGTTATAAAAAGTATTCATTGTCTAAAGACAATAATTATCGTTATAGAATATCTCGTTATTTCATCATTTAACTCTATCTCAATTTATCCTTACACCCCGGGCTTTTCTTTATAAACAATATTCTCTCACAGTCACCAATCAAACCAAAAATTAGTTAATCCTAAAACCCTCTTGTTTTACTCTCTCACTGATATCATTCTGCCAAGAATCAAGCTTTTTAATCCCACGAACTTTACCCAACAAAGTCGTCCCTGTGGGAACGAAATCCGGTACTTGTACCGTTATTACTTGTTACGAGACGATAGCAGTCCGAGGTGTATACTTGCGCCTAGGTCTACTTTTGTGTTGACTTTTAAGGGTAGCAATATTCTTACAACATATATATACATATATATATATATATATATACACACACAATCAAGTGATATATAAGACACACACATGGATACATATACGTATGCAGTTGTAAAAATAACTAATTGTACAAATTAAGTCAATAAAGGTCATACGAATAAAAAAAAGTTGCAATATTGAGCGAATTGGACAATTTCATCGGAAATTTCCAACGGAACTAAAGGGTTTCCGACGGACTAAACTAATTTAAAAAAAGTTAAAAAATAAATAACGACGGAATTAACGGGTTTCCGACGGATCTTTATTATTTAATATTTATTTTTGTTAATCAGTTCAATCCGTAGGAATAGGTCGGAAATTTCCATCGGAAATATTTCCGACAGAAGTTTCCGGTGGATTTCCGACAGATATTTATTATTTTATTTTTTTAATTTTTTTTAATATATTCTATCGGAAATACGTCGGAAATTATCAACGGAAATTTTTTGTCAAAAAATCTCGTCGGAAATGCCCTGTTTTGTGGTAGTGGATGCCACTGATTATTACGCCACTTTTTTTGACCTATTGATCTGGATAAAAATATAAACACACTTGACAAAGTAATAGTAAAGAATTAGTATCTAACTTACACGTAAATTAACCTTAAATTTTAAAGAATTAAGGGCCGTTTACTAAAACTTATCTGGGTAAGTGGTTACCGACAAAACTCAACATTATTACTTGCTTACCGGGTAATATTTTAGTCTATAATATCGAATGCACGGTAAGAGCTAACCATGGTAAGAGCCGTCACACTCACTTACCGGGTAAAACTCTCAGTCATTGTCTTTGCTCTTACCGCTCTTACCGGGTAAGATTATTGGTCCTTGTCATATTCATCCAATAAGGTAATATGACTTGATAAACACTTACCCGGATAATCGTTTGGTAAACGACCATTTAGCCCAAAAGAACTTTAAATCTATATATATATAAAAGGAACAACCTTAAAGAATGATGTGGAACCATGAGAATTGAGCATTCTCAAATAGTAAATTGTGGTTGAGTTTTAGTTGTCCCACATTGGTGAAGAGTTAAAAGTTTTGAACAAAGTGGTGTGTATATAAGAAAGATGGATTTGATGTCTTTGTGTCAAATCATGTGTTTGGCTCATGGGGATATCTTATTTTGGATGACCCCAATGTATATAACCATGGTTGAAAACCAAACCAACCCAATGGTAAATCTTTATATATATATATATATATAATGAAAACCTTGTGGTATTGAGGTGGCACCATGAGAATTGAGCGTTCTTAAATAGTGAATTATGGTTGAGTTTTAGTTGTCCTATATTGGTGAAGAGTTAAAAGTTTTGAACAAAGTGGTGTGTATATAAGAAATGTGGATTTAATTTCTTTGTGTCAATTCATGGGTTTGGCTTAGGTAGATATCTTATTTTGGATAACTCTTTTTGCAATATTTAACCATGGTTGAAAACCAAACCAACCAAATGGTAAATCTTTATTTTTATATCTTTATATATACAAAAACAACAACCTCAAGACATGAGGTGACATAATGAAATTTTAGTATTGTCAAATCTTGAAATGTGGTAGACTTTCATTATCCCACATTGGAAAGGAAATACAAATTTGGATGTAGGAAGTGAGTATAAGAAATGAGGGGATAAACAATAGATGATAACTTGACAATTCTTAAATATTAAAATGTGGCTGAGTTTCATTATCTCACATTGGTGAGAAGATGCGAGTTAAAAAATATAAAGTGCGTACAAAAATAAATGGGTGAATAATTTTGTGTCAACTCATATGGTTGGATTAATTTGGCATACTTTATTTTTGCAAAATAAGTCAATTTATATAACAAGTTAGTACAATAATGTTTTTTCATTAAATAATAGACTTGACTAATTTTAGATTACCCAAAAAATTACCATGAGAAATTGATGTGTTCGAATATAGTGGGTAGGTTTGTGAAAGGAGGAACAAAATGCCGGTATCTATATTTGTATCTTTATATATATAAAAGTAAGATCCACAAGAAATGATGTAGCACCCTAAGAATTGAGTATTATCCTTGCATTGAGATTTTTGTATATCCCACATTGATGGAGGGATGAAAGATTAACAATTGATGGTAGGTATATGAGAGGAGGTTAGGGTGCGTTTGTTTTCATGGGGTTTGATTCTCTTGGCTAATCATATAAACACATGTTGTTGGCTCATGTTGGCTAACCCTCCAAACTCTTGGATTGACTCAATTTGGCCAACGGTCTATGGTAGGGCTGTGCATTGGACAAGTCGGGTTGGTTCAGGGCCCTAAACCCAAAACCCAATTGGATATCGGGTGGGAAATGATAACCTCGAAATGCGACCGAAACTAAACCAACCCGTAAACATCGGGTAGTTTGGATCGGGTATTCGATCCCCAAATTTCTAAAAAATGTTTTAAACGTTCATGTTTATTCAGTTAAATTTGAAACAAACTTGAACCAAAAGAAGGTGCACCCCTTTTATAGGGCATTCCTAAATCCCAACTAACCCTTTATACAACTCAAGCTATTAGAAAAAGCTTAAGGCTCAATCATAGAGAGGAAGGAGGAACTCAAGGAAAAAAAAGACCTCTATCCGTATTTATAGTAGAGTAAAGAAGCAAAAAAAAAAGCTTTGTGGGATGAGGGCATCAATGCCTCCCTCTCCCTCTTCACTCTTGAAGCCGTCCCACATCGATTTTTAGAAGAAAACTACTATATAAGAAAGAGAGGGGGTAGCATGTATAAGCGTAACAAATATTCGTGTTTTTCGATTATTTGGGTGTCTATTTTAGATACCCAACCCGACCCTACTTATCCGATAAAACCTTTGAAATTCGGATTTTCGGGTTTCAGGTTTTTCGGGTGGAGGTTTTTAGTGATATTTTCGGGTTGGTTCTCGGGTTTTGGGTTTTGCTCACCCCTAATATTGTGTATGTTTGCTAAAACAATTTACATTTAAAACAGTCAAATACAATGATACATTGCATTTTATTAGTTTCAAACAATGAATTAGGTTTATCTTAACGACTTAACGTAGTTATATATTTGTTAACAGTATAATCTCATCACCACGCAACGGTGGTGGTACACACTAGTTAATGTTAAACAAATAACCAAAAGCTTAATTAAAGAGTTGGGATTTATACACACAAATTACCATGTTATTATACATGTTAATATCAATATAAACAAAATATCATGATAACATTAATATAAACAAATTAATTAACATGATAATTTTAATCTAAACAAATTAATGATAAAGAGTTGGCCTCGAATCACTACTACAAAATTGAGTATTTTTAACGGAATTTTTTCAACGGAAAATGTCGTTGAAAATTTTCTACGAATTTTAGAGGGATTATTGACAAACATAAATTTTCTACGAATTTTCAACGGATTTCCGTTGAAAATCTCTCATAAACATGCATTTCCAACCAAAGTGTATTTGGACTGTATATATATATATATACACACACACACATACATAGGGTCAGGTTCAAGGTAAAACGTCAAAAAAAACCGAAGAACACCCTGTGAGTCTTCCATCTGAACGGTATGCACTAATGCATACCGGTAATTTGTAAATTGCATTTATGAATATTCATCAATGCATATGTAATGATAGAAACATTGGTGCATAGGAACAAAAAACGCTTGTATGCATTAATTCATACCGTCTGGATGGAGGGCTCCCAAGGTGTTCTTCAGTTTTCTCTTTTTTTAGTCTTTTCCCTTGAACCTCCCTCTACACACACACACATATATATATAGAGAGAGAGAGAGAGGTGGGTTCAAATGAGAACTCAAATTTGGTTGTGACGTGCAAATGAGAGTGCGACATGTGTCATATTCAGACTGAATAATGAAGAAAAATATTCAGACTGAACGTGAGGACAAGTTTGAGTTCTTATTTGAACTTCCCCCTCTCCCTATATATATATATATATATATACCCTATATATAGGGGGCCTTATTTTGGGAACCCTAACTTTTGTGAGAACTTGAGATCCATTTTCAGCAAATACATTCAATTAATTTAGGAAGCTTGTAATTTTGGTAATTTTTAATTACAAAATTAATAAAAAGGCATTATAGGTATTCTGTAAATTTTATCTCTCCTCTCTCCTCCCTCCTCCCAAGTCCCTCTCTCCTCCCAAGTCCCAACGCCTTCAACCATCAGCATCACCTGTGAGAATTTGTGACCATATTGTGAACACTTAATAACACCATGTGGAACAACCATATCAGCATCCTTGTGAACAATTTATACACATACTGTGAACACCATTGTCAAATAAAATAAAATACTGATCACAGTGTGAAGAATATTGTTAAAGAAAAAAGTGTAATAGCCATGTGATCAATCCTGTGGAAACAGTATAAGAACCACACATGTGTGCATATAGTGAACAAGGGTTGTTCACAATATGCCAACTTTCTATCTAACATCTTAGCCATGTTCATATTATGAATGAACAAGAAGAGCAAAAAGATCAACGATATGGTTATGATAAAAAAATCAGATCAAGAGAGCAGTTTTATAAATCTTTATGGATCACCCTATGTTTTAGTAGACATCGATGTGGACACAAATAGATTTAACGAGCGTAGAATCATTGAAAAAGAGCCGCCCAAAATCCACCATCTCCGACCCCTTGCGTTGTTTCTCCTTCAACAAACTCAAATGCCATATATCCCTCTCTTACACTTCGGATTTGTGGTGATCGGAAATTCAGAGGATGTTCGTCGATTAACAGTAAGGTCGATCGCGGATCTGATGTGTGGTAGCCGAAGGTCACAGATCTCTATCAAAACCAATAACTTGAACTTGAACACAAATCTCGGTACCCAGATAGTGATCTTTTGTAGAAATCTTCATCGACTTTGCTCTTCATAGAAGCCAACCAAGAGCGCGGCCTAGGGCGTTGGGGATGCTATCCCCAGAAGTGAATGCTTGGACGGGAGCAACATTCCTTCAAATGCTCCATAACTAAATCCCCCATTTTGTTAAACGGTTCCATATAATCAGGGAAGATAATAACAACCTTTACTTTTGGATATAATTAATGTAATACCAATCCCAAAAATAACGCCCTTGTATCAAAATTACTAAACAACTCTTATTTAATTAATAGATGTTGAAATTTTTTAATTAATTTATATGGTCTACAATGGTTCTCAA
Organism: Silybum marianum; assembly: GCA_036898165.1. Classification (NCBI taxonomy): domain Eukaryota; kingdom Viridiplantae; phylum Streptophyta; class Magnoliopsida; order Asterales; family Asteraceae; genus Silybum; species Silybum marianum. The sequence goes on from CM072535.1 coordinate 31,429,239, forward strand.
GATGTCATAAAAATTAGGGTTTGTTAAAAGATTAAGCCCTTTAAATTTACAAAGTTCTCATTTGAACCTTCCTCTATATATATATATATATATATATAGAGAGAGAGAGAGAGAGAGAGAAAAAAAAAAGTTCATGCAAGGACGGTATCTTTTTACGAGAACGTGAGGAGCTTTTTTCATGTACAAAATCACATGTGAGTTTGTACCAACACCAAAAAATCACATGTGATTTTGTACTAACATCAAAATCACATATGATTTTGTATGTGAATCAAAATCACTATGAATTATATGTGATTTTGTACATTAAAAAAACTCCTCACGTTCTCGTATGAACTTGCCCTTATGTATGTATATATATATATATATATAGAGAGAGAGAGAGGTTGGTTCAAATGAGAACTTTGTAAATTTAAAGAACAAAAAAACACCTTGTGGACCACATATTAAAATAATCATATCTGATTCAATGGTGGGCCCACTGAATCAGATATGATTTTTTAATGTATAGGGCCCACATCATATGTGGTCCACAAAGTGTTTATTTGTTCTTTTAAAGAGGGGGTGTTCTTATATATATATATAGGGGAGGGATCATACGAGAACCACCCCTCTTTAAAGAAACAAAGGAACAATTTGTGAACCACATATGATGTGGGTCCCACATAATATTAAATCATTTCTGATTTAATATTAAATCATATTAAATCAGAAATGATTTAATATTATGTGGGACTCACATCATATGTGGTCCACAAGTGTCCCTTTGTTCCTTTAAACTTACAAAGTTCTCATTTGAACCTCCCTCTATATATATATATATATATATAGAAAGGGATTCATGCGAGGACAGTAACTATTTACGAGAATGCGAGGACAATTCTCAGCCAATCATTTGGTACATGAAACTTTTCATGTACAAAATCACATATGATTTACGTACAAAATTATATATGATTAGCCGCGACTTTTCCCACGACTTGCCCACGAAAAAAATCGCGCGTGTCATTTTTGATGCTTATAAAATCACATATGATTTTGTACATGAAATCATATATGATTTTGTACACGAAAAATTTCATGTACAAAATGATTGGCCGAGGATTGTCCTCGTATTCTCGTAAATTGGTATCGTCCTCGTATGAACCCGTCCCTCTCTCTCTCTCTCTCTCTATATATATATATATATATAGGTTCAGGTTCAGGGGAGAAGACGCCAAAAAAAAGAAAAGTAAAGAACATCCTGGAGGCCTCCATCTGGACGGTATGTCCTAACATGCATTTGTGCATATGCACTAATGCATATATATGCATTGATGCATAGAAAAAAGAGGTCCAATCGCTTGTATGCATTTGTGCATATACACTAATGCATATACATGCATTGATGCATATAAAAAAAATACCATCCAGATGGCGGATTCTCAGGGTGTTCTTCAGTTTTCTCTTTTTTTAGCGTTTTTCCCTGAACCTCCCCATAATATATATATATATATATATATATATATATATATATATATATATATATAGAGAGAGAGAGAGAGAGAGAGAGAGTGAGAGGAAAGTTCAAATACAAATCAACTGAAGAGTACAAACTATACAAACTGGTTCAAATCAATATAAAAATAAAAAATCATTACTTTTTTTCATCAAATGTTATGATTTAAGATATTATTACACTACCGTAAATGCTTCTACCATGTGGTATTCTTATCCATATCGGAAGCATCAAATTTTATCTGTCGGATAAATGATAAAACAAATAATTTTTACCACATGCAAAAATTATTATCGGAAATTTCCGGTTGGTGATTACCCATACATGACCAGAATATAAAAATAAATCATATATTTTTCGAGAAAATACCAATGATTCGGGAAAATCTGATGTTTTTTCGAGAATACCAATGGATCACCGACATAATTCTCGGGTAATTTGTCACCGATTTAAATTACCCACCAATTTTTGTGACGGTTTTGTGAGGAATCACCTTTAGCAATAGATTTCACAGAAAAAATTCATAAACAAAAGTCTTTCGTTTAATAGTGAGATAAAGCAACAGAAGAAAAGAAGAAAATGGATCCGATCACAATTCAATAGTTTTACGAGTTTTCTTAATTGAGGTTCAAGTTAGGTAAGGAAAAGGTTTGAACTTAATCGAAAATATTAAAAAGAATTATGTTCAATAAAACAAGTTTGAAGTTTTTGAAATTTCCATCAACACTAATTAAACTTGATAAAACATGCTAGAACAATTTGAAAATCTACCTAAGAAGTTGATCAACAATGTATATGTATTAACAATGCCTAAGGAAACCAATACTCGATCCGCACGAATCTGGATGTGGGTGCATAAGATGATCAGTCCGTTGTTTTTGATTTGTAGAAAGTTTAGTTATAACGATGATACATACCGGTCATACAAGCAAGCTTCCTTACCTTGAGCTTTCCAAAAGCAAAATACTACTACATCAAGATCACAACTCCAAGGATTTATAGTGTTGATCATAAAAACGTTGTCATTAGTGACATGATCAAAGGCATGAGAAGTAACAAAAAATGCAAAGTCAGTCCTAAAGAGAATAAATCTAGACCAACAAAATTTCTGTTCTTGATAATGGTAAGCAAGTTTCTAGAATTTCTACTTGGGAACCCAATTTCATGTGTCGTAAGATTCTAATCCTTCATGTCGTCGATAAATACTGACTTGATATTACAAATCATTGCTTATCGACTACGTGTCATATGACGTGCATTTTGTTATTTAAATTTGAATATTTTTTAAAAAAGTTCTAATTTCCCCTTTATCACCCTCTGACGCTAGTCAATCGAGCCCCCTCCTACTCGCTCTCTACTTTTGTTGACGATGAAAACCCCCAATTCTATTTCCCCTTTATTCTTGGTTTCCTCTTTTCCAAGGGCAACCCTAGGGTGTACTGACGTTGCATGCCACTTCATTTTTGCAACAAGGGTTTGCTACTTAACAAAGTTGTATTGTTAACTTGACCAACAAAGTCGTATTGTCAACTTGACCAACTCTATATTGTTACTTAATCTGATCATTGTTGGTTGTTTCTAAAACGTTTTCATGACTCTTTTTTGCATGTCATATATCACTTATAAGTATAACATATATATCTATCTGAAAATACACTTGAACATCAATTTCGCACCATATCATGCATCAAAAATTAGATATTTAACATATGTTTCATCACAACAAGGTATTGTGTCATCAATTGCTGAATTGATGGTCTTTGGCATCAATCTCAACCTGTGTTGTTCTAATCACTTTATAATCTTTTGAGCTACTAACCCAACATTAAAACAAAGTTTTGACATCAAAATCATACCTAATAAACTTGATTTCTACTAGTACGTGCAGTGGCGGAGCTAGTAGGGGGGCTGGGTGGTGCTGAGCCCCCCTAACTGATCACCTTAAATATAATATAATGCAAATAAAATAAATGTGATGGTGTAGCTCAGTTGGCTATTGCATATTCATATAACCATGATGATGTGGGTTCGAATCTTGTACCATGCTTTCTTCCGAATTTTTTTCTTTTATTTCCTCCTATTCTTTTTCTTTTCATGTTAAAGCTTTATTTATTTATTTTTGATTCTTTTGAAAGACAGTTTAATTTATGTCTACCTTTCTTTTTCCTCCTATTCTTTTTCTTTTCATGTTAAAGCTTTATTTATTTATTTTTGATTTTTTTGAAGGAGAGTTTAATTTATTTGTCTACCTTTCTTTTTTACTTTTTATATATTGTAGTTTCTATAATTAACTTCTATATTATTCTTAAAAACCTTTTTTTATTGTTTTCTATTCACAAAAGTTTTATAAAAAACCATTATTACATCAAAAATTATAACAAACTAATACATACTAATATCATTGTACAAATTCTAAAAATATATAAGTCAAAATTAAAAAAAAAATTATATTATTACTTTTTGGACCATAAATTTCATAATATTATTTTTTATTTTCCCTATTAGGAAGTCTACTTTTCGTCCATGTATGTAATAATACATATATCTATATTGGCATCATTTATGATATATATTCATAAATTAGTGAAAAAAATAGTTCAACTAATGATAAAAATATGTTTTTGGTTTCAATGAATACCATGTATATTCATCTCTCTTTTTAACAATTCACAAAATCAGAATATCCATATTATTATTTATTTTGCTTTTTTTTATCTACAAACTCATTACTACTCAAATTTGCTCTCTAAATCTCATGAAACTTAATAGAATTAACACTACCCGCATATCTCACATTAACTTTTTGTTAGAATAACTATAATCTACAAGTTAAGTCTGGAATCTTCAAGCCCCCCCTAAATTACATTTCTGGCTACGCCCCTGAGTACGTGGTTGCTACTTCCTACTTTGTTCTTGTTTCAATAATACACAATAAATCCTTATTTTGGCTACATTACAACAAAACTGCCTATATTGCACATAAAATATGTCTAAATATTATAATAGATTGTTATATAAGACAAAATTATACGTTATATGCACATGTAAAGGTGTTACAATAAGTTGATAAAACATTTTTGGACGTTCTCACAAGCTTACTTTTGAAATAAAGTGTCTTGTTAATTTCTTATACGAGGCTTTTGAGAAAATTCCCTATGAACACATCTTTTTATAAGACACTTGTTTGATTTTATAACACATTTTATTCTTCAAATAATGTCATATAAAAGATAAATGTAATGCTTTATTCCCAAAGTGTTATTAAAAACTTCTTAGAACACCCAAAACCTAATTCGATTAACTTATGGATTGTAACATTTTACCACAGGCCGTATAATATTCTAGTCATATAAGCTTAAGTGATCATATATATAAAACAATATTAGAATTACTATTTGATGTTGTATAAAGTCAAGCCATAATATTACTAAAACTTGTTGGTATTCGAGAGAAGGAATAGAGAGGGTTGGTGCAATGAATTCCTTCATGATGATTAGATTATATGATTTGCAATCCATGTCGCTCGCCTAATACGAAAATCGCGCTATCATGATTATTATTCCATGTTTCGTTCAATACAATCAAATCCATGACTTTCAACTACAACTATATATACACCAACCCTCGCTATTCATTCTCTTGAATACCAACAAGTTTTAGTAATATTATGGTTTGACTTTATAAAACGTCAAATATATATAGTAACTTTTCTAATTGTTTGTTTTATATGATCACTTAAGCTTATAGGACTAGAATATTGTACGACATGTGGTAAAATGTTACAATCTATAAGTTAATCGGATCAGGTTTTGGGTGTTCTAAGAAGTCCTTTACAATATTTGGGGAATAAAGCATGATATTATTTTTATATGGCAATATTTGAATAAGAAGATGTGTTCATAGCGCATTTTCTCAAAAATCTCGTATAAAAAACTAACAAGACGTGCACTTTATTTCAAAAGTAAAATTGTGAGAAAGCTCAAAAGTGTTTAATCAACTTTTATAACATTTTTACATGTAGATATATATATGACGTATAATAGGTTGGTTCTATAAATTTTTGTCTTATATAACAATCTACTATGATATTTAAACATATTTTGTGTCCAATAAAGGCAATTTTGTTGTGAACTTGTAATGTTACCAAAATAAGGGTTTATTATGTGTTATTGAAACAAGAACAAAGTAGGAGGTAACAACCAGAATCAAATAATTTTCTGTGGTAGAACAAAATATCTTTCATTTCCCCCTCTAAAAGATTCTTTTTTTTTGAGTTCCAAGGCAATGTTGTTAGGTTGTTTTTTGAAGCCACTACCAACAGGTATGATCCCCCCCAGAACAACGTTTTCTTTCAGGCCTTTCAACCAATCGATACGGCCCAGGAGAGCTGCTTTTGCTAAAACTCGAGCAGTTTCTTGAAAACTCGCTTCAGATATGAAACTTTGAGTATTCATAGATGCTCTTGTTATTCTCAATAAGACGGCTCGGTAACAGATCGCTTCTTTGGAAATCAAGTTTATTAGTTGTGATTTTGATTGATGTCAAAACTTGGATTTAATGTTGGGTTAATTAGTAGCTCAAGAGGTTATATAGTGAACATAACAACATGGCTTGAGATTGACACCGAAGACCATTAATTCAACAAAAGATGACTAAATACGTTGTTGTGATGAAACATATGTTAAATATCTAATTTTGATGCATGACATGGCACAAAATCGATGTTCAAGTATGTTTTTAGATAGACATATATTATTAACTTATAGGTGATGACATGCAAAAAAGAGTCACGAAAACGTGTTAGAAACAACCAACATTGGTCAGATCAAGCAAAAATGTAGAGTTGGTCAAGTTGACGATACGACTTTGTTAAGTAGCAAAGCCTTGTCGCAAAAATGGAGCGGCATGCAATAGGGTCGCCCTTGGAAAGGAGGAAACCGAGAATAAATGGAAATGGAATTAGGGGTTTTCATCGTCATCAAAAGGTGGAGCAGCAACGTAGGAGGAGGTCAGAGGGTATAAACGGGAAATTGGAACTCTTTATTAAAAATATTTATATTCAAATTTACATAAACAAAATGCACGTCATATGACACGTAACCAATAAACAATTATTTGTAATGTCAAGTCAGTATTTATCAATGACGTGAAGGATTAGAAGCTTAGACCATCTCCAACAAATTTACTGTAATTTCTTCAAAATAATATTAAAATATTAAATTACTTATTAAAATATTATTTTTTTTAAATATTTATTTTTAAAAATTTTCTATTGGTCATGTCATTTGGTAATCATTTTTGGAGTAAACTCCATTTTTGGAGAAAAACCTACTTTCTCTTCTACTTTCTCTATTTTGAAGATGATTATGAAAAGCTATTGAAGCAAAATACTTACTTAAAATCATCATTTTCTCCATTTTCCTTATTTTAAAAAAGCTATTAAAGATGTTGTTACAACACATGAAATAATCAGGTATCCAAGTATAAATTCTAGAAACTTGCTTATCCTTACCCAAAATAGAAATTATGTTGATAACCACCCACACACACATAAAAAATAAAATTAGTGGAACCCATATAGTTAATAAACCTAGAAAAGAAAATTAGAATATTTCAATCCAAAAATAGAAACCTAAACTCAAAACATGAACAACTCTAAACCCAAACAAACAGAAATCAATATGAAACTCACAATTTGTGACAAAGAGGCAATTGCAAGAGAAAACGGTACGGATAGGTTTTATATATATGAAACGAAGATGGACCTAGGAAATTTTTATATGGTGACATCATATATAATATAAATAAAAAAGTAATTATAAACACACGGTTTTATCGACGTAACTTTATATTTTTACTACCGTTCAATATCGTTCGATGTGTTTCAAGTGATTTTTAAAGTTTTTTTTTACTTGATTTCGAGAGGTTTTTAAGTGTTTTTTTTTATCGATTTCGAGGGGCTTTTTTGAATTTTTGGTTGATTTCAAGAGTTTTTTCCCCTTTTTTGGTTTATTTCAATAGTTTTTTTTTTGTTTTTTGGTTGATTACGAGGTACGGTTGCACCTTCTTGAACTTCTGAATATTATACGGTGGCATCTTTTAAAACGATACGGTTGCACATTTTATAAACTTAAAATTTTTAACTTTTTGACGAAGAAATAATACAGTGACATGTACCATCGTATGCCTTTCAATAGGTCCGTTCATGTATAAATGTCATTTTTAAAAATACTTGAGTATATAAGGCACAATGAAAAGAATGGACATAAATGTATAACATCATAAATTCGTTGATCATTATATTTGAATAAATTGTAAAAGCATTGAATTCGTAATATTATTAAGTGAATTCAATGGAGCTTTAATTTGTTCATTTTTTAGGTTTTCTGGAGTTACCTGTAATATTATTATACAGTCTTGTGTAGTTTTCTAAATTTGTTCTTTTTTTTTATGAACGGTAATTTAACACACACACGTTTCCGGATATTCGGGCTCTCACTTAAGGGTGCAAGCCAACTAATCCCTGCCGACCACGTCTTATCCCAATTAAGGGTATCACTAAGTGGCATGCCAATGGTCTGGATATCTCCACATGCGCACCAAGGGGTTCGAACCCGGGTGTAGTCAGTTATACCATCCACTGAACCCCATGATGTTATCGCGCTACAACAAAATTGAGGACACCGTCAATAGAAAAGTGTCCTAATAGACCACTTTATAAGACACAAATTATAGGACCAAAAAAATAAAGTGTTCTATCTAAAGACGTTGTAATAGGTTTATATGACGCTTTTGGACGTCGTAACAAGGTTTTTAGGACACTTTTTTATATAAAAAAAACGTCCTATTAGCTATTTTATGGAACACTATTTGAAAAAATGTCCTATAAACACAAATGTCCTATAAAAAGATGGGTTTATAGGACACTTTCTCAAAAGTGTCCTATAAACTAGCTAACACGACGTTTTTTTATTAAAAATGTCCTAATAAACTTTTTACGACGCCCAAAAGCGTTATATAAACTTATTACAACGCCTTTAGATAGGACACTTTATTTTTTGGTCCTATAATATGTGTCCTGTAAAGTGGGGTCTATTAGAACATTTTTTTATTGGTGGCGTCCTATAAATCCAATCTTGTTGTAGTAATTACCTTACTGCTGTGTTTGACATGTTTTGACAAATTTGTTCTATTTAGGATTGACTACATTTCGTTACTTCTCATGCCTTCGATCATGTCGCTAATGACAGGGTTTTTATGATCAACCAATAAAATCTGGCATATTCGAGTCGTGATCTTGATGTAGTATATATTTGCTTTTGATAGCATATTGAAACAAGTTTAAGCTCAATATAAGGAATCTTGGTTGTATGACTTGTATGTATCATCGTTATAATTAAACTTCTACAAATAAAAAACAACAGAAAACAACAGACCGATCTTGTGCACCCAGATTAGTATATTGGTTTCATTATGCATTGTTGATACGTATATATTGTTGATCAACTTCTTGTACACATGTGTATACTTTCAAATTGTCTTAGCTTGTTTTATCAAGCTTACTTAGTGTTGAATTTTTTTCAAAAACTTCAAACTAGTTTTATTGAACATAATTCTATTTGATATTTTCGATTAGGTTCAAACCTTTTTCAATCCCAACGGGAACCTCAATTAAGAAAACTCGTCGAACTATCGAATTATTATAGTATCCATTTCCTTCTTTTTCTCGATTAACCCAACGAAAGACTTTTGTGTATGACTTTTTCCTGGAAATTTTGTCGTTAAAGAGTGATTCCTTATAAAACCGTCACAAAAGTTGGTAGGTAATTCTAACCAGTGACAAATTACCCAGGGATTCGGTCGGTATCTATTGGTATTTTCTCAAAAAACATCAAATTTTACTGAATCATTGATATTTTCTGGTGATCCATGGGTAATCACCAACGGAAATATCTCTGGATAATTTTTGTAAAAGTCAGTTTGTGTTTTGTAATCTCTCCGACAGATAAAATTTGATGCTTCCGATATGAAATACAATATCGCAGGTTAGAAGCACTTATCCTGCTCCGGTGGTCAAAATAAGTGGCTTAATATTTTTAGTGATTCATATATATATATATATAGAAGGCCGTTATTATGCAACCCATATTGCAATCGTACAATCTTTACAACCAAATTATGTGTTTCCATTTGATCATCAACGGTTATAATTTAATCTATTGTAACAACCATTAATTAAAAAAGAAAATGGATGGTGGATGAGTGGGTTGAATGGGTTGAAGGATTGCAATGGGGTGTATGTAAACACCACTCTATAAATATATATATATATATATATATGTGTGTGTGTGTGTACATGTGTGTCTGTATACATACAGTATCGCTATTGTGGAGAGCAACAGTATCCCCACGTCTATGTCGTAATATCCAAACATTTGCCCCACAATGACTCGCATTCACATAAATATTATTATCTTTTTCTGAAGTTTCATTTTGTCTGTATATTATATTTTGGATATATATCCCATATCATATATGTACATATGTACATGTTCAGATACAGTGCAATATCACCCTTTCGACCTTATCATGGATGAAATTTATCTTTTCTTCATTTCCCTTCTATTCTTGATCTCTCTTATTTTGGTTTTCAAGCCCTTTGTATCCAAAAAAAGGAGAAAACTACCACCAAGTCCACCTTCTCTCCCACTAATTGGCCATCTCCATCTAATTAAAGAACCTTTTCATAGAGTACTTCACAACCTTTCTTCCAAATATGGTCCTATTATGGCTCTTCGCTTTGGCTCTCGCCCAGTTCTTATAATAACTTCTCCATCAGCCTTTGAAGAGTGCTTCACCAGAAAGGATATCGTTTTAGCCAATCGCCCACTCCTTTTAAGTGGCAAGTATCTTTTATATGATCACACAACAGTGGGTTCTGCACCTTACGGACGTCTATGGAGAGATCTTCGCCGTATTGCCACGCTCCAACTCTTCTCAACAACTCGACTCAAGGCTTACACGCGAGTCCGACAAGATGAAGTGCGGTCGTTAATTAAATCTCTTTTTCAAGAAGTATGTCAAGATTTCACAAGAGTAGAAATGAAGTCAAGGATTCAAGGCTTATCTTTCAACATAATCATGAGGATCGTTGCCGATAAACGGTTCTATGGGAATGGAACCGAGGTGGATGACTTTGAAGAAGCTCGTAAATTTAAGGATATGATAAGGAAATTGTTTGAAATCAGTGGAGCATCAAATCCTGGAGACTTCATCCCATTTTTGCAGTGGATTGATTTTCAGGGTTTGGAGAAGAAGCTTCAGAAATTGCACATTAAATCAGATAGCTTTTCACAAAGGCTAATTGAAGAACGTAGGAGCAAACGTGACAGTTCTACAAGCGATGAAAAGGCCAAGACGTTTATTGACGCGTTGCTTTCTTTGCAGGAATCAGAACCAGAATACTATACCGATGATATAATTAAAGGCAATATATTGGTATGTATGCACTTGATCTAGCTCTACTCAAAGTGTTAAAATATACATGTGGAACCCTTTGAATTCCGTCTAGAAAAACATTTTTTAGAAAGAGGAGGTTCCTAAACAGAGAGAGTGTTGGATTCACGTACGACTGTTTTTCTTTTTGTGAGACTTATGATACCACTTTTCATATTTAAAACTTCATACGAAAACATTGTGAAAGTAAAAAAATCTCAGCTTTCACGTCAAAACCTTCATTGTGGAAGTAAAAAAATCTCAGTTTTTACATCAAAATCTTCATAGTGTTTTTTTGTTGTGAAGTTTCGAAGTGTAAAGATGTGGTATGGTCTCACGAAAACAATCTAATCTCGCATGATCCCAAAATTTATATATATATATATATATAGAGAGAGAGAGAGAGAGAGATTAAAACAAGAAGACACTATTTAAGAAAACTAAAAGTCGTTCATGTACAAAATCATATATGATTTTAATTTACATCAACCGGAAGCGGGAGACTTTGCCCATACGACTTAAGTCGCCCCGATCTTGTATGATTTTGTACAAAATCAAACCGTATATGATTTTGTATATGAACGACATTTTTCTTGTGTTCTTTAATAGTTATTAGTGTTCTCATTTGAAGTTGCCCCATATATATACATAGAATATAATATATATATATATATATATATATATACATAAGAAGAGGTTCAAATGAGAACTTTGTAAATTTAAAAGAACAAAGTGACTCATTTGGGACCACATATGATGTGGGTCCTACCAATAAAAAATCATATCTGATTTTCAATGGTGGGCCCCAATGAATGGGACATGATTTTTTATTGGTGGAACCCACATCATATGTGGTCCCAAATGAATCTCTTTATTTCTTTAAATTAGGGGTATTCTCATTTGAACCATCCCGTATATATATATATATATATATATATATATATATATAGAGAGAGAGAGAGAGAGAAAGAGAGAGAGAGGAGGAGGTTCAAGTAAAAATACTAAAAAAGAAGAAAACTGAAAAACACCGGTATTCACTAATGCATACAAGCGATTGAAGCTGTTTTTTTCCCTATACACCAATGTTTCTATAATTACTGATTACATATGCATTAGTGCATATGCACAAATGCATGTTACAAATAACCGGTATGCATTAGTGCAGACCGTCCAGATGGAGAGCTCCCAGGGTGTTCTTCAGTTTTCTCTTTTTTGGCGTTTTACCTTTAACATGACCCTATAATATATATATATATATATATATATATATATATATTTATATATAGGGGTGGTATTCGTTGCAAACTATTCAATATTTGCAAACTTGCAAACTCACAATTATCCAATAGAAATAAGCCATGTGGATAATATTGTTTTAATATTAATAGTTTATTAATTTATTAAGGGTATCATCATCATTTTATAATTTAACCATTTTAATTAATATTTATTAATTTCCTGCCATGAACACACTTTCCGACGACTTCGTCTTCTCCGGCGAGTTTTCCGACAAGTTTCGTCATTCATGAATATACTTTTGCCATTCGTGAATACATTTTCATCATTCGTGAACACTTTCAACATTCCTGAATATCCAATTGGTGTTTTATCATTGTGTTCACTACGAGTTTTCACAGTTTGCAAAAATCGATTAGTTTGTAACGGAAATTCTGCCTATATATATGTATATATTATATGGCCGTTATTATATAACTCATTGCGTTCTTACAATCTCTACTGCTAAATCGGGAACATGCATTTGATCATTAACGGTCATCATTTAACCGATTGTAACTATCCTTGATTTACAAAAAATCAAAAAAGAAAATAAAAATGAAAATGGATGGTGATGGTGATGGTGATGGTGATGGTGATGGTGATGGATGCGTTACGTGGTATAATCTAGAGGGGTTGTAGTTGAACGTCTCTCTCTCTCTCTCCCTCTCTCTCTCTCTCTCTATATATATATATAAAAGAGTAAGATGGGACTCCAATAATTAATATTGCAAAAAGAGCCAAGTTGTCTATAATTTGAATAACTATTATGTTGTCTATAATTTGAATAACTATTCTTTTGGTCTGTAGTAACTTTAATTCATGACCTAATAATTTTGTGTAGGCAATGCTACTTGCGGGAACAGACACTTCATCAGTGACCGTAGAGTGGGCCATGTCACTTCTTTTAAATAATCCCGATGTTCTAAAGAGAGCTAGAGCAGAGGTCGATGAACATATCGGGTTCCAACGTTTGGTAGAGGAGGCCGATTTTCCCAATCTACCATACATTCAATGCATCGTCCACGAAACACTAAGACTATTCCCAGCAGCACCGTTGTTGGTGCCACACGAACCATCACAAGACTGTACGATCGGAGGGTTTGACGTGTCACGTGGCACAATTGTCTTGGTGAATGCATGGGCCATCCATAGGGATCCACAATCATGGGATGAGCCATTTAGTTTCAAGCCAGAAAGGTTTGAGAAAATTGAAAACATTGGGTATCAGTTTATACCGTTTGGTATGGGTCGTCGACAGTGTCCCGGGGCCGGGCTCGCAAACAGGGTCATGGTGTTGGCATTAGCATCGTTGATCCAATTCTTTGAATGGGAAAGAGTTGGTGAAGAGATGGTGGATTTATCGGAAGGCAAAGGTCTAACCATGCCAAAAGAAAAGCCTTTAGAGGCAATATGCAGAGCTCGCCAAAGAATGAGTCACGTTCTTAAGGAGCTATGAGAACTAGTGTTTTGTGTCAACACCATCAAATTAAAACAATAAAGCATCCTTTGGTTGTTATGTCTATTTTCCAGATATTTGACATCTTTCTTTCAGTGAATAGGGAGTCGCCGAATACACCAGCTAGCTATGGATAGCATGGAGTATTAATGGATATCGTCGCTAAACTTCACGCACTCGTATTTGGTCCTTAATATTTATCAACTTCCAAATAGTTTAATATAGACTAGTGTTGGGTCCGTGCTTTGCGCGGCGACAATAACTTTTTTAAGTGAATACTGAATCAAGCTAAAATTGAGCGTAATTCCTTAGCTAATAATTATTGAAATACAATAAAAAACTGAAAGTATTTTTCATAAGTGACTAACTTGCATGTATTCATTATCGCTTATTACTACGATAAGTTTGTGATACATCGGTAATGATTTTGTTATTTAAACTCAAACGACAGGTCCAATAATCATTTCACTATTGTTGAAAATATTATAAAGATGCAAAATTAGTTTATCAATATGCAAGGATGGATCGTGTTAAAAATCGCAATAGCAAGTTATTATAGTAACTTTTTCCCCATAAAAATAAGATTAATATCAACCTTATGATTTTGTTACAAAGGCATCCGCTCTTCTTTAATTATTATAATAACTCCTATCTCATATAAATAGAATTACTATAAACTCTATAAGTTGTCACAAATGCATCCTTTAAACCATATATACTAACATCATTCTTTCAATTTAACATCTTACCAGCATGGGATAGACCAAAACGATGTCATATTTCAATGTTTAAGCATACTCAATTCTTATTACACTTTTTTATTCTAATTTTTTAAATTTTCACGGATGTGAAATAACTAAGATTAAAATAAACAGCATTTGAGTGTACATAAAGGAATCGTTTCCTTTTTTCATATACATTATTTCTTCAACCCTATGATTTCATCTTCTTTTTTGATACATCTAATTTTTCTTTTCTAAACTTTCATCTTTCCACCAATGTGGATAATAAAAAAAGCAAATTGTTATATATATTGAACAAAGTAAAAATTTTATTTCACTTTTTCGAGGTTTTTCGACCTGTTTGAGATTTTTTTTGTTATAATTTGGATTTTTGGTAAAAAGATCTTAAAAAAGGGTTTTAATTATTTCATGCTAAAGAAAGGTATTTATCAATTCTATTTTTATTTTTGTTTTGATATATAGTTTGTTTTCAATTTAAATTACAAAAATAAACTGAAATGATTTATATATTAACTATTGCAATAAGCTATTTGTTTTAATTTATTTTTTTCATATATTGCTTGATTTTTTTTATACGTACTGATATCTTGATTCTAATACATTTTATTTTTCATTGGTTAATTCTAGAAATTTTTTAGCTTATGTATTAATCTTAATTAATAATATTGAATGTAATAAGTATTTTATTTATTAATGAGAAGGTTAAGAATAAGTATTTAATATCCTAATTAGTGACATTAAATGTCATAAATATTTCATTTACTAATGAGGGGTGTTAAGAATAGTTATTTAATTATATATTAATTCTAAATTTATATATATATATATTGGTTTTATTTTTATTTATAATAATTTATATATTGAATTTAATAGGAGTTTAAATGATAATTTTTTAAATTTCATATATTGATTCAAATTTTAAATATTTAATTTTACCTGAAAATAATACAAATCAATATATATGTTGTACTAAAGAAAATGACTGAAACTCATTTATGGGGTCATTTAGTTAATATATTATTTTTTTAAATAAAAAATATAAGAGTATTGTATAAAAAATATAAACCATAATGATCATAAGTTATTATATAATTGTCATCTTCATTTCAATAATTATAATCAATTTATTTTTACATATACATACACAAATATACATATTATTATATCCAAGTGTCGCATATTACAATTATACATATTAATCGTAATTTTATTTGTATAAATGAGTTTTTAAATATATTTAATAATTATTATGTAAATAAAACAATTAGAGTCATGTTAAATAATAGAAAAAAGGAAATTGGGTGTAACTAAAATAGATCAATAGTCTAATTAATTTAATGTTTGTTAATAATTACATGTATATATACACCATTTGAGTATATTGTAAATAAAAATATACATATATTAATCATAATTTTATTTTTATATATAAAATTGTAAATAATTTGATTATATATATATATTCAATAATTGTTATTAAATAAAAAAATTGAGCCATGTGAAATAAAAAAAAATAATAAATTGGATGTAACCAATGAAGATTAATAGTCTAATTAATATAATGTTTTCATAATAATTACATCAATAAAAAATACAAATTTTAAGAAAACGAAAATTGGGATTGAGATGCTTAGACCATCTTTATTCATAAACCAAACCAACTCAATCTTTATTAAAAAACTAATTTTTCTCTCTTCCATATCCAATCTTTAATTCCAATTCAATCTAACGTTTTTCATACTTTATTCACAATCCAAACCAATCTTAAAAATTATATATAAAATTATATATTTAATATTTTAGAGAATATATATATATATATATATATTCTTTAGTGTCCCATGGATGGTTGGCTCTTTAGGTTTTTTGTGAGGTTTGAACAATTTCAGGAATATATTGAAAGTTAATCAAAAAAATTTACTGGTTTGGATCCATAATGGAAAACTTGAAAAAAAATCAAGATCTTTGAAATTTTCAAGAGGATGAAAGTATTGAAATGAAGAGAAAGATTGATGTGTTGAAAATATGTCAAAATTGATCTCTATTTATAGGGAATTAAAAAATATGAATTTTGGTGATTTTTAATTTTTTTATTAAAGTTATGTTTTTAATCAGATAAGTTTTACCCTAATCAGATAAGATTTTACCAACTCATTATATATTTTATTCAAAAAATCAGGTTTTATTAATAAACTATTAACCGATCTTGGTTTGCCACTGCAAACCGTTTGCAAGAATTGTTTGCCTTGAATTTCTTTTTTTTTTTTTTAATTGAAAACCTTTTGTCTTATTCATAAATTGTTTGGTTTGGGTTGTTGTTAGAGATAGTCTTAGGTACACGTTTCACCAACCTGTTTTCTTGAGATTCGTGATAACAGAAAATAACACTGAAATTTTAAGCAAAACATTGTGAAAGTAAAAAAAACTCTGAACCTTCACAGGAAAAGCAATGTGAACGTTTACTTTTACAGTGTTTTGCTATGAAGATTCAGTGTTATTTAGGTGGTCTCACTGGTCTCATAAAAACAACCTTATCTTACATGATCTCAAATCTATGTATTTCTATATATAAGAGTGGTTTAAAAAAAATTATGTAGCATCTTCTAGTATTTATAATCTCTTATCTTTCTTTCTCAATTTTTTTATTTTTTAAAATGTTGAATATGTTAAAAGACTTCTCCATGTCCATGTGTAAATTATATATTTATTAAGAGTGAGGTGTTAAAGGAAAAGCAATATAGAACAAGAAGTGGAGAGAAGAAATCATTGTATATTCTCATTAACAATAAACCCTTTAAATAGGGTGATTACATAAAGGTAATGATAAACATGGAAGGAGATATATTCCATATATAACTCTAAACATATACGTCTATTCTATTGTCACATCCTTTTGACGATGTCACACTTATCCTACAACATGAGGGATTTTTTTAGTAATTTTACATATCTATTGTAATTTATGTTAATCATTCTAAATATAAAATACGTTGCAAGTCCATATACATTATTTTATTTTAAATAAATATTGCTTTTGTACATACTCAATTAATATAATTATAAAATATATTAGATGTGTGATAAAAATTATTAATAACATACATAATTTAAATATTTATATATAATATTTATTGACTTCATTTAAAACATATAGATACAAAAATAATATAAAAAATAAGTCAATACAGTCCAACATAAAGTAAACAAAACTCAACACCACAAAAAGAAATTTATAAATATATAAATTTAGAACAAATAAAAACAATGAATAAAGAAAATATATCAATAATTACTTAATAAAACTATATTACTATATTATTATTGTTGTTATTATTATTATTATTATCAAAAATTGTAACTTACATAATCTTCATATTCAAAAAAATATAATCTATTTTAATCGTCTTTAAAAAACATAATAAGTGTTTATATATATCGTAATAATTATTATTTTTTACAAAAATAAAGTTGTAGAAATCTTTAAAATATAATTTAAATAAATAAAAAGTCTAGTGTCCACTTACTTTTTCGTTTAGTTCGTTTAGTTGCAGAGTTATTTTATTTCAATATTTTTTCTTTTTCGCCAGTAATTCATTGTATTTAAACTTTTTTTTGTTGCAATAAGGTAAAATTTTTGATTGACGCATCGGCTACTTGAACACGATTACATAGCATTATACACCTTCAATTTTTTCACTTTTGTTGTACGGAGGTGATTCATCAGCTTTATTTTCTAAATTGATAGTCTTTAGTAACATTGTTGACGGTGGTATGGATCTCATTAGATTGCATGTAGCAAAGTTTCATGGTTAAAACTCTTAAGTTGTATGAAACAAAAAGTTAAATTAATAAATGAAAATTAGTCTAGTTTTAAACATGATTAATCATTGAAGGCCAATAAAATAAATTTTGAATAATATGAGTTGATTTACGTTCTCATAAAACTTCGATTTCTCAAATTTAACACTAAAAATATTTATTAGTATATATATCAATTCAATAACTGAAGAAAAAAAATATAGGTTTATGACCTATTTGCAAGTAACAATGTAATATTTGAATAAACAATACACAAATATTCTTTTACCGTTGTGCGTTATGCTCCTGAGGAAAAAAAATAGAAAGGAGAACTAAGGTAATAATACATCATGAAATTATAATCGACAAAATCAATAATAAACTGAAATTGAAGAGTAGTTGAATGAAAAACTTAAATGTAGTAATGTATATGTGTACCTTGATGATGAAGCTTTGATGATCTTCCGTATATTTGGCGATCTTTAGAGCTTGTTTATTCTTGTTTTACTACAACAACATAAAGATCATATGAAGTCATCACAATGACAAAGTATTTGACTATAACAAAAGTCCATACCCTAGATCAATCTTTTAGTGAGAGAAAATATGTTAGAAGGAGAGAATGAGACGTACGTTATTGTATGACAAAGAAGTAAAAAACCAATAACAAATCCAAAAAAAAAAAACTTGTGCTTAAATAAGTTAATGTATATGTATATGTGTATCTTGATGATGAAGTTTTGATGATCTTTTGTATATTTGGCGATCTTTAAAGCTTGTTTCTTCTTGTGTCGCTTACTTAAAAAAAACAACATAAATATCATATGAATTCATCACAATGACAAAGAACTTGACTATAACAAAAGTCCATACCCTAGATTAATCTTTTAGTGAGAGAAAATATGTTAGAAGGAGAGAATGAGACGTACGTCATTGTATGACAAAGAAGTAAAAAACCAATAACAAATCCAACAAAAAAAACTAGTGCTTAAATAAGTTAATGTATAATTGTATATGTATATGTGTACCTTGATGATGAAGCTTTGATGATCTTCCGTATATTTGACGATCTTTAAAGCTTGTTTCTTCTTGTGTCACTTCAAAAAAAAAAACATAAATATCATATGAAGTCATCACAATGACAAAGAACTTGACTATAACAAAAGTCCATACCCTAAATCAATTTTGTTAGTGAGAGAATATGTTAGAAGGAGAGAATGAGACGTACGTTATTGTATGACAAAGAACTAAAAAACCAATAACAAATCCAACAAAAAGAACTTGTGCTTAAATAAGTTAATGTATATGTATATCAGTATATGTGTACCTTGATGATGAAGCTTTGATGATTATCCGTATATTTGGCGATCTTTAAAGCTTGTTTCTTTTTGTGTCACTTACTTCAAAAAAAACAACATAAATATGATACGAAGTCATGACAATGACAAAGAACTTGACTATAACAAAAGTCCATATCCTAGATCAATCTTTTAGTAAGAGAAAATATGTTAGTAGGAGAGAATGACAGGTACGTTATTGTATGACAAAGAAGTAAAAAAAATACCAATAACACATCTAACAAAAATACTTGTGCTTAAATAAGGGAAAATGAGTGATTAATTAAAATAAATGAAGGAAAATGGATGGTTCATAACCTAAAGAAGTGGAAATAAACAATTAATTAACATAAATTGCAATAAAACAAATAATTAATTATCTTTATGTTCTCTTTTATATATAGATATAGATAGATGCTTAGAGTAAAATGGTTTGAAAGAGGAAGAGAGTAAAAAGCTTATAGGGATGTGGATGGTTTGGGTATTAAATGTTAATTAACGTGGTGTGAAATTACCAACATAGCCTCCTTGTAATTAACCATACATTTTTTCATAGAGGGCATAAAAGTCTTTAACATAATTAATATTTTAAAAGTTTAAAAAGCCCACAAAATTCATAGGTAAGAATCCTACTCTACTCTAAGAATGTGTCACCTCATTCTTGCTAGATCTTTCTTTTATATATATATATATATATATATAGAGGGGAGAGATCATACGAGAACCACCCCTCTTTAAAGGAACAAAGGACACACTGTGGACCACATATGATGTGGGTCCCACATAATATTAAATCATTTTTTATTTAATATTAAATTATATTAAATCAGAAATGATTTAATATTATCTGGGACCCACATCATTAAATCAGAAATGATTTAATATTATGTGGGACCCACATCATATGTGGTCCACAATGTGTCCCTTTGTTCACTTAAAAATCAAAAGTTCTTATTTGAACCTCCATCTATATATATATAAAGAGAGAGAGAGAGAGAGGCGGGTTCATGCGAGGACGGTAACAATTTACGAAAATGTGAAAACAATTCTCAGTCAATCATTTTGTACATGAAATTTTTTTCATATACAAAATCATATGTGATTTTGTACTAGCATCAAAAATGACACGCAAGACTTTTGCTGCGGGAAAGTCTCGGCTAATCATATATGATTTTGTATGTGAATCTTATGTGATTTTGTACATGAAAAATTTCATGTACAAATGATTGGCTGAGAATTGTCCTCGCATTCTCGTAAATTGTTACCGTCCTCGTATGAACCTCTCTCTCTCTCTCTCTCTCTCTCTCTATATATATATATATATATATATATATAGGGGTGTGTTCAAACGAGAACGTTGTATGTTTAAAGAAACAAAGGGAACAATATCAACCTTTGATTTGATTTGATTTGATTTGATCAAGGGCTTTGATTTGAAATAAGGAGTCAAAATTGAAATTTTAAACCTGGGGTATACGACTTATGAGGGCAATATTGGAACAAAATTAGATTTTTCTATTGTCAGTTTATACGTGTGCGAGATACTAGGAGTAATGATAGGCTGATAGCTAACAACTAGAGAAAGGTGATCATTACCAAAAAAGCCTTTGGTTCAACCTCAATCTTCATCGGAAAGCATTGATATCTTCAAGAAAAACACAGATGCTACACATTATTATAAAAAACGATCGAACAATTCATCTTAAACTCAACAATCGGTTGTTTTCTGTTCATTCCTAAGAGCAATCGTCGACTACCATATTTTGGTGAAGGCAAAATCAAGACAAAAACATGAATCGATCAGGTTTATTTTTGCTGTTTTTTTCTTAATCGAACAAATAAAACCCTAATCTTGAATGGGTTCCTTGTTTTCTTCAATTGAAAGTGTTATGAAGATCCTAAAACTTGTAACAAGTCGAACACAGTTAGGGATTCAAGAAGTAGGGTTAATGATTGGTCTCATTGCTGCTTTTGTGGAAGGGCGAAGTTCAAGGACAAGAAGGACAAACAATGTTATTGAATTAGGTATGATTTCGGGTATATAATCAGTAAATAATCATGTATGATTTTCTATTATACGTGCTCTTTTTAATGTTTTACGCCTTTGATTTAACACAACTAACACACTAGGCACTTTTGTTTCACATAAGCTACTAATAGATCTTAAACACGAAACTGGTGTTTCACAAAAGCTACATGGTTAGAAACTTATATGATTTGAATTTGTAGCATAAGCTAACTAAACATTTATAATTTGAAATGTGGTATTTCATTTTGTAGTATAATTTGATTATATGTGATTTTAATATCTTGTATTTTAGTTAGTTAATACGCACCGTAAAAGGGATCATGATTATGAATACTAATGATTTAATAAAATTTTAAATATGAAGTAATACTACATGAGTACATGGTTAGAAACATATATGATTTGAATTTGTAGCATAAGCCAACTAAATTTATATGATTTTATAGTATGAGCTGGTAAGTTTATATGCATATTATTAACATTTTATATTCAGATTATATTAAAGAACAAGTAATGAAAATTACATATGATTGGTAAAAGATGATTATAAGTGATGCTCATTGTGGTTTTTGACTGACTTATTATGAATTTGGTCACAAGTGATAATTGTAATACTATGATGTACTTAATCAAAAGTGGTCATTGTAAGGGGTCAGTGGTTACATTATATAAACCCAAATAATTTATTATGGTTGATTATAAATGCTTATGAATTTAAAATTCGTTAGTTTCATTTTTAATAAGTGAATATGAAGCTGCATCTATTACTTTTTTGTTTAAGTTATCAAGATTGATTATTGACAGTTTATATGTCGATTACATAAAAGAATACTTATTTGAGATTACATATGATTGATTAGAGAGATGATTATAAATGATGTTAAGTGTGGTATTTGAGCATGTATGATTTTATAGCCACATTTAGACCAAGATTAGAGCCTTTATTTGAGCATGTATGATTGTATACTTATATGGAATGTGGTTGTTACTAACAGTTAGGTAGTGATCACAAGTAATACTAACAGTTATGTTATGATGCAATACTGAAGTTTATAATGATTACCGTAGTAATATCTGCTATTTTGCATATTTTTCAGATGATAGGGAACAAAAGTCAAAGAGACGTCGATCCAGTGTTGGTATAATGCAGTATGAGTACGAAAAATGGGCGTCAACCAAAAACTAAGAGAACAAGCAACGATGTGCAAGCAAGGGAGACACGTCAAAACGTTAATCAGCGAAAGGATTTGTATGGTATAAGATTGCGTACAACACCATACCCACTTTTCAGTGTTGTAATGTCAATGTCGAATGACTAGCTCAACTGTATGAGAGAAATGGATTTTGGTGGGCTTGTGGGAATGAAGCCGGATGGAATTCCATCTAATCTTGGTCTAGGTGTGGTTATGAATTTTGATCCATACATGATGAGTCTGAAGACAGTTAATGGCCAAATCAACATGATAACTGAAGAACCAGTAAAGGATGTTATTGGAGCACGGATGGGTCCTTTAATGTATGACTCATGCGCAACGGAAGACTGCGGATTTGCTTTATTAAGGGATTTACTTTAAATTTTTTATGGACGAATTGTTTTAAAAATATTTTAATGTTAGGCAGTTCAATAATATGGTTATCTTTTAAATTATTGTATGAATCAAACGTGATTTACATATGAATACATATATTGTTCAATATGAGTTAAGGAAATACCACCATTTTTTATGATTATTATCGAAATATTGGTGAAATCAGTTGATATCCATGTTAGGACATCATATGTGATGTATGTTACATTTTAAAGTAAAAGTTGGGAAGGAGTCACGAGTTGTATAATATTACATTTCAGAATAATATCGGTGAAATCACAAGTGATTTTGATATATAAAAAGGATGAGTTAAGATGTGAAAGTAATTGTTGTTAAGGAATTCAACTAAAAATATGATTGTAAAACATAATCTTAAAAAAATCGGAATTTTGCTTGAGAAATACTAAGAAACATATATTTGACTTCTTCAACGGAATGTGATCCCATAATTATAGCTTATAATCATTATCCTAAAATAGAGTATGGAACAATATGACCTTAACACCCTTAATGCCTATATTTAATAATATTTTAATTTAATTAATATTGATAATTATTGATTGGCTAAGAATCGTCCTCGTGTTTCTTTAAATGTTTGAGGTTTTCGTATGAACCTCCCCCTCTCTCTCTATATATATATATATATATATATTACCCACCACCTTTTCGTCTTTTTTTAACTAAAAAATATAATATGTTTTTTATTTTTTTAGAGTTAAATTCAAATTTGGTCCATGTGGTTTACAAATATTAATGGATAAGGTCTCTCAAAACAAAATTAACAATCATCTTTTCATTTTATAACAAATAAGATCCCTGAGACTAACAATTATCTAACTTTTCTGTTAAATATGACCATTTTAGCATATTTTCTTTAGTTTGCCATTTTGTAACCACATGGACCAAATATATAATTTACTCTAAACTATATATATATATTATGTATTTATTTATTATATAATTATATTTGTATATTATTAATTGTATAGTTATCATATTTTATAGGGGAAAGTTCAAAAAAATCCAATGGACTTTTGTGTTTTGCATGATTAAATCCTTGAACAATTTTTTTGAATGAAAAAATCATTGGACAATTTAAAACATATCAAATAAATCCTTACACAATTGTTTTGAATAAAAAAACCATTGGACAATTTAAAACATATCAAATAAGTCCTTGCACAAATTTTTTTGAATAAAAAAATCATTGGACAATTTAAAACATATCAAATAAGTCTTTGTTATCTAGAAACTTAATTTGCAACTTGCTAACCAGGTAAAATTTTTGAATTTTTTTTGTTTTTTATTTTTATTTACATTTTTTAATAAATCTTTTAGGATATACTGTGTATATTTTTGTGTTTAAATGAGTATTTCTTTTTTATTTTAACATATATTTTTTATATTTTTTAATAAATCTTTTACATTATTTATACTTTTTATTTTTATTTATAATGTTTATAAATAATTTTTTTTATCAAATGTACAATATCTTTCTTTTTCCTAATAAGGTAACAATATTTATAAATCAAAACTTTTACTAATACATATTTCTTATATATTTTTATGTTTATTTACATTTTCTTAAATGTATATATAGGGAAGATATTTATTACAAACCAGTCAATTTGTACAAACCGTACGTGCAAACTTCATTTAATTATTATTTTTTCATTTTTTTTAATTATAAGAGTTGATTAGTCACCAATATATGAAACAATTAATCAAGAATAAATAATGGTTGATTAATCAAAAATATATGAAACAAATTTCATCAAAATGAGAAATACATTAAACAATTTTATTTTTATATAAAAACAAAAATATAAGAAATAATTGTCCAATGGTTTTTTCATTCAAAAAAATTGTCCAATGGTTTTTTCATTCAAAAAAATTGTCCAAGGATTTATTTAACAAGTTTCACAAAGTCCAATGGTTTTTTCATTCAAAAAAATTGTCCAAGGACTTGATCATGCAAAACACAAAAGTCCATTGGGTTTTTTTGGATTTTTCCCTGTTTTATAAATTATATTATATAATTATATGGACCTTGTATTTTTATTTAAAATTTATTATTATTTATTATTTTATTTATTTATATGATATATTATATTTATATTTTATAAAATGTATTTTGTATTTGTATTTATATATAAAATATAAATAATTTTATAAAATATATAAAATGTTCAATTTATGCTACAACACTAAATTAGATCACTATACAAATTGCATAAATAGAAAGTTCAAATACATAAAAATATAAATTATAAATACAAAATAAATTTTATAAAATATAAATATAATACAATCTTAAATATACAAAATAATAATAATTTGTAGATAAAATATATAGATATATTTTCAATAATACCCTTATATTTATTAACTTTATAAATTATACCCTTACATTTTTTGTTTTCAGTTTTTTACAATAACCTTATATTTATTAACTTTATCATGTTATTTTTAAAAAATGGGAAAAGTTCAAAAAAAACCCAATGGACTTTTTAAATTAAACTGTCAAAAACTAAACTTCATTAAATAAAAATGTTACATTTTCAACACACATCTAAAATTAAAATACATAAACATTTAACCGGAATTAGCAAAATTTTCCCAATCAACTAACACATTCCAAAGTACAAAATGAACTTCTTTATCCTAAATTTGTCTATATAAAGCAAGATATTGTTGGAATCCATCATCATCATTTGTCATCATTTCGACCAGGGCAGTGCTTGGGCCTGTTTCAGCCTGTTTACGTGAACAGGGCCCCCAAAATACAAGGGGCCCAAAATATGAGCAGCTATATTATATATTATATATGTTTACCAGCCCAATTAGTTTTGACTTTTAGGGCCCAATCCTAATCTAAAGGGTGAAGGTGTGAAGTGTAGATGGTACGCCATACGAGAACACAGACAACATCACAACACGCTTCCTGCTTCCAAATTCCAATTCGTTCGTTCGGTTGTTCCTCTTTTTTTTCAACAGCGTCCGTCGATTAGGGCTCCAATCTTCCAATGATGACGATTACAGCAAGAACAAGAAGCCTCTTCGAATCCCCGGTAAATATCTTCCTTCACAACGGTCTAATTTTGTTCGATGATTATGTTAACGGCCCTAAAAATCAACTATAAATTCACTAAATCAAGTCCAAATATGAAATCATTCTACCTAAAAATCAACTATAACTTCATTAAATCAAGTCCAAATATGAAATCATTCTACTAATCTCTTTTAGTTTTTTCCATTTACAACAATTTTAATTTTTAGGGCTGGATTTAGGTGTACGAGAACGAGACTGATTTTAGCCGTCTTGATTTGGGATTTTGGGTAATTGGACCTCAACTGTTGGACAGTGGACAACTCTTTACAGACTTTACTCAAGATCCAGGTGTTATTATTCTAATCTCAGATCTGTTTGATTGTTTTGATTTTTGAATTGATATGCTAAATGAGTAAATGTGCTAATTGTTATTTGGGTTTATTTCTGATTTGGTGATTTTCTGATTTGAAATTCTGAATTAGTAAGTAGTAACCTCTTTGGTTATTTGCAAAGTGTTAATTTATTTTAGTACTTTAGTAGAATAGTAGTTTTTCAAAATTTCAAGTTTCATCAAGCATCATGTCTTCTAGAGTTAGAAAACATGATTCCAGATGTCAAAAACGTAAAAAGAAAAAAAGAGTGGAAGAGATGATTTTGTCTCAAAAAGAAGCTATAGATAAATTTTTAGTTAAAAAATCACAAGCTTCCCTTGATAATTCTTTTGATGTTGATGCTAGTGTTAGTTTAGATGAAAATGTTGATATCAATCTTGATGATGATGCTACCAATATTAATGCTAATGCTTGCGATGATGCTACTAATATTAATGCTAACGATGCTATTGATATTGATGATGATGCTAATGATGATATTGATATTGATGATGATGATGCTAAAGTTACCGATAATGTTAATGATATTGATGACACCTTTATTAGTGTTGATATAGTTGATCCAAAAAATTGAGATTTGTTGGATTCTAAAATGATTGATATGTTAGTTGCAAAGGGTCCTAAGAGAATCAAATGTGAAATCATTAACAAAGTAAAAGAGGCAAAATATTTCTCAATTCTTCTTGATTGCACTCCTGATATAAGCCATCAAGAACAAATGTCCTTAATAATAAGGTATGTAGATTTCTCTTCTAAAACTGTTAGCATCGAAGAATCTTTTCTTGGATTTTTAGAGGTAGATGATACCACTGGCCAAGGTTTGTTTGATGTTTTATAATCTGAGTTAAAGTGTCTTGGTTTAGATGTAGACAATGTCCGAGGACAAGGTTATGATAACGGTGCAAACATGAAGGGAAAACATAAAGGAATGCAAAAGAAACTGTTAGATATAAATCCTAGAGCATTTTATAGTTCTTGTGCTTCTCACAGTCTTAATTTGACTTTATGTGACATAGCCGATACTTGTGGTAAAGCTAGAGATTTTTTTTGGAATAATTCAACGTATTTATACAATATTTGCTAATTCTACTAAAAGATGGCAATGGTTTAAAGATAATGTAAAAGGATGGACTGTAAAATCGTTGTCAATGACTCGTTGGGAGAGTCGTATTGATAGCGTAAAAGCCATAAGATTTCAAGTGTTTGATATAAGAGAAGCTTTACTTCAAGTAGCTGAAACTGATAATGATTCAAAAATTAGAAGTGAAGCAAAATATTTAGCACAAAATAAGCTTGGTGATTTTGAGTTTCTAGTGTCAATAGTGGTTTGGCATGAAATTCTATATGTTGTGAATTTGGTTAGTAAACATTTACAATCAAAAGATATGCTAATTGATGTTGCCATTGAACAAATTAAAGGACTAATTTCTTTTTTTGAGGGATATAGAGAGACGGGATTTTTAGATGCTATAGAATCAGCCAAGAAAATTGCAATTGAATTGGATATTGATCTATTATTTCGTAGAAAACGTGAGATTCAAAGGAAAAGACATTTAGATGAAAATCCGCGTGACGCATCTGAAAAATTACTTCACAATCTGCGGAAGAGTCATTTAGAGTTAATTATTTTTTTTGTGTTGTTGATCATGCAATTGCTTCTCTAAAAAAAGATTTGAACAATACCAAGAATATGAAAACGTGTTTGGGTTTTTATTTACTTCTGATAATTTGCGTTCTTTGGATAATGCACGTTTAAATTCTTATTGTACTAATTTTGAAATCGCGCTTAAGAATCAAGATCAATCTGACATCAATGGAAATGACTTATATGTGGAATTAAAATTACTCCAAGATTTTTTACCACATGAAAAGATGGGACCTTCTCTTGATATTTTAGAGTATTTAAAACATGTTGATTGCTTTCCTAATGCTATTATTGCTTATAGAGTGTTGTTGACGATTCCCGTAACTGTTGCATCTGCAGAAAGAAGTTTCTCAAAATTGAAGTTGTTGAAGAACTGTTTACGCTCGACAATGACACAAGAAAGACTTAACGGACTAGCCTTAATAGCTCTTGAACATGGTTTTTTGGAGAAAGTTGATTATGAAAAGTTGATTGAAGATTTTGTTTCGAAAAACGTTAGAAGACTAATACTATTTAAGTGAATTTCACATGTTACTTCATTTTTGTTATTTTAATTTGTAGTATTTTTAATATTCATATACGGTATAAACTTTAATATTTTGATTTACATATTACTTGTTTATCGATCAATAGTTTTGATATAAACGTAACAGGGCCTCCAAAATGATTGGAACGACCCTGATTTCGACCTCTATTGGTGGTACTTTGCTCACAACTTCAATCAACGCATCGATATATAGCGCCCTCAAATTTGGAAAAAACGACTAATTTAAATTTTCATTAATACAATAAATAAGAAATAATACTTCTCTTATAAATCAAAACTCGAAATGTCTCAATAAATATTCTAAATAAAGCATTAAAACCTCGACAAAAGTTAGACCAAGTCTTATACGAAGACCTACATATGGTCGACTGTTACTAAACCAATAAGAGTCGCTATCTTCGATTGCGGAAAACGTCACCAAATAGTTAGATCTTTATTGTGCTACTCCCTAGCACACAATTCAACATGTGTCACTAGTTTGTCCCACCATACGGATGTGACGCTCTTTAACCGCAAAACAACCATCTTTGTTTGCTTGTCTTTTGCGATCTCTACGATATCGAAAAAACGGTCGACCTCGATTTGCATGTTTAAGAATTCTTCTATATCCATGGTTCCATAGAAGTATGGAATATCGGCCTTCATTCGGTAATCGGGGTCTTTTCGGGATGGCTCGGATTCCGCGTTGAAACTTGAACTAGTGGTCACGTGGTCGATTTCGATCTTCTTGCCTGTCTCGTCTTCATCATTCAGTGTTGCGGGCATTGATCTGGTTGTTGAAGTTGGTTGATATGGTGGCGAGGGTTGTGGTAAAAGCCGTTGTGGCCCTATCGAGATCTGCATGGGTGAGGGGTTGCGGTCCTCCCATCGCGAAGGTGAAAAGATAGGAAGTCTGTGCTCTGATACCAACTAACGCAGTAGGAAAACACGGAACGGATCAACAAACGTCTAAATCCAAAAGGGTTAGAACTTACACGCGTAAGAACTAAATAACAATGAGATAAAACTCAAAAATATTTCTCAAAAGAGAAGAACTTTTATTAATAATCAAAACTTAATCAAACAATGAAAATATTGAACCCTATTTATAATCTAAAAGATAATTAAGATAAAGACTAATAATTCTAATCAAATTAGGAAACTAGATGATTACCTAAAACTAATAATTAAAATAAAAGAATTATTAATTAATGAAACTAAAAGGATTTTATGGATATGAATTAAATCTTGGTAGCACGTGAGTCGGTTAGGAAGCAAAGCATCAAACAGTAGCCTAGGCGGCTGGTTGGGCGGCCTAAACCGCCCGGATGACGAAAACAACGGACTAGTTGGGTGGACCCGCATTTTCACCCGCCTTGTTGAAAACAAGCAGAAAATTAGGAGGGCTTCCAAGCGGCTCAACCCGCTTGGGAAAGGCTTTCGTCCTTACTTCCTTGATCGACTTGTTATTCGACCTCTATTGCAGGCATCCTTCGAGCTCGTTTCTTTCGTTTCCAAAGATCGGAAAAGAGTTTCGTGAACTCTTGAATTCTCCCTACATCAGTTATGTTGTAAATTGTTAAATTTTAGTTTTTAAAATTAGTTGGATAAATCTAAATTGAATTCAAAACTTAAAAATAAATAAAGTTCTAGTTTATTAAAATTGGTATTAAACGACAAATAAAATAAAAATACAATAATCTAAAAAATTGAAAGACCATTTTATAATTATCAAAAATTAAAAAAAAATAAAAAAGTATGAAAAAATATTTCTATATATTTAAAGAATTACTATTCAATGTATCTATTATAAAAATAAAATAGATTATTCCTTAGAAATATTTTAGTGATCAAAATTGAATTTAATTATTTTAAAGAAACAGTAAGATTAAAAATTTCTCTAAAAATTGATGTGATAAATATGAAAATAAATATTTTATTCATCTCACAATTGAAATGAAATTACTATTATTGCATATATTAGCTTTATATTATTACCAATTAATAAAATATTAAGAATACGTATTAACTTTGTAAAAAGTTTTGACTTGCTTGGCAATTTTACAAATCAAGATATCAGGTATTATCTTTCTATACGTCTTCGTTAAAACATCTTTGCTCCAGCTATGCATTGGATTGCTATGCCTGAAATGGGAATTCTAACCGCTTTCAGATTCAATGTCATGCTACATGTTCTCAATATGGCAGGCAATGTGACGTACCTACCATTCAGGACACAACGGCCATCAACATCTCAAGACGTGTCAATTGCAATAATGCATGTTGATAATAACCATTATATGAATGTTGTATTAACCGGAGAATACTCAATTTCCACACTTACGCTGTTACGCACCATTGGACACGTTATCGACTTCCAGATGCAAGTACATGAATTATCCCATACCAAAATAGATTTAATGTGTATGAGTAATTTATAGAGCGTACTTGTACTCGTGGATATGTTAATTTAACATAAAAAATCAAAGTTTTTAATATATTGTAATTATCGTAATACATTTGCATACAAAATATGTACGACTTAATATGTATGTTAATAATAATATGAAGTTAATTAATTTATATAATTATAGTATAGATTAAAAAATAAAAATATGTATTCTTAATATTTTGTTAGTTGTTAATAATATAAAGTTAATATATGATTATGTACTTTAATGTGATAAAAGTATAACACGAAAATTGAAAAATCAAAAGATGTATTACAAATTAAATAAATAACTATAAGAGTATAAATTGTAATATATAACGGTTAGAAAACCGAATAATTTGGGTCGGGTTTGGGGACGTCTTAACAGGGACGTATAGAAAGATAACACCTGATGTCTTGATTTGTGAAATTGCCAAGCAAGTCAAAACTTCTTATAAAGTTAATACGTATTCTTAATATTTTAATATAGTACGTATTCTTAATATTTTGTTAATTGGTAATAATATAAAGTTAATATATGATTATAATATAATTAAATAAAAAAATATTTAATATTGGACTCATTTCGAATGTATCGACGAGACGATTATAATGACGTAACTTGTTAAAATAAAAACATATTTTTTTGACGTATTTTAATTGATATACGATTATATGTTAATGTTATAAGGGTGTAAAATGAAACATTAAAAAGTAAGGGACTTAAAGTAACTAATTATATAACTCTAGGGATCAAAATTGTAAATTTTTAATAAAAAGTTCGACAAAAGAAAATCGTGTGAGAGAGAAACGTACGTCATGGTGTAAATGAAGTCCAGGGGCCAATCTAGCTAACTTTCAATTTTTTCTTTGGAAGCTTTCAAGTCCAGGGACCAAACTTGTCAACTTTTAAAAGTTCAGGGATCAAGTACGCCATGATGTACCTAGTGTTTGGCGTAGTGAAGGACTAAACTGCAAAAACCTTGAAAAAAAAATTAGTATGCCATGGCGTACTTGATATTTGGCGTACTGAATAACTATTTTGTAAAATTTAGGGAGAAAATAGCTAGGAGGTAAATTTGGGTTCCTGAAATGACTATTTGAGCAAATTTCTCACAAAAAAACTATGGGGGAGTTTGGTTTGCCGGAATCTGATGGAATTGGAATGGTCAATTCCATTGACCAAATTCCATTTCGACGTTTGGTACATATGGAATGGAATTGAAATCCAAACATTCCCCCATTTGAGGATTTCACAATTCCTTTACAAATCAGATGGAATTGAAATCCATTCCATCCAAAATTTTAAAAGGACAAAAATACTCATATTAGAAAATAAAAACCCTTGTCGTGACCCATCATCATCGTCTTTCACTGCTCGTTTCTCTCAAAGCAAGATCGAACACTCTCTACATCATGTTTCTACTTTTATCGATTTCATGCTTCTACTCCTTCGATTTCATGTTTCTACTGCATCGATTTCGTGTTTCTTACTTTGATTTCATGTATGCTGTTTCGATTTCATGTCTACTGCTTCGATTTTATGCTTCTACTGCTTCGATTTCATGCTTCTGGTGCTTCGATTTCATGCTTCTACTGTGCTTCGATTAATGCTTGTTGTTTCTGTTTCCACTGGTTCGACTTTTGCTTCTTATTGCTACTTCGATTTTTTGGTTATTTTATGCTTCTATTGTGCTTCGATTACTACTTCTACTATGCTTCGATTACTGCTTTTTATTAACTTGTTATTTCTGCTTCTACTGCTTCAACTTATGTTTCTGTGATTTGTGTTACTGCTTCATATTTCTTGGTTATAGATTTGTGTTTCTGCTTCATATTGTTTGGTTACTGGTTTGTTACAGATTTGGTATTGTTTTGTTATAGAATTTACATTACTTCTGTTGATTTGGTATTGTTTTTGTTAAAGATTTTGCATTTATTTTTACTGATTTGGTACTGTTTTTGTTACTGATTTCAACTTTGTTACATATTCATATGTTTTTTTCTAATTCAAAATTATTATAAAAAAATATAAAAGAAAGGGTATTTTTGTCATTTTCATCATTCCATTCAAATTATGTTGCAAACCAAACAGACAGATTCCAATTCTAACATTTCATTCCTGCAAACCAAACACTTAGTCAAACCTGATAACATTCCATTTCATTCCAATTTCTTCGAGATTCCAATTCTTTTGACATATTTCATTCCTACAGATTCTATTATGCGAACCAAACACCCCATATATATATTTGAGTAATATAATAATGTCAAAATAAAATATTTGTAATATTTTTTTTTATAGATTTTACTTTCGTATTAGGGATGTTTTCTAGAAAACGGGTATCATTTCAACCCGTTGGGTTCGAACCATCCAAAAAACTCAAAACTCGGGTCATGATCCGTTTGGGAACCCTCCCTCTTCCCCCTTTTTAATCCCCTTACTCCAAAACCCTCCCTGTATACTGTTATCTTAATTCAGTCAATTTTCCTCTCGACAAAATCGAATTAGGTCTTGGATGTTCATAATTTTGCAATGATTACCATCAATTCGCGAGAATTGAACTATCTAGTCTACCGTTATCTTCATGAATCAGGTCGGTTCTTACTCTAATTTGCTTCTTTTAGCCTTGTTTGTTTTTGCCGATTGTTGCAAAATTGAGAAAATGTGTTTATTCTTTCCGATTTTGCGGTCAGTGGACTGTTCTTGGGGCTATCTCACTGAAATTTTAACTAAATGTATGATATTACGATGACTTGATTTATTTTCGCTGTGTTGGACATTTCATATGAGTGTTTTGCTTCAAATTTTGGATGCATCAAGCAATGCTTGATTTAACGGCTCGATTATGTAATAAGTGCAGTCATAAGAATTGTGTAATGACTCATAATTCCAGCACAGAGAGTAAGGCGTTGTCTGGCTGAGAGTTTTTAAGACAAGTTTCAAACTTGTTTAATTTTCGATTTGAAATTTGAATTTTACTAAGGCATAAATGTAAATTGTAGCTTGTAGGTGATTAGACTTTGGGTAATTCTAACTGTGTTTACCAAGTCAACTTTTCCAAGCGGTGTGTCTGGGGAAAAAGCTGTATTTGTGATATTTTGAGGCCAAAATAACATAATTATCTTACTTTTTTTAAAGGATATGGATTTTACTTGAGGCTTGAAATGGAAACAATGGTATTCACGAATCACGAGCATAAATTACTTTCCTTACCCGACCTTTCTTAAGGATGTAGATTTTCCTTAAGGCTTAAAAATGGAAAGTGGAAACAATAATATTCACGAGCATAAATTACTTTCCTTATATGGATTTCTTAAGGATATTGATTTTACTTCAGGCTTGGAATCAATGGAACATATGGTATTCATTAACAATTTAACATAAATTGCTTTCCTTATAATGAATCAAAATTACATGACAAGATAGATTGCGAACAAATCTTGGTCATGCTAGCACCTGCTAAAAAGAAAGGTCGCACTAAAGAAGCATGAGTCAAGGGTCCTAAGAGCAAGGTACTTAGTCGCTCAACCGTAGCTAAATTGAACACTCACCCGCCTTAATACTTAGAATGTGCTATAGAGTTTTAAGCCTTCAAGCATACCTACTCCATAGCCAGCAAACCAACCAAATCCCATACCCATATCTTCATCAGTGGTACAGAATCTCAGGTAAAGAAAGGTGTCTTATGGTCCTTCATGAAGCCAAAGTTGGATGTGACTTTGGACTTGATCAAATTATATTTTATTTGGGAAATCTGTTTTCTCATTGGTCCATAATAGAAGTGGATGTCCAACGAACATGAATATTAACAATAGTTATGTAGATTTTATCAGGTAAGCAAATTTCTGTATAAGGAGGGTAGGAAGAAGCCATGTAAAGGCTCTATAAGACAGGACCTAAATGTGGTAAGTTCTTTTAGTTTAGTGATACTCCCTGATAGCTGATGATGCATTTATATCTTGTACATTTATTTAATTGACCCTGCTCTACAGTCTCTCAGCTAGGATTGGAGAAATGAGTTTTTGGGTGGTGCCGCGGTGGTGAGGGTTTGAAATGAATTAGAAGAAGCTTATTTTACTATTTTATTTTCGGTATTGAAGCCTGTACCACTGCATGACCTTCAATTGTTCCTGAAATGCATGCCTTTCTATAGTAGAGTTCATGGCTTTTGCATGTAATTAAACAAAGCTTTTCATAAACACAAGCCAACAATTCGTCGGATACTTCAAAAGCACTTCATTGATAAATCAACTTTTAAAATATCTTTGGCCGCTTTCTCTGGGAATTGTACTTTGATACATTCACTAAGATTTGTATCCTCACTTTACTGCGATATGTATATTGCTCTACTCTGATATGTTCACTAAGCATCATATTGTTTACTTTACTATGATATGTTCACATAGAATCGTATCTTTTGCTCTACTGTGATATGTTCAGTAAGAATGAACTCCCATCCTCACTTCACTGCGATACTTGTATTTCTCAGGGATCTTTACTTTGATGCATTCACTAAGATCACTCGAACTATTGCCAAGAACAAGTTTGAATTATCATGCTAACTTCATTAACACATTTATCGTCAAGCCTCAATCCACATTTACTGCTTAAACACTTTGGGTGTTAGTGTTACAGACAAGTCAGGCTAAAGCTTTAGAAGACAATACCTATGGAGCTAAGTTCGTTTCATGATACTCCATCGTTTCATAATACTCCATGTTAGCTGATAGACCCTACTTTACTGAATTTTCTTTTTTGGTGGTGATGGTGAACTATGTTGTTTCAGTTCTCTCTCCAACATGTAATCGGAGTTCAACACAGTTCACGTAGATTATTGGTAAAGCCTCCTTTTGATGCTTTATGTAGTCAAGTAGAGATGGGTGAGGTTTAAGAAAATTTGCTTTACCTATTTGTATATGTGTTTGGATATTAAGTATTATTGTTTTTCCAATGTAGCATCGTAAGTCTAGGTAAGGGAGATAGCTTTAAGTATGTCTTCTTGACCAATTCTATCTTCGTTTTTGTAGAAGTGGTTTATGTGGATGTGCCAAACTTCTAATTGGGAAAATAAGGATGGACTTGAGAACAACTTTTGTGTTTCTATTTTGTTAAAAGATCCATGACTAAATTTAAAGGGAAATGTAATGCCAGTGTTTTCATTTCTGCGTTGGTGTTTGTATTCTGTCTATGTGAATAAACTCCAGTCCATATCCCGAAAAAATTGTTCTTTTTTCTGTTTTTGGTCCTCTTTTTTTGTGGATTTTGCATGTAACCTCCCAGATCAAACCGTATCAAATATTGCCCACGTGTCCACACGCTTGGACTCACATTTTAATAAAACACGCCTGATAGAGGAGGTATTAAGTCTCTTATAAGGCAACTTGTGTTCCCCTCCCTAACCAATATGGGATATTACAATCTACTCACAACCATCACACATTAGTGGATGGTAATTAGATCAAGGCAAAGAACTGATGCATGTAGACACTTTGGTATAGAAAAAGAAGATTAAAGCTGCTAAGAACACAGATAAATCAACATGATGGCAAGTTTTACAAGGGTAGCTGTGGGCCTGTGGCAGGTCTGCCAATAGCAATTGTTAAGAAAAATAAACAATAATAACTCCCTGAGATGTTGAAAAAATGGAAATGGCTAAATATGAAGGCTTATGTTATTTGTTAAACTGTTATCTTAGCCCCCAAATGGACCCAACTGGGGGAGGGGGATCTGCGACATCTATTAATATGGGAATTAAGAACCCAAAAAAGATGGCAATCAGAAAACTGAGATCTAAGCATGGAATATCCTAATATAGATTAAAAAATGAAAATCAAATAGATCCTTCACAGCCATATATTATGAACTGATTACTGACGATAGAAATCATATAGATCCTTCACAGCCATAAAGCTGAACGGACTAACCCACCAGAATCAAACCTGCAAGAAAGAAAATAGAAAAGACGAGAAAGGAAAAAAGACAAGTATCCAACTAGGAGGCGTAAGTATCCCTCCCTTCCGCATATGCTAGATTACTCGAAATTAATAATGCGATGTATTAGTCTGATTTATTGATGAGCATACTACAAGCATGATGCACTACTTTTCACTCAATTACCAATTCTATTATTTTTGTAATCTAATTAGGATTATTCAGCTTTTGCATGACTAAATATGATGTTTTTGTGCTCAATTGGTGAACTGGTGGAATGGAGGGAGTCCTCTTTTCATTTCTATAATTATGCTTGCTTATAGACTTCCACAGACTCCATTTTTTAGATCGTCATAATCTTTGAACCCTGGCTACTATTTTCCACAATTCTACTATTTTTTAGATTTTCACAAGCTCCATTTTGGTTGAGGCATATGGTCCTGTGAATGGATTATCAAGTCAAGCAAGTTCAAGGGAAATTCTCTGATTGACAGTAGGTATTGTGGTAGTTTTAATAACAAAAGAAAAATCAAGCTTTGTTCAAGGGGGCACCTGAACAGAATCAAATATAATTTCTCTATTTTCCTAGATTACCCAACTGCAAAAGATAAAGGTAGATCCGTAGATGTAAAGAATAAAAGGATACTACTCTAGGGACCATTCTATGTGGCATTGTTAATGTGTTTTCTCTATAACCAAATAACTGCTAAGTCGACAGTTAAAATATTCAGAGCCTATTGAAATTCTTACTCATCTCTTTATATTGTAAATATACTTTTTTGAATTATGTATGTTAACTTAGAAAGTTATTTCAGGTTTCACACATACTGCCTTCACTTTAGGTTATGAGGCAGGGCTGAATAAAAGTACAATAGATGGAAATTTGGTTCCACCTGGTGCTCTTGTTACATTTGTGCAGAAAGGAATTCAGTACCTTGAGCTAGAAGCAAACCTGACATGTGTAAGCACAATTACTATCTTTATTACTTCTTCTAATGGGGTTGATTATTTGACTAACCGGTGCCTATTGGGGTCTCCAGAATGATTCTGACATTGATGAAGATTTCTCTTTTATACAACCTATCGATCTTATCACAAAGGATGTTTATGAACTACAAAAAATGATAAAGGAAAAGAAAGAAAACCTTCAGAAAACTAAACATAAAGAAAAGAACAAAGAAAATAACACTTCAGTACGGGAGCATGAACAAGAACATGCTAGAGAAAAGGAGAAAGAACATGCTAAAGAAAAAGAGAAGGAAAATGAGCAGGAACATGTAAAAGAAAGAGAAAAGGAACGCATCCATGCTCGTGAGAAGGAGAAGGAGCAGGAACGACAACACCTTCGAGAAAGGGAAAAGAAAATTGAACAAGACCATCGAGAAAAAGAGAAGGAAAAGCAACAAAGGGACAAAGAACGAGAGTTGGAGAAAGAGAAGATAGAGAGGGAAAGGGAAAGGGAAAAAGAAAAGGAAAAGGAAAGAGACAAGGGTAAACACAAAGAAAAGAAGAATGAGGATCTTGTTGATGGTAGACATGATGAGGATAAGATACGAGTCAAGCCTGAAGAAATTGTGACCGCCGAAGGTAATGTACATTCTGGTCATAAACAAAATCAGTGTGAAATAATTATTTTTTTATTTGGAATGATTCACCATCCTCATAAAGCTAGCTATATATTAAATTCTTTGTTCTTTGCTTCTAATTGCTCATCAATATCTTTCTTGCAATGTGAAATAGGACCGGAACCGATGGAAATTGACACAAGTTCAACATCTTTGTCTTCTCTTATTCCCAACTCTGATGTTACCGTTTTAGAAGGTCATACCTCCGAGGTTTGTGTAAATCTCCAATTTCTGAAATGTTACTCTATATATAGTAGTACATTATTTCTTCAATCTCATTTTGACTAGGAACTTGAAACGGGAGTTCATTTAAGTGTATTTACTCTTATTTGATATGCGTTTTTCTTTAGGAGGGGGATAAAGAACAATTTTTTTTTAGTTTTACTTGTTATATAGACCGTAATCTATTTAAACTTTTTGACTTTTTCTATGGTAACGAATTTGAAGTAGCTTAGTAGAAGAAGTTATACTTTCTATTAAAATCTATTCGGATGCCTAACGTAAAGCGCTTGAAATAGTTGATCAATATTAAACAATCAAATCAAGTACATAAAAGTATCCTTACAAGTTCAATCTAATAAAGTTAAATGAAAATATGAACTATGTAGAAAATTCTTGTTAATAGTCTTTGAGAGAAAGTGAAAGCCTTAAGTACATAAGTAGTTGCTTTTAGAGATAACACAGATAATAGAAAGTAGGTATAAAGAAAGGTATTTCAGTAAGTTAATGTTCAATGATGGATAGGGATGGAAATGTTGATATATGGTAGGTTGAGGTGGCACTTGTAAAGGAGAAGTTGAGGCAATAGTGTTTCCCGTGGTATAATAAAGACATTTAAATGCACTGGCTGGAAAGAGGAGACTCGGACCAATAGTAAATCATCATCAACAGAGTATATCTAAGGAGTTTAGGCATGCATGGAAGGGCATAATAAGTTGGAACCCTAGGGGAATTCACCTCTATGTTTGCCTTCGAGTTGCACTACAAAATAACTTTTTTGGGTTTCATTTCTAGTCAACCCCAGCTAGTGAGGATAAAATGCTTGCGTTATTATCTAGGTAAATTATGAAAAACTGAAAGAAAATAAATATCTTAATGTTGCCATTAGCATAAAACCTAAGTAATTTACAGAAACCAGTTCCTGTTTACCATTTGCTGTGGTAAAATCTTTGATTTACTGAACATTTTGAATAATGTAATTGGAGTTGGATGGGAACGGTAGGGGGAATGTTTGCAAGGACGGGTTAGTGAGAAATCCAATCATGCTTTTATCAATTTTTGAGGGATGAAAGCATGAGGCTTGAGATGAAGTGTATGTGGGCATTTGTGTAAAGCAAATATCCAGGATTCCTTCATGGCATACAAAACTTCATTTTTTCCTTCAAGTTTGTTAGGTTAATAAGGATGGTTTGCAATTGCTTACAGAATGGTACTTTTTGCTCATGAGTGGAAGTATGTAACCGGAAGCAAATAAAATACTAAATATCATCTCAAAAGTGATGTGAGCATAAATGGTGCTTGGTATGAAAATCATTTTCTAAAGTTAAAAGTGCTGAACGATGTATTACTTATCAGTAATCATAATGATGGTCGCTACTTGTATGCTTCCATTTCATTTCTGAACACTATTGTTAGGTTTTCATTTTCAAATTATAAAGAACAGCCTAGAATAGAACTTCATTGTTGATATCTGGAATAGTTAGTAAAATAACAACAGAAGAAAGTAATACAGTTAAAAGAACAAATGAAATGTTTCTTATTAGAAATTAAAGAAAATAAAAGCAAGCATATGATGGTAGTAAAATATGTTTTTATTAGCAATATTGGAGGTGTGGTTGCGATGTAGTAATATTTGTACTAATAATGTGAAATAGCGTTTTATGTTTAGTATGAAGATTTATAACCTAAGCTGGTATCATTAAATAATAGTGAAGATGGGCAATAAATTACTATGACAAAACAATTTTGTGGTTAAAAGACTACATTCTTGCTCCCAAAACAATTTTCATGGTTTCACATTGAATGATTAATAAACTCTTTTAACCCTTGGCCACAGGTTTTTGTATGCGCATGGAGTCCAGCTGGTTCTCTTTTGGCATCTGGGTGTGTGCATTCCCTTCGATAATATTAGTTTTTTAGCTCTTTTTTATTTAACATTTTATTGGTAATATTCAGTTAATGCTAGATTCTCACTTGTATTTGTAATTTGCTTATTTTTGCACCTTGTAGATCTGGAGATTCCACAGCTCGAATTTGGACAATTGGTGATGCACCTTGTAGCTCTAATTCACAAAAGGGGCCCTTAGATGTTGCTGTTTTAAAGCACTACAAAGGTAGAACAACTGATAAGAGCAAAGATGTAACTACACTCGACTGGAATGTGAGTTTTTACTGCAAGATTATGGTTTGCTGGTCTTCATGATCTCATTGTCATTCCCAAATACAGTAATTATAATGTTTTAGATTGTACCAGTATGTAGAATTTGTGGATGTTGTCAGTCCAGTTTTTCATATAATCGCTCTTTGCATTTATGTAGGGTGAAGGAACACTACTCGCAACAGGTTCTTATGATGGACAAGCCAGAATATGGAGTAAAGACGGTGAGCTAGATTGCCTCTTCTGTTTTAAAATAGGTTTTTGAAGTCAAATGCTTATCTCTTGAATATAAGAAAAAGGAGTCTAGCAATAATTTTGGATAATGAGAAGAGACTATGAAATTCTGATGGTTAAACTTTGATTCTACCAATAATTTTGGAGATCCGATGCAATTAAAAATTCATGTGGCTATTAGTTTCTAACTACACATGATTCTTTGCTATTAGTTTCTAACAAGTGCATTTTTATTTAGGGGAGCTGGTAAGTACATTAACAAAACATAAAGGGCCAATATTCTCTCTGAAGTGGAACAAGAAAGGAGACTATCTTCTAAGTGGCAGTGTGGACAAAACTGCAATTGTATGGGACATTAAGACCGGGGAATGGAAGCAACAGTTTGAATTTCATGCAGGTGTGATGTCAAATCTCAGTTATTATTACTTGGTATTTTATAATGTTGTTCCAATTTATATCATCACCACATATTAATGGAAGTAACTCCCGGTTTGTCACATTTCCCAAATTACCCACTTCAGTAAATTAAATGGTGTCCACCAAAATGAATCATGTTGATAATGATTATAATTGGTGCTGGGAAACTTTAATTGAAATGTTTTCTGAAATTGGAATTGTTAGAATTCTTGCGGGACCCCCTAGAAAGGAAAAGTGTTGCAGTTCTTATGGGAAGGAGGGAGTTGGCAATCTCTAGTTTGATTTGAACCTCGGTTAATTTATCGTCATCTATGTTCTTTTAAGAATGTTGCTTTTTCGTTGCAGCTCCTACTCTTGATGTTGATTGGCGCAACAATGTCTCATTTGCAACTTGCTCAACTGATAACATGATATATGTCTGCAAAGTTGGAGATAATCGACCTGTAAAAAGTTTTATGGGGCATCAGGTATGTGCTAGTGGTCAGAGGTCCCTTATTATTTTCAACTCTTTTACAACAGTGTTTTTTTTAACAAATTATTGTGACATGCATTATTTAATTTTTAGGCTTCAAGATAAATTTTTTGTGTAATTATTTTCAAATTGCCTAGCCACAAGGGTGGTCCAGAGGTCATATCTGCTTCACTATAAAATTCATGATATTTTAGCGGGGGTTCGGTTTCATTTTCTTGTAATATATATATATATATATATATATATATATATAGAGAGAGAGAGAGAGAGGAAGGTTCAAATGAGAACTTTGTAAATTTAAAGGAATAAAGGAACACCTTGTGGACCACATATGATGTGGGACCCACATCATATGTGGTCTAAAAAGTGTTCCTTTATTCCTTTAAATGGGTGGTTCTCGTATGATCCCTCCCCTATATATATATATATATGCAATAGCTTATCACGTGTGTGCATGATAGATTTTACTATCATTATTACTTCCGGAAATCAGAAGGAAGTAAAGCATAATATGGGTATATGAGAAATTCCTTGACGTCTTCATATCTGAAATTTCTGTTGCACTACCATCTAATAAGTTTTTGAATGTTACTCCAGGGTGAAGTTAACGCTATTAAATGGGATCCTACAGGTTCACTTCTGGCTTCATGTTCAGATGATTCCACTGCGAAGGTGATTGTTTATTTTTATTGTATTTGTGTGGTAATCTTTTTGAGAAAGGTGATATCCAAATGTTGTTAATTTGATGTTTTAAAAGGGGCATAATCGTCTTCTTTTGATATAGTATGGATAATGAGTCCTTAGATATCATGGATACGTTTATTATCTTAGTAATGGTGTATAAGCTTAAGACATTGAGATATCATATTTAAACCCTAACAAATTGCAAACCTGTTTTTGGTGCGTTCACATACCAATTTGACAAATGAGATGAATCGAAGGCAAGTAGAGTGAGGCTAAATTAGAAATTGCACATAGTTGGAGAGAGTTCAAAAGATTGAAGAAACCTAAATAAAACATATTTTATCACTTGAAGGAAATTGGTATTCTGCAAATAGGTAGCCGAGTGTTTATAAACCTAAGTATAGCTTCCAAACTTTATGTAGGCATTTTTTTTGGATAAAATAGTAGCCACATAACAGCCTTTTGGTAGTCATATTTAATGGAAGATCCTGCATTGAAAACATTTTAGGTATCTCATATCTCCAAAGCAATTTCTTTGATGGAAAAATTGGTCAATCATGACCGTCAGGCTTGTAATTTTAGTTAAAGAAATTTGGGGGTGTGGAAAGATGATCGTAAAGTGTTCATATTTCTCATATAGATGAAGATAATTTGATGCTACATACATTCACAGTTTTATCCTTCTGAAACGCCCCTTATCTTCCTCCTCTTTGCTATATATATAGAGGAAATTTCAAATGCGAACTCAAATTTGGTTGCAAACATGAGGACAAAGGAGAGCGGACACGTGTCATATTCAGACTGAATAATGAAGGGAAATATTCAGACTGAATAACACTATGTTTAGTCTGAATATTTCCCTTCATTATTCAGTCTGCATATGACACGTGTCGCGTTCTCCTTTGTCCTCATGTTCACAACCAAATTTGAGTTCTCATTTGACCCCCTCCCTATATATATATATAGGGTTAGGTTCAAATGTGAACTCATTTTTGGTTGTGAACGTGAGGACGAATCTCAGCCACACATCTTCGGTTATGGT
Source organism: Silybum marianum (assembly GCA_036898165.1). Lineage (NCBI taxonomy): Eukaryota > Viridiplantae > Streptophyta > Magnoliopsida > Asterales > Asteraceae > Silybum > Silybum marianum. Next base: position 31,473,294 of record CM072535.1, read on the forward strand.
GGATGCGATAACGGAGGATTGACGCGATTCATGGGAGGGTGGAGATTATTAAAGGAGGGAACCAGGTCAAAGCCGCCTTTATTGACCGGATAAGTGGCTGAGATTCGTCCTCACGTTCACAACAAAAAATGAGTTCACATTTGAACTTTCCTCTATATATATATATTATATATATATCCCTTTCATGGCATCATCATTTTATTTCTGTACTTATATTTATCAGAAAATGTATTGTCGTCTTCTACTGTTGTTGATAAGATAATTGATGAAACTTTCTATGTTTTACATGTTGATTAATGACTACAATTGGATTAATTACTTAAATTAATCATGATATAGATATGGAGCTTAAAGCAGGATACCTGCTTGCATGACTTAAAGGAACATACAAAGGTACGACATATTACATGCTTTTCCTACATGCCATGATCAATTTTGGTTATACTTGATGGTTGATATTATGCTATTAAATTTGCAGGAGATATATACCATCAGATGGAGCCCCACAGGTCCAGGAACGAATAATCCTAACCAGCAATTAGTGCTGGCAAGGTAAATATGCTTCTCTGCAAAGTTTTTCGTCTTTTTCTCGTGATTGACTTAACACACATACAACTTTTCAGACATATCGAATTTGTAGTACATTTTACCTAGCATAATTATACGCCCTCCTAGTGATGTGTGTTGCATGTGACATAACTGGAGGTAAAATGTGAATATTTTTTACTCTGTAGTTTGTATCATATTCGTGCAAATTAATCGTGTAAAAAGAGAATGTTTTAGTTGGCATTACAAAGATCAATCTTGAGATTTGGTGTTAGGTCAAGGCCTCACGGGCTGTTTAAAAACCTTTGGAAAGTTATTATGGTCATGTCGTGCATGGATGCATTTAATATCAGTATTCGCCTTTTTTAGACAGATATATATATATATATATATACTCCTTTCTAATTACCCGTTAACTCAAGGGTGTTCTTGTAGGTTTCTGGCACCTAGCTATCTTTATATAAATATATATATATATATATATCATCTTTTGCTTCATATTTACTTTTGTATCTTCTTTTGCTGACCAGTGCATCATTCGATTCAACAATAAAGCTATGGGATGTGGAAACAGGGAGCCTTCTTCACAGCTTAGTTGCCCATGGGTACAATATTAATGTTAAAGATTTTGTATTTTAAATGCATTCTCGTTAACCATATGAGCACTACAGGGAACCCAACCCTATATATATATATATATATAGAGAGAGAGAGAGAGAGAGAGAGTCAGGTTCAATAACGGTACCTATTTAAGAGAATAAGAAAACGGTCGAATCACATGTGATTTTACACTAATATCACGTACAAAATTACATTGTGATTCACATAACTTTGCCCCGCGACCTGAAGACGGGCCAAAGTCTCCTGCACACCCTTTTTTGACTGTTAATATTAAATCACATGTGATTTGACCTTTTGGGTATTCTCTTAAATAGTTAGCACTCTCATTTGACCCTCCCTCTATATATATATATGTGTGTGTGTGTATATTACGGATTTGCGGCAGTTCCTTTTGTCTTAATCACAAAAATTTCACCATCTACATGGAGGGAACCGCCTTAGATGAAAGTACAACAGGGCATGCACATCATATAAGTTGCAGATCTGAGCCTTTAATTAATAATAAACCCATATGGAAATAATCCATTTAATGTGATTATAACATTAGTTTTGTTGATTTGAATACAGAGATCCTGTATATTCTGTTGCATTTAGCCCGAATGGCGAATACTTAGCAAGTGGATCATTAGATAAATGCATGCACATATGGTCCGTTAAAGAAGCAAAAGTAGTCAAAACTTACGTTGGAAGTGGCGGGATCTTTGAAGTTTGCTGGAACAAAGAAGGTGACAAGATCGGTGCTTGTTTCTCTAACAATGTAGTCTGCATCTTGGATTTCCGTATGTAATATTTTTTCGTCATTTAAAATGGCTCGGAATTGTGTTATGGAGGTTGTATATGTAGTAGACTTTGGAATGATTTTGTGTTAGTTGTAGGTTATTTGGCATGAATTTGGTAACTTTTTTAACTTCTAATTTTGTTGAGTATAGGACTCGTAGAAATATATTATTAGCGAGGCGATTGGAGTTTTTTCATTGTTATTTTTATCTAGGAAAATAGTACCAAGACTTTGTGACACGTTTCGTTCCACTCGTTGTTGTCTTTTTGTTTTAGTGGGTTTGATTCAGTTAGTATCAGCTAACTAACTTTTTGTTTTAGTGGGTTTGATTCAGTTAGTATCAGCTAGTTTAGTTAAAGACTGATCTGACTGATGGTGTTAACCAAATTATTTTATTTGGCGTATTTTATTGGTAAACAACCATTTTGAGAGTGTTTTATCCCGACCGAATTCCGTATTTTTAGTTAATGCTTTTTCATCTTCTACTGGTAAATTTTTCGGATGGTCTGTTTTACACCATCCATGGACCCAATGCTAGATAGCTGTCAAAAAGCACAACCCAAAAGACACTCCAGCCACACCTTCGTAACTCCAAATAAAAACAGGCCATCCATGGTTTTTATTTGTATCGTCGTGGACTAGATCTAGATGCTACATGCAAACTATTTTATACTCTTGATGCTAGATGCACATATTTTTACGTCAAAATTAAGTCAATTCGTACATTGAGAATGTAATGTAGAAAAAGAAAAGTTATGAGGGAATTGGCACATAGATGGGCATGCATTTAGAATCACTTTTGACTCTGATCTTCGCTTCCTTCATTCAGTTGTTACTTGTTATTAAATAAGTTAAAGAGTAAACCAGAAATAGACATCCATGATGCTAGACATACGATAAATATTAAGAACATGGATTCACAAAATATGTGGAATAGGTATGAATCCTTTGCACAAAATAATTATGCAATAAGTAAAGTAAATAAGTATCAAGATTTAAGAGGAAATCCTAAAACCTCATGCAGAAGAGCCGAGTTGCGACAAACAATATTTAACCTAAAATGACATTACAACTCGTCAGAAGCCATAGGCGAGTTTCATTATGCTTTCGTAACATTAGATCTCATGACTAAAGTTGCAAATAAAGAGTTGTAAACGACATATTAACGCAACTTCTATGTTGCGTATAAAGCTAACCCCTTAACACATACATACAAACATTCCGATGGTTTGAAAGCTCACTCAAGAGTCCAAACTCAGGCCATGAGGGTAGGTACTAGGTATTAAGGTTTTCGATTAAATGATATCATCTTTTGTAAGGGTTATTTAAGAAACAGTTATTTTTTAAATGCAGTAACCTTCTAACAGATGTAAAAAATACCTCTTAAGACAAATCTACCAAAAAATCATGCATTTAAAAACCAATATATCAAAAGGTTATTCTCCGTGACCCTAGTCCTAAATAACCCATTGAAATGTCAATCTTTTATGTATTTTAAATAAATTTATTGTTTTTATCGAACAAAAAACCTAACTTTTTTAGAATAGACCAAACCAAAACCAGACTTTCAAATTTTTTCAAACCAAAGTTAACCAATCCATACATTTATCAAACCAATTCAATGCAACTCTATGCACTATTGATCACCAAAAAAACATTTACCCAATGAGCATATACAAGCACTAAAATGTTAATAAACTTTGTTTTTATTATATTTTGCTATAACCAACAACCAAAAAATTTATAAAACCCCATTAAAAATTGTATTTCTTTGAACTAAACAACTAATCAATATTTTTTTTTGCTATCAAGAATTGCAGCTAATCACCTGCTTCTAATTCAAATCATTCTAAGAAACATTACAACTCAGATCTTCATCAACAAAAAAACTATGCTTCTTTGACAATGTCTTCAAAAAAGGAAGATGGTATCACCGAAGGCGAAGATAACTCCGATACACATACAAACTGTCATAAAGAAAATCAAACAAATTTGATCAGATTTTAATAACAAACAAGATTTTGAAACAAGTTTTAATAAATATGGAAATGTTCCACAAACCTTATGCTGCTTGTATTTTTCTCTAATTGCCACCAATTTTCCAGCTCTTCTACTAGATTGCAAATCATGTAGAATTTCAACACATTCTTTCAAATCTGATGGCTTATATCCAGAAAGCTCTTCCAAAGCCAAATTCTGTAGATGGAAATATAATTTATATAAGTAATCAAGATTCACAAACCATCTTTTAATTAGAAAGAATGTTGAGTGTATATATATATATATATATATATAATTCTTACCCATGGATGTGATTTTGGTTTGAGAGTGAATCTTGAAAGAAAAGTAACAGATGCAGCTACCATAGAAGGCAAGAACTTGATCAAACTGTAGTCTAACAAGCTTAATTCTGCTAAATAATAACTCAAGAACTCAAACCGCAAATTGGGTGTCTGAAAAGATGCAAAAAAGATACATAAATTAGTGTTTTTGTAATGACCCACAAATCGATAATTAAAGAAAACGAAAAAGAAAGAAGATTTACATCATAATCTTCTTGAGCAATTCTGGTAAATCTCCTGAGAAATGTTTTTACTGTGGGATTACCCATTTCAAATTTGAGGGTTTTGAGCACATCAGCTTCCATTTTTACCACTTCTTGCTTGGTGTAAGTATTATCAGTGATGTAAACGAAATCTTCCGTATGTGGAGGGCTGATTTCTTCATATTTTCTGGTAATCACAAAAGGGTTTTTAGATAATTTAGATTCACAATTAGAATCAAACTGTAAAGATGAAATGAATACATTAAATATTCGAATTGAAATACTTACGATGCAATGAGCATTGAAGAAACACCAAGAAGTTGAAGTCTTTGTCTGTTAAGAACATTTACTGACAGATATCTATCAATGTAGGAGATGGTTAGATATAAAGTATCTGGAAGAAGCTTATATTCTTCAGAAACTTCTACCAGCCAATCAATCAATACAGCCCTCATATTCACATTCACATCTTTTTGCACTTTTTCAATATAATCTGCCAATGGTCTTCTTTTCTCCTCCATCTGAATTCAAAATTAGAAAATTCAAAACTTTAATTGGAAACCCATATAAACCCATCAATCAAGGGTAAAGTTCAGGAAAACCCACAAAAAATAAAGAACTGAGAAACACCTTAGTAACCGATTTGTCCGGTATGCACATGTGAATAAAAACCAATGAATAGCTTCAATTACTTGTATGCGCATGTGCATACCGTCAAAAGTCGAATCTTATAGTTTGTAATTACCAAATTAACCAACAATTATTAAACCCCTAAAAGATTTTCTTCAATCAAACCCTAGAAATTGGGGATTGAGTTAGAAATATGAACTGAAAAAGGGAAAAGTGGGAAATTTAACGCACCTCCATTTTATGTAGGTATTGATAGATATCAGAGAAATAGGGTTCGCACATCTGAGGATCAATCGATGGACCATCGAACTCCTTTGCAGCCAGTTTTTCATGGGGTTTCGATTCTGCTGTTGCTACTTTCACGGGTTTCTTCACCTTCTTCGTTACACATTTCATCTTCTGAACAAAATCAGATCCTCCCACCTTTGGATTCTCGAATGGAATCGCATTATTCGATAGCTCACCCAACACAATCCTCTTCTTGTTCGCCGGTTGCAACTGAGTTACAATCGCTTCCATGGCTCTCTTCTTCGCGAGGCGAGTAACTCTCACGCCATTGCTGTTCTCCTGGTCCGCCATTGAATTTAACAATCCTTGAAATTGAATCCAACGAACAACAGGAGAGAAATTGGCAGTGAGAGCGATGGTGAAAAAAAATGGGTTGAGATTGTTGAGTGTATATAGTGAAAGAAAATGCCGCCATTTTCAAAAAATTTGAGGTTTTGGGATTTGGGAATGGAGGGTGAAGAGTGTTTTCAGTAAAAAAATTTGGAGATGAAAATTTTGAAAGAACGAATGGGAAGTTGACACGTCGGATGCGGGTCCAGGGATTTCCAAAAATGTGAAATTTTGGATTGGTGCCGTGGCGGTATTTTTTTCAGGTTCTGAAAACTTGATTTTTAGATTGTGGTTTAAAATGCTAAAACCACGCGCCTTTCTTGCCAATTTGTTTAAAACTTCCAAATATTTCTATTTTTGGTCATGGTGTTTTCAGAAATTACAGTTCAGTCCCCATACTTTGAACATATTTAATCATTTTTATATGAAACATTTAGTACAAAATAATTTTCGTTTTAATAATTTGAGATTATTTATAAAAAAAAAAATATGATGAATGTATTTTGTAGGCGAATGATCGTAATAATATATGGTTGAAAACTGGATATGGATGAAATTTGGAAACGAAATGATAATGATGCCATTGGTGAGATATTTTATAGTGTAGATCATGTTGTATAACATGATGTTGTATTTCAAAAATGGGTGATAACAATCTCTTTTTAAGGATTAGATCATGACGGTAATTTGTGTAAATAACAAAAGTGTTGATGGATTATGGACATTAGAAGACTGTCGATAGTTGAAAACCGGTTTAATAGATATCATTTGTATTTGCTAATATAGATCATAGCAAGCCAGGCATCTAGTACAATCATTAGGGGTAAACATGGTACGGTATCATGTTTTTTTCCTCAATACCATGTACCAACCAATTATAATTGGTATTCAAAAATCTATACTGTGTACCAACCAACTGTAATTGGTACCAACTTATTTCGGTTGGTACGTGTTGGTACGGTATTTATACCAACATCGGTTGGTCGTGGTCTTCTCGTGGAATCTTGTGTGTCAATGTGTTGTGTCTGCACTGAGAGTTTGAGTCTTTGGGATTTAGGTTAGGGTCAGATTGCTACCTTTTGTTATCTGTTATATTGAAATGGAGTAAAGAATTTTCTAAACTTTAAAGTAAACTAAAGACAAAAAGTCCCTAACTGAGGCCCAAACCCAAACCCAAATTGAATGTAAAAAATAGAAAAAAAATATAAAACTGTAAAAACTAAATGGTAAATTATTATTATATAATACATTTAATTGGTTTATTATATAAAAAATAATTAAAAATAATAATATATATAAAAGTCGGTACAGTATGGTAGTACCGTGGTATTGGATTTTCGATACCACGTACCAACCATATTTGTGAACTTGGTACTGTAGTACCAACCAATATAATCGGTACCAATTTAGTTGGTACCAATTAAATTGGTACGGCTGATATCTTAATTAGTTGGTTTGTCTCGATACATTTTTGACACCCCTAACAGTCATCATGTCACGATGCGACTTCACGTAAGTGGTTGATTCAAAGGATTTCTTTGGAAGAAGGTAGTATTTATGATATTGGGAGTAGGTCATCATTCTTGTTTAGACAAATGTCCAAACAAAAGTTGAGGGTATCTTATATATTAAGACTATCAAGGTTAAGGTCAAGTGACAAGTTAGAAGAAAATTTTCATTATAAGTATGTCTTGTCTTCGTTAGATTTGGTTGTATAACTTATTAGACTTTATCTAGGTACCGTTGGTTCATGGATTATGTAACCCAAAAATTATAAATGGAATCTATGCAAGTATACATGCTAAACCACTAACGTTTGAAAACAAGGAATAAAGTAGTACATAGTACCCAATATCGTTCCACAAGTACAATTAAAACAAACAGTAATCCAAAGTCAAGCTTAAACGGTGATTTTAGAAAGTAAATTCGAATGAATGCTTTTTGAGAGAATTAACAACTACCGGAAATGTTAAAATCAGATTAAAAGTAAGCAAGGGTGTAAGTTCAGACTTGTAACATCACAGACCGACCGTACCAGATATTATCTGCTTTGTCCACACACCTTGATTCACGATTTTAAAACGCATCTGATATAACAGGTATCAAGTCCCTTATAAAGAAATATTTGTTCCATTCCCTAACCAATGTGAGCTCTTACAATCCAACTCTCTTGGGAGCCAACGTACTTCCTGGCACACCAGTCCGGTAATCAGTGATACCATATATAACATCCCAGACCAACCGTACCAGATATTGTCTGTTTTGTCCATGCATCTGGACTCACGATTTTAAAACACGTGTGATAGAGGAGGTATCAAGTTCTTTATAAAGAAATCTATGTTCCCATCCCCAACCAATGTGGGATCTTACAAGGCTAGAGTTCAGCAACAATGCACTATGAAGCTTGCTACAGCATGACCAGGAGGGATGATGCAGTATTAATAAAATATTTCATCATTTAATAAAATATTTCTCTCCTACACACTTAACTTCAATTATTTTGATTGGTTGAATATAATTAAAATATTGTTTGCCTCTCTTCTATATATTTTTAGAGATTCTCTTAATTTAGAGATTTTTCTTCTCTTTTTTCCATTTTTCTATTTTAGCAATTGATATACCATAGCTGTTGGAACACTTAAATTGCTAAAATCCTCCATTTTTCTATTTTACAATAGCTGTTGGAGATGCTCTTATATCGTATGAGCATCTGAAGAATATAATTGTTGAATTATCCTTTTTTGGAGGTCAACGACGATGACTTAATCAGAAAATAAACGTTAACAGCCCGATCATTAAAAAACGACAAAAGGCTCGTTAGGGAAAAAAAGTATAAACTTTCAATGGTATTAACTATGTGGCAATTGTACGAGGCGATTGTTTTTACAAATATCTAATAATCGTATATATAGAAACAACCTAGGATTAGAGAAAACAAATATCATGAATTCATAATGAATTAAAATATAGGGAACACATACTCACTTTTGTCATGTCTTTTGGGATTAGAACCCTTTTTATTGGATTCGTTCTATTCATACATTTTTGTTGGAAGATCTTCCAACAATAATATTTTTCTTAAGATATTTATAATAACTTCCTCGTTCATTTAATTTCAAGTGAAAAATGGCTATGTAATTCCTTTTTTTATAAGATGATCTTTTAACAATAATATGATTACAAATTTACAACCTACCTTTATACATGTCGTCGTCGTTCTTCATCCCCAAGTATGTATCAAGTAGGTATCAAACACTATGCACCTATCAAGTTTTATGTTAAAAAAATGGATCAAAAAGAAGACCATAACAAGAAGACGAAAAGATAGGTTGAGGCACAAATATGTCAAATAACAAAAAGCATATCTAGGTACGTTGATGAGTTGAGATGCGAATATGACTATAAAGATGTTTCAAAGGAGGGGTTTGGAGGTTCCGATTTCTTTTGAAGTGAGAAACACAAAAGAGGGTGATGCATCGAATAAAATGGAAAACTAGATTATCACGTTGATTCTACGAATGCCCGTGAATAATCTCTTCTAAGAATCGTTGATTCAACGAATACCGATCCTAGGCTACAAATAACGAATTCGTAAGAACTCAAAATTTGGGAGAAAAATCAAAAGTTTTTTAAATGCAGAAGTGTCCATCCAGATTACGCAAGAAATGTTTAAAAATGAAGGCCAAACAAAACGGGCCTGAAAAAGACAATTGGCCAAACAGAAAAGCCCAACGAAAGAAACCCAAAATAAGGAAAAAAACACTAAAATATCTAAAAAGTCCACCTAAACAGCTTTTTCGGGGTTCAAAAGTCTGTTAGGCCCTTTCTGGCCTTAACCACGGCGTGATCCTCGGAAGTAGCTTCGAATCGCTTGGTCGTCAGCCCGAAACGGACACCTGGAGCGAAAGTTATAGCTGTTTAAGTGCGGCCTTGTTTGGTGGTCCGATCATAAGCCTCCAAGAACATCAAGGTCCGATCCTCCACGCCCAAGCCTACATCAGAGGGATATTGAAAGACACTAGGACGTAGGGTGTACGCGGGTTGGATTGGGTGGTTTTTGACATTTTTACAACCCAACCCAATTATGACGGCTTGGAAAATCTCAACTCAACCCAACCCATTTAAAATTACAACCCAACCCAATCCTTGCGGTTTGTGGCAGGTTGGACGAGTTGGTAAGAAACATAAAGTTAACAAATGAAATACGATATATAATACTAAAAACATACCCAACAAAGTAATTAGTTATTACAATCAACCAAAATATATTAAAGTCCTAAGTCTTGGAACTAAAGTTCAAAATTCTAAATGATAAAAGTCAATTTATATCCTCAAATCAAGTACAACCGTCTTGGATCTCTCCGACTCCAATGTTGCATTCTCCTTGAGTTTGTCTACAATTCAAAAAAAAAAAAAAATTAAACCATTTATTAAGAATATATAAGCATGAGAAAAAACCATTGTTAAATTTACCTTCTTCAAGAAAGTCATAAGATGAAATTTCATCCTAAAATTTCACTTATTTGGATCCCCGCATTATTCCCTTTCAACCAACTTTGTGTGCATACAAGGGCCTCCACCATTTTTGGACTCAAAGAGCTTCTAAATGAGTCTAAAATACGACCGTTAGTACTAAATGCGGATTCGGATGCTACGGTAGATATAGGTATAGCAAGAACATCTCTAACTATCATAGATAAAATGTTATACCTATTAGCATTAACTTTTCACCAAAGTACTACATCAAATGATTGAGTCTTTGGATTGATAGATTCATCAACCAAATATCTATCAATATCGTTCATGTTATCCGGCACATCCATATTTGATGTTGCAAAAATGATTTCAATAATTTTTTCCTTTGAGATTTTTTAGAATCATTCTTGGTGGTGAATCTTGTTTGATAACCTATACACATAAAATAAATAATATGAATGCAAACTCAATAAACGATGACATATTAACTTATTAACATGCGTAATAAAAAGAATTAAAAACAATCTTGCATAAAAATAAGTAACTAACCTCATCACCTTCTTTACCACTTTTTGAATATCGATTGTACAATCGATGAAGAATTTGTTCCACCTTGAGAACAAGATTGGCAACGGTTTGACTATCATATAAGGACTCAACAGAAAACTTCATATACTTCAACTTGTACCTTGGATCAAGCACAATGGCCAAAAACAACATGGGATTGATGTGATCGGGCTCACCCCAATATTTGTCATATTTACTCTTCATCTTCGTGGCCATGTTGTGTAACAATGAACCATTGTTACTAGCCAAGTAACTTAATTGAGAATCAATCTCACAAAGCTCGTGAAAGAAATTGTTGGAAGTAACATGCAATCTGCCACTAAACTTCAAAGTAACTTCATAAAAAGTGGATAAAAGTTTGACAAAAATAGAAGCACACTCCCAATCATTAGAACTAGGTGATCCAATCCCCTTCTTATCATTTTCTTTCTCCTCAAAATGACTCGAAAACTTATCATCTTCATCAACATACCTTTCAAATGCCTTTTCAAACTTAATAGCTACATCCAACATCATAAAAGTGGAATTCCATCGTGTAGGAACATCTAAAACCAACCACCCCTTGTAATCAATCTTTTCCTTTTCAACGCAAGCTTTAAATTTTTGCAACCTTGCAGGAGATGAACAAATATATCTAACACAGTTACAAATTGCAAGAATTGAATTATGCATCTCTTTCAACCCCTCACATACAATTAGGTTTACTATGTGAGCATCACACCTTGAAAAAAATGTACTCGCCATCAAAAACAGATCAACTCCATGCGTTAACCCTTCTTTTAACAAAAGCAACAACTACATCGTTTGCAGATGCATTATCAACAGTAATAATAAAAACATTGTCAATCCCCTACACCAAGCAAACAAGCTTCAATAACCTTACCAATCGTCTCACCCTTATGATTTGCAATTTGGCAAAAATTTATAATCCTTTTACGTAAACACCAATCATTATCATTGTAATGTGCAGTGAGACACATAAAAGACATTTGTGTGGAAGATGTCCAACAATCGGTTGTTAAACATAATCTTTGTCTGGAATTTTGTCAACTCCTTCTTCAACTTAATCCTCTCATCACAAAACAACCGATAAACATCTCTAGCAACAATCACTCTACTAGGTACACCAAATTTTGGTTGCAATTCAGTAACAAGTTCTCTAAACCCTTCACCCTCTACAACACTAAAGGGTTGTTAATCATAAACTTAGCCACCACTTTTCGACATCTCTCTTTATTAAATGGAACCTCGTCTTCATTGATAGTAGGAAAGTGAAGCAATTTTTGTTTTTTTTATCACCAAGGCTATCCAAATATTTCTTGCATTGGTTCCTTAAATGATTCCACAAAGAACTTGTACCGATTTTCTTACTATGGTAAGCATAGTCTTTTCCACAATAATTACACACACATTTAGAGTCCTTTTTAGCAAAATAATTCCAAACGCTTAAAGTTTTACCGCCCCTTTTCTTAGTGGAGTTTGGCTCACCATTGTCTTCAATTTTTGGAGGTTTAGGAGTATTTTCCATTGGTCCTAGACATAGAAAATATGTAATGCAGTAAAATAATAAACCAACAAACTAATGGAAGAAAATAACATTTTGTGAATCAATGACAAGTAGGAAGTGAGGTTACCTTATATAGAGGGAGAGAAAATGTCCAAAATAAGTTAGCATGAAAATGACTTTTAATTGTAGTCATATCCACAAAAAAAAATATGAAGAGCATATCGAACGCATCAAATCCCACTAAAATCCATCGAAACCCATTAGAATTCATCGAAACTCGTTGAAAGATACTGATATTATTTAGTTACCAGGTAAAATGTTTCAAAAGCGATGCTCAATTCATAGCGATAAAAAAACTTTCTCCATCTTTATCTTACATACCCTTCCTCTTTTGGTTCTGGCGTGAAGAAACATAAATGTGACGAAAAAAATATGAATTATTCTACTTCTCTCACATAGTTTGAAAGACATGGTTAAAAAATGAATGAAATAACAACATACTTGAGACATATATGTAGAATTTTCATCTCTTAATAAGAGAAATAGGGGGTTAGAAAAGAGGATCTTTGAGGTTGAGAGGCTACTTCAATGAGGCACTTATGCAACAAATGAGGTTGGACAAAAAGAGGGAGATTGAAGAAAAGCTTGAACAAGTATAAGATAAATAATTGATTTTGAAAATAAACCATGAGTATGAAGGGTCTATAATACATAAATTAATGTGCTTTAATTTATAACATGAAGATCTTGTTAATAGTTAATTCGTGTTTCTAGTCAATTCTAAGTTTATGTGGTTCTATACCATCAAAAAGCCATCGATATCTCATATTCAACCAATGGTGGAGCCATGTTAGCATCGAAGGTGTACATGCCCCTTAGGATGGTAAAAATCAAATATCGTATTCCACAAGAATAAGTATCATAAGTTTATTGGTGAAACCAGATAATCAAAGTTCATATGTGAAACGAGAAAATGAATGAATAATTAAGGAAGTTAAAACAAGTTCATAGATGAAACAATTAAGTAAATAAAATAATTAAAGAATATGATAGTTAAAGAATGTAATAAATTAATAATTAAGTGAATGAGGTATTTAAAGAATACGATATCAATAATAAAAAAATGAAAATGGTCCGGTTAACAAATTTTGTACTATTTATTTTGTTAAAAAAACTTTCTTTCCATATTATATATATATATATATATATATAGAGGGGAGAGATCATATGAGAACCACCCCTTTTTAAAGGAATAAAGGAACACTTTGTGGACCACATCATATATGGTCCACGATGTGTTCCTTTATTTTTTTAAATTTACAAAGTTCTCATTTGAACCTTCCTCTCTCTCTCTCTCTATATATATATATATAGAGGAAAGTTCAAATGTGAACTCATTTTTGATTGTGAACGTGAGGACGAATCTCAGCTACTTATCCGGTCAATAAAGGCGGCTTTGACCTGGTTCCCCTCCTTTAATAATCTCCACCCTCCCATGAATCGCGTCAATCCTCCATGATCGCGTCCACCATAACCGAAGATGTGTGGCTAAGATTCGTCCTTACGTTCACAACCAAAAATGAGTTCACATTTGAACCTAACCCTATATATATATATATAGATAGAAAGACAGACCAATTATAAAGCATTGTGCGGCAAAGGATGTGATAGGCTGATAGCCTCCGACTATGCAATCCTTCGCGTACTCATGCGGCAACAAGGGACCTGAAGGGAACATCCTCATGGCCTCCTTTATTCCGCAACCTAGACACGGTAGGTTAGGCATGTCTGATTCGTGGACAAGATGATCTTGTCCCACGTATGCATCGATCTCAGCCTGTGTCTTTTTTAGGACACTTAGATTGTTGAGTAAAAGATACATTGCCCACTCCATGGTGGATATGGACGTCTGATGAGACCCCCTGCTAACATCAGTAAAACTCATTTACTTTTAGATTAGTAAAACTCATTTACTTTTATGAACGAAATTTCAAATAAATGAATGAGCTTCAAGAGTGATGTGTTCAGTAAAACTCATTTACTTTTAGATTAGTCTCCACTAAAATATAAGCTGAATATATAAATTTCAATCTCTACAATTTTTTTACATAACTGTTTTGATTAAAGCAAAAAAAAAAAACAACAAGAAAAGGATAAATGTGATGCTCGATATTAAAAAAAATGATCCAAAACCAATAATGAGCGTGATTTTGTTTTTCTTTCTTTCTTTTGTTTGTACATGTTTTCTAAATAATAGTAGTAGTAAATAATCAGGCCCGTTCCTGACATTTTATAGACCCTGGGCGACGTCTAAAAAGGGGCCCTCGATAACTACGGATTTTTATCTTTAATATATTTGTTTTTATCAACAGAAATAACATTAAACTCAATAATACCAAACAATTTATATAAGATCATTACTCTGAGTATTTATATATGCAAAATCAATCAATAATTGTTTATAGATTAAAATTATCTACCATATTATTTTTACATAGTATCTTGAATTTGTTCCAGCGTCAAACACGTCCTATGATATATATGATTGACAAGGTAGGGTTCGGTGAGAATGAAAGTTATCATGAGTTGGGTAGAAGAGATCTCCACCCTTGGATGCACATTAGGATGAGATGCATCCGATCAATCCCCGTATCAAGCAGAATTTATTGGTGGGTTTAAGATTACAAGTGATCCAGATCACTTCTTACATTCTTACATTCTTACATTCTCACCTTCACTCTTCTTCTCATACGATCCTTCGTCATGATTAACATCATTTTAGGTTACAATGTTGACTATTCAGGGTAAAATTCTATGTAAATCAAAATAGATCAGTTGAGTTTCCATGTCACACCCCAAGCTAATGTTTTCATCACCATTTTTAACTTTTAGGGTTAAAACAAACTTTTTAGAAACCATGAATCGTAGAATTAAAAGTCCATGTTGGTTATATATAGCTTGAGATCTTATTTTTATTTTACAGACATAATAATTCTTAGATTTATGCACTCAATATTAGGTAATAAAAAGTCAATAATGTATGAAAAAAGGTAGTTTTAGAATCCTAAATATAGATATAGATTAGTTCGTCTCATATGGTTGGTATTATTTTTTTTTCAAAACGTAGGGGACTTCTTACTTAATAACAAGAAACCTACTATATTCTAATACAAAAATAGAATTCATGTGGATCGAATACTCAAAATATTCGGTGAAGATCAATGATATAAAATATAGTAAGGGTTTATAGGCAAAATAGTTTAAGATATTGGTAGTAGATAAAATACATAGAGAAACAATAAGCAAAAAACAATATTATAAAATGAATGACCGATTAACTTTTTACGTATTTTTTCTCCAATATAATTAATTAATACATGTTTGGACTCTTAATATAATGTTAAATTCTTTTTGGGTTCTATTAAATACTAAAAACATTTGTCTCTTTTACTTACTAATTTTTTTGAAATACTACTATATATCTAGTATATACTAAAAAAATATGGGCCCCTGTTTCACATGGGCCCTGGGCATATGCCCGGCCCGCCCTCCCAGGCACGGCCCTGTAATAATATATATACATGCATCATGTTTTTTGACTTGTAATTAAACTACAAAACTGGAGTCTGCAGGCGATTAACTTGGCTCATGCAGTCATGCTTTTGATCAACTTTCGTGTCTAATATATGAATGTTATTGATAATATAAACAAACATTTATTTATTTATTTATTTATCTATCTTTTATCAGTTATCTTGAAGGCATTAGCATTTAATTAATTGGATATACATCATGGTAAACATTTGATATGATGGATATATATTGAGTTAAAATGCAAATCTAGGAAAAATCAAATAAATTGTTTCTTGTTGTTACCAACAAGATGCTTTGGAATTCGGATCATTTTATCGGGTAACACTCCGGTTCGGTTTTTTGCAGAGATAATAACATTCGGATAATGTTACTCTTCTTCCAATCAATCGTTTTTCCAATTTGGTCACTCCAAACCACCTGAAAAACTGGTAAGTAGTCTTCATTTATAGTGCCCATAACTAAAGTATGAAGTACTGTGAGGACCATAAGCCCTAAAGTTTAGAAAGTTTTATAAAAAAAGAAAAGATTTAATGTAATATTGTGTATTGTGTTTTAGATTTTATGGGCTTGGGCTTACACTGTAATAGACATGTACACCTCTATATAAAGGAGTCTAGGGTAGAGTATTCGTTAATGAGAGTCGTTTAATTACATTCGCGTTTGTAGTTCTTTAAACCTTTCAATAATAAAACATTTGACTCAATGATTTGCATATGAACTCCTCGTTGATTTTGTTGAATCTGACCTAACAAGTACGATAAGTAGAAAACCACAATGAATAGTAAACCATAGGAACCAGAAACACAATAAATTGTAAACTACAATAACAAAAAGACTATGAATTATATATCATAGGACGAAAACCATAATTTAACATTAAGACGAAAATAATAATTTTTAAAAAACATAGCTTACTAGATAAAATTCTATTTGTTTCGTTGTATTATTGTAGAAATAATGTAAGAGTAAACTATGATTTTCGTCCCTGTGGTTTACTGTTTCTAACGATTTTCATCCTTGTGGTTTAAAAACTGCTTTTTTCATCCCTGTGGTTTCTATTTACTTCGATTTGGTTCCATGAGTCCAACAGTGTTAGAAAAGGTCTGTTAACTCAGTGGTAATTTGGTCTTTTCACTTATAATCAGTTTTGCTATTAAAATTAAAAGTTCAATTTAATATTATTATTTATAGATATAATCCTAACACCTTAACCAGACATGAAAACGCTCCCCTCCCTCCAAACCGGCGCTGGGCTCCTCCCTTGAATGCCACGAATGATCTCCATCCTCAGGTTTCGTCGCACTAGCATCGATCTTCTTCTCCACGCCGTGTTTGTGCTGCGCTAACTCACTCAACTTGGAGATCGAACTCAGTATTTTCCCAGATAATCCATTACCATCTAAACTAAGTGCAAAGAGTTTGTTCAAGTTACCAATATTTTCCGGAAACAGACCCAATAACTTGTTATTCTTGATATAAAAAATACTGGAGATTGGGAAGATGAAACACAACACTGAGAAAAGGACCCGCTAAATTTGCGGGTATTTGGGAGGTAATACCCATGGGTGGATCTATGTAGAAGGGAGTGGTAGCATGTGCAACCACAAAATTTTGGGGGTTAAGTGTAATTTTTTTAAGGTTCTTTCATGTGAAACCATAAGATTTTGGAGGTGAAACCATAAGATTTTTGGGATGAAACCACAAACTTTAAATATTTTAAGGGTTTTAAATGAAAGTTTAACAAATAAAACTCCATCATTCTCTTAAGTTGAGGAAGGTGGTTGATGATAAATTACGATTCACACCCTTCAAAGACTTTAACGTATTCAATTTACTTCCTTTCCTATTTTATTTTTCGTTTTATACCCAAACTATATTAATTAATTATTAGTTAAAATACATTGAAAAAAATATGTTTTTCTGTTGCAAATTATACCGTTAAAAGGGTCTTGTCGATACTTTCGAAATGAGTACAATATTGAATATTTTTAACTTTAACACAAATAAAATATATATAATGCATGTGTGACAAATACGATAACTAATTATCTTTAATACAATTTAATGTGATTACAAATTTTTATTAGCATATTTTTAGTTAAGATTAAGTTGTTCATAGTGACGTAACAATGTTAACATAATAGAATATTTACTATGCTGGATTATTCGTGTTCAGTTAACCCTCTCTATAGACTAGAGTTATTTGTTTAGAGTTAGGGGTCATTACCAAACGCTTGTCTAGTAAGTGCTTGCGAGGTAATATTGCTCACCGGATAACATGACAGTCGAGAATCTTAACCGGTAAGAATGATGATAAGAATGGAGGGTCTTACTCGGTAAGCGAGAGTGACGGCTCTTACCTAGGCAAGAGCTTACCAGACAAATAGTTTATATTACGATAATTATTTTGTGCAACCACTGCAAAAAATTTCTGGATCCGCCCTTGGTAATACCATCAAGGAAACGAAGCTTGAGAGGGAAGACGGTATGGTACCTGATAAGTAGGAGTTGGGTTGGCCGGAAAGTGATATACTATTGACGTGGTTGTTGGGAGGTTGACATGAGATGTGCAGCTAGTTGTCGGTGGCAGGTTTCCAAGATGAAAGAAAGCAAGACTTGTTCATCATCTGGGTGACATTTTGTAGATGTGATGGTGAAGAGAGAGAGAGAGATAGAGAGATATACAGGTAGCGATTCTGGAAGAGTAAGTTGAAGCATTCAATAATCTTCATTTGAATCTCAATCGAAATCCTGATTTCGTTGATGATTCTTCCTACCGTTATTCACCCACTACTGACGCAAATGATAATTGTAAAAATGTTAACTTCCAATAGCGTCATATATATTTATGATTCCAAAATTATGCATGAATCGATTTTAAAAATCTTTGCATGAAAATGGAATATGAGTTGGAATAAAAAAAATCCATGCATGGCAGTGACAGCAGTGGGTTCTCTAACCATCTTCAAGAAGTCAAAATTGGAGAAGGGTTGCTAGGAAAAATCTTAGGAGAAAATGTTGCAGTCACTAAGGGAGAAAATGGATTTGGAAAAAATGGTAGAGGATAGCATGTTGCGTGTAGTGAGGAAGAAGCTGGGTTTGGAAAAATTGGTAAGAAATAAAATTCTACAGGTTGTGAAGAAGAAGAAGAAGAAGAAGGGTGAAGGTGGGAGTGGGACCATGGGGCTTTATGGGTTAATTTTTCTTTTTCTTTTTAAATCTTCTAAACTCTCAAACATCAATAAAAAGTACGAATATAATGTAATTAAATATAAAAAGTTATTAAAAAAATAAAAAGACTATATTACCCCTTAACTTAACTGAATATTTTAATTTTATTAGGATGAAGGACGAAAAAAGCAAGTAATGGAAACCATAGGGACTAAAAAAGCAGTTTTTAAACCACGAGGACGAAAATCGTTATAAACACCAAACCACAGGGACGAACGAAAGATTGTTTGCCCAGGAAAGAAACCGAATCCATAATATTGTTGTAGATGTGGCCGCGCGAAACTCTGATCTGTTCCTCGTGCCTGTCCCTTCTTCGACAATTGACCTTGTCGGGGTTAGGAAAACGTTTGTTAACAGCCACTGTCAGATCAGCTAGAGCTGCAGTAAGGGCTGCAGTCATCTCGGCTAAGTCTGCTTTGGTAGACGGCTGTTGATCTGCCATGGTTAGTGAAAAGACAGGCGAATCCTGCTCTGATACCAACTGACGCAGCGTGGGTTTGCGGAAGGATCGACAAACGTCTAAATCCAAAACGGTTGAGAATTACGTTTAGTAAAACTCAATAAACTAAGAGAAAACTCTTAAAAAACTCTCAAAGAGAAGAATTGTATTGAATAATAATGAAAACAATGAATCCTATTTATAGCTAAACTAATTAAGATAATATGAAAACTAGATCAATCCTAATTCTAATCTAACTAGGAAACTATTTAAAAAGGAAACTAATAATAAGGAAACAAATAATAATGATCCTAATCTAATTAGAAAACAAATAAATAATAATTAAAGCTAAATATTTGTCCTAAACTAATTAAGAAATAAAATAATCAAACAAGCAGATAAACGCGATT
This sequence comes from Silybum marianum, assembly GCA_036898165.1. NCBI lineage: Eukaryota > Viridiplantae > Streptophyta > Magnoliopsida > Asterales > Asteraceae > Silybum > Silybum marianum. Next base: position 31,493,256 of record CM072535.1, read on the forward strand.
CGTTTGGGACTCGTCAGAACGCGTCCTCGACACAGCACGTGACCCAAGTTGCGCAAGGAACCGTTTTTCAGTTTCCGGTGCAGGTTTACGAGTTTCTTTCGAGCCCGTTTTCTTCGTTTCCAAATATCAAAGAAAAGTCTCGTTAAGTCCCGAAACCTCTCTATATCATAAATCCGGAACTTTTTTTGAACAAAATCATCAACAAGAAAAATATATATAATTTCTCTCACCGACAACAAAGTACAACAAACCAACTAAACATAGATAAATTATACCATTTCTAGTACTAATTACAAGCATACAAAAGTTTTGCTTAAAACATAAATTAATTCATTAACTTATTTTTTTATGTATAAAAATTTTATATGTATAAAAATTTCATATGTATCTATTTATGATTTAAGCATGGCTTTTATATGTTTCAGGATTAGTAACGGGAAATGTTATAATTTTTTTCTGTTTAATTGGTTCATTGTACTTTGTTGTCGATGGAGAAATTGGATCTATTTTTTTTGTTCATGATTTTGTTCCAAATTTTTTTAGGGATTTATTTGTTAAAAAAACGAGGGATTTAATCATTCAAAGTCAGATAGTTTGTTGTGTTTTTTTAGACTTTTTCCAAATTGTTATCAGATTAACCTGCCTTTATAAGTTACAATGATGTATTTAACCGGTTTTAGAAAGTTTAAAAGCTTTATCATTCAAAAAAATAGTTTAAGGATTTAATCATTCAAAATCAGATAACTTTTTAGGTTTTTTTTGACTTTTCCATACATTAGGGTGCCAAGTACTAGTAGATGTACATCCACTATTTTATACAATACATGTTTTATTACATTTGAAGGTATGCAATCGTATGAGAAGACGAGTTAATATAAAAAACGTAAGAAGGGATCTAAATTATTGATCACCTTTAATCTGTCATCCACCTATGAATTGTGCTCCTTATGGGAATTGATCCGGTCCATCTCATTAGTGTTGATCTTCAATTACGAATGATGTTCTAGATACTTTCTTACGCTTCCCACCATATGTTCCAGATACTTTCTTACGCTTCCCATCATAACTTATTTTCTCACCGGAACCCAACCCGACTGTTGAATATCTAATTTTAATTATTTAAATGTTCCAGATACTTTCTTACGCTTCCCACCATAACTTATTTTCTCACCGGAACCCAACCCGACTGTTGAATATCTAATTTTAATTATTTAAATGTCAAATAATCAGTTTACAAAACGTCCATCAACCAACTACTATCGTTTATTATACGTATTACAAAGAAAGACGATAGAGTCGAATCAAAGACGTGATAATAGATTTAACATCGTAGGACGAGGCGAACAATTTGCCACCAATTTTGTAGCCTTTGGCATGCCCACTCCACTCCCTTCACTCAAATCAACCTTGCTTTCACTTGTTTGTTTCCACTCGAAGCATTGGATAAGCGATCCGAGCCCCAAAGCAACCATTCGCTTTGCAATGCCTTCTCCAGGACAACTTCTCCTTCCGAACCCAAATGGCATAAACTTGAAACCGTCTGTATAGCCTTGTAAACCTTCAAATCTCTCGGGTCTAAACGTTTTAGGGTCGCCCCATATGGTTGGATCATTTTGTATCCCCCACACGTTCACTAATAGCATCGTGCCACTAGGGATGTGATATCCTCCGACGTTGTAATCCTTTGTGGACTCGTGAGGCAACAATGGACCGGCCGGAAACATCCTCATGGATTCTTTTATTATGCAACCGAGATAGGGTAGGTTAGTAATGTCGGATTCTTGGATAAGACGATCTCGACCCACGTGTTTGTCGATCTCGGCCTGTGCTTTTTTTAGAACACTTGGATTGTTGAGTAAAAGAGACATTGCCCACTCCATGGTTGATATGGACGTCTGAGTACCTCCTGCTAACATCACCTAGAATCAATTAAATGGGATTACTTGTAAGTAACGTGTTCAATAGGACTTAGACCATTCCAAACAAATATATATATATATATATATATATATATATATAGGCGAGTTCATGCGAGGACGGTAATAATTTACGAGAATGCGAGGAAAATCCTCAACCAATCATTTTTTATATGATTTTTTTTTTCATGTACAAAATCATATATGATGTTGTACTAGCATAAAAAATGACACGCGCGACTTTTGCTGCGGAAAAGTCTCGGTTAATCATATATGATTTTATATGTGAATCATATGGTGATTTTGTACATGAATCATATGTGATTTTGTACATAAAAAATTTAACGTACAAAATGATTGGATGATGATTGTCCTCGCATTCTCGTAAATTGTTACCGTCCTCGCATGAACCTCTTTCTATATATAAATATATATATGTATATATATACTTTTATATAATAGGATAACATTAACTATCTGATACCCAATTTAAAAAAGCCAATAACAAACTTCGGGAAAACCTTAAAAAAATGAAAAATTGAAGAACATCTTGATAGTCCTTGATTTGGGCGATATGCATTTGTGTATACAAGCACTACTAGAAAATTGAGTATTTTCAACGGAAAATGTCACTGAAAAATTTCTAAGAATTTTAAAGAGATTATTGACAAAATATAAAATTTCTACAAATTTTCAACGAATTTCCGTTGAAAATCTCTCACAAAATGCATTTTCAACCAAAAACTTTTTGACGAGACATTCCGTTGAAAAAATTTTGGTTGAAAATGCATATATGTCTGTGAGAGATTTTCAATGGAAATTCGTTGAAAATTCGTAGAAAATTTATGTTCTGTCAATAATCCTTTAAAATTCGTAAAAAATTTTCAACAACATTTTCCGTTGAAAAATTAATTTCCGTTGAAAATACTCAATTTTCTAGTAGTGAAGTAAATTAAGTTGTTGTTTTTTTTGTGCACGTGTGGATGTTACAGATTACTTGTATGCACAAGTGCATACCATCCGGATGAAAGGCTACCCTCAGTTTTCCATTTTTTGAGGTTTCTTCCGAACCGGACCTTTTATATATATATATATATATATATATATAGGAAGATTCAAATGAGAACTTTATAAATTTAAAGGAATAAAGGAACAACTTGTGGACCATATATGATGTGGGTCCCACATCATATGTGGTCTACAAATTATTCCTTTGTTTTAAAAAAAAAGGTGGTTCTCGTATGATCCCTCCCCTATATATATATTTATATTTCTTTATTATATTTGTCTTTTTCTAAATAATAGTATATAACAGCAGTAGTGGACTAGTGGTATACATATACACATCAGACATTAATTTTCAATGTGAAAAATGATCATAATATCTTTTTGAAACAAAAACATGGGAAAGAAGCTATGATTACTGATTACTAACTAGTATTATAGGGTCTTTTGGGGTTATTAATTTAATTCTGAATGCAAATTTATATACAGAAAATTTAAAGAAAAAGTGTTCCTTGTTATTAATTTAATTCTGTCCCACATCATATATGGTCTACAAATTGTTTCTTTGTTTTTTAAAAAAGGGGTGGTTCTCGTATGATCCCTCCCCTATATATATATTTATATTTCTTTATTATATTTGTCTTTTTCTAAATAATAGTATATAATAGCTGTAGTGGACTAGTGGTATACATATACACATCAGACATTAATTTTCAATGTGAAAAATGATCATAATATCTTTTTGAAACAAAAACATGGGAAAGAAGCTATGATTACTGATTACTGATTACTAATTAGTATTATAGGGTCTTTTGGGGTTATTAATTTAATTCTGAATGCAAATTTATATACAGAAAATTTAAAGAAAAAGTGTTCCTTGTTAAATTACCAGCATGATGCTTCTGATCATTTCATCTGTGTAGCACTCAGGCTCAGTTTTTTGCAAAGACAATAACATTTCAATCATGTTATCCTTCCTCCTCCTCTTCTTCTTCTTCTTCTTCTTCTTCTTCTTCTTCTTCTTCTTCTCATCACCACTGTTCTTCAGCCCTTCTTTCAGCTCCTCAACCAGCTCCTGCATGAATAAGTCTCTCTTTGCCTGCAAACAAATCAATCGCTTTTCCAATTTACTCACACCCAACCACCTCATCATCGGCAAATAATCCCCTACATTTGTAGCACCCATAACCTCGAAAATTTCCGCCACAAGTTCCTGAAACCGATCCGCCTTTTCCTTCTCTTCCACCGTTAATACGTCATTGATGCCGTAATAATATCTTTTACCACTAACCATCCTCATCATGGTATTCAGCGTAAGGTCAACCAACATAGCTTTAACCTGCACCTCGGCTGCTTGTTTTACCGATGATCGATAGAGTTTACGGATAGTGAGCAGAACTTCATTGGCGCGCATGGGTTCAAGCTCACGTAGTCGGTGAGATGAGAGGATTTCTAGGGCGGAGATACGGCGGAGGTTCCGCCAGTGGTCGCCATACACTACTAGAATATTGAGTATTTTCAACGAAAATTTTCAACGGAAAATGTTGTTTAAAATTTTCTACAAATTTTAGAGGGATTATTGACAAAACATAAATTTTCTACGAATTTTTAACGAATTTCCGTTGAAAATCTCTCACAAAATGCATTTTCAACCAAAAACTTTTTGATGAAGACATTCCGTTGGAAATTTTTTGGTTGAAAATGTATATACGTTTGTGAGAGATTTTCAACGAAAATTCGTTGAAAATTCGTAGAAAATTTATATTCTGTCAATAATCCTCTAAAAATCCGTAGAAAATTTTAAACGACATTTTCCGTTGAAAATTAATTTTCGTTGAAAATACTCAATTTTCTAGTAGTGATATGGTGCAAAGACGAGGCTTGTGTAATTGTAGCCGAGGTATTTTCCGGCCAAGAGTCGTGGGCGGTTGGCGAATATGATGTCGTTGGTGGTGAGACATTCTTCGGCTAGGGACGGGGAGGAGACGTGGAGGACGGGGCGTGAGCCGAATTGCAGGAGTTGGATCGGGCCGTGGCTCGCGAGGGACTTGTGGAATGGTGGTTTGAGGAGGTAGAGGTGACCGATTATGGGAAGAGGAGGGAGCCATGGCTAGGTGGGTGGTTTTGGAGTTTGTGGAAGATGTAACTCGTGATGGTGGAAATGGCTAAGAATATGAATGGGATAAACAAGTAAAACACTTCCATTTTTAATACTTGCTTCAAATATTGTGTGATTTTCACATAGAACGAAAAGCAAGATAATTAAACGGATCAATACTGAAATTTTATCAAGTGATGAAACCCTAAGGTTACAAAAGGGTTTATTTATAGACTAAATACCTTGGAAGAAAGCTAGAATTTAAATTATACCGGGTATATTATGGTGGATCCAGGATTTTTGTCCATTGGGGTTCTATTAAGGTAGACTAAAGACGTGCAAAGTCACCCTACGTGTTTTGGGAAATTTTTTAAGTTTTTTAGTTGATTTCAAAGGATTTTCTTATTATTTTTGTCGATTTTGAAGGATTTTCTTATTATTTTTGTCGATTTCGAAAGAGTTTTTTCGGTTTTTTATTGATTTCAAGAGATTTTCTAGTGTTTTTTTCAATCGCCGGCAAGATGGGGTCCTTTAGAAAATTTTACTGGGAAACTAAGGCTAAATATAGTATTTTTGATATTTTTTAACCTGTAATTTTTTTAACAGTTCACTGGATCCTGGGACCCCCCCTTTTGAAGGCTGCATCAGCCACTGTGTTTATATATATATATATATATATATATATATATATAGGGGAGCTTTCGGTTACAAACTAAGATAAAATTATGTAATATACAAACCCACGTTGACCAATCATAATTCATAATTTTTTTTTATTTTTCATTTAATAAATAAATTAACGAAAGGGCATTAAAGTAATTCATAAAATACATATTTAAATAATTAAATCTTTTCATAATCTTATTTTTGGAGTTAGGTTTTTTAGGGATCACGATTTGGTAAGATTATATTGATTTAGTTTTCTATTTTTATGCATCCATAACTTGTTCATCAAATCTTCATTAAAAACTTTTACCCAGATCATTCATTCTCTATTCAAATCTTTCTAAATGGTTCACGCAATTGAAGACGTTGTTGTAGACGGTGATGCTAATCGTAGTGGTTAATCTATTCCTAGATTCATGAACATATTAAACTTCATGATTCACGAAATGGTTCTAAATGGAAGATGAAGATGATGACGATGAAGATGAAGATGACGATGAAGATGAATCCGATATTCATGAACACAGAATCATGATTCACGAAATGGTTCTAAATGGTTCACGTTGTTGATGATGAAGATGAAATGAATCCGATATTCATGAACACATAATCCTAGATTCATGAACACATAAAGCTTCATGATTCACGAAATGGTTCCAAATGGTTCACGTTGTTGAAGATGAATATGAAGATGAAGATGATAACGATGAAGATGAAGATTAAGATGAATTGATTCAGTTTTCTGAAGATAGATTACTGAAATCTCGAAACCGTATTCAATCATTCAGAGAGAATTTAGGAATTTAGCTAACTTTCTTTTTTTACAAAATATTTAAAATGAATTAGTTTTACCGGTTATACCCTTCAAACATGCTTTATTGGGCCAAATTAATTTGATTTTATTAGATAATTACTGTTTTTTCCATCGGATGATCTAAACCATAGAATAATGAATTAAGGGTCAAGATCAGTTCACACAGTTTGTAAATAAATTAGAGTTTGTAACTGATACCAACCCTATATATATATATATATATATATAAGGTTCAAATGAAAACTTTGTAAATTTAAATGAATAAAGGGACACTTGTGAACCACATATGATGTGGGTCCCATATAATATTAAATCATTTCTGAATTAATATGATTTAATATTAAATCAGAAATGATTTAATATTATGTGAGACCTACATTATATGTGGTCCACAAATTGTTCCTTTCTTCCTTTAAAGATGAGTGGTTCTCGTATGATTCTTCCCATATATATATGTGATAAAAATATGTCTGTCTTAAATTCTTACGTCGTATCCCTATCCAACAATAGAAATTATATTTTTATATATTTTAACCATGTCCACATAGAGTTAGAGTTATATATATCTCTCTGTCTATAATTTTTACGCGGGTCTTTCGGACCCCTTTCCGTTTTCTTGCATTGATTCATGAACGAATCTAATAACTCTTAGATTGCTCTGCATCAGATTTAGAGATACGCGAGGATCCTTAATTATTAATCCTTGGTCTGATTCTTCTAGCGTTATGTGTGAAATGAAATCACAACTTGTGTTGTAACTTATGTGGGAAATATTCTTATAGTCTTGTGCTATGATTTCTCTTGTAGGGTTACATAGACTTAACTAAAACACTCGGGATTTTTTATGAGCATATATATGCCTATGGGCTATGTCAAATACCTTTTTGAGTAAATCACGTTTTTAGTCTATGTGGTTTGTTGAATTTTTCTTATTTTCATCCTTGTGGTTTTAAAATTTCAGTTTTCATCCCTACATATAATTTATAATTCATTACCTTTTTTATTCTTATGATTTAGAATTTAATGTTTCTTTCATCCTTATGGTTTATAATTCATTTCTATTTAGTCTTTCAAACTTAAAAGTAGTGTTTTGGAGAGAAAAAAATTGAAATGAATTGTAAACCATAGGGATAAAAACCAAAATTTTGAAACCGCAATGACTAAATCCATATTTTTTAACGAACCATAGGGACTAGAAACGTAATTTACTCTAATTTTTTTTATATGAAGTAGACAGGAGTGTTTGTTTTTAACTTAATAAACTTAGGTGGTTAGCTTAATTGGTTAAGTTATATTAAGGTGTTTGATTTTAACTTAATACTAAGAGATTGACTTAACATGTTAAGTTAGCTCATCCTATCTTAATACATTAAGTTAACATTTTTCAAAAATTACCTTTGTCCTACAATTTTTAATCACATGCCTCATTAAAAAATAAATAATTTACCAACATGCATAAATTAAATATTGTAATCAAACAATAATACTTTATTATTTTTAAATATATTTTAAGTTATTAAATATTATTTTATAAATTAGTTAAATTCATATTATTTGTTTTATTTTAAATGATTAATATCGTTTTCATTTTTTTTTTGTTATTTTAAATATTTATCAAACAATTTATTTTCATTCAAGTCTACAACATCAACGTTGGACTGGACCCATCACCTAGTGATGCAGGGAGAATTCAAGAGTTAGCGGAGTTCTTTTTCGATCTTTGGAAACGAAAGAAACGAGCTTGAAGGATGCCCGGAAGTTGGCATCGAAAGGGTCGCAATAGAGGTCGAACAACAAGTCGATCAAGGAAGCAAGGACGTAAGCCCTTCCCAAGCGGGTTGAGCCGCTTGGACACCCACCTAATTTTCTGTTTGTTTTCAACAAAGCAGGTGAGAATGCGGGTAAGAAGACGAGTTCACCAGCCTAGCCCACTGTTTGGTCGTCCGGGCGGGTTAGAAGGCAGGTAAGCCGCCCAGCCACCCGCCTAGTTCACCGTTTGTTGTTTGCAGCCGTGCCATCCAATTTCCATTTACTTGAATCATAAATCGATCCTAATTCCATGGACTTGCCACGTTGCCATCCAAGTCCACCTTCCTTATTATTTATTGTTTCTTTGTTGTTTTATCTTTAATAATTAATTATTTAGTTTCCTAATTTAATTGTAATAGTTAGGATACTTATTATTTTTATTATTAGTTAATTATCTTTTCTAGTTTAGTGGTAATCATTTCCTAATTTTATATTATAAATAGGGTTCAATGTTTTCATTATGAAAACACATTATCATTAATAAAAATTCCTTCTCTTTGAGATTGATTCGAGTTTTCTCGTTATTATTCAGTTCTTACGCTTGTAAGTCCTAATCCTTTGGATTTAGACGTTTGTCGATCCATTCCGCGTTTCCTACTGCGTCAGTTGGTATCAGAGCACATAATCCCTGTCTCTTTTTCAACCTAGCGATGGGAGATAATCAACCCATTACCCGAGCGGATCTTGAAGGTATCACCACCGCTTTCAATGCTTCTCTCACCAACCTCACCACCACCTTCACCAATCAAATCGGCACGTTAGTCGACGATCGACAGAGAACAGACAGGCACCCAAGTCACCACCGATCACCACGTAGTGGCCGACCAAACCCAACCACCAGTTTCAGTTTCGAATTTAAATCCGAGGAGGAAGCCGATCCACCCCGAAAAGACCCCGATTGCCGAAGGAATGCCGATATTCCATACTTCTATGGAACCATGGACATAGAAGAATTCTTAGACTGGAAAATCGAGGTCGATCGATTTTTCGACATCCTAGAGATCTCGAAAGACAAGCAAATAAAGATGGTTGCTTTTTGGTTTAAGAGCGTTGCCTCTGTATGGTGGTACAAGCTAGTAGCTCAACGACAAAGACAACGAAAAGGACTGGTACGTTCATGGAGGAGAATGAAGCAACTAATGATGGAACGGTTCCTACCGGAGGACTATGAGCAAATCCCTCATAACAAGATGTATTTGGATCGTTCGCAAGGCTCGAGACTCGTAATCGAGCCACAACAAGAAATCCTTACTAAGACCCAAATGCAAGAATCAAATCTTGGATCAATTATCAAAGAAATTGAAGAGCCCGAGATCGAAGCACCCGAAGCCAAATTAGTTGATGACACTCCCGTTCTTTCAACACCCATTATCAGATATGATAAGACTCCCAACAAGAAAACCGATCGTCTTCTTATCAAGACCACTAGTGAGCTAGAAGCGGAAGAACATGCAGTCGTAGCGGACAAGGTTCAAGTTAAAGATCTCATCGTTGTAAAGGAGCCACAAGATGAAACCTGTAACGAGCCAAAAAAGGCGATAACAGATTTCGAACGATTGATCAGAGAAACCAAAACTGAACAGGTTGAGGATATACCCGAGCCACCGAAAACCTTGTTACAAGGAGTCAAGAAAGATGATCCTGAAAACAATGTTTCTATTCTAGAAACCAAGACTCTTGATCAAACCAAGGAAATTCCCGGTAAAGTTCTTGTAACGTTTTTCTTTTCGAGTTTGACAGCATCTCACTTATGTGGAAGCAATCACGACACCGTCATTTGAAACTTGAAGATTTCTCAACCCTTCTGAAATCTAACGATCGATTTATAGATCTTGTTTCAATGAAAGAAATTTCTTTATATGAATTGGTATTTCATCGAAGTTCGAGAGAGACGAATGAAGATGAGTTTCTGTTGCAAGCCTTGATTAAGAAAAAGATTTATTATTTATTTAGTTTTCTTTTCCTGTACCTTCTGTTTATATGCTGCATCTTTTCTAGTTGTCTTTGATTCCCTGTATCTTTTCTTATTTCCTTTCCTTTTCTTATTACTCTTTGTATCCCTATAAATGTTGTACCTTTTCTCATTCTTGATATAAGAAATAAATATATAACTCTATATTTCTGAGATGGTATCAGAGCAGGAACCCTAATTCCTGCGGCCGTTCATCCTTCTCTTCCAGCCCTAATTTCTACAGTCAAACCTGTGAGCTGTATTCTACCCTTCACCTACCAAATCCATGACAGGTGGGTCAACCATAAGCTCTCCTACTGCCGAAAAGAGTGTGTCTTCCGCTGCCACTCACAACCCTACCTCGGAATCCCACTCCATTCAAATCACTACCATTAAGTTAAATGGAGAGAACTTCTTGCGCTGGTCTCAATCTGTGCGCATGTATATTCGTGGTAGGGGAAAGATGGGTTACCTGACTGGAGAAAAGAAGGAGCCTGCTCTTGACAGTTCCAGCCATGCTCTATGGGATGCTGAAAACTCTATGGTGACGACATGGTTGGTAAATTCCATGGAAGAGGACATAAGCTCTAACTACATGTGCTATCCTACAGCCAAAGAGCTTTGGGAAAACGTCAATCAGATGTACTCAGATCTGGGAAATCAGTCTCAGGTATATGAACTCACTTAAAACTAGAAAGAATTTGCCAAGGTGAGGATTCTGTCACCAAGTATTTTAACTCCTTAAAAAGACTTTGGCAAGAATTAGACCTTTTCAATGATTATGAATGGAATTGTACTAATGATTGCAACTATTATAAAAAAATGGTGGAGGGTAATCGCATTTATAAGTTAATTATTGGTTTTAATATGGAGTTTGATGAAGTTAGAGGCAGAATTATTGGCAGACAACCACTCCCCCTTCTTGGCATTTATAAGTTTCAAGTGAACTCGAGGTCGAGTTCTTTTCAAGTGAGGGTGTCTGATGTAGGGAGAACTCAAGAGTTAGCGGAGTTCTTTTTCGATCTTTGGAAACGAAAGAAACGAGCTCGAAAGATGCCCGAAAGTTGGCATCGAAAGGGTCACAATAGAGGTCGAACAATAAGTCGATCAAGGAAGCAAGGACGTAAGCCTTTCCCAAGCAGGTTGAGCCGCTTGGACACCAGCCTAATTTTCTACTTGTTTTCAACAAAGCTGGTGAGAATGCGGGTTCACACGCCTAGCCCACTGTTTGGTCGTCCGGGCAGGTTAGAAGGCGGGTAAGCCGCCTAGCCACCCGCCTAGTTCACTGTTTGTTGTTAGCAGGCGTGCCATCCAATTTCCATTTACTTGAGTCACAAATCCATCATAATTCTATGGACTTGCCACGTTGCCATCCAAGTCCACCTTCCTTATTATTAATTGTTTCTTTGTTATTTTATATTTAATAATTAATTATTTAGTTTCCTAATTTAATTCTAATAATAGTTAAGATAATTATTAGTTTTATTATTAGGTAATTATCTTTTCTAGTTTAGTGGTAATCATTTCCTAATTTTATATTATAAATAGGGTTCAATGTTTTCATTATGAAAACACATTATCATTAATAAAAGTTCCTTCTCTTTGAGATTGATTCGAGTTTTCTCGTTATTATTCAGTTTTTACGCTTGTAAGTCCTAATCCTTTGGATTTAGAGGTTTGTCGATCCATTCCGCGTTTCCTACTGCGTCACTTAGGGGGAGTCTAAAAAGTCGTATAATGTAAGGAGGAAATGCAAATGGGATATATAAACATAAGGTTAAAATGGTAATTTTGTTGTTTTAGAATAAAAATCAAACAACAATTTATTTTAATTTATTCAGATAGATTAGTACTTAAAGAAAACTTAATAAATTCGAAACTTAAAGGATAAAAAATCAAACACATCACAATTTTGAGGATTAAATGAAAGACACTAACAATTCAGAAATTAATTTATAGTATTAAAGTTGATACATAGAGTCATGTGAAAGGAAACAAATAACATGTGCCACTATAAATAAAAAATATATGTATATATATATATATGTGATAAAGACGTAATTAATTATATAAAAATAATAAAAATCAGATGATTTTCAAAGCATGAGATAATGATAATTAAACTATTTAATCGGTGTAAGAATAATACATGTAACATAAAACATATATTATTTAGATAATTAGATAACAACAAAGAGATATCTATTTGATTCAATAAAATAAGACGAATATGGATGATGTAAATGGTTTTGTTGTTGAAACTAGTTGGAAGTCTGTTAATGAGGTAGGTGGTCGTAGCAAGGGCTTCAGGCCATAAACTTTTCGGAACTTGAGACTCAATAAGAAGAGCCCGAGTCATTTCTAAGAGAAGGCGATTCTTCCGTTCAGCGACACCATTCTGTTCTGGTGTGTGGGGACATGTAGTTCGATGGATAATCCCTTTGGTTTCGAAAAAATGTTTCATAGGGGTATTAACAAATTCCCCTCCATTGTCGGATCGAAAAATTTGGATATCCTTTTTAAACTGAGTTTGGATCATGGCGTAAAACTTGGTGAATTTATCAGTCACTTCCGATTTATTTTTCAAGAAGTAAACCTATGTCATTCAAGTGCAATCGTCAACAAACATCACAAAGAAACGAAAGTTTTGCCCCCCAATAATCGGAGCCGGACCCCAGACATCGGAATGGATTAATGAGAATGGCAAGTCGACCCTTGTGTTATTTGGTTTAAAAGTTTGTCTGTGGCTTTTGGCCAAAACACAGGTTTCACAATGTGACGTACCACTAGAAGGAAATAATTCTGGAAAAAAATACGTAAATATCCCCTAGACGGATGGCCTAATCTCCTATGTCATAACCATGCTTCCCGATTTGCTGTTCTATGAGCCAACATCACAGTAGCCTGTTGAGTCACCTCGTCCACGTAATACAATCCTTGTCTTTCAGTGCCACGCCCAATGATCACTCCCGTCCTGATGTCATGCAAAATACAAAAGGTAGGATGCATGAGAACAGTATAGTTGAGCTCTTTTGTCACATGGCTTATAGATAACAACTTTTGTGATAATGAGGGAACATAAAGGCAATTTGATCGTTTTAGTTTTTGTGATATTTCAATGGTTCCCCCCTTTTTTACATCCATTATTCCTCCATTTGTCGTTTTGATGTGTGTTTTTTCTGGTTTTGAAAAGCAAATAATGTCATACAAAGGAGCCACAAGATGAAACCTGTAACGAGCCGAAAAAGGCGATGACAGATTTCGAACGATTGATCAGAGAAACAAAAACTGAACAGATTGAGGATATACCCGAGCCACCGAAAACCTTGTTACAAGGAGTCAAGAATGATGATCCTGAAAACAATGTTTCTATTCTAGAAACCAAGACTCTTGATCAAACCAAGGAAATTCCCGGTAAAGTTCTTGTAACGTTTTTCCTTTCGAGTTTGACAGCGTCTCACTTATGTGGAAGCAATCACGACACCGTCATTCGAAACTTGAAGATTTCTCAACCCTTCTGAAATCTAACGATCGATTTATAGATCATGTTTCAATGAAAGAAATTTATTTATATGAATTGGTATTTCATCGAAGTTCGAGAGAGACGAATGAAGATGAGTTTCAAGTGAACTCGAGGTCGAGTTCTTTTCAAGTGAGGGTGTCTGATGTAAGGAGAACTCAAGAGTTAGCGGAGTTCTTTTTTGATCTTTGGAAACGAAAGAAACGAGCTCGAAAGATGCCTGAAAGTTGGCATCGAAAGGGTCGCAATAGAGGTCGAACAATAAGTTGATCAAGGAAGCAAGGACGTAAGCCTTTCCTAAGCAGATTGAGCCGCTTGGACACCAGCCTAAATTTCTACTTGTTTTCAACAAAGCGGGTGAGAATGCGGGTTCACCCGCCTAGCCCACTGTTTGGTCGTCCGGGCAGGTTAGAAGGCGGGTAAGCCGCCTAGCCACCCGCCTAGTTCACTGTTTGTTGTTAGCAGGCGTGCCATCCAATTTCCATTTACTTGAGTCACAAATCCATCATAATTCTATGGACTTGCCACGTTGCCATCCAAGTCCACCTTCCTTATTATTAATTGTTTCTTTGTTATTTTATATTTAGTAATTAATTATTTAGTTTCCTAATTTAATTCTAATAATAGTTAAGATAATTATTAGTTTTATTATTAGGTAATTATCTTTTCTAGTTTAGTGGTAATCATTTCCTAATTTTATATTATAAATAGGGTTCAATGTTTTCATTATGAAAACACATTATCATTAATAAAAGTTCCTTCTCTTTGAGATTGATTCGAGTTTTCTCGTTATTATTCAGTTTTTACGCTTGTAAGTCCTCATCCTTTGGATTTAGAGGTTTGTCGATCCATTCCGCGTTTCCTACTGCGTCACCTAGGGGGAGTCTAGAAAGTCGTATAATGTAAGGAGGAAATGCAAATGGGATATATAAACATAAGGTTAAAATGGTAATTTTGTTGTTTTAGAATAAAAATCAAACAACAATTTATTTTAATTTATTCAGATAGATTAATACTTAAAGAAAACTTAATAAATTCAAAACTTAATGGATAAAAAATCAAACACATCACAATTTTGAGGATTAAATAAAAGACACTGACAATTCAGAAATTAATTTATAGTATTAAAGTTGATACATAGACTAATGTGAAAGAAACAAATAACATGTGCCACTATAAATAAAAAATATATGTATATATATATATGTGATAAAGACGTAATTAATTATATAAAAATAATAAAAATAAGATGATTTTCAAAGCATGAGATAATGATAATTAAACTATTTAATCGGTGTAAGAATAATACATGTAACATAAAATATATATTATTTAGATAATTAGATAACAACAAAGAGATAGCTATTTGATTCAATAAAATAAGACGAATATGGATGATGTAAATGGTTTTGTTGTTGAAACTAGTTGGAAGTCTGTTAATGAGGTAGGTGGTCGTAGCAAGGGCTTCAGGCCATAAACTTTTTGGAACTTGAGACTCAATAAGAAGAGCCCGAGTCATTTCTAAGAGAAGGCGATTCTTCCGTTCAGCGACACCATTCTGTTCTGGTTTGTGGGGACATGTAGTTCAATGGATAATCCCTTTGGTTTCGAAAAAATGTTTCATAGGGGTATTAACAAATTCCCCTCCATTGTCGGATCGAAAAATTTGGATATCCTTTTTAAACTGAGTTTGGATCATGGCGTAAAACTTGGTGAATTTATCAATCACTTCCGATTTATTTTTCAAGAAGTAAACCCATGTCATTCGAGTGCAATCGTCAACAAACATCACAAAGAAACGAAAGTTTTGCCCCGCAATAATCGGAGCCGGACCCCAGACATCAGAATGGATTAATGAGAATGGCAAGTCGACCCTTGTGTTATTTGGTTTAAAAGTTTGTCTGTGGCTTTTGGCCAAAACACAGGTTTCACAATGTGACGTACCACTAGAAGGAAATAATTCTGGAAATAAAATACGTAAATATCCCCTAGACGGATGGCCTAATCTCCTATGTCATAACCATGCTTCCCGACTTGCTGTTCTATGAGCCAACATCACAGTAGCCTGTTGAGTCACCTCGTCCACGTAATACAATCCTTGTCTTTCAGTGCCACGCCCAATGATCACTCCCGTCCTGATGTCATGCAAAATACAAAAGGTAGGATGCATGAGAACAGTATAGTTGAGCTCTTTTGTCACATGGCTTATAGATAACAACTTATGTGATAATGAGGGAACATAAAGGCAATTTGATAGTTTTAGTTTTTGTGATATTTCAATGGTTCCCCCTTTTTTTACATCCATTATTCCTCCATTTTCCGTTTTGATGTGTGTTTTTTCTGGTTTTGAAAAGCAAATAATGTCATACAATTCGTAAGTCATGGTGTCGGTAGCACCCCAGTCAAAAATCCAGGCTTTATCGTGTTGTCCGTTATGAGTTTGGACCATATTTGCCTTCCCTTTATGTCTAGGGATGTTTGTGTAAGGACTTGAGGAAGAAATCTCAACATCGTTACCTGCTGATGCCGACTTACCCTCTCCACATCTCGTCGCTGCAATACCACCAAACCCTTCATCGCCGGTCATTCCGCCTACGTTATCGTTGCCATGGCTGCGGCTGCCATCCCTTTCTCTGATCCGCTAACTTTGTTGCTCCGTTTGTGGCCATCGTTCCACCAATCGGCGTATCCAACCGAGTTTGAAGCATTGTTCTTTTGTATGCTTCATCATTCCACAGTAGGTACACTTCAGATTTGTTTTATCTTCTTTGGGTGGTTGTGCTCGGCGAGAACCTTTCATCACTAAACCAACCCCATTAGAGTTTACTGGTCCGGTACCGATCAGTCCAGCCGCCGCCCCTATTTGTACATCTTTTGGGGCTGTTCCCAGAATATTCCAGTAGACTTCTTCTTTCCGAACTGCTGCATATGCTTCTTCTGCTGAGAGAAGCGGGTCTAATCGGAGTATTTCCCGTTTTATGGGATCATACTTCCGATTTAATGCGTTTGGAAATTGAAATAGTTTTTGTTCTGACCTGATTTTAGTGTAGACTTTAATGTCGCCGGACACTTCATTGGGTTTGGATCAATTCTTTCAATTTCTCCCCATATCCCTTGTAAAGCAATCCATAGGTTTTCAAGAGAATCATCATTTTGCTCCATCCCATTGGCTTTGACATGAAGATTGAATGTTTGTAGTTTATCTTTGCCACTACTGTAAGTAACTACGAGAGCATCCCACAATGTTTTTGCCGTGGGGAACTCGGTTAGGTTGCTGGCAAGTGCTGGTTCGATGTTCTGAATGAGCCATGAAAAAATGATCAGATCATCTTGTTCCTATTGATCATAGTTTGCATCGCTTTGATTTGGGGGACTCGAGATCAAGTGTTTTAACAAGGCCTTTAATTTTCCGCCGATGGCAACCCGAATCATTTAGGACCACAACGCATAATTCTGGCTGTTGAGTTTCAGATTGATTTGCAGATTGTCGGACATTTTCGGGTTTTGGGGCTGGGAATTGAGACCATTTTTGATAAGATCCGCAAGTTGGATTGATAAGTCTGAACTTGGGTTACCTTCTGCGGTCATAGTAGCTTGGTTTTGAAAGGGAGAAAAAAAAACAGTTGGAAAAGAAGGCTGGGATTTTGTAACATCCTGGTTTTAGATCCAATTGAAGAAAGTGTTGAATCGAGTGGTCTATTAAAGAGGAGCTAATTTCAGAGTTTGAGTAGTAGTGTTGTGAGATAGTGACAAGTGTCACCGTAGCACCAATGGTACTAAGAGTATGGTCGTCTTAACTATTGTGTCATACGGTTGTGACATATGTCACAATAGCACCGGTGGTACCAAGTGGTTGGTGATCCCAACAAGTGTGCCATGTTATAGTGACAATGGCACAATGTATCAACCGGGCATTTGGCAAAATGAAATCCCGAGTCCTCTTGGTATTCCACTCTTGGAAACAAAGAGATTAGTATTTTTGAAGTTAATTATATTGGGTATCATCCACAAGTCGAGTAGCGGGATCAAACGGGTGAAAAGTGGGAAAAACACCTCAAAACGGCCCCGTGCTAGTGTGCCCGACGATACTGACATGGCACAATCGCATGGCAGCATCGCCCAAGATGTTCCGTGACTTAGGAAGTGAATCAGATCGATTTTGGACACGGGCTAGTGTGCACAGCGATACCGACATGGCACAATCGCACAGCGGCATCGCATGCGGCCTCAAGTGGTTAAAAACGGGATGTTCTTCATTTGGCCATAACTTCTTCATCACAGCTCCGATTGAGGCGATTCTTTTTGCTATGGTTTCGTATTTCAGAGCTCTTTATGATGGTAACAATGAGGATTAAAGTTTACTTGATGATTTGGGGTCCCTATACGTTGAAAGGTACGATCACTTCTCCGAAATCTGGAATCTAGGGTTTGGTTCTATGATTTCTGTTTTGGGTTTGATTTTGGTGTATGTTGGGTTTTTTTATGATCTAGATGAAGGTTTTATAGGTGGAAACTTGTGGATTTGAAGTCCTCACCTAATGAAGCTCGGTATTGGGATAAAACCTAGATTTAGCCTAAATCTAGCTTGTGAGTTCATTCTTACCTTTCTAAAACTTTATACATGTCAAAATGAAGTATTTTACCTTAATATGATGTTTAAAATGAGTATTTCTATATTTGGAAGATTTTGGTAAAACTAGGTCAAAATGTGTCATTTATGGTTTTCTTTGAAATGATGAATTGGATGTCAAGAACGGTTTTGGAATACTCTTATGAGTTTTAAATGCAAGAAAAATGATGTATGAACCTAAATGATAATTTGACCTAATTTTGGAAGGAAGGTTCTTGGAAGCACGATGTTATACTTCACAAAGGTTTGTGAAAAGAAGCTAATACATTGGAAACAATTGTATTAAGATGTTAGACTAGTGTAATGGATCCATAGGCACATATAGTCAGAAGTACTTGGGGAAGGCACTTGCAAGAGATCCCGGTTTGGGGTTGAGCTTGTGTGGTCGAGTAATCGACCAGATGACGGGTCATTCCCTTAGAAGTTCCCCCCAAGAGAAGTAAAGCGTATCTTTCAGGTGTAAATCGCAGAAGTAAAGAAAAAGAGATGTTTGGGAAAAGGCTTTCGGTTATATGGTTATTTACCGCTTTCGAAGTTTAAATGGCTTTTCTGTATTTTTGAACTGTTTGTTCTCACTAGGCTTTTAAGCCTAACACCTTTTCTTAAAATGACATGTATATCAGGTGATCAAGCGGATGGGGCTTGATGGGATGAGAGAAGCTAGGTGTCGGTAGTGACATTCTTTTGAAGTGCACCTCGTGTGTATAGATGGAGTTGCATAGAAGATTATTTTGAGGATTAGAGACACCCGAACTTAATCTGTATTTGTCAATTATATAGATTAATAGGTTGTCATATAGTATGCGTTTGGTGTTGTAAACTCTTTTACTCCTCCCCATTTCTATGGGTGATGTCTATTCATTTAATATTTCCACATTATTTTGGTTTAAATTAACTCCCATTGTTAGGGGTGTTACAAGTTGGTATCAGAGCTTTAGTTTAAGCGAACTAGGTATGAACCTAAGATGCCTAGACTTAAGCTGAGACTTTTAGTGATGTTGTGTGAGAATGGGTAGACACTCTTGATATAGTAGAGCTTTAGAGTCGACGGAAATGCACTAACTATGAAACGTGACTGTGGTAATAGGAATTCTTATACGAGTGATATATCCAAGATATCACGCAGCTAATGCTATCTTGGGTATATTGTTATGTGAGTATGCTTATTTACTATGGTTACGATGATTGGTGAATGTGTTATACGTATCTATGTTAGACTTGTCTTACTCCTATTCTATGTTTGTGGCTGACTGAGATGATTAATACGTGTACTAGATCGTGTAACGAAGCTGAGGACACGAACGACATTATTTCTACTTTAGATCTACAAGTGACACTGGAAGTCACTCAATCACCCATGATCCCTCTTGTTCCATCAAGAGATGTGCCAGAATGGGACGTCTGCGTGAAGTCGACCTTGATCAGGGTAGTCCTTAATGGTAGAAGCGGGCTTACGAGATGAGTTCTAACCCGGTATGTTGCAGGTAGTTATTTTTGTCATAGCACAACAATAGGAAAAATGTGTTCAAGATGTTCTAGAAAAGGAGTACCAATAATCGAAGGCATGAAGCAACTACTTAGAACAGAGTGATGGGTTCCGGGAGCAACGGGACAGGTTTCAATACCGAAGAGGCATATGTGACGGAAGTAAGGAGAACGGGAAAAGGTTGAACATACGAGACTTTCTTATGCTCTAAATCACCCAAGTTCTCCAGATCAGATGATCCGGTAGTTTGTATGAATTAGTTACGAGAGATCGAGCAAGCTTTTGGTTCGATTGAAATTGATGATAAGGAAGAGTGAAGTTCTCTTCACAGATGTTTAGGAACGAGTTTTAGCATGGTGGAGCATCACCATGGCTACTTTTGGGCCAATCATAATCTTTAGGCTCACCTTAGAATTATTCGAAGCAAAAGTTTTAGAAGAATATCACAATGAGAAATTAACATTCGTATCATGAATGAATGTTCGGGTTTCAAGAAAGGGAAATGAGACGGCAAGAAAGTATACTCACTTATGTCCTTTTGATTTTACTGCCACTTTTCTTTTGTGTCCACTTCTTTCTACTCAAATCTACACGTACCTATGAGTACCTTGGAAGATACCTATATTGTTGAAATAGACGATGGCAAGTCAGTTCTAGTTTGGATCGTTCTTAAGGATTGTATGTTGGAAGTTGAAGGAAATAACGTTGGGGTAAATCTCATGCCTATGTCGATAGGAGGGTTTGATGTGATGATGGTAAGGGATTGGTTAGCCGAGAACCAAGCCAAAATCCTATATTCTAAGAAGTTAATCCGGACTCCGTTATCGGATGACAATATGGTGATAATCTACGGGGAAGGAAGGAAAGGCGAGTTAGTTTGGTTAGCCTTGGCAAAGTCGTGCAAGTGTTTAGCCAAGGGATGTCTTCCGTATATAGCCTATGTTCTAGATGCAAAGTTAGAGAAGAGGAAATTAGATGATGTTCGGGTCGTTAGTGAACCTCCCGAGGTGTTCTCCGAAGATTTACCCGGTTTGCCACCCGATAGACAAGAAGAGTTCCGAATAGATATAGTGTCGAGGGAGCTCCGGTCTTATTTGTGTAATGACTATAGGAAGTTGAATAAAACAACCGTGAAGAATGAGTATTCCCTTCCCAAAATTTATGATCTCTTTAATCAGTTACGAGGAGCGGGTTGCTTCTCAAAGATCGATTTACGTTCATTTTATCATCAAGTGAAGGTGATGGAGGATAATGTAGCAAAGACAGCGTTTAGGACGCGGTACAGTCATTATGAGATCTTAATAATGCCGTTGGGGTGACAAACGCATCAGCAAAATTTTTATGGATTTGATGAAATCAAGTATGTCGACCGTTTCTAGATCAATCGTGGATAGTATTTATTGATGATATCCTTGTCTAATCTAAGAATGAGTTAGAACTTGAGCAACACCTTCGAGAAGTCCTCGAGGTGTTAAGAAAGGGGAATTTATACGCCAAATCCTCTAAGTGTAACTTTTTAGTAGAAGGACGTACAATTTCGGGGGCATGTGTTACTCAAGACGGAGTGAAAGTGGATCCATCCAAATTAAAGCAATGATGAATTGGGAACTGTCTCGAGATCCGTTAGAAATTAGAAGCTTCTTAGGATTGGCGGACAATTATCGGAACTTTATTTGGGTTGACAAACAAAAAGAGGTTGTTGATCATAACTCCTCTCGATGATTTGAATATGATTCCTTTTGTATACTTAGTGAAATTCCATTGTATAAACTTCTGTTAATATTCAGCGATAGCACACGCTGATTACCATCAGCGATTGCTGAAGATCAAGGAACGGCAAGCTTATCTCTGAAGTCCTGAAGATCAGCTATCACACCAGAAGACCATTCAGCAAAAGTCGAAGACCTTAGCTGAAGAGAGAGATAATCAGCTAAGTGAACTGAAGCGGTTCAACGATAGCAATGATTATCTAATCAAAGTGTGATGTCTTGTGAAGCCTCAGCGATACTGAAGATTCCTCCTTGAAGATTCAGAATCAGCGATCAAATGAAGCTTCCTTAACAAGACAAAAGATTGATCTTATCCTCGATGCACAAAAGTCAAACCTAGAACCATGTCAGAAAAGGACGTACGATTTGTCTCTTATGTCCCCATCATATCTAATATGGTACTGTTCATATTCGGCCAAAAGCATGGCTGTCTTATTTGCAAGGACAAGCTTCCTATCCAAGCTTGACACGTGGCATATACCTTTTATCTTGCATTAAATGCAAACGGGTATAAATAAGATGGAGATATCTTCTTCATCTTAATGCATGCTTCCTTCTAGCCTAAACCCTCTTGATTTCTTTCTTCCTTCTTCTTGTGCATCAAACTTAGTGTTTCTTAGTTACAATAGAATAGGTTTTAAACTTGTTCTTATTCCGCTTGTAACTGTAAATTTGTTTATGTTATATAAACTCATTTAAAAACCAAAATCTGTGTGTTTGTATTCAACCCCCCCCCCCCCTTCTATAAACTGTTTACTATTTATTGAACTCTTGTAGACCCTTATTGGGACCAACAAGTGGTATCAGAGCAGTGTTTGCTTCTTTAATCTTTAAAATATTTTTTTTCTTAAAACTATTTTAAAATGTCAAACCCTAATACGAACTACAATGATAATGGATCTTTAGCTAAACCTCCAAGATTTAGCCATGATAACTTTCCATTATGGAAGGAAAGAATGTCTCTATTTTTAGAAGGATCTGACCCTAAGATCCCCTACTATCTAGAAAATGGACCATTTGTTCCTACAACTATTGTAGCTGGTGTTCCTGCCACCACTACTACTCCAGCCATCCCTGAGAGGAGTATTGTTAAAACTCCTAACAGATGGACTGAGGAAGACAAGAAAGAAATTGCTATTGACTCTAAAGCTAGATCTATAATAGCAATGTCTTTACTTGATGAAGTCTATCGTTCTGTTATGAAAATGAGGACTTTTAAAGCCATGTGGGATACTCTATGTATCCAATATGAAGGAACTTCTGAAGTACAAGTCACTATGTGCATAAACCTTGTAAGACAATACGAGAGTTTTATGCATCATAAAAGTGAATCTCTTACTCAAATTCACCAGCAGTTCAACTGTTTGCTGATTGATCTCAAATCAGTGAACAGAGTGTACTCAAACGCTGAAATTCTGACCAAATTCATGGAGGCACTACCCGATCAATAAGCAGCGTACACTACATGTCTGAAGCTGTCAAAGAATCTTGAAACCTTATCTTTAAGTGCTTTATATGGAATGCTCTTAAATGAGGAACAATCTCAACTTCTGAGGAAGAACCTCATAAATGAACTCAAAGGTGCCAAAAGTACTTCTTTGGCACTTGTGACTTCAGAGGCAACTCCTCCTAAAAATGTCTCTTCTTCCACTATCACCTCCATCACTGAATTAGGTCAAACTGATTCAGAAGACCAACTCACCGATGCTGACATCTCTGAGTTTGATAACTCTCTAGCTTTCTTAACTAATAAATTTAAAAGATTCGCTAGAAAGAGCAACTTTCGAAAACCTTCTAATCTCTCTGACTCTAAAAAGCAAAAAACATTGCCCGCTGAGAAAGCCTCAGCGATATGCTTCAACTGTCAGCGAAAGGGCTACTTTGCTAGTGAATGCAGCTCAAAGAAAGTTGCAGCTCCCACCTCCTCCCAGACCTCTGATAAAAAGGAGAAGTATTTGAAATTGAAAAACAAATACAAGGATCAGAAGAAACACCAGCAAAAAGGCAAAGGCCATATCGCTGAAGAAGTTGATTGGGACGCTGAAGATGATTGGGCCAAGACCTCTGAAGAGTCTGGTTCAGATGAAGAAGATCTTGCCTTCCTCTGTCTAATGGAAAGAATAGAGGACGCTGAAGAAGCAACTGAAAATTCTTCCTCTGAGTCCCCTTCTACTCAGGTAACAACTTTTTCTATCTCTTTACCTTCTGAAAGTGATAACTTGTCAGCTCTCGATGCTATGACTGTTGATTTTTATAATGCTTTAAATGGAAAGATTAAGGCTGAGAAAATTAACACTGATCTATCTGAGCAATTAAAAAATTGCCATATAAGAATCAAAGAACTTTCTAAAATAGAGGAACTCTTAAGGACCAAGTCTTTGCAAATCAAACCATAAGCATTGAGAAGCAGCAAGTTATCGCTGATAGGGAAAAGGCTATCGCTGATCTCAAGTCTGAAAAGGCAACCATCGAAGGATGGTGTAAGGCTTCTGATAAAGTCAATGAGATCATCAATGCCCAAATACGTATGAAAACTAGAAGTGGGTTAGGCTATAACCCTGAAAAGGAAGAATCAGAGAATGATCGTTCCATGCTCAAATTTGGAATGTTTGTCTCTTCTCTCCCTGATCCTTCTTCTTCAACTTCTTCCTCTTCTTCTAAAGAAAAGTTGCCCGTGATAAATTCTAAGAAGGTGATCAAGAACGAGTTTCTTGACCAAGTTCCTAAGAATAAGATCACTCAGAACAGGAACAAGAAATCCTCAGAGAAAAATCCTAAATCTGGGAAGAAGGTCTCTGACTTTTCTCAGAAACCAAGTCCCAGAATTAAGGTCGATCTCACTCCTACCCCTGAAAAGGTTGTCATACCTCCAAGGACTATGGATAAAGGAATTCTTGGTCCTGTCCCTGAAAAGGTTCCTATTTTCTCTCTGAATTCCAAATCCTTTAAATATAGGAAGTGCTATCACTGTGGTGAAACTACCCACATTGCAAGTAAATGTCCTAACGCTACTAGAGCTGATAAACTAGCTCATGGAAAGAAAGTAGCTCAAGCTAACAAGTCAGCAAGAGTGAAACCCACCAAGGTTGCAAAACCACCAAAGGTGAAGATATCCACTGAAGAGAGTTCTTCAGCTAGTAGCTCCTCCGCCAATCCTCTATCTAACCAAGTAGGACCCATAATAGTATGGGTACCTTTAAACAATTAATCTTTTGTATCTTGATAGCCAAAGGTATCTGGTATCTTGATAGCGGATGCTCAAGGCATATGACTGGCAGAAAATCTCTGCTCTCTGATTACAAAGAAGAAGCTGGTCCATCAGTGATCTTTGGTGGAAATGGCAAAGGATACACTAAAGGTTATGGAGTTCTATCCAACGGAGCCACATCGTTTTCTCGTGTTGCCTACATTGAGGGACTAAAGCACAATCTCTTGAGCGTTAGTCAGTTATGTGACAAAGACTTCAAAGTTCTATTCTTAAAGAATAGATGTGCTGTCACTAACGGAAATGATAAGCTTTCCTTAACAGGCAAAAGAGTGGAGAATGTGTATGTCATAAATATGAATAGTTCTCACTCTAAGAACATGTGCTTTATCTCTAAAGCATCCACTGACATAAATTGACTATGGCATAAAAGACTCTCTCATCTCAACTTTAAGACAATAAATGAATTGTCTCAAAAAGATCTAGTCAGAGACCTCCCAAATCATACCTTTACAAAGGAATCCCTTTGTTCAGCGTGTGAAAAGGGAAAGCTGACAAAAGCCTCCTTCAGGTCGAAGCAAATATCTTTAGTGACCGCTACTCTTCAGCTACTCCATATGGATCTATTTGGATCTGTCAATGTCCAATCTATTTCTGGAAAGAAATATACTTTAGTGATTGTTGATGAATATTCCAGATACACATGGGGGTTCTTCCTTCGATCCAAAAGTGATACCCCTGAAATGATAATTTATTTTATCAAAAGGATGGAAGTTTTGAACAATCTAATTGTTCGATCCATAAGAAGTGATCATGGTACTGAATTCAAAAACAGTACTCTGGTAAACTTCTTTGAAGAAAAAGGCATTTCTCACAACTTTTCCTCAGTGAGAACTCCTCAGCAAAACGGTGTTGCTGAAAGAAGAAATCGAACTATCATTGAAGCGGCTCGCTCAATGCTCAGCGAATCGCATCTACCGACTCAGTTCTGGGCTGAAGCAGTCAACACAACATGCTTCACTCAAAATCGATCCCTGATAGTTAAGCGATTTAAGAAGACCCCCTATGAATTGTTTCATGGGAGAAGACTTACTCTAAAATATTTCCATATTTTTAGATGTAGATGTTACATTCTGAATAACAGAGATCATTTGGGTAAATTTGATCCAAAAGCTGACGATGGTATATTTCTTGGATACTCCTCTGTATCTAAATCCTTCAGAGTCTTCAACAAAAGAAGACAACATGTTGAAGAATCCATGCACGTTAACTTTGATGAATCTCGTCCCATTCATACTTCTCATACTCATGATGATGATGAAGAATTGAATGCCTGGATGAGATCTCATTATGGGGAACCTGAAATATATTTTAGCAATCAACCTCCTGCTGAAGAATGTGATGAGGAAATCTCTGTAAATCCTTCAAGTGACAATCATCCATCTTCAGGGATGAATGTTACTCCTCTAAATTTGATTCCTGTTGCTGACTCCTCTCTTGGAAATTCCTCAGTGAACAACCAAACTATATCTGAAAATCACTCCCCTGAATTGATTCTAAATGAAGTACCTGTTGCTGAAACAACAAGTCCTTTTCCAGAAACTGAGGAACAAGTCGCTGAATCTGCTGTTGATCTTGATCTCTCTCCTCAACCTCCAGTTCAGTGATGGACTGCAAATCACCCAATAAATCAAATTATTGGTGATCCCAATGCAGGTATCAAAACACGTAGAGGTACAAGTAACATCTGTCTTTATGTTAACTTCATTTCTCTCTCTGAACCTAAAAAGATAGATCAAGCTCTGATCCTAGCTGGGTTTCAGATATGCAAGAAGAACTCACTGAATTTCGTAGAAATAAAGTTTGGAATCTTGTTCCTAGACCCTCTGATAAAACTATCATATATAGGAACCAAATGGGTTTTCAGAAATAAGCTAGATGAAAACGGGACTATAATTCGCAATAAGGCTAGACTTGTTGCTCAAGGTTATAGATAGGAAGAAGGGATTGACTATGATGAGACCTTTGCACCTGTTGCTCGTTTAGAAGCCATAAGACTTATTTTAGCTTATGCTGCCCATAAAGAATTCAAAGTTTTTCAAATGGATGTTAAAAGTGCTTTTCTAAATGGAAAACTCAGCGAGGAAGTTTATGTTGAACAACCCCCTGGTTTCTCAGACCCTAACCATCCTGGTTATGTTTTTAAACTTGAAAAAGCTCTTTACGGGTAAAACAAGCTCCTAGAGCTTGGTATGACACCCTTTCTAAATTTCTTCTTAAAGAAAAATTTGTTCGTGGAAAAATTGACCAAACCCTGTTTTTAAGAAAATATAAAGGTCATACTATACTCGCTCAGATATATGTTGATGACATTATCTTTGGTTCCACAAGACCCAAACTGTGTATTCGTTTTGCTGCAAGAATGCAAAAACAATATAAAATGAGTATGATGGGTGAACTAACATATTTTCTAGGTTTGCAGATTAAGCAATCTGACAAAGGAACCTTTATTTGTCAAAGCAAATATGTTAAGGACATGCTGAATAAATTCGACATGAATCAATGCTCAGCGATGAAGACCCCTATGGCGCCTCCTCTGACTTTGAACAAGGATCCCAATGGGAAACCAGTCAATGTCACTGCCTATCGAGGGATGATTGGATCTCTGCTATATCTTACAGCGAGCAGACCAGACATCATGTATTCTACATGTGTCTGTGCTCGGTATCAAGCTGAACCGAAGGAATCCCATCTAATCCCTGTAAAGCGAATCTTCAGATATCTGAAAGGAACTCCAAATCTAGGTATTTGGTATCCCAAAGGCTCTGGATTTGATCTAATAGGTTATTATGACAGTGATTTTGCAGGCTGTAAGATAGATAGAAAGAGCACCACTGGTGGGTGTCAGCTACTAGGTGGAAAATAATTAGTTGGACAAGTAAAAAGCAAAACTCAGTGTCCACCTCCACCGGCCGGAAAATTTGAATATGTAGCCGCTGGTAGTTGTTGTGCTCAAATCCTTTGGATGAGAAATCAACTCAGAGACTATGATCTCAAGCTCTCTAAAATTCCTATCCATTGTGATTGTACTAGTGCTATTGCAATTGCTAACAACCCTGTACTTCACTCCAAAACCAAGCACATTGAGATCCGATATCACTTTATCAGAGATCATGTGATGAATGGTGAAGTTGAGCTTCATTTTGTACCCACTGAATATCAGCTCGCTGATCTTTTCACCAAGCCTCTTGATGAAACTAGATTCAAGCTACTTATCAGCGAACTTGGTATGTTGAACGCTGAATAATTTCTTATTCAGTGACTAACAACAAGGGATACAAATAAAGCCTTCAAACTCTCCATTCACTGAACTCTGATTCAGCGATATCTGTGTTATCTCCTCAGGTATTAACTTCTAATCCTTATCACTCTTTGATAACTTTTCTCATCAAAGAATGAATCTCTAAAAACTAAAACCCTTTACTAACAATCCTTTATTATCAGTGATGAAGATTTTTTAAATTAGTAATGATTAACCTTCCTTATGGATAACTATCATTATAATCTTTTAAAGATAATAAAAGGACACGTCAAACCTTTTTCTGACACACGACGGACCGCGATATTTCCATTCCAACTCCTTTCTTGGAACGTGCGCCAGGTCATCATTTCTTTTTCAAAAAGCTAAAACCGTCGTTTAGCATTCCTTTCTTTCTCTCTCCTCCTGCTATTTAAGCAATTCTTTTGCCTTACTTGATTCCTTCCGCTTTCATAACTCTCCAAAAAGGCAAAAGAACCTTCGAATCTTCAAGTTTTCTCAAGAACACCAAGAACACGCATTTGTGTGTTTTTCCTTCTCGAAATCAACTAAGGTTTGATCTAAACCTTTACTTAAGACTGGAAACATATTGTTTCACATCTTCTTCTCCTTATATCCTCTAAAATGATATAAAAACTGTTTTAGAAAGAAAATAAAACCCTGTTCTAAGTTCTTTCCTTAGAACAGAAGACTTTATTCTTAAAAGTTTTGTCCATTTTTATTTATCTTCTCAATTTTTTTAATCTTCTATTTTTATTATTGCTTTTATAACAAGCATTTTGATCTTGTTCATCAAAATACTTATTTCTTTGAATCTTTCATTTGGTACTCTTTATACCAAACTCTGGTTTATACATTCATGTATAAAACCATGATTTATCTCTTTGGTGTTCCTACTTTTCCTACAGAAATGGCCTCTGCAAGTAAGATCGCTGCCACCTCTGCTGCTGAAGACAACACCCTGGTTGCTGCACCAACCTGCCACTTCCCCTTGAAGAAAGCTGTTTTTAAGTCCTGCAATTACATTGCATTGGTAGACATTCCAGCTGATCGTCCTCAATTCGCTGAAGTAGCTACCTTCATCAAAGCATGCCCGCTGATGTACACTTTCGTCCACAACCCAGTGGGCATCTCCTCTCATCTCCAAGCTCTCTGGTACACGGCTCACCGTACCACGCTCACAACGGAGAAAGGCAACGTGCTCTCTGCAATAGGCTTCAAGATTCCAGATCTTGGCTATTTTTCCTTCGCTGTTGGGTTCGTGAGGAAAGCCCTTCGTCTCCCTGTCCGCGGAAAGAATGAACAATGGGGTGCTGAGCCAACCAAGCTGCAGATAGACACCTTCTTGGACTCAATCGGTTACGCCTGGGAGAATCCATCACTGAAGACGGTGGGTTCCAAAGTTGAAAAGAAGAGACTGCCTGCTCGCTGGCAATATATCTTTACCCAAGTAATCCAATGCATTGGGTCAAAGATTGGTTCGCATGACCAGGCGAGCAAGCACTTTCAAGACCTTGCTTACTCTCTCTGAAATGGCCATAAGCTCAACTACGATGGCTATATCTTCAGCGATATTGTAACGCCCAAAAATGTGGAAAAAAATTAAATTAATAAATGAAATAAAATCGCATTCTTGATTAATTGTCGTTTGGACCAAAAATGTAAAAAAATTGTTGGTGAGGGACCAAGTGTGTTATTTTGTTAATTTCATCAAATAATAATAATTTGGAATAATAAATTATTTGAATTTATGCAATTGTATTTTAGGGTGAAATTAGGAGAAACCAAGGTAGAGGGGCCTGTTTTGTACATTCTCGAAAGCTGAATTATAGGAATAGAATTAAGTTGATTGACTTTCTTCAAATAGGGTAGCTTAGGCTTCAAGAAAAAAAATTGAGGAGTTATAATCCGAATTGGGGCTCAAAAATTTAGGGTTAGCCGCACAATTGTGAGAGGAACAAAAGCCCTCTGTCGATTTTGGTTTTGGAGCAACGAGAGAAGGTGATTTCGGCCAAGTAGAGAGGTTGCGTTTTCGGAGTTTGGCAACGAAATTGAGGTAGTTATGCTAACCCATTTTGAAATTTACTTTTACTGGATGTCAATGTATATGTATATAGTGTCGTGTTAAAATTTGGGTCTCAAAAGATGTCGGGAGGACCCCCGATTTGGCCTTAGAATCATTTATCATGAAAGTCAAACGTCAGTCTGTTTGACCTCGGAATTAGGACTGATTATTAGACCATTTTAATTGATTCTTGTTTCATTGGGTGCAAAATATCATATTGTTATTATTATGCAAAAAGAACCACAAAAAACGATGGATAAATAACCCCAATCGAACGAAAAACGCTGCTGTTCGTTGACCACATCGTTCTGGATCTGATCCGGGGCCGGATGCGAACTTGATTTTGAGCCGATCTGAATCTGGGTTTGGGCTGTTTGGTTGCAAAGGGAATTAAGGAGGGAAGCCCAACAGATTTCAATGTATTGGGTCTTGGACTTGGGCTTATACAAATAAAATGATATATATTTTGGACTCTTATAAATAAAATAATGTATTTATATAGGGCTCACTAATTTATTGGGACATGATATATATTTGCTATGTTATTAATATATGAGGATAAAATTATGTATTAATTAAATTAGGAGTTTATATCAATTTAAGCATATATTTGAAGGTTAGAACTTTAATTTAATTTATTGGGTTTAATATATAAATTAAAGTCGCTTAGTGGACTGTAAGTTAGTCGTTGACCATTATTACTTTGGAGAAAACTTGGTCAATGATTGGGTGTTCGGTTCATAAATTGTAGGTTATCACTTGGAGCGGAATCGTAGCAAAACTACAATTCCAGGTGAGTCTTTCACGAGATTTCACTGGGATGTATACATATGTATGGAATGTATTTTTACATTTATGGTGTGAATTGTTTTATATTGATTGATGAGGTGGTATCATTGCATGTTATTTTATATTGGTGATTTACATGCATATGGTTAATTGTGATGCGAGCATGCTATTTATGTTACATGTTTTATATACAATGCATGCAAAAAGGGTTTTGGGATGTGGGTTAACATGCATATTAAGTGTACAACCCGGGGTATGGGATATTGGCTCGATATGTCACACTTTGGGGAGGCACGACCCGAAATGGGCGGTGGTTCTAGCACACTCACACGCCCAGGGAACGCCTGTGACATGGCAGGTCCCTACCTAACGGAGAGGAGCTAAGAGATCTCATTTGGGGTGCATACATAATTGGTGAAATTAGATGTTATGTTTATTTGATAATTAAATGTGATTGATTGTGTGACGAATGACCGCACGCAAACCGTGAACTCACTGAGCTTTTAGCTGACTATAGTATACATCTTAGGATCAGGAGGTTCGGGTATCGACAAAGGCAAGGGACATGCTTGAGGATCTTAGTTTTTATGATGTTGACTTTTAGTTAAACGTACATTGAGTTTATTTCGAAGTTATTTTGGTTTGGAGTTTAGTAACCCGGTATGGGACGGGTATATATTTTTAAGCTTTATTGTGATTTGATGTTTAGACTTCCGCTGTAAACGCTTTCATTTATTATTTGGAGTATTTATGGAGTGTTTGATGACGTGGCATTTCATTATAAAAAATAAAATAAAATGGGGTGTTACAGATATGGTCAGTCGCATCAACGCTGCCACCAGACACCCTGTCATCCCCTACCCTCGCTTCTTCGCAACCATTATGGAGGTTGCCTTTGGGGAAGAATACCCAAAGGTCGGCGATCACTCCTTCTCCGTAGTGGGGAAGAAGTCCCTGGACATTAAGGAACGTCCAGGTGATGCTCCTTTCACGCCCTACATGCTGAAAGTGATTGGAGCCCCTCTCTCAGTGTCTACCTCGCTGCCCAACCCAACAGTGAGCATCCCGGACACTGCTACCGCTGCTGCTGCCAAGAGGAAACAACCTTTTGATGGTCATAAAAAGACCATCGCATCCCAGAAGCCAAAGAAGTTGGTCTCTCAAAAGACCACCCTCTCTGATTTCGGTGTACTACCAACACCAACTGCAGCCACAACCACCTCAACGATCTTTACATCCGTTGTTGCTTCATCAGCACTGCCTCCATCTTCAGGGACTCCGGTCACTGAGGATGTTATAGCCAGCTCTGCTGAAGCTGGATCAGGTACTACTTTCACAGCCTTCTTATCTTCTTCTATCTCCTCTTCTCTGGTCCTCATCTCAGCACATGACTCAGCGATAGTTGTCCCTATCCCTGACAATGCTGAAATGCACGCAGTCCAAACCTCAATATTGTTTAGGCAATCTGAGTTTTGGAAGGCCAATTTAAAAGGACCTCATAGTGTCTCTCTCAAATACTCTAAGACACTGGTCAGTGATCCTCAAGACACTACCTCTGCAAATGTAGTCCCTGAGAGTGATCCTCATGACACTCTCAAGGAGAAAAATAAATTTTTTCATCCATCATCTAATCCAGATGTGTTTTTGGCTACTTTGTCTATGTCATCATCAGGTGTCGCTCCTCTCTTCTCCTCAGCGACAACGACAACCACCACCACCAGTGGTCCTTCCATCAGCAAGGACATGGGAAAGTCTCCTCAGGGCCATCCCAGTGCTGCAAAGCTCAGAAAGGTCAAGATAGAGATGGCGGCTCCCAAGCTTCCAACTCCCATCACTGATCTTCCTCCAATTGTCCTTCCCAACCCTACATTCCTTGCTGTTGACTATTTGGTCAGGGAATGTGCTCTCATTAGGGCTAGGGTGGACAATCTTCAGACGTTCGCTTAACTAATCTTCAAACGCATCGTGGGGACACTAGCGATCATGACCAACGTCAGCAACCTCATCAGTGACGTTTTCTCTCTGAAGGAAGACAACAGAGCCCTTCATCAGACCCTGTCCAGCTTGGAGCAGAAGGTTACTGCTCAGGCGAACGTCCTTGAGTCTATTCAAAAGACTCAATCCGACATGATGCAGATGCTCACCAAGATCTCTGAGGCTAGTTCCTCCTTCACTGCTGATCGGACTACGCTTCAGGACAATGAAACGAAACTCAAGGACGTTCAGACCAATGTTCACACTCTGATAGTGCATTGTCTACCTCCTGATAACATCGAGGGGGTGAGATGTGCCAAAGAGTTTGCAGATGAACTCATCTCGGAGCATAACCAGAGGTTCCCTGGAGAGAATATTTCTCCCTACATCCAGCAGACGGGATCATCCCTCCCTGAAGGGATGACTGCTGAAGATGAAGATGAAGATGATAAAGAAAAAGAAGAAGAAGAAAACAAAGAAGAAGAAGATCCTATCCCTCATT
Source organism: Silybum marianum (assembly GCA_036898165.1). Classification (NCBI taxonomy): domain Eukaryota; kingdom Viridiplantae; phylum Streptophyta; class Magnoliopsida; order Asterales; family Asteraceae; genus Silybum; species Silybum marianum. The sequence continues at coordinate 31,526,774 of CM072535.1, forward strand.
ATGGGGGAATGGACGATGATGAAGACGACGATGACATTGGAAGAGCCTTAGAGCACTTCAAAATGTCTAGGCCTGGAGTCGCTCATCAAGAGCCCTTGGGGGACGGACAACATCCCTCTTAGGGACAATCCGGTTCCTCAGGCAAAGGAAAAGAAGTGGTAGATCTGGATGCCACTATCCCAATATCTGAGGGGGAGACCACTCATGAGGTATCTCTTCCTCTTATCCCTTATA